>OW799224.2:16277321-17562321 GCA_941918905.2 Xestia sexstrigata
AGGTTAGGCACAGGTGTACAAGTACACCCACATTTCGACAGTTTGGTTTAAGTTCCATCAAATAGGGGGTATTTGTGTGTATATCCTCTAATATTGTGTGTAATAAAGAATAAGAGTCGGAGACGAGCGTATTGCCATCAACCGGGTACAAATCCATGTGTCTGCTACTGAGAAATTCCTGATGGAAAAACTCAACTATAGTTTTCCTGACCTGGGAATCGATCCCAAGCCCTCATGCTTAGCAGTTGCACTTGCGACCACAAGATTACTTGAAGTTGTTTAGAGAAGTTCAAAACGTGGGTAAAAAGATTAGTCAATCTAGTGCATAATTTAAATGTTAATATGGTAATGTCTCGTTGACTGTTTATTTTAGCGGTCATTGGCAGGCCAAGTTCATTAGCGACTAAATAACTATGTCATACAGACTTTCATAAAAGCTTTCGAGAAGCAGTGACACTGATAGTCTAGTTGAGTGACCGTCGCGCGTCGGACTCCCAAGTTATAGGTCTCAAGTTCGAACCCAAGACGCACCTCTGATTTTTCGTATTCATGTGCGCGTTGTACCTATAATAAATTATCACTTGCTTCGGTGAAGAAAAACATCGTGAGGTAACCAGCTTGCCTGAGATATATTTCTCGACGGCATGTAAAGCCAAGTCAGAAGCCCATGGGCGTCATAAAACTCCACAGGATAGAACAAAATGAAGGGGGTTATAGGAGGCCTTCGTCACGAAACGAGCGGACATCGATTGGATTCTGAACAATATGATAACACTGTAGATTAAGCGATTACTTGTTTTCTGAAATAAAGGCTCTATGCATCAATTCAGAGTGTCATCGTATGGCTTACTATACGTAACATCACGCCTGAACTCCCCGAAGGATACGGCAGAGGTGTACCATATCCTATTGTGGATATACTTAAATTTTGCCAGTTATGTTTAAGTCCTACACAATAGGTGCCATTATTAACCGGGTACAATTTTATACTGCGGGTTGTTACCGAAAAAATTCTAGTAGGAAAAACCTGATAAGATTTCAGTCGACCCGGAAATCGAACCCGGGACCTCATGCAACTTGTAAAATAATCTTGTATTCAATACTTACATTTAAAATTTAAATAATCTCCTACTCGGGAATCAAACTCCAATATATACCAAATCACAGTATAAACTCAACATATCTCGAAAACATGCATCTGAAGAACATACGTATACCAACACATATTAGTAAAGAATAACCAACATATCATGAACTTTCTGTACACCCTATCTTCATTCAACAAAGCTCATATTCGATTGGTGGGTAGGTTTTTTAGCTTTGTATCATATATCCGTCTGATAAGAACGGCCGCACATTACACGATCACTGATAACACTAGGCGCACACTTAGTCGTCCGTTTTGTAAACATACTTTTATCTTTACGTTTTGATAGTACTTATCCGATTGAGCGGAGCGAGGTTATGATTTGTACTTTGAATGCTGAAAATGATCAGAGTAAATTGTTTGAGAGGGTTCTGATCGTGATTTTACTGGAGTTTACCAAGAGATGCCGTGTGTTTATATGTAGCTTGAGTTAGATTCTTTGAACCAAGTTCATGATCATTATAAATATGAAACACTGGTAGGATATTGCTACTTGTTCAATAATCTGTTTTTATTTTTTTTTCGTTTGGGAAATCATCAAATGACTCCTCCCGCTCTGGACGGAGCAGGAGGGAGTGTCATACTTTTACTGACTAAAACCCATCCATGCTCCTTCATCGCCCTTTGTGTTCCGTCCGGGGCCAACAGCAACCCCGCAACCCCAGCAGGCATCAGCCCTTGCGGACCCCTAACTTTTTGCTGACTCTCTTTGAGGCGCGCGTGGAACACGAAAGCACCGTCGACACGGCCTGTCGTCATGAGACGGACGGACGGCTATAAGCTAGCCCATAGCCCACCGTCCACAGGCCCGCGCCTACGGTGGCCCCCGACGCCCGGGGCGTCTCCCGATGTGCGGTATCCCACTCCAGGGCAAAGCCCTCCCTTCCATCTATCCATTTTTCTGTCTTTGGTTATTTGGGCCCTTTTAGTAAGAGCTAGTCCATTTCGTCACGCCATCTCTTTCTAGGCCTACCGCGTCACCTGTTTATGTTGTTCAGAACCCAATCTGTAGCCAATTTGGCGCATTTTGATCCGATAAAATAAAGGAACCTATACATGTTCATTCATCAGACTGGTTACATACATGTTCGCCTTTAGGTTACTTTCTTAGTAGATACCTACTATTATTTTGTTTTCAGAAACCATTTCTAACTTGTGGAGAAGGGCAAGAATAATGATTGGGTTAGGGGGTTTAAGATTAGTTAGTAATGTCTTGATTACTTACCAATGTTTTATTTCACTCCATCAAATCCTCATTTAAATCCAACCACAACTAAACCAGTACCTAATTAAAGAAACCACAAGACAAAGCCTCAACTCCGAAACAATAAAACTATCGCGCGACGGACGCGGGACGGACGGACGACATTCCAACATGGCGACGCGGTTATCTGCTAAATAAATTTAGTCAGTCCCTTACCCACCGATATCTAAGTTTAATAAAACTAAACCTTTGTCTGTATGTCTTAAATTCAGACACACACAAATGGTGGGTGATGGCAGGAATTTAGTAATAGGTTTGTGGTTATAATTCAAAGTCAAATCATTATTTAAATTATACGGCATTACGCCTGTATGTCTCTCAAGGTCCATTTAGTAAGGAATGAACCTTGTATTTAGGATATTAAGAAAAAGTATTTATTAGACTAGCACAGGACCAAACAACATTAAATAATAAGCTTCATTTTGGGCTTCGCCGCAGTCGGGGAATGACATAAAGAGAATAAGAATAAGAATAATTTATTTAAAAAAGTATTACAAAAATGTACATTTAGGTGCAGTAGTGTTATTTCTGAAACATATAATTAGTGCATAAAAGTAAACTATAACTAAAATATATTTAACAATTGCTAGAAACGATAATGTGGAATTCAAATGTTTGTTAGCGACCTGCCCGATCTAGGTTTATTTAAACCTGTGTTTCAGGCCATCACTTTACATGCCACAAATTAACTAGGACAGTCAATTTTATAAAATAAAAAAAAGAATACCTATACTCAAAAGGGAAAACTTATACTCGTACTTATAAGACAATACCTACATTAAACTTAATTTGTGCTGTATGAGGCCAAATTTCCCCATTGCAGCACGGTGCTGTAACATTTAAAAATTGTCAAAGCGCTGATATTATGAATTATAGGGTCAATCTGATGCGCAACAACAACTATTTCTATTGCATCCTTCTCTATTTGCCCTTTTTCCTTTCTCACCAAAAGTTTCGTTCTAATAAGAAGAACAATCAGCAAACAACTCAGTCACAAATTATTAATCGGGTCTCATGTTGAATCTACATAAATTATAAAGGGTGTAAAAAGACTCTTAACGACGCCGAAAGGTATACTTGTTCTCCCATTGCGATTGCATTTTTTTTGCTCTGATTGTTTTTTTCCTGGGAACCTTATAGTTGGGGACATATATTGGGGGTCAAAGTTTCCACATTTTCACAAGTTTTTTTTTTAATACGCATTTTTAATGTAAGAACTTTACTTTAGAGTTTTACCAAAAACGTGAATTTTCACCCCAAAAATAAGTCATTTTTTTTTTTTTCTCAGCAATAAAATTATTGCTGAGAAATGACTTGTTTGCAGGGTTACTTAGTTTGATGTCCAGAATGCTTGGTTAACTACTTCGTGATGAGCCTTTTACAGCCGTATATCCTTCCTGAAACTTGCCTAAGTAGATCTGTAATAAATTCTCATTGTTGTCTGATGACATTTTAATATTATTATTTTAGGTAGTCCTTAATAGTATTCACCTGAGACGAAAGAGTTTACATTCTTTACCGAAGACTATACTACACTGATTTTACCTCCTCAAAATTCTGTTCATACCCCAAACTAAAAGACCAAACTGACCCAAACACAATCCTCTAATCCCAAGAAAATCCTCCTCATTCGACCATGATTGTCCAAATAAATAAAGCTTACATAACACACAATATCCACTGCTGCTCTAGTACAGAAAAACTTCATTAAAACTAGAATAGAACCGTCAATGTAAATCAAAAATTTCTGAATGTTGGTATCAACGTACCCGCCATTATGATTTTCCGCTTCACTGAATTTAAACGCACATAGGAATTCCACACACGAATTAACAATAAAAAAAGTGGAAGCAAAGGCGATTATCACTTACAGCCGCAATGGCGGGTCGGGTGCGTAATCCTCTTTGGGTACGCACTAGGTTTGTGAAACGCATTAGATTGTCAGTATGTTTTTCATTGCTTCATCATCTTCATCTGTCTGCCTTTTCCCAGCTTCCAGTCTAACCAGATGCAGCTGAATACCAGTATTTCACATGGAGCGCCTGCCTATCTGACCTCCACAACCCAGTTATTAATACACGGTCACCCATCCATAGATCAACCTCTCCATCCAAACTATCCGGATCATTCCATTATTTCCTATGTTTGAATAATTCGTATGTTTGAAACGTCGTAAATAATGATTGTAGGTAGTTGAATTACTGTAATAGTAAGTGCCGTACGTAACGTGAAGGCGTTACGTAAGGATATTATCTGTGCGTAAGGTAACCTCGCTGTTTTCACAATAAAAACACCGCGTCCACACTTCCCAGTGCGTACAAAAGCGGCTACCGAAATAAAGAGCTTACGCACCAGTGCGTGCTGCTACGGGCGACAGAAACTTCTCAACTCAAGCCTGACGTGATGATAGTATACGACAGTTCACTGTCATATGACACAATGTTCCAGTTTTGTATGAAGAACTCAGTGAAAGGCGTGTTTTTGGGTGAAAAGACTGTCCATTTACTTACAAATAGGTGTCTTACTGGCTGTTGTGTAGTGTCCACAAAGCGTAGTATAGTAGGTTGGCATTTCACGATAGTGTTTTGTTTTTTTCAGAAGGCTGTTTTTAATATAATGTGTTTGCAATGAGAAATTAAAACGAAATGTCCTGTTCCTACTTATTCACAATTTTTTTTCAATATCTTGTTTTTAGGTCAAAACTACCTAAGGTAAGGTATTTAACTAACTTACTTTAAATACCTCCATAATCCATTTATACTATTAAATGCGTCCATCAGCACAATGTTTCGAGTGCGTTGCATTGAGTGTTACAGTATAAAACGTGATATTTCCCACCCCAAAAAAAAAGTTGTATCGCAGCAATAATTTTTGCGTATAGTTACTTAGTTTGATGTAAGTATATAATACTTGGTTACCATCGATTCTAGAAAAAATTAGTACGAAAAATACATAATCGTCATCAGTCTCTTGCCGTTATCCCAATTCATTTGTGGTCAGCGCTGCATGTCTTCTTCTTCCATACTTCTCTATTACTCGTCATCTCAGCAGTCACCTTCTTTCTAGCCATATCATCCTTCACACAGTCCATCCACCGTGAGTAAAAAGAATACATACACTAAAATACTATGGCCTTTTAAATACATGAATTGAAAAACTTTCTGAACTGATGAACTACTTTTCAGCCTTTTTTTACCCATTTTAGCAGCGTTTGTTGACAAATTCAAATCAACATATTATGCAGCGTAACTTTCAAACATATCAGTTTCTTTCTGAGTATTAGACGTCTCTTACAAAGCCTTTAGAAAAGGACTAACAAATTGACACAAACAAGACTTTTAGGTACTTACCAAAAAAAAAAATAGACCATCGTTTTCAAAACCTATTTAAAACTTAACACACTGCCGCCAACTACAACAACAAAATGAGCAACAAATGTACAACAATAAACATTTTTTTTTGTGAACAACGCAACACCATAAGGGCGGCAACAGATTTGCAGCTAATCGCATCAGCGTTCAGCGTGAAATCCGCACCTTTGTTCGCGCCCTAATGCGCGACGCGTACCGACTTCCAACTTAATACCTTCGGGGAAACTCGCTGGAGCCGAAAGATCCGTCATCTTTTTCTTTAGATTTACGAAGTTTGACGGATACTGGTTTGACAAAAATAGCTAAGTAATCATCTGGCTAACTATTTCCTTAAATGTTTTGGGGTTTGCTTACAGTCTAAACGTTTTCGGCTAAATCCCAGTATATCTTAAGGACTGCCAACTAAGTTTGTCCATGTAAGTGCGTCATTGCATAGCCCACAAACCTTCAATAATTGAAGAAGATCTTTTAAAACTGTTTAACCGATATTGGCATAAATACACAATGTCATACACCCCTACACTACCCCCGAAAAGCTCAAATCACAAAGAGCTTTTCAATAAAAACTACAAATTACATCAATTTTAGAAAAAAGT
Source organism: Xestia sexstrigata (assembly GCA_941918905.2). NCBI lineage: Eukaryota > Metazoa > Arthropoda > Insecta > Lepidoptera > Noctuidae > Xestia > Xestia sexstrigata. Next base: position 16,283,700 of record OW799224.2, read on the forward strand.
CTCCCAAAAAAAGGTTACAGTCTTTTCACAGTTTGCTTTTGCCTCTAAATTTAATTGATGCTTATTTTCGTTGCAGTAAAGTTGCTAATGGGTTGCTGCCTGGCTTGCAGTCAAAGTTTAATAAGAGTGCAAGGACTTTAATATAAATGACACAATAATGCGTCACCGACAAAGCAGAAAGCGAAGATACCTTTGTCATCGAAAAAAAAAAACTTTAAAACCTCTTTTGTCAAAATATGGGCGCGTTTAACACATCGCTTGGCGCCATTAGAAGCCTGAGTGAGATGTTTCAGATTATAATTTAGATTTTAGATAGAAATTGTATCGTTTTTGTGTAAAATATTCGCCTTTGTTAAAAGCTGTGTCATTTTATTTTATTTTTGGTTGGGTATTTTATTTTTTGTAGGTATTTTATTTTTTATTGGGGCAAGCCCGCCATTATATTCCCAAATCACTGTAACTCCTGAAAGCCATATCAACAGTGGCCACCACCAGAAAAGCGCCAAGATAATGAAACTCGACAAAGTCCCAGAGAAAGAATTTAATCGTCTGACTTTATTTAATTGTCGTTCATTTTATTTAGGAAACGTTTTGGAAAATGACTAATATGGATTATTAGGGTTGCACCTCATCCATCAGCACGGAATTGCATTTTTCTGTGTTCCCATCCTTTTCTGTTGCTTAGAACCATTATTTGCTAGAGCACGACACTTATCTGTCATCATTACCGTTGAAATGACACCCCTCAAGCCAACTTGGTAGTTTTATGAAATTCCAGTGAGTTTAACTTTTTGACTCAACGCTAAAATCGAACCCACGACACCTAGCGCAACATTCAATCCTTCAGCCATTTTGCCAAACATTCTTCACAACTTCGTACGAGTTTATTATTATGAAGTTAATTTTCGAACCATGAGCACTATGTTTGGACCTGTCGTCACCGGGACCTGTACAAACATAATATGGACTATTATGGTTAACAAAATCGTTTAATGTAGACCGAACATTGTCTATTTAATTAACGTATTAAGTTTGGATAGATTGTCTAAACAGAAGAAAGTAGTGGATTCTGTAGCCTTTTGGAGTTTCTTTCCGGTTCATCTCCATAGGAAACGACCAATCTGAACCGTGCACCTATCTTTTGTTGTTTCATATAAGTGCCCATGTAGGTTTACCTGTTTTTTTGTGCTAGGCTACATCGTGTCCAACTGCTGGGCAAATTCCTCCACTTTCTCCTTCCGTACCTACCTCTCTATCCTGTGAGATCTCTGATCATGTTAGCCCCGCAAACATGATCAGATCGTCACGCCACAGATGTCACAGGTGTCTAATGTATATTTCCCATCTCTCCGGGTGCATCCGTGCGAATTGGCCTGCCCCTCCTACTTTTTTTTTTAGTCTGGCTGTTTTTTCTCCAACATCAGCTTCTTGAGTAATTTTGTATGTTTACGTAATTGAGAATTTGAAAATGACAACGGTAATGATATTCCAATTACGAATGTATCTATATATTATGGAGATGCGTTTATTTGCAACTTCGATGCCGTGATGTCGCTCCCCAATCCAAAATTGTCTTAAAGTCCAGTTCAGTCATTTTATACTCCAGTTCAAGCTTTTCCATTCGCCCAAGGAATCTCAAATCTCTAATAAACATCTCTCTCACAAACCAGTGAGTGAAATGGTACTAATTAAATTAGTTCCTACTAGAGACAATTAACGTCATGCACACACAGTCACACACACAAACAGTATTAACAAGGAAATGTCTTTAATAGTAGACAAGCATTTGTTTGTGTGGGTTCGATTCCCGTATCTTTTTTCACCAGGAATTTTTCAATAGTAGCCTGGACTCGTAATGAATCGCTCTAAAACCCAGCTCACGACCAACAGCACTAAGCGTAGGGTCGAGGTAGATGGGTAGGAAATACAGTATGTCGATGAGTAGGTATATCTTCTTGGGCCAGTTAGTATCTTTCAACAACAGGATAGAAATAGAAATCGATCGCCGAATCGAAAATGCCTGGAAAAGCTACTGGTCCATGAAGACGCTAATGAAGGGTGATCTTCCGATCTCTCTTCCAAAACGGGCATAGTGGACGTTGGCATGAAGGCTGCTAGGCTAAAATGGGATTGGGCGGGTCACGTCAGTCGCATGCACGATGACCGCTAGGCCAAAGTCTCCACACGGTGGTTGCCGGAAGACGGACGGCGCCGCCGAGGCTGACCCAGAAAGTGGTGGCGGGACGATCTGGACGCGTACCGCGAGGTCTGGTCCAAGGTGGCACGGGAAAAGAGCACATGGAAGGAATTGGGGGAGGCCTTTGCCCAGCAGTGGGACAGTACCTATAGGTTAACAAAAAAAAAGAAAATCTAGGATCTGGATTTATTTTTGTTACTGGTTTGCCCTGGTGGTTAGGCTCACGTATTACATGAGTATAAAACTTAACTAACGCAATGTGGGTCCATCTCTGGCTACCCCTTCGTGGATTACAGACTTTGATTCATATAATCTACCTAATTAGTTGTGAACTTGTCAGTTTCATTTGTGAAGAAAATAAAAAAAACCTATTTTTTTTATGTAATCTTTGCCCCGCACTAGGAATCTCCTGTATCGTTGGAGCGTTTACAAACATTTAAACTCACACACAAACAGGCAGACCCGGAACAACTGCTTGTAGGCCATACAAATATTTGTTCCGTGCGGGAATCGAACCCGCAACACGCAGTGCAGCAGCCAGCCGCTCAGCCACTGCGCCAACCGTTACGTCGACAAAGTTAAAGTTATTGTTTATGGTAGTTTCCAAAATTAGCAGCTGTGGTTATGCAGACGCACGAAGTCACACCATATATATTTTAACAGAACCCCAAAGCTGTATTAAATTAATTTATTTTTTGCTGCAGGCTTAAATTAGGACACTTCACTAGCATTAATGATTTGTTGACACTGAAAAATTAACTTAGTTACCTGATTCTTAATTGATAAATGTGATACTTTAACTTTAACTAAAACTACTAATAAATATTCAAATCTAAATCAATTTCTCTGTTTTATTATTCAAAAATATTTTAAAATTCCAAATTTATTGTGACGCTAATCATTGAAGTTATAATGAATTAGTAATTTTAGTAAAATCATTTAATTAAAAAAATAAAAGGTCACAAAAGACGTAAGTGTAAATTTTTATTTTACTAAACTAATTCTATTCAAAAATCTACATCACAATGTCAGATCAGTTTGTCCTTAAATGGTGTGAAGCTGTCACCAGTTTCTGTTATCAATACGTCTTGTAGACGTAAGCACATTTAAGCATACGTCTAAGAGACGTATATTAGGCACGCTGTATAAAATAATCTTGATATCAAAAACTTATATTGTCACTTACGGGATAACCCGGGGTTGTAAACCGTGAAAGCTTAAAACAGTGTTTGAATCTTGATATCGATCTAGTGCGAAGATTTCGTTTTCAAGTAACCCCATCTATTTAACAACCATCCGCATATGGTGTTGTTTGCTGACGATACTTCTTTAATATTTAAAATAAACAGACGTGCCACTATTCTTGATGACGTAAATAACGCCCTACTGCAGGTCCACAATTGGTTTACCGCTAATAATTTAGTAATAAATGGGAAAAAAACTAAATGCATTAGATTTGCTCTACCAAATGTCAAAAGTAGTGATTGTGTCATAATATTGAATCTAGATAAACTAGGATTTGTCGATAAAACGGTTTCCTTGGGAACCACGCTCGACTCAAGGTTACAATGGGGTCCTCATCTAACATCTCTTGGACAGGACGGCTGAGCTCAGCAGCATATGCTGTTAGAAAAATCCGTCAATTTACTGATGTTGATACCGCGAGGCTGGTCTATTTCAGTTATATTCATAGTATTATGTCATATGGTATTTTACTATGGGGACGGGCTGCAGACATCGAGTCTATATTTATTCTGCAGAAAAAAGCCATCAGAGCCATTTGTTAATTACGTAGACGCGATTCTCTAAGAGAACTTTTTAAGGAAATTAATATCATGACAGTAACTTGTCAATACATCTATGAAAACATCATGTACGTTAGGAAAAATCGGCATTTATTCAGTAAGAGAGGTGACAGACACCACTATAACACTAGAAATAGGGACCAACTAGTTCAGCCAGGTTTCAGGCTTGCTAAGGTGGATTCATCTTTCATGGGGTACTGTTTGAAATGTTACAATAAAATACCTCCCCACATTCTTCAACTGAATGAGACGAAATTTAAATCTTGTATAAAACGCACACTATGTATTGATTGTTCTGGTCGGGCATTATTTGAGTCCATCGACACGTAAAGAAGAAGATGAAGAATTGATTCCCATGTTAATGTATTGTGGAAGCTGCAGAAGATTGTAAAAATATACTTGCATTATATAGATTCCAGTTCTTAGTATTATATAATTGCATAGCACATGTGGGAGTAGTCATCTCTTAGCTGCCAAGGTTCATTTTAATTACTTTATTCATAAATTGTTGATCTGATCTTGTTACGTACCGTTCTCCATAATATTAGGTATTACCTAGTGTACCTACCTATTTTAGTCTCAGGAATTTTGAATGGCTTTTGTTTCCCCCACAACTAGTACTCAAACCTTTGTGTGTAGTAAAAGGGATGTGATTTGATTAATTTGTCGGCTTGCTCATCGCCTATTCGCTAAGCAATCCGATTGGTCTACAAAGGGCGACAGTGGCGCCGCACTTCCGCGTGGTACTGCACTTGTACCAATCGTGTCAACTCGTAAACTAACGTGCTCCGCGCAAGAAAAACTTTTCTTCTAATAAGAAGTGGTCCTTCAATGATTTTCTGCTACAACCCCATCCAAGACACGAACAATAACAATAACCAACACCTGTGGAAATAAATGTGAAGTGAGTTAGATTAGCTGGATTTAGGACGACTGTACACGCCGCCTAGCCCATGAGGTGCGCGAGGGCAGTGGACGGGAGTACGCTGGTAAGTTTTTTCAAATTCACACCCACTAACTCCTACACATAACTGTTTGGCCCAGCGAGCCGGATTTGAGTGCTTGGTGTGGGGTTAATTTTCCTAGTGTTCTTAATTCTAAACTTCATAGTTCATTTTGCGTCGTTACGCGTCCAAAATGGCGGAGTTAGTTCAACAAGATATTTTCGAACGCGAGATCATTCTTGATGATCTCCAACGTACATTACAGTTCATAGATTCAGACGAACAACAGTTTAGGTCACGCTCAAAAGAGTTAACTTCGCAACAAAGAAAGTTCTTCAAACTTCAGGCAAAAATAGAAAAAGTTATGATGAAGTCCAATACTTTCGATAAGGAGGAACAACTACAGATTCGTAACAATTTTAATGACTGTTATTACGCAATTAGTGTTCACTTAGACAAACTAAAAGAAGAGGATAATGAGCGTAAACGAAGAATGTCGTCTAGTACGCCGATGAATAATTCAGCAGTTACACATGTTCCATTTAATTCTAATAATAATTGTACGAGTAGATTACCTATTCTTCCAATGCCTACCTTCTCAGGGGAGACCACGGATTGGCCCCCATTTTATGATTTATTTCGTTCATTAGTACACGGCAAAAATACTTACACGGATACAGAGAAGTTTCGGTATCTATTACTTTCATTAAATAATGAACCTTATAACCTTATTAAATCGATACCAATTACAGACGAAAACTATAGTGTTGCGTGGGATATTTTGGTTTCTCGGTATAACAACAAACGGGCTATCGCCACGAAACATCTCGAAAAAATATTAGAAATTGAACCTAGTACCGAGAGAATAACTCAAAGTCTAAGAAATTTACTCAATGTTTATCAAGAAAACATCAAGGCATTGCAGGCGATGCAGTTTCCGATAGATCAATGGAGTTTCATATTAGTGACGATTTTATTACGTAAAATTCCGTCTAGTATTCGAAAACGTTTCGAATTATCACTATTGAAACCATCTGATATACCCGACATAAATACATTGATAAATTTCTTGGAACGCGAGTTAGCCGCAAACGAATTCTCCTCTTACCCACAAAATAAAAATAATAATCATGAAAAGGTAGGTACTTCTCGAACTTCGGCGACGACACCATCGCGCGGTTACGAAGGCCAGCGTCGCGCGCTCGCAGCCAACGTCACGTCATCGAGTTCGAATATAACAGACTTACAGTCTAACAAACAAAATAATTTAAAAAATAATTGTTTATGTTGTGATGCTCAACATACGTTGACAAAATGTTCTAAATTCCTTAATTTATCTCCCCGTGATAGGTATGCTTTTATTCAAAACAAAAACGTTTGTTTTAATTGTTTACATGTCGGTCATGATTTAAAACAATGCAAATCCAACTTTGTGTGTCGTTCATGTCATAAACGACATCATTCTTTAATTCATTTCGAAAGGTCTCACAGTTTATCAGTTATTAATGAAGTCGGTTTTTGTGATAGTGCTATTTCGCTTCCTGTGAACGAAACGACCGAGACAGCGGTTCCCAGTACTTCGCAGGCCGCCGCATTGACTGCGGTAAATCATGCGTGGCACGGTCGCACGAACGATTCGCGAACCATTGCTCCGTCGGTTAGTGCGAGTACGGTGCTCTTATGTACGGCACTCATCAATGTTCATGTTGGCCCACAAAAACACACAGTTCGGTGTATTATTGACACAGGGAGTCAAGCGACTTTTATTACCGAGGCTTGTGTGCAGCGGTTAGGTTTACACCGTAGGCAAGCGCACGTTCCAGTGTTCGGTATCGGCGGGTCCGAAGTCTCAGCTGTTTTACCAAAGGGTGTAGTATCGTGTCATATCACTCCTACGCAAGGAGAGCAACCTTCAATTTCAGTTGATGCATTAATTTTGTCTAATCTGATTTCACGTATGCCATGTGTGACGTTGCCTTATACGGGATGGTCACACATACAGAATTTAAATTTAGCTGATCCTAAGTTTTATCTTCCACAATCTGTGGAAATGCTTCTAGGTGCGGATATACTATCCCAAGTCCTATTAGGTCACGTGATCAAGGGTCCACCCGGGTCACCGATGGCTATGAACAGTATCTTTGGTTATTTATTGATGGGTGATGTTTCTTGCAACCAAAATACACCTACTTCCCTTCAAGTGTGTCTCAGTAGTTTTAGCTCATCATACGATGACGGCATCAATCTGAGACGATTCTGGGAATTGGAGTCTCTTCCGGAAAAGAGAATCCTAAGTCCCGACGAAGCATTGTGTGAATCTATCTACGTAAATTCACATACTCGCGATGAAGCTGGGCGATATGTGGTTCCACTTCCTTTCAAACCTAATGCTCCCGCCCTCGGCGAATCACGGGATACGGCGGTCTCCAGGTTTAGAAAATTAGAGTATCGTTTAGAACATAATCCTCAGCTTAAGGTAGAGTATCATGCGTGCCTCCAGGAGTACTTGGAACTCGGTCACATGGAGCAAGTTGATATACCTACTTCGTTAGCTACTAGCTATTACATTCCGCACCACTGCGTAGTCAAGGAATCTAGTGAGACTACTCGCACTCGCGTCGTCTTTGACGCGGGTTGTAAAACTTCTAATGGAATATCACTTAATGATGTTCTACTAACTGGTCCGAAATTGCACCAGGATATAGTAGACGTTTTATTAGGTTTTCGTATTCATGCTATTGCTGTCACTGCCGACATCAAGCAGATGTACAGAAATATTAAATTACAACAATCCGATTGGGATTTTCAACGCATTGTGTGGCGTAAATCACCAACTGAGCCGTTGCTTGATTATCGATTGCGAACCGTCACCTTTGGTGTCAGTTTATCACCGTACTTAGCCCTTCGTACTATTCAACAGTTGGCTCAGGACGAAGCCGCTAACTTCTCGCTGGGTTCTAAGGTTCTCCAGGACCAGGTTTTTGTGGATGACATCGTCACTGGAGCAGGCGACGTAAAGGAGGCACTGGTTCTACAGCGTGAGTTAGCAGGGATTTGTTCGTCAGCTGGTTTCGAGCTACGGAAGTGGCAGAGCAATTCGCCAGCGTTACTCGCTGCTTTACAAACGTCAGTCTGTCAGGGCGAGCGGCCTGATAACGTTTCTTTCGCTCTGATGGAGAATGACAAACAAATAAAGGTTTTAGGACTTCAGTGGAATCCTAAATCTGATACTTTCACTTTCAGCGTTCAAGCAACTACTGGTAAAATTACAAAACGGTCTATATTATCACAAATAGCCAAAATTTATGACCCTATGGGATGGTTATCTCCTGTAACTATTTACGCGAAACATCTCATTCAGTTGTTATGGATGTCAGGGGTCGACTGGGATGAGTCACCTCCTGTAGATATCATAAATGCTTGGTCTAATTTTCTTAACGAGTTACCATTATTATCAAATTTTCAAATTCCACGTTTCGTTTTTGAAAACGTAAATGTCATTCAAATTCACGGGTTTTCAGATGCTTCCGAGCGGGCTTATGCCGCGTGTGTTTACGCCCGTATATCCGATAATAGTGATAACGTTAAAACATTTCTTCTTCTCGCAAAAACGCGTGTAGCACCTATAAAACCGGTTCTTTCGATCCCGCGACTGGAGTTGTGCGCGGCTGTCTTGCTATCACAGCTGATTGATAAAGTTAGAAGTGTCTATGATAAACACATAAACTGTGAACATGTGTATGCGTGGACCGATTCATCCATCGTGTTAGCGTGGGTTCGTTCTCCACCATACGAGTGGAAAACATTCGTTTCTAATCGCACTAGTGAAATCATATCCCGGCTTCCGGCCAATAGGTGGAGACATGTTCCATCTGCTGACAATCCAGCTGACGCACCTTCTCGAGGAATGCTTCCTACAAGTTTTATACAAAATGAGATGTGGCTCCGTGGGCCCTGGTGGGTCGCGCGTGATTCTAATTCTTGGCCAAGCCCCAAGAAAATACCAGAAGTCACTGAAGACAAACGTAATCTACCTTTGTCGATAGTATCAAACTCTTTTACCTCAGCCCAACCTGATGTGGTCGAGTATATTACAAGATTTTCTACTCTAGGCAAGCTTGTTCGAATAACAGCACTGTTATTCCGATTCTATAATAAATGCAAGAAGGTTCACATTTCCTATCCAAAATACATAACTGTGTCCGAGTTTAATTTTTGTTTAAATCGACTTATCCATTTAGTTCAACATTCATGTTTTTCCGAAGACATCAAAAATCTTTCACATGGAAAATATCCATCAATTAGATTACGTCGACTTAACCCTTTTATGGATAATAAAAATAATCTACGTGTAGGTGGGCGGATTCACAAATCACTTTTGCCATTTGTTTCCAAACACCAATTGATTCTGCCTAAGAAACATCATCTTACAAATTTAATCATTGATCATACACATATCACGCATCTACATGCTGGTCCCCAATCCGTGCAATACCTTCTACTTCAAAATTATTGGATAATGTCTAGTCGTGACGCAATACGTACGCGCATACATCGATGCGTTCGTTGTTTTCGTGCTCGCCCCGTGAATCCGCAACCATGCATGGGTCCGCTACCGGCCGTCAGAGTGCGCCCCGAGCGGCCATTTCTAAAAACATCTGTCGATTTCGCGGGTCCGTTCTACGTTCGGGCAAATAAAGTTCGAAATGCGAAAATTATTAAATGTTATGTAGCCGTCTTTGTGTGTATGTCCGTCAAGGCCATACATCTCGAACTCGTGTCCGAATTGTCAACTGAAGCATTTTTGGCAGCCTTGCGACGCTTCACGTCCCGTAGAGATTTATGCACTGACATTTACTCTGATTGTGGAAGGAACTTTGTTGGTTGTAATAATTATTTACAAGAATTGTATACATTTTTACGTAATGATTCTGTTCAAGCCACTCTTAATGGTAAGGTTTTAGAACAAGGCATCACTTGGCATTTTCAACCTCCATATGCCTCACATTTTGGTGGCCTTTTCGAATCCGGTGTTAAAAGTTTCAAACATCATTTACATCGAGTTCTCGGTACGCAAACTCAAACTTATGATGAGATGCACACCCTTCTTTGTCAAATTGAAATGGTACTAAATTCACGTCCACTTTGTTTATTAAGTGCAGACCCATTAGATCCGTTACCTTTAACTCCATCGCATTTTTTAATAGGAGGTCCGTTGACGACCCTACCAGATATTTCACTATACGAGAATGTTCCAAATCGACTCACTAGATGGCGTAGGGTACAACAATGTGTGCAACACTTTTGGAAACGTTGGAGTCGTGAATATTTACATGAAATTCAACAGCGTAATAAGTGGTTCCGAGATCGCGGCTCGCAACTCCGTGAAGGTATTATTGTCGTTGTACGTGATGATAATTTGCCACCCTTACAGTGGAGACTGGCTCGTGTCCATGCTCTTCATCCGGGTTCCGACAATGTTACCCGTGTCGTAACTTTACAAATGGGCAAAACTTTTGTGAAACGCTCAGTAGTAAAAATATGTCCTTTGCCCTTAGAATAATTTTCTTACTTTGTAAGTTTTACTTAATATTGTTACGAATCTTAGTTAAGGAATCTAGAGTAAGAGTAAATTTAATTTTTCATTTTTTTTTTTTTTGTGTTTCATGCTTTCGTAGCATTTTTCATTCCTCTTTTGAGGGAAACATTTTTATAATGTAACTTAAGGTTAAAAGAAATCCATTCTTTTAAGGCGAGCGGCATGTTACGTACCGTTCTCCATAATATTAGGTATTACCTAGTGTACCTACCTATTTTAGTCTCAGGAATTTTGAATGGCTTTTGTTTCCCCCACAACTAGTACTCAAACCTTTGTGTGTAGTAAAAGGGATGTGATTTGATTAATTTGTCGGCTTGCTCATCGCCTATTCGCTAAGCAATCCGATTGGTCTACAAAGGGCGACAGTGGCGCCGCACTTCCGCGTGGTACTGCACTTGTACCAATCGTGTCAACTCGTAAACTAACGTGCTCCGCGCAAGAAAAACTTTTCTTCTAATAAGAAGTGGTCCTTCAATGATTTTCTGCTACAACCCCATCCAAGACACGAACAATAACAATAACCAACACCTGTGGAAATAAATGTGAAGTGAGTTAGATTAGCTGGATTTAGGACGACTGTACACGCCGCCTAGCCCATGAGGTGCGCGAGGGCAGTGGACGGGAGTACGCTGGTAAGTTTTTTCAAATTCACACCCACTAACTCCTACACAGATCTTTTACTCTGGACGCTCTTAGTGTGAACGTCTTTCTACATCGTTCTCACATATATGTATAATCTCAAAATGAATGATGTAACCAAGATTTTGTAACAATATTTTGATTTTAAAAGAGTGTCCATTGAGTTTCTTGCCCGTTCTTCTCCATAGAGATCTACGCTAGGGAATGGGCAACTACAGTACTTTCTCAAGTTATTATGCCTTGTGACTGGGACTGTAGCTTTGATTTTCTTTTTTGTATTTTTGACATTCAAAAGTGCCGTAATGGTCTAATTGAAATAAATGCTTTGAGTTTGAGTTTGAGAACATTTTGGAACTTAAATATAGTACCTATTATGTGTATTGTTATGTCTAAGTGTATTGTATATTCAGTCAAAAAAGTATCGGGAATGGATGATTTGTTTATGGTACCAATTTTTTTTGTTTTTTTTTGTTGTTGTTAGATTAGCACAACTGTTTTCCATTTTGGCGCGGAGTTTGAGTTACATCTGTTAATAAGATTAAATACAGTGCTGTTTTTAATTATATCATATCTAGTGTGTATTGCGAATTTCATAATGGACAAAAACATCGAACAAAGAGTTTGTCCTAAATTTTGCATCGCCAATGGAATTTGGTGTTCGGAGTCACTGAAAATGTTACAGAAGGCTTACGGTGAATCGACTTTATCAAAAACACGCGCTTATGAGTGGTACAAAGCGTTCAAAAGCGGTCGAGGTGTGATAGAAGATTTGCCTCGCTCTGGTAGGCCATCAACGTCTGCAACTGAAGTTAACATCGCAAAAGTGAAGGAAATAGTTACTGACATCTTGCCGGAAGGTCAAACGGTAAATAAAGAATATTAATCGTGTCAGGTAGTATATTGCATCTAACATTGGCAACACTGACATTCCTTAATGACGTCTCGCAGACATACTGTATTCATTTTCTCATCTGCATCCTAGAATAAAAAGACTATTATGGACCACGGTGTTTACTTATATTACGCCTCTACTCCCTGTCAACAAAACTACTCCCAAATAGAAAAGGAGTTACTGGCAGTATTATTTGGTTGTACCAAATATCACCAATATATTTATGGCACGAGAATCACAGTAGAAACTGATCATAAGCCATTAATCACACTATTCAAAAAAGCACTTTTTGATATTCCTCCAAGGCTTCAAAGAATAATGCTACGGTTACAACCCTATGATTTAAAAGTTGTATATAAACCGGGTCGCTTTTTGTATGTTGCAGATACCTTGTCCAGAGCAGCCCTACCAGCTGAAACACTCCAAGATATAGATGAAGACCTGGACTTACATGTCAACATGGTATTGTCTAGTTTATCTGTAAGTGCACAAAAAATGCATGACATTCAAGAACACACTCAAAAAGACCCAGTATTGTCTAAAGTCATGCACTATTGTCAGTTTGGTTGGCCTGAACACAAAAAGTCAGTCAATTTAGAAATCAGACCATATTTTTCTTTAAAAGATCAGCTACATGTTCTCAATAAAATGTTATTTAATGGCAACAAAATAGTTATTCCTAGCACTATGCGTGATTACATTTTAAAATTGGTCCATGAAGGACATCAAGGTATAAACAGTTGCATACGCCATGCAAAAACAACTGTGTACTGGCCTTGCATAGATGATGACATCACAAAATTCATATCACAGTGTCCTACATGTCTTACTTACCGTCATAGCAATGCTAAACAGCCAATAATACACCATGAGTACAAAATGCTACCATGGTCGAAAGTTGGTGTTGATATCTTTGAATTTAACAAAAGTAAATATCTTATTGTTGTAGATTATTATTCAAAATATGTAGAGATAGCTTATTTAAAATCAGATTCACCTGCTCAACTGTGCATGTCACGCAAACTACGCACTAAATTACCTACCTCGGACACCACATTAACACCAAATACAGTTGACACCAGTAAAGTAGAGAAGATAATTAAAAAACAACAGTTAAAAACAGCATTTTATTACAACAGAAACACAAAATCACTTCCAACACTAGACATAGGTGACAAAATCTATTTTAAACACAAACCAAACAGCACTTGGGTTCCTGGTATAATATCAGAGAAGGATAGTCTTCCTCGTAGCTATATTATCACTTCTCCTCAAGGATCTTTCCGTAGAAATCGCGAACACATATTGAAACCAACTTCAACCTCTCCTCCGTTGACTGTAGCAGTACCTGAAAAAGAAAACGAAATTAGGACAGGGAATAATATCCCGAACCAGTCAGCACCATATGTGACACTATCAGGGCGTACAGTTAAGAAACCAATTAGATATAATGATGAATATAATTAAGTTTTAATGTACAATGTGTATAATTAAGTTTTTATGTACTTGTATTTTTTTTCATTTCATTTGATTTCACAGATTACTAATATGTAGCAAGCTATTTGATTTTCAACCTTGAATTGTCAAACGTCACACAAGTGTCAACGTCAACCATCAGTTGCGTTCCGTTTCACACTTTTGTAAAAGTTTTCATGGCTTGACTACTTGCGTTTGTGCTAATTATTAAAAAAAAAGAAAAAAAAAAAAAGGATTGGTTACTTACTTTGTTTTATAAACCAATAGCTGGCCATGGAATCTTGTCATGATAATCTCCTAAAACTTAAGTAGTGTTAAGTCTTGTATTTTTTTTAAAAAGAAGGAAGATGTCAGGTAGTATATTGCATCTAACATTGGCAACACTGACATTCCTTAATGACGTCTCGCAGACATACTGTATTCATTTTCTCATCTGCATCCTAGAATAAAAAGACTATTATGGACCACGGTGTTTACTTATATTACGCCTCTACTCCCTGACAAATACTACAAATCGGGCGTTATGCGGCGTTTAAGAGAGCAAATTAGATGAAAAAAGCCAGATTTGTGGAAAGAAAATTCTTGGATTTTGCACCACGATAATGCGCCTTTGCACAATTGTGAACGATTTTTTGACCAAAACTCAACAAATACCATCGAGCAACCACCTTATTCACCAGATATGGCTCCAGCCGACTTCTTTATTTTTCCTAAACTCAAACTACCACTTCGTGGCACCCGTTTTCATTCAGTAGAAGACATAAAGGAAAATTCGCGGCGAGAACTGAACTCAATTCTGGAATAAGCATTTAAAAAATATTTTTATGATTGGATTATTAGTTGGCGTAAGTGTGTCGTTTCTGAAGGAGCATACTTTGAAGGTGATAAAATAAATTTGGATGAATAACTAATATTTTGTGTTTTATTAATCTTTTCCCGGTATTTTCTTGACAGAGTAGTATTATGATAATGATGTATCATAAAAGCTGGTAGTATTTAGATGATAAGTGATCAACTTTGATCTCCGAAAAAAAAACAACTGTTCTATGCATTTAAGCGAAAAACATAATTGTATTAAATTTTTATTCGTGATTTCCGAATTGTCCTAACATTAAAAGAATTAAAAAATATATTTTACCTTAATAAACATTTGAATACCGAGTATAACTTACAATTAAGTGCTTAATAGTGAAACTAAATGAGTAACAATTTACAGTCACAGAATTAAGATAATTTACACTGTGCTACAGTAGTGAATCTGGCTATCTACCTGAGAACCTGATAAGTAGAACCACGTGTTTAAAGTTGTATTATTACTTGAATTTAAATAATTAATCATAGACACGTTTTTATCCAATAGCAATGATATTATAATATTAGAATATCATTGTCCAATAGACAAGAATTCTCAAAAGTTTTTTAAGCTTTTTTGGGCGATTTTAATAAACGAAGTAAGAATCGCCAAAAAAAGCAAAACTAAAAACTCTTTCTTTTAAGAGTTCTAACTTCAAGCAATTACTAAACTACAGAATAAAATCGTATCATAAATATGTAATTACTTTTACTCAAGTAATCACTTTGAGTTGTTAAATAGATACTGGTGTTAGAATTCTAGCTGTTGACAGTTCTAACTTCAAGCAAATACTAAACTACAGAATAAAAATCGTATCTTAAATAATACTTTCTCAAGTAATCGTTTTGCCTTGTTTATAGATACGGGTGTAAGTATAGATCACTAATTACCATCCACGGTCACCCTATTTTCAGTAAGATAGATCTTCACAATCCACCAATAATTGATCTCCAAAAAAATCGCAGCATCCGAACTTAGATGTCATCCACCAATTAGCGTTATCACCACATTGGAATGTGGAGCATTTACGAGCAAAAAACTATAGAGGCGACCTCACACGACCGGCGCCTGCGACGACGTGAATATGTCACCGTAATAATGTAGTGTGATAAGTATTAGGAAGGACGGCGGATTTGAATAGAGAACGACTGCTAATAAAGTGACTTGATTTAGAGTAGCCCAACTGTCAAAGAATGACAGTTGTGATGTTTGAATGTACGGAAAGTTTAAAACAAATAAAGGGTTAGGCAGAGGTGTACCTTCACCTATATCTCTCCAGTTAAGTTTAATGCAAACGTAATAGGGGACGAGCTTATTGCCATCAACCGGGCACAAATCCAGATTACGTGACTGCTACTGAGAAATTCTTGATGGAAGAACCAAATAATTACAGTTTGCTTGACCCGGGAATCGAACTCGCGACCTTATCCTCAGCAGCTACTTTTGCGATCACTCGACCAAAGAGGCAGTCTGTCAGTTCTACTATTTCATTTAATTTTTATTAGCCTTGAAAATCCCATGTATAAGGGACCTCCAATCTCCATCATACGGGACTTTTTTTTTAATTAAAAAAATAAAATCTAACCCGTTACTAAATACGTTCACTGTCCAAAATGTCCACTTCATTTTATTGGTCTATAATTTTCATCGGGTAACCCATAACGGAGGTCGGAAACGGCAGTCACTTCTTGTAAAACATTGATTTACACTTAGCTCGACATTTGGTTAGCCTGGAGACCACAACCACAGCATATTAACGGGTGTAGAATGATGGTTAACGATGCTGAAAGTTACATGTCCCAGTCATTGCGATCTTTTTTTTTTTGTACAGGTCAAAGTTCCCTTTTATTAACTTTTACTTTACTACTACTTACAAATATGTAAAAGTTTTAAATGTTATTACTCTTAACTTAAAATACTCTCAATACTGTTGCATGTATCCATCCATACTCATAATGTTTTGTGCGCGTAACATTTCGCGGTACCGAAAAAAGTGATTTTGCAGATCAAAAATACACTCACAATCAACAATCTGTGAACAGCGTTGTAGGCTACAATATTCTGCAAATGTTATGTGTCCAGTGTATCTCTTTTTTATTTTATACTTTATGTTGTAACTGTTTGCTGTTCGTCTTGAACAAAATAAAAAATAAAATAAAATAAAAATCATTTCCTAGAAATATTTTTATTACATTTCGTAGTTAGTACAAAGTTCGGTTTAGGATGCTTAGGGAGATGATTGGATTTTTTACTTGTATAAAGAAAATACACGACTAACGGCCGAATACTGAAACGCCAAAAACGTTTGAGCAGCTCCTAAACTTTAATATCGTATGCCCAAACGTCACTTTTGAGTATCTGTTAAATACCTAAGTGCTTCTTAAATGTTGAGTGGCGTTTCAGTATTCGGCCGTAAAGCAACAATAAACTAGGAATCTTCCACAGAACGAAAAAACACATCTTCAAAAACCTCTTATCTCAAACATCTCAACTAACTCCAAGACAATAAAATGAATTAGCCGCAATCAATAAGACGTCTACGTCACATCCGGCCGGTCAGCCGCTTCCGCGCCGTTTCCGTTTCCTCCCCGTTTCCCGTTCCGGTGGAAAAGTATCGAGAATGGGGAATATTAATTCTCTTTGTGTAAGCATGTTAATGTGTTTGTATTGTGAACTCATCTCGGGAATTGCGGGATCGATTTTCGTAAGTGCGATTTAGAATTTTTGGGGTGAATTGTTAGTATGGTAAAAAGTTAAAAAATGGTAAAAAGTTAGTATGGTACATGTACTAAAATAATTAAAGCAGTAAATGAGGATATATGCCATCACTTGAGTCATATTCTGAACTTGTCGATATCAACTGGAATATTTCCACAAGATCTTAAACTGTCCGTTATAAAACCTTTATTCAAAAAAGAATGCAAACAGTTAATGGTGAATTACAGGCCTATTGCACTATTACCAATATTTTCAAAAAATTCAAAAAGTATCTTTGGCGAACTCAATTCATATCTAGAAAAAAATAAAATTTTGTGCAACGAACAAAAGGGCTTTCGACAAAATAAAACGACGAATATGGCCATTTATGAATTCATCCAAAATGTTATAGGTAGGCCATGTTGACAAAACAGTTCCAGCTTGTGCAATTTATTGCGATATGTCACAGGCTTTTGATTATGTAGATCATAATATACTAATCAGTAAACTTGAAGCATACGGCATAAGAGGCAATATTTTAGATTTAATTAGATCCTATTTAACGAACCGACAACAGATAACAGTAGTAACTAAAGTGAATCCTAAAACAAAAAAAGAGGAAACATACAGCTCCGTGAGGAGAAATGTCACATACGGTGTTCCTCAAGGCAGTGTCCTAGGGCCGCCGTTGTTTATTATCTATATTAACGACTTGCCAAAGGCAACGACTCAACCTATGACATTGTTTGCTGAAGACAGTACAGTTTCAATTGCATGTAAGGGCATTAATAATTATAAATCTGACATTAATAATTCTTTGACATCTATAATTTCTTGGCTTGATAATAATAATTTAAAAATAAATTTATTGAAAACAAATATAATGCACTTTGGACAAAGATTGCATAATCCATTAAATGTGAATTTGATTCATGATAATTACACTATAAATGAAGTATCTAATGTCCGTTTTCCGGCTTAATTATAGACAGCAAACTAAACTGGAAAGAACACATTGACGCAGTATGTAAAAAAATCAGTAGTCAAGCTTATGCTCTGTACCAGCTTGCTCCAGCTATCAACACTAATGTGTTACTATCGGCTTATTATGGACCTGTAGAATCTGTCCTAAGATATGGCATAATCTTCTGGGGCAACTCGTCAAATAAAGATATGGCATTTAAAATGCAAAAGCGATGCATACGTGCAATGTTCGGTATCCAAAGTACTGAGAGCTGTAACCCACTTTTTACAAAGCATAAAATCCTCACACTGCCCTCACTTTATATTTTAGAAATCGCCTTATTTGTAAAAAATAACCCCCATTTGTTTCCTCGAATATCGGACCTTGTAATACGAAATCGCCGGGATGTAAATGTAAACTTCGTGTTCAGCCAGCTAAGACAGCACTACTGTATAAAAGCGTTGTATGCAGAGCACCGATAATTTATAATAATATCCCTATCTGTGTAAAAAAACTAAATACAGACCAGTTTAAGAAAATATTTAAAAAAATACTGACAGAAAAACCCTATTATAATGTCAATGAATTTTTAAATGACAAATCGCTCTGATATACGGACTGAATCTATTTTATTTATTTTGTATCGCATGAATATTTACCAATTGTTTTTTATTTAATATTAATGTTATTTGTTATTATATATTTTTCTTTGATTATTTAACTTTGTATATTTTTTTGATTATTTAACTATGTATATTTTTTTGATTATTTAACTTTGTAAATTTTTTTGATTATTTAACTTTGTAAATTTTTTTTTTTTGATTATATAACTTTGTATAATTTCTATTTTTTGTTTTTTTAAACCTTATGGTCTTCCGATCTAATTTGTACACCAGCTATTGGTCAAACATGTTGGGCCAAAGAATATCCTTTAACACCTATAGTAAACATCATACCATGTACCTATATTATCTACACATGTTTTTGCAAATAAATGAATCTTTATCTAATCTTTATCTCTTTATCTTTATGCTCAGAGTTAGTATAGTACGCTTTTAGGTTTAGACTTTTGCAATCATTATTGTAGTATGCGTTCTGATTTATACAATCTCTAGACATTTTTACTATTTTTTATTTTAGACTTTTATGATTTTAAAACGTGATTTTTTATATGTAAAACAGAACCGGTTAACAGTCGAATTAGATAATTCTAACTCACCTGAATTTGGCTAAAACCTGCTCTAGTTATATTTTTTGTTTTTGCTCGGAGAGTTTGTCAAACGTTGCAAAGAATCCTTTACTTTACTTAAACTGAAAATCTCACTAAATGGGCCTATTACATAATCATTGCATAATCATTATACTCCATCTTATAAAAAGAGACTTTAAAAAAAACCGACAAGAATAGGAAAAGGAAATGCCAAAAATAACTTCTTAAAAAATCCATTCAGCCTAACATCTGCTTCAAGATAAGGTTATCTGTGGCGCTATTTTATCTGTGCTTAACGACTTTTGGCGCGAACTCGAGGCGCCATTTTTTTGCGTCACCTCACACATCGTTGATGAAGAGATGAAGAAGTAATTAGGGGAAAATTGATGAACTTTTTTGTTTTAAATAGGTAGAAACGTGCCGTTGTTTTTTGGATGAGAAGCTTGTTAGCAAAAGAGATTTAAATATACTTAAGTACGGTAGTCGGTGCAACGATGAAGTCTAGATCTGATTGCAAGTGCATTTGTTTTAACGTTTGCTCGTCACTAGGAATTTCTCGGATTTTTTACTGTATCGTGGATCCGTTTGCAAACATTTAAACTTACATACACAAACAGCCAGACCCGGAACAACTCCCTGTAGGCTAAATATTTGTTTCGTGCGGGAATCGAGCCCGCGACACGCAGCGCAGCAACCAATCGCTCAGCCACTGCTCCAACCATGCCGTTAAATTAGTTTTAGTGTAACGTGTCAAAATTGCCAATTATGTAGTTTTGCTTCACTGAGACATTTTTCTATGACATTTCTTCTTGTAGTCCCTTCATTGTGAATCTCTTTGTCACTGGGACCTTTTAAGCTGACGTTTAAATCGTGGTTAAAGCCAATCATTACCATTATTCATATTCTTCATCATTCTCATCATTCTCATTCTTCATTTATTTATATTCTTCATCTTCTTCTTCAACATTTGGTCACCCAATGCTGTAGGTCTCATCCAAATACCTCAAATTTTGGCGCTTTTGTGTTATGGATAATAAATAAATACTCTATTATAGTACCGTTAATGAAATACTGTTAACAAATCGGTGGGTAATCCATCAATGTTTATCTAAAGACATTTTGTTATAGTCGTAAATTATTGTCACAGTAAAAATAAAACTCGTAGCGTTAAGTGTGTGAGCGTTTAAGTGCCCTAAAAATAAAATACTCTAAACTAAAAATAAATATTATTCCTGACTAAAACTAAAAATAATATTATTAGTGTGAGTTTTAAAAACGATCACAGCGTTATAATGCCCTAAATATAAAATAATTTGAATTAAAAATAAAAATAATGGTGTGGATTCTGTTGTGCAAACTAAACTTAATTTAGTCTATTGCGAGCTACTAAAAGGCAGGGCGAGAAAAGGACGACTATAGCTATGAGCTAAGCTAGAGATGTCAAACTATAGTTTATGCCCTTGCGCTTTACCGTGTTTTTAGTCGACATGTTTTTAAGTGGACCTTGTATTGTATTGTATAACGGGCTGGTGTCCGCACTCCACGTCAAAGCGCGTATTTTGCGTAAGGGCTATACCTAATCCACCACGCGGGCCCAGTGCGGATTGGTAGATGTCACATGTCTTCGAATTTTTGGTTCTAGGACATGCCGGTTTCCTCACGATGTTTTCCTTCACCGTTTTGAGAGCAGTGGTGATGAAATAAATTACACAAAGTAATGCCTGCGAAGAGTAAGTCTGGGTTCGACCCCATGACTTACTCTTCGTAAGTCGGGGCCGCCACCACTGGGCCACCGCTGCTCTCCAGTGGACCTTTCATTAAGTGGACCTTCGTATGGAAATATTAGTTCCAATTAAATTTGACAGCTCTAAATTACGTCCGTCTCTTTCTCGTTTTATTAGAGAGAAAAAGATAGCAATAGCCTAAATAAAGGTTAGTTTGTGCACAACAGAATCGACACCATTGTCGAACTAAAAATAAAAATAATACTCTATTAATAGAGTTAGTTTTAATGAAAAAGAAAGATTTTGCACGTTATTAATGAATCGTGATAACTACTTAGATAAGAAATATTTGTTTGACTTAGGTAATAGGGATCAAAGAATTAGGTATTTTACAGTAGGTACCTATTAGTAATAGATGGTGAGTAAAACAAATTATATGGTGTCTGTTGAGTAATAACAGGTTCCCAGGTTTGAGTTAGGTAATATTTTTAATCGCGATTTATCTAACTACCTATTTGCAATTTTGTGTTAGTCTGTGCTTTCCTACTCCTGAGCAAAGGTCTCATCATTCTTTTCTTTTTACACCAACATACCTAAATAACTTTTTTGCATCTAAAAAAGCAATAAATATTTAACGAAGTAGGTTCCTAACTATTTTAATTTCAGGGTAACAAATCTTTACAAAAAAAAACAATTTCCAACGAACATTTTCAGTAGGGTACCGTACTTATACAAGAATATTTTGAACATAAAATAGGTAGGTACCTATGTGGCTAAAGCCGTCACTCCTTACTCCTTCGCCGTACTCCTTGTTAAGTTGTATCAAGATACAACTTAAGAAGGAGTATAGTCTGACCCATTTGTAACGTTTTCCAACAATTCACACTGACGAACAGCTGTTCATCTGCCCTTCACCCCCCCATCCACCCTTGCCTCATCCCCATTCGACACAGAAGCGAAACACGATCAATAAGACGCACCTCCCATCAAACGAAACTACGAAGTCTTATATCTCTGCTTATCCCGCAAAGAAACGTAAGCGTAACGTCGCCACGCCAACTTAAAATTCACCGAAACGACCAAAGCAAAACACAAATAAAGCCTTTTACACACGGACCGGATCAAATAAAAATTGGCTCGCGATTAATCAAAAACGAAACACGAAACACCAAAGATTAACATGGCAAGATTATAAAAAAAACGTAAAAGAATGAAAAAAACATAACCAAGTCCACGGATCAAAATCATAAATCATGCTCATTATATCCGAACCGGATTATTTTTTACCGAATAAAATGTTCAAAAAAGCATCAAAAGGCTGTAGGGAACGCCATTTTGTAAGGGCATCGTCGATTTGGGCGGGAAAATGGGAAGCTATCAGCCAATCAGCGCAGCGCTAACCAATAGGCGTTCTAGAATCCCACCAATGGGAGGCGAGGACGGTCTGATCATGCGCTTTGGAGTCGATCCATAGAATTATAGATATAATACGGCAGTGTGGGCTTGGCCGGCGCGGTGACACGACGTGCGTGATAGCGAACATTTTTTTTTTGTAGAAATAAATATGTCGAAGTGCCTAACCGTAATTATTAGTGGAATATTAATTTAAGCCTTAACAACATTTTTGGTGTATTCCGTTTGTGATAGAACTATAGTGTTAAAAAAACTTTTTGCGTGTGTAACATAGACTTTTAAATACTAATAAATAGATTTATATTCACAAAAAGTGATGTCACTGCAGTAAATAAACAACTGGATCCAGTTTTTAAACGACACAACAAAAAACGTTTGGTTAAAATACGAAAAAATCGCGGGTTTTTGTAAGGGACTTTTGGTTAAAAGTATTAAAGGTGATCACCGGTGAAGATATAACTGCGTCAGTGATGGTGATGGCCAGTGGGGGCGGTGGTGGACTGGTGCAGTCCCCACCCGATATGTTGCATCATCACAATATCATGGACACATCATCACACGTCGAAATGATGCCCAGTGAGTTTCTTTATTCATTTGTTCTGTTTGACTTCGAAAAATTGAGGATTTTATTTATTCGGCTAGTCAAATTTTATTTCATGTATGTACACGGATTTCTCTGTAAATACTGGGCCGATTTACGTGATTCTTTTGTCATCTTTTAGCAGAAACCTGCTCGATGGTCCCATATAAATTGTATTCACTTTGCTTGAGTATTTTATGAATTAACTCCGTACGTTTTTCTGTGCTTTTAATGACATGGTGATCTGACTTTTAATTACAATGTAAAATGTATGTACATATAGCAAAAAATTGCGTAGATTATCACAAATAAAAAGAGAGAAATAAAAACGTTTTAACCAGTAAAAAAATAAGTATATTTAATGTTTTTGTTTCGTGTCTCCTAGGTCTGATATATAATAGGCGAGACGACAAAAAAAAACTAATAAAGTAGTCCGTCAGTTTATAAAAAAATATTTGACCCGTGTTTTTTCTTTTGTTACGTAAACCAAAATTGACGAAGATATGACGCTTTTAAAATTCTCAATACGTCACGCCTAGGTATAATTTTTACCTAGTTCTGACGTCACGAGCCCCCACTCCCGAGTTTTGATGCGTTTTATCTTTGTCAATATTCATTGATTTACAAAAACAAAAAATACGTGTCCATTAATTTCCAATACTCTAACTGACGGACTAAATAGATTTGCAATTTATTGATACTGTCGTCATGCCTATTATGGCAGTTGAAACATTTAAAGTAGGAACGGACATAGATTATACCCCGTAACGTAATGCCACCGGGTATCAGGATACCCGGTGGCATTACGTTATTATTCAACACAGTCGATGACAGGTCATCGACTGTGTTGTGGGTCAGACAGGCAGTTGCTCCATGTAAAATAATGATATTCAGCTGCATCCGGATAAACTGCAATATGGATCAAAAGTGATGTGGACAGAAACAGAACTTTTGGGCCTAACGTTAAACCTGATTAACTTACTAAATAAGCGAATATATAAACTATTAGGTCTTAATTTATTGATTAATTTCTTTAATGAAGCATTATTTATAGCATTTCAGTTTTCAAGAGAAACCTAAAGAATTGCAACACTAAATTATTGATAATGGAATGTCTCTGTCAATTAAAAATTACTTAGTTACATTTTTTTCAGCATGTAAAACGCAATAAAATAAGAAAATGATCAGAACCTACAGAAGTTTAATTACTAAGTAAGAATACCAATTCTAATCTAATGAATGATTCAAATTTATGCGAAAGACAAAAACAGATGTCTATGGTCCAAAAAAAACTCTATTTTTAATATAGGTATAACAGTAGGATTGAATTTAAGATCGGTAGCTCGTAAATTTTATCGAAATTTAAACTTATTTTTATGTCTCAAAAAAGTATTTTTTCGGTCCAACCGGATCTTATTATGACAAAACACTTGGTTTTGCATTTCAAATCAACTTTTTCTAGAGAGCTTTAGTTTAGTCTTTTATTTACCAACATCCTGGCTAGACAACAAAAATAGGTACTTACTTCTAAAAAAGAAAACAAACCAGTTTTAAAAGACACGAGGTATAAGTTACAATTTTAGACAAAAATTAAATATCAAATAAAAAATGTTAAAACTAAAATAAATTACTAAACCGAGCAAAACTGCTCGGTATCAGTTAGATTACTTGCCTAGTCTATAAATACCTAAAACTAAGTTATTGTGAGGATGGATGGATGGATGCATGAATGTTTGTTTGTTACTCTTTGACGCAAAAACTACTGAACGCATTTGGATGAAACTTAGCTCACAGATACATAGTTTATAACATGGATTAACACATAGGATACTTTTATCCGGATAGTACGATCCCATGGAATAATATTACCTACCGTACTCCATTCTGGTGAAGCCGCGAACATAAGCTTTTATCATCTGCCTAGCCTTTCCCCAACTATGTTGGGGTCGGCTTCCAGTCTTACCGGATGCAGCTGAATACCAGTATTTTACATGGAGAGACTGCCTATCTGACCTCCACAACCCAGTTAGTACCGGGTAATACGATACCTCTTGGTAAGACTGGTTGTCAGACTGTTCGGGCCACGGACTACTTAACGACTGTCAAAGATCTACAAATGACAGCCGGGACCAACTGCTTTACATGCTTTCCGAGGCACGGAGGAAACTCGGTATATAATGGGTCCACAGACCAACCTAGGCAAGCACGTCTTGACCTAAAGATCGACCCGAGCGGCTGTTATTACTTAGCCACGAGCTCCTCCCGCGAACATAAGTTAGTTAGAAATAAAGTCTTAAGACGAAACCAAACAAGGGTCAAAGTCGATCCCCCGCATAGTAACGATAATTGTGAATAATTGTCACCTTTCTCTTAGGTATAGCCTAATCGGAAGCGAACCGGTATGAAACCGGGTGAAGCCGAAATGCCACATACAGCGCTACTAATAATTACATTATCACATACTGAACTATTTATTACGAAATCAAGCGAGATAGACATACGACTTTCCGAATCGAAAATCGAATCGAAGCGTTGTGAATACATTTGATTATCGAATCTGGCGGTAACGGTGATGTGGGAGCGAAAAATTGAAACTACAAATTGAATCTAAGTCACATTAAAAGATCTTCTCTTATACCTCTGTTACTAAAAACTATTTCACTAAAACTTTTGGAGATAGAGTAATTTACGTTTTCAGAGGCAGGAATGAGGTTCCGTTTAGTTAATCATAACTTAACTAAACTAAACTAGGGTTTAGTTTAGTTAAGTGATGATTTCGTGTCTTTATCATATTTATATACTAATCCTCTGGTGAGAACGTCTAAAAGGCAAAGGCACCATGCTATCTTTAAAAAAAAAGTTAATGTTATTATACCGGCTTTGGTGTCAGAGTCACTTTTAATCTATAGCCAACAATACTGGAATTTGAAAACTTAATTATTGTAACTGACATCTCAGTTAGAATAAATTCGTTTTCATAACATTATTGTATAAAACAGATCTGATCATAGAAATGGAGGCCAATTAGCAGCCTGAAATATCTGATTACCGTTTATTTGTGAAAAACAGATACAAATATAGACGGCAATAAAAGTTACCCCTTTTGTTTTGACAAGTGGACCAACGAAGGTAAATAAAACCAGCGCCCATTTTCATAAAAAAATTATGAACCTTTGGAAATCTCCTCTCTGCAGAGATAAAAACCCCAAAATAAGTATATGCTTTTATTTAGGCTTTAATTTAAAATCATCCTACTAATATTACAAATGGGAAAATTTGTGAGGATTTATCCATGTGAGGATGTTTGTATACTCTTTCACGCAAAAACTGCTGACTGAATTTAGATGAAATTTGTCACACAGATAGTTTATAACCTGGATTAACACATACTGTGGTTGTCTGAATATACACAACCTGGATACTTTTTATACCGGTAGTACGAACAAACACGGAACTCCACGCGGGCGAAACCGTGGGTCTAAGCTAGTAATAAATAAATCACTTAATAAAAGTGCACTGTTGATATTATATGACTGTGATGGTAAAAACAGGTATTACTTTTTATATTCTTACATCCGACCACGATACCCTAAAAACCTATCTCAAAAATCATTTGTGCCGAACAAACTCAAATCTTGGCGTTAACGTTCTAGTAAATCAATATTTTACAATCCAAGGCTTTTTGTTTGGCAAGATTTTGCACTGTGATCATTCTTTACTCGCGTTGGCCTCAAGGTTGGACCTTAAAATTGAGAGCAAAAAGTTTTGCAAGCTTTCAATCAAGTTATAAAGAATATGTTTTTTACGCCGGCCGTGGAATATATTTGAGATTAAGTCGCCAGTCGCAAGTGTTCTTTTGTCATTTTAAATGTTTAATTACATTTTTTTTTATTCGTTAAAGTGTAAAATTGCGAAAACAATTAATTTATAGCTTTTTGATTAAAATATTAAATACGATGTGTGATGAAATTAAGAAACAAGGTCAATAAAATACGTAAGACGTGTGTCATAAAATATTTTTACATTTTACACAACTCGCAATTAATTTAGCAATTTTAATCGTAAATTATATTATCAGTATCTAACAACAAGCAATAAAATACATAAGAATGGGTGCACTTAAAATAAAATAAATAATTTAAACTCACATTTTAATAATATTAAAATAAACAAATCGAACAACTAAAACATAAAATAACATTTTGTGTTACTTAGCTTGCCGAAAATGTTACTTAGTTAATCAAATAATGGGGAATCCATCCAATCTTGCTACAAAAGGGGGAAGATTTATAAATCGCGAGGTCTCTGGGACCGACGCATAATTTTTGGCAGAGCAAGCGTAACTGCCCATTAGAGGGTTACGCATAAAATTTATGCGAAAGAAAGAATTTATTGAATACTAGTTTGGCGTGCGGGTTTGGTTAGATTTGGTAAGATTTTTCTTTAGATATACTTAGTCTTACAAATGTGATTACTATTTTAGATAAATACTATGCTCGCAACTTCTCCCGCGTAGTTCGATAATTGCCCCACGGGATCATACTACCAGGATTAAAAGTATTCATATAATCTAGGTTATAAACTATCTGTGTGCTAAATTTCATATAAATCTGTTAAGTAGTTTTTGCGTCAAAGAGTAACAAACATCCATCCATCCTCACAAACTTTCGCATTTCTAATATTAGTAGGAAGTAGGATGGGAATTTTTCAGTCGTCCATTATTTTATTATTAGCGATACTTACGCTCATATCTTCAAGAAGTTACTTAAATTGGGAACGAATGGAGTTATCAATATTTTTATAGAGTTATGCATTTATTTAAATAAATAAATATCGCTGGACATTACACACAGCGCCATCTAGCACCACACTAAGCAACGAGGCTTGTGTCGTGGACACCAGATAGTTGATATACTACATACATACTTTTTGTTTGTAAATACATACTTATTATACGTATAAACATCCATGACTCTGAAACAAATGTCCATGCTCATCACACAAACATTTGCTCCTACCAGGATTCGAACCCGGGACCCAACGAACGTAAGGCAGCCTCACTACCGCTGCACCATTCGGGTCGTCGTAATTTAATTATTATATATTTTAAAATACTTTACCAGGCTTTCTAAACACACATTATTTTTTGCCTAAGTATATTAACTGTGGATGTGTATTTATTATAAAAAAAATAACAGGTAAATAATGTTGAAACAAAAATACTTGTAATTTTATTACAGTCGTTTTTCTTTTAAATGTTATTAATTAGTTCCACTGAATTATTTGCGTGTTTTAGTGAATTTTATTAAATGTCAAACTAGAATGTAAAAAAATGTCAAACGTATTATTGCAATTATTGTAATTAAAAGTTTAAAAATGTGTTTTATTGTACGGAATATCGTTGTAAGTTGTAAAATGAAATTGATGGTTCCAAATTTAATTTTCAGCGTTAACTAATAGTGTAATTAAAATTTAGTAACGTTAAATTTTGTATTTTCGTTGCGTGGCAAAGCCCGATTAGGACAGGGTAAATGTTAACTTGTATTTGGTGTCATTTCTGTACAATAACACTAAAACGTTTTTTGTAATACCTAGTTAACTCAAGTTGATCTTCAAAAACTGGCAATATTAAACAAATGCAAGTCGGACTCTTGTATCCTTCACTATTCTTATTTATCTCATTTTCAGTTTTTGTATTCTGTCAGTTTAAGATTTACCCCCTAGATATAATGCAGTCGGTGTCGTTCATGTTTATCTCGAACCTTATGGTTCTTGCTTGTCTATGAATACAACAAAGTGGTCTCTGGTCCAAGAAAGGTTGGGAAACACGAATTCCACACTTCACTTATCCTTTCATTGTAGCTAACTTTAAGCTTGGCGATAAATGGGTATTCCTACCAACTTACAACATTGAAATGAAGTAAGTAATAAGTATTAAGACCGTTTCTGTTGCATACTTTGGTCAAGTTTCAGCGCAGAAAAGATTTGTGTCTGAGAAAATGTGGGTAATTTATATTCTATTATTATTATTAAATGATTGGAACTTAAACATCTGGCGAAACATGGGTGTACTATTAGGTACAGCTCTGCCTAACCCTTCGGGGATTACAAGCGTGATGTTATATTATTTAAATTTAACTTTACGATAAATATTAAAGCTGATTTTGGGCCCTAAATCAAAAACATATTTTAAAACTGAGATCATGTCAGCGGGGCATAGAGAGAAGCATGAATAGCGTCACTAAAAAAGATCGGTTAAGAGCAGTTGAAATACGATCCAGAACCAAAGTAGAAGATATAATAAAGAAAGTAAGACAGTTTAATTAGAGATGGACATGACACATGACGAGAGATCATCATTCATCGTCATCATCATTTCAGCCGAAAGACGTCCACTTCTGGACATAGGCCTCCCCCAAGTGTCGCCACATTGACCGGTCCCTTGCGACTCGCATCCAACGGATTCCCGCAACCTTTACCAGGTCATCGGTCCACCTAATGGGAGGTCTTCCAACGCAACGTCTTCCGTTTCGCGGTCGCCACTCCAGGACTTTTCGGCCCCATCGGCCATCCGTTCTGAGAGCAATGTTCCCTGCCCACTGCCACTTAAGTTTGGCAATTCTTCGGGCTACGTCGGTGACCCTGGTTCCCTCTTGCGGACGTCTTCATTTCTGATTCGATCACGCAAAGAAACTCTGAGCATCCCTTTCTTTGCCCTTTGGGTGACTTTAAGCCTTCTGATAAGGCACATTGTGAGCGACCACGTTTCGGTCCCGTATGTAATCACTAGCAACACAAACTGATCATAGACTTTCGTCTTGGATCTCCAAAACAACCCCATTATTCTTTTTCCCTAATTTTTTAAATACCTAATTCAAAATTTCGATTATTTTGTCCTTAACATTTTCAAACAAAAAATGCATCGCCGGATTATACTCAAGAACCTTGTTACCCACAAGTAAAACTTTGGCAAAATTTAGCACAAATGCAACTCAAAATGTACCCAGTTAGTTAGCAGACTCCTTCGAAAGCGAGGAAGCTATAAAACCTTCGTTGTACGCTAAACAGTCAACAAATTAAAGAAAGTAACTGCCACGTTTGAAACTGTCTGTTTTAACAAGACGATGCAAGTGTGCATATTGGTGTCAATTGTGAGAAGAGTCGGTTTGACTGGACTGAGTTGTTAGGATAAGGTGGCGACACCGGAGGGAGAGGAGCCTCACTGAAGATGGCGGAAATAAAGGACGCGTTTTCTTGTTACTATAAAATGAGTTTTTATTTAAATCACCAAGTAAATTAACGTGGTGGCAGCGGTAAAGTCTATACAAGTAAACAGTTAAAGTCGTGTTTAAAAAAAAAAAAAAAAAAAAACTATAAAATAATTTAAAATTAAAAGAAAAACTTATCTCTATGTTTGCACTTCTGAAAATGACTTAAACTTATATTTACTAAACCAATAATCAAAACAATTTGAATTTCTAATATAATTTAGAATTAAACAAAACAAAATAAAATTTTCAAATTTTTAAATTTTCTCTTTGTAGCCTAGTCCCAGTAGAAAATGATTAAACATTTAGAGTATTTAGATTAGACACATTTTGATCATCATATCTCTTAGGTCTATATACTTTGCGACTAACTCTAGTTACATAAACAGGACTATCTTCCAGCAAAGTATCATCTGACTGTGGTCCAGCATCTTCATCCACAGATCTGGTGGTTTCATCTGATCCAACATTCCCATAAGCACCAGTTGTGGATGGTTCTTCAGATTCAGCATCCTCAAATTCCTCAGCCATGGAGGATTCTTCAGATGACAAGACTATTTCATGAACCTAGCTACTCTCCAATAGTTCTACATTTGACAAAGACTCATGACTATTAAATTAATAAAAAACAATTAACATGAGTAAGAAGTAAATTCTAGTAGTTAGTTTAAATTAGACTAAAACATAACGAAAAACGCGTGGCTTGTAATTAAAGCAAGCATTTTTTTTTATTACAATATGGGCCTGCTCTTGACCTCGATCACGCCAAATGGAAAGCGATGGATGAGATCTATGATGGAACGAGCGTGCCCAGTAGATGCCTGTTCACTGTTGCTTTGAAGGCAGGCGGGTTAAATGTGGGTGGGAACACAGACGCAGGCAGAGAGTTCCAGACTTTGGCTGTGCGCATAATAAAAGTGGAGGAGAAGCGCTTAGTACGACACGTCGGGATATCAACCAAGTGCGGATGGTACAGCAGTACGTCTGTAAGTGGATGATCTTGGGATCAGGTCGTGGAGCTCTTGCGCACACTCTCCGAAGTACAGCCTGTAGAAGACCGACAGGCAGGCAACATTACGCCGATGAGCTAAGCTGTGAAGCGAAGCTACCAACATCTCGTCGCCTATTTATTTATTTATTTATTTATTTATTTAGTACAGTATTTAAAACCATTAACACTAAATTAAATACCTAATTCTTTTACTCGGTCTTCTCGCAGAACCACAAACATTCCAATAATAATTCCTATAAGCCTTTTGGCTCTGCGTTCCACCGAGTCAAGCAGCAAGCTGGTTTTTGCTGAGCCATCCCACAAGTGACTGCAATACTCCATACAGGAACGGACTTGTGCTTTGTACAAAATTAAAAGCTGTCCAGATGTGAAGTATCGCCTCACCTTATTCAAGATGCCCAGCTTCTTAGCTGCGCTCTGACCTTTTGACTCGATGGTTGCGCCAAAGTTGAGATCCGATGTCAACTCCATGCCCAAAACCTGTAGGCGGTCAGTAACTGCTGCAGCATAAAATATATTGAATCGGCAATTGATATGCTTTCAAATATTTTTTTCGTATGTGTAATGTATTAGATTAGCAAATGATCATCTTCCTAGCCTTTTCCCAAGTATGTCGGGGTTGGCTCCCAGTCTAACCGGATGCAGCTCCTCAATTAGTACTGTGTAATACGATGCTACTTGCTACTTGTTACCAGACTTTCGGGCCACTGACGACCTGTAACGACTGTCAAAGATCTTCAAATGACAGCTGAGACCAACGGCTTAACGAGGCCCAGTGGAAACTTTTTATGTAATGCGTGGTCACCCATCCACGGACCAACCTCGGCAAGCGCGGCTTTACCTAAAGATCGAGCTGAGTGGTTGTTATTATTTAGCCACGAGCTCCTCCAAATATGGTGACAACAGTGTAATAATTTATGACACTGCACACACTTGTCTATTTCCATAATAATGTGTCCATGGGTTCAAATCACTCGTGACCACAAGAATGAACCAACGCGTAGGGTGCGGCCTAATGGCCGATCGACCACACCTGATGCAGTTTGGTGCTTGCAACTCCTCAAACATGCATAGCTACATATTTAGCAAAGTTGCACAAAGGTTATACTGTTGCACATAGGCTTAACTGTCGGAGCGGAAAGAGCGTGTTTTATCAGCTGTCAAAGTAAAAAGAAAGAAAAGAAATAAAAATATTTATTTGACGTCAGTTATTGAAAGCACACACACATAAAAAGTAGTAAGTATTAAGAGGCCCGGGTGAAAATAGAGAAAACGAATTTTCCCAGATAATGAGACCTAATTAGATCGATTTTTCGTCCCCGTAAACCTCCATATTGCAACTTTCATCGTTAAAGCTGTTTTCGAGAATGTGATTACAAATATACTTACAAACTGGCTGTTGCCCGCGACTTTCGTTCGGGTGAAATTATTTTAGAAACTTTTTAATTGGATTTTGTTACTAATTTCAAGGGTTTTAATGTTTTTGCAAGGAACTCAAATTATTTTTCTAAAATAAAAGTAATCTAAGTAAGACCTTTTAACATTAGCTATCAGCCATTAAAAATTTCGTCGAAATCGGTTTAGACGTTTCGGAGATTAACGAGAACAAACAGACAGACATTCTTTGGTAATAATTAACGTAAGTATATATTTTCATAATGCATTCAGAAAAAAACTGTTAAAAAACAAAATCAAAGCATTTATTTCAAGTAAGCCGGTTACAAGCACTTGAATAAAGACGTAAAAACTGTGAAAGTACTGTAGTTGCCCATTCCCTAGCGTAGATCTCTGTGGAGAAGAACGGGCAAGAAACTCCATGGACACTCTTTTAAATCAGAATATTGTTGCAATATCAATATCATTTAAATAGGTATCACAAACAGACAGTTTAATTTCATTTATTTGTATAGTTGTGTAGATATTGCTCATTTATTATTACAGGATAAGTGATTAACACAATGCATAATAATTTATCCTGTATTTTTACGTTTAATATAACTTCTGATTTAGATGTGCATTTGAAGTGCGTTTAAAAGACGTTACTATGCAGGTGTGAAGTGTGCCTTGGAAAGTTGCAGGCTGCAGCCAAGTTTACTTAACTAGCGAAAGGTTTATATTTGTTTTTGTTTAATATAAGGGACAGACTGGGCTTCTCATCTATAGGTCTTTAACATACAAGGTGGATGACGAATGGATAACCTTGAAGCAGACTTGACTTGACTTGACTTGAGGTATAGCAAAACCCATCGCTTTTCAGAAAAAAATACGAAAAAAAATCTATAATTAATGGATAACCTTGAAATGACTTATAGTAGAACTTATTGTACTATAAGCAATTTTAAGGTTATCCATTAGTTACCGGACACCCTGTATATTATAAGCCCTTTCATTCCAAATTTTCCTTTGTTTTTGAGTGTTGTTAACGTATATCTCTTAACTATTATGCCCGCGGCTTCGCCCGCGCCCGGTTCGGTAATTATCCCACGGAATTGTACTACCGGGACAAATATATTCTATACGTTAGTCCAGGTTATAAAGTATATCTATGTATGCTAAATTTCACCCCAATCCGTTCAACCGTTTTTGCGTGAAAGAGGAACAAACATCCATCCATCCATCCTCACATACTTTCGCATTTATAATAATACTAGCTGATGGCCGCGGCTTCGCCCGCTTGGCAAATATATACTAAAACCTTCCTTTTGAATCACTCTATCTATTTAAAACCCGCATCAAAATCCGTTGCGTAGTTTTAAAGATCTAAGCATACGTACGGACAGACAGACGCGGCGGGCGACTTTGTGTTATAATATGTAGTGGTTATAGTGAAAAGTAAGATTTATAAGCCCTTTGATTCTGATATTTCTTTGGTTTTTGTGTGTTATTAAAGTATCTCTTAATTCAGCATGCCTCTTGGAAAGACCTATAGCTGTTTCCACTCTATCTCGAGCCACTCTCCTTCAGTCAGGGCCCGCTGTAAGTCTTATCTCATCCTCCCATCTCCTCAGTGATTTTCTCCTGCACCGTTTACTAGTTACAAGATACCAATCCGTTATTATTTCTCTCAATTTCTTCTGTTTTGTTCTCATTATGTGGCCAGTCTACCGCCACTTTTGCTGATCAATTCTGGTCAAGATGTCCGAAAATGTTTTTTTTCAAATTATAAATAATTTGAAAAAATTTTGCTTATTGTGGGGGTTATCTTTCAGTACCCTTACTTAATGGTTTCTTGAAACTGTTTAAGTGAGCAGTGCGGTTACTTATTCAGTTGAATGAGTACCTACCGGTTCATAAGTACATTTACAAATAGGGCAATAAACTTGTTTCCCTTTTTAAACTGTAAATATTACAATAACGATTATTATGACTTATGAGGAGCTCGTGGCGTGGAAATAATAATCGCTCGGATCGATCCAGCAGTTAAGCCGCGCTTTCCTAGGTTCGTAGATGGGTTACCGTCCATTACATACCCAGTTTTCTCCGTGCCTCAGAAAATGCCGTTGGTCCCAGCTGTTATTTGTAGATCTTTGACAGTCGTTATAGGTAGTCGTATTACCCAGTACTTAATGGGTTGTGGAGGTCAGACAAGCAGTCGCCTATTTACAATACTGCATCCGGTAGGTAAGACTGGAAGCCGACCCCAACATAGTTAGGAAAAGGCTAGGCAGCGTTAGCGCAGGCGTAATTTATAAAATTCTACCTCATTTCTACAAAAACTATTTATCATTTTAGAGTCCCCAATTTCGGTGGCACCAAAGTCCCGGTCAAATGGTACTTTTTTATGAGTACAGAACCTAAAAGGCATCGCGTACGATAGACCACCAGTACGTTTTATGAGGGTGCGAAGTCGGTAGCCTCGCACCTATGGGATGTTTTTACTCAAACCCGTTTCCCAATGATGTCGATGTTGAAAATAATTTTGAAGTTGATTCGTAATTTTACGAATTAAATTATGGAATGATTTTGTTATAATGCTAGTGCATTTTTATTATCCTTAGTAGGTTTTTATTTGACTTGTATTTAATCAAACTCAAATTTATAAGTATTTTTTGATTATCTAAAATTATTAATGAACATGCTTATATAGCTTATATAATAAAAGAACCTCTTTTTGTATATTTATATTGAAAAAAACGTAGCCTTCTATACCTGTTATAGATTTATTATAAGAACTGGTACATATTAAAGGAGATTTTTTATCTCGTATGATTTTGTTTTACCCATTTAGAGGTTACAAATCATCTACATAAACTTGTTTAATTTAAAAACATTTACCTTATTGTGTTTTTTTTTTCAAGAATAAATCTCGAAGACGTAGATACTTAAATCGTTTATGCAAGCTAAAATTAGGTAGGAAATAACAAAGAGAACATTCTGAATAAGTCATTGATTGCGATTATGTCAATAAAATCCAGTTATTTTGAGGACAGAAACTATAAAGTAGGTATTATAAATATTCTGTTACTAAAATGCCAAGTTTTAAATTATTATTAGGAATTCAATTTACAGCCATCATCAAAACTCTAGCATCATTAGCGGTGTCGCATACTTTGTTGTTGATAATAATTACGTACATTTTATTGCTGTTAATTAATTTTAGCTACTGGAACCAAGTTCTTGCTATTTGGAATCTACTTCTTCAGAAATTAATTAAAGTGAAATTAACTTGGATGTTTGCCTATTTACCCGACTGATTCGTTTTGGGTTTGATAGTTTTTTTTTTGGTATAATAGTATTTTAAATGCACCCGATTACAGTAAAGTCAAAGAGGGTTATGATTTTTACAAACTCTGTTTAGTAATTTAGTTAGTTTATTTAATAGTTTTTTATTGTTTTAAAGTAAAACTAGTTAGTTTGTTAAATAAAATGACCAAAGAATCCTATATACCTACTGACATTGGTTTGTTAGAATTTATTGCATAAAGCAATAAACATAGCCATACTGCATTTTATTTACGACGTAACATTTAAAATCCTTAACAGAAACAGTTACTTGTAGGTCTTGAATAAAATATCTACAAATAATAACCCGACAACTTTCAATAATAATTTGTATTCTAATATTGTAATTGACCATGTAAAACAAATAACTAAGTACATTTAAATACACGCGATATCTAATGATAGGAGCAGATGATTTAAATTCTGATGCTATCGTTGAAGATAAACAATTTTATGCCTTTAAATTTAAGATTAAAACAATCATGCAGTTTGCTTTTATAAATGAAGGTAAGTAATCTAAATGTGCCTATGATTATGGAAATACATGAGTTTGAAGCGCTGTTTATTTTGAAATATTATTCTGACCGTGGCCTAGTAAAGAGCCAGACCTCTTCTTTTACATTTAAGAATTGAGATCTGGGGACTAAAATGGCCTCTTTAGCAGAGGATAATAATATAAATTACTTTACAATTCGTAAAATGGTCACAAAGTGACAATTCCTAATATTACTGCGTTTGTGACCATTTAAAATTTAGACCCCTGTACTCCACGATTTTTTCCTATGTTTAAGCAGCTCGCGAAGTAAACAGAACGTAAACTCGAATGTTTTCTCTTTTCATGATTCTATAATACTAATACCCCGGAGCATTTCGTTTTATATTTTTGCGGTAAGCGTCTTCTTTGATCTCCTATAGGTTATATTGGCAGCCTTGTTCCAGCCCCTAGCGAGCTTAGGCCTCGTCACTTTTGTACCATTCTTCCCTGGTCTGCGCGAGTCTTAACTTCTTCTTCTTCTTCTGAATGTCATCCCATCCACCCATCTGGTTGTTGGTCTGCCAACACTTCTTACAGGGTCTCTCGGTAAACATTCAGTGAGTGCTCTACTCCATCTGCCATCATAACGTATAGATAAGAAACCATTATTTTGTAAAAATCTTTTAAAATTACGTTACGTTTACCTACTCTATGCATTCGTATTAGATCCATTAACGATATAGCTCACTGTAAAGCTAAAATTAATTCATTAATTCAAAATTTCGTCTACTAAAAAAATAATTTGAATTTTACAACGTTTTGACTCCTACGTGACCAATGGGCAGGCGCGCACGTGTCGGCTTCTATCATCACCGTATTAAGCATTTACAGTCACATTTATGCGGGACTGTATAGTGTTAATAAGGGCTTAGCTTTAGTGGAGGGATGCCGAAAGGATATGTTTTGGTTCCAGTATTGTTTTTGATGAGGTATGCCACAAGGAACGGTGTTTGGGCCACTACTGTTCCAACGTTGATCGTTGACTAAAACTGTTGTGGACAAGTTTTCTGTAAACTTTCTTTCATTATAAAAATACGTTCCTGAAAATAAATCAAATCTAATTATTGATTTGATTTATTTTCAGTACTCATTTTGGATCGCTTGTGATTGTTTCTTAATTAATTTTAAGCGAAAAGAAGTAAGAAGAAGTCCGTAGATCTATTTTATGGATTTGCTTGGTATTTGATAAAGACCAATCC
This sequence comes from Xestia sexstrigata, assembly GCA_941918905.2. Classification (NCBI taxonomy): domain Eukaryota; kingdom Metazoa; phylum Arthropoda; class Insecta; order Lepidoptera; family Noctuidae; genus Xestia; species Xestia sexstrigata. The sequence continues at coordinate 16,321,429 of OW799224.2, forward strand.
AAAGTTTATGAGTAAATAAATATAAAACTTGATCATAATATATCACGTATCCATTGACTATGTATCTTACTGCTGTGGGTTTGATAGTAAACAGAGTGGGTACTTCAGTGTTTTCAATATTTTATAAAGAACCTTATCACTCACCGCTCCTTGTTCTGCCTACCCCAGAACTACCACACCGTGAAGCTACCCACTAACAGGGTGTAACACAACATATGTTAGGTAGCACGCTTCGTTATCTAAAACAAATAGTTGAAGTTACCCAGTAGTTAAAGTTGTACTCATGCAAATAACTGTTATCTGCAGTAATATAGTTAACATGTGTAGGATATGTGTATGTGTCTGTTTGTTTATTAGGAAAACACTTGCGAATGACATAGTACAAGAGCTCGAACTGTAATACCCCTTTTAGGTTAAGCCACGCTTGCCAAGGTCAGTCCGTGGATGGGTGGCCATGCATTTCATAATGAGTTTTCTCCGTGCATCGGAAAGTATGTTAAGCTGTTGGTCCCGCTCCCTCCGTAATTTGTCGATATTTGGCAATCGTTACATGCAGTCAGAAGTCAAAAATCTGACAACCAGTTTTATCAATGAGTATCGTACCCCAGTACTAACTGGGTAGTGTGGTCAGATAGGCAGTCGCTTTACGTAAAATTCTGGTATTCAGCTGCATCTGGTTTGACTGGCAGCCGACCCCAACATAGTTGGGAAAAGGCTGGGCTGTTGAAAATGATTACCTATAATTATTGCACTGTTAGGATTTCGACTTTCGGCAGGAATCAGGCGCTGGAAATCCATCTCAATGATTTGAGTGCGTTAGCGCTACCGTAAAGTGTGATTTTAACACTAAAAAAAGTAATTTCATACAGCAATAGTTTTTGCGAGTGTTACTTAGTTAATTAGTTTGATGTACCTACAGAATCCCATGTTGACTGCTTCGTCAAGGGTCCGTTTACACCCTGTAGAACTTGAATGGTTGAATTAAATATAATGTAGAGCATGCTACTTTCAGAAGTACTCTAAATTAATAGACATCAAGATTGGCAAATTGCAGGTGCCGTGCTTATGGAAAAACATGCAGCTATCTTACTTTATCTAGAAGACCTCTCCTTAAGCTAACAACTCTCAAAAGGCATATCGTCTAAAATACCAGCAACTGCGTGCAAATCAGTCTAGCAATTCTCGATGTTAAACAAATATCTATTCATGATGCGTAAAAATGTAAATTCAATACTAACTGCACACATATCTGCTAGAACCTAAAAGGATATCTTATCTTATTCGTTTATATGCATCCTTATCCATCTTGGGGTGGGTAAATTGTATATATTAACATTACATATAACTTGACGTTTACATATGTAATGGCGGCAGAATTATTCCTGATACTGGTTTGCTATCTGATAGATTAAGATCCGGAGGCCTGCTTGAAAAGGACTTTAAATGTGCAAATAAATAGTATTGCAGTTGGATTTGTAGATGGTAAATGCGTCGTGAGAGGAAATGGTTAATTGATAAGTAATTGTGATTGGTTACCCAGGCAAGCATTTAACTTTGTGATAATCTTTGTTTTGATCACCAATACTCTCAAAACGGCGAAAGGAAACCGCGTGAGGTATCCAGCATGTCCTAGAACGAAAAATTCGTAGACATTCGCCAACCCACACGGAACTCGCGAAGTGGATTATAACCCACTCCCTCTCATGGAGAGAAGGACTGAGTCCCAGCAGTGGGATTATCATAGGCTACTAATGCTATGCTAAATGCGTGATGATACGTGTGTGTAGTAAGATGAAGCTGCATATATTAGCAATGGGACATACAGTTTGCACCGATTGTAAAGATTTGAGTTATGCTATTGGCTCGATTCCAAAGAGGTTGTGAAATTAATCAATTATAACTCGGCAAATTGCAATCCACTGCCGGACATAGGCCTTCTCCTAGAAGCGCCTCAACTCTCTCCTTCGTCTTCCGCGACCAATCTGAAACTCTGAACCTACCTTTTTAAAGATTGTCAAGAAAGATGTGGTCTTAGAATTACCGTTTTATAGATTTTTTTGTTGTCTTCAAGAGTAGAACTATTACGAAATTCAGTTTTTGTATCCTCCTAGTTCATTTCAAAATAGGTCTCTAGATTTGGAAATTTTAATTTTTAAAATCATCCCGCTGACTTCATTCATGATTTTAGAAGTGTCTTTATTCTTGATTATCATCTGATCTACAGATCTAACAGTTGATAGCAACTCATTACTATCATCAACAATTTTAATTTCATTAAAAACTGTCTTTAATTCAACCCTGTAACACCGGCGTTTAACAATTTTAATCACCGTACCGTTTCCGGTGATTTTGATCAAAAGATACCGCTTAGCGCCTCCTAAATGACCACATTCAAATAACCACATTTCGGAAGTCCAAAAATGTTGAGATAATGATCAAAAGTACCCAATCGACGCCGTACGGTTAATGTATTAGCTTCAAGTGGTCTTAAATTACCTTCTTTTTTTTTGGCTGCTCTGATTTGAATATTGGTGTGTTCTGTGAGTGTGGCGGAGAGTGGGTTCGATTTGGAAACTTGTTTATTCGGTTGACATGTCGGATCTTCAATGACTTTACCTTGGTTATGAATAACCTCTTTGATTTCCTAAGTTTAAGTCTAAGTTTTCCTAAGTTCAGTTTTAATAAGAAATGTATTGGTATTTTAACAATAACTACCGACTATACATTACAATGTGCTCAACTATGTAACTTTATATTATTAGGATTCCGGTGTTGTTATTAACTTGATTGTTATGTTTGCCGTTAAGCGGTTGCCTACTCCGCTCTCTCTTCATCACAGCTCCACGGTTTTAAAGATTATGTTTCGAGTATTTTTTTTTTGTATTTTTGTTCAATGATGATAGAAATGTCAAAAATATATTCGATTGCATATTCACTAGCCGCAATTGCAACCACTAGATAGACGAGGCAGTAATTTAGAATCTTCTATACCTATCTGTAAATCTATAAGACGTCAATTTATTCATCCAAACCGGATCCAACCTCATGTAACTTCAATAGAAGCAATCAATTCCCAAACACCATTCACAAAATTTGCTTAAGACTTAAAACCGACTCCGAAAATACGGAGCTAGTGACTAGCCCAACACTTGAACTCTCTCGATAAGATCGTGTGAGATCAAAGGCGCCGCTGGCCCGAGCGCTCGCTCAGTGACTGGCCGATAGTTCCCGCGGTATGTATGATGCTGCACTGCACTTATCTGATCCTCTGTGTGACTTCCGAAATTCTAAAGTTCATAGAATGCCTCTTCAGTTGTTGGTTATGGTTTTTTGTGGTTGATGAATTATTTTTTGTGTCTCTTTTAACGACAGTTTTGCAAGTTCTTACTCTTCATTTTTGTTAACAATGTACGACCTTTTCTTGCATACGTCTTCATCAGTCGCTGTGTTAACTTTCTTATTGTTATTAAATATTTCACACTATGCCACCATATTTTGGTCTGCATATATTTATGCAGTTTTTTCAGGTCTCAACTGATGAATCTTAAGTAGTATTAGATGGGTCTTAATTTTATTTCCAACGGAAGACCACCGAGTCTCATATATAAAATCCATACGTCAACAATGATTGCAATGGCATTTTGATCACACATCAATTAAAGCATTTGTGAGTAAACCATTCGGCGTATACTTTAAGGTCACTAGAAATACGAATTGTATTATTACGTTTTAATTTCAGATATTATGTATTTTCTTTAAGACACCCGTAATAAATTAATGCCGTTTTAATTGAAATCGTAAACTCGCTTCTTTACAAGAAATAATACAAAGACAATGTTGATATCATTCAAGACAAAGGACATTTTTATGAGCATAAATAACGATTCCCTTGGTAGGCCAATATGTTGAAGTTCATGGGAAATAATCCCACTACAATGTAACTCAAGTAAACAATGAACTCATTGAAGGAAATACAATAAATTATTTACCACGTTTTTATAAAGATGAAGAATGAAATATTATGGAAGACTAAACAGACATATTGTATGAGTAGTTATGACCTTCTTTCTTGTTATTAGTAAATACGAAATGTTTGAAACTACATGAGATACGTAAGAAATTATATCAATAAAATCTCATAGACGACTGCGTAAGATAATGACGTAGGTAAGTAGGTACTTATAACAGCTAAATGCTACTATAACTATTAACTGAAAAAGGCTTTAGGTTATAATATACTGACTTCATACCATATGGTATAAGGGATGTCATTAACCCGACAAAGGTCGCATATCATTTATAGAATGTTGCTTTGTTAAGGCCATCTTTGTCTATACAGTTTAATACTGCAAAAATGGTAGAGGCCTGAATCGATACACTACCTTTGAAAAACTATAAGGTTGAAGGAAAAGTGCACTTCCACACCTATTTATTATCATTGTGGATTGAATACAGTGCTTTTCTTCTATTGATAGCTTGGTGAAGTCACAGGGTGGTAAGCTAAGCGATCTCGTCTTTTTTTTTTGATTGCGCTCTTTGCAAGCAACAGCAAATTTTTACATACTAATTCGGAGAGTAGGGTCATTATATTAGTAGGTACTACACTCCTATTGTCCTTTAAACTCTAACACACTGTATAATGGGGGCTATCGTTTCTGAGCTCAACAGATGGCGCCACTGTCGAGTAAGGTCTTGTCAATTATTCTATTTTATAGGTACTTTAAAGTACCAATAACATCATACAAAGTTTATTTTAAGTGTAACAACATAGTGTAAATTTCAGAAACATATTTACAATATCCTCCCGAAAATTAGCAAGCATGAAACATTTAAAAATCATTCTACCTCCAAGTAAAAACAAATAAGATGCGCGATAGCCCCCAATTTCTTTTTAACCATTATTTTTCATTTCAAGTCCTATTTATATTTCCACTACACCGACCAGGATCCAAACCAGTCTCTCATTAACCTACAAAAATAATAAGTAACCTCAAACTTAACCCTTTGAAACAGAAAATAATTACAGCGAACCAAACCGATCCGATACGACTCAAAAAAGGCGACGGTTCTTATCGAGTGTCCCCTTAAAAGTAACTCTGGTATAAAAAAAAAGAGACAAAAAAAGGTTTTACTTCGAACGCGTTATCTAAGGTTGGCGCCGGTGGCAAGAAATTTGGACTTTTTTTCCAAAGACCTCCTTTCGTAATTGACAGAATTTACGCAGGAGATAACACAGTGGACCTCGGGAAGGTTACATGGACCTCGGAATGTGTGGTCAGACCCTATGGTAATAGGTATTTAGGTAATTTGTGTTTAACGTACACGTAAACGTAGAATGATTTTGCATATTTTACGTTTTGAATTTAAACTTAGAACTAAAAATATATAAATGTCTTGCCAGGGACTTTGTAAAGCCGCTGCTTGCAAGACGTATATACCTAGGTAATGAAAGCTAAGGGTATTTGCTGAAAGTTGGCAACGTCACAAATAGGTGTCAAATTATTTTGCTGTTTTGATTAGTAAGACAAAAAAAAGTTAAAATGTTTGTAAAGGCAGTACATATATACAAAATTCATAATGTGGGGCAAAGTTTAATCAAAAATATATTTTTAAACTGATATTGAGTAATCAATCGGAACAACGATATAATAATATTTGACAGGTACTCGTTTTTGCAAAATTTGCCATCTTTTAAAATGCACACTCTTAAGGGTAGCGTTCAAAAAGCTTTATTGAATTATTTAAAAGAATTACTGTTACTTCTTGTACAAAATTTAATAAATAATTTTATCTCCAAACTTAACCTAGTAATGTACACCTATGACCCAACTATCTATACATACAAATAAATAAAATTTGTAAAAAGTGTTTGTTTGTATTTTCAAAATAACAGCTTATAGACTAAATGCATATGAAAGTATGTACGGTTTTTTTTTTTTTTTTTTTTTTCTGTCTGTTTGTTCCGGCTAATTTCCGAAACATCTAGACCGATTTTGACGGGACTTTGACTAGCAGATAGCTATATAATAATAATATATAAGGAGGACTTCTCTACATTTATTTTTAGAAAAAAGATTAGGGTTTCGTACAGAATAATTAAAACCCTTGAAATTGTCAACAAAACCCGATTCAAATAGGGAAGTAAAATTTTACAATAATTTCAAGCGGACGAAGGTCGCGGGGCACAACTACTGATAAATAAATTGATTTATTGAAAGCTTAATTAGGTGGTGTAAAAACCCATACGTCATGACTTCACAGAAATAGTAGGACACCGGGAAACAAACAAGGAAGTTTTAACAATTTTGAATATTATTTTCCCTAATGAACCCTACTCACTATAAATATTGATAACAATTAAAGAGCTCGTGGTTAAGTAATAACCACATGAGTCCATCGACCAAGGTTAAGCAGCGCTTATCAGGGTCTACTTGTGATGGGTGACTCTTTTCATAGAACGAACTTTCCGCGCCTCGGAAACCTTGTTAACCTTTTCCTGGTTGTCATTGCTAGCTCTATGACAGTTGTTACGGGTAGTCAAAAGCCTGAAAGTCTGAAAACTAGCCTTACTAAGAGACAGGTTCGAAGACACCTTACAACCCGATTCCTGCCACCTTCGAAACAACTACTCAACGAGGTATGGTGTTTTGTGGAGGTGGCTCTAAGTAAAATACTGGTGTTAAGCTGTATCCGGTTAAATTGAAAGCCTACCTCAACATAGTTAGGAAAAGGCTAGGCAGATAGTGAAAATAAATAATGTAAGTAAGTTAGAAGGAATGTTAAAACATTAATATAAGGAAGGTATCTATTGTGAATATTATAACAAAGTTAATCCATTAAAGTTAGAACTTATAAGTTTAAATAGTTATTAATTTTTTTAATAACTACTGTCAAATAGGTATTGGAGTTGTAAATCATGATGAAGTTCCTAAAAATATAACTTGAATTTTCTGTTTTCGAACCACTTTATGGTACAAGATAAGTCGTGAGATAGTTTATGAAATTTATGAGACGTGCAAAAACTTCTATGGCATATCATCGTCATCTGCCTAGGCCATTTGCAATTATGAAGGGGTCGGCTTCCAGTCTAACCGGATGCAGCTGAATACCTGTATTTTACATGGAGCGACTGCCTATCTGACCTCCATAACACAGTTAGTACTGGGTAATACGATACCCCTTGGTAGGCTGGTTGTCAGACTGGCAACCTGTTATGACTGTCAAAAATCTACAAATGACGGCCAAGATGATAAAAAGCTTTAACCACTTAGCCTAGTAAAACCACAAATTATACAAGTTTGCCATAAATATTATAACCTGCCCAGGTATACACTGATCAACAAAAATTCACCGTAACCACTGCAAAATTTCAAAATATTTTCGAAAACCAATCTCTATGTCAATCTCAATTTGACAACACCCGCCCGTTTGACAGCTGTCATATTAAGTTGACATCTGTGTTGCCGCCTTTTTTTTCTAAAGATTGGGTTCCGTATAATTTTGAAGGTACAACTTTTTTTGTACGTTTAATAAGACGTCACTTGGAATTGGTTAATTTTGATTAATTAATGTTTACGAAGTTTCTGGAAATTGGCCACTGTATTATCGCGAATATTCCACAAAAAAAAAACTACTTTTTTTGCATGGTGCATTCTGCATCGAAGTTTGAATCCCGTTTTTTGTGGAATTAAAGTTAATAATTGTGCAAAAAATTGTACCGTCATAGATGGAACAAAGTTTAATTGAATAAAAATTTCCCAATCTACACTGATTCCTGCAGAAAAAAAAAACTTTTAAGAAAAGCTTTATGAACACAAATAAATGTGTGGTCTTTTTTTTTTTTTTTTTTTTTTTTTTTTCGGATGGGAAATCATCAAATGACTTCTCCCGCTCTGGGCGGAGCAGGAGGGAGTGTCAGACTTTTACTGACTAAAACCCATCCATGTTCCTTCATCGCCCTTTGTGTTCCGGGGCCACGGTATCTCTTTCGAATAGTCCCGCAACCCCGGCAGGAAATGTGTGGTCTAACAAGTAACTTGTATTTCTTCAAAATAGACTAAAACAGCTACCTATCCTTGATGACCAGTCTAGGTCTGTTTATCTCTAGATAAAGTGCTTGCCTTTAGAGCTTGTATTAGCTAATTTTATGACTTCAAAATGTATTACAATTTACATGCTTTTATGCCTTGATTAAACCAGTTTTAAGCATGCTGATGTAAGTGCTAAGAGCTACAGGAATTATTATTTTCTTATTTTTTATTGCATACAAAATAAAAACATTAGGGACACACAAATTGAAATAATCTATTCTTATTTATGTACAATGGCAAGCTAAACCCAGAATTCAGTTTTCTTATTTTATTAAGAGACTTATGTTGAAATAAATATTAAGTCCTTGATATTTATACTATTGTACAATTGTCAGTTTAAGGGTTAATAATTGTTCGTCCTAAATTATACAAGAACTGCCATAATAAATATAATAGCTTTAGAATATTGACACAACGAAGACCCAACTTAAAGTGTCCAGCTCTTGTTTGCGTCACGGCTTGTGAAATTCGCCTTATAAGCCTACAATTAAGAACGTACAAGAAGAAAAACTAATCAAAACTTTTAATTTCAGTTACAACTTTTGTTTTTGGAATAAATTCTAACCCTCAAACTCTCACTCGGTAAATTTTTTTTTTTGCTCACCTTTTTTTCACCTGTAAGGTGACAAAGGATTTTTTTTTGCTAAATTCCTTTGGTTTGGATGACGTATCGGCAAAATATTTGCTGTTATCTTTACTAACGGGTACTATTGGCGCCTTTTGGCAACGTCGTGATGTATGTGTTAAGATGTTTCTGCTTTGGTTGTTATGAGAGTTTTTTCTGTTCTTTTCTTTGGGTAAAAAGTTTATTTATATTTTTATTATATTTTTCACAATCAAGTCAAAACCTAATATTAAATAAATATTAGGTTTTGACTTGATTGTGAAAAATAGACATTATCTACATCGTATTGCATTTTAAATATAACTATTTAAATTAGTTAAAAATCAGTCAACGTTTTGTGCAATTTTAATCAGACTTCTACAAAAACGATAACTTTTATTAAAAAAAAGAATTACCTACCTTAGCTAAAAAAAAAAAATTGTGTCGGCAAAACTTAGATCACAAGCTGAAACATTTTACAATTGCTCAAAAACTTAGCAAAAGTTCTAAACATGAAGAAATTTAGCAAAAAGAATATTAGAAACCTATAGTGAACAAGAAAACTGACCTTTTCTGAGACAAAGATAAAATAACATTGAATCTCTACACACGTACTTGAAGATTTCTGTATTTTCAAGCGATCTAATTCCCAACCTTATAAGATTATCAATACAGTTCAAATTCAAAAACACTCACACTAACACAATAGTCAAAAACTAATGCTATTGTCGCCAGGTAATTCAACACTATTTTACTACACTTCTATTGCCTATCTGAACCTAATCTGAACTTTAAACCTTCGGGATAAAACTCAAATTGTAACCACAAAAAGGTAAAAAAAAGTACAAGGCGCCACGGTTTTGTCGCCAACGTAGTGTCGCGACGTTGATATCCGGTGAAGAGAAAAAAAAAAACAAAAAAAACTTTTTTCTTGTTTTTTTTTCTCGACATTCGGTAGGGCACTGACCAAACCTCTAAAATATATACCCGTACGGGACCCTTAATGATTTATTGTGGACTGCCGTGAATTTTTTTTTTTCATTCGGAAGTTCCGATTTTTGGGCGTTTTGTTGGCGCCGGTGTCTAGCATAGTTTGCACGTGCTAAGTGGGAAGAAATTTATTTTTAAATTATTTCGAATGTCTGTTTTTTTTATGGAACCTAAATTTTGCCAGGAATTTCACAGTAGCATAGCATATCAACGGAGTTTGTATTTGTGCGTTATGGTGGCCGTTTTACATGGTTACTCGGAAATAACTGGTGAAATGTGAGAGATACACCTGTGCTTAACCCTTTCGGGGATTACAGGCGTGATGTTATATTATGTTAGATGTCCTTAGTAGTATAGTACGTACACGTACATTTCGCCAGTTATTTTTATTCAATCATTTTCATTTATTTCGTCACACAAATAAAAATCCATAAATTATTACACAATTTCGACGGAACATAAGAACATAAGATAACTTTCAAAATAATAATCATATACAAAATAAACAATTTAAAATTTAAAACAAAAAAAAATGTAACTTAAATAAACATACTAATTTAAAATAATAAATCCCAAGTAATAGCTATGCAAATATTCTTAGCCTATCTCGGTAAATGAGCTATTGATTAACACTAAAAGAATTTTTCAATTAGAACCAGGAGTTCCTCAGATTAGCGCGTTCAACTAAACAAACTCTTCAGCTTAACAATTAGTATAGATTCTAACATACGGGTCTTATAAATTCCAATGAGACCAATTTACCAATCCAACTGATTTTCTTACTGTAAAACAAGCTCTCTTCAATTTTGAGAGCGACCAAATTCCCTTACACCAAAAACATTGATATAGAAAACCAATATATTTGTCTATCACAGTGAACTCTGTCTATCACCTACCTAACGTCCCAAGAAAGTGTGAAGGAATTTGTTTTAAACAAACATAGAAATAAAACAAGTTATTAATGGTATTTTATTTTTAGTGAACAGTCAATATTACTTATAAGCACTTTCTCGTTTGTTTTTGTAACCGTCCTAACAAGTGATTAGATGTTTAATTAAGACTAATTAGGCTTAATTAGACTACCTCTTTGGTCTAGTGGTCGCATTCGTGACTGCACTGAGTATGAGACCCTGGATTCGATGCCCAGGTTGGGCAAACTGTCATTGGATTTTCTCCATTAGAAATTTCTCAGTCACGGAGTCTGGATTTGTGTACGGTTAATGGCTATAGGCTCGTCCCCTATTACATAGGACTTAAACATAACTGACAAAATGTGGGTGTACTATTACGTGCACTTCTGCCTAACCCTTCGCGGATTACAGGCGTGATGCTATGTTATGTATTGGTTTCGCTGATTTGATCATTAATTAGTCTGAGCACCAATTTATTTGAACTACTATTGTCTTATTCTCGAGGAGCTCGTGGCTAAATAATGACAGCAACTCGGGTCGATCGTTAGGTTAAGCCGTGCTTGCCTAGGTTGGTCTGTGGATGGGTGACCGCCCATTACATACCGAGTTTCCTCCGTGCCTCGGAAAGCACGCCGTTGGTCCCGGCTGTCATTTGTAGATCTGTGACAGTCGTTAGGTAGTCAGAGGCCCAAAGTCTGACAACCAGTCTTCCAAGGGGTACCGTATTACCCGGTACTAACTGGGTTGTGGAGGTCAGATAGGCAGTCGCTCCATGGAAAATAGGCAAAGGCTAGGCAGATGATTGTCTTATTCTCAATTTTGTAATAAAGAAACTTAATTGCTGTATAGGGTTCGAGGGCATTTCCATCTATGTAAAATCAATGGTGGCGAGATCTGTACTGGATTTTTATGGAGGAAGGAATATTTATTTCCACCCTGAGGCGCTAGCATGAGCGCTCGGTGTAAATTTAACGCAAATTCATAGATTTTTTAATCAAAAATACAATTATTCTACAGCATTTTAGTTAAACTGTTAACAACAAGAACAATCATTATCATCCATAAAAAATACATTCTTAAAATTATGAAAATAGTATGTGAAACGAGTTTTTGTTCACGTCGTATTTACGTTACGGTTACAAACCAGCATGGCTCCAAAAATATTTCTTGACGGCATGTAAAGCCGAATCAGAGGTCCATGGGCGGCATAAAAACTCTAATACCAGGTTGGGCACTAACCACACGCTAAAGAAGACCTCTAAAAGTCACACAAATTTACGCACTTACTCAAACACTACTTTGTATTCATATAATACCTAATATTTGACCTTATACCTAAAAAGGACCACATAAAATAAATAATATCAAAAACTTTGTATTTCCTACCTTTCAAAATGTTTGGCTCTAATTGAAACTAAATCTTCGAAGTCACGTATGATGCGGTTTTATGACTATATGAGCATATTAAATACATATGATGATAATAACCCCGTTCTAAATGTAAATCGGGTCAGATTTTGGTATATTTTTTGTGCGTCTGCGTCCATTGTGTCATAAAACCTCTACAGTAGCTCCAGGGGCTGTCAAAAGTTTTTTCTTTTATGATTCGGTTAGAGGCACACTAAGTAGGCGAGCCGTTTGTTTTAAGTCTAAAGACTTATCACTTTGGCATTCTTGGAGTACTGCCTTGTTGGTTTAGTGGTCACTGCTGCTGTATGACGTCCTGGGTTTAGGTCCTGGGTAGGAATTTCTAAGTAGCAGCAACGGTATCTGATTTGTACCCGGTTGAAGATGACAGTAGACTCGCCCCGTATTACACCGGACTTAAACTATACTGGCAAAATGTGAGTATACTATCAACAACACCTCTGCAATCTATGTGTATTCAGATATATAACAAGATACCTAAATAAATTAAAGAACTTCCAATGGTCCGCTTTAGAAGGGTTTTACACAGATGGTTGATTGAGAATCCCTTCTATAATATAAAAGAATTCGTTCAGTTTAAATTTTAATGATCTAATTGTACCAAAAATTTGCATGTCATTATTTTATGATTGAATATATATACTATTATACTATACCATTGTAAGTCTTCTAGTAACCATATTTATCGGCAAATAAATCTTTGAGTTTGACTTTGAAAAAAATCCTCGAAGCGTTAAACTTCGGGGATTAAGCTTTAAGCAAATGTGTCTGTAGAATATGAATGGAAAATAGACAACGGCTTTGTTGCTTGCCATCGACTGATAAAGTCACGCACACACTTTACAACATCAGCCCATAACGTCCACTGCTGGACATAAGCCTCTCCCATGATGGGAGGAACTTGCCGTAATCTCCACGCTTGGCAGGCGGATTGGAGATCGCAGTGATGAAAGACTAACAGAAAACGCTGCTGCCCATTCTCTGGTCTACGGAGGCGCAAGGTGTTCTGCCTCAGACATTAGTCGCCTTATACGACACCCGTGAGTGTAATGGGTTGGTTCTATTCTACTCTGCCGGATACCACACGGCCTTTACACACTTTAGTAAACACAATATTAAAAAATAAAATCTTTATTGTATCCTAAGCAAACGAAAGTGTCAGTCAACGAGCGTATGTGTCGTGACGCAATGTTTTTTTTTTCAAGCGTTTTGGCTTTGGCACCAAGTAACGTACGCAGTTCAACGCCATCTAGAGAGTTCTTGGAAACTATTTTTTTTAATCCCTCAAAAAGAAAACCTCTCATTTACAGAGAATATTAAAGAAGCGATAGACAATGAAAAGTGTTTACAAACATAAAAGAGAGTAGAATAAAGACTATACAATCAATTATTTCATCCATACCTCTCATGTTGAACCCAGTGTGCCTCCTGCTCTACTAAGTACCCTAGTGAGCTGATAATCCGACGTACAACGTTATTAAATACTTTTTGTTCGGCTGACGTCAGTAACAAGTGCAGTAGAACTGGACCAGGAGCGATCAGGCGCCGCGCGTCATACTCCATCAGGTTTGAATTTAAGGTTAGCTGTGGTTTTCAAATAACCTAGTTTTTTTTTTAATCTTTGGGCTATAAAGATCCTAATTAAGTTGGGGTCGGCTGCCAGTCTAACCGGATGACGCTGAATCATCAAGATCATTATTCTCTCGCCCATCTCAGCAGTCATCTCCTTTCTAGCCATATCATTCTTCACAAATCACTTCATACAGCTGAATACCAGTAGTCTATATGAAGCGACCACCTACCTGACCTCCAACATCTTTACTATTTCTCCATTCTCTTTAATAAGAATGGCTGTCAGACAATAGGGGTTTTCTGAATACCTGTAACGACTGACAAGAAATATATAAATAACAGCCGGGACCAATGACTTAACGTGCTTTCTGCGGAGCGCGGATGGACCTCAAGAGAATGATGATATTAGTTAACTAAGCAAAAGAAAGTAATACGAAGAGCAAGCCTATAACCTATGGGAATATCCGATATTGACCGTTATCTAAATGTCATGCTTACCACAATACATCGTACGAAGATTCATCCCGCAAGAATGTCCGATTAGAATTAATCTTAAATCATTTGGTACTAATAAAGAGAAGATTTTTACTTTTTGTCAAATTCAAGATGGCGTCGCGATATGTGAATATAGACGTCAGGCGAACACACTGATATTATCTGCTGTGGTCTTCATTTTGTGGCCACGAAACACACGGGGAGATTCGTTGGAAGTGTGTTTTATACTATGGTGGTTCATTCAAAGGAAAAATTTAAGAAGAGTAAAAAAATGAAAGAGTTCTTTCATTTACACAAATATATTGCTAATAGTATTGAGCAAAAACAATAGTGTTCCAACTGATGCCAAAAGTTTTGCAGAAAAATTTGGGCCCTTACAACAATAAGGTTACCGATCTATTTATGATGGATTTTATATGCTAGAAAAATCGGCATTTTTAATAAAACCGATGACAAAATTGAAATAATCCTATAGCGACTGGTCCACAATATGACATTGAAATTTTCTGTTGCACAAGTATAATAACGGCTTAGTTAATTACTTTAGCAGTCTGATCCTGATCCAGGACATGCTCCCATAGTCAAAATGCCTCAACGGTTTGGTTTTATACAATGGCAAAAATATTGCTTGCTCTTAATTTAAAATGTTATCAGATGACTCTGCCCTAGGGTGTAAAAGTGGTGTTGCCCCACAAACGATGGGACAGTTGATATCGTGTTCTGCCTAATATGTTGCTTGCAAATCACAGGACGCTACTGAAAGTGAAAAACTCGTCTCCAATTTTTCGGCTGACGCTGATTACGCTGACTTAAACGATGAACGACGCTGATTTAAATTGTCATCGACACGCTAAGAAGATTTGATAATCGCTACCGCTCATACCTTACACCTACCCACTTCTCACCCGCTAATCTCAGAGCCACAACGCAAACAGTAGCGGTCTCACACTGCTCTACATCTTACATACTGTAATGACATTTCAATTGGTTCCCACGGCGAGACTAATTTAATTACGCGGCTTCTCTCGCTTCCCAGTGAGAAGTCAATCAAGGAATGATTGACAGTTACGTGTAAGTTACACTTGTTGTAATTAGAAGTGATTTAAGATTTGCAAGTGATTGTGAACTGAGTTGTGGTTCTAATAGGTTGTTAGTGTGGGTGCTGAGTGTGAGGTGTTGGGTTCGATCCCTAGGATGTTTTTGGGTTTAGTAGTAGTCTAGATTTGTACTACGTCGATAGCAATAGGCTTGTCTTTCTGTAACTACATAACAACATTATCATCACGCCTTGTAATCCCCGAGTGGTTAGGCTGACTGTGTACCTACCAAGTGCACCCAAATTTCACCAGTTATGTTTAAGTCCCATGATTATATGGGAGCAGTTCCCAGTGCCCGGTTGGTGGCAGGTGCTAAGAAATTGCTGATGGAAAAACCCAGTAACACTTTGCCAGGGAATCGAACGCAAGACCTTATGTTCAGCAGTCGAGTTGCCGATCGCACCCATAGGACCAAGCTATAGTATTTCATATACTTAGTTACTTCCCGTAACCCGTGCCCGTTCCTAGTTGTATCTGGTGTCCACGACATAAGCCTCGTTGCTTAGCGTGGCACAAGATGGCGCTGTGTGTAATGTCCAGCGATATTGTTTCTTTTTTTTACATCGGCACCCAAAAACAGAACGCATGAAATATAGTGAGAAAAATGTTGAGTATAAATGTAGATGGCCATAAGAGTACAGGAAGACCGAAACGATGGATGGACTGTGCGAAGGATGATACGGCTAGAAAGGAGGTGTCTGATGAGATGACGAGGAATAGAGAAGTAACCATACTTCTAGAAGAAGACATGCTGCGCCGACCACAAATAAATTTGGAATAAGCACAAGAGAATGATAGTCATCTTAATGATTGCTTGGTAATACCGGCGTTGATCATAGTCAAATCGAAGCCGACAAATTCACAAAAGAATCAACAACAACAACAACAGCCCATAACGTCCACTGCTGGACATAAGCCTCTCCCATGATGGGAGGAATTTGCCGTAATCTCCACGCTTGGCAGGCGGATTGGAGATCGCAGTGATGAAAGACTAACAGAAAACGCTGCTGCCCATTCTCTGGTCTACGGAGGCGCAAGGTGTTCTGCCTCAGACATTAGTCGCCTTATACGACACCCGTGAGTGTAATGGGTTGGTTCCCACTACTCTGCCGAATACCACACGGCTTAAGACAAAACAAACACACAAAAGAATCATTCAAGCTCGATTCATAATACTACTTTTAAACAACTTTCTTTATTTCTCTCCAACACTTGTATTTTCAATAATCACTACCATCTTTCTCTGGAAACCAATATAAATACTCAATCCATTAGATTTTTTGACAAGACACCCTTTTTACCGACCTCGGTAAACAGTGTTACTGCGGCGGTCTTTGGCGGTAAAACGAAGTAAAACGCGGTAAAAAAAGCTTATACGAAGGGAATAAATATTGGGTACTTGAGTCATGGTTGCTGGGTAAGCAGAAATGCTGGTTTCGGGTGTATAAGAAGTGGTTGCTTGAAGTTTTGTGGTTGAACATTGGTTTTGGAAGATTTGGTTGAGTGGCCGGTTTTGAGAAAGAGGTGTATAATGTATACTTAATAATGAATAATACTAGTATAACCCCCTAAAAACTTAAGTGGCAGTGGGAAGGGCACATTGCTCGCAACAGATGGCCGATGGGGCCGAAAAGTTCTGGAGTGGCGACCGCGAACCGGAAGACGTTGCGTTGGAAGACCTCCCACTAGGTGGACCGATGACCTGGTGAAGGTTGCGGGAATCCGTTGGATGCATGTCACACGGGTCCGGTCAATGTGGCGACACTTGGGGGAGGCCTATGTCCAGCAGTGGACGTCTTTCGGCTGAAATGATGATAATCCCGGGGTAAAATGCAATGTGAAAATGCCTAAATCAAGATCAACATTTATAGATCTCAAACTAATTTGACTATCTCCACAGAACTCAACTATACGCAATACTACAAGTTATACGTCCACTGACTCATCATTATCATCTGCCTAGCCTTTTCCCAAGTAAGTCGGGGTCGGCTTCCAGTCTAACCGGATGTGTCCACTGACTATCCCTGTATTAAGCAAAGTCTTCTTTTCTTACCCTAAGCTACACTTGTCCACAGTTTGTTGATGGGTTCGAACTGTTACGTCCTGATTTTCATAAAATTATGTAAGTAAATTCATTCGGTCTGTCTTTCTTTTGTCAACGTGTAATACATATGTCCCATTGCTGGGCAAAGGCCTCCCCTTTATCCTTCCAAACCTCTCTATCTTGTACGATATCTGGCCATGTTCACCCTGCAAACAAGATCAGATCGTCGCACCACAATTTGGTCGTTAAGCAATCAAATGGTCATAAAAATGCAAAAAATACCCTTTTAGTACAGTCATGTCTCTTTAAAACCTCATACCAAAGAGCTGTGCAATATTTTAGTGTGCAGTGAAATATAGGTACTCTCTCTTACACTACGAAGCACATCTCTAACCGGACTCAAACATCTCCCAGCCCTACGTCCACCTTGTTGCAACTTCAAAAAATAAACAATAATAAACTGGCAACAAACTGTAAAATTAACATCGCAGCGAAACCTTACCAAAGGGAATAAAAACATTAAAATCCCGACTCTAATGACTGGTCAAACAATTTATCTTTACCTCAAAACCGCCTTAAGGACCACAATCCCTTCACACTTCCACCTAAACATAAAGATATTGGGTGTATAATTTGAATAAGTTGCAATCAAAAATAACCCGTGTGGCGCACCCTGTTGATTCAACAAGATATTTGTACAGGACGGAGGTTTAAAATTAGCAAGTCCTACCGCGGTAAAATTTAAAGACTTCTCTTACTAATGTTTAAGTCAAATATCTGGTCCTAATATGGTTGGTCGAAAGGACCATTGTCGTGGTACGGGGGGTTAATGTGAGCAGTTAACGGGTTAGGACTGTTAGATGGTATGTGGCGCCTGAGAGGCGACTTGATATTAGTTAGAGCGATAAAATAAATGGATGGGTGGGAACGATTCCAACCTTGACCAAGCAAGTGCGACTGCTGAGCAAGAGGTCCTCGATTCGCGGGTTGAACAAAGTGTTATTGGGTTTTTCTATGAAGAATTTCTCAGTAGCAGCCACGGCGTTTATATTTGTGCCCGGCCACATTCCAACAACGATGATGGAAAATTTAAAAATTTATGCATTGGATAACATCCGAATAAAGTATTCAATTATGTTAAAGTCGTTGTTGAAACAAAACAAAACGCTGTGAAATTGATTGCCACTTTTCAATACTAAACAGTCTAGGCCCTGAGATGTGAAGGAAATTTGATGCGTAGGAATGAGAAAAATGTAGTGAGGAAAATATTGGGTATGAATGTCTGGCTATAATAGAGGAAGACCTAGAAAACAATGGATGGACTGTGTGAAGGATGATATGGCTAGAAAGAAGGTGATGCTGAGATGACGAGTAATAGAGAAGTATGGAAGAAGAAGACATGCTGCGCCGACAAGAAATTAAATTGGGATAAGGGCAGAAGAATGATGTTAACGAAAGCCTATAGGTCCTGAGGTATGGAAAAGATCCTTAAGCAGTTCCGGTATAGCGGTTACTTCTTTCGTAATCGAAGACGTCACTTGTATGTGCCAAAACGTGGTTGTAATTAGAACCTTTACACTAATCGACAACGCGTGCTTAGTATGTACTAACGATGCCCTAAGTATCGTTGAAAAGTGGTCGTCCGTCGTCAGTGGACTCGGGTGTACGTGGATTGATAATATTGATGACCAAGTTTGTGATGCTTGTGTCTTTTCATAGATTTGTAGGTCTAATGAACTTCGCCTTACCTGCTGTTGTTACGTGGCCTCTAAACATTAACTCCCAAATCCTATAAGATCCTGGGTACTTCCTGATCTTGAAATTCTAAAAAATATTTACAAGATTGCTATTAATGGATATAAGTTATAGAATTTTTGTTACTTTGCTGAAATCTCTGAAATTATTTGGTGCTTTGTAAAAATATGCACATGCATGTTTTAAAACTAAATATATATTGCATACAATTTAATTTATGGATATTTTGATGAGAACCTCCTATCACAGTTCCCTTTTAACCTACTGTGAACACAATAACCTCGACTGCCTATCTGACCTCCACAACCCAGTTAGTACTGGGTAAATACGATACCCTTGATAAGACTGGATGTCAGAGTTTCGAGTCATTGACCACCTGCAACGACTGTCAAATATCTACAAATGACAGCCGGGACCCGGCTTAACGTGCTTTCCGAGGCACGGAAGAAACTCGGTATGTAATGGGTGGTCACCCATCTACGGATCAACCTAGGCAAGCGCGGCTTAACCTGAAGACCGACCCGAGTGGCTGTTATTGTTTAGCCACGAGCTCCTGAAGCTTTTATTAATTATCCCAAAGCCTCATCCTCATTCTTTCCTTACAACACAGAAGTCTCTCACTGCCACTATTATTTCACCCCAGCATCCTGCCGCCCTGCGCCGCTCCTTACGGTCATGTCGTGAAGATATCGCGGTGCGTGTTCGCGTCCTCTTTGACTCGCCGCCGCTTTGCTGCGCCGCCTCCGATTCTGTTATTGAGTTTAGGGCTGCTGACCTGCTGTCCGTGTGGAGTGTTTATTGTGGGAATGGTAGTTTGTTTGTTGGTTTTGAAAGTGATGGTCGTAGTTAGTTTAATGTTTGATTACATTTTATTGACTTTGTTAAAATAATGGCCTCTACTTCTATTGCACTGTAAATAAAACAGCTTTTTATCATCAGCTGCATATAATATGTCCTCTCTTATCTACCCATGTGCTTCGGTTATTCTTCAGCTGCTAGTAGCTACCCCGTAAATATAGTCAAATTTTCAAGAAGAAGAGACCTTCAGAAAGGTCTTCCTTGATTTTGAACAATGAGGGATTTTCTTTTTAGCTCTTCCCTAGTCGCTGTATAGATGACGCTGAACTTAGTACGTTAATGCAAAGAACGGAATCTAAAAAATCTGATTTTAACAAAGCGCGAGAGAACTAGGTTATATTCGGAAGGTTAAGCAAACGAAAGTGTCAGTCTACGAGCGTATGTGACGTGACGCAATGTTTTTTTCCCAAGCATTTTGGCTTTGACACCAACTATCGTAGTCAGTTCAACGCCATCTATAGAGTTCTTGGAAACTAAGTTTTTTTTTTAATACCTCAGAAAGAAAACCTCTCATTTTAAAGTCAAGTCCTACCGCAGGGGATAGGTCTTTGGTTCCGTTGTCAACAATCACCATATTGGTTGCTTCTTAAATTATTTAACTAAATCAACTTCAAGGCTATGATCTTATCAGTGCATCTTCCCTTAGCAATCTCTTTTGAGAATTGACTTCTTCACCTATTGGTTTGCCTCGTTGATATAGAGAGATTCTGGGCTCGATTCCTGGGTCAGGTAAAGTGTTATTACGTTTTTCCATTAGGAATTTTTCAGTGGCAGTCGCGGAGTCTGGATTTGTGCTTGATGGCCATAGGCTCGCCCCCTATTACATGGGACTTAAACATAACTATCGAAAAGTAGCGTATAATATTTATAGGAACACCTCTGCTTAACCCTTCGGGGATTACAGGCGTGATGATGTGTTCTTTACCTAAATGTTGCGACTACCAGTGATTTCTTCTTTACCTACTTAAACAATAATCTAGTCCTCAAAAATGTAATAAAATTAACCGAAAATTAATACCAAAAACCGAAAATTAATACCCCGTGCCACCCCTACCGCACGCGTCGCCGACCATATTATTGACACTATAAATTCTAACGCACGCATTTTTAAAACCAGCCTCCGACGCACACACACCAACACACACAGGACAAGATCAGGTGTGATCACAGGGTCACAACACACACGTAGGTGTATAGAATCGAATCAAGAATATCGATATTGTACTCATTAGAGGCGATTGCGAAAAACAAAAGTCTGATTGTTTGTGGTTGTCATTTGTTTTTGGAACGTTCTTTTATTCTTTCAAAATGGCGAATGTTTCGATAGTGTTTTTTTGTTTGAAAAACTGTACTATGATACACGTCAAACATAGGAAATTGGTACAAATTAAAAAAAACGTTGATATCAAACCGGTGGTGTAGGGAAATGTAAGGAAACCGGCATTTCCTACCAAAAAATCGAAGATATGTGATTTCGACCAACCCGCACTGGGCCAGCGTGGTAGATTATGTCCCATTCCTTACGGAGAGATGACTTGTATCCTAGCAGAGGGCTATAAAGGCTGATAAAATATGCTAACAATAAATAATTCCATAATTCATGCATTATTTTCTAGATGAAGAATGTATAGAGAGAGAGAGAGTGAGTGTTATAGAGTTTTTTAACTATTTAACTTATTTGTGAATGATCTTATTAATTCAAAACTTTTCCGGATCCCTACACACATAAATTCACCATTATTTATTGATACAGTATCGACAACTCAAACAGACACGTTACCTAAAATACGTGTTATAAAGTGACGTAATGACATCCGGATGTGATCAACAGTGATCAAATCGTTGATTTATTTGTCAATATTGAATTAATATTAGTATACCTGTGACATAGTTGATCCGGGAGAGGTATTTAGTACAGAGTACTAGTCTAACGTAGATAGTTAAGTCTATAGTGTTTGCCTAACTTGGTCTGTGGATGGGTGACCACCCATTACATACAAAGTTTCCTCCGTGCCTCGGAAAGCACGTTAAGCCGTTGGTCTCGGCTGCCATTTGTACTTTGACAGTCGTTACAGGTAGTTAGTGGCCCTAAAGTCTGACAACCAGTCATACCAAGGTGTTGCGTATTTCCCAATAATAACTGAGTTGTGGAGGTCAGATTCAAATTCATTTTTTTTTTCTCCTACAAATATTTAGATGTACACAGTTTAAGATTAAAAAACATTTTGAAGATGGGAGACAGGAGCCCATACTAAGTAAACACCTGTGCTACGGGTCTCCTGGTCTCCTTATCTCGGATACAGATAGGCAGGCACTCCATGTAAAAAATACTGGTGTTCAGCCGCATTCGTTTAGACTGGAAGCCGAGCCCAACATAGTTGGGAAAAGGCTAGACAGATGATTGGTATTAGGGGAAGGCCATCAGGGGTATCTAGAATAAGAGGTAAACTAGGGGAGAACATTTTCAAAAAAACTTTACACACTTTTGACGTTGGGCAAGTTTTTTTAAACCACCTTAGTAGTACTTTATCTTCAAGGACATAGCTTCAAAAATTACTTGACGATGCAGAAACTTTAAATTAATATCACTTGTCAATTATTATTAAAACTGTCTTTCACTGTTTTGACTTCAACGTATAAAGGAGAGGTGGTAATTTCTTGGCCGTTTAATTCGTAAATAACAAACAAATTAACTCAAAATTAAAAAAAAGTTTAAAATCCCATTGGCACTATAATGTGGGCAGAGGCACTGAGTAGATAATCCGCCAGAGGCCCAACGTCTTACAATTCACACTACTAACATTTGGCATAGCTTGTAACGTTGTCAGGATTGTCCAACTAAGCCGCATTATTAGACTCGTCGCACGTACGAGTGACGTCACACAGACGAATATAAGTAATCTAGAGTTTACAAAACGGATAAGTAGGTGTTCATCATCCTCAGTTTTATTAGTATCGACTGTTGGACAGTGACGCCATTGCGCTTCGGACTTCCTTTTCGATCAGTGAGTTATAAACTCGTCCCTTATTAGATTAGACTTATTACACAACTAGAAAAGTATGGTACTTACACTTTAGTACACCCAGAACACACCTTGCCCACCCTTAAGAAATTTCAGGGGTGTTTTAGATAATTATATTAAAATCATTAGGATTTGCATTAGCTGTTTTTTTATAGACTGGCTGTTCTAAATAGTTCAAGCGTTGCGACCCAGATGTCGCCTGTAATAGTTTCACTAGACGCCACGAGATGGCGCTAGTTTGTTGGGAAAAATATAGTTTTAGTCGATACTCTCCGCCATCTTAGAGAGACGATCTCTGTGACCTAAAAGGACGACACGAAAACCAATAATTGTACCTGTGTAACAAATAAGTATACTCCGATCATTAAATTAAAGTTCATGTCAAGAAATTCGGCGTTTAATTGAAGAATCTAAGACACTGGCTCTTTACTTAAGTCTCGATTGATGGAAAGATAGATGGCATCTAAGATTAAACGAGTGTGACTAAAAGATGCTTGTTCAGTATTTCTTTAAAAGTTAACGGGTTACAGGCAAGAAAGGAACACAGACGCTGGCAGAGAGCTCAATACTTTAGCACTTATCTAAGAGTTTTGTTATTATTTTTATTGCTTTAATCATTTATATTCTACTCCGTAGGTAATTTAGCGATTATTAATTTTATTATTGTAAAAAATGAGTTATTGTTATTCATTTTTTTATTATTACTATCTCATAATTATTAATCGAATTTAAGGTGATTTTATAATTTACAAATCAACAACTACATGGGTAATAGGCACATAGATGTTCATTTATGGTAAAGTTCTCCACATTTTGCCGTCATATGGCGACTTTCTAATGTTTGTGTTAAGAAATCAATGACTTAGAGCTTAGTAAAAGTGGAGGAGTAACACTAAGCAGTCGTTTTGGCGACGCAATGAAGCGTGGTCTCTGTCCCATTACTTCACCGATGGCTAAGATAACGACTTACCACATTAAACGGATCGGTATTCCTCCGCCAAAGCTTACTGTTAATTACTAATTAAGTTAATGGTTTCATTAAAATTTTATGCCCTTTTAATTTATGGAAGGTATTTGGGTAAAAGAAGTAGCTGGGAAGATTTTTTTTTTCATTTTGTTTCAGGATATTTTTGGTGATTGATAAATTTTTCAATACTTGACGACCCGAATGGCGCAGCAGTACTGAGGCTGCCTTACGTTCTTGGGGTCCCGGGTTCGAATCCCGGTAGAAGCAAATGTTTGTGTGATGAGCATGGCCATTTGTTTCCGAGTCATGAATGTTTATATGTATGATAAGTATGTATTTACAAACAAAAAGTATCTATGTAGTACCTATATCAACTATCTGGTGTCAACGACACAAGCCTCGTTGCTTAGTGTGGCACTAGATGGCGCTGTGTGTAATGTCCAGCGATATTTTTATTTTATTTTTTTAATAATATAAAATAGCTATACCAATATACTTCATACTTATGTGGCTCGAAGTTATACTTTATTTTTGCAAAGTCGAAAAAGCTATGAACACTTGTTTGCAATTTGTAATTTTATGATACATCAGTTAGTTGACCGATATAAAACTGCAACCGTATCATATGCTGGAAAGTGATGCCAGAGTGCCTACACAAAATGACAAAAAAAATATTGCATAAAATATCATCATCTCAAGTCACCTTCCAGTCTATCCGGATGCAGCTGTATACCAGTATTTTACAAGGAGCGACTGCCTATCTGACCTCCACAACCCAGCTAGTACTGTAATACGATACCCCTTGGTAAGACTGATTGTAAAACATAGGGCCACCTGGATCAACGCCTTAACGTGCTTTCCGAAGCACGAAGGAAACTCTGTATGTAATGTGTGGTCACCCATCCACAGACCAACCTAAACAAGCGCGGCTTTAGCTGAAGATTGATCCGAGCGACTGTTATTATTTACCCTTGCTTCTCATAATATAAAATCAATCATATTATTTTTCCAATCAAACATCGTCATCTTGAACAAACAAACTTCGCGTCTGACTGCCCAAGGTGCTTAACCTCAGCACAAAAATAAAGGAGACTGCCCGCTATCGGTCAGATCAGCACAAAAATAAAGGAGACTGCCCGCTATCGGTCAGATCTGCGCATTGTGTGCGCGCACCGTGACGGACGGCGGTATGCGATATGTTGCAATTAACTGCCTACATAGATCATTAATTACTGTATACGTTAATGCTGCATGTCGAGTTTTATAAAACGTTAGACTTTGTAAAGTATCGTCTCTTTTTATTAATAGATAGATGTGTGTGCCTAAGTCTCTTTTAAATAAAACTCGATTGTCACATTAACTACGAATGAAAGGGTAGCGCTTTACCCAACACAGAGTGGAATGAATTGTCTATGAAAAAGTTGGTACGTTAAAGCTATTTTTTTACATAACAAAAAATAAAACCGACTTCAAAAACACAACAAAGTGAAAAATAACTTTAGCTTCAGAAGTTGGTGACTTTTGTGTGTTTGATTCAGTTTCTTTGCCACCGACTTCTGAAGCTAAAGTTATTTTTCACGTTTTGTTTTTGAAGTCGGTTTTATTTTTTGCAAAAAAGTTTTTTATTTTTCAATTTTTTGTTGTAATATCCTACACAAATATTAGCTATACATTTATTTTAACATAACGTAACATCACGCCTGTAATCCCCAAAGACTTGGGCTGAGATGTACCCAATAGTACCTACACTCACATTTCGCTAGTTATGTTTAAGTCCCATGTAATAGGGGGCGAGCGCTGGCGCATATCCAGAATCCGTGGCTGCTACTGAGAAATTCCTGAAGGAAAAACCCAGTAACACTTTGCCTGACCTGGGAATCGAACCCAGGACCTCATGCTGAGTAGTCGCCACCACTAGACCAACGAGGCAGTCATTTATTTCTTATTG
The DNA here is from genome assembly GCA_941918905.2 of Xestia sexstrigata. Classification (NCBI taxonomy): domain Eukaryota; kingdom Metazoa; phylum Arthropoda; class Insecta; order Lepidoptera; family Noctuidae; genus Xestia; species Xestia sexstrigata. The sequence continues at coordinate 16,347,211 of OW799224.2, forward strand.
TTAACAATACATGTCATGGTAATAGGCTTATCCCCAATAAAATGGTACCTAACATACCTACCTAACTGTCGAAATGTGGGTACACTGTACACATCTGCATACCCCCTCAGAGCATAGGTACAGGCGTGATGATATGTTATGATATTGTGAAAACAACAAACATCCAAGCGATTGCAGCAATCACGACCGATTTGCTGGCTATTATTGAAGAGTTCCATTGTATTGCTTCGAAGATCACCATCAGATCTTCACCAAATTTAACGGGACCACCGCGAAGTAATTTTCTTCTAAACAAAAAAAAATCATCGAAATCGGTTCAGAATTGGCGAAAAAAAGGCTGAACAAACACACAAAAAAAAATCGAACGACGAATTGATAACCTCCTCTTTTTGGAAGTCGCTTAAAAAGTAAGGGCGAGCTTGCGTATCTACTTAATAAAAGTTTCCGAAATAGATTTTCTTAGTTTTCGTATCTAGTAAGTACGTAATTACCTATTTTATCAGATGATAAAGTAGGTATTTTGGGGTCGGCTTTCTCCTGGAAGCCGCCAACATAATCTATCTAACTACGAAAACGTGTCTAAAGGTAAAGAGGCTCTAGTTGAGTCTAGGTAACGCACCGTATGTTAAAAGGGCAAAGAATATGGCGTAGTTGCGCTTTAATGTTTAATGCAAGTTAAACATCTTTCCCACTTTCAATGTTATCGTTGAGATCTCCGACAAATTCTTTATAAACAGAAGCTCTGGTGGCTTACCATGACGTCTTAAAGCAGGATCGTTTTAATCTTGTTCCAGTGTGGTAGGCCACCTGGTCAAATCTCAATCTGTTCATAAACTATCAATTTTATAATTGTCTACTGTCCACCTGTGTTTGTCATTAACCCTACAAAGTAGACCTACGCTAATAAAAATTATGCAAATCGGGTAACAGCCTTTAATCTCAGATCATGATAACTTGATAATTTGTCTTATCTGCAGTCATAACAGCTACACAATAGACTTTATCTGTATTTTATTTGAATTTATAATAAACTTATGGGCGATAAAAATAACGGGTTTTTGGTGGACAAGGGTATAGAATTTGGATAGTCACAGTGACGTGCCTCATTTCGTCAGTTATGTTAAAATAAGTCCCTTCATCTCTTGTAATTAATTACTCAAGCAGCAGTGATAACCTAGTGATGTGACCGTGCGTCGGACTGACAAGTCATAGGTCACGAGTTCGAACCCAAGACACGCACCTCTCATTTTTCGGGTTCATGTGCGTATTGCAAAATTAGCACTTGCTTCGGTGAAGGAAAACATCGTGAGGAAACCAGCATGCCTGAGAGATATTTGTCGACGGCATGTAGAGTTAAGTCAGAAGCCCATTGGCGGCATAAAATATCTGCCAGAAAAGGCACTAACCACACCATAAAGAAGAAGAAGAATTACCCAAGAGTACCTTATGTCATTAACCGTTCACAAAGAAAAACTTCGGGGTGCTGCTAAAAACTTCATTCTGAAAAAAAAAAACAAACAAAAACAGTTTGCCCGGCTTTGAACCCAAGACCTTATTCATCGGTCTTCTGCCCTTAACCCAATTGACTTGTGGTCAGCGCAGCATGTCTTGTTCTTCCACACTTCTCTATTACTCGTCATCTCAGCAGACACCTCCTTTCTATAGATAATCATCACACAGTCCATCCATCATTTCTTCTACTAAAAACCTCATTCACAGCGGTACCTAAATGTAAATGAAACTGCGTATAAGGAAACTCCTTCATAATAAATTAAACACACAAAATAGGTTTTAGATACTCCACATAAACCTTTCAAATTTTTTCTTTGGTAGTTGTAGAAAACTAATGGAATGTTGCAAAGAAAAAAAAACATTTAAGTAAGGTAACACATTAATAAAACAATGAAAATAAAAATCGTGAAAGTATGACATAAATACAAAGATAAAGTACCGTATAACTTTATGAAAGAAAGTCAATCACTGATCAATCTTCGAATGAATTCAATTCAATTAATGAGTTTAATTGATTGTCTGTAATCCAATTGTTTTTACAATTACTTGCAATGCCGGTTCCGTTTCGAATAATAAAATCCTTTCAGTCGTAAAACTTAACACTGTAACTGCAATCGAATAAAAAAAAATACTAAAAAAATTATGCGAGTTTTTTTATTCAACATAATAAGACTTAAATTCTCATACAGTAGCAGTGTTTTATTAATTTTTTTTTGGTGGATACTTTATTTAATAAATTGCGTATGTAGGTACTGCTTACGCCCGCGGCTTCATCCGCGTGAAGATCAATAATTGTCCCACAGGATCATACAACCGGGATAAATAAGTATCCTATGTGTTAATCCAGGTTATAAACTATCTGTGTGCAAAATTTCATCCAAACCGTTCAGTAGTTTTTGCGTGAAAGAGTAACAAACATCCATCCATCTTCACAAACTTTCGCATTTCTAATATTAATAGGATTTAATTTAAGTCTGCTCAACTTACAGAAAAATAGGTCACACTCGTTAAGTGTTTAACACAATACATTATAAGCTGCAAAGAAAGAGCTAAAAATCAACGCTTGCTCAACATTGCTTACCCACACTTTATCAATGTGTCTATTCATTTACAAATGATTTTTAATCTTACTCTACTATAATACTTATTATAAATGCGGAAAGTCTGTGAGGATGGATGGATGTTTGTTACTCTTTCACGCAAAAACTATAGACCGGATTTGGATGAAACTTGGCACACAGATAATTTATAACGTGCATTAAGGCCCGGTTTCCACCAAAGCGGAGACGAGAGGAGCGGAGAGGAGATGTGCAAGATTCGACCAATAACAGGAGAGACGAGAAACGCGATGTAGATTTCAACCAATGTGATTGGTCGGTTTTCACACTTCTCCTCTCCGCTCCGCTCGTCTCTGCTTTGGTGGAAACCGGGCCTAAGAAATGGGATACTTTTTATCCCGGTAGTATGATCCCGTGGGACAATTATCGAACTATACGCGGGCAAAGCTGCGGGCTTAAGCTAGTAATTTATAATTTTCTCGCCGATTTTAAGGGATAATAATAAAACCAACGTGTGAACAAGCATAGTTAATAAAAAATAAGAATCTTGTATTTACCAATTAATCATTTCGCATTGTATTGTATATGTATTGTATATCCCCTCTTCCATATACTAGGTAAGTAAGACTAAAATTCTTGTTCCCAAAACGATTCAGTTTCCGACATCATAGAAACTAGAAATTAACATAGATTTTTAACAAGTGTAAGCAGAATTTGTGTGGTCTATTCCGAACCCTATCCAAACCAAACTAAACCTAAAAATCACACAATTTAGATTTAACTTAAACGACACCAACGACACACAACAAACAACATACGCCTGACAACTCCAACTTGACAACTTACAATGTTGACTGCAATTTCTCGCGTGTCAGAGCAAGCGAGACGCAACACAAGACAGAGACGGATAGATTATCGCTTAGCTTAGGCGAGGGGCGGCGCCTAAAGCCACGCCCACATGTATCGATCGGAGCGAGGTATAATTTATTCATAATTTCTGTTATTATGTCCTCGTTTGAATAATATTGTTCGCACAGCTTGTGGAGGGTTAAAAAGTATAGTTGTAATATGAAAAAAAAAGAATGTACCTTTATATAGTTTAATTTTATAGATAATTAATTAGGGACTAATTGACGTATTAATTGCTATGAAGATTCGCCTATGTATTTTGTAATAGGTAATTAAATAAAAATTAATTAATTCTCAATTATTGCAAAATAGGTATGTACCTATTTCCTCATATCAGCGAATAGGTTATCGTTAATAGTTATTAATTGGTAGGAAAATATATTATGTAATGGACAAATAAAATTTAAATTTGAACAAATAAGGTTACTGACCAAAAGATATCTAACATAATAACCACAATATACATAATAGTACAATTAATATAACTTGACCATAAATATTTTAGTTTGTTTAATACTTAGTTTTTAATTAATTATGTAAATATTAAACTTATTTATTAATCTAAAATTGAAAAAAAAAATGACCATAATTTTTCATTGTCTTGGGTAGATTAGTAAAACCACTAAGTATCCTATATACCTACCAATATTATACAGAGGAAAGATTTAGATATTTTTGTAATAACGAACTCAAAAACTACTGGACCGATTTCAAAATTCTTTTCACTATTAGAATGCTATATAATCCCTGAGTAACATAGGCACCTAAGCGAAGCCAGGACGTGTCGCTAGTTCGTAAATAAAATATCATTAATAAACCAAAGGCGTAAAATTGTTTGTTAGACGACAAGTCCTTTCTGGCAACCCATACCAAACACCATTAATTGTAAGCGACTGCCTGCTACCTAGTTTATTTTATGTTACATAACATCACGACTGTAATCCCAAAGGTATCGGCAAAAGTGCACCTACATTTCGCCAGTTAAGTTGAAGTTCCTTGTAATAGGGGCGGGCCTATTGCCTTAAACCGGGCACAAAACCAGGCTCCGAGGCTGCTACTGAAAAATTCCTGATGGAAAAACTCAATGACATTTTGCCCGACCTTGGAATCGAACCCAGGACCTCATACTCAGTAGTCGCGTTTACGACCACTGCCCGACGAGGCAGTCAATACATTTAATCTGTTATTATTATGTCATGATCCTCGCGCCGGATTTAGGGCAGGGCAACAGACTTGCCCCGGGCCTCCACAAGGAAAACTTCCCTCCAAAACTTGTTTTTTCTTATACATAAGAGAATAGTACATTGTTACCCTAGGGGTGAAAGTAACTTATTTAGTCCCGAGACGGGGTTTGGTGCCCGAGCGTAGCGAGGGCACTAATAGTTCGAAAAACAAATGAAGATCGGATTGCCGCTTTTGTGGAGCTATTCAGCCATTACCTATTTTTCATTTTCATCATCGAAGAAATGGTAAATATTATGTCCAAATCTATGTTATTTTAAAGAAATAGTTGAAACTTAATTATTGTAAAGTTATTTAAAAAATATATATTCTTTAATTAATACATCGTGCCTGTATAAAAAGTTGAAACATGGTTCAATGAACTATTTTTTTTTATAATTTCACAGCTCTCAGTTGAAAACGATTCTCCCTAGGGCTGAAAAGTATTACTTTCAACCCGCTCTTTAGGCAACTTCAGACCTACTTTCCGAGTATGAGTAATGTTCATGGTCCGAGACACCACACGAGAGGTTTTACGGTTAAGGTCAAGTCTATATTACACCTTGCATAAATTTTTTTCCGTCTCGGGTAAGTTCCAAAAAAAATATTCCGCGTCCATTTTTTGATTGCCTTCACACCTTTAGATCCGGTCCTGCCTCCCACAAAAGTAGATAAAGACGAACACAATCATCACAATTTTAACGTTACTAACCATCCCAATTCTTCCACAGAAAAACTCCGGCTCTCGCTATGCGTGGGCTGCGGTGGTCAGATCCACGACCAGTACATCCTGAGGGTGGCCCCGGACCTGGAGTGGCACGCCGCCTGTCTCAAGTGCCAGGAGTGTCGACAGTTCCTGGATGAGTCCTGTACCTGCTTCGTCAGGGATGGGAAGACGTACTGCAAGAGAGATTATACTAGGTAAGATTGTACTTCAACACACATATCTGTGCAGGCGGGAAACACAGAACTAAAATAACTGTACCAAGTTTGACATATCGTTGTCATAGGTACTACAAAGGGTGTAAAGAGACTCTGAACGAAGCCGAAAAGCACTTTTTTTCCTTATCATTGCGATATTTTTTTTGTTCTAGTCTAGACCATGCCTGAGACTCTTCTACTTACGGAGAAATTGAGGGTCAAAGTTCCAACTTTTTCACAAGTTGTTTTTTTTATATACATGTTTTTAATGTAAGAACTTTAATTTTAAACACCTCCACAACACCCACACTGTTCAATCCACCAGCACAATGCTTTGAGTGCGTTATTGAGTTGATTTTTCACCCCGAAAAAATATCATTTCCCAGCAATAATTTTTGCGTAGGGTTACTTAGTTTGATGTACAGAATGCTTGGTTAACGTCTTCGTGAAAAGTCTGTTTACACCCTGTATAGCAAACGCAATCAAATTGACAAATGAAAAGCTAGCGACCTGTATGAACCAAATAAAGAACTAAAATGCCAATGCCAATGCCTGCATCACTTAGCTATGCGTTAGATAGGCCAATCGAAGACATGAGATAAGTATCCTGAAACCCGCACTGGACCTGTGGCAGATTACGATCCATTTCCTAACAGAGGAGGCGCTTGTCTTAGCAGTGGGAACATTAAAGGTATTGTTCAAATCATAAGAAAATTACTCTATTTATTAAAGAGCCATTTGTGTCCCAGTGCTGGGCTAAGGTCTCCCTTCCCTCCTTCCAGTTATCCCTATCCAGTGCTGTTATGCGCCAATCCTTGTGATAGGAGTCGAGTTCGTCCCGCCATCTCCTCCTGGGCCTGCCGCGTTGCTGTTTGCTACTGTTTGGGACCCATTTTGTGGTAGCTTTAGCCCATAGCTCCTCCGGCATGCGACAGATGTGGCCAAACCAGTTCCATTTAAACTTGGCAGCCGTGTGATTTACATCAGTGTTTTGAGTTTTGGAACGCAGAAGAAAAAAAAGTTGCCTATTTCTGGGTGTTCTATCATCATCATTACTGGTATGATCCCTCAACTTTAGACGATAAAGTGATTAAATAAACCAAATATTAGCTCAAAATTTACGTCCCAGATTTTCAAAATCAATTTATGAGTCGAAACTGATCTTATAAAGACCAATAAATGATAATCGAAGCTTTGCATCAGGTATTTTCCGGTCGGCCAATTCACCTGACGTTGAAAGTAATGTTGTTTGGTGCTAAGAATCTATTTATAGAAATACATCGAATAAAGCTCGACTTTAACTGCCAATCTGAATGTTCAAATCTGCGGTAAACACGAACAAAGGAATATTTAATTTCTGACGTCCGAATTGGAATCAAACCAATCCAATATTGATCTTTGTTAGAGACACGATTATTCTCACTCTTAAACATAACAATCAAGACTTAACACGACCAAGTCCGTTCTCATTACAGATCTAACAGCAATCACTAATATCACATTCCTTAAAATATAGAGAAAAAAAAAACAAAAAAAAACATTGGTAATCGAAAACCCGCTTATCCGGCCGGTGTAAACGGGAACAAACACATATCGTGTTCCCGCCGCCCGCCGCGCTGTCAAAGTGACGTTTGTTTTGGCGCCAAAATACATAATGCTGAGTTGAGCTGCGTTTGTTTTCACTTCGGCACATCACAGTGAGACTTTACCAGCGCATTTTGCTATTGGAAAACCTATATTCAGTTCAATTTTAGTCTTTATTTCTTCAGAGTTAAAAACTTTGAGGTTATGATTTTATTTTACCAACGGTTTTAGTTTGTTTGTATTAGTGTAATACTATATTTTAGCAGCGAGAAATGGAAGGGTGAAAAGATAAACATTAGAGGTTATTTTAGTGAATTTCATCTTTGGAGTCTGTGTGTATAAAGTGGCGCCCGACTTATGATTGACGTAATGCTATTCTTTTTTTAAACTCGAGTTTTAGGCATTTTGTAAACTTACCGTTGATTAACGGAAGAATTTACATTTGGAACTTCCATTCGCTAATGTAGGAGTCAGACAAGAATTTGGAGGAAAACGTTAACAAATTTTCTTTTATGTTTGTTAAAATTTTTTTTTTACTTTTTACCTGAATCTAAAGGAGTTTGGGAATTTTTGTATGGGGTCCTTAGTACGGTCGATGTATATTTTTCAAAAGTAAAATTCGGGATTGTTTTAGAAAATTAAGTTTAATTAAGCACTTTGTGTAGTAAACAAGTAACCAAGCAACAATTCCAGAATATTTTTTTTAAATACAGGAACACGTTAGTTGCAGATTGCAAGTAATTTTTCATTCTATTACATTTGAAATTCACCGGTCACGACATCAAACCATCTGTCAAACTTCATGACGAGGTTGAAGTTTTAGCGAGAAAGGAACAAACCCGCTCACTGGTAGACAGAGCTACTTTCGTATTTATAATGTTGAAAGAAGAAAGAATGAAAATAAATTAATTTATTTTTCACACACATTTATTGGTTTAGGGGGATTGAAGAACAGGGTGTTTTAAGTTCTTCATCCCAAGTTAAAAAGCGAGGATCCACCGACCAGACGGGTGCTTTGTCTGGTGAGCTGCTACCCGACAGTTGTTGGGTTTTTCTGTCGCGGATAATTTTGATTTTAGTTCTTCCTTTGTGTAATAGATGGCGCGGTAGTACTTTCTGTACTACGCCGCTACAGGTCTCTAGGTATGTTTAAACGTTGCGTTAATCTCAAGGATTTACCAATTTTCAATGAAATCATAGACAGTTAATCTATGAATTCCTAGAAAATCGTACCTAAGCGTGTAGATGTTAACATGAAACCGATAAGACGCATAAACAAAGCGGCTACCCGTTACTCGGTTCTCAGAATTATGCTAATTTATCTATCACTTATAGTTTTATATCAAAAGACGCCGACTATCTGTCTGTGGGTACAGATAACTGTCATTGATAATAATGTCACGAATCATATCTGGCCGCCAATGCGCCATAGTTCTTTCTAATAGACCGCTCAATGATATATCATTGAATGAAAACAGGGTGACATTTAGTATTTTATGAAGGTCAAAGATGTTTGTGAGACTGCTAAAAACCCCTTGCACTTACCCTAGGATTTATACTGAGAATAAGATAGGAAGTATTCAATCTCTGTGTTCAGCAAGTAATAACGTTAGGTAAATCGTATTCTAGAGATATTGATGATGTTTATTACCTATATCCATGGAACAAAAGTAAGTCCTAGAACTTACAGTAGGTAGGTAATATAAAAAAGTGATCTTATGTTTAAAAATTGAAACCGACCTCAAAAAAGGCGTGTGATTACTGACGATAGACAGTGGTTATTGTTTTGAAGTGTACTACACTATTTTTTATCATTTCCAAAAGTCTAAGTTGAATACGCAAAATACGCGCTTTTGGCGTGGAGTTGCGGTTATCAGCCCGTAATACAATACAAGTCTTAAGTTTATTTTAAATTCGTTTTGCTGTTCCATAGTGTTTCTAATATTATGCGGTAATAATTTTCGCACGATTTCAGATAGGTCATTTCACACACCATCAACCACAAAACTTCGAAACCTAACCCTGAAACCGAAACAAAACACAATAAAAATAGCCAATCAAGTTTAAAATTAACCCTTTCAAAACCGACCGTGGGACGGAAACGCAATGTTTAGTACGCCAACGGTCGAAGAGACCGCGTCTGTCAACACGCGGTAAATATAGGAAATGTACTGAAAATACTCTGTTTAAGTCAAAATCGAATTGTTTGTAGTACTGGGTAGAGAAGTGATCCATCATTTTAGAGGAAACGGGTATAATTCAAAGTGTTTTTATTGGTGAAGAGGATTTCCTAAAGGAAGTTGCGGTGTAAATATTTATGAGTTATTGTTGTCTGCATGCTGATTGAAGTTGATAAACAAACAAAAAAGCAGTTCTGTTGATTTTCTGCACATTTAAAAATCCACTGTAAAATATCGTTTTCGTAAATTCATTAATTGCGCTACCAATTTGGACAATCAGACTTGAAATAGACACACATTGGTGTCGATTCTGTTGTGCACAAACTAAACTTAATTTAGGCTATTGCTATCTTTTACTAAAAGGCAGTGCGAGAATAGGACGACTATATCTATGAACTAAGCTAAAGATGTCAAACTAGTTTATGCCTTGTGCTTTTAGTGGAAATGTTTTTACGTGCACCCTTCATTTCTATGAAAATATTCGTTCCATCTAAATTTGACAGCTCTAAATTACATCCGTCTCTTTCTCGTTTTATTAGAGAGAAAAATATAGCAATAGCCTAAATTAAGTTTAGTTTGTGCACAACAGAATCGACACCAATGTGTTATAAAAAGATAACTTTGATTAAATACGGCAAAATTGGGTTTACGAGTAACGGAAGACTAAAGAAACGATGGATGGACTAAAGGATGATATGGCAAGAAAGGAGGTGTCTGATGACATGACGAGTAATAGAGAAGTATGGAAGAAGAATACATGCTGCGCCGACCACAAATGAATTGGATTAAGGGCAAAAAAAGGTTAAAAAGACGGCAAAATTGGGTTTAAGGACTGACAGGATTTGCTAATATCAGATCACTCATGTTACTAGTAAACGCAAAACAAACACAAAAAAAAGTTGCATCCGCTAAGTTAACTATAATGAGGAGGGATAAAACGCATGTGACTAAAAGAGTGCTGGACATGAATGTTGATTGATGGAGAGGGAGAGGGAGGCCAAAGGAGATCGAAAGATTGTGTGAGGAATGATATGAAAGAGAAAGAAGTAAATGATGCTGTGACGTCTGACAGGGGAGAATGGAATAAGAAAACGTGTTGCGCCGACCACACGTAGAATGGAACAAGGGCAGGGAGATGATAATGATGCGGTTCTTTAGCCCGCAAAGCTAACCCTGGTGCTGGTAAATTAGAGGTAATTTCTACAGAAACTCATTTATACGAAAATTGTTCGTCTGATCGTTTGCGCTCAACTGAACACATCACCTGAAACTATAACTAATTGAAATCCCCATTCATCAACAAAATCCTAACAACCAAAAACAAATAAATCTTCTCTCCGCGTCAGTTGACTCCCAGCTACCGCGCAAGCGTCAATTAGCGTAACGTTATCCTGCGCAGGAGTGTCAAGTTACTGTTTACATGCTATTTACGGACAACTGACATGTTCTGTGACGGGTAGGCAGGAGTACAGGCTGTGTGGTCTGCGTTATTTGACATAATTCATAATTTTTTGCCAACTGATTTCATTTGATTGTTCAATCAATAACAACATCTCGATCCAGAATTTTAGGAAAAGTCAGTGTTACTTGATTTACTTGAGGTAGGTTTAGACCTAAGGATAATGCTTTTTTCATTGCATTTTTATTTGATCTATCCGTCAACAATATGAACCAAAAAATACTTATGCTCCTGTTCTGGTTCTATGTTCGTTCGTGATTTGAATACAATCATCTTCTCTGATTCCTGAAATCTGTTTAATACTTACCATAGTCGCTCCAAACAGGAGTCAGGAGATATGATCGATTCGCTTCTGTATCAACATTTTTGGGGAGATCATTGCAGTTGAACCTAGACCACCGTTTTATGTCAGCGGTTAGGTTTTTTAATCGTTACAGTTATTTGAATTAAAAACTTTGTCTTTGAAACGAGCAGTGATCTCGTATTGTCGACATCCCATTCGCTGACTAGTTCTTAGCAAGCCAGCACTGCAAGTACGTAGCAATCGATAACGATCGAATCGATACGATTCGATAAATCCGACTTTTCGATTGGTTAAAAACTCATTTTATCGAGAATAACTGTCAGATTTATCGAATCGTATCGAATCGAGTGCTACGTACTTGCACTGCTAGTTCGTCAAAAGTCCAACCACAAGAATCAACCTTTCTATCTTTATTTTACTTTACAATAAATTATAATTATTATCAAAATGGACAAAGAATCTAGAAAAAAATACCTGGACAGGATCGTAATGTAACTAAAGACTGAATTACCAACTGGTTCAATTAAAACCACAAAAATATAGAATGTCCTAATTACGTAAACGATCTACTTAAAGGATCCATCGCAAGAGATGACTATCGCGAAATATGTTTCTATGCTATCAGACCAAGATAATCATTGTGTACAATGATAACGTGATAAAATATGATAGCCATGTGCCTAATTCATCATAGTCCTACACTCAAACATATATCAATGGTTATAAAGATAATTTTCGATATATTTTTGCGGAATTTTGTTGTTTAAAGTGTCTGAAAAGTCGTTCTGTTTGTCTGTCCTTCCACTCAAATCTTATTTGATGTCAATTGTTTTATTTCGAGTAGTGTGTTTTCTTCCTGTCGTCTGTACTACGAGTATTCAATGCATCCATTAGCATAATGTTTCGAGTCAGTTATAATGAGTCTTATCGTAAAATGCGATGTTTCACCCCAAAATAAAAAGTTGCATAATATGGTTACTTAGTTTAATGTACAGAATGCTTGGTTGACGGCTTCGTCTTTTATAATTATCAATGTATTCCACATAAACCTTTTGGAATAAATCCTCTTAATTTCCCCTGAGGGGGTAGACAATTCTACATGTTTCAAGTGAAAGTCCCATGTAATAGGAGGCGAAGCTACCCGTCTAGATTGGACCTTAGCTTTCAACTGGGTAAGACATGAAGGGGCAGGTTTAAATACGCACTACATACTACACATAACTTCACTGAGGGTCTGCCAGTTTTCATCTTTATGTCCTAAGTTATAAGGTTGAAATGTGGTCGACACTCAGTGAACTCGGTAGTACGTTCCGTGCCTCAATTTCTAGTCTGATAGGTACGGTCGAACAAGCTATTTGGTTTACATTTTACAATGTAATTTGTTGTTTAAACTGTAAACCAAATAGCTTGTTCGACCGCACATGTAATAGCTAACCATTTTTGTTCATAAACTAGCTATTTTATTCTAGTACAAGCTGTTGCCCGCGCCCCTCGACCGCGTGTAATTATAATAAAAGTATTACTTATTTGAGTCTGATTTTGTTAACAGTTTCAATGGTTTAATTTTTTTTTGTAAGGAACGCTAAACCTTTTTTCTAAAATAAAGTAGCCTAAGTTACTCCTTATGACAGTTATCTGCCAGTAAAAGTCCCGTCAAAATCGGTAGCCGTTTCGAGATGAGCTGGAACAAATAGACAAAATTAAAAAAACTAAATGTTAGAAGTACTTACTATATTATATCTATATCTTTTATATTCATTCAGTAAAAAACTGTATTTTTTTTAATTACAAACACACACTTCAATTTTATTTATTTGTATAGATCAATTTTGACTAAGTAAGTATTTTCTATTATGGATCCATCATACATTCGTTCACCGTAAAAGCTTATTGTAATCTAGAATATTACTTACCTACTACCTACTTTCCCTTCAGACCCAAGACCAAATAGTCCCACCATAACTAATATTGAGTAGGTATACCAATTTCATATCGAAGTCCTATATTATATTAAATTTATAGTACCTATAACCAACTATCTTTCTCGATAAAAATGTGACCATCATAAAAGCTAATTCTTACTCACAGTAAACCACAAAGACCAAACTATCCAATTTCGTAATAGAAGACCATCTTTTTCACTTTATTACTCACCAATACCAACATAAAAAATAGGTACTAGAGCACACTGCCAACATAAAAAAAAAAACTAGACAGCCAAGGGTGCCAACGTGAAAACGCCAACAGTGCTATCTTTCGCAAGGCTGCCAACCTACCTATACTTTGTAACCTACAGAGTAAATATACCTACAGGTATCTGTATATCCATAGGCAATGCTTTTAGCGGGATTGCCGGGGGGTGGAACCAGCCCCTAAGTGCGGTCAACGACCCCTCCCAACGGGGTGGATTTTAAAAATATACTGCGCCATCGTTTCCCAATCTATTTCAGGTTTTATAAGTTTGCTCTTTTATTATTTTTATTGATGTAAATTCGATTTTGCTGTGGACCTTTTTTTCTGTTTAGGTTACTTCTTTTTCGAAATTGAGATTTTGTACGTTTTTAGATACTGTTTTTCCTCATATTGAGGTAATAAAAAGTTTATTGGTGGTACAAATATTTAAGAAGGTATGCACTATTACTTAGGTAAGTACTTAAGTAGTCAGGTACCTATTCCTACTCTGTCTTTACGGCTGTTTTAATAGTTATTTAGGAGGTACTTACAAAGTGGAAAAAGACTGAGAAATTGTGACTTGGGTAGTCACAATTTCTCAGTCTTTTTAAAAGCCTAATAGGCCTCGAAGCCACCTATAAGCCCAAAAACTATTTAAATGCGTAATTTATTCATTTTATTTTGATTTACATAATTAAGACTACCTGGTGATTATTAAAACTGACAAGTGAAAATTAAAATGTGTCAAAAAAAACTTTTTTAAAAGAACATGACTTAAAACTTCTGCCATTTCAAAATACGGAACCCTAAAACCGTGCACAAATAACGGGTGGGTCATTTAGTTTCCCATAAAAAACTGCTCTCAATCATTCTTTGGAGTAACTCGGAGCACTTCAACAAATTGATAGGTTTCTAAACAACGAAGAAAATCATTATAAGTACAGGGTCTAGTTTTGAGCCCAAACTGCCCATTGTCCTTTGCTGGATTAACAAGATAAAATAAAAACATTCAATAATTGGGTCAATGACCGCAGTTTCCTTGAAATACAACAATGCGACCATCCCTTTAAACTTATTATTGTATAGGTATTCATGTGTTTTTTTTTACACCGGGCCGATCTAACGGGCCGCGGTCCATTCGTTTTGTTCCGTTCAGACTAAACACCCACAACATCATCACGCCTGTTATCCCCCGAAGGGTTAGGTAGAAGTGTACCACTACCTAATACATCTCACTACCCGTTAGTCCAAATTACTACACCCACATCTTTCGGCATCGTTAAGAGTATTTTTACACCCATTTTAATGTAACCTTGTTTTTTAATGACTATGTAGTTCAACAAATTGATAAGGTACTAAAGAACGAGGAAAATCATGATACCTATCCGGAATCCACGGAAATCCCCATGGTTATGTAAAACGTTAAATAATTGTGGTGGTCCACTATCTGAATTTCACAGTTCGATGCCCGCATCGGGTATCAAAGTGGCCTTCATACATACGTAGTTAGAAGTCACAGGAAACCCAAGTGTTAAATGAATCATCTTCATAACATAACATTACGCCTGTAATCCCAGAATGGTTAGGCAAAGGTGTGCCTAATAGAACACCCACATTTCGCTAGTTATGTTTAAGTCCCATGTAATTGCGGGCGAGCCTATTGCCATCAACCGGGCACAAACCCAGACTCCGTGGCTGCTACTGAGAAATTCGTTATGGAAAAACCCAATTACACTTTGCCTGACCTGGGTATCGAATCTAAGTCCTCACGCTCAGCAGTCGCACTTGCGACCACTAAATCAACGAGGCAGTAATCATGACTTCTTCAGTTTAATAAGAACATCGAACAATGAGCATTATCATGTGGAAGCCTTCATGTCAGGTCTAAGAACAAAAAAATCATACAGACTTGTGACATCTGCCATGCCGCACTGGGTCCGAGTCGTGAATAACAGTCTACTGCCCCTCATAGAGAGGACGGTTGTGTCCCAGCAGTGGGAACATTATGAGCTTATTGTGGTTTTAATGTTTATTGTTTATACAACATCATGACGGAACATCACGCCTGTATGCTCTGAGGGGGTACGCAGATGTGTACAATACACTCAGATTTCTACAGTTAGGTATTCCATTTATTGCGGAAAAGCCTATTACCATGAAATGTATTGTTATTTGAAAGGATGTACTTCAAGGGTAGTTTGATGTGAGTTTGGTTAGGTTCTGATTATGGGATCCATGACAAAATAACGGAACTCTTCAATTCTTAGGAGTAAATTAACGATACTCGGCCGAATCTTTTATAGGCTATATTACCTGTGTGTGTCACCTACCGTAACGTCTTTATGGTCAAGTTAGTTTCGTTCGTCGAATATGATGATCAATGGAACTCCTTAACGGCTTACAGTAAGGGTGCGATCTGTGGCAGAATGTCTAACTGTCTTAAATTGCAATGCGCTTAACGTTCGTTGCTGCATTGTAACATGACGCAAGCGTTCATGGCAAATATTTGTTTGGGAACAACTAAAAATGGAAAAATAAAAACTTTTCGATACGAAATGTAAAAATACTATGAAAATAATGACAAAAAGTGAAAACAAGACCAAAATCGGCCAACTTTCCATCTCTTTCTTTCTAGATAAACGTAATTTAGTATGGATTTTGTATGTCGATATGACGAATGACGTCATAAAGGTTTTCGGATCTCTGTCTCAAATCAGCAGTTTGAAATGCTTTTAACTTAGTAGGTATTTTTTATAAATATTTAAATAATGTTTTCACTTTGCTATTTTTGACGTTAACGCTTTGTTTAGTGACAAAAATAAACTTTGCACATCTGTGTTATGGTCATAGGAGTAATCCTATGACCATACACAGATGTGTGACCAAATCAAGTCCAAATCAATGATTGATGATGATTTGGTCCAGTACATTCGGAGCAAACTGGCTGTGACAAACGGACGGACAGACAGACAGACATCTTGAGTGTAAGCGTTCCGCTTTTTTAATTTTTTGTACGGAACCCTAAAAATCAGGTAAATTTTCTTTATCCCCAGGTTATTCGGCACAAAATGCGACAAATGCGGCTCCTCCTTCAGCAAGAACGACTTCGTGATGCGCGCGAAGACGAAGATCTACCACATCGACTGCTTCCGGTGTTGCGCCTGCGCACGACAACTTATACCAGGTAAGTACTGTGTCATGCTGACCATCAGGGTGATCATCAACATCATTATCACCACACCGACTTCCGACAGTAAAGTCGTTAATTTTTTTTCACTTGATGTCTTTTTTTTGGAAATCAATTGTTTGGTAATCTCATTTTTGATGAAGCTTTCACGACATCTTTGCCAGGCTATAATGATCAATCAATTAAAGTTATCCAAAAAATATAACTACTAACTGTAGCCTGCGGTTTCGCCCGCGTGTGGTTTGATAATTCTCCCACGGGATTATAGTACCGGAATAAAAACTATCCTACGTGTTAATCCAGATTATAAACTGTCTATGTGCTTTTCATCCAAATCCGTTCAATACTTTTTGCGTGAAAGAGTAACAAAAATCCATTCATCTATCTGTCCTCACCATCTTTCGGATTAACCTAATTTAACCTAATTTTCCCCGCAGGTGACGAATTTGCGTTACGAGAAGGAGGAGCACTATACTGTAGAGAAGACCATGATGTATTAGAAAAGGTTGGTTCTATAAAGGTTAATATATGAAATATCTATATATTTAATACTATTCTTGGACCCTAAATGAATAACTATTTTACTTGACTCATTCTTTAGACATTTAACTTTAAAAAAAAATATCCGAAAAGAACATTATTTTGTCTCATTTCAACAAACAACACATAACATAACATAACAACAACAACACAATAACAACAACAACACAATAACAACAACAACACACACATCAACAACATAACACAACAACATCACAACACAACAACATCACAACACAACATAACATACTTGGATTCTATTCTATTCTATTTCCAAAATTCACATCACCATCTACTAATGTTATAAAGGTCCGAGGGCCGCCAGACATTACGTGACGGACGCCAGACGTCTGGCAGTGTTGATTATTAATTTGTAACAATATTCTCTGCAAATGCATATTAAACCAGACCACAGGCTTTAGGAAAAATAATTTATTATTTTTACGGAACTTTTAACGTTCTCAGTACATTGTTACACTACTCGATGCCATATATTTAGTTAATCAAAATCTGCGACCCTGGGGTCTTAGAGTTATTAGATTATAAGCCTTCTACTCTTAAATATAAAGAATATTCACTAAAGCATTTTAGCGGTGTATTCCTGTTGGCCTCAACACTTGTGTCCCCAATGGTGGGGCCAGCGGGAATTGACTAAAATAATTTAAAAAAACCCACTGTATTTTTGACATCATTAAGGTTTGTTTCATTCCTTTATTTTTCTGATCTCAAGGTAGGGTATTGTAGTGGGGCTAACGGGACGACAGTTTTTATTTTTCCCGTTGGCCCACTGCTATAGGTCCCACTGGTGGGGCGGGAAAAATAAAAACTGTCATCCCGTTGTTATACACCATTTTAACAATTTTTTTTTTGTCTAGTTATTTGGATCAATAATTAGGTTAATGTCGCTTCTCAAAAATCAACTTTATGTACCAGCGAACATGCTATGAATTTGTCTAAAAACAGTGAAATTCATTTGTTCAGAGTGCGACTGCCAGCAGCGCCACCACTGGGAACGCGGAGAGCAACAACAACACAACGCTTAGCAACAATAACTCACATCATCCACATGAACTGGGTTCTATGTCCGGTGAGTAGCCACAAATCCACAATTTAACTTTCATTTAGTTAAAACTTCAAGGTAAAGTATGATTTCCACCAAACGGCTCGCATCGAATCGCAACGGAACGGATTTTACAATTTATAAAAATTATATTAAATCGTGTACCCAGTATTCAAAGTCTATTTCACCAAGCCGCGCACAGCAGCTTGACCACGGGCGTCTTCCGTGACACGCGATCGTAGCCGAAAGTACACTGCGACGTGCGATCGGCTCCGTTTGCCTGTCGTCGTATCCGACACGGTAGGAATGAAACTATTTGACTAGGCGCAGAAACGGATACGTTTGCAAGCGACGGTACTGAGCCGATCCCGTGCGTCGACATCCTGCCGGACGCGATCGGATTTCGCCGCATCCATACGTGTCCTTTCCGATTCGATGCGATGCGACCCGTTTGGTGGAAATTTTCCTATAGACAATAAATAGGTAAGTAATAACAACACGAGTACATAATTTACATCATTCACAATAATCTTGGTACTATTTATGGTGAGTAACTGGCACTATTAAGTCCAATAACGCATTGTCTATGCTGAGTCTATTAAAATGCCGTAATATTAATACGTAAGGGCGTAACGTGGGTCCGAGTGCCCATAGCCTATTCAAGGAAATTTCAAAACGCCTAGTTGACGCTTCCCGTGACCCAGGAGCTGGCTTTTACCTTGGTCAGAGGCTGTGGCAACGCCGCCAGTCTCTTGGGCACATTACCAGCTTGTGGAGGAGTTTTTCAATGCCTTTTTATAATTTGTTGTTAGTTTATTAATTTTAGTTTGATCAATTATGTATAGATATTGGAACTCATCTATAAAACTAACAACTGGAGATATGCCAACTAAAATATCCGTCTCCTGCCCTTATCCCAATATTTGAAGTCGGTCTTCACTTCTTTTTCCATAATTCTCTTTTAATTACGAAACATGGTCTATCTTTGACCCAGATTTTAAACCATCCAGCCATGTTTCGCTGTAGAACTCAACCGCACAAAAAGTCTATCAGTGTAAATAATTTTTCCACAATCATCTAAGTCTTTTTCTACACAATATGTTACTGATCTATTTATTTTTTTCTTAACTACTATAAGATAAGAAGCAAAAAGAACAAGTAGATCAGTAAATTCACAAAAAATCTTAAAACCTTAAAGGTGGCGCCAATAAACGCCACCTGACAAAATCTTTGTAGACTATTCACACTAATAGCTCGCTCTGATTGAACCAAAAAACTTCTTTAAAATATACCGCTAGTACTTAGGTACTTACCTAGTTATCGATCAAGTTTGAGAAGGTTTGTATACGGAACCTGTTACAAATAAGATTCCTGTACAGACGCCAGCAGCACATCAAGCTACCTACTACATTTTGTCAAATTTCTTTATTATATTTTCAACCTTATCGCTAAAGCATTACGTTCAAGGTTGAGGTGCTGGCGTCTGTACAGTCAGTAAGCACATAGACTTTAAAGTGCAAATCGTTTTATCACTGAAGTGTGTTCTACCTTAGAAGTACTAGTACAAATACTCGAGTTTGAGCACTCGGATTCACTAGTACGAATAATTTCAAAATTGAATGCTCAAAAAAAATTTACAAAAAAGTCAATGAAACAAACAAAGTCACCGACTTCCAAAAGTAAAGTTACATAACACTTTTGAAGTGTTTTTTGCAAGTAAGTTTTTTTTGCAGAAAGTTTTTTGATCCCAAAAAGGTTCTATCTTTAACTCCTCACCACGGAACTCCAAAAAGATCT
Source organism: Xestia sexstrigata (assembly GCA_941918905.2). Taxonomy (NCBI): domain Eukaryota; kingdom Metazoa; phylum Arthropoda; class Insecta; order Lepidoptera; family Noctuidae; genus Xestia; species Xestia sexstrigata. Next base: position 16,367,115 of record OW799224.2, read on the forward strand.
TCCACACCTATGTCCTCAAAATGAAAAAAAAAAAACCTAAAAGATCACACATCAAACACGTAAAACAGCGATAGCGCACGAAACCGACGGAAAACACTAGTCTACAATCTTAACATCAACCAATATTAGATCAACCATATCATACGAACATGCGATTACCTATCCTTATCGATATTATCGCTACAAATTCGAGTATCGATAATCGTTTCGCGATCATGCCGTGATTTGTCGATAACGCCTTTGAAGTGTACCGACAAAGGCGCCGACGCGTTTGATAATACCGAACAGAGTTCGTCGCTTGTTGTATTTATCGGTTAATTAAAAAATGTGTTAAATCTAGTTCGAGTTTTGAGATAGAAAATGGTAGTTTGATGGTATCTACTCACGTTGATACTATTCCTTCTCTTCTTTTTGGTATTTTAGCGAGTCACGTATTTGTCCAAACGATAGCAAAGTATAAAAGCTGTAACTTTCGAACGGCTAGGTCACAGGCCTCCTGTCTATGAGCAGGACTGGGCTCTAAATCGGTTAGTTCCCACTGGGAATACTTTTTCCAACTAGTCCTATGACTTAAGGTGGTACAAAATCGTAGAACTAGTGTGACCAATAATTTATATTTGTTCCACCTGTTCTGTTACACAATTCTACTTTAGACTATTGGGGTTTTTGCTATCAGTCACTAGTACGTTCTGGCGTAGGTCGTAGGTACCTGGAACATTCAAACTGCAAAACTCGCACTAATCCGAATTTACCCCGCTTTGGATTTGCTAGTAGTATATTGGCACCACTGGCCTCAGATGACTGTGCGAGTTTTACAGTCAAAGATTACGTAGTTGGTAATTATAGTGAAGTCACACAAACTATTACCAGGAGGTCGCTACAAATCTTTTAGCTTGCGTTAATTTATAAATTTAACAATCAATTTGGGTTGTAGTCTGCTTGTAACAGTATAATTCAATCATGATTCGAAAGACACGTGGCGCCATTTATTATCATAAGAAATTTATTCTTGTTTTCCTCAGGAACAGTTTTTATCGGGATGAAAGGAACCCTATATGTCCGTTTCTGTACACCTGACAACGTAGAACGTAGGTACATGAAAAATTTCAGGATGATCGGTTCAATCACGACGATTGACGACCCGAATGGCGCAGCGGTACTGAGGCTGCCTTACGTTCTTAGGGTCCCGGGTTCGAATCCCGGTAGAAGCAAATGTTTGTGTAATGAGCATGGACATTTGTTTCCGAGTCATGGATGTTTATATGTATAATAAGTATGTATTTACAAACAAAAAGTATCTATGTAGTATATCAACTATCTGGTGTCCACGACACAAGCCTCGTTGCTTAGTGTGGCACTAGATGGCGCTGTGTGTAATGTAAAAAAAAAAAAAAAAAAAAACATAAACAAGTAATCAGTGGTTTAGGCGTGGATGGTAACAAACCAACATACTTCCGCATTTATAATATTATAGTTAGAGAGAGTGTCCCAAACACTTTTTCGCTCAAAGGACACGATCATTCACTGTAACTTCCCAACTGCCCATTCCTCAGGGAAAACTATCCACCCATACATTTTTAAACAGCCATTCTCACTGTCCATGCAAAAGCTAAACTAATTATTTCTAATTAGCAATGTACAAAGGTGTCAGAATTTCTGTGGAAGGCTTACGAAGGTGTCAAACGGGGATCGCGTGGACAGGGGCACTAATCCTGGGTTATTACTGACCCTCTGTTAGCTTGGACATGGTTGTCAGCTAGATTATGTTATTATTATAAGTTTGTTTGCTTGTAGATCCGTGTGTATGCATAATTTTTGATGATTTCATTGGGGGAGTGGATTCATTGTACTTTTGGTGTGTGAATTGTTTAGAAGTAGAATTTGAAGAGGGCTGAATACAACGTGTAAACAGACCTTCACGAAGCCGTCAACCAAGTATTCTGCACATCAAATCGGTTTTTATTTATTTAAATGCCTTAAACTATCATAACAGGCCTAATGCAATAGCCAAGTCACCCATACAAAAGTAAAATGTAAGCACCAAATACATCTCTATATCATTGTTTGTAAACACAGTGTAAACAATATTAGCATTTTTGCGAATTCACCTTCAATATCACCGTAAATATATCAATTTTGACCTGGAAATACAGCCTTCTAAACGCATTCTTCATGAATACATACACCTATAGTAATGGTACAGTTTTCTCCCTAACAGACTCGGGCAGTGAATCAGGATCGCACAAGAGCGGGCGCGCGCGCACCACCGCCGCCGCCGACGGCAAGCCGACGAGAGTGCGCACCGTGCTCAATGAGAAGCAGCTTCATACGCTGAGGTGACATTTATTTGAGGACTAGTTGTTGCTCGCGACTTTCGTTCGCGTAAAATTATTATTAAAAAAAATAATCACAAGTTTTTGAATCGGATTTTGTTAACAATTTCAAAGATTTAATTAGTAGCCTAAGTTATACCTTATAACATCAGCTATATGCCAGTAAAGTTCCCGTCAAAATCCATACAGCCGATTCAGAGATTAGCCGGAACAAACAGACAGACAGCCGTGCTGTATATATTTTCATATTTATTCAGTAAAAATGCTGCTATTTTGATACTAAAAACAGACTCTTCAATTCATTAATCTTGGAAGAAAAAGTTGGGAATACCTTGAATAGGCAAAATTAATTTAATCAACTCAATACCTACCTTAAAAAACTAAAAAAAAAATTACATCAAAATTTTGAATCTCGGTATATAAAACAGCATATTTAGAACCCGACAACAAATTGTCGGGTACGATATGCTTATAATATTTTTCCAACCCACCTTCAAATCGCCACAGAACCTGCTACGCCGCAAACCCTCGGCCCGACGCGCTGATGAAGGAGCAACTCGTGGAGATGACCGGCCTGAGCCCCCGCGTCATCAGGGTCTGGTTCCAGAACAAGCGCTGCAAAGATAAGAAGAAGACCATACAGCTCAAGATGCAGATGCAGCAGGAGAAGGTGGGTCCCGCTCTGTTGTTACTACCGAAGAGTTAAATGTTTAGATGTGCCCTACCGCGTCAAAAATGGCCACATTTCATTGTCTCAGTCATCGTTTCATGCTTCATGTGTGAAGTCATCCACAAAAGAACTACTAAATACAGTGCTAGGCATGCTTGATTGCCCATGACATCCATTTCTTTTCATCCAGGGCTTATCTTCAGAAATGGTTTTAACTAGTGTGAATCCCATCCTTTTACTTAATGCGATACATTGACAAAACTTTAAGTTCGATGATAAATTGTTAAAGCAGTCTCTAATATTTCTGCGCCTGGGACTCACGTCTCCTCTCTACGAGAGGAACACCCAAGAATTTATATTTCTTCTTACCCCGGACCTGTTCTACCTCTGATGCTTTATAAAATGCCATAGGTTAGCTCATATGCTATCCCTTAAATCACCTCTTTTACCTGAAGTAACAATACATCCTCTCTATTTGTCGAAGGTCCCTGGTTATCATCACGAGTTCGACCCTGCGGTGGTGACCGCCTACCAGTGGTATCCCCATTGACATGTGTCTGGCTATATGTCGCCTGTGAGCGGAAATTTATAAGTAAAACGTGAGAATTCAGTGAATTGTCGATTTTCTAGCTGACTGTGCAGATTTTTGCAAAATCTGTGAGTATAGTTAGCGGTTACTGCAGAACTTATGGGTTATCTCTATAATCTCTTATTCGTCGCTCTCTATAATGCCTTGATCTCAAATTTTAACCCTGGGAGACTTCGTTTCTGATACTGCCTCGAAACGGTTTTTACTACTCTTGTCAAGAACAGAAAACCGAATTCTGACTAAAAATATGCGCCTCTGATTGGCCAAAAAAATACAACTTGAATTGAATGGAAGTTAAGAGCCCTGGGGATTAGGGCCTAAAAACGTCAAAAATATCGTAAGACAGTTCTCCAAAACACCCACCCTTCTCCCTGGAACACTATTTGCTAGTGTTCCCCAGCAACACATTGTCGAATAAGTTATTGCCTCTCATATCACCGTACTCAGCATTACTTTACGAAATCGACCCCAAAAGTAACAAATGAAACTCTCTATTGTCGAAGGTCCCAACTTATGCTTTGCCACAGGAAGGCCGGCGGCTCGGCTACATGTCGATGGGTGTCCCGCTGGTGGCGGGATCACCGGTGCGTCACGAGGCCGCGGGGTCCCTAGCCCTGGAGGTCACTGCATACCAGCCCCCGTGGAAGGCGCTCTCGGATTTCGCCCTCCATGCGGATCTGGATAGGGCTCCGCAACACAGTGCAGCGTTTCAGCAGCTTGTTAACCAGGTTAGTATTACATCGTGAATAAAAACGTACACTTAGGTTTACCTGATTTTCCACTACGTTGGGGTACGCTTCCCGTCTAAACGCATGCAGTTGAATACTAGCATTTTACATAGAGTAACTGCCGGCCTGGCCTCAAAAATCAAGTTACTGGGTGATACGATACCATTTGGTACCTAATCTAAATTAAAGAATGAGTCATCTTCCTGCCCTTATCCCATGTTACTTGAAATTAAAGAATGAGTACCTAACTAAATTAAAGAATGATTAAATAACTAAATTAAAGAATGAGTACCTAACTAAATTAAAGAATGATTAAATAACTAAATTAAAGAATGATTAAATAACTAAATTAAAGAATGATTAAATAACTAAATTAAAGAATGATTAAATAACTAAATTAAAGAATGATTAAATAACTAAATTAAAGAATGATTAAATAACTAAATTAAAGAATGATTAAATAACTAAATTAAAGAATGATTAAATAACTAAATTAAAGAATGAATTAATAACTAAATTAAAGAATGATTAAATAACTAAATTAAAGAATGATTAAATAACTAAATTAAAGAATGATTAAATAACTAAATTAAAGAATGTTTAAATAACTAAATTAAAGAATGATTAAATAGCTAAATTAAAGAATGAGTACCTAACTAAATTAAAGAATGAGTACCTAACTAAATTCATAATTATGTTTTTGTTTTCATGTCTATGTCGTGTTATTTGTTTGATAAAATGAATTTTTGATTGACCAAAAGAAGCCTTTCACTCGTTTAATAGTTCCATTGAATCTTATGAAACAAAAACGTGTGTGTGTGTGTGTGAACTGAGTGAGATAAGCTCACTCAGATCACACACACACACACGTTTTTGTTTTTTAATTACTCTGAATTATATTTTCCTTGATCTTACTTTAATTCACAAATTATGTTTTTTAGTTTAATCTTGTTAATAATCACCGTATACGTCCTTTATGAATAATATAACAATGTACAACTCTGATCCCCAAGATACAGACTAACGTCTAGTTTAGGAATCACCGTTCAAACTGATATGTAAATGTACTTGATTATTAATAAATAATTTAATTAATTAATTAAATGACATACCTATTCACTGGACTCAAACGACTGTTGTCCTTAGAACGGATATACGTTAACACACGGAATATCAAAATTCCTCTGTTTCTGCACTAAACGGATGTTTTCTTTCTTCTTCTGCTTGTACTTGAGTTGATGTTTGAAAGAAAAAATTGGTCCTAAGAGGCAACTAGGACCAATTTCTCGTTCCTAGGGGCCAAACGATAAGGCAAGCCCATAAGACGAGCAAACTGTTCAGAAACTCTAAAATCATGAACAGAATGAAAACAACAAAAGAGAAAGTAGATTATAAGAGGAAACCAGCATGCCTGAGAGATATTTCTCGACGGCAAGTAAAGCCAAGTCAGAGGCCCATGGGCGGCATAAAAACTCTGACACAAGGTTAGACACGTTAAAGAAAGAAAAGCAAGCCAATCTTTTAGCTTGTATGAAAGTAACGTCACTACTTATGACCCCAGCCAGGACTTACGACCCCGAAAACACGACACCATCCCCTCAAAACCCGAGACCTAACAGCAGAATTATGTGTAACGATAGTACTGTGATTACTTCCAGATGCACGGCTATGACATGCCGAACCTGCCACCACCGCGGGCTCCGCATGGAGAAGACAACTACGTCACCTACCTAGAGAGTGACGACTCTCTCCCCCCATCACCCTAGTGCCGAGTGACGTAATAGAGAGGACTATGTGTGAACATTGGTGTTGAAGACTCCTTGGAGAAGGAAGTGTTTCGTGAGCTCTGTTTTCCTTGACAAAGTTAGTCTACAATGGGACACAGACTTCTGTGATGGTGGTCCATGCTGGCCCAGTGCGGGTCGGTAGAAATCACATGTCTTCGTTTTTGTTTGATGAAATTGTTGATAGTGTATACTTTGACATTGTTGATAAATGTGTCCTGCAAATATCTTATTTAGTTATTATAGTCATACAAGAGTGACATTGCTGTGAATGTGAGAGCTTCGTGTAATGGCTGTACAGTTTTCAAGACAAATCACTAGAATAACAAAAGATGCAATCTTCTTGACGTATCAAATCGATGTTAGCGTCAATGTCGTCGACGTAATACTAAACTTACAATAAAGTTTTATCAGAAATGTATAGAAAATAACTTGTATCAAGATTTTTCAGACATTTTTTCTTGTTTGTAGCAAAATATGATTGGCCAGTTAAAGTTAAAAGGTTATACACTAGGACCAATATTGAGTTAATTATTGGTTTTAAAAAGGCCCACTTGCACTAGTAATCACTAAAACGTTGAACAAACGGTACAACAAGAGTGTGAGATATGTCAAGAGTGTGCAAATTGCATGCAGGTTTTATCTGCATACAATTGGAGACGTTCAACAATTGCGTAGGACACATCACTCATTCGCAATTCGAAACATGCTACTAACGTATGCGCGTTTAATGTGCACGTTTAACTTGCATAGAAGCTACAACTTGTATGACGTAGTTTGAACTTGTATTTTTTTTTATTCAAGTGACGTTTGAATAAAAAAAAATACAAGTTCAAACTACCTCATACAAGTTGTAGCTTCTATGTAAGTTTGTACAAGTTGTATGCAATTTGCAACTTACATACAAGTTACTTGCCTAATGTAATGGCGCCTTAACATACTTTTCGTGGTGCAAGCAGGTCTTTAGTTAAAAAAAACTGTCAACATTTTGTCCATGTGTTTTCTTAGGATTTTCATAGAATCAAGAATGTTGGTTACGATTTCCCAAAACTAAAGAAAAAATATACAAAAAATCATCTTTATACTATAATAATGTGATGTTTACCATTAGTTTGTATTTTATTAAAAAAATGTACTTATAGTTCTAATTTTTACCTCTGGGTATGTTTTTTTTATAATTTGTATCATGATCTGTTAGTGTTTCTATGTACATAGGTTTCAATGTAAATAAGATTGTATAAATTATGTATAAGTATGTAATTGTATTTACCTACTAATAAATAAGTGTGTATAACTAAGGCCTTCTTTATTGATGTATAAAAAATAGTCACTTTTATACTATTATAATTTACGTAAAGATAGCAGTCATTTACATTAACCTTTTGAACGCCATTGTCACATATACGTGACAAGCAAGCGCGTGCCCTGTACGCTGACACAAATATGTGACAAATAATGCGCGGTGCACTATATCACTAAATAAACTATTATAGTTTTTGAATCCCTAATCTTTTAGTAGGTATTCGCCGTGAAATTGTGGCTTAGCGTGGAGGGCACGCGCGTGCGTTTATATGCTCTGGCGTTCGAAAGGTTAATGTATCTGTCGGAATGATGTGAACAATATTTTTGTTTCATTTTTTACAGTTTTTGTATCGCATATTCTAGAGAGTTGTATCGACATATTTTCATTGTAAAAAAAAAAGAATTTAATTGTTTTATCTCGATAGAAATTACCAGAAAGTTAATTTATTCGGTAGCTAATTACACTGTACTTAGATTGTGAGCATAATATTAATAAAAATATTGAGTACGTATTAAAAGTTGTTTTTTGGTCCTTAATCATTTTGGTCCTTTTTCCTTTCGTGGTCCTATTTTCATACTTACCCTTACTTACAAGAAGGTGCAAAAATCTAATTGAAAACCTACTACTGTTATAAATACGAAAGTTTGTGAGGATGTATGGATGTTTGTTCCTCTTTCACGCAAAAACGGCGGTAGAACGGATTTGCGTGTTTGGCACAAAGCTTTATAACTTGGATTAACACTTAGGGTACTTTTTTCCCAGTAGCACGATCCCGTGGGAAAATTACCGAAATCGGCGCGGGCGAAGCCGCGGTTATAAGCTAAGTTTCCTTTATAAACGGTGAGTGAGAAACCATTTAATATAACCACCAGCCGTGACAATCATTAGCCGTGTGGTATCCGGCAGAGTAGAATAGAACCAACCCATTACACTCACGGGTGTCGTATAAGGCGACTAATGTCTGAGGCAGAACACCTTGCGCCTCCGTAGACCGTAGAGAATGGGCAGCAGCGTTATCTATTGTCTTTCATCACTGCGATCTCCAATCCGCCTGCCAAGCGTGGAGATTACGGCAAATTCCTCCCATCATGGGAGATGCTCATGTCCAGCAGTGGACGTTATGGGCTGTTGTTGTTGTTGTTGAGAAACTATTTTTAAAACACTAAAGGGTAGGTAATGCATATTTGGGCTGGCCGCAAGATGTCGCCCGCATCTCAGTGAAAAGTTGCGCACTAAAGCCGTATAAAAAAGATGAAAAGCAAACAAAAGATTCGATTTTCGCTGATTTTAAACTTTCTTTTGAAAGAAAAAAAGAAATGAATGAGCATGAGGTCCTGGGTTCGATTCCCAGATCAGGTAATAATACAATGTTATTGTTAGTTTTTTATCATTCAGTCTAGATTTGTTCCCGGTTGATGGCAATAGTGGCGTACTAGGGTCGTCCTATTACATGGGACTTTAACCTAAGTGGCGAAATGTGGGTGTTATTGGGTACACCTCTGCCTTACCCTTTGGAGATAACAGATGTGATGATAGTTATATTATGTCAACTGCAGGTAACTAACTTGCACTTCATAGTTATTGTGATCCACGCCATCTAGTAGTTATGTTCAAAACTGTCCTCATTGCTCATGTACGAGTAATAAGCTGGTGTAGTCACTGTAATTCTGCAGTATTTTAGATGGCGCTGTACGCGTTTGTGAACGCTATCTATGGGAAGTTTTAGAAATCTCTAATTTAGAACGCGTTGTATACGGTTATGTGACGATGGTCCTGCTAACGGTAGTATGTACCGAAGGACCAAATGAGTTTCGTTAGGTTTTACTAGATTGCGCGGTTTCGAATATTTTCTTTGCGTTTGACATACTACCTCTTTAGTTTTAATTTCAATTTACGGGTGTTTGGACTGCTTTGGCACTATCAATATTCTCCCGCCCTTTTCTCAATTTATTTGGGGTCGGCGCAGCATGTCTTCTTCTTCAATACTTCTCTATTAGTCGTCATCTCATTAGTTACCCCATTTCTGGCCAGATAGTCTTTCTCACATTCTATTTATCGTTTCTTTGGTCTTTCCCCTACTCTTAAACCTATCGATATTCATACTCCATGTCACACTAAAATTCATGTCAGATAATGTGGTAAGAATTCCATTGACTTGAAATAAGATGCATTTTATTCAGCAAGACGTTTTCAGAATTAATGAATTAAACCAAACGAATTTTTTATTTATTTTTAATACACTTACTAAAAATACAATTTTGGCACATTTCCCAAACTTACAAAAATGATATTTCAAATTTCGTAAGTGATATGACTGGAAGTTTTCTCTATTAAATTTATGTCTTCTACAATTAATACATAATACGAAGGTATGCTATAGATTTATGATTTAAAATTTAACAAGAAAAATGTAATAGCACATAATACACACAATATTGCACAGCAGAAAACAATATTATAAACACATTGGTAACGCCTAACCAAATGAAACAAAAGAACCCACCAAATGGTTCCATCCCTGCATCTCTGCATCTATGTAATTACGTAAAATGACACCCGAGTTCTGAAACGAAATACAACACACAAATTAGCATACAAATCGCCAAGAGCGAAATCTGCTGTGGTTTGGTAGGACGAACTGGGTCCACGTGGTTGATTATCTCTAGTTTACAGCGGTTTTGTTCTCGAGATGAAAACCATGTATTTGCTGTAAGGGGGTGGTATCTGCTAACGAGAGGTTTTCTCCGTGTAACTTCTCTTTGATGAGTGAATATAAATGTGAAAAAAAAATGTATGTTGCTTATTAGACTCTAAACTTTAATTGCTACAATTGAAATAATTCTAACTTTATTATTACTATATGAAAAAAATATTCAAAGTGAAGCATTTTTTCTTTGACATTTCGTAACTACTCATAAACGGCATAAAGTTTTGGTTTTTTTTTTCACTCAAATATTTGTCACTTTTTTGTTCACAAAGTGTACAATTGGCATTTTGAACTAATGATTTCTTAGGCTACAATTAAATAAAAAACACTCATTTCGCACTATTCGGCCCGCAGTGACTGACGTAACAACCACTTTGTAGTGCAAGCTGATTAGAACTTTATTCTAACAGTATTTCAAACGAAGTTTGAACCACCACAAATATAGTTGCTAATTTAGCAGATACCCCAGCCTTAATGAGATTCTGAAGTCAGAAAAAAAACAGGACGTGCAGTTTACAAAATATTTACATTAGAATTTTTAAATTTCAACATATCCGTACATATAAAGTATTACAAATTGCAAAGAATACGCTGCTTTTAATTCTGATTTTAACAGTAATCTGCTAACATATTTTTATCCCAGATATTGTCCTTCAAAACCCTTAAAATTTTGATGAAAACGAATATCATGTTCATCGGTCACGTTTCCCAAGTTTTCAGGGAATAATTCAGGTGTGAGTGTGGAAAATCATTTATTAATGTTGGAATATGACATGCTGATCCGCAACCGCCATCCTTCAATCCAGATCCTTCGTAATAATCACACATCGTAGTACTACGTAACCAGATTTAGACTAAACTTCTTGTGGGTATTGTAAATAAACTGGACGTGATAAAAATACTTGACATTAATTTTAGTTATAGAAGGTAGTCACAAAACAAATCCAACAGGTTCTGTCATAGGAACAAAGAAAACATATTTTTTTGGAAACTAGTGTTATATCCCACTCAAGTGTGTTGTAGCAGTGGGTATACTTTTATAATCGCATCGTTTCACGTTTAATTATGACATATCAATAATTTTAGAGAAACTAAACGGAAGAGAATTACAAAGGACAGTTGGCAGTGCAGTGCAGAAGAAACTGTTGAAATAATGAAGTTACTCCTTGTGTAATATTCATACACAGACATTAATTGATACAATTCCCTTAGCGATCACCCGCGTGTTTATTTTACCTTGCTTTCCGGGATTTACCCTTTTGTGCTCAGTTATGTTCCACAGCGGACCTTAGGACCGTTAATATTGGTCCTTTAGCAAAAGTGATGGAACAACATTCAAATCTATTCAGCCGTTTCGGCGTTACATGCAATCATGCACACATACATTCATTCCTTAAAACTAGTGATATCGTAGACAATTATTATGATGATAATTAGGAAAATAGAACAGTATAGTGTAGTATGTGTGTGTGTGTGTGATATATCATAGATAATATAAAATATCATAGACACTTAATGTCATCATCACCTACCTGCCCTTGTCCCATGTTACTTGTGGTCGGCGCAATATGTTTTTTTCTTCCATTCTCCCTTGTCAATCGTCACGCTATCATTTACTCATTTGTCTTTCATATCATTCCTCACACAATCCATCCATCGTTTCCTTGGTCTTCCTCTCCCTCTCCATCCATCCACATTTATATTCATCACTCTTTTAGCCACATGCGATTCTTCCCTCCTCATCACATGCCCATACCAAGACAGTCGATTCCCTTTCAACTTTTCTGTAACTGGCGCAACTTTCAAACTTCCTCTAATATACTTATTCCTTATTTTATCCATTCTTGTCACACCACACAACCACCTTAACATTCTCATCTCCGCTACATGCAATCTTTTTTCATCCATCTTCTTCACAGCCCAGCATTCCGATCCATACAGTACGACAGGTCAAATCACGGACTTGTATATTTTCCCCTTTAACTTAAGTGGGACTCTGGGGTCACTGGAACAACTTCCGTGGGACGGAAGTTGTTCCAGTGACCTGTCGCCATTTCATCCATTCTGAGTTGATCCGGTGCGTTACGTCACGGTCTACTTCACCATCCTCTTAGACAAGCGACTCGACCGATAGACACTTAATGTGATTACGAGAAAAATGACTACCTATAAAGGTATGAGGAACAGAAAGTGTATTTCCTCATCGTTCATAAAAATAAGGGTTGCCTGAGTTGTTCGATTGTACAGACGCCAGCACTTCAAGCTACCCTGTCAACTAGCGATAGAGTTGAAAATTTTTAGTTCGCTGTCGCTACACATGATATGTATGACAAAAAGTTAACGTTGGACCATTTTTTTGACCGGTTATCTTATTAAATGTTTATATAATTTCTTCTCTGATAAGCAGTTTTTGTTGAATTAACACAAAAGTAATGAAAAAGTGCCTTGATTTCAATTTTTTTAAAGGATTTAAACAGAAACCTTTTTAGAAACAAAAGATATACAGAACCAAACATGCTTGCCAACCGTGAAAAGACATGGTGCTGTATAGTTCCTTTGGCGCTTGAATATTTTTTTCTGGTGTTGGTACGCATAAGTGATATTCCGTTCTAAATACATCATAATAGTGATGACCCATGGGGCCGAAAAGTTTTGGATTGGTGACCGCGAAAGGGAAGACGTTGCATTGGAAGGCCTTCCACTAGGTGGACCGATGACCTGGTGAAGGTTGTGGGGATCCGCTGGATGCGAGACGCACGGGACCGATCAATATTGCGACACTGGGGGAGGCCTATGTCCAGCTGTGGACGTCTTTCGGATGTGATGATGATAAAAGTGATATCTTTTTAAAGCTATTTGCGACGTTGCCAATTTTCCGCATGCTCCTTCTTAGATAAACAGTCCAAAAGAACCATACAGCATTACAACAAATACATAAATTCACCTACGGCGTAATTGCATGTAGTTTATACAGCGCGTCCTCCACCTGTTTGCTGATGACGTAGAACCTCTGCTTCCCAGCAAAAAGCTTCCTCACCTTTTTCTTAGCCGACTGGAGAGGGATATTAGGCAATTCCTGCTTATAGAAACACCACAGCCAAGTGGAAATCTCAATGCGTTCCTTCTGTATCTTGAGCAAGCGAGCCTGCTTCCCGCACAGCTCATGGTAAATCCTCTGTACCTCTTCAGTTGAGTTGTCAGGCAAGAAGAGAAGATTAGGGAGCTTCGCAATGAAGTCGTCCTGTTTTTTATCATGCGGTGGGAGGAACTCCTCCAGCTGTTCTCTTAAGAAGAGCATGTAGTCCTCTCTGTCGTTGGCCTGTTCAGGCACGTGAGCGTTGGCCTGTTCACCAGGTCCGTTGGCGAGGGCGTCTAGCTCTGGTTCCTGTGACGGTGGTTCATCTTCCCTTAGACGCACCATTTTTTACAATTACTCTGTTCTTGGACGATGTGGAAAGGTATTACCTGTAACAATATAAATCAATGTTAGAACAGACTCCGGACACGGGTTGGCCAAAGCAAGGAAAACCTTTTCAAGGGGAGATTCATATATAGAGATTTTAGTGTATAAGGATCTTTCGCGACGCCTAGGATACCTTTTTGTGTCTACATAATATTGCATAGCTGCACGACGTAATGCATTGAATCGATAACATCGGCAACTCGCACATGCGTCCCGCGGCCCTGAAAGCGGTGCCATCTGGGCTTTATTTTTTTGTTTAACTTAAAATATAATCACGCCTATATGGAGAATATGAGTTAGACAAAGGTGTGTAATACACTGATACTTAGCTAATCATGTAGAAAACATAAGTATATGATATGAAGTGAATCTTTGCTATAAAATGGGTACAAAAAAATAAAAATAAACTCAAAAACTCAAACTTAAAGCATTTATTTAATTAGACCATTACGGCACTTTTGAATGTCAAAAATACAAAAAAGCGAAGCTGCAGTCACAGTCACGAGGCATAATAACTTGAGAAATTACTGTAGTTGCACATTCCAAAGCGTAGATCTCTATGGAGAAGAATAGGCAAGAAACGCTTATTTTTGACAATGCAAAAGTGCCTGTCACGGGTCTATTTGAAATAAATCCTTTTAGTTTGATGTATGGAAAGGGAAGAAATTAAAAGATGGACAGTTTTTGTTGGGAAATGATTTCAAACAAAATGGTGTGAATGTAAAGGTGATAGATGACGAGAGTATTCAAGAAAAAACGTGTTGCGCCTTCCACAAATATGAGACAAGAGTAGATGACGAGATTAAAATGTAAGGTTAAGCCGCTGAGCTAATTACTCTAATCAGTCATCGCATTGCTCAATCTAATAATATTAAAAACTCAACAAAGGTATAATAACAGTCATAATAAGATAATAATATGTCGTGATGTCCCAGAGGTTAATAAGGCATGAGGACAACCAGTTGTTCAAATCCGGGCAAGTACCAATGTGACTTTTTCAATTCATATGTACTTTCTACTTTATCTTAGACATCACAGACATCGGTGAAGGAAAACTTCGTGAGGAAACCTGGACTTATAATTAATATAAGTCTGAAATCACCAACCCGTCTTGAACAAGCGTGGTGATCAATGCTCGTGCCTTCTCAGTATGAGGAGAGGCCTTTGTCCAGCAGTGAGACAGTAATAGGCTGGTATTATTATACATATATGAATCACGTTAATATTATTAAAACGGTCATTATGAATTGTCAGTTTTGACCATTTTAAGAATTGTAACGTAATTCCGTAAATTATCCTGTTATGATTCTGCTAAACTGGCCATTTTTAGAACTGGTGTTCGAATAAAAGAGTTTGAAATCTGCTTAGAATAATTATATTTCTGAACTTCTCATTCCCGACATCTTTTCGCACACACACATAGGAACGGAAGGGGCGTTCACATAACATAAACCATAATGTTGTCCATAGACAAAATATCTTAACAGCCATTTTATGCCCCTAGTTAAAATGGAACACATATTTAAAATTCTAGGCATAAACAAAAATATAAATGAGGAAACGTGGGTTTATACTAAACAGCTCTGCCCATGCTTGATTATAGTAGCGATGTTATGTAGAATACGTGTAACATAACATAACATAACATCGACATGTAATCCCCGAAAGGTTAGGCCAAGGTGTACCTAATAAATAGTACGGTCGAACAAGCTATTTGGTATGTAATTTGTTGGTTAAACTGTAAACCAAATAGCTTGTTCGACCGTACACCCACATTTCACCAGTTATGTAATTGGGGGTGAGCCTATTGCTATCAACCGGGCACAAATCCAGACTACGTGGCTGCTACTGAGAAATTCCTGATGGAAAAACCCAACAATACCTTGCCCGACCCAGGAATTGAACCCAGACCAAAAAAGTCCCCAGTTTCTATACATAATTTTGCTATTCGTAACTAACAAAAACGTAACTGAATGTTGGCAAAAAAAAAACCGGCCAAGTGCGAGTCGGACTCGCGCATGAAGGGTTCCGTACCACGGGAGACCCATCAAATTTTGAATTTAGTTTTGTTGTTATAGCAGCAGAAATCCACATTTTGTGAAAATTTCAACTGTATACCTATTACGAAACATGAAATACAGCCCGCTGAGTAATAGGGTCCCGTTGGTTACCCACCATACACAGCACCCACCACCATACACAAGTACCCTTTGTGTACGGAACCCTAAAAACCGAATAATCCAAGCAACATGAACAACAAAGCTACCCTTATATTATTTTCCGCTAGACAAACTTGTTTACATACTCTCAAACAGAAACATCCATTACCAAAAGAAACACTCCATAACATCTAGAGCCCCAGCACAATTCCGGAGCCAAAATCACGAATAAACAAGAATTTGCGTGCTATACAACAACTAAAATACCCGAATACTGAAAAATCACGCTCATCTTAAATTCGGCGTTTACAAGGTAAAATCGACTCTTCCTAAACACATATTGTACGAGTCAGTTAAAATGGTAAAAATAATAGTAATGGTCGGTTAAATTAAAATCGGATGAACATACGTAAATACAAATATACATACATACATATAGACTGCTAAAATCATAACTCTTCCTTTTGGCTTCGCCGTAGTCGGGTAATGAATATAAATCTTACCAAAAATCTAACCTCGATTCTCCCAATACACCAAACAAAACTTGTAGGCCACTATTTTCTTTTTCGGATAGGTTGATACATCCAGTTAGATAGAAAGACAGAGCTAGACTGCCGGGCGTAGCTCAAACTCAGGTCATCTATGAGGGCTGAAGCCTATTTCCCTATTCACACAATAACCAACTTTATCTCTGTACAAATAACGTGGGTTTCAGATTGACTGACGGTGACGGTGCAAGTAACAGAAGTAGTTGAACTATTAAACAATTATCAACTTTACTTTTATGCAAATAAAGTTGGTTTGGGAATGACTGAGTGTGGAGTGATAAAGTAAAAAAGGAAATTTAACTTTATGTACAGGAAGGTAAGGGTGGTTTTTATGATTACCTGTTGATGGCTTACATTGTGTGTTGAGGTAGGGTATGAATCAATAAATTTATACGAAAATAGATAGATGGCCAGGACGTGATGCTGAAGTATTGGTTGCAGTTTTATGCGTTTTAAATTGTTTTGATTTACATACGTTAACTCAAGACTTTTCTCTTGAAGGTAAGCAGAAATTGAGGAACAGTTATGATTTGAGTATGAGTTCGAACTAACGTAAAACGTAAACGTAAGGTATAGTTGTTTGAAAAACTTCAAGTTTTTTAAACCAAAAAATCAAATATAATAAAATAATAACAGGTAGATTTCTTTATTGCTATAAAAACTATGTTATAGCTGATTATTCTGACTGCAAACATACGTAATATAAGTTGTTTTTTTTAAGGCAAAGGTTTTTATTAGTTATATTGCTTTTTTTATTAAATACATTAAAAATAAAATAGTGCTAATAAACATACAGTTAATCACCAATTATTTAACCGCCAAAAAAAAGTAAATTCGCAACAATGAGCACAGAAGCTAGAAATCCGCGTAGCTACTACGAGTGCTACGACGTAGCACGCCTACGGCGTAGTACATAGTCTGCTACGAACGCGCTACGGCTACGTCTTGTAAACATTTTGTTTTCACGTCGATTTTTGCTATCGATAATAAGGAGTTTGTCTAAAAATCATTCCAGTATCAATATAAGATAACATCACCCCTGTATTCACCGGAGAAGTAGACAGAGTTGCATACTACATATATATTTCATTAGAGCGCTATCAGTTGGGTTTGGCGCACCATGTTATCTTCCATTCTTGTATTCAGCCCTTGGCCACCCAATGCTGAGTGTAGCTCTCTTCCAAATCTCTCGACTTTTGGCAGTTTTGTGTCATGGCTATCCAGTTTCTTCCGTCCAGTTTAATGAGAAAATTTCATTTCATTTCATTTCATTTCATTTATTCAATAACAATAACAATTGTGTCTGAATGCGTTACATAAATAGGTTAAACAAACAGAAAAAAAAATATACCATCACTAAACCAAATTAAATGAATAAAAATCACAATTATAAACAATTTCAACATAAAAATGTAAAAACCATAACAATATTCAAAAATGTCACCAAAACCTTAATCAAAAATTAATATCATAAGTATCATCTGTCCATCTAGTCAGTTGTCTTCCCACATTCCTTCTCGCCGTCCGTGGTCTAAACTCCAGCACTTTCTTCCCCCACCTTCCATTCATACCTCTTTATAGGACTTCATATCAGTAACATAACAATCACGCCTGTAATCCCCGAAAGATTAGGCAGAGGTGAACCTAATAGTACACCCACATTTCGACAGTTAGGTTTAAGTCCCATTTAATAAGGGGCATTTTATTTCAGTAGTCGGCATATAATCTTTCACACAGTCTATCGATAGTTTCTTTGGTTTTCTTCTACTTTCTCAGCCATGGGCACGGGCTACTGTAACATAATGAACGACCAGAACTACTAGAACTTTTTGCCCTACCAGGGAGTCCAAACCAGGACTTCAAGCTCACCAGTCGCACTTGCGAACGCGCCACCAACGAGGCAGTCAATTTCGTGATGACCAGGTGGGCGAAGCCGAAGCTACTAGTCACCATTTATAAAAACTTATTCTAACTTTTTACCTGAGTTACAACGCACCACAACTTAAATCACAGTGACTATTTTTAATAATATTTAGAGACAGAGAGAATCGCGTACAGTAAAGCCCACCAGAATTAATCTAGACCTACTGATTGCAAGTACGAGTATTCAGGTAAAGTTACTTCCGTCAGTGGTTAATAACAGCGCCATCTAGCTGTGGTTCCTACAACTACAAAAACAACTTGATGGTTTAGTACCATCTTCGTTTAGTCCATTCTTCCATTAAAAGGTGGAACGAAGTTTATAGTGGTCGGATTTTCATGGGACTTTTTATTGAGTTTCTAGTGGAGTGGAGAAGATAGGTAAAAATAAATTTTGCAGCTCGCGACTTTTTTTTTATTTTTTTTATTTCCTTTGGAATATTTTTTTTTCGTTAATGAATAACTTGAAATTCATATTGTAGCGTAATAGTGTGACCTCCGAGCATCCATTAAACGCTAATTTGGTAATGCATATTTCAAGTATTTTTTTGAAAATTTCCCATTAACTGCATTTTTTTTTCTTAAATATCGAATTTTAAGACTAAAATTTAATGTCTAATTGCACTCGACTACTACCCTTGTAATGTATAACGGGCTGGTGTCCGCAACTACTACCCTTGTTCGCAATGTTTGGGAATGCAGAGGGCGGTAGGAGCGCAATCGTTAAAAACAAATCTGTCAGTGGTTGAGAAGTCCATATTCTCCTTGGACAAGTTGACAAAGTGCATATTTGTGAAGAAAGCGCCACCTAGTGATGGCTATTATGATAAATAATAAATTTATTGATCCTAGAAATATCTGTAATTCTGTAAATGAAGCTTTTGGAGCTTGACCTTTTTTTAGAATTAGGTATTTTATACCATATTTTTGCAGTATAGTTTTATAATCACATGGTGGTTCCATATTGCATTTGTTTTAAACCATAATTTGCATTAGCAAATGTTTTTATATAGTCATAAATTAAGATACTAGATTCTAGTGATTGGTTTTTAGCAAATGGACTTGCCCCACAGTGCAGCATTGGGACAAACATGGCTCATAACAATAATTTAATTTCTCTAAAATCTTTTTTTCTTTGTGCTATCTATCTATCTTAATGTAATGTCCTGTTAAGTATTTTGTGTGTACATAAATTAATAAATAAAAAACGGAACTACGGAATACTGAAGATGAGGCATGGTGTCCACACCACATCATAATTATCTATGTATAGTCACCTATATCGATCATATTTCGTCTGGACTTCGTAGTGTGTGTGTCCAACCCTCCGTATATTATCTGTGGTAGCGTTAAGTCCCACATGTAGCGACTAGAATTAGTATTGAAAATTACATTGGAGCATGCAATTCTGCTCACACGTAACTCCTTACTCTACTCTTTTATGTAAC
Source organism: Xestia sexstrigata (assembly GCA_941918905.2). Lineage (NCBI taxonomy): Eukaryota > Metazoa > Arthropoda > Insecta > Lepidoptera > Noctuidae > Xestia > Xestia sexstrigata. Next base: position 16,386,767 of record OW799224.2, read on the forward strand.
GTTCCCAAAAACTTGACTATCTATGTAGTATATCAACTACATATCTGGTGTCCACGACACAAGCCTCGTTGTTTAGTGTGGCACTAGATGGCGCTGTGTGTAATGTCCAGCGATATTTATTTATTGTTGTAAGTATATGGGTAAGTTGCCTTAAATAAAACACTTTTTTTTTATAAACCAAGTTCAAATCTAGACTGGGCTGCTACTAAGAATTTCCTGGTGAAAAATATAATAAACCAAGGAGCTCACAAGGCGTGTAAATACCGGCAGCTCAATAGACGAATCTCTATATCCTAGAAGAGCGACCTCCGCTGCTTTAATACCGAGCGTATTAAAGACGCTATTGAGCGAAATAAAGGCTCCAAGGCTAGAGATCTGGCTATTGGGCAGAGCCAGCTCACGAAACTGAAGACTGACGATGGTAGAATCTTATTCGCCAAACCGGAGCTTCTGAGGGAGATCGAGAGCTTCTATGTATACGTCAACCAGTAAACCCGTTGTAGATCTAGCAAACGACCCAAGAGCTAGATGGACCCGACACTATACCGAAGACATCCCGGACGTCAGCATGTACGAGATTATAATACGGCCGAACTCCCGAAGGCGGGTGGAAAACCGGTACTTAAAGTCCTTCAGAAGCTGTTTAATTTCGTCATACTTGAGGGAAAAACGCCACAGGCATGGTACAGGGGTGTGATGGTACTCTTCTTCAAGAAGGGCGACAATGCCCGGTTAAAGAATTATATATAGGCCCAACTCACTTCTAAGCCCTGTCTACAAGTTGTTTTCAAGAGTCATCACGAATCGCCTCGCGCGCAGGTTTGACGATTTCCAACGTCCCGAACAAGCCAGTTTCCGAAAAGGCTTCAGCACTGTGGACCACATACATACGCTACGGCAGGTTATACAGAAGACCGAAGAGTATAACCTGCTCCTCTGTTTGGCGTTTGTGGACTACGAGAAAGCCTTCGATTCGATCGAGACCTGGGCTGTACTGCAGTCTCTCCAACGGTGCCAAATCGACTATCGGTACATCGAGGTGTTGAAGTGTTTGTACAAAAACGCCACCATGTCAGTCCGGCTTCAGGACCAAGCCTCGGAACCTATCCTTCTGTAGCGAGGTGTGAGACAGGGAGACTTCATATCTCCGAAACTGTTCACCGCTGCACTGGAGGATGTCTTTAAGGTTCTGGACTAGAGAGGGCTGGGCATCAACGTCAATGGCGAGTACATCACTCACCTTCGGTTTGCTGACGGTCATGGCTGAGACCATGGAAGACCTGACAAATGGACAATGCTCGATGACCTCAGTAGAGCTACCGGAAGAGTGGGTCTTAGAATGAACGTGGACAAAACCAAGGTCATGATGAATGCCCATGTCACAGCCACTCCTATGAAGATTGGAGACTTTACTCTCGAAGTTGTAGACGACTGTCGTTGTGGACATATAAGTGTACCTGGGACAAACGGTCCAGCTAGGTAGATCTATAACTTCGAGAAAGAGGTCAATCGTCGAATCCGACTCGGCTGGGCAGCGTTCGGGAAGTTGCGCGGTATCTTCTCGTCCAACTTACCGCAGTGTCTCAAGACGAAAGTCTATGACCAGTATGTGTTGCCAGTGATTACATACGGGACTTGGCTGACTTTATGATTAAATCTTACTGAACTTTGTGAGTTAAGTAATCCCTGAATGTTGCTTACAGTGACTAGAGATACATAAGATATCGAACTCAAACTCAAAGCATTTATTTCAATTAGACCATTACGGCACTTTGAATGTCAAAAATGCAAAAAAAAACAAAGCTACAGTCACAAGACATAATAACTTGAGAAAGTACTGTAGTTGCCCATTCATTCCCTAGCGTAGATCTCTATGGAGAAAAACGGGCAAGAAACTCCATGGACACTCTTTTAAATCAGAAAATTGTTACAAAATCTTGGTTACCTCATTCATGTTGAGATTATACATATATGTGAGAACGTTGTAGAAAGACGAGCACATTAAGAGCGTCCAGAGTAAAAGATTAAATCAACAATTTATAAATAAAATAATTAAAATTTGGTAGCTAAGAGATGACCAGTCCCAACTGACAGCGCCCGTACACAAACATGACGCATGTATCGGCGCCATTCAACTCAACCATATTGGAGGGAACTAAATGACCCGACACACCCGCCACCATCAGCGAGACATTTGAGCGAGCATGACATTCTCTCAGCCACCAAGGCATATTCAAGTCAAAGAAAGATAACAGAATGCAAATGCTTTACAGTACATGGTACTCACACATGTGCTATGCAATTATACAATACTAAGAGATGGAGTCTATACAGAGCAATGATATTTTACAATCTTCTGCAACTGCCACAATAACATGTAAACAGTACCCCATGAAAGATGAATGTACTTTAGCAAGCCTGAAACCTGGCTGAACTAGTTGGTCCCTATTTCTAGTATTATAGTGGTGTCTGTCACCTCTTTTACTGAATAAGTGCAGATTTTTCCTAACGTACATGATATTTTCATAGATGTATTAACAAGGTGCTGTCATGATATTAATTTCCTTTAACAGTTCTCTTACATAATCGCGTCTACGGAATTCATAAATGGCTCTGATGGCTCTTTTCTGCAGAATAAATATAGACTCGATGTCTGCAGCCCGTCCCCATAGTAAAATACCGTATGACATAATACTATGGAAATAACTAAAATAGACGATCCTCCCCGTATCAACATCAGTAAATTGACGGATTTTTCTAACAGCATAATATGCTGCTGAGCTCAGCCGTCCTGCAAGAGATGTTAAATGAGGACCCCATTGTAGCCTTGAGTCGAGCGTGATTGCCAAGAAAACCGTTTTATCGACACATTCTAGTTTCTCTTGATTCAATACTACGTCACAATCACTACTTTTGACATTTGGTAAAGCAAATCTTATGCACTTTGTTTTTTTCCCATTTAATACTAAATTATTAGCGGTAAACCAATCATGAACCTGCAGTAGGGCGTTATTTACGTCGTCAAATATACCTTTAGAACCACCGCGAAGGTGAACCTATGTATGCCTTCACAAACAAATTCAAAATAGTAACAAAAAAGTTAAAACCATTGATGGACAAACTGAGGTAATTTCGTTTTTATTTAAATATAAAAATTTTCTTTCATAAAAACATTCTCCTTACAATTACGAGCACAACAAAAAAAGTATTAGCGAAATCGATCCAGCCTTTCACGCGTGATGCCGTGACCAAGGGAAATAGGGATTATTTTTTTATATATGTATTAGCTGTTGCCCGCGACTTCTTCCGCGTGGTAGCTAACATCAGACATCGTAAAGGATACAACCAATCACTTAAGATCATGGCTGACTAATTAGTTCACTGACTAATCGATCAACGCACGGCTAAAACTGCCGGGTCTAGAAGCATGAAATTTTCCACAAACGTATTATACGTGTGTACGTATATTATATAATTATATACGTACACGTATTTTTATATACCTGTTTATGACAATATTTCTTTATAAACAACACTCTTAACCATTTTAGTGGATGGAGCTTAAAACCGGACTGCGAAGTGAGCTCACACGAGAAGACGAAATGTAAAACTGCACATGTGAAAAACAGTCCTGCCGCAAGTCGATTCCCGCGAATTTCAGAGTTTGGCCTTGTGACTTATTTATTGTCATGGCAAAGCAAACTTTAAGAGGAAACAGAAATCACTTAAATTCAAACGGCAGATCATAGGCAGTCAACGGTATACGCGGCACAAACACTGTTTCTCATTACATAGTTTTACTATGGTGGTAGTAAATTCCGTAGTAACATGACAGGTGTGCCAACAGGCAGCGAGAGCTTATGACTTGGGACACCTGCTGGATCAATGGCATTCTAAAACTCAACAGGATAGTGGACCGCTACGATTGTATTTATTACCGCATCTATGAGGTAGGTTCCTAAGTCCTATTTAACTACAAAACTTTTTGTGCCATAGAGTTTTCATCCCAGACAAATTTTGGGTTCATCCATGATCCAATATTGGAAACACGAAATTATAATGGAGATTTTTTTTTAATCTCATTTTTTGACGAATTAAGTAATATACTCAAGGCACGGTGTTAAAAGTTTGTACGAAACTTCATCATTTTCGACGTTAGAAATGTGAAAATTGATATAAGAGCCCTTGGTAAGAGAAAAAATTTGACTGTATCACTTTGTCTTGAACATTTATTCTTTATGGGGGTAAAATAGGGGCTGAAAGTTTGTATGAAACTTCTTCATTTTAGACCCAGCGGTTTCAGCTGTGCGTTGATCGATCAATCAGCCAGTCAGTTTATAATTTCTGACTTGCTTGGCTTGAAATTCTGACAACACCGTTGCGTTAGCTTCCAACCATAAGCCTAGATAGTAAATTTTGTGATTATTACTTCGAAAATGAATGACTTTCCAAACAACTTCATCCCCCTTTGTAACCCTTCGGGGTGGAATTATCAAAAACGCTGAGACACGTGTAAATTAATATAATATAATAATAGTTGAGCGCAAAAGGGAGGGAAAGGGATGGACATAATTATATTGTCGCCTGTTCCTATGATCTACGTCATATGAGAGAATCAGTTGATGAGTAGAAAAGTTATAAGCAGGGTATACGAGATGGCGTCACCATTTCCCCCCGGGGTTAAAGGGTTACCTTTAGAAGAAAAAGGGAAACAAATCAGATAAGCTATGCTAGGTACACCACCGCACAACCTATCCTTAAACTAATACTGCGTTATAATTAAATTAATTATGTATTAACTAAAGCGAAACACCTATAACGAAAGCTACTGACTAAATACTTAAGCTAAAGGCGAGAGATCCAGCTTCAGGCTAGACCGCACTGAGTGGGTAGTGGACAGAGACGCACGACGGGGCGTACGTATTTGCCCTTCGCGGTTTTCACGGTAACGACACGGGTCGTACCGTCTTTAGAGGTTTTTAATTTATCTATGATAGCTAGTGGCCAGGAAAGCGGCGGAGAATTATCGTTCATGACAATGACCAACGTACCCTCCTGTATAGGTGATGCAGGACTATTCCACTTGGGTCTAGCCTGGAGCTGGTGAAGGTATTCCGAACGCCAACGCCGCCAGAACGACTGCACGAGCACATCCAACAGAGTGTGTCTCTGAAGCAAGCTAGAAGAGTCTGCTTCAGGGGCGGGAAGCGACGACAATGGCGCAAGAAGTGCGCAGGCGTTTACGCGGATGATTCTGCGGGATCACTACTCAATGCCGTGAGCGGGCGCGAGTTAACCAGTGCTTCGACTTGGGCGAGCACCGTCAAACGCTCCTCGTAGGAAAATATCTGCTGACCTATGACTTTGAAGAGATGCGTTTTGATTACCTTGACCATGCTTTCCTAACAACCACCGATGTGAAGTGAATGTGGTGAAGCAGGTGGAATGAACTTCCAGTCAATGCGATTTAAGGAAAGTTCTTCTTGAAGACGGTCACGATATTCTCGGTTGAGAAACTTATATAGGTCGCGCAAATAAGAATTCGCGCCTACGAAACACGAAACACGTGCCGTTGTCCGTGTACAAACACTGCACCGGGCCGCGCCGCGAGAGAAATCGTTTTAGGGCTGCTATAAACGACACCGCGCTTACCGTGCCTCGACCACGCACTGGCGTGTACTGAAGCGGACCTGCATAATCACAACCGGAATGTGTGAACGCTTTATCTGCTTGCTTGACGCGATGGCTAGAAAGATCAGCCATTAGAGGATAGCCCGGACGAGGACGGTATTTAAAACAGACGTTACATTTATGTATTCTGTGGCGAATTATTCGCCTTGCAGCAAAAATCCAATATTTATGCCAGAGTAAGGACATAAGCAACTCCGGACCGGCATGGAGATGCTTCTTGAGATAAAAATCGACAAGAAGGTCAACGACAAGGTCGTGACGCGGTAACACACAAGTATGTTTGTAATTGTAAGGTACGTCCGATTAGAAAGACGACCGCCAACGCGTACGATGCCGTGCTCATCGAGAAACGGCTTGAGCTTAAGGAGCGCGGGAGAACAAGATAAATTATTTATAAATTTTTTAATGTCGTTACTAAAATAAACAGCCTGGACTACTCGCAACAATTTATTCTCTGCTAATTCGAGATCAGAGCTTGAGACAGAAGTCCCATTAGGGAATTGCTTAAGAAACCTACAAACATGGACTATGGCGTGCAGTAACTTTGACCATGGCGACATGCGCAGCGCGAGTGCATAGATCGGGGATTCCTCGACATCAATGACCACGTGATGAGAGAACAACTTCCGCTCAGGAGCATCCTCGACTTCTGCACTGTAGTCATAGGATTGTATGGGCCACCCTGACGGTTCATGGGAAATCCAAGATGGCCCACACTACCACAAAGGATGTTGCAGAAGTTTAGATGGAGTAACCCCACGAGAAAGGCAGTCAGCTGGATTTTCAATACCAGCGACGTGATGGAAGCAAGCAGCGGGAACCAGATCAATTATTTTAGTAACGCGATTGGCGACAAAGGTCTGCCAACGGTGCGGTGACGAACAAATCCAGGCGAGCGTTACCTTGGAATCGGAAAATGCATCTATTTTATTAATGGGGTAGTGGGGCAAAACCGTGTCTCGAACCTTGCAAAGCAACTGAGACAACAGAACGGCCGCGCACAGCTCCAATGTCGCAACCGATATGGTTTTAACCGGCGAGACCTTTGACTTGGCACAAACTAACTGCACTGAGTTGTTAGAACCAATGCGGCTTGCAAATATATACGACTCCGCCGTAAGCGCTTTAGCTGGCGTCAGCGAATCCTATTAGATTTACGATGCATCCGTCGACCAACCCAAGATGACGGGGTATAACAATTTGGTTGAGCGCGGAAAGCTCAATACAAAATTGCTTCCAAGCGACGACGATATGGTCGGGAGGTGCGTCATCCCACTCACACTTTGATAGCCAGAGTTCTTTGATCAAGAGCTTGGCGTACAAAATTGTGGGAGCCACAAAACCCGGTATGTCCCACAGTCGAGCTACTGTTGACAGCATGGTGCGCTTGGTGCACTTATCGTCGGGTGGTGCGACGTCAAACCGGAAACTATCACAGGATTTGTCCCAGCGTAAGCCGAGGACCTTATGCGGTACGGACCTCTCAAACTCGATGTCTGGAGAAGCCTTATGACAATCAGGCAAGTGTGCGAGAACCTCTCTACAGTTGACAAGATCAAACTGGCCTCGCTTGAAGAGCTGAATAAGCTCTTCACAAAGCGAAATGGCTTGCGGAGTGGATGTGACACTACAGGCGATGTCATCTATATATAGAGCGGAAGATGCTACAGCTGCGACAGCAGGAAAGTTGTCGCCTTCATCAGCTATCAACTTGCGGACAACGCGTAACGCGTGAAATGGACTGGACTTGAGTCCAAAGCAAACCCTGTTAAACTGGTATACGGATAAAGGTTCACCGCTGTCAAAGCGATAGAAAATCCTTTGAAACCTACGGTCAGATTCACGAACCCCGATATTAGGAAACATCTGACGGCAGTCAGCTAACAGCGCGATTTTGAAAAGACGAAACTTTATTAAGATATTAAATAAGTCACCCTGCAAATTAGAGCCGGCATGCAAAATGTCGTTAATAGACTGACCCAACGTAATTTTGCAACTGGCATCTAGAACCACGCGAAGTTTAGTAGAAACTTTATCTTCGCGAATTACGCCGTGATGCGGGATGTAATGCGCGGGAAAAGATTTATCCCCGCTATTGACAACGGGACTCAGAAAGCCTTTATCTAGGTAGTCGCGGATGACGTCAATGTAAGCGCCTCGTAATTTGAGCGAAGCGTCAAGTTTGCGTTCTAAACAATGAAAACGTCTCAGTGCGGAGGCGTAGGAGTCGCCTAACGAATACGGATCGCCACAAAAGGGCAACGCCACTACATATCTGCCGGTGTCATCACGAACTGTGGTTGCGCAGAAGTGTTCCTCACATTCGAGTTCCTTGCGGCTCTGTGAAGGCGGTGCGGAGACCTCCTCAAGCTCCCAGAATCGCTTGAGCAGAGTGTCAATATTTTCCTCTTGAAGAACGGCACAACAAGACAAGGCGTGACGTAGGTACCGTGGTACCGTAGAAACGTGTGAGGTAGGTACCGTACCCATAATCACATACCCCAATACCGTCTCAATAGCGGGAGGAATATTCGCTTGATTACTTGAGCACGACATTTTGTAGGAATATGTGCGGTAGTACGGCGGCACCTAACAGAACGTTGATTTTACCCGGCCACGCATAATCAGTCCGCTAACGGTAACTTTGTCAAATGATTAAGTTGAGACACGTCTACGTGAGCGTTCGGCAACGCATTCCGTAATGCGATCCACTACAAGGGAGGAAACTTCAAAGTTAATGTCTTCATTAAAACGCGAATATATTTTAAAGCCTACGCAACCCTTACAAGGCCTTTCCGAACCGCCGATACCTCTAATTATTAATCTTTTTTCTTTAGTTGATTTGCCAGCCGTGAGGCACTTTGAACACCTGGGGTGTTCAAAGTGCCTCACGGCTTCCGCAGCCTGAAGACATAACTTGGATTGGTCTTGGTTGACCAAAAAGAAGTTGTCTAGGTAGACAGCACTCGACATCCCTCCGCAAGGTCTCCGCGACCCAGCAAGTTACGGAGGAAAATAGGTGTGGCGCTAAAGCCATCCCGAACGGTAAACATGTCATCTCGTATAGCAGGTCTTTGTAGCTGATTCTCAACAACGGCCGGTGAGATTTGCTGCCCGTATGTGAAAGTAAGCCTGGGATATATCTATTTTCATCATCCAGTCTCCCGGTTGGAGAAAATCTGAGACCGAGGCGTGAGAAATCAGACGGAAACGTTTCGTTCTGACGAACTTGTTCAATTCTCGAAGATCGAAAATTGGGCGCATCGAACCGTCGCTTTTCTTCCACAGAAAAAGCTTGGAGATAAAACTGGGAGTTTTCTTGGAAACTAGTCGCAAAACATCTTGATCTTATAGATCTTTGATTATCTGAGACATTGCAGGTTTGGTTGCATATTGCGTCATGATCCTTCTTGTTGACATTAACAGAAGAGGTTTTTTGTAAAGGGGTATGCGGAACCCCGAAACTGCCAACGAGTGCTTGCCAACGGTTCTTGAACATAGTTAAATGACCTCCCCTGAAATGTGTCGGGTAGTCACTTTTTTCCATCTTTGTTTCGAAATGAATAATTTTTAGTTTATTTGTAACCGTCACTTTTCCCTTTGTACGTTTGTTGTTTTTTGTGGGTAGGTATAACGGAAATTATTTTTATTATTTTGTGCCTGAGGTCTGTATTTGGTGGTCGACGGTGTTGGTTCCTTATATTTTTATTTGAGTTGTTTCTTAGTTTTGTGAGCCTGTGGTGGTGATAACCAGAAGTGAAACCCTCCCAGGGACTGGATAAGAGACATAAGTTTTGACTTATCAAATAAAACTCTTCACTAGGAGGTATATTACTAAGCGCAGCAGAAATTCTTTATTCTTTTACGTCTAGTTTCAATACATTCGGCTCTTTTACCGCAAATTATTTGTAAGGTTTGTTCAGACAATTTATAAGACGACGATTCATTACCGAATGTTTCGAAAATTTTATTAAAAAGGTTTTCGGATTTTAACTCGGCAGGGTTATTGTGAGCCCAATCAATGATACCCTGTAAACCGGATTGTAAAAGCTCACTTTGATGTAAAAAGGCGTTAGTAGATGCATCCATGATTTCCCCCGTGGGGCCAGGAAATCCTTTCCTTTGATCAGAGTGCACAGTTCATCGTTAATTTTTAAATTGCAAAAGCCCGGGTACGCGAGCATTTCTACCAATGCCTTCTTATAACGGATATGTTGCCACGTGGGGGTGTTAAAATGTTGCAAGCTTATTAACGTAGGCGTTTTTCATCAGCCGATTTAAGAATGTTTTTATCATCAAAACTAGTTTTACAGGCTCCCGAATCCAACGACCTACGCGTTTCTGTAGATGGATTAGTCACGAAATCATTGTTGGTAACATCCGCTTGTTCTATAACGTCACTTGTGTTCCCATTTGGATTCGGCATGTAATTTTGGTGCATTATAAAGTTTGTAAGAAAACTGACCTGGTTGTATAACGCGTCGATTCGAGGATCAACCGTTACCTGTGAATCCCGCTTTTGTTTCTTACGTGGAGGTTCCTCTCGTTCGGCTTCGCTGTCCGATGAACTGCTAGCGCACGAGGAGTCCTCCTTTTCTTGATCCCTCTCGGAAGTCGGCGAGTTCGAAACGATCGACCGATAAGCCCCGGCGGCGGCGGCGATGGACTCATTGGGTTCGTCACTGAGCCCGGGATTCATAACGATAAAATAATTATAAATTATTTTAATGTTAAGGTTGAAAATACAACTAAAAATTAATGCACTATTCAAATGTCTAACACAATGTTAAATAGATATTTTAAAAGGTTAAACGATTAACCGAATATTTTTAGATTTTGACCTATCGCGGCGAAAGTACACAACGCATAAATATATATGGATGCTCTGTGCATATATTACTATACTCTTTGACACAACGCCATGAATTCGAAAAGTGACAGCGGTTCCCGCGTCCTAGCTGGCACAGGTTAAATAAAACATCGGCGATGGTTACGCCATCTATTATTATTAAGTTAAACTAAATTATCTGTACGATTGACCGCGCAAAAGGCTCATTATACTCGGTTTCCGGAGGCATATCGGTCAGTGGGTCGTCTAAGCGGCGGAGTTTAGGAGTTGGTGTACATACGCTTAGGGGCACTATGAGCAGCAAAGAAAACACAAAAAAAAAATTGTTAGTTAAAAAAAAATTTCGTAATTTTTATTTTATTTTTTTGCAGTAACGGTTTGTCCTTGTCTGTAGCAACCATTAGGACTCTGAGAAGCATGGCCCTACCATGCACCGTTTCCGAGTTATGAGCCTTTTACTTTTTATTAATTTTATATAAAACGATTTATATTTCCAAAATGGTAGCTCGGATGAGATTGTTTTCGGGAAAGAAATTGTTGCTCTACTCAAAAACCATGACGTCATGTAAAAAAATTAGCAAAAACTTCGAAAAAAAAAGGTCATCGGTCGTCGTTTCAGCTAAAGTATTCTTAGGGGCAGGGACTTCCCGTGGGTACCGCACGATCTCCCGTGAGGCGGCGTGCCTCCTTGCCGGATTGCCGCCATGGGATCAGGCCCCTTATTCACAACGCTTCGATTTGATTTTCGATTCGGAAAGTCGTATGTCTATCTTTTTTTGACATTACGAAATCGAGCGAGATAGACATACGACTTTCCGAATCGATAATCGAATCGAAGCGTTGTGAATAGCTATGCTGGAGGCAATTGTCCTCGCGCGCCTGCACGAATGGCGCGCGGAGGTGCTACGCTGGGGGGAAACTCCGCTGCCGCGGCAAATTGTCGCGCAGCGGACACACTTCCGGCATGATCTCATGGCGACATGGAGAGAGCGACTGTCGCAACCCCGTGCAGGGTACGCCACAATAGTGGCGGTAAGTCCCCTCTTTGAGGAGTGGCTTGAGAGACTCCACGGCGTCCTCACCTTCCGCCTGACGCAGGTCCTCACCGGACACGGTTGTCGGCCGGAGGCCACGTGGTTGCCCCCGGCCACCGTAGGCGCGGGCCTGTGGACGGTGGGCTATGGGCTAGCTCGCCGTCCGTCCGTCTCATGACGACAGGCCGTGTCGACGGCGCGTTCGTGTTCCACGCGCGCCTCAAAGAGAGTCAGCAAAAAGGAAGGGGGCAAGGACCGATGCCTGCCGGGGTTGCGGGACTGTTCGAAAGAGATACCGTGGCCCCGGAACACAAAGGGCTATGAAGGAACATGGATGGGTTTTAGTCAGTAAAAGTCTGACACTCCCTCCTGCTCCGCCCAGAGCGGGAGAAGTCATTTGATGATTTCCCATCCGAAAAAAAAAAAAGGGGCAGGGACTTAAAAAAAATTTTGATGTTTTTTTTTTTCGAAGTGTTTGCTAATTTTTAATAAAACTAAATGAATATCGTTGGACATTAACACACAGTACCATCTAGTGCCACACTAAGCAACGAGGCTTGTGTCGTCGACACCAGACAGTTGATATACCACATAGATACTTTTTGTTTGTAAATACATACTTATTATACATATAAACATCCATGACTCGGAAACAAATGTCCATGCTCATCACACAAACATTTGCTCCAACCGGGATTCGAACCCGGGACCCTAAAAACGTAAGGCCTAACTACTGCTGCGCCATTCGGGTCGTCAAGGTGATTGATTAGGTACTTTAAATCCCTACAGCCTACTTCAAAATTATAATTTTAGTGTTAAAATGCAAATATTATAGAGGTGATCAATTATTGTGAATTATAAATAATTTGATATTAATAAATGCTTTTCGTCTTATTTATGGACACATTTATTTATTCCAAAAATCTTAAATGGATTTTCAGCGGCATAAAACCTCTTTGTTGTTACAAAAAAAACTATATTAATCGGTGAAAATGAAAAGGGGAGATGTTGTATTGTAGTTCTTAAGTTAATGTCTTATTAATTCTATTAAGTGTAGTAAACCCCTATTTTGATTATCTGTGGTGACTTACTTATAGAACATGATGATTACCTGTGGTGTACTTTGGGTGTGGTCTTGGAGAATGGAGAGTTATAATTTACTTGCAACTGACGCATCCAATCTACTTCCTCGCAAGTGCCAATCAAGGTCACTCACTTCCTATATAAAACAAAACTACTTTGCAATAATTAATTAATAATAACCTGGTTCAAGATACAACAAAACATTCAGACGAATTGATAACTTCCTCGTTTTGGAAGTCGGTTAAAAATACTCATATTATTCAAAAACATTAGGAATTTTGAACATTAGGAACCAAAAATATGAATTAAAAAAAATACTTATTAAAAATGTCATTATAGTAACTACAAACGTCAATTAAAAAATGACAGTAAATAAAAAAATTAAAAAAAATCATAAATTAAACTACAAAATGTCAACAATTGAATTAAATTTAAAATGTCAGAATATTCAATTAGGTAATAAATTCAATTACAAAATTTCAATAAAATAAAATGGCAGTAAGTGTACATTACTGTAAACAGGGACATTTATGGGTCTTAAGTCTTAATATTTTAAGTTTATTTAAATACCCGACGACCTCCGTACGTAGGTACTACTTATTCAGTGCTTCCCTATGCACAGTGTTTTGAGTGCGGTAAGTATATTGAGTATTACCGTCAAACGTGATGTTTCAACCCCAAAAGAAAAAGTCGTTTCCAAGCAATAATTTTGGCGTTGCGTAGTCTGTCTCGCTCGCACTAGTAGGGAAATAGTCTGTCTAAGGCCCGCCATACACGGGCTGCTGTTGCGGCTGTTGCGGGCTTGCAGTCAGAGTCAACAGCTTGAAGCTGCCATTGATACTTTAACTTAACTGCTCGAGCAGTTAGCATCAGCAGTCATCAAGTTTATAATTCCAAAAATGTTCTTGTGATTTTATTGTACTTCTAGGCGCATCACTATCGATGTTGTCATCCATTGTTCTCAAAATAAACGACTTATGAACCAGACATGCAGTGTTTCAGACCACCCCAACAGCCTACCCAACGCTATAACACTGTTTTACGATATTGATATACGCTAAATGATGTTTATTTTGCAAGTAGGTTTTTACCAAACACTTTTGTACATATCTTTTTTTTAAACTAGGTACTTATTTATGGGGCCGGTGTTTCATACCTACCTGACTACTCTGAGAAGAAACAGCCGAAACAAACTCAGAGGTCATAGTCTCTTTTTAAAGTCCAGACATTGCTCAATTCACATGAGGACTATGCAGAAAATACAGATTAGGGTCTGAGATGGTCTTTTGAAGAAAAAACCACACAGATTTTAGTGGACCTGTCCAGTCAGTGCAAGCATTTGTCAGTTATCGTGTAGCTCGAATTAAAACTCAAGGAGCTCAACGAAACGACGAACATTACCAAAGATTATTATTTCTGTTAGCAGTAGTATTATATTGTATTTTAAAACGAGCTGTAACTAGTAGGGTATTCACTACGTAAGTACGGGCCATAATCATCAAAATCAAAATCAAAATCAAAATCAAAATCAAAAAATCAATTGAAATCAAAGCATTTATTTCAAGTAAGCCAGTTACAGGCACTTTTGAATTGTCGAATCAAAGATGAAAATTAAATGTAGCTACAGTCCCAGTCACAAGACATAAAAACTGTGAAAGTACTGCAGTTGCCCATTCCCTAGCGTAGATCTCTATGGAGAAGAACGGGCAAGAAACTCCATGGACACTCTGTTAAATCAGAATATTGTTACAAAATCTTGGTTACATCATTCATGTTGAGATGGTATATTATGTGAGAACAACGTAGCAAGATGTGCACGTTAAAAGTGTCCACAGCAAAAACACACAAACAAAAAAAATACAATTCAAAATAATTCATTCAAATAAGCCATGGCAACTAAGAGATGACCAGTCACAACTGACAGCGCCCTTTCACGGTCATGACGCATACCTGCAAATATTTTCATATTTTCAGTTTCTGATGCTAGTAGATTATTCTTTTTAACTGTTTCAGTTTGAAAACCGTGTTTTTTTTTTAAATGTCTAATATTTTATTGATGTTACTACACCAGTAGAAACTTTGTTAAAATGGCAACATTATTAGATAAAACACTTTATCATGACTGACAGTGACATTAAGAAAACGGTGTGTTTTTCTGTCAGTGTCATTTCATCATTCAATGAGTTAGCCGGCTTTCTCTCCGGTATTTTCAACTATTTTTTAAACCTATTTTTAACTTATAAACAGTTTTAACTGTAAAGGTTTATGAAAAATAACCATAATGAGCGATCCAGACAAGATAAATACTTTGAATCGAAACAGGACCACTGCGGTATGTCTTTTATTTTATTTTTAACGCACAATTCTTTCTGGTTTTCATGTAAATGTTTAGCAATTAGATATTTCTGTGTAACTAATGAAATAAATATAGCTGTACTATAATTATCGTGTGGAATTAACTAAATCAGTAATGTATAGATGAGACGATATATCTTCTATGGTTTCAGTCAGCTAAAGTCATTTCAGTCCAAAAAATTAAAACAATATTTAACCTGACAACAGCAACTCGTATAGACCTTAACCTATTTATTTATAATTTCTACAGTATCTAAGTACTTGTCTAAATTAATAATGATAATTTTACTCCTTAATTTTCGTCATTTAAACTTCTCTAAAGGTACTAATACTAGAAAGAGGTAAGATTTGTATTTTTGTATGTTCCGAATAAACTTAAATAAAACTAATGGACCGATTTGAAAAATTCTTTCAGCAATGGATAGCTTTATTTGAGTAACATAGGCTATATTTTATCCCCATGCTCCCACGGGAAGGAGAACTATGTGGGTGAAACCATGTGACGTCCACACAATTTATCCATGTTTTCTTTTGCCTTCTTCTCCCTCCCCATCCATCAAGTTCAACTTACAAATCTTATGATTATGAAAGCATTTTAACTTTTAAGGGTGAAGATTATTTTGGCCTGAGCAGAATCTAATTTAATTTGCGACATTGTGACTAGATACTTGTTGTTTCCTATGTAACATATTTGTTTTTGTCTGTGCCCGTCAGGGTCCAGATCACAATTTTTAACTCACCACCTACCACAATTTTTACACATGTAGGTACCATAGCTCGGACGAAATCTGCTCATTTTTAAAACAAAATTCCGTGCACGATCTCCACATCTGTTTACCACCCTTAACGAATCATCAACACGAAGAAGAAGAACAACTATTATTGGTCTTATTATTTTTATAATTTTTTCTTTCCACCCTTTTTTTTTTCAATAACAAAAACAAGGGATCAGATGCTGCGATGCTGTTGGTTTATGAGCTTAAATAAGCACTTCAATAGCGGCGGAATGCTGCAAGCAAAAAGAGTCGTATTGGTGGTGAGATTTCGTCCGAGCTCATTTTACATACAAAATTGTATTTTGAAATGTGAATTCGTCCCAAATATAATCTAGTTTGGATACAAAAACATAAAATAATATACATTCATACAAAAATATTTATAAAATGCTGATAAAGTGAAAATATAGCGAAAATGTCGGTTTACGACCATTTTTATCAGTTTATGACCACCAGTGAGCTGGTTTGCGACCGCTATTTTAATATGAAAAATATGCCATTAAAACAATTATAATTTCTTTAAAAATATTTTAATTTTTGCCACTTATTAAAAACAAATAAGGGAATCATTTGGTGTAATGTTTTCTTAAAATTAAAAAATAACAAAGTTACATTTCGTAGGAACTTAATCATAGTTGTAATATAATTAACAATCATTAGTCAAACAATATCCTACATTATATGTAGTATAACATTTAAAACAAATCAACATCAATATTTTCTAGTCATCTGGTATAATATTGAAATATCATCGAAAGCTTTTTTCAGTTCTTCAGTGTAGGTACTGGACACTGGCCTGTCTCTTTTTTTTTTTTTGTTGACTGAATTATTTGGGAGCTCCATCTAAAAAAAAAGAAATACTAATTTATTGTTGTTTTTATGACTAATTTTGTTTTAAACTGAAAAATAATAATATATAGTTTTCGACACATTAGGTACGACCACATGGTTGCTTGCTAAAATAATTATTAAACGGACAAACCAAATTAAAAAAATCAGACGTGGTCGCATACTCAATTAACTTTCATACTTATTTCTGTTAGCAGCGTCCGTTATTTCTCTCATACTAAATTATGGTGGCCGGAAACCAGCGTCTTTATTTCGATTATTTTGGTTTACGACAGCATAAGTACCCAATTTTGTTCATAAATTAAACAAAGTTCTTTCAAAGAAACTGGTGGTCGCCTACCAAAGAACTACAAAGAAAAACTTTTACAATGCTACATTCAAAATTGTAACAGTCCTGTATGAAGCATTAGAATCATATTAATCAAAACAAAATAATGCGGTTCTCGTCGATTTGCGACCATGTGGTCGCTATGTAACGTTTTTGATAAATAAGCATTTCGATTACCGACCACGGGATTTTATCTCATTAATAAGTTTAAAAATAACAAAATACAACTAAATAATAAGCAAAACTTATCGATTGTACAATTTAACATCCAACATCCCGGCTTCGCTCGGGACCAATTTAGAACAAAAAAAGAAGTGCGCTTACTGTAACATTATTTTGTAATGCGGGTGGTGCCTTTATTTTCCAATATTTGTATTCTTTTTGGGTGGTAAAATCATTAAATGAGTCCTCCCGCCCTGGAGCGGAAGGGACTGTCAGACTTACTGACAAAAACACACTGACTAAGACACCATGTTCTTTCGGTTGCCCTTTGCGTTCCAGGGCCCCGGTACCCTGTTTAGACAGATCCGCGACCCCGGCCGTTGCGATAACTCCTTTTTTTTTTTTTTTTTTTTTTTTTTTTTTTTCGGATGGGAAATCATCAAATGACTTCTCCCGCTCTGGGCGGAGCAGGAGGGAGTGTCAGACTTTTACTGACTAAAACCCATCCATGTTCCTTCATCGCCCTTTGTGTTCCGGGGTCACGGTATCTCTTTCGAACAGTCCCGCAACCCCGGCAGGCATCGGTCCTTGCGGACCCCTTCCCCTTGCTGACTCTCTTTGAGGCGCGCGTGGAACACGAACGCGCCGTCGACACGGCCTGTCGTCATGAGACGGACGGACGGCGAGCTAGCCCATAGCCCACCGTCCACAGGCCCGCGCCTACGGTGGCCGGGGGCCACCACGTTGCCCCCGACGCCCGGGGCGTCTCCCGCGGCGGCCGGGACGCTGTGAGGCTCTCTCCCTCTCACGTTCCGCCACCTCTAGCATTACTGCTTCGCAGAAGGAGGTGACAGCGTCCCATTCCGTCTCGCTCCGGACCATGGCTTGCACCAGGGCCGGACGCGAGAGGTCGCCGCCGCCAATCGCCGCTTCGAGGACACGGCGGTGCTCCGCCCACGCGGGGCACACCTCCACCGTGTGCTCCACCGTGTCCTCCGGTCGATCCTCGCAATGGAAACACCCGGGCGTTTCCTCCCGCCCGATTCGGTGCAGGAACCTCCCGAAAACACCGTGTCCGGTGAGGACCTGCGTCAGGCGGCAGGTGAGGACGCCGTGGCGTCTCTCTAGCCACTCTTGCGATAACTCCTAAGATATTCATTTAAATTGAATAGTGGTTAGCGTAAATCCGTTCTAAAATAGATATTGAAAATAATCTATATAGATTTACACCATACACCTTAGATAACCTTCTAAAATAATGCTTTACTTTTTACGCAAAACTTAGAAGATGAAAATGGGTAGAGTGACCAACTGTTACACTGCGACCCCATTTGTTTCGCTGAGAATTATATTTTCAGTCGCGCGTAATTTTAAGTCTGTGATATCTTCTAAATTATTCATTTAAATGATATACTGTAAAGGGCCATATTGATCTACTAGCTTCTGCCCCCGACTTCGTACGCGGATCCTGTTGCTTATGCCAGCGACAACGGGGTCGTCAAAATCGAAGATCTGAAACGTCTGATGTCGAATTCTAAGAGCCCGGGGACGGGAAAATAAAGGGATGCGCGAGACGATTCGAGACGTTCCAGATCTTTCATTTTTTTAAGTCAACAGGGAATGCCCATCAGACTAAACAACTTTTGCTAAGACGTCATACCTATTTATGTTATAGTGTCGCTGGGCTTTGGAGTTCCACAACAGGTGTTCCAGATCTTCAAATTTATTCTCACAGCAGAAAATGCTCTTCACGAGGAATATTTTTTGCCATTTTTATAACTCTTATACTTTAGCTGGTCAGTTGCGGTTCTGCATCGGGTGTTCCATTTTCCAAAATAAATTATAGCCTATATGTTGCCCAGACTTAATACACTATACAACAAAAAACTTTTCTTCCCGTAATTCCGCACCGAATTCCAAGGGCACACTGAATTAACAATAATATTGCAAATAACTTTTAAAAAAATCTTTATAAACTGTAGCTGTACCCGTGGCTTTGCCCACGTATCGCATAAGTATTTTTTTATTCAATTTTTATTTTAATAATACACACATCAAAAATGTCTAGGGATCAAGCATTTTTATGCGGATTTCTTGAGATTGAGATGTGGCTTTGTAATAAATTTATGATTTTATAAATTTATATGGATCCTTTTTGGTGCATTTCATAATTTGAATCAGGAACTCTCAATCAAATTCGAGTAAAAGATGAAAATAAGCTGTCAATATTTTCCCTATAAAAACATACAACGCATTGAAGACATTATTAGTGCTACTGTTTCCCTACTACTGATTAAAACCAACGTTATTATGGAGCGGCGACGTCATTTAAGCAGGGAAGAAATGCTCAGAGCCGTGGGAATGATAGAAGCTGGTTCCCGGCAACGTACTGTACTGTAGCTTTAGCTCTGAATACAAGTCAGAGTGTTATCAGTCGACTTTGGACACGTTACCGAAGCACTGGTACCGTGGCTGAGCGCCATGGAGGACGGTATCGCTGCACCACACGGAGACAAGACCGATACATTCAAATCTTAACTCGAAGAGCTCCAACAATAACCGCCATGATGTTAGCCGTGAGGCTTCATCACTCTTCAGGGAACTTAATTAGCGACCAAACAGTCAGAAACCGCTTGCATGAAGTGAACCTTCATTCCCGAAGACCGCTACGGGTACCACCTATAGCAATGCACAATCGTAGGATTCGATATCAATGGGCTCTTGAACACAGAAATTGGGCAGAAGAACAATGGCGTTTCGTGTGCTTTTCTGATGAGTCTCGTTTTGGTATGAGACCGGATACAAGACGTATACGACACTGGAGAACCCCTGGACGCCAACAGCGATTAAAATCCTGCCAGGAAGTCCATCCTTATAGTGGTGGAACCATCATGGTATGGGCGGGTATTTGGATCGGCGGAAGAACTGAGTTGATTTGGATCAGAGGCAACCTCAACGCTCAAATTTATGCTGAGACGATTGTATCAGACGTCATCGTTCCTCTACAAGTGCAAATCGGTCCCTTATTTCAGTTAATGCATGATAATGCACGACCGCACACCGCAAGAGTTGTAAGACAGACTCTCGCCGCAGCTAACATCAATGTCCTGCCCTGGCCTGCTCAGTCGCCAGACTTGAACCCGATTGAGCATGCATGGGATATGCTACAGAGAAGAGCTCTGCCGAATATGGAGGGTATCCAGTCGCAAGAAGACCTTTTTTTGTTGTTGCAACGAACATGGGCGGCCATTCCACAGCGTGATTTGGATGAACTCATTTTGAGTATGCCAAACCGATGTTCTTGTGTTGTTAGTGTTCGCGGTAGAAACACGGATTATTAATTGTTTAAGTTACCCAATAAAATTTTAAAGAAAACTGTTATTTCAGTCTTTTTTTCGAACTTTAATGTTAGTGGTTCAAATGTCAAAAATCCCTTTATTAGGAAAATGGCAAATTTCTTTATTAATGCAAAGGTGACTTGGTTTATCGTTACTGTGACAAACGAAAACACTTTATTTGATGAATCCTTAAAGAAAATTTTAATTAATATCAATCAGGAGAAAAGTTATTGCAAAAATATATGTTGATCCCTAGATACTTTTGATGTGTGTAGTTAGTGATAGTTTGTTGATTTACAGAAAGACTCAAAAGACGCGTCCCATACGCGCTTCTCTATCGCGATCTATAACTTAGATACCTCAAAAACTATTTGGCTTAGGTAAACTCAACATTTGAAAGTTATGTAGTTAATTTACTGGTAAGAGACGTCAGGTTAATAAGGAAATTTAGGAGACGTCGAATAACAGAAGTGTTATAATTTACTGTAACACTTCTGTGTAAACAACGTTCGTTGTTTTTCTCTCTTTTTGTGTCTCATTCAATATGTACAGCGAGTCAGGACTGGTGACGCGGGAGCAAGCGACGTACAGTTGTCCGTGTGAGAAGCAGCTCGTCCTGAGGTCGACACCCGCAACCTTCAGTGTCTGCCCCTGCGACTTATTTATTGTCATGGCGAAGCACACGCTCACAGGAAACTTCACGCGCTTGAATTGAAAGGGGTAATTGTGGGGAATCAGTGGTATACGTGGTACTCGTATAAAGATAAACACTGTTTCGTCGAAACCACAACCCGTTAGAATTTCCGCCTCAATGATATTTCTCTGCAGCGAGACGACTTTGACCCGGGTCCCATTGAGGGAGAGAACCTCACGTCCTGGCCGCCTGTGGACGGTGGGCTATGGGCTAACTCGCCGTCCGGCCGTCTCATGACGACAGGCCGTGTCGACGGCGCAGGAGTGTTCCACGCGCGCCTCAAAGAGAGTCAGCAATAGGAAGGGGTCCGCAAGGACCGATGCCTGCCGGGGTTGCGGAACTGTTCGAAAAAGATACCGTGACCCCGGAACACAAAGGGCGATGAAGGAACATGGATGGGTTTTAGTCAGTAAAAGTCTGACACTCCCTCCTGCTTCGCCCAAAGCGGGAGAAGTCATTTGAGGATTTCGCATCCGAAAAAAAAAAAAAATGCCGGGTCCCATTGCACAGTTTCGGCGGAGTGAGATTCCGAAGAAGCATAATTGGGACACCGACCTTTAGCTTAAGCGCGATCTAACTCGACGCCAACGCCATCTAGTTTGAAAACGGAAACTACATATTATTTAGGTAAGGTACCCAAAATAAATAATGAATAAAACGTTTTGTTTTTTAATTGTCGTTAATTTAACAGAAAACTACATTATTTTTGCATTAAAAAAAAATATGGTAACAGCAGCAAGGAACAAAACTAAGAATTACATACTTAAATCAATTAAGTACCTACAACAAATGTGCTTGGTAAGATATAACTTTTTTTCGGATGAAAAGTTTGACTTGACTTCATGATAGTGTAGCTTGTTGTACCACCAATCAATCTGTTTAGTAATATTGGTGTGAAACTCTCCATACAATTTGATAGGACATGTAAAGTTCTCAGATTTCCTAATGCACTTGTAAAATGCAAAAACTAAAAAAAAAAAATATACGATTTTTAAAACAATACGAGTATTATGGGATTTTAACTCGCACCATATAACGGTAACGGTCGCCTGACCTTACCGCTAAATTCCCCGTTGACATATTGTTGAATTATAAAATTACTGCCCCGCTCCTTTATAAAAATAGCGTGATTATTATGTTCCCAGAGTTAAATTTGTATTTTAACTAAATAAAAATAATTTTGTGCATTCAATTACGAACAAAAACCTTTTAAAATCTATATTGCTTACCTCCCATAACATACGGCGTGATAATATGTAGCCTAAAGCCTTCCTTGGTTTACAAAGAACATTTTTGCTGAATTTCAATTCAATCTATCCAGTAGTTTTGGCGTGAAGCCGTACCATACACACAGGCAAACAAACAAACAAACAGAAAAACATTCTGAAAAGTCACTTTTTGTCATCAGTTACGTTTTTCCAACAAAAGCCACTTATTTTTTCTCGAAAATTCTCAATGTACAGTTTTTCTTTCGTTACTGTTTTATTATATACAGTATAGATATTAAATGCACAATGTATTTAAGGTGCTGAATTAGATAAGGATTAATGCTGTATTGCTTAAAATCGCTTCGTAAAAAAGCCATTATTTCTCGTAAAAAGTAAAGGATAAAAAATAGTTACAGTGGGTTATCCCTAAAAGATAGACATATACCATCGCGGACTTTTTTGTAGACCTTTTTAAGGTGTACAATACTGTAGTACATTATTTTGATATATCTCGTAGGGTTCAGCCAGCGTTTGCAATGTAAGCGCAAAAAAATGCTTTTATTTACGACATCACATTAGAAACCTTAAAATTATCAGTGTTTCTCTACTATATTATGCATGTTATATACATATAAACCTTCCTCTTGAATCACTCTTATCTATTAAAAACCCCGCATCAAAATCCGTTGCGTAGTTTTAAAGATCTAAGCATACATAGGGACAGACAGACAGCCAGAGTGACTTTGTTTTATACTATGTAGTGATAGTGAAGCACGTTAGATTTCATTTTTATTTATGTTACCTCTACAAATACTATTATCTTGATTTAAAGAAATTTTAATGCGCTAACTAAACGCTTCTCCTCCACTTTTATTATGCGCACAGCCAAAGTGTGGAACTCTCTGCCTGCGTCTGTGTTCCCACCCACATTTAACCCGCCTGCCTTCAAAGCAAGAGTGAACAGGCATCTTCTGGCCCCTGCATGCTCGTTCCATCATAGATCTCATCCATCGCTTTCCATCAGGCGTGATCGAGGTCAAGAGCAGGCCCATATTGTATAAAAAAAATTGTCCGTCAAGTCGCCTACTGAAGGTGGTCGCGATACCGGCGAAACGACCACATTGTGGAATGCAAATAAAGTTCGAGTATTGAGTATTAAAAAACCTACCTACCTAAAATAGTGGAATATTCAGGAAATACTAATTGATAAACAGCATTACCTTTAAAGCCTTAAGGAAACTTTTCCGAAAATACTATTTTAATACCTAAACAAATGCTAATTTAAAAATACCAACAAACAATGCTTCCAATAAAGCTCAATATGTACCCATATTGAGCTAATGAACAGTAAATTGATTAAGCCAAACAATATTTATGTTGACGTAAACTCCACAAGGTGAGGAAACTAAAGTGTCCTAGAATCAAAATTTTAATGGGCATGTTGTTATACCCATCAACCCACACTGGGCCTGTGTGGTGGCCTACATTGCAATTCACTCGCTCTCACAAAGAGGAGACCTGTGTCGCAGCAATTGAAATATTTTAGACTAATTAAACTAAACTACACAGTACAAACTCTTACTTACTGAACAATATAAGAAAACAATGGGCAAACGTCAGTTTAAATCCCGTTTTTCTTACTCAAGATATTGAGGAATAATTTTGAATATTTACCATCAGAGCTTAATTTTATTCCTTGGAAAAATACATATTATAATCCTAGAAAAATCAGCCCCGACTCCGTTTAAACAGCACTCAGACATTACATTTCACTTTGTAACTACTTGTACAGCAAAAATCATATATTATTTTGCTCTCCCCAAAGTACAAAATCCACCTATTACGTTCTAATCATTCCCCGTTACGTTATTCTTCCTCATTAGAAAAGATACCATCTAATCTCAAGTATTATTTGCCATAAATTTGCAAGTTTTTAGGCGCCTGTATCAGTCAATAAACGAATATAATTGCACCTATAAAAGTGTATATCAGTAACACAGTCAAAACTTATCATTTTATTGCATTGATAAAACAGTGTGAATGTTTCCTTATTAAATAGTCAAGTTCAGGCAAAGTCAAGTACTGTAAATTATATATTAAAAAACAAACTGGGTTGTGGATGTCAGATAGGCAGTCGCTCCAAGTAAAATACTGGTATTCAGCTGGATCCAGTTTGACTGGAAGCCGATCTAACATAGTTGTTAGTGAAAAGGCTGTGCAAATGATGAACAAACATACAATGAACAGTGATGGATGAGGGGTAACAAAAAACTGGTAACTGGTAAAAACAACTGGCGAAATGTAGGTGCATAAATCAGGTACACCTCTACCTTACCCTCCGGGGATTACAGGCGTGATGTTATGTATGTATGTACTGGGAAAAAAATGTGCAAGAAGCATATATTTTGGCAATTACTATGAGAATAGCACAAGGTTACTAACTAAAGTAAAGATACTCGTATTCAGTAAGTTCACAGAGGTAAATACACACATCAAAAGTATCTAGGGATCAACATATATTTTTGCAATAACTTTTCTCCTGATTGATATTAATTAAAATTTTCTTTAAGGATTCATCAAATAAAGTGTTTTCGTTTGTCACAGTAACGATAAACCAAGTCACCTTTGCATTAATAAAGAAATTTGCCATTTTCCTAATAAAGGGATTTTTGACATTTGAACCACTAACATTAAAGTTAGAAAAAAAGACTGAAATAACAGTTTTCTTTAAAATTTTATTGGGTAACTTAAACAATTAATAATCCGTGTTTCTACCGCGAACACTAACAACACAAGAACATCGGTTTGGCATACTCAAAATGAGTTCATCCAAATCACGCTGTGGAATGGCCGCCCATGTTCGTTGCAACAACAAAAAAAGGTCTTCTTGCGACTGGATACCCTCCATATTCGGCAGAGCTCTTCTCTGTAGCATATCCCATGCATGCTCAATCGGGTTCAAGTCTGGCGACTGAGCAGGCCAGGGCAGGACATTGATGTTAGCTGCGGCGAGAGTCTGTCTTACAACTCTTGCGGTGTGCGGTCGTGCATTATCATGCATTAACTGAAATAAGGGACCGATTTGCACTTGTAGAGGAACGATGACGTCTGATACAATCGTCTCAGCATAAATTTGAGCGTTGAGGTTGCCTCTGATCCAAATCAACTCAGTTCTTCCGCCGATCCAAATACCCGCCCATACCATGATGGTTCCACCACTATAAGGATGGACTTCCTGGCAGGATTTTAATCGCTGTTGGCGTCCAGGGGTTCTCCAGTGTCGTATACGTCTTGTATCCGGTCTCATACCAAAACGAGACTCATCAGAAAAGCACACGAAACGCCATTGTTCTTCTGCCCAATTTCTGTGTTCAAGAGCCCATTGATATCGAATCCTACGATTGTGCATTGCTATAGGTGGTACCCGTAGCGGTCTTCGGGAATGAAGGTTCACTTCATGCAAGCGGTTTCTGACTGTTTGGTCGCTAATTAAGTTCCCTGAAGAGTGATGAAGCCTCACGGCTAACATCATGGCGGTTATTGTTGGAGCTCTTCGAGTTAAGATTTGAATGTATCGGTCTTGTCTCCGTGTGGTGCAGCGATACCGTCCTCCATGGCGCTCAGCCACGGTACCAGTGCTTCGGTAACGTGTCCAAAGTCGACTGATAACACTCTGACTTGTATTCAGAGCTAAAGCTACAGTACGTTGCCGGGAACCAGCTTCTATCATTCCCACGGCTCTGAGCATTTCTTCCCTGCTTAAATGACGTCGCCGCTCCATAATAACGTTGGTTTTAATCAGTAGTAGGGAAACAGTAGCACTAATAATGTCTTCAATGCGTTGTATGTTTTTATAGGGAAAATATTGACAGCTTATTTTCATCTTTTACTCGAATTTGATTGAGAGTTCCTGATTCAAATTATGAAATGCACCAAAAAGGATCCATATAAATTTATAAAATCATAAATTTATTACAAAGCCACATCTCAATCTCAAGAAATCCGCATAAAAATGCTTGATCCCTAGACATTTTTGATGTGTGTATTTTTTATACTTGATTGTAAATCATATCTCATAGATTAAAGCTGTTATCTGGACATCTCAATCTCAGTACCGACTGTCCGTGATAGTTACTAACTGCTTTAGTAGAATATTATTAATAATACTTTACGGTTTGGTGATTTAGTGCCTAACCTGGTTTCAGAGTTTACATGTCGCCTATGGGCCTCTGACTTGGCTTTACATGCATACCGCATACCGTCGAGAAATATCTCTCAGGCTTGCTGGGCCGACAGTCTCGACAGAGAACGACAAAATCGCTAACTTTTGATTGCTAATTATTAACGAATAAATTCGGTTGCAACAATGATGCTTGCGAGAATCGCATCTTGGATGTAGAGACTTGCGTTTCCCGCAAGCATCGTTATTACAACCGAATTTTTTCATTGTTTTTGTAGCGATCGAAAGTTAACGATAATGTCGTTATCTATGTCGAGACTGCCATGCCAGCCCGCTAGCCCGCAGCTAGCGATAATTATACAATACGCACGTAAATCCGAAAAATCAGAGCTGCTTGTGTTGATCTTGGGTTTGTACTCGAGACTTGGCAGTCCTACGAGTTCACCAACCGAAGTAGGTATCTCTACAAGAGGGTCAGTAAATTCGAACGATATTGAAATCGAATTGGGGATTTGGGGGTCAAACTCCATATTGGTGTGCCGATGGGAAATCGAATTGGGCTTTATTTAAGTAAAAGCTTGGTTGTTTTAATCTGAGTGTATAATAAACCGTCATTTGCTAATGCGTCGAAATTGAAGCTTTGTTACCGAGCGAAGGAGGCTTAGGATTTGCGTATAAGTAAACTTGTACTCTAGCGTACCCACTACTTGCAGCATAAGGATTAGTGTTGCCAGGTCCGATTGGACCGGAAAATCTTAAAAATTTAAAATCGGGGCAGATGGTAAAACACAAATCGGGATTTCGGGTTTTAAATCGAGACAAACAACATATTTTTTTTTAAATAAAGACATAAGTAATTTATTGTTTTTTTACCAATATTACTATTCATCATTAGTAAATCTTATTTTAATCGGGCAATAATTTGTTGGACGAAGAAATTACAAAAAATTACCAAAAATAATCGTAACTTTAATTTTTTATTTTTTTTTATTTATTGGGGAAAACAAACAGTGACACATTACATTAATATAAAAAAACAATAAAAACAAGTATGAGTAAATGTGTTACCAACAACATTTTCCACGGAATACATTAAAAAATACAAGCTTTACAGACCATGCAAGTTTAGACCTACAAACTAAAATAATTTATAAAATATTAGTGTTATTTTTTTATAAGTATCTAATTTATAATTTAAAACTATTATTATATATTTAACTAATTTAAGACAGAAAAAAGAAAAAACAAGGTATGCTAATAATTATGCCTAATATATGCCTAGTGTTTTTTTCAAAATTACATTTTTAAATTTACCAGCAGAGAGAGCAAACATGTCAACATCATTGAAAAGTTTGTTGTAGTTGCTAGTAAGTCGACGCAGAGGTGCCCGCACACCTGCGTTATTATGACACGAGCTAACGGCAAACAGCGGCCGTGGACGCACCCCGCGGCATACTGTCGTTCTAGAAACGATGTAACTTATTTTATTACGAATATCCATACAGTCATACACATTACTACACAAATCAAACAAAAATACCATCTCCAACAGAGTGCGTCTAGATTTCAGATCAAGTAATTTATACTTTTTAAGTGAATCATTATAAGATACAGATGTACAAAAGCAACGGTAATGCATGACTTTTAGAAATTTTCTTTGAACCTTTTCAATACGATCTGAGTATTTATTGTAAAAGAGATTCCACACCGGCACTGCATATTCAAGCTGTGATCTAATAAGAGACTTGTACAGATATAAATTGGTAGATGGGCGTTTAAAGTCCTTCGCGAACCTCATCCCAAATCGTACATTCGATAGGCATTATTGACCACTTTATCAATGTGGGTATCAAGGTGAAGTTTATCGTCGAGAAGAATCCCGAGATCACGGACAAGTGATACCCTTGATAATGAAGTACCATCTAAAGAGTAAGGGTACTTGAGAACATTCTTATTTTTCGTGAAGCTGATACAACAGCACTTAGATACAACTCAGCTGCAGGTTATTAATCTTGCAATACTCAATAAAGCGATCCAAATCCTCCTGTAGTAATCCGCTGTCCTGCAAATTTTTGATGGGCCTGTAAATCTTGAGGTCGTCAGCATAAAGCAAGACTAGAGTTTTTAAAACAAGACGTGATGTTGTTTATAAATAATATAAATAGTGTAGAGGTCCTAAAATCGAACCCTGTGGCACACCGGAAGTCACGTCAATAGTAGTGGCAGAGCTGAAACCATTAATTACGACTCTTTGAGTTCTATTCGTGACGTATGAAGTAAATCACCACGTATAAATGAAATTTTATTCAGGAGCAACTCATGGTCAACCTTGTCGAATACTTCCCGAAAATCCATATAAATGGTGTCCACTTGAACACGAGAATCCATATTGTTAAATAAGTAATCCTGCTGGAGAATGCTGTGATGTAAAACTGGATATACTCTATTGTGGACTAACCTCTCAAAAATCTTCGACTTATTAGATATTAGACGATAGTTCTCAACATCTTGCGTAGAGCCCGACTTATAAACTGGTGTTATATTACCGCTCTTCCACACCTCGGAAAAAATTCCTTGTGCCAGTGATTTATTAAATATAATGAGTAAAGGAGCACAAATATTTTCAGCAGTAGCTTTATGAAAAGTAACTGGTAGGCCGTCGGGACCAGGACCTTTTGTTGGGTCTAAAGTTTTAAGTGCACTTAATATCTCCTCTATACTGAACTCTATCCTACTAATAAGGGAATTGTGCTAAAAAAAATTATAACACGATGGTACATATGGATGATACAGATGGTTATATCTTAAAGTTGGTTGTTCATAAACTATGTCACAAATTTCTTCGGGATCATTGGTGCTCTTGTTTTTCTATGTCATGTTAGAAGGGATTCCTGTAGAAGACTTGCGGTTTGCAATGTACGTCCAGAAATATTTTACATTATCGCGTATGCCATCCTCAACAGAATTCATGTACTTTTTGTAGCAGTTTGTGCATTCGTCATGAAATCTGGATCGGTATAGAGAGAACTGTTCATAATCAGAAATATTGTGATAAATCTTCCATCTAACCCAGGCTTTAACCTTGTTTTTATATATTTGTAACAGAGATGGCGAAAACCAAATCGGGAAATTAATCAGGGAATCTGGAATCGGAGATTTAGAATTGACTAGTGGACCGTAAGATTTTATTAGGCCAGAGATAATATTATAAAATGTATTTAATGCTATGTCTACGGATTGTTCTGACCCAATCTGCTCATTGCAGTTGATTTTACTTAATTCCTCATTTATCTTCTCATAATCACCCTTAGAATAATTAAACCTTTTCAATGACTTTCGAATCATGGTCGTTTGGGAAGATTTATATGGTATTAATACACAGAAAGGTGGGTGGTAATTGTCTATTTGCAGTAAATAGTCAGTGATGGCCAGGTCTAATAATTTTCCACTCAGATTCATGACAGTGTTGTACTGATAGGCGTTAAGGTATGACATAAATACTCCAAGATGTTCACAAATAGAGGAATTGCCACTACAAACTAGTCCCGATGATGGTACATTGTTACTACAGGGAGTCCAGTCAACATCAGGTAGATTGTAATCACCCAAGAGATAGAACTGTTCAACATTAGTGTCGCCAATCAAAGATTGCATGAAATCGAAGTATTGAATAAAGACATTCAGCCGTTCTAGGCGGTACATAGGCCGCCCCGAAGATCAGGTTCTTTTCCCTAATTGAGCTGGGCAATTTAAGAAGAACGTATTCTAGCTTTGCCTCTAGAGTTACCCGAGGACTAATCCTTACCGAGAGAAACCCCTTCAACACCGCTATGAGGACGCCACCTCCGTCTTTTTTATTGGTGGCTGTACGGTCTTGGTCACACCGATGTACTATGTAGCGAGAATCAATGAACTGATTATTAAATATTTCAGGTGTTAACCAGGTTTCTGTTAGTATTATTATATCGTAACAATTTGCTAGTATATTCATGTATAAAATATGCAGTTTGGTGCGGATCCCTCGACAATTCTGTAAAAGACAACCAAATTATCCGCCATTGAAATAGTAAATTTTGCAATAAAATATCAGGCCAGCATTACACGTTTCGATTTAAAATAATGTGATAGTAACAAAAGAGCATAATGTTTTAATTCGAACAAGTGCAGCAGGAAAAAGATACATACAAACACATAATTCTGTAAGAAATACTTAAATATTAACAAAACTCTCCAATACCAAGCAGTGACTGTGCGAGCAGCACAGCATAATAGTTTAATCTTATTATACATTTCAAAACACTTACCATCAAGATACATTAAAAACATGCTTTCTACAAACCTATACTTATAGCTGCCACAGCGCAACAGTTGAGTAGCAGTTATGGTGGCAAAGATTACTATTTGAGCTTGAAGCAGCTGATACAAGTATAACTTAATGTTGACAAACGCTTTGGTTCCTACCCTATATCTTAAAATACAAGCCAGAGGAAATAAAATACAAGCCAGAGGAAATAAAATACAAGCCAGAGGAAATAAAATACTTATATACTATTATTATTGACGCTGTTTTGTTTTATTAAAATTGTACTTTCGTTTTATTTTACTGCCTTTAGGATTGCCTTGTTTTTGTAACGTAGATATAAAATCACTGCACGCAATGACAGTTAGATTTAATTTGATTTTTTTATTTGAAAACAAATCACTCGAACTTTAACGGACGAAAGCCGAATGAATGTAATAAAAAAACGTAGATCTATGGATTGAGTGAAACAAGCAGACGTATAAGTTAGAAAGAGTTAGTTACGTTCTAAGCGATAAAGAGGGAGAACAAGCCAGTGATGCGATGCGCACGATTTTGAACGCATTGTCGCACTCGACATAGTGTTGCGAATGCAACTAATGTAAATCATCACACAATAAGATTTGGATGAAAGTTAGCATACACAGAGAGCTTATTACCTAGATTAACACATAAGATACTTTGTATCCCAGTAGTATGATCGCGTTGGACAATTATCGAACTCCACGCGGGCGAACCCGCGGGCATAAACTAGTAATTACATATAATTTTTTGGTAATAATTGTGGTTTTTAATAAATTTATTGATTTATCGGGACATTTAGCGTTTCGATCAAGTGCAAATCGGGACGCGTCCTCAGACCCCTAAAAATCGGGACGTCCCGCGCAAATCGGGACACCTGGCGACACTAATAAGGATGCTGCGGCGACACTGGCGGTGGCGGGTAAAGTGATATTCGTTGATACTGAGAGTAGCTAGATGGATATTAGAGGTAGATATACCTAGTAGGTCCAACAAAGTATTTTTAGTAGTAGGTAGTAGTTAGTACTTTCATTCAGCCTTAATTGGTCAGCTACTCGGGTCGATCTTTAGGTCGAGTTGATTACTTAGGTTGGTCCGTGGATGGGTAACCACCCATTACCTACATAGGTACCAAGTTCCCTCCGATGCATCGGAAAGCACGCTAAGCCGTTGGTCGCGGCTGTCATTTGCTATACATATTTGACAGTCGTTACAGATAGTCAGTGGTCCGAAAGTCTGACAACGAGTCTTACCAAGGGGTATCGTATACCCAGTAATAAACTAATGTACCTACTATAGCTTGTTTTAAAAGTTTAAAACATAGAAGTTTATTTTTCTTAGTTCAGTACACACGCATTGCCATCTACGCATCCAGCTAACTTCCGAGCCGCCATAAAGTTTGAACTATACCTACTTGCTGACAAAATATATTTTGGAGCTGACCAAAACCTTTGTAGTTAGCCGAAATGATAGCCGATCAGATTATACGAAATTTGTATTACCTACTAACTCATATTCAATTTCTAAAGCGATAGCATTTTTTTATCATGAAAGATCATAAACGCTACTTCCGTGATAAAAATCCGTAAGCAATAGGAAATGATACTTAAGTACTTATTTATTTGTCACTCGTGCTATGGAAAATAAATATTGGAATGACGCATGGATTTAATCATGCCATAAATTCTAATTAAATAATTAGTGCCTATTAAATTGTCAGTTCCTAATCCTAGATTAGTTTGACGAAAAACAAAAAAATCCCAATAAATATTATAAACGCGAAAGTAAGTTTGTTTGTTACCTTTTCACGGCTAAACCACTGAACCGATCATCCTGAAAGCATCAATATATTGTCAGGTGTACAGAAACGGACATAAAGTACCCGAGAAAATACCTAGTACTGTTCCAGAGAAAAACAAAATAACATTCTTATAAGATGGCGCGACTTGTCTTTCGGATCATGATTGAATAATGTAATATTATCACAAGCAGATTTCAACCCGAATTGATTGTCAAATTCTAAATTAACGCGAGCGAAGCCGCGGCAAAAGCTAGTTAGTGATTATAAACTTTTATCCAACAAATCATTGGACAGTTTTCTTTGATGTTTTGCAAAATAATCACCAACTTGACGGTTCGACGGCATTTTGATGCTTATTTCTACTTGTATTAAAGTATTTTTAGTTTAACTGGAACTAGTTATCTTTTTCTGGGATTATTGTTAATCCGTAGGATTACAAAAAGAGTCGTGAAAATAACAATTTCACGAACACGTTCTGTGGAATAAGGTGAGTAATAAGTCTTTAGCCAGACGAGGTAAAGTTTGGATGGGGAATAAAATCTTAGACCATTGCTCAACCATGCTGCATATGCACATACACATAAATAAAGGCAAAATTGCTATGGGTATTGGTTGCCCGCGAGCTTCATCTGCGTGAAATTGTTATTATTTATTATCAGCCATTCTGGGCCTGCCGCGTTGCTGTTTGCTACTGCTTGGGACCCATTTTGTGGTAGCTTTAGCCCATAAATCCTTCGGCGTGCGACAGATGTGGCCAGCCCAGTTCCATTTGAGCTTGACAGCCATGTGACCTCTTACATCGGCAATTTGAGTTTTGGAATGCAGTATCGAGTTCCTTACACGATCAGCGAAATTATTATAAAAATATAACTTCCCTGTTGTTGAATTGTTATAAGTGCCGTAACATCTTTCATATGCGTTCAGTAAGAAACTGTTATTTTGAAATTACATACAAACAGATACTTCAATTATATGAATTTGTTTAGATAAATATGTTTGATATGTATGCCTTGTTTTATACCCACACTGAAAGTATTGGCATTCTAACAACGGGTCAAACAATCCTCCTTCATAACACCGTTGTTATTTTAAAACAAAACAATATCGATTGTCTTCGAACAATAATCAAGGATTTATCTTCAGTTGTTGAATCACAGAATAACCTCCAAGTGTGGGGCAATGCTCGCGATGATAACAGAAAGGTGCGTTGTCAGGCACCTGTAACATAGCACACGTATTATTATCAACATACAAGGTGTAAACGTAGCTCGTGGCTAAATAATAACAGCCGCTCGAGGATGCTTGCTTAGGTTGATCTGTGGATGTGTGGCCACCTTTACAAATATTATTGAGTTTCCTACGTGCCTCGGAAAGCACGTTAAGCAGTTGGTGCCGGCTGTCAATTGTGTATCTTTGACAGTCGTCACAGGGTAGTGGCCCAAAAAGTTTGACAACCAGTCTTACCAAGGGGTATCGTATTACCCAGTATTATACTAACTGGGTTGTGGAGGTCAGATAACATCCATGTCGCTCCCTGTAAAATAGTGGTATTCAGCTGCATCCGGTTAGACTGCAAGCCGACCTCAACATAGTTGGGAAAAGGCTCGGTAGATGATGATACAAGGTTTAAACGGCCTATTCACAAGGCTGTCAATCAAGTATCCTGTACATCAAACTCTACGCAAAAAATATTGCTAGGAGACGACTTTTTTTTTGGGTGAAAAATCACGTTTTACGGTAGGACTCAATGTAACGCGCTGAAAAAATTGTGCTGATGGATGCATTGAAAAGTACGGGGGTCGTGGAAGTATTTAAAGTAAAGCTAAAACAATGTATTAAAAAAAAACTTGTATTCAATAAAATAAAACTTATGAATATGTTGGCACTTTGACCCCCAATATCTCCGTAACTAGAAGGTTCCCAAGTATGGTCTAGTAGAACTAAACAAGATCGCAATGATGGGAAGAACCACTGCTTTTCGGCTTCGTATTATTATCAGCATATACGAGTAATATACCTAGTATTTCAGCTGGTTTTTACCTGCGTAATTAAAAACATGGGCACCATACATGTATGCATATATCAGTAGTTTTAACTAGTAACAAATGGTCGGAATCAAGTCACACACACAAATAAATTAAATTAAAATTCTTTTATTTCGGACAACAGTGAGCCATATTTGGTTAGTATTACAAATAGCTTATATTCTAGTGTTAGTAACATTGATATAAAAATAGTACAATTAAAACAAGACGGCTTGGGAGGAAAACATGTTTCGTACCTAATCAACCTCCACACAAAATCCTAATATTATAAATGCAAACGACGGTAACGTTTGTTACCTTTTCACGCCTAAACCACTGAACCGATCATCTTGAAATCCTGAAATTTGCATATACCTACGTTGTCAGGTCAGGTGTACGGAACGGACATAGGGTACCTTTCACCCCGAAATAACTTGTACTGTTCCCGAGGGAAACAACAATAAATAAATAAATAAATAAATATCGCTGGACATTAACACACAGCGCCATCTAGTGCCACACTAAGCAACGAGGCTTGTGTCGTGGACACCAGATAGTTGATATACTACATACATACTTTTTGTTTCTAAATACATACTTATTATACATATAAACATCCATGACTCGGAAACAAATGTCCATGCTCATCACACAAATATTTGCTCCAACCGGGATTCGAACCTTAGAACGTAAGACAGCCTCACTACCGCTACGCCATTCGGGTCGTCAATACAATAACGTTCTTATGATAATAGATGGCGTATCACAGACGATATGTCTTTTAATAATAAATATTTGGAATGGGATCAGTATCATTACTGACAGGACATTATCGCCAGTAAGGCTGACACAGTGGTGATAGATCGATCAGTGCGCCGAGTAATGATAGAAAGGCAACGTTACCATCCCGCATGACGAGGACCTCGTGAAAGCTGAGAAAGAGAAACAAATAATATCTCGACTTGGCACACGAGGTTATCGACATGTGGAATGTGAGCTCGGCTATCATTGTGCCGATTGTCGTGACGACCAAGAGCCTCGACGACCAAGAGCCTCGACGACCATCTTTCGAAGCTCTCCGTAAGCGATTGGATCAAGGGGCCTGATTCAGAAAGCGCATTTTGAGGAGGTTCCTGTCTCTGGAGCCCTAACCACCGGTAGCTTGGACCCTGCTCCCGACATCGGCGGACCACAATTTTTTAAAATATTTTTTATGTTTTCTTATAAGAAATAGTTAAAAATTTAATCAGTTTGTTAAAAAGCTAAAATAAAGGAGATAAAATATACCTAATTTACTTAAGCATTATTCCTGTTAAGGAAATAAAAGAAGAATAAAACTCATTTTATTAGATTCGAATAAAAAGAAAGAAGGTTTTAAGCAGGTAAATAAATGCTATGTCAATTATACATTTATTAATTACGCTATAACAATAGTATCAGCAGTATTTAAATATAAGTAAACATGATGGACTCGGTCAAGTAATAATTGCAAAAATCATTTTCATGACATTTTTGTAGCGCTCGAGAATATTTGCTTAGATAGACAAATCGATGGCAAGCAGGGCAGCGCAGTGGTCTCGCACAGAGGCCCTACTCTCTAACGCTTCGTCCGTATATTCGGATCTATCCGTCTCTCTCGCGCACGTCTGCGAATGAGTGCGAGTGAGAGAGACGTATAGAAGCGTTAGAGAGTAGGGCCTCAGGCAACGATACCTGAGGCCCAGTCAGCAACAAAAGTTACGAAGGTCAAGTCTTTGTATGACGCAAAACTGTGGCATCGGTGTGATGACACTAGTTTATCTAACTGATATTTTGCAATACCTTTGATAAAACTATGACTCCACCACATGGACAGGGTTTTTCGTGTACTTAATTTATTTGAACACCATATCTCTCTCGTATAAATTATGAAAAAACATCGTGAGGAATCGGTCGTCGGGTCGTGTTTTAGACACAAAAATCGAAGACATGCGACACTCACCACCCCGATAACTGATTAAGTATATTGTAGCTCATTCGCTAGACGAAAAACTCAAGACTACTTGCTAATAACTTAAGGCCCTTCTAACCCTAAAATTAGCAACTCTATTTGTGGTTCAAACTTCGTTTGAAATACTGTTAGAATAAAGTTCTAATCAGCTTGCACTACAAAGCGGTTGTTACGTCAGTCACTGCGGCCGAATAGTGCGAAATGAGTGGTTTTTTGCGATTTACAAAAAATCTATTGATTGGACTAAAAAAATTAAACACATAAGAGACCTGCTTTATAGTTAGTTCAGTTAGTATGCAAAGTTTCATGATCTAATTTCAAGTACTTTTTGAATACCAGCGGTTTACTGTTCGATGTGGAGGTAACTTTGGAATTTTTTTCTATCGAGAAAAGTTTATGGAATCATTTTTCGTCACACATAGGTCTTAGCATTAATCCTCAACTTTACCATATATTTATTTCAAAATTAATGCTGCAGTATTTTAGGAGTAACGGAGGATCATGCATTGCTCTAAAGAAAGAACTGAGGCCTTAAATGGTGGTCCGTGACACGGCCTTTCGTCAACATGAATTTCATAAGTACTCCCTGTGACCAATATCTTACCTTACTTTTACTGTTTATTCCCTTGTTTCTAACTATACCAAACTTCACTCATACCTATACTCTTTCTACTCACCCACTTATTCTCTACTAACTATCTACTATTACATTTCAGACTCGTCCTCATGCTTACCGAGGAGTCCCGACCGCTGATTACGAAGACGACCGAGCGGAAAAGCCCTGGCAACGGGTTACTCATACATTACTTGTTCATTCACTTTTACTTCACTTTTCATTTCACCTAGTTGATTGTAGCTACTTCCTTTTGCACAACTACTTTGTATTTTTTTTACTTCATTTTGTGCAAATAATTTTGATTGACTTAATTTGTCACAATCAGATCTGTCATGTTGACAAGTTTCATTTAAATTACTTCACTTTTCAATTGCATTCATTTTGCACCACTAGTTGCTAGTTGGTTCATTTATACTTCACCTTGCATTGTTTTTTTTTCACTTTGCGCAAATGCACAGCTATTTCACATTTTGCAAATGCACAGCTATTTCACTTTTGGAAAATGCACAGCTTACACTACTCACTTACATTTTCCATTTCCTTTTCAATAACAGTACTAAATTCTGTTCCATCACTGACAAGATCACACAACAATTGACCATAAAAATCACCATGTTAATGGCCTATGGTATGTATTATTTCACCATACACTAGCTCATTTAACACCTTCTAATGTTCATTCATAAATATTTTAAATTCATTAACAATAGATAAAACTAAGCAGTGTCTTTAGATGTTCTATTAATCGCCTTTTTAAGACTTTAATACTAAGAGTAAATAATGTTTTAGTACAAAATAATAGGTTATCTGTTATAAATCGTTCATGTTGACATACTCGACTTTAGATTGTTTGAAATAAGGGTGTTTACATCATCAAGGAATATCATTTTATATTTTTTTATCGTTTTTTTTATGTATCATTTTAGGTTGTCTGTTGCCATACTCGACTTTTGATAGTTTTAAATAAGGGTATTTACATCATCAAGGGAATATCATTTTATATAATTTTTGATAGTTTTTAATATATATTATTTTAGGTTGTCAGGAGAGGACTAAGAAAAATTGGCAGTCATATGAATGACCCTGTCCGATCTGTAAGTTACAAATTAAATATAGGGTGTTTTATTGGGAATCGTGATGTCTTTTTTTAAAGGGGATAAGTGTTTTGGATATATGGTTTGAATAAATTGGGCAAATGATTATATGTTTTGATTGGGTGTCAGCTTTAAAAAATACTTGTTATTTGGACCTTTGTGGTGAAATGGGTCGAACCAACAAAAATGTTGGTTTGTGTTTTTAAGGTGGATGCTAAAAATTGCTATGAATATGTTTCAAGATTAATTTGTCTAGTGAATAGACTTGATAAGATCCCGAAGTAATGTATTGTGTGTTAGAAATTATGCTATATTAAAACTTTGGTAATTAGGGTTCCGTACCTCAAAAGGAAAAAAGGAACCCTTAAAGAAACACTTTGTTATCCGTCTGTCAGTCTGTCAAGACACTTTTTCTCAGGAACGCGTATAGGTAAGTATCAAGTAGGTATTTATATCTACTCGGGTCAACGGTCACTTTCAGCTGTAAAAAACATAGGACCGTGGTCATCAAAACTATAGGGTACTTCCCGTTGACCTAGAATCATGAAATTTGACAAGAAGCAATGTCTTACAGCACAAGTGAAGGAAAAAAATACCCACAAGTTTGTACGGCATCATCGGTGCGCGAGTCCAACTCGCACTTGCCGATTTTTTTTATCGTGTTTCTATTTTGCAAGTAACTTGCACGAATGAATGGTTGGTTCCAAACCCTCGTGTGCTGCAAAACTTAAGTCAAAGAAACGCAAACTCTGAAATTTATTTCTTGATACTTGTAGCTTGTATACTTTCAATTTACAAGATGGAAAGACTTAATATTCAAGCAGATTTTATTTTTATTTTTATTGCAGAATATAATTTGAAAGAAAGAAAAGTTTAGTGTATTAATTGGCGTTAAAATGAAAACCTTGACACCTCAAAACTAAACAAAATAAATGCCAAAAGGGCCTCAGCTTGAAATCAGATTAAAAAGTAGGTGCCCTAATTACTTTATCACTAAATCAATAATTAGTAGGACAATCTTAGTTATCATCAAACCGATGGATAAAAAATCACGACTTTAAAGAATTTGGCCATTAAAAATAGCTATTTCTAACATACCTACACAATATTAATAAACACCTGCTTAAGTTCTTATAAACTCATTATCTATTTTATTCAAATTCACTTATTAGAATGATTATGAGTGACAATACAGTATTCAATCACTTTAATATGCAAAGTCTCTAAGGGTAAAATTTCCTTAAAAAAATTATGTTATAGTTTTATACTTGGCCATTTAAGCAGATCTGAAAAAATCGTTCTGTATAGATTTAAAAAAAAAACATGATCTGAATTCACTTATCAAATGAGTAATTAAACCGTATAAAAAAATCAGGATACAAAATCTAGATATATTTTCAGCCTCTTATGGGATCACAGTTAAAAAAAAACCTGAGACTTTTTTTAATTTTTTCGCTATTTCTTATAGTTTAACATTTGGCCATTTCAGCACATTTGAAAAATTCATTCTGTATGCTAGATCTTTAAGAGGCGTTTCATTTCACGCAATGTTCATTATAATATATTTTTTTTCATATTGTAATAATAAATAAAACATACTAATTTCTTACTTATTTGGTTCTAAAATATTATCTTATAAAATCCTTTTAGATAACAATTGCTTTTTCTTGCTTACTAATTTTGTATTAAAATAAAACAATTTATAGCACTTGGTAGATGTTCCTTTTGCAAGTATTTTTATTTATCTGTTTTCCCCAATTAACCTTGAACGTAATGTTAATAGCCATAAAGTTGAAAATCTACAAAATAAATTTGACAGAGTTTAGTAACTAGTTGATGTGCTGGCGTTTGTACGTTTAATGATGTCTATATAAAAATGGTCGTTTTTTTTTGTGGGAATATCTCTTTCTATTTGGTGTCTTCAGTTCTTGACTGCCTCGTTGGTCTAATTGTTGCCAGCGCGACCGCTGAGTGAGAGGTCCGGGTTCGTTTCCCAGATAGGGCAAAATTTTCCCAGAAGCAACCGGGAGTTGTGTTTATTGATTTATGACAAAGCCAGGAGTATTTTAACTAACGAAATGTGGGTTCGATTCAAAGTCGGGCAATGTGTTATTGGGTTTTTTTTATCAGGGATTTCTCTGTAGCCCGTGGCTGCTACTGAGAAATCCCTGATTCACATTTCGCCAGTTATGTTTGAGTCCCATGTAATAGGGGCAAGCCTATTGCCATCAACCGGGCGCGAATCCAGACTCCGTGGCTGTTACTGAGAAATTTCTGATGGAAAAAACCCAATAACACTTTGCCCGACCCGGGAATCGAACCCAGGACCTCATGCTCAGCAGTCACGCTTACCATCATTCGAAAACATTCAACGAGGCAGTTGATTAAAACTTTGTTCCCCGTAAATCATCAACCCCACTTATTAATATTTCAGGTACCAAGCACACTGCTCATCGTAGTTCTAGGTGTCTACCTATTGTTAGCATTCTTCACTCAACTGGTGGAAGATAATTTGCCTGCCGTTGTATCCGATAATGATCTGCCTGATGATGTGAGTATCTTTTTATTAAATTTCATCATAATTGGCTCAAGAAAACAAGTAACTAGGATTTA
Organism: Xestia sexstrigata; assembly: GCA_941918905.2. Classification (NCBI taxonomy): domain Eukaryota; kingdom Metazoa; phylum Arthropoda; class Insecta; order Lepidoptera; family Noctuidae; genus Xestia; species Xestia sexstrigata. The sequence continues at coordinate 16,427,773 of OW799224.2, forward strand.
GCATCATTGGCCAATAATGTTCCCACTGCTGGAACTCAGGCTTCCTCTCTATGTGAGGGAATTAAAGAAAGAAAGAAAACATTTTTATTTGGCACATGCCATAAGTGCACACAACAACAAAAAATAAGAATAAAATAAAAACTTAAAACTAAGCAAGGACACAATAAAAACAAAAAAAGAACTTAAAATTAAACAGAAAAATGAAAAGAAATAATATTGTGTCTCACAGCTGCACCAAATAGGCCCAGTTCAGAAAACTGCCGAGGAGCTCTCGAGGAGTGCTCGACGCTGGTTTTCAACTGGACCTAAGATGATGATGTGACGGACATTAAACAGTTTTAACAGTTTGCTATAATTCACCACAAGGGCCCAGTGCGGGTTGGTAACTTGGTAGATGTCACATTATGTCTTCGAGTTTTTGTTTCTACGACATGCCGGTTTCTTTTACGAACCCGTTTTTTTTTGTCCTGGACCATACTTTACACCTTGTATTATGTTTCTTTAGTTAGTCGCTGCTCAAATATAATATATTTACCTCAGATAATGCATGAGAGCAGCGGTGGCCCAGGGGTGGCAGCCCCGACTTACAATCAGTACCTAAGTCTTGGGTTTGAACCCAGGCAGGCGCATTGATACCAGCCTATTACTGTCCCACTGGTGGGCAAAGGCCTCTTCTCGTGCAGAGAAGGCACGAGCTTTGATCACCACGCTTGTTCAAGACGGGTTGGCGATTTCAGACTTACATTAATTGTAAGTCCAGGATTCCTCACGATGTTTTCCTTCACCGATACTTGCCCTGATTTGAACCCACGACCTCATGCATGAGAGGCGAGGCCTTAACCTCTGGGCCACCACGACATTTTTTGGCAGGCAGGGGCATTACTTTGTGTAATTTAATTGATCACCACTACTTTCAAAACGGTGAAGGAAAACATCGTGAGGAAACCGAAATGTCCTAGAACCAAAAACTCGAAGACATGTGACATCTGCCAACCCGCACTGCGGCTGCGGTGGTGGATTATACCCCATGCCCTCTCATAGAGAGGAGGCCTGTGTCCCAGCAGTGGGAACTTTATAAGCTGATTATGCTACTCTTCCCTAGGGCAGCATAGACAGATGAAGATGCTACATGTTTTATTCGCAGAACTCTGACACATTCAGTGAAGAGACAGCGCGCCTCTACCTGGACCGCATGGTCGGCTTAGAGCCGCGCGTGTCCGGCACTGCGTTCCATCTCTCTTCGACCGTCGACCTGAAGGTGATACTCGACCATATACAGGCTCACGCTACTCAGGTGGTGAAGACTGATTGGCAGGTTGCTTCGGGTGAGTTTTTAAACTTATTTTAATAGCGTTTATACAGACAACGTCGCAATAGCTGTCAAATATTTACCTATTTTAATTAATTTGACAATATTACTGTATGGCAATAAGAAATACGGCCAACTAGAAAACTAAAATATTGATTATGAAATGCAATAATTAATATAGTAACACCGAATAATCAGTTTTACTCATAGATGCAAAACAAAGTATTTGGAAACTTTCCAAATGCCTTTTCTACACCTAAAACGGTTACAACATCAAATTCAGTGTTTTAATTGCAATTTACTATTAATAGCCATATTTCTTATTTCCATACTGTAATCGAAATTATCAAATTAATTAAAATAGGTAAATATTTGACAACTATTTGTGACGATGTCGAATTTTTGGATGCGCGCTTTTAACGGCGAACTGGAGAGTTTGTTCCGTACCTTCGTCCCAGCTAAAACATGAAGAAGTGATGTAGGGCATGCATTATAAGGCATTAGTGGCGTGCTGTTATCATCATAATTTCAGCCGAAAGACGTCCACTGCTGGACATAGGCCTCCCCGCGCGTGTTACCATATTGACCGGTCCCAAAATCAAAATCAAAAGCAAAGCATTTATTTCAAGTAAGCCAGTTACAGGCACTTTTGAATTGTCGAAACAAAGATGAAAATTAAATGTAGCTACAGTCCCAGTCACAAGACATAAAAACTGTGAAAGTACTGTAGTTGCCCATTCCCTAGCGTAGATTATGGACAAGAACGGGCATGAAACTCCATGGACACTCTTTTAAATCAGAATATTGTTACAAAATCTTGGTTACATCATTCATGTTGAGATGGTATATTATGTGAGAACAATGTAGCAAGATGTGCACGTTAAAAGTGTCCACAGCAAAAACACACAAACAAAAAAAATACAATTCAAAATAATTCATTCAAATAAGCCATGGCAACTAAGAGATGACCAGTCACAACTGACAGCGCCCGTTGCCCGTTGCCCGCGCTATTCAACTCAACCATTTTGAAGGGAACTAAATGATCCGACACATGCTCCACCATCAGCGAGACATTTGAGTGAGCATGACATACTCTAAACCGCCAGGGCACATTCAAGTCAAGAAAAGACGTAGGTTTCCAGTGAATGATAGCTTTCTAGTACATAGTACTCACACAATATGGGCTATGCATTTATATAATACTAAAGAGATTGAATTTATGCAATGCAAAGATAGTTGTACAATCTTCAGCAGCTCCAACAATACATTTGAATGCTATCAATTTATGCGCCCCTGTTAGCAGGACCAGCATTGAGCCAAGCATTTTTATCAGCGATATAATCGCTCAACTTGTAATATGCTTGCTTACATAGTGTGCGTTTAATGCATGTTTTAAATTTCGTCTCATTCAGTTCAAGAATACTTTGTGGAATTTTATTATAGCATCTCAAACAGTACCCCATGAAAGATGAGTCTACTTTAGCGAGTCTGAAACCTGGCTGAACTAGTTTGTCCCTATTTCTAGTACTGTAATTATGTCTGTCACCCCTTTTACCAAAAAGGTGCAGATTTTTTCTGACGTACATTATGTTTTCGTAGATGTATTGACAATGTACCGTCATGATGCCAATATTCTTAAACAGTTCCCTTAGAGAATCGCGCTTACGAAGATTATATATGGCCCTGATGGCTCTTTTCTGCAGAATAAATATAGACTCAATATCTGCAGCCCGTCCCCACAGTAAAATACCATAAGACATTATACTATGAAAGTAACTAAAATAAACCAGTCTAGCGGTATCTACATCAGTATACTGACGGATTTTTCTATTGGCATAGGCTGCTGAACTTAGCCGCCCCGCAAGAGAAGTAAAATGAGAACCCCATTGTAGCCTTGAATCAAGCGTAATCCCCAGGAAAACCGTTTTATCTACGAATTCAAGTTTCTCTTTATTCAATATTATATCACAATCACTACTTTTAACATTCGGTAAAGCAAATCTTATGCATTTGGTTTTTTTTTTCATTTAATACCAAATTGTTTGCTGTGAACCAATTTTGGACCTGAAGTAGGGCATTATTCTCGTCTTCTAGATTTTGGGCCCGCCTATTTATCTTAAAAATTAGGGAAGTGTCATCAGCAAATAACACCATATTTTGAGGTTGGTTTTTCAGTAAATAGGGTAGATCATTTATATATACTAGAAAGAGAAAAGGACCCAATATTGAGCCTTGTGGAACCCCCATTTTTACTTTGAAACCCTGTGAATTAACACCATTTATTTGAACATTTTGTTGTCTATCATTCAAATAAGATTTTACCAAACTAAGTGCAAGTTTACCCAGTCCGTAATGCTCAAGTTTCAAAAGTAATGTGTCGTGATTTACGCAATCAAACGCTTTGGAGAGGTCACAAAAAATTCCTATGGCGTCTTGAGACTCTTCCCACGCAGTAAATATGTGCTTTAATAAGGTTACACCGGCGTCAGTTGTACAACGTCCCTTGGTGAAGCCATACTGTTGATGAAAATGATAGAGCATTTGATTAAGCATTACTTTTTCGAAAACCTTGCTAAAAACTGGTAACACGGATACAGGTCTATAATTATTAGTATCTTTACTGTCTCCGGATTTGAAAAGAGGTATGACTTTACTGTATTTCATTAAATCAGGGAAAACTCCTTGGTCTACACATAAATTAAAAATTAAAGCTAAGTAAGGGGCTATAGTCTCAAGTATGGATGTACAAACTTTGACAGACATTCCCCATAGATGTTCGGTTAGTTTAATTTTTATTTGCCGGAAAGTTTTAATAACTATCATAGGGTTAATGTGTTTAAATTTAAATTCAGCCAGGCAGCCAGACACGTTCGCCTTTAATAAGCCAATTGAGAGTTCAGGTGAGGAAATAAGAGCCTCCGTGGTTTTTAGTGGTATATCGGTAAAGAAATTTACAAATTCTTTTTTATTTTCTGCTGTTTTGATCTTGTTGCTAATGTGCAGTGCTTTAGCAACCTTGCAGGTATTTCTAAAAAAAAATTGAATACTTAGCAACATACTTGTTAAAAGTTTCAGTGTTTATAAAAGGCTTAAGGCCATAAAGCTCAAATAGTCTTTCCCTACTTTTTCTGATACCTCTAGTTGCCTAATCACTAAATATGAATTTAGGGCAAATACTTTTTGTCTTCTTTTCAAAAGTTTTATTGAATTCCGTGTGAACTATTGAAAAGAAACGATCATACAATTGATCTATATTAATATCATCAAGGCTCATAACACTTAACTTGTTCTGTAGCGAAATATTATACCTATTTAATCTGCTAGAAGTTATAGGTCTAAATTTAATTTGAACTTTTTGTAATGGGGGTGTATTACACCTAAAGGTTACAGTTTGTCCGCTATGGTCAGAAGGCAGACAATTTACTATTGCTTTATCTAAGTAATCACAATCGCAGAAAATATTATCTATACAAGTAGCAGAAGATGGAGTGACTCTAGTAGGTTCTTTAAAAGTGTTGGTCAAGTCAAATGACTTAAAAAGATTTAATAAGCGACTGCTATTTGAGCATTCTTCTAAAATATTGATATTAAAATCACCACAAATAATTGTAGATTTATTACTGGCTGCAAGTTTTGCCATCACATCTTCCATTATTGATTCAAATAAGGAAAAGTTTTGATAGTTTGGGGGTCTGTACACACACACAATTACATGCTTATCTAGCTCAACACAGGACAGTTCAACGCAATGTTCAACCGAGAGACCTACTATGTCATTACGTTGCTTATATTTAAAACAATTTTTTATTAATATTAGGGAACCTCCACGAAGCATAGGTTTACGCGTTTTTTTTCCCGTGCGACTGCATCCAGCGGATGCCCGCCACCTTCACCAGGTCAACGGTCCACCTAGCGTGCTGTTACGTTACCTGATCAATTGGGTTTATGTTACAGGTGACTACTTCCACAAGTCCACATCGTCGTTCTTCAACATTTATCAGAACGCATCAAACATAGTTGCTTTATTGGAGGGTGAGAGCGGCTTCCACGCAAACGGCACACTAGGAAGCTCCATACTCGTCAACTGCCATTATGATTCTGTGCCTTTTGCGCTTGGTAAGAGAATTTATTTTTTATTAAAATTTTAATGGGATGAACGTCACTACGTTACTGGGCCTTTTGACTAAAAAATAGCCTATAACCTATCAGTAGACCTCAGAGCTACCAAATATACACAAAATATCAATATCAATATCTTATAAAAATCGGTGAAGCTGTTTCGATAACAAACACTGTGACACGAGATTTTTATATATAAGAAGATTATAAAAAGCTACTACGTTCGAAACAGAGAGATCGTAATCCACGAAAACGGGACATAAGTAGCTCCATTCTCGTCAATTGTCAGTACGGTTCAATTAAACTTAAAGTATGTTTGATTGGGTCAATGTAGATACATACCGGTGAACTGTTATTATGATTGTGCACCTTTTGAATTAAATATTGTGGGTTTATTTGTGGAGGAGCTCGTGGCTAAATGTTAGTAGCCGCTCAGGTCAGTCGTTGCAAGTTTTTTAATAAAAGTTTTTAATGTTAGAACTTTACATTAAATACCTCCATGACCCCTTTTCTATTCAATGCATCCATCAGCACAATGTTTTGAGTGCGTGACAGTAAATCGTGATTTTCATCCCAAAAAAAAAAGTCGTTTCTCAATAACAATTTTTGCGTAGAGTTACCTAATTTGATGTACAGAATGCTTGGTTGACGGCTTCGTAAATGTGTTGTGGTCCCTATCAGTGGCGAAGGATCCATATAACTCGATTCCTACCGGATTCCTGTTGAATAATGGCACAGTCAGTATTCTATAGACTCATAATAAGACATTAAAGATATGTACTCCGGCTTACTTCTTACAAAAATTGTCCCTTCGCTACTGGTCCCTATACACCTTCTAGAATATCTTAATAACTTGTTGTTTTTATTTGTCATTTTACAGGAGCATCAGACAACGTCGCATTTTGCGCAATCATGGCGGAATCTTTAACAAAACTGTCTCGTAGCAAAACTAAGTTGAAACGGAACATTATTTTCCTATTCAATGGAGCTGAGGAGAACGGATTACAGGTAACTTTACTTCTATTTACCCGACTGCCAAAGAAGGGTTATGTTTATCATTTTGTATGTTTCTTTGTAAATTTCTATAAAACCTCGTATGCTCCAAATGGCTGGATGGATTTCAACGATTAGATTCGTCTCAAAAACCCCAAGCGTCCTTAGACAAGTGTTTAAAAAAAAATGGCGGGTTTATTGGCGCTAAATTGTAAGTCGGTAAAAATTTTTTTTCAACCGAACCTATGAGTAGGATATTAAAATTAAGGAAATTAAAAGAAGATATACAAATATAAATATATTGGTACATAATACAATTTGTATTAGGGTTTTTGATACTTCAAATTGAAAGAAAAGAAAGAAAGAAAAAGGTAAACCACCATACCAAAGGAGAAAAAGGAAGCAAGGAGGGGTGTTGTTTGGTTAATGGTAATATTACTTGTTATTATCTTACACCTGTGTCTATAAACAGGTGAGGACTTCGTAGCTAAATAATTACAGCCGTACAGGTCGATCTTCAAGGTTAAGCCGCGCTTGCCTAGGTCGGTATGTAGATGTGTGACCATCATAACATTCCGAGTGTCCTCCGTGCCTCGGAAAGCACGTTAAGCCGTTGGTCCCGGCTGTCATAGGTAGATCTTTGACAGTCAGAGACCCGAAAGTCTGATAACCAGAATTTCCAAGGGGTATCTTATTACCCAGTAGTACTTAGTAGGTACTAAGTTGTGTAGGTCAGATAGGCAGGTCGGATAGCTCCATGTAAAGCCGAAAGGCACTTGTTCTCTCCGTCATTGCGATGATTTTTTTATTCTACACCATACCTGGGAACCTTCTGGTTACCGAGATATTGGGGGTCCAACTTTTTGACAAGTTTTTTATTTAAATACAAGTTTTTAATGTAAGATTTTTACTTTAAACACCTCCACGACCCCCGTACTAATCAATTCACCCATTATCACAATGTTTTGAGTGCGTTACAACCACAAAACATGATTTTTCACCCCAAAAAAAAAAAAAACCCAGCAATAATTTTTGCGTAAAGTCACTTAGTTTGATGTACAGAATGCTTGGTTGACGGCTTCGTGATGAGGTTGCTTACACCCTGTATACTGGTATTCAGCTGCATTCGATCAGAGTGGAAGCCAACACCAATACAGGCTATTTTGCTACTGTCATACATATTATTTGAATAAAAATCACAAGTTAAGATCTCGGCAATTTATTTACTGATTAAATCTACGAAGTTTACGCTTTTATGTGTCAGATAACAGTTTATTATTTGCTACTAATATAATAAAACGTCATAAAATACAATAAATAGTTCGCGATATCATACAAATAGTAATGAATCATTTGATATCCGGGTCGTAAGAGGCGTTTTCATTACTACCACGTGTATATACTGTAGCTTTGATTTAATAGCGGATATTACTGCCAATTTCATCCACCGGATTGTAATATATCAAAAAGCCTAATACCACTCGTTCGTACTACCACAGTATAATTATAAGCAGTAGTGTGACTCTGAAGTGTCCTTAAATTCAATGCCTACTGTCGATGAGCACTAGGGTTGCTACTATCGGGTATACTGTGTGGTTTATCGTTAAGAAAATGACGCGGCGCGCGCGACTATCAGTCTGTTCGTTCGCACCTTGTTACTGGCGGGTTAAAGGGGAGCACTCCTTTAATTACGTCCGTGTTTCGGGCGTTTTTTGAAGTCAACCTACTGCTTATAATAGGCTAGTTTCCACCATCAATAAATTGCAAATGTATTTAGTCCTTCAGTTAGAGTATTGGAAAATAATGGACACGTGTTTTTTATTTTTGTAAATCAATGAAGACAAAGATAAAACGCATCAAAACTCGAGAGTGGGGGCTCGTGACGTCACAAGGCACTAAAAATTATAGCACGGCGTGACGTATTGAGAATTTTAAAAGTGTCGTATCTTCGTCAATTTTGGTTTACGTAACAAAAGAAAAATACGTGTCAAATATTTTTTGATAATCTAACTGACGGACTAATTAGATTTTTTCAGGACAAGCCTATTATACTGTGATAATACCGAGTTCACTGACGGTTAACCACTTTTCAACCTTACTAAGTTGTGTTACCGTGTGCTAATTTAAAAAGCAATTTTTTTTTTCGAAATTTTCGTCACCCTGCGATGTGCATTAAGGAGGCTTACTGCCTTCTGAAGCAGAGCCTTGAAAGAGGCCAAAAGGCCATTGGCCGTTACGAAAATCGGCATAATGTTGCCGAGTTCATACTCCACATTCCAAATTTTATACTTTTATTTATTTTCTCGGTTTTAATACCAATAAACACAATTGTCTGACTTTCTTCCTTTACGCGCCGTCGACACGGCCTGTCGTCATGAGACGGACGGACGGCGAGCTAGCCCATAGCCCACCGTCCACAGGCCCGCGCCTACGGTGGCCGGGGGCCACGTGGTGGCCCCCGACGCCCGGGGCGTCTCCCGCGGCGGCCGGGACGCTGTGAGGTTCTCTCCCTCTCACGCTCCGCCACCTCCTTCTCTAGCATTACTGTTTCGCAGAAGGAGGTGACGGCGTCCCATTCCGTCTCGCTCCGGACCATGGCTTGCACCAGGGCCGGACGCGAGAGGTCGCCGCCGCCAATCGCCGAGGTTTTTTAACCCTAATTTAATAATATATACTACTCTGTCAAGAAAGTACCCGGGAAAAGATCAATAATACACAAAATGTCTGTTATTCATCCAAATTTATTTTATCACCTTCAAAGTATGCTCCTTTAGAAACGATACACTTGCGCCAACGAATAATCCATCCATTCATCAAAACATTTTTAAACGCTGCTTCCGGAATTGAGTTCAGTTCTCGCCGCGAATTCTCCTTTATGTCTTCTATCGATTGAAAACGGGTGCCACGAAGTGGTAATTTGAGTTTAGGAAAAAGAAAAAAGTCAGCAGGAGCCATATCTGGTGAATATGGTGGTTGCTGAATGGTATTTGTTGAGTGTTTGGTCAAAAATTCGTTCACAATGATAGCCTTGTGCGAAGGCGCATTGTCGTGGTGCAAAATCCATGAATTTTCTTTCCACAAATCTGGCCTTTTTCGTCGAATTTGCTCTCTTAAACGCCGCATAACGCTCAAATAATATTCTTTATTTACCGTTAGACCTTCCGATAAGAATTCAGAGTGCACAACACCGCGATAGTCAAAGAAAACAGTCAACATGACTTTGACATTTGATCGACTTTGGCGTGGTTTTTTCGGTTTCGGTTCAGTTGGAAGGCGCCACTCCGAAGCTTGTTGACTAGTTTGCATGTCAAACTCGTAAACCCACGTCTCGTCACCAGTAACAATGCGTTTCATGAATGTTGGGTCCGAACTGACTCGTTCTAGCATGTCCTCAGCGACTTTCATGCGATTGAGTTTTTGGAGAAAATTCAGATCTTTTGGGACTAGCCGAGCAGCAACATGTTTCATACCCAAATGATTAGTTAAAATGGTACGGATCGACTCGTGAGATACAGAAAGTTCGGCGGCTATCTCTCTCAGAGTTGAATGGGGATTTTCAGTCACTATTTTCTTCACTTTTGCGATGTTAACTTCAGTTGCAGACGTTGACGGCCTACCAGAGCGAGGCAAATCTTCCATCACATCTCGACCGCTTTTGAACGCTTTGAACCACTCATAAGCACGAGTTTTTGATAAAGTCGATTCACCGTAAGCCTTCTGTAACATTTTCAGTGACTCCGAACACGAAATTCCATTGGCGATGCAAAATTTAAGACAAACTCTTTGTTCGATATTTTTGTCCATTATGAAATTCGCAATACACACTATATATGATATTAGTAAAACCAGCACTGTATTTAATATAAATAACAGATGCAACTCAAACTCCGCGCCAAAATGGAAAACAGTTGTGCCAATCTAACAACTACAAAAAAACAAAAATTTGAATTTGGAACCATAAACAAATCATCCATTCCCGATACTTTTTTGACTGAATGTATAATCATATTTATCAATTTGTTGACAGGCAAGTCACGCGTTCCTGCAGCATCCCTGGGCTCAGGGCGCCACAGTCGTCATCAACCTAGACGCAGCGGGGATGAACGGGAAACCTACCATATTTCAGGTAACATACCTACTTTTTTAAACCCACATAAATAATTAGCCCACTTTATTTCAATCAAAATTTATACTATACAGGGTAATTGGTAATTGAAATGGGTGATACAAGACATAATTTGCAACAATTTTAAATTAATTTTATTTAAATTTTTTTCAAGACAAGTTTCTCACAATCTGCAGTTTATGGTGGAAAAATTCAAGAAAAGTTTGATTTCTCAAAAAAAACAGTTTTAACCCCAGCGTGTACAACTAACTCCTAACAAACACATTTCATTAACTACAATATTCTTTGCAGGTGACAGACCCAAGAGTATTAGGTGCCTATCACCGCTCAGCTCCGAAGCCTAACGCACAAAGTGTGGCCGAGTTCCTGTTCTCCTCAGGGATTATACCTTCTGACACTGACTTCAGGATATGGAGGGACTTCGGAGGTATACATGGTAAGATATGTTAGTGACAGGTCCACCAGTACTGGACGCATATCACTGCTCCGCACCGAAGTCTACGGCACAAGATCTAGCAGAGTTCGACTATATAGACTCCGGACCCAGGTTGGTAAATGTGGTGCTGTCCACAAACGATGGAATATCGTGCCTTGCGTGTCCTGTTGTTTGTTCACTACAGCAACTGATGAACGCTACCGAAAGTTCCAAACTAGTAGCTCAGCTCTGGGCCAACACAATGTAGATTGCCATCGATACGCTATGAAGAAAGAGTAATAGTAACAATTTTTCTCCATCAGGTGTCGACATGGCCTTTGTGAAGTGGGCCAACGTGTACCACACACGTAACGACAAGCCGGAGCTCCTGCAGGCCGGCGCGCTGCAGGGCGCCGGCGACATGATGCTCGCGCTCCTCCGGGAGGCCGCCAATGTCGACGATCTGGATGAGCCGGTAACTATGTTTGTGGCTCCAGTACGGTGTTCATTTGTTGCTTGCAGCTTCTTCACATTATTTAATGATAACTAGAGGGCGGAGAAAAAAGAAGAGTAAAGCCGTGTAAAAATAAAGATATATTTTTTTAAAGCTATTCCCATAAAATTTCAAGAAACTACATGTAACTCGAAAAGTATCAATAAACGTGGGACATATGTGGGGTAATTTCGGATAACATAATTGAGTTCTCATGTGTGTATAAAATTGAGGGCTCATGATCAGTATTAGAAACAGGATCGTTTGGCATCCAAAATAAAATGGTAATTTTCTATATGATTAATCTATTTATATATTTTTTTATAATCTGTGAATGGGGATCAAAATTTCACAAAAAAATATAGATAGTCTCTTAAAACCATTTTCGTATAGGTACAACGGTTAAGGTAGTTCCCCTTACTGAAAATTACCAACCTGTATATATTTTTTATGAAATCCAGCGAAATCGGGAAAATTTGTACATTGTTACCCATTGGGGTTTGGTGCCCGAGCGTAGCGAGGGCGCTAATAGTTCGAGAGACTAAATAAGTCTTTAACCCGAGTTAAACACTGTGTTTTTCATTACGAATACAAGGAAAGTAAAAATAAAAACATGAATCAACTTGAAAAAACAAATGAAGATTGGATTGCCGCTTTTAGCCATTAACTATTTTTCATTATCATCGTCGAAAAAAAAAAATTTAAAAAATTAAAAAACCCGACTGCGTAGAAATTATCTAATAACTTAAAAAAAAAACTGAAAAGAAAAAAACTAGTTCAGGAAACAGGACATATTGACTGCAACTAGTCTAGATTATTAATTTATACGCAGTCGGTTTTTAAATTTTTTAAATTATTATTTTTATTTTACACTTTTTAGTTACTTAGATATACCATTTGAAAATCCTCATGATGAGCCCTTTATAGAGCCGTTCAGGCTGCAGAGCGTGCCAAACATTTGAATTTAGCGCAAAAAATCCGCTATTTTGTTTATTTTTTTATTTTGATATACCCAGTGTCACTCTCATAGTAAATACAAATCTAAAGACACCTCTCAAGCTAAAATCCATCGAGCCGTTTATTCTGCAGAGCGTGCTAAACATTTGAATTTGGCGCGAAAAATCCGCCATTTTGTTTTTATTTTTGATATACCCAGTGTCACTCTCACAGTAAGTACGAATCTAACGACACCTCAAGCTAAAATCCATCGAGCCGTTCAGGCCACAGAGCTTGCCAAACAATTATACATACATAAATACATACTCTCGAAAAACACAACCCTCCTTCTGGCGCAGTCGGGTAAAAATGGTAAATATTTTGCCCAAATCGATGTTATTTTTAAGTAATAGTTGAAACTTAATTATAATAAAGTTATTTAAAAATATATATTCTTTAATTAATACTTAACTTTATGTTATTTATTTTATACTACACTTGCTTAGTAAGTGTACCAATAGTACACCACTAAAAGGCTTGAAAGCTGCTCATCAAACCTTCTCCTATATAGGATATAGGCAGTTATAATGTATGGAATTTCATTACTGCCCTGAAAATCAGGGTAGTAATCCATTACTAACGCGTTTTGTTTTTTTTTTTAAAGTCTTGATGACGTTGGCAATCAAACGATTTAATTTTACCATAAAAAGTACTGGCCACTAGCACTTTTAAAGCAGGTAGCATACATTCCGATATGGCCGGCAAACTTCAAACCTCTATGCGGTAGACCGAGAGATTTATAAAACTCTCTCGCTTTAACACGCGCGTAAGTTGGAACCTGGGAAACTGGGCGTTTTTACCTTCTCTAACGTCTTTTGGCGCGAAAACTGTTTGACGCGCTAAAATTAAAAAAAAAAAAGACTTATTGTTGGTCGACGTATGTTGTAGAGACAAATTTCTTGTCAAAGTTTGTTACAATTGTAACAATGTCAATATAACTTTAAAAAAAATGCTTTTTTAGCTGTTTCGTCTTTTACTTCTTTGTGCTTAAGTGTAGTATAAAGCAGTATATATCACTCGAGGGTAAGTACAGATTACTAAACTCGTGTGGTTCACGGCTCAAATGCACACTCGATTAGTAATCTGTGCCTTACTCCCCTTGGTGAATAAATAGCTATTATTTTTCTCTGTTTATGATTCTCCCTAGGGCTGAAAAGTATTACTTTCAACCCGCTCCTCAGGCAACTTCAGACGTACTTTCCGAGTATGAGTAATGAAATAGTAGATTGTTATACAAGGGTGGAAAGAAATCAATTCCCATACGAGGTATTTAGACGCACGAGCGAAGCGAGGGCGGCTATAGTCCGAGTGGGAATTGATGACTTTCACCCGTGTTAAACACTCTACTTTTCATTTCAAATATAAGGAAAGTAAAAAATAGTAGTTTTTCTAAAATATTTATTGATAGTAATAACATGAGTAGTACCTATTTAAAATTAATTGAGAAGTTAGAACAATTTGTGAAATTCAAAGTTAAATTTTTGTTTGGAATATTTACACTGTTTGATATATTATGACAAATTTGGCTGTGTTGGATCTCTGTAAAAGTAGAAGACTCTGGTATTTCATTAGACGGTGGAATCCATGGCGGAGACTCTCTTGAAGTGGTTGGTTGAGGCGAATTGGGGCGTATATTTATAGTCTCAGTTAATTTCTTTGAAATTTTAGATTTATTTTGGATAGAATCCTCAATGTAGCCTTCCGCGACTGTGCTGGATTTCCATCCTCCATGTCTTTTTAACATTGTTAAGTTCGCCCCAGAATCGGCTAACAGTGTCGCTGACGTTCTTCTATAACAATGCCCGGTATACTGCTCACAGTTTGGTAAATTCAAATATGTTGCTATCTGCTTTGGCATAACTGAGATTTTATTTTTACCGATCACTTGTAAAGCATTTTCCCTTTTGGTAGTTAAGAAAAAAACGATCCGTTTTTATGTCAGTAGGTCTAAGCTTTTGATACTTTTTTACTGTTTGTGTAAACTCTTCTCGTACTACAAATGTGCGCTCAATATTTGTTTTTGTTTTAGTCAATTTTACAACTAATAACTGACCATGATTTTCAACGTCTTTAATTGTTAGATTTGTGAGCTCACTGCTTCTGCAGGCGCCGCTTATACCGAGTATCAATACCACCTGTGAAAACAAAGAATTTTGTTAGTATTTATCTTTTAGGTATGTAGGTAAAATAAACAGGTTTACTCTAAAAATGCATGCCGTTCCAACGTCTTTACTCTTGTTATATGATAGGGTGTGTGGCAGAGTCATATTAAAATAGTATTATGATTGAAAAGACTATAATATGCTTCTTAAATACAATGTGTGGTGGTGTCGACATTATTGTACAGACAGACTAAGATGATCTTTATTTTATAGTGTGGCCAGCTTATACAGTGTTGCCACTTGTATACTTATTATTATTATGACATCTCCCCTCTTTTAAATTAAATGGAAAACTTACACAAGTTACATCTAAGATAAGAAGTACATTACTACAACAAAACACTTACACAAGATACTTATACAAACAAAATACCAAAAGAGATGCTCATGACACATCATTACAAATTTAGCCTCTTTGGCCTTTTGACAACTCTACCAGATCTGGTTTTGAATTCACCAGTATTATTCTGCTCAGGACTAACGAATGTAGGAAGTACTTCGAAATCAATAGCTGTATTATTTTCATTTGCACAGATATTATCATTAACATCATTAACACTAGTAGAATAGTCAGTAGCCACATAATTAGAATCATAAAATTTCTTAATTTGTACCCTATTTCTCCTGTACGTTCTTCCATTACTACTAATCACATAACTTCTTGGCTCAGGACCTACTTTAACAGTTACACCTTTACTCCATTTCTTATCAGAAGGAAGCAATTTAAAAATTACAACATCATTTGTATGCAATGGACTTAAATTTTTACCTCTAGTTTTGAATGACTTTGACTTATTTTGCAAATATTTATGATACAATTGAGGTTTGGGTACTTTGGGTTTTAATTGTTCTGTTGTGGTTGGAATGAATGTTCTTAATTTTCTAGACATTAATAGTTGTGATGGGGAAGCCAGACTGTTTGTTGCTGTGTTTCTATATTGAAGTAAAGTTAAATAAATGTCAGTATTTGCATGACTTGATTTGATAAGCATATTTTTTAGAGTTTGAACTGCTCTTTCGACTTGTCCATTTGATTGAGGATAATTAGGACTACTAGTAACATGTTCAATGTCCCATGACTTCACAAAATTTTGAAATTCAATTGAACCAAATGGAGGACCATTATCAGAGACTAAAATGGATGGGATACCATGCCTTGAAAAAATTGATTTTAATTCCTTAATCACAGATTGAGCTGTTGTTCTTTGCATTAAAGCTAATTCAATGTACTTAGAAAAATAATCTATACAGACCAGATATTTATGTCCCTGAAAATCCATGAAATCAACTCCTACTTTGCTCCAAGGAAGTAGTTTAATTTGATGACTAAACAATGTTTGCTGACTGTTATTATTACTGAATTGCTGACATGTTGCACAAGACCTGACTATGTTTTTAATATCATTGACCATATTAGGCCAAAACAAAGATTCTTTAGCATATTGAACTGACCTAGACATACCAAAATGACCCTGATGGATTATTTCCAACATTTCTTTTCTAAGAGACTGAGGCACTATGACACTTTCACCTTTAAAGACAAGTCCGTCAGCGAGGTATATTTGATCAATGAATTTTAAATATGGACGAACCTCAATAGGAATATAATTTTTGTCAGACGGGAATCCTTCTTTAACAAAATGAATAAGACTATTTAATGACTTGTCAGTAAGAGTTTGTTCTTTAAATTTATTGAGCCTATCTTTAGATATTTCAAGACTTGATAATAATACTCCGACATGAACTTCAACATTTTCATTTAGTTCATACATAGACTCAGGTAGGGGTGCTCTCGATAGGGTATCAGAAATATACATTTTCTTGCCCGGGATATACATGACATCCAAGTCATACTGTTGAATTTTTACCATTAGGCGTACTAGTCTCTAGTCAATGTTCCACATCTGACTGCGAATATGAACAATCAGCACATCACATTTTATGGGAGTGCAGTCTTTGGCAGAATGAACGCAACATTATGTTGGATAGTGTACAGGTTACATCCGGAGTTATTTACTATACAGACCTTGTGGAAACTAGAACAAATTTCCGTGCGTTCAAGCGTTTTTGCCATACCTATTATTGGAATCAAATATAACAGCTCACAACTTAGGACCCATTAATGTTAATATTTATCCGTGGTGCTAGGCAACTGGGCCTATCCCAGTTGTAAACGTCCCTTTGTGCCTATTGGCCTTGTTTCGTTCTGTCTCCTGCTGAAATGGAGGGAAGTGGAAATTACGGTTTTTTCCTACTCCTCCACTATACTTTTCTGATTAATTTCGTTGCGGGATCCAAGACAGTTAAATTCATTCTCTGGGACTTCGTCGAGCTTCATTGTCTCGGCGCTTTTCTGGTGGTCGCCACTGTTGATTCTGGCTTTCAGGAGTTACAGTGGTTTGGGAACAGTGTGGCGGGCTTGTCCCAATAAAGGCGTACTAGTCTGGGAGGAATTTTATTTAAAGATTTTTTAAATAAGGGAACTAATGGCTTATGATCTGTGTGGACAATTATTTTACGTCCATATATATATTGATGGAATTTTAGGCATCCAAAGACAATTGCGAGTAATTCCCGTTCTATCTGGGCATAATGTTGTTGACTATCTGTTAATGTTGCTGAAGCGTACGCTATTGGTTTATTATTTTGCAACATAACTGCACCAACTGCTGATTGTGACGAATCGCATGACAAAATTATTTTTTCATTTTCATCAAAATATGCTAAAACTGGAGCCTTTGTAATTACATTTTGTAAATTTTTAAATTCCTGTTCATGAATATCATTAAACTGCCAAACAACATTTTTCTTAAGGAGTACACGCAAGTTTTTAGTTTTCTCAGAGTAATTTTTAATAAAAGGCGACAGATAAGTTAACATTCCTAAAAAGCGACTTAATTCTTTCGTGTTATTAGGTTTTGACATATTTACAATAGCTGTAACTTTATTAGGATCAGGACACATTCCTTGTGCATCAAATAAATGACCCATGTATGTGACTGACTGTTTGTTTAGTTTAGACTTTGACATATTGAACTTCATTCCGACTTCTCTAGCCCTTTCTAAAACAGTTCTTAAAATTGTGTCATGTTCCTTCTGGGACGACGCATAGACTAATACATCATCAAAATATATAATTATATTTGGAATATTTTTGAAGAGATCAACCATAATGGCATTAAAGAGCTCAGGTGCTGAGCAGACCCCAAATGGTAAACGAAGAAATTTAAACCTTCCGAACGGAGTAATAAATGTACATAACTGTGAGGATTCACTATCTAATGGTATTGTCCAAAATCCAGAATTTGCATCAAGTGTTGAAAACACTGTAGCCCCTTTCAATTTTGACTTGACTGTCTATACTAGGAAATGGATAATGTGGTCTTAAAATGGCTTTATTCAAATTTCGTGGATCAAGACAAACTCTGAGCGCACCATTTCGTTTTTTAGTGATGACTATACTGCTGACCCAACGAGTTGGTTCGTCGACTTTAACTATTACACCCAATTTTTCCATTCTAGCTAACTCTGACTCTAATTCTTTAAGTAAACTAAAAGGAACTTTACGAAGTGGTTCTATAACCGGATTGACTGATTTGTCTATTTCTAAATGACATGGCTTTTTGACACAACCTAGACCCTCAAATATATCCTTAAACTCTTTAAATAGATTATTTTCAACTTCTGAATTAAATGAGACTGAATTAACTCTTTTAACAATTTTAAGCTCTGAACATGTTTTCAGCCCTATGACAGTAGCACAATTAATTTCCAAAATTATAAAAGGAATCTGACTTTGCTTTTCATTAATAAAACACCCTAAGACAGTCTGACCTCTCACAGGCAGATTTTGTTTACTAAATGTTACTATTGTAACTGAAGACGGTGTTATTAAATTTTCAGACAGTTCTAAACTTTGAAATGTACTCATACTCATCACATTTGCTTGAGCACCAGTATCTAGCATACCAGTTATGACATGATTATTAATTTTAATTTTAATATTCCAAGATTCCAGAGTATTAACTGAAACCTCACCAAATGCATAAATTGAACCCATAAATAATTCTTCAAGTTTTTGACTATTATTACTATCTTGAAACTGTGACTTGACTACATTTACCGAAGACTTATTACCTTTATTATTATCTTTTTTAAAATAACAACATTTAGCATAGTGACCCTTTTTATGACAATTATTACATTCTACATTTGAAGCTGGACATTTAAAACGGTGTTTTTGAGCACATCTAGTACAAACTTCTGACCTGTTGTCGCTTCTGTTTCTTTGACCTGACCTGGTACGACTCCTGGTATGACCTTCATCTCTGCTAGTGCTTCTGCCCCTGTTGTAACCTTTTCCTTTGTTATGGTTGTATACTGCTCCAAGAACGTTTTCCTCGTTTGATATTTCGTTCGTCTGTATTGTGGAATGCTTTATAGCCTGGGCCAATTGCATGACTTCATCAAGGGTGGTCTTGTTTTCTTGGATTAGACGTTTTTTAATTTCAATGTTGTCTGCATTTAATCCACAAATAAAAACATCTTTTACTAGACTTTCTCTCAGTTTATCAAACTGACAGTTTAGACTTAAGTTTTGTAACACGGTAATGTAATCATTAATTGATTCATTATTTTGCTGTTGTCTTGTAAAAAATTTATGGCGTTCATATGTGAGGTTTAATTTAGGCGTGAAATATTCCTCGAATTTCGTTATTAATGCCGAATATCCAATTGTGTCAATATCCAAATCAAAAGAGTTAAAAATTTCGAGGCCCATGTTGCCTAAATAATGTAGCAAGATGGCTACTTTTCGTTTGTCACCTTCATTTTCAAGCCCAGTAGCTCGTATATAAATTTTGAACTGGCTCATCCACCTTTTCCATTCTTGCGCCTTATTACTTGCATTATAATTAAATTCTGGTATTGACCCTCTGACTTGAATAGTTTGAGCATTTTGACTACGAGACGACGACGCTACTGGCAACGGGTCCGGCATTTTTTAATTTCTTTTGCTTTTTCTTGCACACTCACTGAATAGACTAGTAAATTGACTCACTGAACTTCTGACACCATGTTATATGATAGGGTGTGTTGCAGAGTCATATTAAAATAGTATTATGATTGAAAAGACTATAATATGCTTCTTAAATACAATGTGTGGTGGTGTCGACATTATTGTACAGACAGACTAAGATGATCTTTATTTTATAGTGTGGCCAGCTTATACAGCGTTGCCACTTGTATACTTATTATTATTATGACAACTCTCAATATACGCAATCTGGTCAGTGTCATTGTCTCTTTTTGTACAAACTTATCTATAATACTTATCAGAGTAAAGACGTTGGGAACGATGTTCATTTTTAGAGTAAAAGACTTCTCCTTACTTAGATAAACGTTTAGCTTACCTTCATTGCCAAATATATCTCGTCAGGGGCTTCATTTAAAAATGATTCCACTTCGTAAGAGGTGAAAACCTTAGATTTTTTGCTCTTGAACCCCTGAGACTGTCTTTTCAAAAACGCTGTGAGATTATGGAATTTTTTCAAATCCACATTATGTTTTACACTAAGTGTACTCTTGAGCATTGAATACCTGCTCCATAGCGTAGAAGGCTGTATTTTGCTAGATAGTCCATTGAAGTATGTAAGAAATACACTTTCGGAAAACGATTTTATTTTCTTGTCTGTTCGCCACTTCATAAAATCATTGTAAATATTTAAGTATCTTGCCTTTGAAATTTCTGGCAAAAGATTTAACTGTATTGGCCTCGTCTTTAACGGAATTGGGGGTCGACATTTCAGAATCGCTTGAACTCATTTTTAATCAAATAATTTCGGTACAGAGTTAGTATCCCGCCAAATTATACATAAATAGTCTTTTTTTAATTTAAATTTCAAATATGGAACACACCGCCCGCGTCACCGCCGCGGGCCATCCCACTTTAATAGGTATTTTTTTTAATTCACATTGGCCGTATACACTCACAAGACCGCAGCATTTTTTTTTTAAACGATATTTTTCTTAATTATGTAACAAAAAAATATAGCCGACTAAATAACCAATTTTAGTTCTATTTTTAAAATTCATTCCCGCCCTAGGGAGGGAAGCAATTACTATGAGTCTTTCCCGCCCAAAGGAGGGAAGCATCGTTTTCGACCCGCTGCTCTGATCAAACAAACACTACTTTCCGAGTATGAGAAATGAAAAATATATTACAAGAGTCCGCTTCCACACTTGTGTACCCTTTGCCGGGAAAAAATATCCTTTACAAGTCGACCAAGCTTTTTTGCACCTCGCGTCGATTACGTCACACTGACGCTTAGATACGGTCTGCAAAAAAGGATTCGCTGTGACTTTATAAAAGTAAACAAATGTTTGTGAGATTTTACTTTGCATTTATTGTTTTTAACATAATATTATACGCAGGTACATTAAAATATACGCATTCCAGCGAGGTGCAAACTTAGCTTGGTCGAGTTGTATGTAAATATGCATCCATATTTCCGATCCCTAATTATGAGTCTGATACGCGATAGTCTCAATAATTTATGTACATACGTCCATTGTTCACAGATCGAGCCCACAGCAGCAGTATACTACGACTACCTGAACGTATTCCTAGTGACATATTCGTTCGCTATGTCATATGTCGTAGATGTGTTCATAGCACTGCTGGGATTGGCTAGCGTTGCGTACTACGTGTGGTTGGTTGGGCCTAGTGAGTATTTTTATTTGTCATATAATAGTGAAATATTCGTTCGCCGTGTCATAATATCATAGATGTGTTCATAACACTGTTGAGACCAGCCAAGGTTGCGTACTACCTGTGGTTGGTTGGGCCTAGTGAGGCGAACGAATATGTCAGTATTATACGTCAACTATAAAACTTGTCGTATAATATTGACATGCTCGTTCGCCGTGTCATATATCATAGATGTGTTTATAGCACTGCTGGGATTGGCTAGCCTTGCCTACTATGTGCGGTTGTTAAAGCCTAGTGAGTGTTTACTATTTTTCTCAGGAACACGTGGAGGGACCAAGCTGAAATTAATATTACTCAAATCAGCTACCCCTTAGAGCATCCCTGGATCTATTTACTCTCTTATTTGGATTTGTCAATTCTCAATAAGAACCCGGGGTTTCATTCACCCCTTGGGAGTATGGACAAAAGGGTGTAAAGTCTTTCATCCCCCATAGAAAAGGGAAGATCCTCCGAGCAGACGGGTTTAATGTCTGGTGGGCTACTGCCCCAACTGTTGTTGTCGGGTTCTTCTATGTATACTCTTAAGTATATTTAATAACTTTAACTGCGCGCTGAAGGAATTTGATGTTAAAATCAAAATCAAAGCATTTATTTCAAGTAGGCCAGTTATAGGCACTTTTGAATAGTCAAAAAAAAGATGAAGATTAAATGTAGCTACAGTCCCAGTCGCAAGACATAGAAACAGTGAAAGTACTTTAGATGGCCATTCTCTAGCGTAGATCTCTATGGAGAAGAACGGGCAAGAAACTCCATGGACACTCTTTTAAATCAAAATCTTGGTATATTGAGATGGTATATTATATAAGAACAATGTAGCAAGATGTGCACGTTAAAAGTGTCCTCAGTAAAAACAAAACAAAAAAAAAATACAATTCAAATTCCAAAATAATTCATTCAACCATGGCAACTAAGAGATGACCAGTCACAACTGACAGCGCCCGTTCACGGACATGACCAACACTTTTATAGAACCTACTAGAGTCACTCCATCTTCTGCGACTTGTATAGATAATGTTTTCTGCGATTGTGATTACTTAGATAAAGCCATAGTAAACTGTCTGCCGTCTGACCATAGCGGACAAACTGTAACTTTTAGGTGTAATACACCTTTGCAAAAAGTTCAGATCAAATTTAGACCTGTAACTTCTAGCAAATTAAATAGGTATAATATTTCCCTACAGAACAAGTTAGGTGTTATGAGCCATGACGATATTAATATAAATAAATCAATTGTATGAGCGTTTCTTTTCAATAGTTCACACGGAATTCAACAAAACTTTTGAAAAGAAGACAAAAAGTATTAGCCCTAAATTCATATTTAGTGATTGGGCAACTAGAGGTATTAGAAAAAGTAGGGAAAGACTATTTGAGCTTTATGGCCTTAAGCCTTATATAAACACCGAAACTTTTAACCGGTATGTTGCTAAGTATTCAAAAATTTTTAGAAATACATGCAAGGTTGCTAAAGCCTTGCACATTAGCAACAAAATTAAAACAGCAGAAAACAAAATAAAGACAGTCTGGAAAGTCATAAATAATGAGACTAACAGGAAGAAAATAAGTAACACTAGCTACACATTAGATTCAGCATGTGGTCCTAAAAGCTCTAATCTGGAAGTAGCTCAAGAATTTGTAAATTTCTTTACCGATATACCATTAAAAACGACGGAAGCTCTTAATTCCTCACCTGAAGTCTCAATTGGTTTATTAAAGGCGAATGTCTCTGGCTGCACGGTTGAATTTAAATTTAAACACATAAACCCTATGATAGTTATTAAAGCTTTCCGGCAAATTAAAATCAAACTGACCGAAGATCTATAGGGAATGTCTATCAAAGTTTGTGCATCCATACTTGAGACTATAGCCCCATACTTAGCTTTAATTTTTAATTTGTGTGTAGACCAAGGAGTTTTTCCTGATCTAATGAAATACAGTAAAGTCATACCTCTTTTCAAATCCGGGGACAGTAAAGATACTAACAATTATAGACCTGTATCCGTGTTGCCAGTTTTTAGCAAGGTGTTTGAAAAGGTAATGCTTAATCAAATGCTCAATCATTTTAACAGCAACAAAATTTTACATAATCAACAGTATGGTTTCACCAAGGGACGTTGTACGACTGACGCCGGTGTAACCTTATTAAAGCACATATTTACTGCGTGGGAAGAGTCTCAAGACGCCATAGGAATATTTTGTGACCTTTCCAAAGCATTTGATTGCGTAAATCACGACACATTACTTTTGAAACTTGAGCATTACGGATTAGGTCAACTTGCACTTAGTTTGGTAAAATCATATTTGAGTGATAGACAACAACGTGTTCAAATAAATGGTGTTAATTCACATGGTTTAAAAGTAAAAATGGGGGTTCCACAAGGCTCAATATTGGGTCCTTTCCTCTTTCTCGTGTATATAAATGATCTACCCTATTTGTTGAAAAACCAACCTCAAAATATGGTGTTGTTTGCTGATGACACTTCCCTTATTTTTAAGATAAATAGACGGGCCCAGAATCTAGATGACGTGAATGATGCCCTACTTCAGGTCCATATTTGGTTCACAGCAAACAATTTAGTATTAAATGAAAAAAAAACTAAATGCATAAGTTTTGCTTTACCCAATGTTAAAAGTAGTGATTGTGAAATAATATTAAATAAAGAGAAACTTGAATTCGTAGATAAAACGGTTTTCCTGGGGATTACGCTTGATTCAAGGCTACAATGGGGTTCTCATTTAACATCTCTTGCGGCGCGTCTAAGTTCAGCAGCATATGCTATTAGAAAAATTCGTCAATTTACCGATGTAGATACCGCTAGACTGGTCTATTTTAGTTACTTTCATAGTATAATGTCTTATGGCATTTTGCTATGGGGACGGGCTGCAGATATTGAGTCTATATTTATTCTGCAAAAAAGAGCCATCAGAGCCATATATAATCTTCGTAGGCGCGATTCTCTAAGGGAACTGTTTAAGGATATTGGCATCATGACGGTACATTGTCAGTACATCTACGAAAACATAATGTACGTCAGAAAAAATCTGCATCTCTTTGGTAAAAGAGGTGATAGACATAATTACAGTACTAGAAATAGGGACCAACTAGTTCAGCCAGGCTTCAGACTCGCTAAAGTGGACTCATCTTTCATGGGGTACTGTTTGAGATGCTATAATAAAATTCCACAAAGTATTCTTGAACTGAATGAGACGAAATTTAAAACATGCATCAAACGCACACTATGTAAGCAAGCTTATTACAAGTTGGGCGATTATATCGCTGATAAAAATGCGTGGCTCAATGTTGGTCCTGCTCCACATGGACAGGGGCGCTTAAATTGATAGTATTAAATAGAATTGTTGGAGCTGCTGAAGATTGTACAACTGTCTTTGCATTGTATAGAATCAATCTCTAGTATTATATAATCGCATAGCCCATATTGTGTGAGTACTATGTACTAGAAAGCTATCATTCACTGAAATCCTACGTCTTTTCTTGACTTGAATGTGCCCTGGCGGTTGAGAGTATGTCACGCTCACTCTAATGTCTCGCTGATGGTGGCGCGTGTGTCGGATCATTCAGTTCCCTTCAAAATGGTTGAGTTGAATGGTGCTGATCCACGCGTCATGTTCGTGAACGGGCGCTGTCAGTTGTGACTGGTCATCTCTTAGTTGCCATGACTTATTTGTATGTTTATTTTTGAATTGTATTTTTTGTTTTTACTATGGACACTTTTAACGTGCACATCTTGCTACATTGTTCTCACATAATATACCATCTCAACATGAATGATGTAACCAAGATATTGTAACAATATTTTGATTTAAAAGAGTGTCCATGGAGTTTCTTGCCCGTTCTTCTCCATAGAGATCTACGCTAGGGAATGGGCAACTACAGTACTTTCACAGTTTTTATGTCTTGTGACTGGGACTGTAGCTACATTTAATTTTCATCTTTGTTTCGACAATTCAAAAGTACCTGTAACTGGCCTACTTGAAATAAATGCTTTGATTTTGATGATTTTGATTTTGATCATATAAACATCCATGACTCGGAAACAAATGTCCATGCTCATCACACAAACATTTGCTCCGATCGGGATTCGAACCCGGGACCCTAAGAACGTAAGGCAGCCTCACTACCGCTGCGCCATTCGGGTCGTCGAATATGAATGAGGGTTAGTTTTTTATGTGTCATATATGGCGCTGTAGGCAGTACTATTTGTTATATGTTGCCGTAGTACTTTGTGTGGTGCCGCTACAATACCATATGCATGAAATACAAAACTCTTTTTAATAATGAAATACTAGCTGAAGCCCGCGGCTACACTCGCACGCAAATTACATACTAAAACCTTCCTCTTGAATCACTCTATCTATTATAAAACCCGCATCAAAATCCATTGCGTAGTTTTAAAGATCTAAGCATACATAGGGACAGACGCGGCGGGCGACTTTGTTTTATAATATGTAGTGATGCCTTGTATTGGCGCATAAAAACATTGTGGTACACTTGTTTAAGTTTCCAATACATCACTTATTTTACAATTTACTGTTTTATGTAGCATGTTTTTGGTGAAACGGAACGCACTCTCAAAACGCATCGTCCTTGATAACGCCGGTATTGACGTCAAATTTCATTGTGTCAAAAAAACTTTTATTTGAAAAGTGCTTAAAGTTTCACTGAAATTTTAATATAATATTGTTGTTGCAATTTTTACTTGATTATAGCACATACAATTAATAAAATTATTTTATTAAGGCCAAAAAAAACAGATTGTGAAAAATAAAAATATATTATTTAATTAAGGTAACAAAAGACCCATATCATACACACATCAAAAGTATCTAGGGATCAACATATATTTTTGCAATAACTTTTCTCCTGATTGATATTAATTAAAATTTTCTTTAAGGATTCATCAAATAAAGTGTTTTCGTTTGTCACAGTAACGATAAACCAAGTCACCTTTGCATTAATAAAGAAATTTGCCATTTTCCTAATAAAGGGATTTTTGACATTTGAACCACTAACATTAAAGTTCGAAAAAAAGACTGAAATAACAGTTTTCTTTAAAATTTTATTGGGTAACTTAAACAATTAATAATCCGTGTTTCTACCGCGAACACTAACAACACAAGAACATCGGTTTGGCATACTCAAAATGAGTTCATCCAAATCACGCTGTGGAATGGCCGCCCATGTTCGTTGCAACAACAAAAAAAGGTCTTCTTGCGACTGGATACCCTCCATATTCGGCAGAGCTCTTCTCTGTAGCATATCCCATGCATGCTCAATCGGGTTCAAGTCTGGCGACTGAGCAGGCCAGGGCAGGACATTGATGTTAGCTGCGGCGAGAGTCTGTCTTACAACTCTTGCGGTGTGCGGTCGTGCATTATCATGCATTAACTGAAATAAGGGACCGATTTGCACTTGTAGAGGAACGATGACGTCTGATACAATCGTCTCAGCATAAATTTGAGCGTTGAGGTTGCCTCTGATCCAAATCAACTCAGTTCTTCCGCCGATCCAAATACCCGCCCATACCATGATGGTTCCACCACTATAAGGATGGACTTCCTGGCAGGATTTTAATCGCTGTTGGCGTCCAGGGGTTCTCCAGTGTCGTATACGTCTTGTATCCGGTCTCATACCAAAACGAGACTCATCAGAAAAGCACACGAAACGCCATTGTTCTTCTGCCCAATTTCTGTGTTCAAGAGCCCATTGATATCGAATCCTACGATTGTGCATTGCTATAGGTGGTACCCGTAGCGGTCTTCGGGAATGAAGGTTCACTTCATGCAAGCGGTTTCTGACTGTTTGGTCGCTAATTAAGTTCCCTGAAGAGTGATGAAGCCTCACGGCTAACATCATGGCGGTTATTGTTGGAGCTCTTCGAGTTAAGATTTGAATGTATCGGTCTTGTCTCCGTGTGGTGCAGCGATACCGTCCTCCATGGCGCTCAGCCACGGTACCAGTGCTTCGGTAACGTGTCCAAAGTCGACTGATAACACTCTGACTTGTATTCAGAGCTAAAGCTACAGTACGTTGCCGGGAACCAGCTTCTATCATTCCCACGGCTCTGAGCATTTCTTCCCTGCTTAAATGACGTCGCCGCTCCATAATAACGTTGGTTTTAATCAGTAGTAGGGAAACAGTAGCACTAATAATGTCTTCAATGCGTTGTATGTTTTTATAGGGAAAATATTGACAGCTTATTTTCATCTTTTACTCGAATTTGATCGAGAGTTCCTGATTCAAATTATGAAATGCACCAAAAAGGATCCATATAAATTTATAAAATCATAAATTTATTACAAAGCCACATCTCAATCTCAAGAAATCCGCATAAAAATGCTTGATCCCTAGACATTTTTGATGTGTGTATATACCTTACAGACTAACATACATATTTATAAAACACATCATAGCCGCGACAGCTACGGACGTTTGAACTGTCGTAGAAAATTGCAGGAGTTTAATATTATTTTTGTGCGCCAAGCAGTAGTTAAACTTAACTTTTAATAATTTTCTTGGGTTGATACGTTGATAGTGCTGTATTTTATTGATTTAAGTGAAGAAAAAAACCGGCCAAAAGCGAGTCGGACTCGCGCACCGAGGGTTCCGTACAAACTTTTAAAAGGACAAACTTAACTTTGGTGTTTGATCCCTAGAAACGGCTATTGCACCAACCGCAAATAATAAGTTTGTAATAGTAAAATCGCTTTTTTATGGTTCCGTAGTCAACTAGGAACCCTTATAGTTTCGCCATGTCTGTCCGTCCGTCCGTCCGTCTGTCCGTCCTCGCTTAATCTCTGTGACCGTTAGCACTAGAAAGCTGAAATTTGGTACCAATATGTATATCAATCACGCCGATAAAGTGGTAAAATAAAAATTGGAAAAAAATGTTTTAATAGGGTAGAAAAAAATAAAACACTTCCCACTTTACATATAGGGAGGGCCTATATGTAAAGTGGGAAGTGTTTTTTTTTTTTATTTCAACCCTAACGTGTGATATATTGTTGGAAAGGTATTTAAAAATGAATAGGGGTTTCCTAAAATCATTTTTTGATAATGTCAATAATTTCGGAAATAATCGCTCCAAAAGTAAAAAACAATGTGTCCCTCTAACTTTTGAACCATAAGTTTAGAAAATATGAAAAAAATCTGAAAAGTAGAACTTTATAAGCACTTTCTAGGAAAATCATTTTGAACTTGATGGAAACAACAGTTTTTGTACAAAAAAGACAAAGTAGTACAAAATAATATCTGGACTAAGTAACTCAGTTGCAGGAGCGCGGAGCGCTGCTGGAGCGCGAACATAATAGATACCCACCTTTAAACTCATAAGTGGGAACACTTATTGTGACGGACGGGAAACTACGGAACCCTACACTGAGCGTGGCCCGACACGCTCTTGATCGGTTTTTTTGTTATTAAACTACATATTTACGGTTTTCAGACTTTTCTTCAAATTTTGTGATCCTAGGTCAACGGGAATTACCATATAGGTTTTCGACCCAAAACCTATAGGGTACTTCCGGTTGACCTAGAATTGTGGGTAAAATCAAGGTCTTACAGCACAAGTAAAGGGAAAAATCCGAAAAATAAATAAAGGATGAAAATAAAGGTAAATTTTGGTACTTACAAGTTTTCGCGAAAATCTAAATTAGCCCATATCTTTTTATCGTGTTGACTCAGGACCTTGATTTTTATACACCTAATAGGGACTATAGACTTCAGTATCTGGTATAAATTTCAACTTGCTAGGTCACCCGTTCCTGAGAAAATCGGTGGTGACAGACTGACAAGAAAGTGATCTTATAAGGGTTACGTTTTTTTCCTTTTGAGGTACGGAACCCTAAAATTTACATGCAAATTCCCTATTCTAACAAATCATATGATTTCCAGGATGGTCCACAGTCCAGAACCTGCTGTACGCGCTGCTAGGTCGGCTGGTCGCTGTCGTGGTGGGCTTGGTAGTGGTCGCAGCCTGCACACTGCTCATGGTCGCTACCACTGTGCAGATGAGGTTATTACACAATTTTATTAACCTTTTGAACGCCATTGTCACATATACGTGACAAGCATGCGCGTGCCCCGTACGCGGTACGCTCAACGACACAAATATGTGACAAAATGGTAGGTGAGTGGCTTGGCGTGGAAAACACGTGGGTGCGTTTATGCTCTGGCGTTCAAAAGGTTAAATAGAGTTTCCGTTATGTTTAAGTTGAAAATGCCAGGGTAGCCCGCGAAATTCTATACTTTTTTTGCAATTTGCAGATCACTGGTTGTATGTTGATTAAGATATGATTCGTGACCGTAACTAATATAGATTTACTGAGTTATAATCATTAAAATTATCAATACTCATTCTAGTAGTCTATGTTCATTTAACTCTATTAAATGACTTTTTTATGAAATAGTCATTCAACGAAATTAAATTCATTCATTCAATCCGAAACGAGCGAAGCATGTTGTTTCAGGTTTAATCACGTCGGGTATACACACCAAAATGTCCGAAACTTATTCAATAAAACTAATTAATAAGTCGGACTTGGATTATTGGGGTTATTGTACATTCGCCACAAAGTTAATTCGCCACGAAATAAAGTATGTGTAAACTCGCAACAACTCTATTTTCATGAAGGAAAATCTGCCATATTGTTTATTTTCGTACAGATAGCAGAAAAATCAAAAACAATAAGTAGAATAAAACGTAATTTCTTTATTTTTCATAATTACAGAAAAAATAAAACACAGTTCTACTTACAGCTAAAGTATACGCTAATATTGTCTGGCTACAATTAGGCCATGACATTTTACAAATCACCATTCCTTTGTTTTCAATTCTAAATTTGAAGTGTTTTTATGGCGTAGTTCAGAGACAAAAACCTTTAGAAAAACTAACTCTTTGGTAATTATTGAATGATTTAGAACAAGTACCGCAAACGTTACGTTTAGCATAACAAGAGTATGTTATGTTCCAGGTATCTAACTCAACTATGGCTAGTGGTGCCATTGTACTGGATACCATTCCTCCTAGCCGCCGTGGGGACGGCACAGGTTTTCGATGCGTGGACCTTGAAGAAGGTAAGAATTTTATCATATTACTGCATTTTATTTAACTAGAACAGTAACCTTGACCAAGACGCTATAGTATAAAAAGTTTGTTTGAAAACGTATGTTTCATCATCTACCTAGCATTTTCCCAGCTATGTTGGGGTCGGCATCCAGTCTAACCGGATGCAGCTGAATACCAGTATTTCACATGGAGCGACTGCCTATCTGACCTCCACAACCCAGTTCGTACTGGGTAATGCGATACGATACCCCTTGGTAAGACTGGTTGTCAGTCTTTTTGGGCCTCTGACTACCTGACTGTCAAAGATCTACAAATGACAGCCGGGACCAACAGCTTAACGTGCTTTCCGAGGCACGGAGGAAACTCGGTATGTAATGGGTGGTCACCCATCCACATTCCAACCTAGGCATGCACGGCTTAACCTAACGATCGACCCGAGCGGCTGTTATTATTTAGCCACGAGCTCCTCTTGAAAACGTGTTTCGGCGACTGTAAATATTTTTAAGACGAAACACATCTTGGCATTGTCTTTATAATCTTACACAACATATATAACACCTTTTAAAACAATTTAATAATACTTAATAAATTTGGAAAAAGAGTTTAAAAAAGTATGAAAACATAACATTACTTTTTTTAATAAAAATGTGTTCTCAGACTTTCAAAAGCATTGTTATTTAAAAATATATTTTCTTCGTTCTAAAAAAGTATGAAAACATAACATTACTTTTTTTAATAAAAATGTGTTCTCAGACTTTCAAAAGCATTGTTATTTAAAAATATATTTTCTTCGTTCCTACTCTAACTATAACGTTAAGTCCCACGTTGCCTCTATAAGGGCCTGCGCAGACGACAGGTTTTTTGTGCGGATAAGTCTGTGGCACACAAAATGTCTGCATGGCATACAAAAACTCCGTCGCGGATTTTACGCAGACTCAACGTACACGACGCACATCTTCGATCATTCATGATTGAAGATGTGCGCCGTCTGCGTTAGCGCGTGTTGAAGCAAACGTTCTATTTTTTTCGCGCAATTTTGTCGCGGCGCGGCGTGATCTGAATGTCACGGATTTTTTGACCGCCGGGCTTTTTGCGCGTCGTATGCGTTACTGCATATAATTGCTTAGGTTATATTTTCACAGACTAAAAAGTGCGTCACGAATAGTCTGTCGTCTGCGTAGGCCCTTATAAGACATAACCTGAGTCCATGTCAATGATTTGGCTTGTTATACTTATAGTTCTGTCAAGAAAACGAGGCTATACGTACCTAACTCAACGCAATCAAGCCACTCGCATACATTACACATGACATGTGCGCTCCTGTTTGAACCAGAAACATTTTACATTACAAACATTTTTACATTGAAATCAAAACACAAATAAAAGATTACCAGAGATTATCTATTATTTTATTTTATTTTGATTTTAATTGCATACAGGGTGTAATCCACCTCATCACGAAGCCTTCAACCAAGCATTCTGTACATCAAACTAAGTAACTTTACGCAGAAATTATTGCTGGGAAACGACTTTTTTTTTTGGGGTGAAAAATCTTGTTTTGTGGTAGAACTCAATGTAATGCACTCAAAACATTGTGCTGATGGATGGATTGATTAGAAACTTACATTAAAAACTTGTATTTAAAAAAAAACTTGTCAAAAATTTGTAACTTTGACCCCCAATATCTCCGTAACTAGAAGGTTCCCAGGTATGGTGTAGAACAAAAAAAATATCGCAATGATGAGGAGAACAAGTGCCTTTCGGCTTCGTTAAGAGGTGTTTTACAGCCTTTATACTACAATAATAAGCTGAAGAGCGGAGTCACCTAACACAAGCATCTCTTTGCTTAATTAAAAGTTGATCTCCAAATCATGTTTATCAAGTCTTATGTAATTGAAATAAACATTTTCTTTTCCTTGTCCACAGAACGGCCTCAGCCGCTCGCTCCGCTGTCTACAAGCGATGTCAGCAACGCGTCTCATATTAACGCTCACACTGATAACACTAGTGTGCATACCGTCGCTCACTTCACTCCGATACCTGTTCAGTGCGCCGCTGTTCATCATGAGTGTCGTGTCCTTCATATCGCTCACGACTGTCAGATTTGTCGCTTTGAAAGGTAAGATAACATAACAACACGCAAGTCATCCCCAAGAAAATAATAGTTTATTGGTAAAACAAGTTTAGGTACAAATAAATCCTTGTCCAATTGTCACATCCAATGTCTTTCCTTCTTTTTGGGGGTCGTCCATTAATCACGTGATATTATTAGCAACTTTAACCCCCCCCTCTCCCATGGTGATATGTGGTGAGGTTTTAGACTACCTCTCCCCCTACCCAAAATCACGCATATTTTTTTGATACAAAGTATCTTAAAAAAAACAGAATAGTATCTTTAAATACAGGTTAACAGGTATAATCTAATTGAATTCTGGAAAATTACGCACTGTGATAAAAATGTCTTGACAGAAAATTTAGACATCGCGTGTTCATAGAAAAAATAAATACACGGGCTATCTCACTACACCCCTTCCCCCCTTTCCAGCCTAACGTGATTAATGGACGACCCTTTGTCAGCATCAAAGGGTCAGGCAAAGGTCTACCTAATAGTACACTCACATTTCGCCTAGCCTATTACAATCAACAAATATGAACAAATATATATGACTAAAATTAAAATTATAATTTTTCCAAAAAAATCCTTGTTCGATGACATTGTATCGAGTAACCTACATTTCCTTTCTTTGTCCCAGGCTGGCAACACCTCCTCCTGGAGATCTGCCTCTCCATCCCATCAGTGATGTTCATGTTCTCGCTCGTCCTCCGCCTGAACGCTCAGATCCTGCCCATCATGAGCCGCTCCTCCGGAGACACTCCTGACTACACAGTGGCGATACTGAATGCGGGGCTGGCTGTTATCGTTACCAGTACTATTGTGAGTATATCGTTATTATTTCGACGATGGAAATTTGAATTTTCGGCGCTAAATTGAATGTTGACATTTGAACAGCACGCTCAATGTTCCTTACGGCTTTTCAAATTGCTGCGGTCGATCTGCATAACCTTTTCCAACTACAGGGTGTAAACCGACCCTTCAAGAAGTCGTAAACTAAGCATTCTGTACATCAAACTAAGTAAACCTATGCAAAAATTTTTGCTGGGAAACAATTTATTTTTTTGGGGGACATAAATAACGTTTTACAGTAAAACTCTATGTAACGCACACAAAACATTGTGCTAATTAATGGATGCATTGAGGAGGTACTTAAAGTTATAACATTAAAAACAAGTTTGAAAAAAAAAGTTAGAACTTTTCTAGGTAACTAGAAACTTCCCAGGTATGGTGTAGAACAAAAAAATGATCGCAATGACGGGAAGAACAAGGGCCTTTCGGCTTCGTTAAAGGTTTTTTTACACCCCTTTATTCATTTTTTTTTCAAGTTCGTACCATAGTAAGTTGTTCCTAATGATGTATTGTTACAGTCTGGCATGGAACTGCTATTCTCTCGCAAACGCTTGTGGATGGTGCTATCGTTCCTCGGAGCGATCTGCGTTGTGCTCATGTTTATACCGTTCAGTCCGTATGATGCTGATGGAATCTCGCTGCAGAGGCATTATTGGTTTGTGAGTATCATTTATTTTATTTTATTCCGTTTTTATTGTAATTTTATTCATTCGTAGACTTCATTTTCATTATTAGGATACCACTTATGGAAAGAGCGAGACAGCCCCGACACAAGTACTATTGTAACTTACTGGGGCTGCCTCAATTTATGTATGACAACATATGTATGTTTGAGAAGTAATAAATATTTTTGTATTTTTTTTTTTTGTAATAAAATGTTTTATTTCTACTTTATTATACGTTGTTTCTAGAGACGTAACACACAACAATGTATTTTATCCGTTTAATTTAATGTCCATGTCCGAGACATGGACAAGCACGTTAAGCTGTTGGCCACAGCCGGGAGGCTGTCATTTGTAAATCTTTGTCAGTCTTTATGTAGTTAGTGGTCCGAAAGTCTGACAACAAGTCATACCAAGAGGTATCGTATTACCTGAATTGTGGAGATCAGATAGGCAGTCGCTCCATGCAAAATACTGGTATTCAGCTGCATCCGGTTAGACTGGAAGCCGACTCTAACATAGTTGGTAAAAGGCTAGGCAGATGATGAGATATCTGTACCCATAAAGTCAAAAAAGTTTGCAGAAAAATAACAATTTATAGCATAGTTCTAACAATACAGGCACTTTTTTTTTTGTTTTCCTATTCGAGTTTCCCAATGCTGGGTATAGGCTTCCTCCTTTCTCCTTCAAAACCTCTCTATCCTGTGCAATATCTGGGCATGTTCGCTCCGCAAACGAGATCAGATCGTCACACCACCTTTGCCGTACAGTTAAACCCAAGAAAAACTGTATGCCCATTACCTGTCATGCTATCGAATTACGGTACCTATTTTAATTTGGCATGTATTTAACGCGGCGACAAACTAATCTGATTTACAGTTTTAAAAATAATTAAAGTGGGTAGCAAAAATAATAGGTTAGCAGCTACAGTGACGTAGCATTTTAAGTATTAAGTAGCAGCTTCATTTTGAGTTGTAAGCTTTGTTTAAATTTAAATTGGCAGTGATATTTTGGTGTGGCAACTGAATTTATTGTTAGGCGACAACTTGACGGCGGATAAAAAGTATAAAATAGGCTTTCATAAATTATACAATGAGATTTAGAACCTGCTTCGACTCTATGACGCGCGCTCGCTCTGCTCGCATATTAAATAACACTATTTGACTTCTGTCCCCGAAGTGTCGGGCCTGAGCCGGCCCGGTGCCCATGCCGCCCATAAATGATTACTTAAAGGGCCTATACCCCCTCAAATGGCTTAGCATGATCCTCCGTTACGCCTAAAATACTGCAGCATTAATTTTGAAATAAATGTAAATCGCAAAAGAACCACTCATTTCGCACTATTCGGCCGCAGGGACTGACGTAACAACCGCTTTGTAGTGCAAGTTGATTAGAACTTTATTCTAACAGCATTTCAAACGAAGTTTGAACCACCACAAATAGAGTTGCTAATTTTAGGGTTAGAAGGGCCTTATATGAACATTTGAAATATTAGCCGCCAGTCATTATTTTGAATACCTCACCTATTATTTCATTGGCCCTGTTTAATATATTTGCTATCTTATAGTAGCAGCTATTATTTCGTTTTTATAGATCCTTGCCTTTTGTAGCTCATATAATATAATTGTGCTAAAAATATTTAATCGCTACCAAGTTATTTTTTTTGTAACCAAGTAGTTAGTCGCCTAATATGTTGTTTTTTCGCCTCAAAAATAATAAGCCTTTTAATTTGACCGTGTATTCCCATTCTCCTTCCAGCATTCAGAAATAGTGTCCTACGACATAAACAACAACACCATCTCCCGGAACTCCGGCATAGTGGTCACCAAACTGGACCCGTACTCGTCGTCGCGCACTCAGTCCGCGCTGACAGACGCCGGCATGCACCTCACCGTGCGCGCTGACGTCAGCGCCGACTGCGGACACAAGGTCTTCTGTGGGTTGCCGCTGTTTAGAACTGGATTTAGTCGCTATTTGTGAGTATAAATATATTTTTTTTTTCATGTGAAATATTCAATCATCAATACGCGCGGGAAAACTAAAAAAAAATGAAAAGAGTCGCAGTGCTTTTGCCGTGGCTATTCAATTCAATTCATTTATTTAGTCAGACAAAAATATCCATAGAGTAGTACACAAATTCGCAAAACATAAAATAATAATTTAAATAACATATTCAAAATCAAAATCAGCAAAGTACAATAATATTTCAAATTTATTTATTGTCGGCCGGCCCGAACAATCCGAATATTACCGACCTTTAGGAGCATGGATACATATTCGACACGGTTTTTTAACAAGCCAGCTGGTCTAGAGCCACAGAAAGATTTTTTAGTTTCAGATAATTTATCTTCCCCTAATAGCAGTGAGAGCCTAGTGGTGTGACCGTCGGACTGCCAAGTCATAGGTCTCGAGTTCGAACCCAAGTCACACAACTCTGATTTTTCGGATTCATGTGCGTATTGTATAATTATCACTTGCTTAACATCGTGAGGAAAGAGAAATTCTGCTAAACCGCATGCATGAAAGAATTAGAGGCCCATGGGTGGCATAAAAACTATCACCAGGTTAGACACTAACCACACGAAAACGAACGATCATTCCTGTCATGTCACTTCTAATATTTCTAAATTTGTAAATTCCAGGAGCAGTGCAATATTCGTATACACAGGCCCGCCGGCCCCCTTCGTCCCGGCCGCGTCCGTCACAGTGGACTCTCGGCGGTGTACTGGGGACGAGTGCACATACCGGTTTGTTTTCACTGGTAAGTTACTCTGGGTTACTCAATGTATTTATTTCAATTAGACCATTACGACAATTATGAATGTCAAAAAAAAAACAAAAAAAAAAGCGAAGTCACAGTCACAAGGCATAATACCTTGTGAAAGTACAGTTGAACATTCCGAAGCGTAGATCTCTATGGAGAACAATGGACAAGAAACTCCATGGACACATAAATTACGATTTATTTAGATGTTTTAACCTTGTTAGCTCTTGAGCATAGCCCTCGACTCCTTCCAGGAGGCCTGCCAGTGTTCTTGGTCCTTTCCATCAGGAATTTACCAGTAACAGTCAAGGAGACTGGATTTGTGCCCGGTTAATGGCAATAGGCTCGCCCCCTATTACATGGGATTTGCCTAATACCTACAGATATTTTTCGACGGCATGTAAACCCAAGTCAGAGGCACATAAAACATGTCGTCGCAACACGTTGTCTTCTTCCATTCTCCCCTGTCAGACGTCACAACATCAATTACGTCTTTCTTTTTAAAATCATTCCTCACACGATCCATTCGTCTTGTCTTTGGTCTTCCTCTCCCTCTCCATCCATCAACATTCATGTCCATCACTCGCGTGTAGTCACATGCGTTTCATAACTCCTCATTACATGTTTGTACCAAGACAAACGACTTCCTTTCAATTTTTTGCCCCATGACATGACATGGGACTTATAAATAACTGGCGAAATAACTGGGAGAATAAATGGGAGTACTATTTACACCCTTCGGGGATTATAGGCGTGATGAGATGTAATGTAATCCTACTAATATTATGAATGCGAAAGTTTGTGTGGAAAGATGTATATTTCTTCCTCTTTCACGCAAAAACTACTCAATGGATTTGAATGAAATTAAGCACACACAGATAGTTTATAATCTGGATTATCACATAGGATACTTTTTATCCCGGTAGTATGATCCCGTGAGACGATTATCGAGTTTGACATGTTCTGTTCTCTCGTAGGCGCCCAGCACAACATGATCACGATGTGGCCGCGCGCCAACGTGTCGCTGTCGAGCTGGTCCGTGCGCAGCGCGCCGCGGGTGTGCTTCACGCAGCTGGAGCGGCCCGTCTATGTCATATACCACTCGCTTGCTACCTACAGCGAGAAGGGCGTGCACTTTACTGTGGATGTTGTTTTTAAAGTAAGTAATCGTAATCATAAATCTATGTGGATGTTGCTCTAAAAGTAAGTAATCGTAATCATAAATCTATGTGGATGTTGCTCTAAAAGTAAGTAATCGTAATCATAAATCTATGTGGATGTTGCTCTAAAAGTAAGTAATCGTAATCATAAATCTATGTGGATGTTGCTCTAAAAGTAAGTAATCGTAATCATAAATCTATGTGGATGTTGCTCTAAAAGTAAGGAATCGTAATCATAAATCTATGTGGATGTTGCTCTAAAAGTAAGTAATCGTAATCATAAATCTTTGTGGATGTTACTTTAAAAGGGCATACAATTAACGAACCACCAGATTTAGCTAAATGTAACTGCAAAAAAAATTCTTTTGATTGCCAAAATTAGTAAATGATCACCAAAATAAATCCCCATTTTATCGTGAAATTAGAACCAAAAATTTATTGTTTTTGTTAATGGTGTCGATTCTGCTGTGCACAAACTAAACTTATTTAGGCTATTGCTATCTTTTTCACTCTAATAAAACGAAAGAAAGTTGGAAAGAGACGGTCGTAATTTAGAGCTGTCTAATTTAGTTGGAACTAATATTTCCATACAATGAAGGGTGCATGTAAAAACATGTTGACTAAAAACACGGTGAAGCGCAAGGCATAAACTAGTTTGACATCTCTGACTTAGTATAGCTATAGCCGTCCTTTTCTTGCACCGCCTTTTAGTAAAAGATAGCAATAGCTTAAATTAAGTTTCGTTTGTGCACAACAGAATCGACACCAATATCGAACTCCACGCAGGCGAAGCCGCGGGCATAAGCTAGTGAATAACATAAAACGTTTATTTCCCAGGTCCCGCCCTCTCTCCAATCTGGAGCAATCCTGGATCTGTCGCACCACTCGCACAAGATCGACCACCCCGAGGACTTCACCTCGGAGTACACCACCATACTGACCGCGATGCCGCCATACTTCAACGTGGCGAGCTTCCTTAGCTTCAGACATGACTATGTGTTCTAGACGTTGCGATGGAAGGCCTCTCACTAGCTCGACCGATGACCTGGTGTAGATTGCGGGAATCGGTTCGGGACCGGGACATGTGGCGACAATTGGGGTAGGCCTATGTCCAGCAGTGGACACATTTCGGCTAGAATGATGATGAGTTCTAGTCCGCCAGACCTACAAGTTATGCTAAACCAAATTAAGCTGATCTCATTGTACGAGAAGCTCGAGAAAAGTGAGATCGGGTTATACTGGATGTGTATACCTTGTAGATCATGAAATCAGCCCTTATTGTTTCCACGCTTCTCACTGCTAGGATACAGGCTTCTGTGGTATATTGTAAGGCAAATATGGATAATACAAGGTCAGATTTATTAACGTCGACGGAGGAAATCTATATGTTATGATTAGACATCGGATATTCGGATGCTTTCATTTTACAAAAGTGTGGAAGCGGCTTTATATAATGTATGTTTTTCCCGATTTCACGGGAAATCATTAAACTATTGTTGTTCTATTGTCTTTTATTGTTACTGTTGTATTTCTAAGAATAATTAATATTTCTATTCTCTTTAAACTAGGCAAGAAATTTGTGGAAACGCGTAAAAAAATTGCTTCAATTAAAAAAAACTGCTACTTAGTAACTGAATTAAAATTGTGCTATATTATATAGTGGAAACTGACTGACTGACTGTGGTGATTGGGCTTATAGCAATGATTATTTTCCTTTGGCCACATTCGAAACCAAGGTACACGTTGGAAACTGGTTTCTAATTATGAATAATGTTTCTTCTTTCGCGAACTCGCACTCCGTACTATACTCTGAGTTTGTTTCGGCTGTTTCTTCTCAGAGTAGTCAGATACGAAACACCGGCCCCATCTAGTTTTTAAAAATATGACTTGTAAAAGTGTTTGTAAAAACCTATTTGCAAAAATAAACATCATTTCATTTCTTCCGAATATCCGATCTCTAGTTATGATTGTAGCAATTGCGAATGTAGTTTGTACCCTTGGGTAAAAGGGCGTGTTTTTGATATATTTCTGCAAGCAAGGAAAGCCATTGGGACCAATTTTCAAACAAATATGCTTATAGAAAATGCAAATTTAGCTTGGTGAAAATGGTCCCATTTAGGGTCAATTTTCACCAAGCGGAGAAATCCTCGCGTCCTTTTTTGATGTCAATGAATAAACGACTATATCAGTATTGCCTTTAAGTATATAACATCCGTCGCAGACAAGTCGTCTTTTTGCGCGGATGCCCAATTTTATACCTGAAGGGAATACTAAGCGCCAGAGCATAAACGCACGCGCGTGCCCTCCACGTCAAGCCACAAATTCACCGACTATTTCGTCACATATTTGTGTCGTTGGGCGTACGGGGCACGCGCTTGTTTGTCACTTATATGTGACAATGGCGTTCAAAAGTTTAAGTATCAATTCACGATACATATACTCTGATATCGTTTTAACAAAGACAGGAATGGTCCAACTCAAGGTTGTGAATAAGTTAAAATTATAGTATTTTGACGTGTGTTTTTGAGTGCGACTCCGTGTGTAGGATTAATAGTTTATACAGGGTGTAAACACTCTTCACGAAGCTGTCAACCAAGCATTCTGTACATCAAACTGAGTAAATCTGCGCAAAAAATTTTGCTGGGAAACGATTTATTTTTTTGGGGTGAAAAATCACATTTTACGGTAAAACTCAATGAACCGCATTCAACACATTGTGCTGATTGAAGCATTGAGTAGTAAACTGGTCATGGAGGTATTTAAAGTAAAGTTATAACATTAAAAACTTGTCTACACTAATATTGTAAAGAGGAAAGATTTGTATTTTTGTGTTGTATGTTTGTAATGAATAAACTCAAAAACTACTGCGCCGATTTCAAAAATTCTTTCACCATTAGAAAGCTCCATTCACCCTGAGTAACCTAGGCTATTTAATCCCCGTACTCCCACAGCAACGGGAACTACGCGGGTAAAACCGCGTGACGTCCGCTAGTATTAAATAAGTTGGGACTTTAACCCCAATATCTCCGTAACTAGAAGGTTCCCAGGTATGGTCTGAATCAAAAAAATGATTGCAAAGACGGGAAGAACAAGTGCCCATCGGCTTCGTTAAGAGTCTATTTACACCCTTTATTTGTAAGTTACTTATTAAGATTTGTGCCTGGTTGATGGCAATAGGCTCGCCCGCTATTATTACACGGGACTTAACGGTCTTGTTAACCGAGTCTAACTTGAAAACGATTCCGTTAAGCAAATATTAAATATTTGTGACATTTTAAATATTTTTTGAGCTCGAATCGTAACATAACATAACATAACATAATAACCCTACGGGGATTACAAGGCGTGATGATATATTTGTATTTTATTATTAGAATTGACCAGTGAATAAAATATTTTATTTTTGTAAACACGGCTTTGATTTCACAACCAACTCGCAATAGTACCTTTATCGTCATATGCCTAGCCTTTTCCCCAACATGGGATCGGCTTCCAGTCTAACCAGATGCAGCTGAATACCAGTATTTTACATGGAGCGACTGCCTATCTGAACTCCACAACCCAGTAATACGATACTCCTTGGCATGACTGGTTGTCAGACTCGGGCCACTAACAACCTGTAACGACTGTCAAAGATCTACAAATGACAGCCGGGACTAGCGGCATAGCATGCTTTCCGAGGCACGGAGGGAACCTGGCAATGGTACTTCACCTTTTTGTGTACTTACTCGTATTTACACACACAATACATGATAAGGGTCAGTTTCAAATAAAACACAAAATTTAAAAAATCACGTCATTTATTAAAAAAATCAGTCTTTTGATGTTCGAAATATATATTCCAAAGAATACAATTCAAGCGATTGAATTGTCCGCATCACAAAATAAATTCAAAAATAACAAGAAAATTGTAAAAAATTACAATTTTGGCAAGATTTCAACAAAAAGCAATGTTTTACTTGAAAAAAATATAACTTGCCATTCAATAAGTGATTTTGTCTAGATTTCATTAATTACAATATTATTGTGCTGTATGCACATAACTACATTCATTCACTCATTTTTCATAATTATATCATTGAATGAGTGAATATTACTGGTTCTATAATAATTACTTAAGTCATTATTATAAAATCAGTATAAATAAGATATATTCATCTTAAATCTAAGTACAGGGTAAAACAATTATACAAAAAAGAAATTAAAAGACTCAACTATTCTCCTCCAATATTTATTTTCCTGAGACCGGTATAAAAAGATAATCAGATTATTAAGAAAAAACTGGTATTTTTGTACAAAATAATTAAACAACGATTCACATCTTGCGTATTTTATTTGCTTTATTATAATAACATTAAGTGTCGCATTGCGAAAAAAAATTGCTTTCGACGAGGCTGCCTCGAAATCGGTGACGTTTATCGAGGCATTAAAAAATAAAACCATAATACAAAGTATTCGGTATACTATGTTACCAAATGGCAACGACTTAAAACATCAATAAACTTCGTTTCTTCCAATGGATCGCATTTTACCTTACTAAGTTACTAGTACTAAGTTACGTTTTAAAATCACTAACTACAAGGTCGCCTCGAATAAAGCAAAAAGTTTTTACCACTGATTACTATTAAAAATATATATGTAAACACTAATATGACAAAACTTAAGTTACATTCGTTTTACATAATTATAAGAGAAAGAGCTACATTTAGATCAAAGTGGATAATGATTACAAAAGAGCCTACTCTTGCAAAATTGCTCAAATCGTAAGAAAATTTGGATTTTTGGCTAGTTTAGCGCTTCCCTTAGGATTGTAGCGACACTTTAAAGAGGTTTTTTATATTTTCTTTGCAAAACTAAGAAAAAAAACATTGAATCTAGATATAGAGAGATATACAGGTATCTAGACCTAACTCACTACTTATGTCTGAAAAACTTCCCTAGGTATAGGTGTGATTTCAAATCTTTTCAAATTAAAAGCAATAAAAGTTTTAAGCACCTACGACCTTTACTCCTGATTCAAAACCTTATTTTAAATTAAAAAAACCGGCCAAGTGCGAGACTCGCGCATAAAGGGTTCTGTGCCATCGTTGTAGGGCAGCCCCCTTAATTTTTTTATTTATTTTTATGTTTGTTGTTATAGCAGCAACAGAAATGCACATTCTGTGAAAATTTCAAGTCTACATATTACGGATCATGAGATACAGCCCGCTGACAGACAGACGGACAGCGGACACTTAGTAATAAGTCGTTGGTTACCCTTTGGGTATAGAACCCTAAAAACAAATGATAAGTAGATATATTTTTAAGTTCTACATAATGTAGGGACTCTATTCTAAATGCTTACATAAGCAATTTCTTCCAAAATTTGCATGGTTTTAAAATCAGATGCATATTTTGATTATTCGTTATTCGTGAAAGACAGCAGGCTGAAATATTATAATTTACTAGTATTTTACTATTCTAAGTATATTAAAATATGTTACTTTTCTCCCTCAAATAAACAAGCACTTTTCTAGAACTGACTGTACCGCCTCCGTTAAAACATAAGAATTTTTGTTCTCTATAATTCATGAAAAAATGCTAATATTTTGGTTGAAGCCTAATTATTTTCAGGTTATTTAGACAGTAAATGCTAGGATTACCAAGCAAAATCTTTGCGTTCTCTTTCGCGTAAATTTTGCCACGGTTTATGAATATTTTAAGCAAGCAACTTGCAAAAATCTAGTTCAACGAGCTACTTTACATTATTGAAAAAGTTTTGCATAATTTTAACAATAATCCTGTGTTTGGAAGGCATAGACAATTTCTCCAAAAATACATAACTTATGAAGTCAGATACATTTCTGAATACAAGTTGAATTTCAAAAGCACAATATCTCAAATGTATGGTTACATTAAGTAATAAACAATGCTTTAAAAATATGAATATATGGGTTACAAGTAGACAAAACTCCGATTTTTATAAGTATATAATTTCTATTACAAAAAAAACAGTAGAACACGACGAAATTTTAATACTAAAATTTCAGAAAATACTTTTAAGACAGATTTAAAACTCTAAACATAAACAAACTTATGCAATTCTTATTG
Source organism: Xestia sexstrigata (assembly GCA_941918905.2). NCBI lineage: Eukaryota > Metazoa > Arthropoda > Insecta > Lepidoptera > Noctuidae > Xestia > Xestia sexstrigata. The sequence continues at coordinate 16,471,879 of OW799224.2, forward strand.
TATTGATGAAAGCAATTTCAGGGGCATTTAGTATAGAATGCCACACACTACAGATTTACTTAGACTACGTAAAACTTATAGAGCATTTTCCATAACAATAATATTATTATATACTATTGTCGAAAGTCAGAATTAATACATAATGTTTTGGCAAAAAAGTTAGTGTAATAGTTACATGGTAGGGAATAGTAACAAAGCAGATACGGTAATTGTAACCTATTTACCACAGACATACATCTTGTAACTCAATAGAAGGCGTGAAAATAATAATATTAACAATAATTACTTAACATTTCCTGAAATTAGATTTTTTTTTAGTAATTTACAATTTCTTAATACGTATTTTGACGTTTACCCCTATAGACGTCAATGGCGATGACAGGGCTAAAAACATATAAATATATTTTTCTAAATATTTGTTACTATGTGTTGTAGGATAAAGAACATAAAGACGACAGTACTTATGTGAAGTTATAACATACATGTGTATTTTAACTTACAGATATATTTGTAAACTACTACTAAATATTGATATCGTAAATGTGTTTAGATTTTTGTTACAATCAATCAAAATATTGAAAAAAAACATGACAAGCAATTAAAGACTTACTATTCAGACATAGTACTTAAGGTAAGTATCAATAAAAGCTTTTCAATGAATGACATAGAACATAAACCCTATAAAGAAAACTGAACCAAATTTTCTAAACAAAAGCATTTACTTTAATTTGTAGTATTTTCAATACAATAGTTCAAAATAAAGCTGACATTTTTCGACCGTATGTGATGCGCAATTAGAAATACAATGTATGCAAAAATTAATGCTCTCCTAATTTAAACAGTAAATGACTTTATAATAATAAGTTTATTTATTGCTCCTTAAAAACACAATAAAATCGACTTAAACCATCACACTTTAGTTTTTAATAGCAAACTATACAAAAAACCTATATTTTATTGGCTATTTTTTCTATAGCCTAAGATTTATACTCGTAAGATACACCCTCATACTAAATAGGTCACGTAAAAATCCATCTACACTGAGAGGGCTCACAAATTCTGCTTGGAAAGGATCTCAATATTATATCTTTTGACGACAACTTTAGTCAAAAATATAAATCGTTAGATACTCCTAACGATTTATATTTTTGACTAAAGTACATTCATTTTGACGTGTGTTCACAGCAGTTGTGTGAATGACATCTAGTGACGTCAATGTCAGGGAAAGGTGTTTTCTACTTACCAAAATCAGAACCTATCTATCAAGCTTTCGAGATATAATTTCGTTGTTGAAGTTCTAACACCACTTTGGTCAAAAATAGAAACTTTTTATGAGACTGAAAAAACTGCATAATTATACTATGTAATGGTACATTGTTAATTCATAATTTGAGTTCACTTCAAATTAGATAGAGACGTTGCTTGTTTCTGTGATTCGCTGAAACAACGCGTCTACCGATTCTCTAGCAAACGGCATCAAAAATCAAAATGTCAAAACCGCCTAAAATCACTTAAGTGGTGTTAGAACTTTAGCAACTTGGTATTTTTCTACACATTACGTGTAACAACTTTAAAACTAATACTAATGTACAATTTGTAAACATTTTAGGACACCAACTTATCACTAAACTAAAATAATGTTTTAGAACATATGGGCCGACGATCGAGCAATCGAAATAGAGTACATAATATGCACGGTGAAAATTCCCCAAGATTCCTTGAGGTGTTCGTGCAAATGTATACTTTATGTCGTTTAGATATGCATTGAAAAATACAAAATTTTCTGACTTTGCCGTTCGCGCTCTTGGCAAAACGTAATATACTTACATAACACAATCAAATAGTCGTTTACACCAAAACCATTCAATTATCAACCTAAACGGTGTCAAAACACTGTTGAATTTGTAACTTACATCTATTAAAAACATAAAAACAACTAATTCTGTAGTAACATTCGTGTATTGTTACATTTTAAATGTGGTTAGATCATAACATGTATAATCTAGGAAAACGTGAGTTATTGCTTGATTACAAAATAGGCGAACGATTGTGGCACCTGCGGTCACAATATGAGAGAGCGAGATGACACGACACTCGGCCGCACTCAATATTCTGTCCTGCTCGCACTTTTTATGACCACGTACACAGTAGAATATTAGTATTACCATACAGTATTTCAACTATGTTAAATGTGGTTTCGAGTTGTGGGTTTTGTTTTTAACTTGTATTATTTATTCAGCGCAATGTGACGGATAATCGGCTAGCGGCAACCATCTTGTTGTTAAATTTCTTCTTGAAATTCTCAGCTGCGACGGTGGTTTTGAAAGTTATCTTCGCTGATCGGTCTTCTTTGTCCAGTATTAAATTCTGGAACATGAATCCGTGGGTGTTTTTTTGTTTCAAAAACTTTTTTTCTTAAGCTTAATCTATGGTCTTATCAAATAATTTAGAACTAATGTCAGGTACAAAGCTGTCAAAATATGAAAAATGTTAAGTAATTATACATGGCAATACACAAAACAGACAGAGTGCAGAATATAAAATGAGCATAATATGTGATAAATACAAAAACATTGCTGGAAAGTATAAAATAGTTAACTTACCGACTATTAAATTATCAGTCTAATACAAACTTAGGTTAACAGAATCACTTAACACTTTTCCTATTTTAAGTATAACACAATTTTAATATGTTTACTTTATCTATCTTTACTATTTATAATATAAGAAAATTTATATAAAATTCCTGTTCACAAACCGAATTTTAATAAAATTAGACGGAAACATAGCTTGATTACGCAAGGTAGCTTTAAGCTTGGGTGAACCAAAAAATTGTATACACATTTGAACCAAAACTTAGTATACACATGCCCGGAGCCAATAGTATAGCTAAACTGTAACTTAAGACTGATATGTAAATACAATATTAAAATTGTATTATTCATATAAAATATTACATAATCGTAATAAAGAACATGCAATTCAATGAATATGGACCATAGTCAACGTGTTAAAAAAATAAATGTCCTATTTTCATGATCTTTTTTTTAACATATATTTTAGATCATGATAGAATGTCCCCTGTAAACAATAATTTACATTATATGCTAAACTTAACACTTTACCTATTAAAAATACAAGGTGTAAACAGTCCCTTTACGAAGCCGTCAACCAAGCATCCTGTACATCTAATTAATTAACTCTACGCAAAAAATATTTTTTTGGGGAAGAAACTCACGTTTTACCGTAGAACTTAGTGTAAACCACTCAAAGCATTGTGCTGGTGGATGCATCGAATAGTATGGAGGCCGTGGAGGTATTAAAAAAATTACAACATTAACAAACTGTATATTAAAAAAAAAAACTTTTGAAAATGTTGGAACTTTACCCCCAATATTTCCGTAACTAGAAGGTTCCCAGGAATGGTCCAGAACAAAAAACTGATCGCTATGACGAGGAGAACAAATGCTTTTCGGTTTCGTTAAAGGTATTTTTACACCAATTATATTACAAATACACACATAAGAATTTTCATTTTAAGATTTATTTGCCGCCTTTTACCCTATCTTCGAGGTGATTCGAACAACCCCTTAGATTAAATAGTACCAAGTAAAGCTTAGCTAAATTCGATAATTGAATACAAGGGGCATTTTTTTCATTAACATATTATTTTTATAAGCCTTTTCACCAATATATGGCATACACTTTACGAAACATAAAAATAGCCATCGCATTGAAAACATTACGATCAATATATCTTATTGCTAAAAAAAAATATAACAAAGCTAAAACTGTGTTTGTCACAAATAAATCAATTATCACAGATTTATATAGGTATTCATATAAGTTTATAATAAGATGTAAATTAATTTAATTAATATACTAGCATGTCACAAAAATAGTATTAGCTTGGAGAAAGAATATACAGGCTTACTAATTTGTAATAGCTTAAAAATATTATCATCTTTGGCTTAGCTTAATATTCATTAGATAACAATTTAATTTATGTTTGCATGCCTAATATAAGGTAGATTGTACAAGGCTCACCCAATTTAATGTAACAACTTATTTTATGTACCTGCAATCTATGCCAATAAATTTGTCTTTGACTTTGGCTTATTTACAAAATCATTTTTGGAAAATAAAATTATGAAGTGCAAAATTTTTATCGTGCAACAACGCATTATCATTTTGACTACAGATATTATATTTGAAATGACATCTCGTATTAGACAAAATAGTCCTTGGGAAACCAAAAATGTTTTTTCTAAATATTATAATAATCAATAGAATCAACCAAAAATTAATAAACCTGTATACGAAATATTTCAGTAAAATAATATGATTATATTAAAAATCTGTATACTACAGTGTATATCTAAGGAATAAGTAAATATGTACATATAAATAAATATCACACATTAATATCACAGCGAGTTTGTAATCAATATCATGGGTTTAATGGTTCGAATGTATAACTTTAAAAAAATGATGTCTTTGGTGTTTTTTAATCTTTACACCGCGCCTGGGGGTCGCTCTAAGCATGAAGTAGTCCCGTAGTTTCAGCCAAAGTTACAGGTGTTTCCTAATCCGTATCATTTACGTACATAAGATTCGTTAGGGGCCCGAATTAAAATTAATGACAACTCGATTGGTCATCTGTCCTTACTCCCGATGTGTTTTCAAAACTCATAAATCCGAAAATATTAGGGAGTAGGTTTATTTCCAAGTACTCGTATAACTCTTTCGGATTGACCCCATATCTTCGTTGACGGACTTAGTACAGCCACATTTCACTAACCATCCCATACAAACACTTACTCACTATAGATACAAGCACGCTCATTTATACACCTGCACCATACAGTTTAACTTGTTTCATTTTGATTTTTCTTTAAATAAATTAGATTGTTTTCTTTGCCACCATTTTTTATTGTTGAAAAGTCCCGATTTACTATTAATATGGCTTTGTTTGTTTACGCAGAGCCACTAACTCCTAAGCCTACACCTAGTTTAGGAGTAAGTGTGTCTTAATTGTTGTGACCTAGTAATGGGCCTTACATGTTCTTAGTTTTATGGATATTGTAATGTGATAGTGAAATATGGAATTTCAATTTATTTTGTTTATTATTTTATCCATCCTGCCCTTATCGCAATTTATTTGGGGTCGCGCAGTATGTCTTCTTCTTACATACGAGTACTTAGAAAAGTTAGTAGTCATTTCATCAGTCCTTTTATCTCAATTACATTCTTAATTTGTGGCAAAAAGATAAAAGTAGTAATTTTATATTTTAAGGGGTATTTCTATAAAAATTGTAAAATGAGATTTACAATGATAATATTTGCTTTTTTCTTCATCTGTAATACTTTTTTCGAACAAAGAGCTTATTGCTTGCTCTTTTAAATATTTGATCTATAATAAATACCTAACTATTTAATAAATAATATCTTTTGACTAAATTAACTTTTTGGTCCCAACCAATTACGAGTAATACGCACCTGAACTTTCTGAAGAGCTCTTACTACAAATTAAATACTACTATTTTTGTTGAAAATAATAACCTAATTGGTTTTGATTCTCTTCTAACACTAATATTCCGTGCTATTTGAGAGAAAAACGCAGCAGCTCAGCAGTGCAACTGCTTTTAGCTGACAACGATGAATCGATTGTTAAATTTACTTCACAGTGAATTCGACAGTAAAATTTGTTTCTAGACTCAAACTCAAAGCATTTATTTCAATTAAACCATTACGGCACTTTGAATGTCAAAAATACAAAAAAAAAAAAACAAAGCTACAGTCCTAGTCACAAGGCATAATAACTTGAGAAAGTACTGTAGTTGCCCATTCCCTAGCGTAGATCTCTATGGAGAAGAACGGGCAAGAAAATCCATGGACACTCTTTTAAATCAAAATATTGTTACAAAATCTTGGTTACATCATTCATGTTGAGATTATAGATATATGTGAGAACGATGTAGAAAGATGTGCACATTAAGAGCGTCCAGAGTAAAAGATAAGACTCAATAAGATTAAAACTCAATTTATAACTAAACAACCATTCGAACCACCGCCCTCAAAGAAAGTAAGAAACAATCCAAAGAAAACAACCCTAAAATACTAATTACCTGTACATCATTGCCGGCCAAAGTCTTCAATCTCGTGTCAGTCATCCCATGCGGTAAGTTGGCCACAGTGGCGATGCTACCCGAGTCTTCTAGCAAAGTATCCTCGTCAATTTCCGAGTCACTTTCAAACTGTATTTGAGGTTCGTCTTTCTTGATGACAATTCTGTTATTCTCTGGCCCGATAGCAGTTCTGACGGCCCGGCTGAATATGCCCGGGTTTGGCTTTGATGGGTCCGTCTTAACCTCGATTCTGGAGAATACGGATGATGTTGATTTCTCTTTGGGCGATTTCCGTTGGAGGATAACGCGTCTGTTCGTGAATGCTGCTTTCTTCTCGTCTTCTTTTGCTTTTTCGGCTTGCTGTTCACAAATAACATAACATTACATCAAGCCGTGTAGCTAATAGTACACCTACATATTTTCGCCAGTGTGTTCAAGTCCCATATAATAGGGCGCGAGCCTATCGCCATCTACCGGGTACGTGTTCAGCAGTCGTGCTTGTAGCATAAAAGCCTATAACGTTCCCATTGTTGGGACACGGGCCCTATTTCTGTGATAGGCAGTCGGCTCAGCGCAGTGCTAGACGTGTCGTGTCTCAGTGAGTGTGGCAGCGAGTTTTGCTGCAGACATCGGTAAGATGCGAACTGACGTTTGTGGGACAAATGTGGGTGCAGTTCGCAAACATGTTCAGATTCACAGATGCCTTGGAGTTCTAATTTGGTGATATTCCACAAACTATGGGGCACTCAATATTGTGTTCTGCGTGTCTTATTGTTTGTTCACTACAGGACGCAGGACTACAGGACGCAGGACTACAGGACTGATGGACGCTACTGAAGGTATCAAACTCGTGCCTCAGATAAGCAGACATAATTTAGATTGCTATTGACACGCTAAGAAGAAGATAGTCCTCGTATTTCTTGTATTATTTACTTCGTTGGTATGTATACATGAAAGTTTTATATTGAATATTAAACCATACATACCTCTTTCTCATATGTTATCCTCTGCCTGGACTTAATAGTCATGTCCAGTTTTGATTTTACCTGAAAATAAAAACATTTATTTGTAGAACTCAATCTCTTATCATTTTAAAAGGAACAGGGTGTAAAGCTCCACATCCCCTATAAAAGGTGTAAAATACCTCTTAACGAAGCCTTTGTTTTAGAGCATACCTGGGAACCTTCTAGTTACGGAGATATTGGGGGTCAAAGTTACAACTTTTTGACAAGTTTTTTATTTTTTTAATTCAAGTTTTTAATGTAAGATTTTTTATTTTAAACACCTCCACGACCCCCGTACTACTCAATCCATCCATCAGCACAATGTTTTGAGTGCATTACATTGAGTTCTACCACAAAACATGATTTTTCACCACAAAAAAAGTCGTTTCCCAGCAATAATTTCTGCGTAAAATTACTTAGTTTGATGTACAGAATGCTTGGTTAACGGCTTCGTGATGAGGTTGTTTACACCCTGTAGAAAGTAGAAGATCTTCCGAGGCCGATGTTGTCTGGTGGGTTATGGTCAAGTTTTTACTTACTTGCGGAGAACTGTATCACTATCATCATTACATATTATAAAAAAAAGTCCTCTGCCGCGTCTGTCTATCTGTCTGTTCGCAATAAACTCAAAAAGTCCAGCACCGATTTTCATGCGTTTTCACCAATGGATAAAGTGGTTTTCTCGAGGAAGGTTTTAGTATATAATTTGTCAAGTTTTTGTATACATTGGCTAAAATATAATGATATCTGTTGGAGGTGTCGGAAAACAATAAGCCGTCTGGGAGCTTTAGTTTTGGTCGCGATAACCGACATCCCCTTGGGCGGGCACCAGCTAGCAGTTCATAAGATACAGAATGCTGAGCTAGCTGTCGCAGCCACTGTCACGGCAGCCTACAGGTTTTGGGGATATGAAGAACATAGTGTAAAGCTCTTCATCCCCCGTAGAAAAAGGAGGATAAAAATGGGAGGGGTAAAAAATGTGAGTTTTCAACGCACTGTATCGTCTTCATTTTTTTTTATGTGAAAAAAGAAAAAAATGTGTGTCCAATATTTTTCCGGAAATCTACCAGAGGGACTAATTAGTTTTTTTTGTCATCTACCCTATTTGATGTTGTTTCTTTTCGTAGATGGCGCTGTAGTAATTTTATTACATGCTGCCATAGTACTTCTTGTAGTGCCGCTACAAGGTCGCTAGGACGCACATTGTCTGCGTCGAATATTATACACTTTAAGGCAATACTAATACAGTCCTTTATTCAGTGACATCAATAATGTGCGCGACGATTTTTACACTTTGTAGAAACGACAGATCCTGAAAAATTAATATTACGTTTCCATAGCTACCTTTGGCTTTTTAACTTCGACAGGTGGTTCTGTATCTTCCGCTATTGTCGAGCTCGTGACGACTGCTCCACGCGGAGGGGACTTCTCTGTAATAAATATTATTATAGTTTTAAAAAACATTTTAGTTTTAACAAACTTTTTAGTTGATATATAAAAAATAACTAGTCTACCATCTTTCGGTGTCCACTATATTGGATTCAGAATGACGTCACCTAGCTAACCATGCATTGTCATTCAAACTAGACATGTATGTAAACTTTCAGCTGAATCGGAAACCGGAAACTGGGTCAAATTTAATTTCAATTTTTTTTTACATAGTTAGGTACAGGTGAATCTAATAGAAGCCTATTATATGAAACAAGTCATTTTAATAAGGATGTTTTGGCGAGATCTTCTTGTGAAAACTATATGGAAAGAAATAGAAAGAAGTCATACCTTTCTTCTTAATCTTCCCCTCTTCTCTGTCGTCAGTGAACACGATCTTCTGTCTCTGTTGCCTCTTGTGTTCGCCGGACGTCTTGGGAGGCAGCTTGGACCGCAAGTCCACTTGGGGCTTCGACTTGGGCGGCTCTGCTCTGGAATAGGAGAGCATTTTGAGTAACAAAAATTGTGAGCCGTCACGGGACGCCTGCCAGATGTGAAACATCGAAATTATTTTGTACAAGTAATATGCATAAAATAACAGATTACGACAAGCACTAAATATGGCTTAATGAGAAATAAAATATTACTAATTTTTCCTTGAAAATGATGACTGTTTAATAAAATAATTTATTTTCACAAAAAGAAAATCCTTAGGCTGAGATCGAACTCGAAGTCATGAGATTGTAACCCAGCGCTGTGCCCCGAGACCAGCTGGCTTGTTGTAAACCGTGGCGAATATGTAATCTTATGCTGTTTCAACAGGTCGGTAATGTTCGGGTCGGGTTGACAACATGGCCATTTTTTTGTTTTACCCGCTGTTTCACATGAATAATTTCGTGTTTTATTGCACGTTGAGAACCTTCAAAGCGTACGTTATGGAACAGGTTTCTCAAAATGTGTGAATGGTACTTGTCTCAGGAAGCCAGCACGAGTGCTACCCTGCTTTTTAATACATCTTCTGGACTCAAAAGAGATTTCGACGTCCGATTTTATTTCGCTATTTCTTCTCAGGGAAGCTAGATAGGACGATTACATCATATTTTTTTTTATAACTTTTGATTCCATTTATCTTATTTAAATATTTACTAAAACTTTGGACATCCGTTACTGAATAACTGGGGGATGTTGTCAAATACATGTGTCGTAAATAAATCGAAATAATATTGGATGGTGTTTCATTGATCTATAAACTGTCATAAGTTTGATCGATTGTAGTTGCACTTGTCTTGAAACTAATAATAATCAAGGTATCGATGTAGTTATGTGGGTGTAATAGAGGTGATTAGATAGGAAAACAGCGATCCAAAGTGGCCAGGAGTATCTAAACTTTTCCTTTTTCCGAAGACAGTTGCTTATTTACCGACTTTTTCTTTTTTCAATTAATCATCATCGTCATCAGCCTACAACAGTCCACTGCTGGACACAGGTAGGTAAGCATCTGCGATCGCAAGCTATTCAATGGGGAGACACAGGCAAAGATAATCTAAGATGGCGTCACCATAGCTGGTCTCAAGCTGACCAATGAGGATAAGCTATTTTGAAATATAAAATGACATTACCACATTTTCAACCAATGACAATGTTGGGAACCAGCTATGATAGCGCCATTAGTTCTACAGTTTCTTTGACTTTACAGTTTTCAGTTGAAAATGTGGTAATGTCATTTAATATTTCAAAATAGCTTAACCTCATCGGTCAGCTCGAGACCAGCTATGTATGAGATCCGAAGTGTATGCAGACTGTACTGACTTGTTCGTAGGCTTCTCCTTAAACCGTCCGGAGTCGTCGTCGTCGGACAGTATCCCGTCGATGTCCCCCAGGATGAGGTCGAGGTCGTCGTCGCTGTCGGTGCGGTCCGTGCGGTCCGTGCGGTCCGTGCGGTCCGTGCGGTCCGTGCGGTCCGTGCGGTCCGTGCGGTCCGTGCGGTCCGTGCGGTCCGGGCGGCGCTCCGGCAGCGGCGGCGTCAGCGTGCCCAGCTTGTGCGGCGGCGTCAGGTTCTCTGCGGACACCGAATTATACTACTGGGGAAACTTTCTTATCTACAACCGAGCAGTAGGCGACGTTGTTACGAGTATGGAGCCGACAACTGCAAAAACAAATGCCCACGTGTATCAAACGACGTTTTACAATACACTTTCGGAGAAATATTATAATAATAGAACGAGTATTTTTGTCATGAATTATTAGGAAACTATGATTTTCATTTTTAATTTTTTCGCTTTGCTTTTGCTAGGTTGAAGGACAAGCAAAGGTATGAAACCGACAACAAACAAATTAACAAACAAATATGACGGCGCAGGGCACATGACGTTCAACCAATCAGCGCGTGAAGTATTCACAATCTTTCGAGAGTTTACAATCTCGCGAGATAGATTGTAATCTAACGGTATTTACGATGACAAATACACAATAATAGAATTTATTATTTATTTTATCTACACCCATGCTATAAATCCTCTATAAAAGTATCTGAAACAGTTAGCTTATGGCCAACATTAAAACAGCCAGTGTCATAATAATCATTATAACACCCAAACGGGTGTTATAATGTTGTACTAAATTTCATTATGCAACTCGTTTTAAAAAAAGAACACTGTCTAGCACGTGCGACTCACTACCACAGCGCCGTAATTAAAAAAAAAACTTTTAGGTTAATTCGAATTCAAGTCGAATCCCGCCATTTTTGTTCGATATTAGTATTGCATTACTTTGTTGTTTACAAAAATGAGTAATATAAGCTTTGTGTATTTTAATAATTGTTCAAAGATTAAAAAGGAAGACATCACTGTGTTTCAGAGTTGTTGAAGTTAAAGTGTAATAAAATAATATTGTGTTCTTTTCCATATTTTGAAAGTTTATGTAACAGAAAAAACAATTATATTCACATGTTAAATCAACATTTATATTTTTTAGCAGGTCATTATAGTGACAAACTTATATATCTTGATATCAACACTTTTGTTGATAAACTTAGATCGACTCGGGGTATAGTGTATCTACCTATTAGTTGTAGACACAAAATAGCTCGGCTATTAGCTTATAATATTCACAGACATAAATAGTATGTCTAAGTTTAGTTATATTATTAACACTGCGACTATTAGTAATAATACTAATGTTACAGGTGACTTTAAATGAAGATAGCATTAGTGCTATACATGTATACAAACATTCTGAGGAGGATCCATGCGTCACCTTGGAAAATCCTCAATTAAGCTCTATTAGTGATAGGGTCTTGTTGTCTGAGGATGGCACGGGAGTCTCCGGCCTCACTCCAAATATTATTATTAATTTAAACTAGAAAGTGAGACAACAGAAGGTACCATTAACAATATTGTTAATCTTTCCAACAGCAAGGTATCTTCTTGCACTCAGATAGTTAGTAAAAAAAGGGCCTCAGCAGAACACCTTAAAATTATTCCACCAAAATATCCAAGGCATTTCTTCCAAATTATTAGAAATTGAATTGTTTTTAGAGAATAGTAAGTTTGACATTATTATTTTGTTTTACTGAACATTGGCTAAAGGATTACCAAATGCTTATTCATTATGAAAACTATATGGTGGGTAGTTGCTTTAACCGTAAAACTATGCTTCGTGGAGGTTCCCTAATATTAATAAAAATTGGTTTCAAATATAAGCAACGAAATGACATAGTAGGTCTTTCGGTTGAACATTGCGTCGAACTGTCCTGTGTTGAGCTAGATAAGCATGTAATTGTGTGTGTGTACAGACACCCAAACTATCAAAACTATTCCTTATTTGAATCAATAATGGAAGATGTTCTGGCAAAACTTGCAGCCAGTAATAAATCTACAATTATTTGTGGTGATTTCATTTTCAATATTTTATAAGAAAGTTCAAATAGCAGTCGGTTGTTAAATCTTTTTAAGTCATTTGACTTGACCAACACTTTTATAGAACCTACTAGAGTCACTCCATCTTCTGCGACTTGTATAGATAATATTTTCTGCGATTGTGATTACTTAGATAAAGCCATAGTAAACTGTCTGCCGTCTGACCATAGCGGACAAACTGTAACTTTTAGGTGTAATACACCTTTGCAAAAAGTTCAGATCAAATTTAGACCTATAACTTCTAGCAAATTAAATAAGTATAATATTTCCCTACAGAACAAGTTAGGTGTTATGAGCCATGACGATATTAATATAAATCAATTGTGTGATCGTTTCTTTTCAATAGTTCACACGGAATTCAACAAAACTTTTGAAAAGAAGACAAAAAGTATTAGCCCTAAATTCATATTTAGTGATTGGGCAACTAGAGGTATCAGAAAAAGTAGGGAAAGACTATTTGAGCTTTATGGCCTTAAGCCTTATATAAACACCGAAATTTTTATCCGGTATGTTGCTAAGTATTCAAAAATTTACATTAGCAACAAAATCAAAACAGCAGAAAACAAAATAAAGACAGTCTGGAAAGTCATAAATAATGAGACTAACAGGAAGAAAATACGTAACACTAGCTACACATTAGATTCACCATGTGGTCCTAAAAGCTCTAATCTGGAAGTAGCTCAAGAATTTGTAAATTTCTTTACCGATATACCATTAAAGACGACGGAAGCTCTTAATTCCTCACCTGAAGTCTCAATTGGTTTATTAAAGGCGAATGTATCTGGCTGCACGGTTGAATTTAAATTTAAACACATAAACCCTATGACAGTTATTAAAGCTTTCCGGCAAATAAAAATCAAACTGACCGAAGATCTATGGGGAATGTCTACCAAAGTTTGTGCATCCATACTTGAGACTATAGCCCCATACTTAGCTTTAATTTTTAATTTGTGTGTAGACCAAGGAGTTTTCCCTGATCTAATGAAATACAGTAAAGTCATACCTCTTTTCAAATCCGGGGACAGTAAAGATACTAATAATTATAGACCTGTATCCGTGTTGCCAGTTTTTAGCAAGGTGTTTGAAAAGGTAATGCTTAATCAAATGCTCAATCATTTTAACACCAACAAAACTTTACATGATCAACAGTATGGTTTCATCAAGGGACGTTGTACGACTGACGCCGGTGTAACCTTATTAAAGCACATATTTACTGCGTGGGAAGAGTCTCAAGACGCCATAGGAATATTTTGTGACCTTTCCAAAGCATTTGATTGCGTAAATCACGACACATTACTTTTGAAACTTGAGCATTACGGATTAGGTCAACTTGCACTTAGTTTGGTAAAATCATATTTGAGTGATAGACAACAACGTGTTCAAATAAATGGTGTTAATTCACAAGGTTTAAAAGTAAAAATGGGGGTTCCACAAGGCTCAATATTGGGTCCTTTCCTCTTTCTCGTGTATATAAATGATCTACCCTATTTATTGAAAAACCAACCTCAAAATATGGTGTTGTTTGCTGATGACACTTCCCTTATTTTTAAGATAAATAGACGGGCCCAGAATCTAGAAGACGTGAATGATGCCCTACTTCTGGTCCATAATTGGTTCACAGCAAACAATTTAGTATTAAATGAAAAAAAAACTAAATGCATAAGATTTGCTTTACCCAATGTTAAAAGTAGTGATTGTGAAATAATATTAAATAAAGAGAAACTTGAATTCGTAGATAAAACGGTTTTCCTGGGGATTACGCTTGATTCAAGGCTACAATGGGGTTCTCATTTAACATCCCTTGCGGCGCGTCTAAGTTCAGCAGCATATGCGATTAGAAAAATGCGTCAATTTACTGATGTAGATACCGCTAGACTGGTCTATTTTAGTTACTTTCATAGTATAATGTCTTATGGCATTTTGCTATGGGGACGGGCTGCAGATATTGAGTCTATATTTATTCTGCAAAAAAGAGCCATCAGAGCCATATATAATCTTCGTAGGCGCGATTCTCAAAGGGAACTGTTTAAGGATATTGGCATCATGACGGTACATTGTCAGTACATCTACGAAAACATAATGTACGTCAGAAAAAATCTGCATCTTTTTGGTAAAAGAGGTGATAGACATAATTACAGTACTAGAAATAGGGACCAACTAGTTCAGCCAGGCTTCAGAGTCGCTAAAGTGGACTCATCTTTCATGGGGTACTGTTTGAGATGCTATAATAAAATTCCACAAAGTATTCTTGAACTGAATGAGACGAAATTTAAAACATGCATCAAACGCACACTATGTAAGCAAGCTTATTACAAGTTGGGCGATTATATCGCTGATAAAAATGCGTGGCTCAATGCTGGTCCTACTGCACATGGACAGGGGCGCATAAATTGATAGTATTAAATAGAATTGTTGGAGCTGCTGAAGATTGTACAACTGTCTTTGCATTGTATAGAATCAATCTCTCGTATTATATAACCGCACAGCCCATATTGTGTGAGTACTATGTACTAGAAAGCTATCATTCACTGAAATCCTACGTCTTTTCTTGACTTGAATGTGCCCTGGCGGTTGAGAGTATGTCATGCTCACTCTAATGTCTCGCTGATGCGTGCTCTAATGCTCGCGTGTGTCGGATCATTCCGTTCCCTTCAAAATGGTTGAGTTGAATGGTGCTGATCCATGCGTCATGTTCGTGAACGGGCGCTGTCAGTTGTGACTGGTCATCTCTTAGTTGCCATGGCTTATTTGTATGTTTATTTTTGAATTGTATTTTTTGTTTTTACTATGGACACTTTTAACGTGCACATCTTGCTACATTGTTCTCACATAATATACCATCTCAACATGAATGATGTAACCAAGATTTTGTAACAATATTTTGATTTAAAAGAGTGTCCATGGAGTTTCTTGCCCGTTCTTTTCCATAGAGATCTACGCTAGGGAATGGGCAACTACAGTACTTTCACAGTTTTTATGTCTTGTGACTGGGACTGTAGCTACATTTAATTTTCATCTTTGTTTCGACAATTCAAAAGTGCCTGTAACTGGCCTACTTGAAATAAATGCTTTGATTTTGATTTTGTACAATCCAAAATGTAAATAATTATATTATTACCTATACATGGTTTGTTTGTATTAAATACTCAGCAATTCAATTTTCCATGAATTTACATAGACTTCTTACAACATTACAACAACCTATGGTTTCAGAACCTTTTATGGAGGATTCATATCATGGATGTAGATAAAGTCTTGTATGCAACTGTACATAATTTGGTATTAAAACACTCATGTGATACTATTATCACACTCGGCTTCGCCTCGTGTGATAAACCCACATTCGTGTTTTAATACCCCCCATTATACAACAGTTGCATAAATAACTATAATCATTACAATGGTTGTTTTAAATCACTTACAGTAAGTAAAAGAGTTATTGTTATAACTCTTTTAGTTACTGTAAGTGGTTTAAAACAACCGCCACTTACAGTAACAGTACGCTGTAACCACTTATAGTAACTAAAACAGTTGTTGTTATAACTCTTTTAGTTACTGTAAGTGGTTAAAATAATAATAGTTGTAGACAATGAAAAAATGGTGCCTTGTCCGTGTTAACATCTTTTTAAGGCTGACTGTACAATCAACCGCGCCGTTTAGCCGTGTGGTATCCGGCAGAGTAGAATAGAACCAACCCATTACACTCACGGGTGTCGTATAAGGCGACTAATGTCTGAGGCAGAACACCTTGCGCCTCCGTAGACCAGAGAATGGGCAGCAGCGTTTTCTGTTAGTCTTTCATCACTGCGATCTCCAATCCGCCTGCTGTTTTGTGTGTGCCTGTGCGTTGTTGTTGTTTTGTTGTTGTACAATCAACAGCGTTGTGCAAAACACTGTATAAAAACAAAAGTCACTCACCACAAGTAGAATTAACTTCCACCTTCTCTTCTTTCACCGGTGAACGATCCCTGACTTCCTTCACAAGCTTCACATCTACCCGAACTTTCTCCAACTTGTCCAGTTTGTCCAACTTGTCCAGCTTGTCCACCTTGTCCGGAGAAGTCCGCGTGGTGTCGGGTTTAGTGTGCTGCAGCTCTGTGAGGCAGGGCGGCGGGGCGGCTGTCGGCTCTGAGGGGGGCTTCAGTAGAGACTCTTTCTCATGAGCTTCACGTTCTCTGTAAAAAAGGGTTCAAAATGTGCTTAGTTATAAGAAATATGGCCTGTATTTCCACGAAGGGTTGGTAAAAGTGTACCAGACTTCATGTAATGTAAATAATTGGATACAAATCTGCTGTCTGTGCCTGCCTATCTGACCTCGATCAAACTCAAAATCAACTCAAACTCTAACTCAGCATTTATTTCAATTAGAACAAAGCTACAGTCCCAGTCACAAGACATAATAACTTGAGAAAGTACTGTAGTTGCACATTCCAAAGCGTAGATCTCTTTAGTGAAGAATGGGCAAGAAACTCCATAAACACTCTTTTAAATCAAAATATTGTTACAAAATCTTGGTTATATCATTCATGTTGAGATTATACATATATGTGAGAATGATGTAGAAAGACGTGCACATCACGCCTAATAGAAAGCGATGGATGAGGTCTATGATGGACGTAAGACTGGAGACTGTTAGACTTTCGGGCCACTGCCTGTAACGACTGTCAGAGACATAATATATAGGATGTAATGGACACCCCTCCGTAGACTGATGAGGTGAAATTCAGTATATTATTATCATACTAAGATGACCGAAACAATAAATTATTTCAGGAACGTAATGGGAATCCAATAATGTATTATTTCCTCATACGCAATGTTTCGTTACCGTAACAAAACGCACGTAGCGAACAGTAAGCGCGACGACGAGTTCGGTGAGCTCTGTAGCTAGGCAGGAAGTGAACAGCTGATGACAGCGTACAAAGAATGTAATTTCACAAAAAAATATATCCTAAGAAAAATTCCGGTGGAATATATTTTAAAATAAGGAGCTTAATTCACCCTGTCAGTTTGCACCACCCTGTATAGTGGCCCATCATTTCTGTTTCTCGCACAGACTATAACTTACTTGTCCTGTAACTGCTTGTGTAAGGCGACTGCATTCTTCCTGCGTCGCACTTCCTTGGCTCGCAGCACTCTCTCGCGAAGGCTCTCCTGTTCACGGAGTCTGCGCTTGTATTCACTGTCCTGTAAAAAAAGGTTAATCGTGAAATATTGATGTAACCATAAAACACACCAACGCTAAGCTATCACGCTTTATAACTGAACTTTAAATGTCAGGGGATATCTTATGTGATTATTAATTATTTTGACCTCCCGATATTTCGACGCTTGTTGCAAGCGCAATGATCGCGGGTTGACTGGAGAATGCGGGTGGATGGAAAAAATTGTTAGGAGCAGACAAATCTCTCTACCCTCTTTCTCTGTCTTTTGCTACGCGCACTACTGGAATTCGACACTAAGTCACGGCAAATAATAGTGTCACCAGCACCCCTAGCCAAGTTGACAATCTACAATCGTTAACGCTAGTAGAAAACTATTCAAATGAATGGGAATGACATCATCTCAACGTGAAATCACGTGATCAACACAAACGAATAGAAAATTCGTAGACAAGTTTACATCGTTCAAAATGATAGAATAGAATGTTATCGTTTCTACAATGTTGATCGCTAAACTCTTTGGTAGGAACGCTCACCATAGACTAAAGTGTACGTTTTTTCTACAGACATTAGAGAACGAGCGATCGACTCAGTCGTGTCAACTTGGCTACCAATTTAGCGCTTTCTACAATCGCTTACGCCGAGGCGTT
The DNA here is from genome assembly GCA_941918905.2 of Xestia sexstrigata. Taxonomy (NCBI): domain Eukaryota; kingdom Metazoa; phylum Arthropoda; class Insecta; order Lepidoptera; family Noctuidae; genus Xestia; species Xestia sexstrigata. The sequence goes on from OW799224.2 coordinate 16,490,168, forward strand.
TACGATTGTAGAAAGAGAATCGATACGAAACGTTTGTAACTTGGCTAGGCTTGCAGGTTTTGTGAATTCAAAAATAACAATAATCACGGAAGATATCCCGTAAATGACATTTTAAGTTTACACCAACCAAACTTCATCATCCAAGAGAAATTATACCTATAGGAAAAGAGGGCTAACTTCTAGAATAATTTTATTGCTAAAATTGAATAGTGACAACATCTATTATTCTGTACCAACAATAATACGTAGTACTAGGGGTAGGGGGGTAGAGGGTTTGGGGGACTTGGGGGGTTAGAGGGGCAAGGGGTACAGTACAAGACAAGATAAGGACAGGACAAGATGTAGTCTCAACGGACGAAATCTTACCACCGATACGGCTCTTTTTGTTTTCAGCATCCGGCCGCTATTGAAGCGCTTATTTACGCTCGTCAACCAATAGCATCGCAGCATCTAATCCCTTGTCTTTGTTAATGAAAAAAGGGAGCGAATGAAAAAAATACAAATACGGGTGGTAAACAGATGTGGACATCGTGTCCACGGGATTTTGTTTAAAACATGGTAAGATTTCTGCCGAGCTAATGGTACATCAGAATATTTTTAGCAGCAACGTTTAGGTAAGAATGTAGCTATAATTATGATTTCGATTAGACTCTAGTACTTGGGGCACCAAATAAAATAAAACAATTTTAAATAAGTACATTTTCATATACAGGTTGGAATTTTTCAATGCCACTTGGAGGGAAAGTACTCTAAATATTTGAGATAACAAATCTTACTCAAAGGAAACATTCCTTTATTTTTAAAAAGAAACAAATCTGCATTCACAGATTTTGGAAAATTCGCTTGCCACACTCAGGAATCGAACCGACTTAAGTTCGAAAAAAAAACATTCTGTACTTTTTTTTACTGATAAATTAAATGAAGCGAAAACCATGATTGGGTGTAAATAGACTCTTAACGAAGCTGAAAAGCACTTGTTCTTCTCGTCACTGCAATCATTTTTTTGTTCTAGACCATACCTGGGCACCTTTCTAGTTACGGAGATATTGGGGGTCGAAGTTAAAACTTTTCCATTAGTTTTTTTTTATTACAAGTTTTTAATGTTATATCTTTACGTTAAATACCTCTATGACCCGTTGACTACTCCAATGCAACCATCAACACAATGTGTTGAATGCGTTATATTGACTTATACCGTAAAATGTGAATTTTCACCAAAAAAAAAAAGTCGTTTCCCAGTAAAATTTTTTGCGCAGCGTTACTCAGTTTGATGTACAGAATGCTCGGTTGACGGCTTCGCGAAGACTTCTGTTTACATCCTAACACCCTCCATCAATCAATCTTCTGTTTCATCGTCTATATATTTACCTCGTCAGTGTGCCTGGGCGCGTCGGGTCTAGCGCGACGCTCGGGACTGCGGCGCGGAGACGCCGAGCGACGCGCCGGGGACACAGAGCGCATCCTGTGCGCACGACAACTGTGTCAGCTTGTGGTCGTTTCATATTTTAATCAACTTAAAACCAACCGATAACAAAATAAAGTCTTTTGGAAAATTACCAACAGTGAAACAGAGATAAAAAACCGGCCAAGTGCGAGTCGGACTCGCGCACGAAGGTTTCCATACAAATGCAATCAACAAATAGGGAACTGGTATTTAGGATGCAAAGAAGGTGTGTAAGATCCATGTGTAATTTAAAGACAACAGATAGTTGCGTTCCCTACTTCAAGAAATTAAAAATATTAATGTTACCAGCTATATATATATATATTATAAACTGCATTATTTATAAAATCAAATCCACATTTATTTACAAAATTTTCAACAGTTAAGAAGACCCCCATTTGGAGTCAATATGAAAATCAACTATGTACGTTGAAATGTAATACTGCGTTAATGAAAAAGAGCTTCTTTGGTGTTGCACCAAATATTTTTAATAAAATACCTGATGCTATAAAATGCATGCCATTAAAGAAATTCAAAGTGTCTTCACAAGTTATTAGTTGAGAAATGTTATTATACCTTGGATGACTATTTTAATGATAATACTATTTGATTAAATTATGATATGATGAATTATGAGATTATGTAATTTTATAAATCTATATTATTAATGTTGACTTGGATGACTATTTTAATTTTGGATGACTATTTGATTAAATTCTGTAATTTTATTAATTCATATTATTAATGTAACGGACGAATAATTTCTCGCATGTTCTTTTGTTATGATCTTCTTGTGTGTGTTTTTTGTTTTTCTTTCTTGTAGTGGACATTATTAAATTGATTATTTTAATGTATTTGTATAAATTGATAGAAAATTTTGTTAACTTTGATGAACCTGACTTTAATATTTGTATGTCAACAATGACAAAGCATAGTGCAACACTTATCTATTTAAGACCTTGACATGTATGATTAATGTATATATGTTCTTCACCTGTTTTACAAATAAATAATTACAAATTACTTACAAGATTAGACAGAACGGCAAAAAAAACACGTTTATTGTGTGATAGCCCCCCTTAAATATTTATTTTATTTTAATTTAAATATTTATTTTTAAATGAATGTACAACTAAATATTCTGTGAATATTTCAAGCGTCTACCTGTTGCCGTTATTATTATCAAGCAAAAAACGGCAAAAAAATCACGTTTGTTGTATGGGAGCACCCCCCTTTTTTTAACCCCTTAAATATTAATTTTATTCTGTTTTTAGTATTTGTTGTTATAGCAGCAACCGAAATACATCATCTGTGTAAATTTCAACTGTTACGGTTCATGAGATACAGCCTGGTGACAGACAGACAGACAGTGGAGTCTTAGTAATAATAATTAATTTCGTTTTTAGGATTCCGTAGTCCTGACAAGGAACCCTTATAGTTTCGTCATGTCCGTCTGCCTGTCTGTCTATCCGAGGTTTTGCTAAGAGACGGTTAGTACTAGAAAGCTGTCCCAATCGTTCCGAATTCGATGATCGAGTTTATGGCTTTCGGTTCCAGAACGACCTAAAAATTAGCGTGTATATCAAGTCACTCTCACTCTCTCTCACTCACCTCCTCCTAAGCCCGGCTCTGTTGGCATTGATGAACTCCTCCTGCCGCCTCAGCAGATCGTCGTCGTCGTTACTCCTCCGCGGAGGGAGTGCCAACTCATTCTCTATCTCTATCGTTGTGTTCTCTATGAATCTGTAACAATATAAATATTAAGTATTTCAACATCCCTTGTTGAATGTAAGGTGAGAATGTAAGGTAAATGTAAAATTTTACAGTAAACTCGGAAAAATCCGTTGGAATATGATTTAAAATGAGTAGCTGAATAAAATAAAAGTCGTTTCCCAGCAATAATTTTTGCGTAAAGTTCCTTAGTTTGATGTACAGAATGCTTGGTTGGCGGCTAAGTGAAGGGTCAGTTTACACCCTGATATTGGTCTATACAGGGTGGAAGAAACATCAGCGTTTCTGACTGTGGTACAATAGTAAAGTCAAATTAGCTCAAAAAAAAGGGGTAAGGTTGGTTACATTAATTCACACAGAGCTAAAAATTGGTTAAAAATTTAAAATTCTTAAAATGAGTTTATGGTTATGACTATAAACTCCATTTAAGGAATTTTAATTTTTTAACGTGATTCTTATTAAGATTCTGATACAGCGGCCATTTTAGGCCAGCAGTGTTTTAGTCAAATTACGCGCGAAATTTGAAAATGCAAAATTTAAATGCATTTTTATGGCACTTAACGAATGAATAAAAATGTTGTGTATTTTTTAGTGGTTTATTAGCACTATAGAATCGAATTGAGACACTTTTCAAAAATCGGTGTATGACCCTATTGTCCCACGGGATTATACTACCGGGATTGAACATATCCTAAGGTTATAAACTATCTGTTTGCTAAATTTCATCCAAATCCGTTCAGTAGTTTTTGCGTGAAAGAGTAACAAACAAATATCCATCCATCCATCCATCCTCACAAACTTTCGCTTTTATAATAGGCATGACATTATCAAAAAATTGCAAATCTATTTAGTCCGTCAGTTAGAGTATTGGAAAATAATGGAATTGTTTTTGTAAATCAATGAATATTGACAAAGATAAAACGCATCAAAACTCAGGAGTGGGGGGGGGCTCGTGACGTCACAACGCACTAAAAATTATACCACGGCGTGACGTATTGAGAATTTTAAAAGCGTCGTATCTTCGTCAATTTCGGTTTACGTAACAAAAGAAAAAATACGGGTCAAATATTTTTTGATAATCTAACTGACGGACTAAATAGATTTTTTCAGTCGACAAGCCTATTAGTAAGATTAGTAAGACTTACCTCTGCGGAGATCGCCTGGTATACTTCCTGACAGCAGCCCGCGCCAGAGCACTGCGCTGTTCCGCTATAAACCGTTCTGCGGCATCATCGATATCATTTACCGGACCTGAATAATTAATACAGGGTTAATATCTAGTCTTCTTCTACTTAGGAAGTAGAATGACCCCAGAACTGGGCTACGAGTTTGTGGCGCCTTCAGTTGCCTACAGAGGCCAGCACAATAAGCTACTACATCGTAATGGGTGGTTACCCATCCACGGACCAACCTAGGCAAGCGCGGCTTAACCTAAAGATCGATCCCAGTGGCTGTTATTATTCGAGACACTTAAAATATGTAGTACTACTTCTACTACTCGTATCTACGATCTACGACACAATGTTTTGAAATGAAATAAATATGTTTGTACTTTTTTTTTGTATTTTATACTGCATAATACAATTGCGCTTATTGCATTGAAGCAGAAATTTATTGTAGGAACACAATGGGCATTGTACAAAAAAATTACGGTGTATATTTTTTTTAGTAAAACTAGGTATAGTACTTTAAGAAACTAATTTGAATATTTTCGAAACTAAATGGCTAGTTAAATTCATAATTAACTTTAAAGTTTAAGGGCTGATGACGTGATCACTGGAAAAGATTCCTTTGCCGAGAAATAAATAATTAATTACAGACCTTATTCCTCGAAATAGTTTTTGAAAAATAGACAATCCCCATTGCATTTAGGCTAACATTAAGAATAAGTTAGTATCAAACAAAACACATTCTAAGGAATTCTAACTAGGTGTAAAAAGATACATTCACAAGCAGACTAAGAAAGTTAGTGTGAGTTTTGACTAATCTAACATCAAAACAAGCAGAGTGAACAAATATTGTGCAATACAAGTGAAAACATTTAATATAGCGCCGATACTGTTTTCGATACTCTTACTGACTAACTTAAAACATCTCGATTCAAAACAATGGCAAACTATTCGTAGAAAATTAAGTGTGATAATTGAGGAACAAGATACATTTTTAATGCTTTGACCGCGACAGTCACATACAGGATGTAAACAGACTCATCACGAAGAAGTCAACCAAGCATTCTGTACATCAAACAAAGTAACTTTACGCAAAAAATAATTAGTGCTGGGAAACGATTTTTTTGGGGTGATATATCACGTTTTACGGTAAAACTCAATGTAATGCACACATAACATTGTGCTGATTTAATAGTAAATGGGTTATGGAGGTATTTAAAGTAAATTTATGATCTTAAAAACTAGTATTTGAAAAAAAAAAACTTGTAAAAAGTTAGAACTTTGAATATATATCTTTCTGGTTCCCAGGTATGGTTTAGATCAAGAACAAAAAAATGATCGCAATGACAGGGAGAGAGCAAGTGCCTTTCGGCTTCGTTAAGTCTTTTTACACCCTTTATCGTGACAAGCAAGCGCGTACTCTGTATGCCAAACGACACAAATATGTTACTAAATGGTCGGTGAAATTGTGGCTTGGCGTAGAGGGCACGCGCGTACTTTTATGCTCTGCCGGTCAAAAGGTTAAAAAGTAACATAACAGAGAGGTGTAACTAATAGTACACCCGCATTTCGTAAGTTATTTTTATTCCGTACGCAAATTGTACATTTGGGAACATAATCTTTGTTAAATATTTTTGTAAATAGATTTAATGAATGTAAGACACTAAATAAACAGTACAGAAACTAAAATTTACTACATTACTAACGATTTTAATTACGATAGAAATAAACAAATTCAAAATCATATCAATATCGGCACTAATTATCTAGGGTTGCTACAATACCATGCAGTACACAACAAATAAGCTAAAATTACCGAATTTGTTCTCTATGGTCGGACTGAGCGGCGGAGACTTTTGTATTCGCGTCGGTATGTAGGCTGGCAACCCTACCGACATTACTTATTTTTAACACAGTCAAAATTATTAAAAGATATTTTCTAAAACAGTACACTTTGACAGTCCTACTTAATGTATAAGGTGTATCTATTCATACACGAAATCTCTTAAGGGGTCATTGTACTCATGATTATGAACAACTTTTATTAAGACCAAACCATGAATCGCGAAAAAAAACCAGCACTTCCATACATTTTGACGAGTTATGCGAACATAATTATTGTAGGGAACAGCTGATTTTTTTCGCGATAGATAGATAGACCTTTTCGCTATCGATGTCGCACTAATTGGCATTGATGGAAAATCTAACTATTTTGTAAGTTTGGCAACCTTATCGACATTGTGACAATTTTTATTATACATTCAGTCAAAAAAGTATCGAGAATGGATGATTTGTTTATGGTTCCAAATTCAAATTTTTGTTTTTTTGTAGTTGTTAGATTGGCACAACTGTTTTCCATTTTGGCGCGGAGTTTGAGTTGCATCTGTTATTTATATTAAATACAGTGCTGGTTTTAGTAATATCATATATAGTGTGTATTGCGAATTTCATAATGGACAAAAATATCGAACAAAGAGTTTGTCTTAAATTTTGCATCGCCAATGAAATTTCGTGTTCGGAGTCACTGAAAATGTTACAGAAGGCTTACGGTGAATCGACTTTATCAAAAACTCGTGCTTATGAGTGATTCAAAGCGTTCAAAAGCGGTCGAGATGTGATGGAAGATTTGCCTCGCTCTGGTAGGCCGTCAACGTCTGCAACTGAAGTTAACATCGCAAAAGTGAAGAAAATAGTGACTGAAAATCCCCATTCAACTCTGAGAGAGATAGCCGCCGAACTTTCTGTATCTCACGAGTCGATCCGTACCATTTTAACTAATCATTTGGGTATGAAACATGTTGCTGCTCGGCTAGTCCCAAGAGATCTGAATTTTCTCCAAAAACTCAATCGCATGAAAGTCGCTGAGGACATGCTAGAACGAGTCAGTTCGGACCCAACATTCATGAAACGCATTGTTACTGGTGACGAGACGTGGGTTTACGAGTTTGACATGCAAACTAGTCAACAAGCTTCGGAGTGGCGCCTTCCAACTGAACAGAAACCGAAAAAACCACGCCGAAGTCGATCAAAAGTCAAAGTCATGTTGACTGTTTTCTTTGACTATCGCGGTGTTGTGCACTCTGAATTCTTACCGGAAGGTCTAACGGTAAATAAAGAATATTATTTGAGCGTTATGCGGCGTTTAAGAGAGCAAATTCGACGAAAAAGGCCAGATTTGTGGAAAGAAAATTCTTGGATATTGCACCACGACAATGCGCCTTCGCACAAGGCTATCATTGTGAACGAATTTTTGACCAAACACTCAACAAATACCATCCAGCAACCACCATATTCACCAGATATGGCTCCTGCTGACTTTTTTCTTTTTCCTAAACTCAAATTACCACTTCGTGGTACCCATTTTCAATCGATAGAAGACATAAAGGAGAATTCGCGGCGAGAACTGAACTCAATTCCGGAAGCAGCGTTTAAAAAATGTTTTGATGAATGGATTATTCGTTGGCGCAAGTGTATCGTTTCTCAAGGAGCATACTTTGAAGGTGATAAAATAAATTTGGATGAATAACAGACATTTTGTGTATTATTGATCTTTTCCCGGTACTTTCTTGACAGAGTAGTATTCCAGAGAAACTAGATGGAACTAGAGGAAAAATGTTGTTCTGGTTTTTGGAGGGCTACCATTTAATTTGTAAAAATGTAATGCCATTTACATACATATCATTTGACAGAAAACTGACTGTTGTATTTATTGTACATTCCCAAAGGTGGAACATTCACATAAAACATGTTGGAATCCCTTTTTCTCTCTTAGTAATTTTAGGGTTCCGTACCAAAAGTAGTAGTAGTATAAAAGTAACCAACGAGACCCTATTACTAAGCCTCCGCACTCCGTCCGTTAGTCCGTCTGTCAGCGGGACGGGTGTAGCGGTTGTATGTGTATTTCTATTGCCACATTTAAGTACAACAATAATAAAAATAAAAGGGGGCTCCCCTATCACGACGGTACGGAACCCTTCATGCGCGAGTCCGACTCGCACTTGACCGGCTTTTTATATCTCAACAGTCAACATGTTTTATGTAAATGTTTCGCCAGCGGAATGAAGGAAATGATCTAAAAACAACACAACACCATAAAAATCAATATTTACCTTCAACAGGCGGCTGAAAATTCCCTTTAAAATGTGGATTGATCAACACCTTCAGGCCAGCCAATCCACCAGGAGGCAAGTTTGCAGGCAGAGGCACCGGTAACATTCTGACTTCAGGCTCCCTTCCACCTTCCTTGGGCCCTTTCTCCGTACTCGGCCCCGGCATAGGCGCTTGCCTAATCGTAACTTGAGGCATAAGACCAGAATTAGGAACTATCACCCTTACAGGATCAAACGGCCTAGGCGGGAAATTAGGCCTGAAAAACACAGGCCTAGGCTCGAAATTCTGACGTATTTGCCCGAATTGGGGACGCTCTTCCATGTGAGGTCGGTATTGGAAACGGAATGGGGGGCGTTCCATGGAGGGGCGGAACATTTGTATGTCTTGTGGGAGCAGGGGGCGTTCTGGGGAGATCTCGGGGCCCATCTGATGGCTGGGGGGCTCTAGCCGCATGTGAGGTGGGCTGGGCCGGACTTGTGGAGGGGGGAATGATGGACGCTGTTGCTGGTTGAAATTGCCCTGTGAATATGAGAAATATACTCGTTAGGTATGCGTAAATTATTATCAAACATAATCTCAAGATATTTTTCTTCACACTGTTTTGAGTGCAGCGGTGATGAAATAAGTTATACAAAGTGCCTTCCTGAGTTTGCACCTACAACCTAATACATGTACAAATGAATTTGCCCTTATTACTAAGCCACCCCTGCTCACCTGATGATTGAGTAGATAATAAGCAGTGAATTAATTCAAGACCTCGTTGGTCTAGTGTTCGCAAACGCGGCTGGATAAGCATGAGGTTCTGGGTTCTTTCCGGGTCGGGCAAAGTATCATTTGGTTTCTCCACCAGGAATTTCTCAGTAGCGACGTCTGGATTTGTGCCTGGTGGCAATAGGCTCACCCCTATTACATGGGACTTAAATAAATAAAATCGCTGGACATTACACACAACGCCATCTAGTGCCACACTAATCAACGAGGCTAGTGTCGTGGACACCAGATGGACTAAAACGTAACTGGCGAAATATGGTTGCACTTGTTAGATAAACTCGTTCGGGGATTATAATGCCTGATGTTAGGTTACGGTATTTTTGAAGTGAAAGCTTCTTTAGGCGCGTTGAACACTTTTTGGGTGAAGGAAAAACATTGAACTCATCGTCACTTAACGTAACGTGCGGTTACGCTTCGTAGCACTCGTAGGCGATCCGCTACGGCGTAGCACCACAAAGGCATGCGCAGGGCACAACTAGTGCTACGACTGGGGAGGAAGTGAAAACAAAAACTACACACACAGGCCTGTGTGTGTACTTTTTGTTTTCATTTCTATCGGCAGTCCCCAAAGACTGCCCCGATTGTTTTTTTTTAGAATAGAACATTAGGAAAGTGAACATACCCGATGCACATTATTCCGCCTGTAGGGATGCGGCTGGTGCGAGAACCTCTGCGCGAAGTGCGCGCTCCGCCACGACGTGCGGCCGCGACCGAACCCGCCGCGCGGTATCACCACCTTGTCTGTTAGCACATTACATTAACATCCATTTCTAGCTCATGAGCATGAGTTCGGAATATAAAGTGTCCTATGTGTTTATCCAGGTTATAAACTATATGTGTGCCAAATTTCATCCAATTCCCATCAGTAGTTTTTGCGTCAAAAAGTAACAAACATCCATCCATCCTCATAAACTTTTGCATTTATAATATTAGTAGAAATTCCGAACTATATCAGGCAGGTTAATATTGCACATCATCATGTTTTGCCTAGCCTTTTCCCAACTATGTTGGGGTCGGCTTCCATTCTAACCGGATACAGCTGAATACCAGTATTTTACACGGACCGACTGCCTATCAGTTGTATAACGGGCTGGTGTCCGCAACTCCACGTCAAAGCGCGTATTTTGCGTATGGGCTATAATCCACCACCGGGCCCAGTGCGGATTGGTAGATGTCACATGTCTTTGAATTTTTGGTTCTACCGTTTTGAGAGCAGTGGTGATGAAATAAATTACACAAAGTAATGCCGCCTGCCTGGGTTTGAACCCACGACTAACTGTTCGTAAGTCGGGGCCGCCACCATTGGGCCACCGCTGCTCCTGCCTATCAGTTACCACAACCCAGTTAGTACTGGATAACACGATGCCCCTAGGTAAAACCATGTAACTAGACTAAGTATGATTGCGATGAGATATGAGTAATATTTACCTAAAGTGTCTGGTATATCCCTGACTTGCGGCAACCTCTGCGCCCCCGGGGGTCTCTCGGACACGAAACGTTCGCGGGGAACTTCTAAATCACCATCTGTTGACAAATAAGCAAGTTATTATCACAAAAATTTAGATTGAGAATTAATTCGATACTGGAAGGATTTTTATGCGGTTTTCACCAATAGATAGTGATTCATGAGTTTATATGCCTAAACTATTTAGGTATATAATTTAACACAGAACCTCGGTTTTGTGTAAATTGGTTACAAAAAGTCAAGTCTCCTTGCTCTACTCTATCTGTGCAAGGCCAGAGCGGGCCGCTGGTTGAAATTAAAGAACAAATGTCTGCAATCATTTCAGCTTGATTTCTAAGCTGGCAACATGTCTGTTGCTTTTGGGTATTGATTATGACCAATCCATTACAAAATTAAAAAAAAAAGATAACTTACTTTGTAGTGCATTCATATCAGTTGGGACGATCTGCGGTGATTCTATGGGGGATGCTGGCTGCAAAAAGCAAAAAAACAAACAATCAATGAAGATTATACTGTGTTTCGAAAGAAAATAATGACAAAAAGCAAAAACAAGACATAAATCAGCCAAACAACACAAAAGTTATAACCATTTAAACTTTTATTTCTATCTCTTTCTAGATAAACGGAATTTAGTATAGATTTTGTACGTCTATGCAGCGAATGACGTCATTCAGATCAGATTCAATCTCTCTGTCTAATCAGCAGTTTCCAATTTTTATAACTTAGTATTTTTTATAGATATTAAAAAAATAATTTCACTTTGCTATTTCTGATGTTAACGCTTTGTTTAGAGTGATAAAAAAAATCATGAATATACCCTATTAATTAAATGGTCACAAAATGACTTTTCATAATTTTATCTGCATCTGGAACCATTTTACAAATTATAACATAAATCCTCTCTGATTTTTCGGAATGTGCGTGTAATAAAATTATCACTTGCTTCACTGAAGGAAAACATCGTGAGGAAACCAACTTGCTTGAGAGATATTTCTTTAGGCATGTAAAGCCAAGTCAGAGGCCCATGGGCGGCATAAAAACTCTGACACCAGGTTAGGCACTAACCAAAAGATAAAGAAAGAAAGAAGAAGATTATTATCCTATTTTGATTCTGCCTTTTGAGGCTGCCTGGTCTTAGATCCATAATAAAGAACCAAACTCAAGTTCAATTCAGATCAATTGATCAATCACAGAGAGATGGTTGAATCAAGCAGAGTTTAAAACTCTCATTCTGTCCATCGTGCATGTAAAATGTGTGGGGTACAAAATGTTCAAACATCTACATGTTAAACTGTCTCATACAAGGAGAGAGTATAATTATAAGATTAAACGAACATACCTTCAGTAAAGTTCTATCTTAATTATACTAAGCTCTTTGTCTGAGAATGCAGTCCTACAACCCTCCCAATGATACTTATTCGAGTATTATCCCAGTATTAGGTTTGTTCATAAACCTGTCTTTAAACGTGATGACACGTACTTAAAGATGTGACACGAGAATGGTACAAACAGCTTAAAAATAATAATACAAATACACAACTTCTCTTGCAATACAATACACCTAATTATTAAGTAGTTGAGGGCTATTTTACTAACATTAACAAAACTTACTATAGCAGGTGGAACCGCATGCTCTTCATACACGGGTGGTTCATACGGTGCATACGTAGGGAGCTCAGGCATCGGTGCAATGGGAACTTCTACAGTTATATTGGGCACCACACATTCAGTGTCAGCCATAGCCTGGTATACCATTGGTGACTGGAAATAAATTGTAACGGTAATTTGTAAGTGAGGAAAGATACGTAAAGAGTTATGGAGGATGCGCTAAGGTAGCCTATTTCATGTGAAAGTCATTCAAAGGGATTAAGTAAACTTAATAGTTTGTACTCTACCTTAAGGTAAAAATGGTTATCCCCGTAAATTGCAAAAACCAAGAAAATTTGAATTTCATATTCAAATTTTCTTGGTTTTTGCAATTTACTGGTCAGTGTCAGGTTGTATGTTGACAGAAATATGATTCACGCAAGAAATACATATGTAGTTACAGAATCATTGAAATCATCAATACAACCCTGTAAGTTCATTCAATCCCATTGAATGACTATTTTCACCACATTGAATGACTTTTTCATTAAATAGTTTACTATAGTTTGCAAACTGCAAAAATCTTAAGATGAATTTCAAAGGCCACCCTGGCTTACCACCTTAAATAAATTTAATAATGTATTCAATGTAAATTTCCAGTAATAATATTCTCGTTTGTACAAAAATGTTTTAAATCACAACCAGATAGCGAGATTTCATCATAAAGTGAGAGTGTGTATTTAATAACAACAAATGCTTTGACTTTGATAAACTGAAGGATCAGATTTGTGAGGTTCTCGGAAACAATGTTAAATAAGATCTTGGCACCATAACTTTCTGAAAGCATTCCAAGATTGTTAACAAAATAGCTATGAATAGTGGACTAACATATTCTTAACAATTTCCTGTAAGGAAATGAGTAACAGGCTAAGGCTTGTCTCTTTTAAAGACTAAAACTTTAGAAAAGACAAGTAACTTTAGATACAGATCACCGAGACTATACAATATTATTGTAATCATAAACCATAATAATATAAACTTGAAAAGCAGAGTAAAAGTCCATATAGCTTAGGACAGATGACACATAGCCGTGATAAGCCGGAAGAGCAGCTTCTACAGAAACATTTTGCCTTAACTTTTTCAATGCAAACACAAACCTATCATCATCATCGTTCATCACAACTACGAACCTGATTATACTCCATTACATGACTGGGGTAGTCTGGTGGTCCCAAATCAAGGGACTCTCGCTCTCGGTAACTAGAACCAATGGACGTCGGGACGTTTTGAGGACCAGCATTTTCATAGTCGTCAGCCAAGAGCTGTTCCTCCTCTTCATTGCCAAGGTTATAGTCCGCAAGGCTCTGGTCTCCTAAATCGTCACCTAACAAATCTTCACTGCAACAAAAATAGATATTTTATCGATCACGATAAAAGTGGAACACATGTCAAGAATTAGCGTCGCGAAATACACGACACAAATACACCGGTTTAAAGCTTTTATTAGCAACAAAAACAGGTAGATTGTTTGTTATTTATAATAAAACAAGGTGTTGTGTGTGGATAGCTAAATTTAAACACAAAAATTTACAAATTAATAAAAGTACTAACTTGTCCGACATGTTGACAATAATAAGTAGCGTTTATCTTGTCTAGTCTATGGCACGGTCAGGCAAGCAAGCAGCAAGCCACACGTTTAGAAATCACTCGATTCACTGCTCAGAGATTATTAATGTACACTGCGCACGTTTTGTTCCTCGTCTAAAGTCCCCCTAAAGAAAAAGTTTGGTTGGTCCTGTTCCTTCATATTAAATATTTTTTTACTGTAAGTAAACATTAATATAATACTATTTAGCCGTTTTTTTGTGTATGCGAGTTTTAAATGTTTGTAAACGCACTAAGATACAGGAGATATTCCTAGAGTAGGAACTACCTACGTTTTTATTTAAAAAAAATACAGGGTTCATCTCAGGTGCCTGGTCATGAAACACATGAGTGCAGTTCGAGTAATAACTCCAAAATTATGGACAGGAAGTAAACTGAAAGATAGTTTTTTTTTTTTTTTTTTGTTTAAGGTGAATGCTCCAACCAGCCCGCGAAATTCAAATTTTCTTACTTTTTTTCAATTTGCAGGCCAGTGCTATGTTGTATGTTGATTAAAATATTAATCGCGGCTAAAGTTAAGTAAGAAAATTTGAATTTCGCGGGCTACCCTGGAGCATCACCTAATTATCAATACTACCTTAATGATAATTTTGATGATTATAATTCAGTAACTACATTTGTCTTACAGACGCGAATAATATTCTAATCAACATACAACCTAGCACTGGCCTGCAAATTGCAAAAAACGTAAGAAAATTTGAATTTCGCCGGCTACCCTGGAGCATTCACCGTAAAACGAGAGAAATTAACTGTCAATAATACGTCGCGCACTACGCGGCCACCATCATGACTTTTGGCTGCAGAAGCTTCGACCAGTAGGCCTATTACGTATCTTTCTGATATCCAGTGACTATCAAGCTTCGGTTCTACACCGAACTTTGATGACAACCGAGAATGTCATAATATTGGTATTACGTATCGCACTGAGTGGATATCACTTTACGGTGACTAACAGCCCGGGTATGGTGTAACGTCTTTCACGAAAGCCACTTCAAACTCAGTTGTCATCAATTTGTTCTCCACTATGCTTACATAATCGAAATAATATAAGTACGACACGAAAGCGTCTGTCAAAATGAGTTACGGTGACTATCAGCTACGATGACAACCAATGACGTCATATTTGATCGCGACTGGTCATACATACTAAAAAAACATTTGACTGTGTGTTAATGTCCAACGATATTTTAATCGGCCGTCTAACGAAAGCTTCAGTCAATTCGCCGCTCTAGCCATTTAATTCTATGAATTATTATTTTTACGTTTGTAGCAATTATGTCTCGGTTCGGTTAAACTTAAACGGGTAAACTACGAACGCAAGTCATGACACTGACAAATATCTCGGTGTCCGCAGCCAGTCCGCAATTTGTCCGTAATAATGCGACTGATGCTTTACATGTAAGTATTTAAGTACCTGCTTACACAACAAAATAATCTGGTTGATATTCAATTTTGAAATCACCAGTTTCCTTTGACTCTACTTAGTATGGGTTTAAGAGGACTATCATAATTTTTCTTGTACTTAATTGAGTGTTTTATAAGTTTAACACTTAAATACAAGAAAAAAAATGATTTTTATTTTGAGCGCTCCAGAAAGAAACAAACTTTCTCGGGCACAGTTTTTTTTTAATTTTGTGGCCATATCTAAACCATATTCACACATCTAAACTGAGATTTTTGATGTGTGATTAATAGGTATTTGAGTATTAGACTCTTAACCACTCAAAAACAAGAAAAAATGTAATAGCCCTCGTAATAAGAGTAAAAAACAAAAAAATATAAAAATAATCATATATTTTATTACTTATTCACATACTTAACTTTCATAACAATAGAATATTTTTATAATACTTTATTTAATGTCATTTCATTTAATATTTACTTAATAATAATACCTAGGTTGTTCAATATATCTTTTGGGAAGTCTAGGTTTCATCGTTCTAATTAAATAAATTGTAAAGAACAGGGCGAACACCTGAAAACAAAAAATAAAGTATAGGTAGGTATGAGCATTTATTGAAATAAAGTAAACCGTCGGTCACAGTTTTATTGTGTAGAAGTCCTGCAAGAGAAAACAGCGATCCAAAGTGGCAAAGAGTATCTAAACTTTTCCTTTTTCCGAAGACAGTTGCTTATTTACCGACTTTTTCTTTTTTCAATTAATCATCATCGTCATCAGCCTACAACAGTCCACTGCTGGACACAGGTAGGTAAGCATCTGCGATCGCAAGCTATTCAATGGGGAGACACAGGCAAAGATAATCTAAGATGGCGCCACCATCGCTGGTCTCAAGCTGACCAATTAAGTAGGTTAAGCTATTTTGAAATATAAAATGACATTACTACATTTTCAACCAATGACGATGTTGGGAACCAGCTATGCTAGTGCCATTAGTTCCACAGTGTGTCTCCCCATTCGATTCTTGGCAACTCTACCAGCTACTACCAGCCACCCTGCGCAGGTCATCGCTCCACCTAGCCTGATGGAACCCTACCTAATTTGTTTGCAGATTTGCTATAGTTAAATAAATCTAGATTGAAACTATGATGAATAATTTCTAGAACACTGTATATTATTTTAAAATTACAACTGTTGTTTTTTGACAGTTGTGTTTTGTTTTGTGGGACAAGCCCGCCACACTGTTCCCAAACCACTGTAACTCCTGAAAGCCAGAATCAACAGTGGCGACCACCAGAAAAGCGCCGAGACAATGAAGCTCGACGAAGTCCCAGAGAATGAGTTTAACTGTCTTGGATCCCGCAACGAAATTAATCAGAAAATTATAGTGGAGGAGTAGGAAAAAACCGTAAGGTCCACGTAATACGAGTTTACGTATTGTAAGGTGTTTCCCCAACTATTAGGTACTTTGATCGTATACTTACCTCGAAAACGATAACGACTGCCAATCCAACTCCAAAAATTCTCCCTATTGTTTTGACAGCATCTCCAATCATTGCCGTACAACCAGTTTGATATGCATCCTCTCTCTTACACATTGTAAGATTTCCCAGCTCTCCTAAATCAATTTCTCCTGTACTTATATTTCCTGTTAGAACTGATAAGTCTATTGGTAGATTCTCTCGTTGTAGATTCTTCGTAGTTAGATTTTCTATTGGCAAATTATCTATCGGTAGGTTATCAATTGGTAATGTCACGGTTCCATTGAGATTGAGATTGCAACATGTTGGTGATGTGAGGTTGTAGTCGTTTACATAAGACTCTGGGCCTGTTGTCCCACAGCATTGTAACTGTAGAAAATAATACAAAATTAAGAAAAATGTCATAGTGCATGACTTTTTATCAAGTTGACTTGTGTAACCGGAAGAAAATCCTACAGTAAGTATAGATTCCTAGAACTTTTGAGTGTTTTTGTGTTGTATCACCTTTAGTCTGGGTACCTACTTTACGATTTCTTGGTACAGACAACAGCGCATCAAGCTACTACAATCTGTAATTTTTTTAATAGATTTCAAGTTTATCGCTAAAGAATTAGGTTCAAGGTTGATTGGGAAGATTTGACAGTTTCGGGTAGCTTGATGTACTGGCGTCTGTACACACATCCTGAGGGTACATGCATCAGTATAGTTTCAGCTCATTGTTTCGGCCGAAGCTATATGGACAACATTCTCCGCAGTTACATCCGTGTCGCTTACATTCAATTTGCATGCGTCACCAAATGGAAGTAGTTTCATACTAATCTTGTCTTGATTTAAAACCTATTATAAAATGTAGGTATCCTCTAGAAACTTTAGTGATAAGGGGGCAATGACATGATCGAAAGATTGATCATTTTTATTCGACAGCGATAAGAGGGCTAGCTAGTGTTTAAAAAGTCCTTCCATAGTTTTTTACCTCTGACAGCTGCCATCTAATAGCAATCGTATCGTTACAGGTTTAAAGATCAGTAATAATTGACACTTTCCGTATGGTGTCGGACGTAAATTTCCGTATGGTGTCGGGCGTAAAGAAAGCACTATCCCATATCTTCCCATGGGTGTCGTAAGAGGCGACTAAAGGATTACCAGAGAATGGGCAGCAGCGTTCTCTGTGTTTTTTTGAAAGAACTACTGCGATCGCCAACACACCTGCCAAGCGTGGCGATTATGACAAAACCCCCCCAAAATGGATTTTGCATTACGAAAATGGCCCCTAGTACCCGGCAGCCCGTCTAACCTCGACAACGGCAGCGGTCGAGGTTACGGCGTGGCAAGGGCTGCGAAGAATCACCGGATAGGATTCGGCTGCCTATACCAACGACTGGACCTGGCAACGTATAACAGACGCACACTCCGGACCGACGAGAAGATAGCGGAACTCGGAGAGGAATTGAGCAGGCTGCGATGGAGTATTGTGGGATTATCTGAAGTCCGAAGAGTGGGGGAGGACACGATCATTCTGAAATCCGGCAACCTGCTCTATTTCCGAGACGGTGACCGGCACAAGTCCCTTGTGAACAACGTGGTGAAGATCGAGAGTGTGTGGACCAGGGTGGCGTACCTTATACTCACTACTACTTCATCGTTGTCATGGGGGACTGCAACGCGAACTGGGCATAACAAACGAGACGGGGATGAGACGAGATGATGATGATGCAGGTGGGGCAATTTGGAGTTGGACGTCGGAACTACCGGGGTCACCAACTAGCTAGTTTTATGGAGAAGGAGGGCCTCTATATGATGAACTCCTTCGTCAAAAAGCGTGAGCACAGAAAGTGGACCTGGCAGAGCCCCGATGGTGCAACCAAAACGAGATTGACTTCATGATGTCAACCAAGAAGCAAATGTTCAATGATGTCTCTGTGATCAATTCGGTGAAAACCGGGAGCGATCACCGCATGGTAAGAGGGACATTAAACATCAATATCAAGCTAGATAGGTCTCGACTGATGAAGTCTACGCTCCGTCCAGCACAGATCCAAAACCAAAACCCCGAGAGTTTTCAGCTTGAACTCCAGAATCGTTTTGGGTGCGTAGGAAGCTCAGTGGACGAATACAACGATGGCTTCGTGGAAACTGTCGACCGGGTCTAAGTTCTTTAAGACACGTCGTACAGATCAGAACAAGATAATCTCCGATCAAACTCTCAAGCTCATGAAGGAGCGGCTTGAGATGATCCTGCAGTCTTCAGACGAGGCGTTAAAATACCTGAAGCTCAATAGACGGATCTCTAAATCCTTGAAGAGCGACCTCCGCCACTTTAATAGCAAGCGTATTAAAGACGCGATCGAGCGGAACAAAGGCTCCAAGGTACTTGCTAGAGATCTGGCTATTGGATTTAGCTATTGGGCAGAGCCAGCTCACAAAACTGAAGACCGACGATGGCAAGATCTTATCCGCCAAACCGGAGCTTCTGAGGGAGATCGAGAGCTTGAGCTATGGGCAGTTGTATACGTCAATCAGTAAACCCGTTGTAGTTCTAGCAAACGACCGAAGAGCTAGACTGACCCGACACTATACCGAAGACATCCCGTCCGTCCGTCCCGGTACTTTAGGCCCTTCAGAAGCTGTTTAATTCCGTTACAGTTTGAGGGAAAAACGCATGGTGCAGGGGTATGGTGGTACTCTTCTTCAAGAAGGGTGACAATTTTGTTTTTTTTTTTTTATTACAATACGGGCCTGCTCTTGACCTCGATCACGCCTGATGGAAAGCGATGGATGAGATCTATGATGGAACGAGCGTGCCCAGAAGATGCCTGTTCACTCTTGCTTTGAAGGCAGGCGGGTTAATTGTGGGTGGGAACACAGACGCAGGCAGAGAGTTACAGACTTTGGCTGTGCGCATAATAAAAGTGGAGGAGAAGCGCTTAGTACGACACATCGGGATGTCAACCAAGTGCGGATAGTACGCCGCAGTACGTCTGCTAGTCCGGTGGTAAAAGGGTGATGGTGGTGACAATGCCCGTCTGAAGAATTTTAGGCCCATCTCGCTTCTAAGGCATGTCTACAAGTTGTTTTCAAGAGTCATCACGAATCGTCTCGCGCGCAGGTTTGACGATTTTCAGCCTCGCGAACAAGCCGGTTTCCGAAAAGACAAAAGGTTATACGGAAAACTGAAGAGTATAACCTGCCTCTCTGTTTAGCATTTGTGGACTACGAGAAAGCCTTCGATTCGATTGAGACTTGCATAGTTATTCACAACGCTTCGATTCGATATTCGATTCAGAAAGTCGTACCTATGTCTATCGCGCTCGATTTCGTAATGTCAAAAAAAGATAGACATACGACTTTCCGAATCGAAAATCGAATCGAAGCGTTGTGAATAAGGGGCCTGGGCTGTACTGCAGTCTCTCCAATGGTGCCAAATCGACTACCGGTACATCGAGGTGTTGAAGTGTTTGTACAAAAACGCTACCATGTCAGTCCGACTTCAGGACCAAGCCTCGGAACCTATCCTTCTGCAGCGAGGTGTGAGACAGGGAGACGTTATATCTCCGAAACTGTTCACCGCTGCACTGGAGGATGTCTTCAAGGTTCTGGACTAAAAAGGGCTAGGGCCATTGACGTTGATACGTCAATGGCGAGTACATCACTCACGACGATATAGTGGTCATGGCTGAGACCATGGAGGACCTCAGTACAATGCTCGATGACCTCAGTAGGGCTTCCGAAAGAGTTCGGCTAAAAATGAACATGGACAAAACCAAGGTCATGTTGAATGCCCATGTAACACCCACTCCTATCAATCGGAGACATTACACTCGAAGCTGAGGATGATTATGTGTACCTGGGACAAACGGTCCAGTTAGGTAGGTCTAACTTCGAGAAAGAGGTCAATCGTCGAATACGACTCGGCTGGGCAGCGTTCGGGAAGCTGCGCGTAATCTTCTTGTCCAACTTAACGCAGTGTCTCAAAACGAAAGTCTATGACCAGTATGTGTTGCCAATGATTACATACGGGACCGAAGCGTGGTTGCTCACAATGGGCCTTATCAGAAGGCTTAAAGTCACCCAAAGGGCAATGGAGAGGGCTATGCTCGGAGATTCTTTGCGCGATCGAATCAGAAATGAAGACATCTGCAAGAGAACCAGGGCCACCAACGTACCCCGAAGTATTGCCAAATTTATGTGGAAGTGGGCAGGGCACATTGCTCGCAGAACGGATGGCCAATGGGGCCGAAAAGTTCTGGAGTGGCGACCGCGGACCGGAAGACGATGCGTTGGAAGACTTCCCACTAGGTGGACCGGTGACCTGGTGAAGGTTGCGGGAATCCGTTGGATGCGAGTCGCAAGGGATCCTTCAATGTGGCGACACTTGGGGGAGGCCTATGTCCAGCAGTGGACATCTTTCGGCAGAAATGATGATGAATGATGATGATTAATTGATAAAATTGTCTCTGACAGCACCCTATATCATCAGCCTACAGCAATTCACTGCTGGACATAGGCCCTCTTCAATTGCAATCCTCTCGCACTTAACTCGATTTCACGACAACTCGATGAAGCCTGAAGGCTCAAAAACACGTCTACCCTAACGGTCATCAGTATTACGGCTAATATGGCCGGCTCATTGTCGTTTCAGCTTACTCATTCTGTGATGTCGACAACTTTGATTCTGTCAGCACCCTTGTTGCAACGTAAATGCAGATCACTGTGATTTTGATAGTGATACAAAGTTAGAAATAAAATTACTGCGGAATGACTGTACGAATACTCACTCTCGCTCTAGCAAATGAAGTTTCTAAGTTTATGGAAAGGGATAGAGATACGACAAAATTCACATTATACTTACTTGTGATTCCAGAACGTGGAAGGTCGCGTTTTGATAAGGATCGTCAGACAGAAACATATTGTTTATAGTGTTTTCAACTGATTCTGTGAGAACTGTTAGCTTGACGAACAGCAGTATTGTTACTACTATTTTTGCGGCTGCTAGAAGAGCCATAAATGTGGCATACTGAAAAATTAAATCCATTTTAGTATGATGTACTAAGTCCTCAAACAATATCTAAGTACCTACCTTAATTACCTAGTATTTACGCAAAATACTCGCTTTGGACGGGGAGTAGCGGACAGTAGCTCGACATACAGTCAACTAAATTACACAATACTTACTGTTACAAGCATACATTTTACTTCTGCAATCGTTCCACAACAGCCAAAGAACGCAATTATGAAGATTATAGATCCCAATGCAATGATAACGTAAGGGACGAAATCCAAATCTGCTTGCAACTCTTGTATTAGGTCAGTTGGGACTTCAACTGGTAATTGATCTGTTAAATTTGATATTGACTTCAATTGGTAGATCACAAAAACCCCGCCGCCGATTATCAATAGGCCTATGATCTGGAATAAGACAGGAAGTATTATTTAATTGGAAGAAAATATCCTGGAAGGTTTAGGGTGGATGCTCCAACCAGCCCGCGAAATCATTTTTTTTTTTACGTTTTTTGCAATTTGCACGCCAGTGCTGGGTTGTATGTTGATTAAAATATTGCTCGCGACTGTAAGACGTATGTAGTTATGAGCTTGGATACAACCCATTGATGATTTTGATGATTATAATTCTATAACAGGCTACCCTGGAGCATCCACCTTAGGTAGAGTAACTAACTACCTATAGTGCACCCACATTTCGCCAGTTTTGTTACAGTTTCACGTAATAGGGAGCGAGCTTATTGTCATTAACGGGATCGGGACACAGATCTAGACATCGGGCTGCTACTAAGATTTCTGATGGGAACACCCAATGACATTTTGCACGACTTGGGGATCGAACCCAGTACCTTAAGCACAGTAGTAGTCATTAAAACCAGTAGACCAACGAGGCAGAACAATATGAGACTTTGCGACACGAAATTATTAATCCTATATCATCATTGTTATCTACAAGAGTCTATCATTATGACCAGTCCAACAATCTGACATTATTATTATATTAAACTTGTTTTTGCCTGCGGCTTCGCTCCCGTTGTAGTCGCAAATTATCCGTCGGTAACGTCTTAAACCTATGAAACTCGGAATAATGTAGTTTCCCCGTGGTAAAAGTTCTTTTGGGAACGGATCAGTAATTCCTATGATTATCTCCTACATCTAAACTTACAAACTTTACCTCTTTTTAAAGGGCGTTTGTTAGATCCTCAGAAGTGCAGGTGTTTGTACGGTCAAATGGTAATGGACATACATGGGAATGGGACATGCTGCTGGAAAAAGGCATTAGCTTTCCTTAAGGATCGTTTTGCGCTGCCTGTATCCAGGGAATTTCCGAGACCTAGTATATGTTAGGTCATCGGTCCACCTATTATTGGAGAGCGCCCTATCCACCTGCGACACTAGAATAAAATATAAGTACAAAAACAACCCTTGAATATAATCTAAAATCTAATAATCCTGCGATGCTACGGTTGCCTATATATGAACTTTTTTGCCTCATTAGATATCCATTTTGTGAGCAATTCATTTATTTGCACTTCATAAGTAGGTATTTACTTCTACTCAAGTTGATCAATATTTTTACGCAGCGGAGATACTGGGCTTTTAGTAATATAAGTACACGAGTTTAGTTAACTGATCATAAACTGTAAATTCAAAGATATAAAAAAAATATAAACGGAAATGAGATCTAAAATAACAATAAAATGAATACTAACCAGAAAAAATAAATTAACGAAAAACAAAACAAACTTCACAAGGCACCGACACATTTTTCAAACTGTTTTTATACACTTGCTTGCACTACACCTAATAGAACTATTGCTTGCCTGTGTACCAGGATTTTCATTTCTAAGCTTTTAACTATTCATAAAAGCATCAAGTGTTTCAATATCTATAAGTGGACTGATACGGCGCGGCTAACCAGCGTATATTTATTACCACTTATGACAATCTCATGTCCCCTATAGATTACAAGTTACAAGCAACATGTTCTTTTTCAGTTTCAGGATTCCTTATAATCAAAATGATATCAGTTTTACACCACGATTTACTTTTATATAATGCATTGTTAAACTGATAATCTTAACTCAAATCTAATGTTGATATGATTGTATAGGTACTTAATTGTTATTTATATTGTATGATATCGTATGTTTTGATGATCATTTTTTTGTCTTGTTTTGTTTATTGTTGTTCTAGTGGAACACGCAACTGCTAATTGTGGTAGGTTCAACTATTTTCGGGATTGGCAATGGCAAAAGTAACGCCAAATACTTCGTGGGATTTACTTTATTTTATTTTCGTGATAGACCGTTTCTTACGTGCCTAAAATCGAGGCTTACAATCTGTCCATGCCAATATAAATACGCCACTGCTTGGTTCCGACAATAGTAATTATCTGATCTGATGACTACGACGTGATGTTGCAATAAAGGTTGCGGCGAACCAGTTCGCCACCCCAGCATCTACGCCACCAGGGGCCACGGCCACCCTAACATAACCTTTTTTTTTTTTGCCGGGGTGGAAAATCCACACGGATGTCCTCGGGTCTGTCGGACTCTAACCGACTAAAAACCACCCCGGTGTTCCATTCCCACACTTGCACCGGTGATCATGGGAACTAGTGCGCCTTCCACGATCCCTGGCTAGTGCTGGCCCGCCTCTGCGGGCCACCTCATGTCTGCGGGGGGAGCGAGGTGTACTCCCCCCGCAACGCCAATAGGGGCGCGCACGGAACACTATGCGCCACCGCCTCGGGTCCAGTTATTCGGCGGGGCAGCGGACGTCCCCAAGTCCGCCGTCCCTCTGAACCCGTTTAGGGGGGCCGGAAGAGGGCGTTGTCTGCCCTCCGCCGACGCCCGGTGCGTCTGCTGTACCCTATACCCTATACCCACTAAAACGACCAGCGCATTCCCGCTTCGTCCGAGTGGCGGGGACTGGGAAACCGGCACAGCCTTTACTTCCAGTCCAACCTTTTTTTTTTAATTAAGCGGTGAAAAATGCCTAACGCATACCGCACCGTCCGGGGAGACGGTTTGGTTATGTGGGGCTTGCACCCACTAAAAAACACCGCCGTGAGCCTACTGTCGCCTTTGCGGATGGGCCACGAGAACTGCTACGCATGACGTTCGCGACCCATCCAGCGCTGCCCGTCTCCGGGCACCAAACTCCTTTGGCGATGTCTGGGCTCACCTGAGACATCGCTTCCACTCGTAAGGGCCGTGCAAAGTGACGACGATAGACTCCCCGATCTATCGCCCGCTGGCACCTCCTAGGGCGGCATCAGGTCACCATGGCGCCTCCTCCGCCGCCCTGTCCTCCTGCGACGAATCGCGTCAGCGAGGGAGTCTTCCTCCCTGACGCGTTCCGCCACCTCCTTCTGCGAGATGACATCCTCGCAAAAGGACGCCACCGCCTCCCATGCCCCCCTGCTGTCGACCATGGCCTTGGCCATGGCCGGCAAGGAGAGGTCTGCCCCGATTGCTGCTGCGAGAGCGCGGCGCTGCACCACCCAAGCAGGACAATGCTCGAGAGTGTGAAGTGCCGTATCCTCGGTGCAGCCGCACTGGTGACACACGAGAGTCACCTCCCGTCTAGCCACTTTGTGCAGGTATTTGCCAAAGCAGCCATGACCTGACAACACCTGCACCAGACGGAAGGACAACGTCCTGTGTCGCCTCCGCACCCATTCCTCCAGGATCGGCTGAATAGCCCCTACTACTTCCAGTCCAACCTAACCTAACATTTTTTTTTTTTGTTGCCGGGCTTGAAAATCCACACGGATGTCCTCTGCCCTGGGGCGGGCGGAGGGGTCTGTCGGACTTCGCGCGAGCGACGGCCGGCAGCGACAGGTCGGCTCCCACTTCTGTCACGAGGGCACGGCGCAGCTCCTCCCATGCGGCACACTCTGCCAGCGTATGCCGCACCGTGTCCTCCAGACAATGGACGCAGTGATGACACCGGGCGTCCGGCTTCCTATTTATGCGACACAGGTACTTCCCGAAGCAACCGTGCCCCGAGAACACCTGCGTCGCCCGAAACGACAGGGAGCCATGCCTTCTCTCGAGCCATTCCTCGAGCACCGGTCGGATCGCCTCGATGGTAGCGAGGCCGGCGGTAGGGCGCGAAAGCCTCTCCCGCCACTCCGCCACCATCCACCATGACCTCGCGGAGCTGAGTCCGACGCAGATCGATCTCTCGCTGCATCGGTCCACCTCCCCGCATCCGCACCTCCTCGCGCCAAACCTAACCTAACCTAACCCAACCCACGCTACGCCAATGTTTCTAAAGTTTGTATAGTTCTGTTCAAATTTTATGGCGGCTCAGAAGTTAGCTGCGAGTGACGGTCTGCGCACTATACATTTGTGTTAGATATTCCGAGCAGTCTTAAAGAACCGTTATAACTGCGCAGACCATCGCTTGCAGCTAACTTCCGAGCCGCCATAAAGTTAACAGAACTTTATTGCATAATATTGCTTGACTTGCCGACGTTTGGACGTGCTACCCGTGTGCCCACTAGCGGTGGGCCTGTTGAGCAAACGTGGTGATCAAGCTCATTCAGTCTCTGGAATCTGGATGTGAAGTGGTCTTTGCCTGATATTCGGGAAATTAATTACAGGAAAGAATAGTACATAATATTTGAAATCATGTTACGTTGTACTTATGATAAGGGCTATCAAAACGTCACCACTGGAGTCGATTCTGTTGTACACAAACTAAACTTAATATAGGCTATTGCTATCTTTTATTAAAAGGCAGTGCGAGAAAAGGACGGCTATAGCTATGAACTAAGTTAGAGATGTCAAACTAGTTTATGCCTTGCGCTTCACCGTGTTTTTAGTCGACCTGTTTTTACGTGCACCCTTCATTTGTATGGAAATATTAGTTCCAACTAAATTTGACAGCACTAAATTACGTCCATCTCTTTCTCGTTTTATTAGAGAGAAAAAGACAGCAATAGCCTAAATTAAGGTTAGTTTCTGCGCAACAGAATCGACACCAGTGTCTACTTCCGGGACAATTTTGTTTAATAATATGTCCATGACACACCTTTCTCGATAAATAAATGATCTAAGCTCATGATTAAAATCCCTTGATTGATACATTTTTTTGACAATAGGGACAAAAAATAACACGATCTACAAAGCCGTGGATTTTCGTTTCATCATGACATAGATTGTAATCATAAGTTCGGCATTCGCGCCTAAAAATGTTCACGTTTATTTCCATTTAGTTGTCAATGACATTTGTTACGTATTTACTCGCTCACTCATACTGCATATCAAATCGATCGTTTCATGCGGGATGCGCGATGTAGACCATAATTTCTAATGGCTAAGGGGCCTCGCGCACTACGTGACCACCGCCACAACTTGTCGCATCACTGGCCCCAATCTTGAACAAAACGGTCCTGTGACCAAACTGTCTTCCAGGTCGAAGCTTCTGCGGCTAAAAGTGGCGGTGACCGCGTAATGCGCGAGGTCCCTTACGCATTATGGGGTTTTCCTAACTCTAACAGCATTACTTCTTGAACGTTAGGTTGACGAAGTAATTCTATATCCTTTTGCAATCAGCTCACGTTGTTTCTAATTATAATAACAAAGCCTCATATAGATAAGCTTCATGACCGCATAAACTTACTGATAGCACAAAGATAGGTTTAAAGTATGGGTGACGTATACACTTAGGGAAAAAACTAAGTACAGTCACGAGCACTAATCACACATAATGCTTTCACGCATTAAGTTATATTCTAGAGCTAGAGCTAGAGCTATGTCTTCCGATGTTACTAATTAACGTTGTACGTTTTCACGACCATAGATTTTTTTAAAGCCATAGGTACTTTTACGATCCATAACTCAAATTGGAAACCGTTATTCCATGAAAATAACTTTTGAATTTCTCGAATTGTACGGATAGGTAGAGTCGAGGACTTTAATTGATAAGCCACTTTCACTACTTTCCAATTTTGCACTTTTATACATTCACGAGTACGAACATTACCGACTAAACCCGATTTGCATTACACGGCTAAAATACGAACAGTGGCCAGTGGCTCATCAATTAAAGTCCTCGACTGTACATATTGTGCCCGTGACTGTACATACATATACAAATGCCTAAGTAGGTAGGTAGCTACATAAAATGTTGATCACGTTTATTATACATAAGTATTCATGAAGTTGTTTTGATAAGAAGATGGTTTTTCACATGTATGATTAATTAGTAGATAAAATACCTAACGAATTCAAGTGATACATTTTGTGAATCGTCATTATCATTGACGAGATATTTGCATTATATTGAGTCAGAGCAATATCTATGTAGGTCTTTATCTACAAGTAGGTGAAGTAGGTACTTTCAAGTGTTAAATATTTTGGTTAAATAGCTCGGCCATGAAACGATACCGTCCAGTGCACCGTGCACTAAGGTGTTACCAAAGAGTATACGAGTAGTAATAAAGGTGTTACCGATACCGATAAATTACAGACATCAAATTCTGACAATTTCTACGTACCAATTTGACTGATTTATTTTCTTGGTAACTTAGAAGACTTGGATTATTCAACATTACGGGAAAATAGAAAGATATTTTAATTTTGCTCGGTCCTGAACGAAAGTTCTTATCATAGACAATTTACAATGGATGAAGTACTGTCCTGTCAACCAAAAAATCTTCCCGTCATCCCGTTTGTCGTTTCACTTTCTGTTCTGTCATATTCATAGCATTACTAGCATAAATAAATCACAGAGTACATTTATATTTATATACAGTGTACTCTGTGAATCTGTGATACTGATTACTATAAAATAGCACTAGCATTAGCATTAGTGTCAAAAAATTGACAAGAACGAATACGTACGTTGCGTTGGCTTTGCATATGCGTTGGCTTGGCTTGTATAGTGTTCAATCTTTTTTGTTTACCGAACTATGGCCGAATCGGATGGTGACATAGAGTTTCTGGATGAAGATGCTGATATTGTCCAACAATGCGTGCAAGCAGTCCCTGTAGTACCTGTCCAAGTCCCACATTTAGTTCCCCGACTCGAAGAGAAGCCAACCCCACTGTTAGTCGAACGCTTACCGGCTGAAAAGAAACGTACGACAACGAAAAAAAGAAAGAAAGACGAAGACGATTCTGACTACGATCCTAATGATGATTTTCTGCCGCCAAGTCCACCAAGTTCAAAAGGCAAAAGGAAAAAGCAGCAAGTTGTTAAAAAACTTAAAACCTTCCATAGAGAACCTGTTCCAAATATAAAACCTCGTCCGACTTTAAAAGCTACTGGTTATAGTCTGGGCCGGAAACCAAGGATAATAACGTATTTTCCACCCAAAGAAGCTGTTGTGGATCGAAAACAGCTTAACATAAAGATTCCAGATTATGATGACCCATTGTGTTTGCCTGTAAAAGCTATACAGTATGAGGAGTCTGATATAAAGAGGATGAACAACTGGAACAATGTGTGTCTAGAACATTTCAAACATTGTGACAACTTGTTGAAACCGGAGAGAGGGGAGACTTTTAGTTCTTCAAGAACGGTGGTATTCCGGAATGTTGCTCACAAACAATCAGGTCTTTGTGTTTATAGTATTGTACCCTATTTTATCAAGTTTTGGGTTAGAATCTTGCAACAATAAATTGTTTCTGTAAAAAAACTCGTGGACCTTAGCGTTGCATTTAACAAAAAACAAAAATGCTTTAAAAAAACAATAATGCCTTTAATTTTTGTTGCTAATTGGTTAAGGCGTCCTCAAGTCATGCTCTGTCATACATGTGGCCATTTTTATTTGTTTTTTTTTATTAATTGTGTCACATCATAATTTCAATAATATTTGTTAACTACTTGGATGTGATCATCTTAATTAAACATTACAGGGAAACCAGAAACCACAATTTGGAGCAAGACATGTGTGGAAAACGAGGAAGGGGACAAGAAGTCTGAGATTTTCCAATGCGTACTCCCCCGTTACAAGGAGAAAAAAGTACTGACTACGTTCAGTCTCGCTGTGAGAAAGCCTAAGCCTTATCATGTCTCTGATGAAGTGATATTGAGTAAAGAAGATTGTAAAGACGGGGAGGTACTCGTTGTCTATAAGCCGAGGGAAGCAACATCAGCGGTGTATAAGCTGGTTGAACCTAATGATCGGTAATTACTTTTCTTGTAATTTAATTATGAGGAAAGTTTTGAAGTAGAACACTGACGCTTATGGGATATTTTCATACTACGGGAAATCAGCACCATGATCGCTGGATGACCATCCCGCGATCATGGCACCTGCAACAGTGTTGAAATATCGGTTGCTCAAAATGATAAACAATTTCGAAAGATATCCCATAAGTGACAGTATAAGTCTAGTTTTTAACCGTGAAAGCTTAAAACAGCATCAGCACAATGTTTTGAGTGCATTATATTGACACAATTTGTTGTACAGAATGCTTGTTTGACGGCTTCAGGAAGGATCTGTTAACACCTTGTATTATTATCTAAATGGTATACCAGAGACTACCTGCAGTATTAGCACTAATCCATCCGAAGTTTGTCTTGAAATTATCACTTTTAGCAATAAGACCGCCAATGTGTCATCCCATGTGAAATAAATGTTATTTGTGTAGTATTCATCATCATTTGGCTACCCTTTTCTATGTTAGGGTGGGCTTCTATTTGTATGGTCTACATAAAAAGAAATGTTCTATTCTATAATATACTTCTTCTTCAGAAAATCAACAGACCCTAAAGAAGACTTGGAAGATAAAGAAGACTTTGATGAAGACAAGGTGTATATGAAGGAAATGGTCTACTGCAAGATGTGTGCACCATGCTTCCAGACTTCGTGGAGAGGTGTCAAGAAGAATACCAAGAGTAAGTAAACTGATATAAGAAATACATTAAAATTCTGATCCGTGCATGTAAGTACGATTTCACCGTTTATTCTTTCAACAGGTCTGGATAGAAAGGGATTAAAAGGTAGGTTTGACATAATTCAGAATTTTAGATATAAAGGGTGTAAGGGGGCCCTTAACGAAGCCAAAAGGCACTTGTTCTACACGTTTTCAGGGTTCCGTACAAAAAATGAAAAACCCTCACAGGATCACTTGTGCGTCTCTCTGTCTGTCTGTCCGTCTGTCACAGCCAATTTTCTCCGAATCTACTGAAACAAATCAGGTGAAATTTGGTAGGATGGTGTAATCCTATGACCGAAACACAGATGTGCAAAGTAAATTTTTTTTTTTTAATTAGTGTTCATTTTCGGGGGACAAATTAGGAAATTAAAAAAAAGAGTTTTGCAAACCTTACTGTGTCATAATCAAATGAAACGGCTTGTTATGAGGATCTCAAATATATTTTGTTATAATTGTAAAATAAATAGTTTTGATTTTATTTATGAAAGAAGACGAAAACGACGAGCAGTACCTTGCTCTTCTATCTTACTGTAATGTCCTGTAAAGTATTTTGTGTGTACATAAATAAATAAAATTGTCCATTCCCCCAAGATTCCCCCGCCCTGATCTCCGAAACTACTGAGCCTAAAATTTTGAAAAAAATACATATTAAAGTTCATTGCTTGTAAATTACAGGAAAACTATAAGAATTCTATCAATTGAAAATAAAGTGCTAAACTCAATATAAGACTTTGGCAGTGTACGGAACCCTCCACCCGAGTTTAACTCGAACTTGGCCGGTTTTCTTTTTTCGTATTGGCTCCGTTCGGGGCGGAGCGGAAAGGAATATCAGACTTGTACTGACTAAAACCCATCCATGTTCCTTTGTAGCCAATTATAATGTATCTAATACAGTACTACAGGATAAATATTGAACTGTTCATTTAATTAAATATTTATTTGTTGTCTGTCACATAACTTCGCAATTTAAGTTCTAACTAAGTAATTCTCCCAGTCCCATAAGTGTGAATGTGTACCCTCATGACGTGCTCATACTATGCTATTCGTTATTTCCAGAGAGTATTGCTTGCCCGATCTGCAGCCGTTCGTTCGTCACTGTGTACAATCTGTTGGCACATTTCAAGACGCATTCGACAGAGGATATGCAGGAGTACAAGAAGATTATATCTTCTATTTTGGCTGAGGTGAGTAAAAACCTAACTAACAGAATCATACACAGGTGTTCAATGAAAAGGTAAGTGTATCAGGTATCATCGTCTATCTTCTTTTTCAACCTGGTGAAAGCAAAGCGCGGATAAAAACGCAAATTAAATCATAGTTTAGGTACTAATAATTCATCACAAAAATACTTTTCGTTCTATTATTTTATTTCTACGAAAGTGTATTGAAAAACGTTGTTCTCTCGGTTCCATAACAACCTCGCCTGCGGCTCGGGTGTGCATTCCGCCTTGAATGTAAATAGCAAAATAAGTACTGAAATCAGTTGACAAGTTTGGGAGATCACCTCCTACATCTAAACTTACAAACTTAACCTGTATAATGTAAGTGTAGAGTAGATGAACATTTCGGATGGATTCTTATGGACACTGGCGAAACCCCAGGAAGAAGCTGTTTCTAAATATTTTATCAATAAAATTGATTTTCATTTACTTAATTTTGTTGTTATAAAATTCCAGATCGTGGACTACCATTACAAGTGCCGCGTTTGTCGCGAGCAGTTTATAAGTATCAAGAAGTTGAGGCAGCACATCTCTACACACCAAGGTAAGAAAATTAAAATATATTCAAGGCCATATTCTCTAAACCTAAGCGTCTCCTACATGAGCAGACTGGGACGAGCGCATGAAGATAATGATTGTTGGAATTTCAACTCTAAGCACTAAACCGAGAGTTGAAAATCAAACAATGCGGCTTTTTTACGATTCAATTGGGTCTCGCAGTAACATAACATCACGCCTGTAATCCCCGAAGGATTAGGCAGAAGTGTACATAATAGTACATCCACATTTCGCCAGTTATGTTTAAGTCCCATGTAATAGGGGGCGAGCATATTGCGTTCAACCGGGTACAAATCCAGACTTTGTGGCTGCTACTGAGAAATTCCTGATGGAAAATCCTAATAACACTTTGCCACACCCGGGAATCATACCCAGGACCTCATGCTCAGCAGTCGCGCTTGCAACCACTCGACCAACGAGGCAGTCTCGCAGTAGTTTCAGTAAAGTCATTATCTGCGTGAACCCAGGATCACCATGTTTAACTGTAATGATTGCGGTCACTTAAGGTGACACTAGTCGTGGGCTCGAACTCATTGGTGGGGAGGCCAAAAAGCACGCTGTCTCACCTGGCGTCGCGCCCGACAGAGTGAGTTCACTGAGATGCACTATAATTCATAGTAAAAAGCGCGCGTAAAAATATGCGAAAAGACCTTTGGAAAATCGAGTTTTATGAAAAAACCACTGCATAAATCAATTACAAATAAAATTTATTGAATTCTTCGATAGTTGTGCTTTGTCGGTACCGACTTTGTTTTGGAAATTTGACACTTCTTGTACTAATTTACGCCCAAAGTTGCGTTAAAATTGGCAATAAAAACGAATCTTTGGTAGCTCGTAACTTTTTAATGGCTCTTTATTTTACTATTCTGTTTCCGCACAGACAAAATTAATAATGATTTGTCTCATTATTAATTTTGTCTGTGCGATATCATGTTTAAGTTTGGATGTACAGTGGATTAATAACCCACCCGAAATATCTATGGAAAAAATGTCGACTAGCGTCACCTTAACCTAGAAGACAGCCTATTATTTAAAATACTGATAATATTGCTATTTTATTTTCAGGTAACGAAGTGTTTACGTGTGAAGTTGGCAGCCATATGTCGAGATAGACAACATTCTGATGAAATGAAAAATAAATGTAGATATTATGGATAAATGGAATTAAATACTACGAAATTCGTTGTTTTATTTGATTTTTAGAATATAATTGTATAAAAGTACTCTGTAAGCAGTCACAACCACCGACGCTTGCTTGTAATCAACGAGTCATAATTGAAGAATAAAATTATAAAATCAAGCCCATAGAGAATCATATGTACCATGTATGTACCCCTAAAGACCATTTTTTTGTAGTAAAGAGTAGATGGACACCTAATAACCGACGATACTAGCGCCATCTAGCCTGTAGGAACGTTACTTGTTTACCTTTTTGGGTGGCAAAGGTTGATAAGTCAATCTGCTAGATGGCGCTAGTCATACTTTCGAGTTGAGTTATAAATAAATCGTCTTGCAAAGGCTAGGTATGGGCGAAGTACCGTGCTTCGCCCATACGCAAAGAGTAAAGTAATATAACGGGTAGCCCATACCTGTGCCCATACAAACATTTCCCGTGTTTTCTCTCTGGAAAATAATATAAACTAAATTAATTAAGTTTGTTATCTATATTCATTCATACCATTACCGGGGCTTCTAAGAATCGTTTTTTTTTTAAAAAACATTACAAAACTGTTTGGTACAAATTAATACCTACATGATCAAAATGTATGGAACAGCTGTTTTTTTTTACTTAATTACCGTTGAAAAATTTCCATTCATTCATTCTGAACCCCACATGGAAAAAAAAATATAAACAGGGTGGAAGGTGTATGGGTAGAAGGCTATCTCAAGAGCGTAGACTATACAAATATACCTTGATCGATTTCCAAGACAGAATCATATATCAACGCCAGTATGAGTACTGCTTAGGATCTTGAAGATATTGCATGGTAAAAAGATCGACGATGGATCTTTGGCCGCGATTATTCTCGGAGGATTGACATTTAGCCGTTTTAGCGCCAGTGTTCCTTCGACACTGTTTATATTTTTTTTCCTAGCCTGCTCTATCCCACTCCTGGGCAAAGGCCTCCTTCCTTCCTGCATAATTAGGTAAAAAAAATTGCTACATCAAACCTGGGAACCTTCTGGTTACGGAGATATTTTACCTTGTTCCAACTTTTTTACTTTCTGCATCCATAAACGTAATAATTTGTTTTGTGCGTTGATTTTGCACACCAATAAACGTCGTTTTCGTACCACTTTCTCAAAAAAGTGACATTCTATGCCACAAAAAGCGAACACAACAATAGTCATTTTTAATCTGTTAAAAACGGAAAGAAAATTGTACTGAATTTCATTCATCCTCTAGGGGGAGAATGTGATTTAAATTTGGAATACTTACCGAAATTTATACTGAACTACGTCTGTGTTTACAGCATTGAGTTTGTATATAAAGCATTATACATCTTTTTGAAAAAGGAATACGCATTTATTATGCAGTTATGATTATTAAATAAAATAACGAAAACCGACGAGGCCTATGAGCTTGAAGCCTTTGCTTTTCCAACATTCATTCATTTTTTATTCGTGAACAATTTACATTGTGTTACATACATGCAATACATAAAATTATAAGAACTGTGAATTATTAAATAACATTCCAAGAAATTTAAAATATAGTGCCCAACAGTTACAAATATCATGTCTAAACAGTTTTAAAATACTATTATACAGTTCTAAAAGAATATAATTATATTGTCAAACAATTTTAAAAATACCATGTCAAAACAGTCTTATGACAATATAATTAAAATGTCTAAAATAATATAATTATATTATAATGTCAAACACTTATAAAATACCATGTCAATACAATAATAGAACAAAAAAAAAAAATATCAAACAGTTAAAATGACAAAAATATATTAGTCTAGGAATTTGCCGCGTTTTTGTTTTCTTCAAATACATGAACGTTAAGTTTATTTTAATTGACATTATTTTTAATAAATGCTTATCTTATATTATTATTGTGTTATTTTTTTCGCAAATGGTACGAAAAGTAGAGTATTTTCCTCGGTGATAAATCTGTCTTAGTCTTGGGTGAACTTAAATCCCTCGCTACACTCAGGACTCGTCTTAAATCCCTCGCTTCGCTCGTGATTTAAGTTTTTAACACCCTCGCTACGTTCGGGAGTAAACCTCGAGTCCTTCGTTACGCTCGCGATTTAAATCTTCACCCGCGACAGAAGACACTGCTTTATCCCCTTGTTTATTAATCTACTATTTTAACCGACTTCCAAAAAGAGGAGGTTATTAATTTGTTTTTTTTGTTCAGCCTTTTTTTCGCCAATTGTGAACCGATTTCGATGATTCTTCTTTTGTTTAGAAGAAAATTACTTCGCGGTGGTCCCGTTCAAATTTGGTGAAGACCTGATGGTGATCTTCGGAGAAATACAATGGAACTCTTCAATAGGCGAGACGACAAAACTAATTAGTCCGTCAGTTAGATTATCAGAAAATATTTGACCTGTTTTTTCTTTTGTTACGTAAATCAAAATTGACGAAGATATGACGCTTTTAAAATTCTCAATACGTCACGCCTAGGTATAATTTTTAGCTAGTTCATGACGTCACGAGCCCCCACTCCCGAGTTTTGATGCGTTTCATCTTTGTCAATATTCATTGATTTACAAAAACAAAAAATACGTGTCCATTAATTTCCAATAGGTACTCTAACTGACGGACTAAATAGATTTGCAATTTTTTGATACTGTCGTCATGCCTATTATAGACAGCAAATCGGTCGTGATTGCTGCAATCGCTTGGATGTTTGTTGTTTTTACAACATCATAACATATCATCACGCCTGTATGCTCTGAGGGGGTATGCAGATGTATACAGTACACCCACATTTCGACAGTTTGGTATATGTTAGATTCCATTTTATTGGCGATAAGAATATTTGTTACCATGGTCCATGACATGTATTGTCAACAAAATGAAATAAATTACTGCCTCGTTGGTCTAGTGTGGAGGCGAATACTCAGCGTGAGGTCCTGGGTTCGATTCCCAGGTCGGGCAAAGTGTTATCGGGTTTTTCCATCAGGAATTTCTCAGTAGCAGCCATGGACTCTGGATTTGCGCCAGCGCTCGCCCCCTATTAAATGGGACTTAAACATAACTGGCGAAATGTGGGTGTAGGTACTATTGGGTAGGTACACCTCAGCCCAATTCTTCGGGGATTACAGGCGTGATGTTATGTTATGTTAAAATAAATGTATAGCTAATATTTGTATAGGATATTACAACTAAAAATGGTAAAATAAAAAACGTTTTTGCAAAAAATAAAACCGACTTCATAAACACAACAAAGTGAAAAATAACTTTACCTTCAGAAGTCGGTGGCAATGGTGGCAAAGAAACTGAATCAAACACACAGAAGTCACCGACTTCTGAAGCTAAAGTTATTTTTCACTTTGTTGTGTTTTCGAAGTCGCTAATATTTCTTTCTAGCAATAATTTTTGCTCAATTTTGCTAGGTTTGATTGATGTAGGTACAGAATGCTCAAATGACGGCTACTTTTACACCCTGTATTTTAAAATCATTTTACTCTTTCACCCCTCCCGCCCCCCCATCCGTTTCATGGTCCTCAGCCGGCCCTAGGCGCTAATCAATCAGATTAATCAACGGCGTATCAGAAGTTAATTACTTTACCGGACCCTCTGGCGATGTCCGGCCCTCCTACCTATGTCAAATGTAATTTTGTGACCATTTACCAAACAGGCAATCCAGTTTAAAGTAACTGCAGTCTGGGATTTAAATGGGTTTGGGATTAGCTTGGAGTCTGCATTGTGTCCGGTTAGTGGAAATAGCAGCGATAGTCTAGTGGTGTGACCCTCGCACCTCTGATTATTCGGATTCATGTGCGTATTGTATAGTAAATCACTTGCTTCGGTGAAGGAAAACACCGTGAGGAAACCAGCAAGCCTGAGAGATATTTCCCGATGGCATGTAAAGTCAATTCAGAGGCCAGAACGTTAAGCTGTTGGACCGGCTTTAAGAGGGCCCTTCCCGGCCCGTCTATCGTCAACGCGAGCATGGTCGAAAAGCTTGTGGTTTCATCCAGAGCTACAACGGCGATATTCTTTCAACTCCCCTGTCTTACCTAACCCCGATCTCGCACTAATCGTCACCCGCGCACCTCATACCGCAAGGACATTGAACGCAAAATAGTGTTCGAAAATTTATAAAACTTGTTCCAGGAAATACGTGTTTTTTAATAAGTCTTAGAAGTTTGTGAAATAAATATTTGTCATTTAGAATCTCTACTACATTTGCAAGGCTTCTATCAGGACATTTTCTTTACTTTTACAATTTATGAGTATGTTATGAACGGCCAAAGTTGAGGTAAAATTTGTGCAAAACAGCAATTTTTGGAGGCTTATACTGAATTTGTTTCTACAAATATTTATTTTTTGAAGCCTAGATATAGTGCAAAAGATACGTATCAGTGCAAAAAAGTTAAAGATATATGTGTAACAACGGCATAATCACGCACGAGCGTCTGTCAAAATTCTCGCGAAAAGTATGGCGGGTTGGCCGCTCTTAATTTGTAGATATTTGACTGTCGATACATTTGTAGTGGCCCGAAAGGCTAAGTAGAGGTGATCATCTACTTAGCTTAGCTTAGAGGATGATTCCTCCCGAAGATAAGAGAACAATATGACCGAATAGTATGTCCTTTTGTATTGAAAAAACTCATCATCTGGTCATTCTGGTAACGAACTAACTCCGGACTGGCTTCGTACACTGATAGACATTTCAGTAGGTACATTATCAGTTCGTGTAGCAATTATACCGAACCAAAAACATTCCTTTTCATCAAACTAAAGGCTAGCCCTCTATAACGTGGGACTTAAACATAACTAGCGAAATGTGGGTGTACTTGCTAGGTGCACCTCTGCCTAACTGTTCGGGAATTACAAGGCGTGATATTATGTTTGTATAATATTGACAAATCCATCAATAAAAAAAATTGGGGTCAAACATCAAAGCTAACAAAACCACTCTTTCCGCACATCAACAACAGATTGCCAGCCCATTTTCAATTGAATGGAAAAGAAGAAAAAAACAAAATGATAATCGAACCCCAATCGATTTACAACTTGCTTCGTCCCTTTGTCCCTAAGGATGAACGGCCGGTGCATTCTGGTTCATCCCTACTTCACAGTAGAATTAACATACAGTAATCCAATTAGGAACAAATCGGAGTGCTGGACTGTGAAAAAGGTGGATGAAAAAACATTGCATGTAGCGGAGATGAGAATAAAGAGATATGGTTGCGTGGAGTCTTCTTCTTAGTGTGTCGATCACTATTTAAATTAATTCAGCCCAGAGTTTGTCACTTTCAGTAGCGTACATCAGCTCCTGTAATCTGCGATTCCTAAATCAGGCAAAGTCTTATTGGGTTTTTCCATTACGAATTTCTTAGCAAACTCTCCAGTTTGCTTAGTTGATGACAATTAGACTCATCTACTAGCTACATGGGACTAAAACATACCTTACTGGTGAAATGGGGACCGTGTACTTTTACACCTCTGCCTCTTCGGAAAAATACAGGCGCGATGTTTTGTAACATAACAAAAAGTTTAGACGAAAAGTTAAGTTTGTTTGATTAAAAAATAAGGCTTACTTGGTTTACTGATTACCTTCACACTGTGTCCTTCCTCTCAGGACCTGTGACGTCATTCTGTCAAATTTTCTAACACAATATCTAACCCTCGTTGCAAGGTCATTGACTCTTGTTTACGCCACGAGTGACGGGGGATGAAAGTTCGATGAACCCGCTTACGTCACACCTTCTAATGTTTTTTTGGGGTGCCAATTCGAGGGTCGGAAATTTTGTTAGGATACGTTAGATTTTCGTTCTTGTTGAGGGCAGATCTTTCGGATATTTGGTAATATCGTGGAGAATAGGATATTTGTTATCTCTAGTAAGTACACCTATCAGCCAATTCAGGAATTTCTCAGTACCTAGCAGCCACAGAGTTTGGATTTGTGCCCGGTGGTTGACAATACAGGATGACTTTTTTATCACTTTCCAAAATATGTGTATGGGTATGGTAAACGAAGTAGAAGCAAATGGCATACTTAGTGTTTTTTACCTAGCCCAGTGCTAGGTAAAAAAAAAAAACAACTAAGTATGCCATTTGCTTCTACTTCGTTTACCGCAAATTGCAAAAAACTTAAGAAAATTTGAATTTCGCGGGCTACCCTAGAGCATCAGCCTTAAAGTCAAACCAATTATTTTAGGCCATTAAAGGGCAACACAGTGACAAAGAAATAGAAAAAAAGAAAATATGTTTATTTGGCACAAAACACAACAGCCTAAACACAAAACAATGATTGTTATTAAAATACCGGACAAGTAGTACCGACGTTGATTGTACCTGAGATAGGAATGTAAACGGATTTGAAATTATTTGAACCTGAATAATGTAAACAATATGTTAAAATAAAAAACTGTCCTCCTAGACAAGGGTTTGGTATCCTTTGTCTTTTAATCGCAAAAAATTTATACGTTAAAAGTAGGTTCCCAGTCATGGCTAAGCTACGTTTAGTAGTATTTGGCCCGGTAACCCAAGAACATAGTTACGAAGACCTCATTATTCATGCACGATTGCACGTCGAGCCGGCTGAAGGGGTTCGATTCTGGCCCCATCTTAGTTTTAGCCTTAAACTGAGATGAGGGCTGATAAAACTGAATGGTAGTAATTATCATGAGGTTCGATTCTCGAGTCGGGTAAATTGTTATTGGGTTTTTCCTCAGCAGCAGTTAGTACCAGGCAATACGATATCCCTTAGTAAGTCTGGTTGTCAGAATTTCGGTCGGTCCACTATAACAACTTTCAAAGATCTACAAATATCCACCAGGAGGCTTTAACGTGCTTTCCGAGGCACGTAGGAAACTCTGTATGTAATGGGTGGTCCCATCCACGGATCAAACTAGGCAAGCGCGGCTTAACCTGAAGATCGACCTGAGCATCTGTTATTTCTTTTAGCCACGAGCTCCTCACATAAATACACAAATCTTAAAAAAAAAAAAAAGATACACCCACGTAGGCATCTACCACCCACCCTCAAAAAAATCCTTTGACATCACATATCATTCAGATCATTCAATATCAATATCAACTCGATCGACAAATGAAAGGGATCGACAAAGCGAATATCTTCGCCACCCTATCCAACAATACATTGAATGGCGGATTCGCTACAGAGGGTGACAGAGGGGATGCGTCACATTTTTGTGACACTGCGAGCAGCATTGAACAAGTATTAACGTACAGTAGGTAATTCAACTAGGAAGGCAGGAACAAATGGTTGGAATCGGTTCACACACATGCAAAGAATGGGATTGACCATTTTTCAAAAATTGACTCCAATTATTTCATTTACTTCGTTAAAATGAAAAATACTCCCTATTCATTTATATTTAACCGACTTCAAAAAGGAGGAGGTTCTTTTTAAATAAACGTAGTTAACCTTTACTTGAACTTCAATATCATCATCTCAAAAAAGAAATACTTCAATAACATCATCTCAAGAAAGAAATCGTGAAATACGCATTGAGATACGATTTGCAATCGAGCGGTTCTCGCGTGTCTGTACGAGCCCTTAGCTTCATGTGAATGCCATTAAAAACACTTAATAAATCGTTGAATGAGCAAAGGAATATCTTCGGTGTCCAATGATGACGTCATCAGCTCTAAAACTTTAAAGTAATAAAAATGTTTAGTTGACAACCATATCGAGTGTTTGATTTCACATAAACGGCTTAGTTGATTCACTGGTTATCTTTATACTGTGACTGGAGTTTAGAATCGCGATTATTGACGTTATCCTTTTGATGTGTCATCTGAGCAAGGGCTCGTCGTTCGAATCGATCGATTTGTGAGGTAAGGTTGTTTGCATAAGGAACTAGTTTGTCTGCTTACAGAGTTGCTTACGCTTACAAACATTTAAACTAACACACACAAACAGAAGACCCGGAACAACTACCTGTAGGTCATACAAATATTTGTTCCGTGCGGGGATCGAACACAGCGCAGTAGCCAGTCGCTCAGCCACTGCGCCAACCGCGCCGTCAAGTTAAAGTGGAGGTATATGTTTAACAGATTGTCAGCTTAGGTGGGTTTTGCTTGTAGCAGTTGTTCAGGAAAGAAAAAGTAAAACACATCGAATGCAGCAAGTCTTGTATTTGCATCGTATTCCGTAGAGTATAGATCACACAACGCCTACACAGTCGTATTCAGTTCTGCACACCTATGAAATCACGCAATGTTATATTTGTATGTACAGGATTTCCCGCGTTCGCAATTAGATTTCCAAGCAAGTAAACCAATGTATGATCCCACAGAGAAACTGCTTGAGCAGTTTTGAATGAATGATAGGTACATTTATTTGCAAGAATATATGTAGTTTTGGTTTGTGGCACTATGTTTAGCTCGTAAGTATTATATTTCATCCCTTTGACTGCTCCGTTGGCCTCGCTGTCGCTAAAGCGACTGCTGAGCGTGGAGGCCTGGGTTCGATTCCCAGGTCGGTCAAACGTGTTATTGGGTTTTACCACTAGGAATTTCTCAGTAGGAGCCCGGAGTTTGGAAGTTGGCGGTATAATACTCCCGTGCCTCGGAAAGCAGGCTGCCATCTGACAGCACCGAAGAGAGATCAGTCTCTATTCGGTGCTGTCAGATGGCCGTCCCATCGGACTACGAGGGCGAGGGAAGAGAGAGCTTGCACCTGTGACTGCGCACACACTTGTGCACTATAATATCTCCTGCGCCGATGACTAATCTCCGCTGAGAAAGACCGCCGCGCCTTGAACGAAAACGGTCTAGAGGGTTATTATAATATATAGAGCTTGCTTGTTATAATTAATTGGCGGTCTAGCTTACGAATAGTTCTTCCGAGTTCTTGTCTTACAAACTTATCGAAAGGAGTTTGAATGTTTCTAACCGATTCCAAAAGGAGGTATTGTATCACGCTTGGCCTGCCTAACTTCTTTTTTCTGAATAGGCTTTTATGTTGTACCACTACCTGGGCAAAGGCCTCCTCCATATCCTTCCAGGTCTCCTGCGCTACTTCGAACCAGCCTAAATTACACCATATTATATTTATAAAAAACTTTCTTGCATAAAATAAAACCGACTCGGTGACAAAAACATTGAATCAATCAACAAAGGACTTCCGAAGCTTGACCTTTGTTTGATTTATTTGGTGTTATTTTCACCGGCTTCTGAAACTAAAGTAATTTTTCACTTTTTTGTGTTTTTTTTAGTGTTTTTTTTTGTTTTTCTTTTTATGTTTTTTTTTAAGTCGGTTTTATTCTTTGCAAAAAAGTTTTTTATTTATTTTTCAATTTTTAGTTGTTCCCAAACAAGTCGCCATGAATTTATTTGACATTATTAACAATACATGTGAAGGAGCGAATAGCCGGCCTCTCAATATATGGAAGGTCCGGGTCCCCTATGTTGTTTCGAACGCCACTGTTGCGACACACGCTGTTGCGAATTATTTTTCAACTGCCTCACAGGTTCGAAAGCTCATAGACTCGAATGAAGTAGTCGCGAAAGACGCTGTTTCGAAAAACTTTTTCACTGCCCCATACGCTCGAATGCTTGTGATTTCGATTTATTTAGTCTTAAAGTGTAGACAAAAATATTTAATCAGTAATTAAATAAAATCAACAAATTTGGTGTCAACATCATCATTTAATATTATTATTAACAAAGTAACAATCAAAAATATTAGTACCTCAACTGTACATTTTTTTCTATTCTACACAAAATCTAAGACTGATCTTTATAAAAATTGTCTAGGTACCTAATTGGTATTAATTATTAGTGGTGGCCACCTACCCTCACATTTTGAAATTGAAATGATGACACCGAATTTGTTGATTTAATTTAATTACTTAATTTTGAGAATCGGTCCACAAATGGGAGAGAAATCAGGTAACATAAAAAAAAAAACAAAAAAAAAACATACACACAAACATATAACCTCCTCCTTTTTTGAAGTCGGTTAAAAATAGCAGCCAAGTATAAAAACCTGATTAATCAATAGCTGGTTTCAATACAATTGACTGGTTCGTTGGACGAGTGGTCGATCACGATGGCTGAGCATAAGGTCCTGGGGTCGATTCCCGGGTCGCGCAAAGTGTTCTTGAGTTTTTCCATTAGGAATTTCTCAGTAGCACTCACGGAATTTGGATTTCCGCACGGTTGAATAGGCTCGCCCCCTATTACATGGGACTTAAAACATAACTGTAAAATGTGGGTGTACTACATATTAGGTACACTTGCCACACACTAGCCACACGCCTGACTTTTCGGGGATTACAGGCGTGATGTTATGTTATGTTACGCAGCAGCGAATATATATTTTTTTATTGAGTGAGTGTATGTTAAATACTTTCCCCGTTCCTTCATGTGCTCCATGTTGCGAGAAAAGGTATGAAAAATCTTTCTATTTGAATCCAAGATGCGCCTGACAAGTTGACAACACTGACAGTTTACTCTATCCAATTTGGCGAGAAACACGAAAAATTGTGACATATTTCCAATAACGACATATTGTGACGCATTTTCAAAAGAGAGAGAATTATGGAAAACTGCCAGCCTATCCCTTTTTTAACCGACTTCAAAAAGGAGGAGGTTCTCAATTCGTCGGAACCTTTTTTTTATGTATGTTCCCCGATTATTCGAAGATGGCTGGATTTTTATTTTATTTTAATGGGTATACTTCCCAGATGGTCCCATGATCATCAAGTCAGGATCTGATGATGGGATCCTGGAGAAATAGAGAGAACTCTTCAAATTTTATAGGCACAGTTAAAGCGATTTGTGAAGTTTTTGGAAAAGTACTTTCTCGGAGTGGTCCTATTTCAATTTGGTGAAGATCTGACAAAGACCACCAATAACGATCACCACTTACTTCTTAGGAAATACGATATCCTACCTAACCTTGCGGTCAAGACGAATGCTCCTTGATGTCATGACTCTGTTTAATGTATGCCGCAATAAATTTGATTGTCCTGATTTGGTAAAGAATCTATGTTACCTTGTTCCTCGAACAGTACATGTACGTGAGGTGCGCGC
Source organism: Xestia sexstrigata (assembly GCA_941918905.2). Classification (NCBI taxonomy): domain Eukaryota; kingdom Metazoa; phylum Arthropoda; class Insecta; order Lepidoptera; family Noctuidae; genus Xestia; species Xestia sexstrigata. The sequence goes on from OW799224.2 coordinate 16,534,870, forward strand.
ACGGCGCTTGTTTGCTACTAGCTGTTGTAAATCTAACGCTGGCTCGCGCGCACCCCTTCATCGCTTGGTTGAGACTAATAATGAGTTTAGCGTAATCGACATACTTTTCCTCAGTAAAAACGTATTCAGGAAGCAAATCCGTACAATTCTTAAGGATCGGCAGTCGACCATTGTGATGTAATGTGTGTTTATATAAGTGTATATAACTAATGTAACTTTTTGTATATTGTGCATCGCGTATTGATTATTGTAAAACTTATTATAATAACTGTTATTTTAGTTTACTTCATAAACAGTTCAGTCTCTCTAGTTGTATAATTATTTATAGTAATCTGTGGAAAACGTAGTGGGTAGCATATTTATAATAGTTTAGTATGTAATCCTTATTAGATACCTGGAATATGTTACTGTTTGTTTTTCCTAAATAAATAAATAAATAAATAAAAGAACTTCGGAGATAGGCAACGGAACTCCTCAATAAATGATAGCAAATGGTCTATGGACTATGTATATCAACTGTCTGGTGTCCGCGACACAAGCGTAGCTTAGTGTGACACTAGATAGCGCTGTGTGTAATGTCCAGCGATATTAGAAATAGGGACCAACTAGTTCAGCCAGGTTTCAGGCTTTCTAAGCTTTTAAGCTTCTAAGCTTTTCATCTTTCATGGGGTACTGTTTGAAATGTTACAATAAAATACCTCCCCACATTCTTCAACTGAACGAGACGAAATTTAAATCTTGTATAAAACGCACACTATGTAGGCAAGCATATATATATAAATATATAAGTTGGGGGATTACATTGATGATAAAAATGCTTGGCTAAATGCTGGTCCTGCTCCACAACCATAGGGGCAAACTAATTGATTGTACTGGTCGGGCATTATTTGAGTCTATCGACACGCAAAGAAGAACAAGAAGAATTGATTCCCATGTTGATGTATTGTGGAAGCGGCAGAAGATTGTAAAAATATACCTACTTGCATTGTGTAGATTCCAGTTCTTAGTATTATATAATTGCATAGCACATGTGTTCAGCCACCACTTACATTTAGTTATCTTTCATTGACTTGAATATGCCTTGGTGGCTGAGAGAATGTCATGCTCACCTAAATGTCTCGCTGATGGTGGCGGGTGTGTCGGCTCATTTAATTCCCTTCAATATGGTTGAGTTGAATGGCGCCGATGCGCGCGTCATGTTCGTGAGCGGGCGCTGTCAGTTGGGACTGGTCATCTCTTGGCTGCCAGGGTTCATTTTAATTCGTTTGTTGTTCAATTGTTGTCTTTTTATACTCTGGACGCTCTTAATGTGCACGTCTTTCTACATCGTTCTCACATATATGTATCTTACTTTTTTATTATTATTGACATTTATGATTTTTGTGATTTTTATTGACATTGATTTTGTAAATTATTATTAATTTTATTTGATTATTGTGAATGTGGGGACCATGTGGGTTTCATTTTTATATATTTTTGTTTGTTTTCTTTTTTTTTTTCTCCCACAACTGTTTTGGCAGTTTGAGTACTATAAGCGACCTACCCAAATGTCCTTTCTTTGGTATTGTTCGTCGTTTCGTTGAGCTCCTTGAGTTATAAGTCGAGCTACACGATAACTGACAAATGCTTGCACTGACTGGACAGGTCCACTCAAATCTGTGTGGTTCTTTCTTCAAAAGACCATCTCAGACACTATTCTGCATAGTCCTCATGTGAATTAAGCAAAATTATGTCTGGACTTCAAAAGAGACTATGACCTCTGAGTTTGTTTCGGCTGTTTCTTCTCAGAGTAGTCAGGTACGAAACACCGGCCCCATCTAGTTTTAAAAAAAAACATGACGTGTAAAAGTGTTTGTAAAAACCTACTTGCAAAATAAACATCATTTATCATTTATAATTTCTAAATTAATGATGTAACCAAGATTTTGTAACAATATTTTGATTCAAAAGAGTGTCCATGGAGTTTCCTGCCCGTTCTTCTCCATAGAGATCTACTCTAGGGAATGGGCAACTACAGTACTTTCTCAAGTTATTATGCCTTGTGACTGGGACTGTAGCTTTGTTTTTTAGTTGTAATTTTGACATTCAAAAGTGCCGTAATGGTCTAATTGAAATAAATGCTTTGAGTTGAGTTGAGTTGAGATTGTTTGCACCAGTTCCTAACATAACATCACGCCGGCACGCTGTGAAGGGTAAGCACATATGAACCACTAAAAAGTGAAAAATAAAAACTTTTTTGCAAAAATTAAAACCGACTTCAAAAAACACAAAAAAGTGAAAAATTACTTTAGCTTCAGAAGTCGGTAACCTTTGTTTGATTGATTTCGTTTTTTTGTCACCGACTTCTGAAGCTAAAGTTATTTTTCACTTTCGGGGGCTGGCTTCGGGTTTCCGTCTAGCCGGATGCAGCAGAGTATATTTTATACAGGGTGGATTTTTTTTGTGGGGCTGTAAGGAGATCTATCTTATCCGTAGCAGTTATACGAAAATGGTTTCAGGTACAATTCATGTTTTTTTTTGTGAAATTTTGATCCTTGGTTTCACAGATTATCAAAAAAAAAGGTTTGCAAGAAAATTACCATTTCACACAATTTTTTTTATTGATGCCAATCGATACGGTTTCAATATTGATAAAAAACTTCTATTAGACTAACTATCGTTGGAGTACTAGAAAAGTCAGATATTGCAAAAAACTTATCTCGTAGTCTCATAGAACCACTTTCGTGTAACTACGACGGTTAACGTGGTTCCCCTAACTGCCTCGCTGAAAGTTTCCATTCTGTGTATATTTTCAGTGAAGTATGAAGTAACTGCCTATCTGATCTCCACAACCCAGTTATTGGGTAAACAGCTTCCCGTTGGTAAGACTGGTTGCTTGTCAGACTCACAGGCTTCTGACTACCTGTAACGACTGATAAAGAGCTAAAAATGACAGCCGGGTACAACGGCTTATCGTGGTTTTCGAGGGACGAAGGGGTATGTAATAAATGGTTTATTGGTCACTCATCCAGGGATACACCTCGGCAAGCGCTGCTTAAGCTGCTTTTTTTTTTAACCCTACGTGACCGTGTTAAGATTGCTAGATTATTCAAACCACAGACCGACGTCTGGGAGGAACTTTTGTCTGAATGGCAAGGTAGGTGGGATAATTCCATCAAGGGCCGACACCTCCACCAGTTCTTTCCATCCGTTCGTGAGCGGCTGGCCAGGACATGGTTGGATGTTGATCACTGTGTTGCCCAATTTCTCACCGGTCATGGTAACTTTAAGAGTAAATTATTTTCCTTCAAGCTTGTTGACTCGCCTTTTTGTCAATGTTCCACATCTGACTGCGAATATGAACAATCAGCACATCACATTTTATGGGAGTGCAGTCTTTGGCAGAATGAACGCAACATTATGTTGGATAGTGTACAGGTTACATCCGGAGTTATTTACTATACAGACCTTGTGGAAACTAGAACAAATTTCCGTGCGTTCAAGCGTTTTTGCCATACCTATTATTGGAATCAAATATAACAGCTCACAACTTAGGACCCATTAATGTTAATATTTATCCGTGGTGCTAGGCAACTGGGCCTATCCCAGTTGTAAACGTCCCTTTGTGCCTATTGGCCTTGTTTCGTTCTGTCTCCTGCTGAAATGGAGGGAAGTGGAAATTACGGTTTTTTCCTACTCCTCCACTATACTTTTCTGATTAATTTCGTTGCGGGATCCAAGACAGTTAAATTCATTCTCTGGGACTTCGTCGAGCTTCATTGTCTCGGCGCTTTTCTGGTGGTCGCCACTGTTGATTCTGGCTTTCAGGAGTTACAGTGGTTTGGGAACAGTGTGGCGGGCTTGTCCCAAAAAAAAAAAAAAAAGCGCTGCTTAACTTTGAAGATGGACCCGCGCGGCCTTCATTTTTGACTAGTAGAAAATGGTATATAGTATAGAATGATATATAGTAGAAAATGGTAGGAAGTAAAACACTCTTGTTCAACAAGGATTATTATATTTGAGTTTAGTTTATGCGTTATTATATTTTAGTTTATGCATAGCTTATTGGACTTCTTCTATACATTGAAGAGCTGTTAGCGGTTTTGTAGATAAAGGTACCATTCGGCTGCTCGGTAACCTGAAAGAAACAGGAAACAATTGATTAAAAACTTTTTTGCAAAAAACAATACTGACCTAAAAAAAAAAACAAAAGAAAAACAAAAAAAGTGAAAAATAACTTTAGATTCAGAAGCCGTTTACAAAAGCACCAAATCAATCAAACAAAGTTCACCGACTTCGAAGCTTGACCTTTCTGTGTTTTTATTTTTTCTTTTGTAGTTGTAATAATCTATTCAAATATTTGCTATGCATTCATTTTACATCGTTAACAATAAACCAACATGTCATGGTTGGGCTTTGCCCCAAAAAATGGAACTTAACATTCCTAAACTGTCGAAATTTGAGTGTATTGTACACATCTGTGTACTCCTCAGAGCATACAGGTGTGATGTTACGTCATGATGTTGTATAAACAATAAACGTCCAAGCGATTGCAGCAATTACGAACGATTTAACGTCTATTTTCGAAGATCAGGATCAGATCTTCACCAAATTTAAATGGAACCATCTCAGGAGTATACTCTTTCAAATAATAAAATAATTTTGAGAATCGCTGTACAACTGTAGGAGAAATCGGTGAACATACATGAAATTAGACCACACGACTGAAGTAAAAATGTTCAAATGAAAACTACTGGGTCAAACTATGTTAAATTTTATGGGACCTAATGGCAACTATTCCGCAACAGACTAAAAAAGAATCACAAATCGGATCATAAATCTCAGCGTAATCGGTGCATACATAAAAAAACAATACCAATCGAATTGAGAACCTCCTCCTTTTTGAAGTCGGTTAATAAAAATGTCATCAAAACATCACGCCTGTTATATCCCGAAGGTTAGGTAGAGGTGGACGTGCCCTGTTAGAACTTCTGGCCAATAATCTCGCGAAGGGTAAATAGATTTAAAATTTTTGCTACATAACATATCAATACGCCTGTAATCCCCAGAGGGCTAAATAGAATTGTATCCACATTTCACCAGTTACGTTTAAGTTCTATGTAATACGGCGGAGCTTATTGTCATCAAGCGGGCACTAATTGAGACGCAGTGGCTGCTACTGAGAAATTCCTGATTGAAACACTCACTTATCAATACCTCGGACTTTAAATCTTGCCCACTCAAATAAATCTTACCTGTCATGATAGATTTGCTTTACCTAAATAAAGCAGCTTTTAGAACAAAATTGTGCTATCAACAAGGGTGAATCAAAATCCTACTATCATTTCATCATGGGTTTAAAAGAAACGTTAACGAAGCCAAAAGGCAGTTTTACTCCCCGTCATTGCGATTTGTTTTTTGTTCTATACCATACTGCAAGGAAACCTTCTAGTTGCGGAGATATTGAGGGTCAAAGTTCCAACTTTTTCACAAGTTTTTATTTAATTACTAGTTTTTAGTATTACAACTTAACTTTATATGCGCCCACGATCCCGCGTACTACAGAGTACGTACAGTGCTGACTAAAAACCAACGTAGCCTGTTTTATACTGTTGCATTTTCAATGCTATTACCCAACGTCTAGAGTTCAAAATTGCAACAGTGAAAGCATTTCAGCTGTATTGGACCTAGCTCATACTATGAATGTACGCTGCCTATGTATGTGCTACAGTATATAAACTGCCGGAACGATTCAGTTTTGCGTCACAAGGCTGGAGGACCAGCGGCGAACGGACGCGTGCTGGTCTTCCAGCCTTGAGCGTAATCACATTACATAACATCACGCCTGCAATCCCAGAAGGGTTACGCAGAGCTGTACCTAACAGTAAACCCACATTAATTCGCCAGTTATGTTTCAAATTGAAATATTTTTATTTGCAAAAGTGCAGTGGTCAATATTAATAAAATTAACGCTGTCTTGTCAACACTTTCAATTTAAAATTAAATTATAAAACTATAAAAATTATATAAATAATTTATAGAAAATAATACAACAATAAAAATAAAATTAAAATTCAATAACATTACAAATTACGAAATACGATTACAAAAACAATTTAATAATATTTAATTACAACCAAAATTTAATTAAAAAAGAATCTCTTAAAATACCAATATCACCAAGTCTCACGTTAACTGATATAAATAAAAAAATGGCGGTACAGAGATTCTATTTAGAAATGTTTTTGTCCTATGTTATAGGCCTAGAGCCTATCATCAAACGGTCACAAATACAGGCTGTTATTGATAAATTCCTCATAGAACCTAATGACATTTTCTTCATTAAGGTAATTTAGAGATATGCCGATTTTCAGTAACAAAAGTACCAATACAAGGACTGGTTGGATGTTCAAGGCTCGGCTCAACGTCGACAGATGTACTTCTAATAAGTACCTTTACCTATGTCTGCATTTGGTGTAAAATTACCCTTTACGAAGCCGAAAGCCACTTGTTTTCCCCGTCATGGCGATTTTTTTTTGTTCTGCACCATACCTGCGAACGAAGATATTGGGGGTTAAAGTTCCAACTTTTTCACAAGTTTTTTTTTAAATATACATTTTAATGTTAAAATTTTATTTTAAATACCTCCACGGCCCCTGTACTATTCAATGCATCCATCAGCACAATGTTTAGAGTGCGTTTCATTGATTCCTAACCGTAAAAACACGATTTTTCACCTCAACAATAAAAGTCGATTCCTTCATCGAAACTACACTGGTCTGCAAATCAAAGTACTACACTTTTAAAGTTTATTTTTTCCTAAACTGTAAAAGTTAGAGATTTAAAATAAAAAACGTTTCATAGCAATTTTTATCAGTTTTATTAGTTTTTATGTACAAAATTAAACTCTTTTTCGAGTCCTTTTTGTTTCGAAAGTATATCTCATATACTTAAAAAGTTATTGCAATTTTAAAAGTGTGATACTTATTTTTGCAGGCCAGTGTAGTTTCGTAGACGGCCGAAGGGCGTTTCGAAGCAAAAATTGTTGCGTAGAGTTACTTAGTTTGATGTACAGAATGCTTGGTTGAAGGCTTCGGGAAGGGTCCGTTTACACCTTGTATTTATCCATCCAGACACCCAAAAGAAAATCTGCCAAAGGGAAGCAAACATGAAGCTTTATGCAGCAACCAAGTAAATAAAGCCAGAAACACATACACAATCACACACTGCCTATACAAACGTCCACGCAGCCCAACTATAATCCTTCATGCAGGCTCAAATTTCAATTAGAGCTACCACTAATTGAAATCAGCGTCCGAGCGGCAGGTACAGGGGGATAACGTCATACAAATACACCCCCTTCATCCCATTCACCCCCCTATAGGTGGGTTGTCTGTCTGCGACCATGGCAACCCCCCTTGTGGGGCTATTATTAATTTTGACGAAAATACTCTGATTGATTGACGCATCATTTGCAGGGTTATGTTGAATATTTGCGATAGGGGAAGTTTCAATTTTAATTATTTGAAAGGATATATTTTAGTATGATCAAATGGGTTGTTTATTAGTGGATGCCTTTGATTTGTTGTTTTGTATAAATTGCGTGTGTTTGGTGGAGTTTAGATGTGGCAGGACAAATTAAAATTGTTTCTTTTTTTGTGTGGTTAGTGCCTAACCTGGTGTCAGAGGTTTTACGTTGCGCATGGGACTCTGACTTGTCTTTACATGCCGTCGAGAAATATCTCTCAAGCATGCTGGTTTCCTCACAATGTTTACTTTCACCGAAGCAAGTGATAATTAAACAATACGCACATGAATCCCAAAAATCAGAGGTGCGTGTCTTGGGTTCGAACTCGAGACCTGTGACTTGACAGTACAATTAAGATTTATTCAAATAGTCACATTTAAGGTGAATGCTCCAACCAGCCCGCGCTATAATTCTGTAACTACATACGTCTTACAATCGCGAACAATATTTTAATCATCATACAACCTAGCACTGGCCTGCAAATTGCAAAAAACGTAAGAAAATTTGAATTTCGCGGGCTACCCTGGAGCATCAGCCTTAAACAGGAATTTACTTTCATACTTGAAAAGTATGCTGTATCCTTACTTTTGATAAACTTTTGAATTGCCACACATTAGAAAAGGGTTAATACAGGGACATATAGTTAAATTAAGTTTTATTTTATTCCAGTTTTATAGCAGATAATTAAGTAACGTAGAATATGACAAACTCTTGCATAAAATTTTCACTTTGCCACATAAAATTGGCAATTGTTTTTTAACAATCATTCAGTAAAGAATACTTTCGCAGACTGCAAAGGTGCACTTAATATTATACTACAAAACTTCTACAATTTATTTGGTTGTCGGTGCAGGTTGTCCTGTCTTCTTCCATAATTCTCTATTCTGCATCATCCCATCAGACACCTCCTTTCTTGCCATATCATTCTTAACACAGTCCATCCATCGTTTCTTTGGTCTTCCTCTACTCCTATACCAATCCACATTCATACTCAAAACTTTCCTTGACTGACTTATAAGTATCTATAACATCCTTCCTTTAAAGCATATTTATTTTCCCCTCTCTTCAAACATCTTACGTTCTTTGTGGTTTTTCTACGGCCTGTCTAGTCAAAACAAAAGCGTAACTATTCTATTTCGTTTCCCAGTCTACCTTTATGCCCCGCCTGCTATGTCGGTGGCAGCTTATTAAGCCAAACTTTATTAAATTCCACTACGCCAGAGGGATTTTTGTCGGCGTCCATGGCACCCCTTGTCCGGTGGAGAGGGTGTGTTTTGACTGTTAGCTACAACGGAGAATAAATTATTTAGTAGTCTTTGGATGAGTAAGTTTAGGTTTGGATAAGGAATTGGGTATCTTTTGGTTATTTTACTCTGGGGTACGATTTTAGGATTGTTGTATTGGTTCAGTGGATAGGCGGATCAATACTGTTTGAGATGTGGGTTTAAGAACTAAATCGTAAAGGTAGGTTAACTTGTCAGTTAGCAGTTTTAGGTAAAGGTTTCTGTGCTACTGGGTCTTATGTATATGTCGCAGTAAGATAGTATAGCCGTGACATAGTTATATTCCTAGGGCTATAGATATAAGCAAGATAGTTATAAGAAAGCGGTACATAACTATACAAACTATGATACGAGCACGATCTAGTAATATAACTTTTTTTCTATTAAATAGGCTTGCGTTTGGCCGCAACTCGCCTGAAGCGATGATAAGCACGCTTGACAAACCGATTCACTCGAACTTTGCATAGATCCAGATTATAATGATCAGGAAACAGAGAAGCCGGTAGTGATTTCCTCGCAAATATGGAATGTGGAAGCTCATACCGGATGACTTTTTTATCGCTTTCCAAAAAAAATGGGTATTTTAAGTGAACGGAGTAGAAGCTTATGGCATAGGTACCTAGTTATTTTTAATTTTTTTCTACAGCTTAGAAAAAAATTGAACAATCATCAAAAAACGCTACAAATTTCAAGTAAACTTTTCGTATTAGAACAAAGAAAGATAAATTTTGAAAAAAAACATGAAAACTATCAAATTTCAAATCATACACAAGACGCGTATGATATTAATTTCGTTTTTTTTTTTTTAACTTTTTAGCTTCTACTCCGTTCACCTATTATACCCATTTTTTGTGGTTGTGCAGCAGTCCAACACTTTAAAGTGATAAAAACGTCATCCCTGTATAACCACATATATCTAACTAGACTAGTAAACTATATATGAAAACTTACAATTTCAATGGGGATTAAATTAACTTAGAGGGTTGTATTGATGATTTTAATGATTAAAACTCAGTAAAGCCATATTAATTTGTTACGTCACGAATCAAATTTTAATCCACATACAACCAGACAATGACCAACTGCAAAGAACGTAAGAAAAATTGAATTTCGCGGGCTACTCTGTCGCACCCTTAACATTAAAATTAGCTGTGCCTAGTTATAAGTGATTTAAATGCGCCTTGTATCGTCACGCGTCGTTACCTGCTAGTAGGGTGATACGCGTGAAACATGAAATAACCATATGTCGTTACACTTAGTGACCGCAACTGACTTATTAATGTTTTTTTTGTGAATTTGAACCCATATAAGGTAACCATCGGGACACTATTACTAAGCCTCCGCTGTCCGTCTGTCTGTCAGCAGGCTGTATCTCATGATCTGTAATAGGCAGACAGTTGAATTTTTCACGCAATGTGGATTTCTGTTGTCGCTTTATCAACAAATAATAAAAATACTACGATGGTACTGAACCTTCCATGCGCGAGCCCGACCCGCCCTTGACCGGATTATTTTCACTGCCTCTTTTGTCTAGTGTCCGCAAATGCTACTGCTGAGCATGAGGTCCTGGGTTCGGTTCCCAGGTCGGGCTAAGTGTTAATGGATTTTTCTATCAAGAATTTCTCAATAGCAGGGCGAAGTTTACCTTATTACCTACCAGCTGTTGCCCGCGACCTTCGTTCGCATGAAATTATTATAAAAAAATATTACTTCCTTTTTTGAACCGGATTTTGAAACCAATTTCAAGGGTTTTAATTTTTTTGCACGAAACAAAAATTATTTTTCTAAAATTAAAGTAGCGTTTTTTTCGTATGGGAAATCATCAAATGACTTCTCTCGCACTGGGCGGAGCAGGAGGGAGTGTCAGACTTTTACTGACTAAAACCCATCCATGTTCCTTCATCGCCCTTTGTGTTCCGGGGTCACGGTATCTCTTTCGAACAGTCCCGCAACCCCAGAAATTAAAGTAGCCTTAGTTACTCCTTATAACATCTGCTATCTGCCAGTAAAGGTTCCGTTAAAATGGGTCCAACCGTTTCGGAGATTAGGTATTATTTTGCGAAAGAAACTGAAAAGTAGCGCGCGTCCGTTTGCCGCTCCTCCTCAATCCCTCTGCCGCACAACGCGCCGACTGAACCGGTCCGGCACCGCCGCCGCCGGATGGCGCTGCACATCTGTGCTGTGTGCTCAGCTACATACTATATGATACGATACTTGTATGCCTATATTATCATATGCCTAGCCTTTTCCCAACTATGTTGGGGTTGGCGTCCTAACCTGAAGTTTGACCCGAGCGGCTGTTATTATTTAGCCACGATATAATGGATTAGCCATTAATCCATTATAGGCAGGGTACATAGGTAGAGGTACTATTGTAAGTACAACTGTCGACGTTGTGCCGAGCCTTGAACACCCAACAGTGTCCTTGTATTGGTCCTTTTGATACTGAAAATTGGCATCTCTCAAAAGTACCTTAAGAAAATGTTAGGTATTAGGTTTTTCTATCAGGAATTTATCAGTGACAGCCTGTTTTTGTGCCCATTGATGACAATAGGCTCGCCCCCTATTACATGGGACTTGTACAATTATATTTAGAATAATTGTACGCCGTTGATGGCTAGACATAGCATTCATTTTATGACCTGTGCACGGTCGACCAAGCTATTTGGTTTACATTATAACATGTAAATAACATTGTAAAATGTAAACCAAATAGCTTGGTCGCCCGTACTTTTGTTTATTATTATTTTTTACAGTATTGTAGCTACATATACGTAGGCAGCGTACATTCATAGTAAGCGCTAAGTCCAGTAGGTACAGGTGAAATGTTTTCACTGTTGAAATTTTGACCCTCGACGTTGGATAAAGCATTGAAAATGCAACGGTATAAAACAGGCTACATGGGATTTTGGTCAGTTAGCTTACGAATTGGAGCTTCCAATTGCATGGTATGAATTGTTTCAAATATGAATAGGATTGCCCCAATTTATTAATTAATTTTGGTTTTGTTTATTGCTCAATTTTTACCTGTTGAAAGTTAACATAAAAACCCTGATTATTGCTAAACTAAAAACCTAGGAGTTCTTTTACTTCTTGGAGCCATTGTTGAAAGTATTTAGAAAAGATCCCCGTTGAAAAAAAAAAATGCAATATTTCTTCTTTCTCGTATGGTTAGTGCCTAAACTGGTGTCAGAGTCTTTATGCCCCCCATGGGCCTCTGAGTTGGCTTTACATGCCGTCGAGAAATATCTTTCAGGCATGCTGGTTTCCTCACGATGTTTTCCTTCATCGAAGCAAGTGATAATTACACAATACGCACATAAATTCGAAAAAATCAGAGGTGCGTGTCTTGGGTTCGAACTCGAGACCTATGACTAGCAATAAATCAACAACGTTATGTGGTGACTCGAACAGAGGCCATGCGCGCGACTGTCGCCGCTTGTCCTCTATCCGAGTGACGTGAAACTCGGCGACTGAAAAGTTCCTGCAGTTACACTGTACCTATATCTACGATTAGAATTTCAAGTCTCTACGCTGAGCCGAGAGTTGAAAATGTAAGTGGCCTCTTATTTGGGCATTTGTCGTTTAGTTTAGTAATAACGGGCATCTCTAATAAATAAATAATAATAAAAAAACATAAGCCTTAAAACTTTTTTCTTTAGTTTAGTATTTGCTTGAAGTTAGAACTGTCAAAAGTTAGAATTCTTAGCTTTGTTTTCTCTGACGGTTCTTACTTTACGCAAATAAATGAAAATGAATACTTCGTTTAAATTCATGTCTATTTTCATAAAAATGGTTGCATAAGTAATCACTTAAACTCAAGTAATTACTTTAGTTTGAGTGTAGTACGAGTGAGTGTTACCGATTTATTTTCACTCTCATCTTTAGTCGTAAAAACTTGTTCTAAGGGTGTAAAAATACCCTTAACGAAGCCGAGAGGCACTTGTTCTCCCCGTCATTGCGATATTTTTTTTGTTCTTGAACTTTCCTATGGGAACCTTCTAGTTACGGAGATATTGGAGGTCAAAGTTCCTTTTTAACAAGTTTTTGTTTTAACTAGGGTTATAACTTTACTTTAAATATCTCAATGACTCCTTTACTATTCAAAGCATGCATCAGCACAATGTTTTGAGTGTGTTACGTTGAGTTTTACCGTAAAACGTGAATTTTCACACCAAAAAAGTCGTTTCCTAGCAATAATTTTTGCGTAAGGTTGCTTTATTTCATGTATGTACATAATGCTTGGTGGACGGCTTCGTGAACGGTCAGATTACATCCTGTATACTAACTGAAAAGGGTAAACAACAACAAGTAACATAATATTTACGCACTTCATCAAAATGTCAATTAATCTCGTAACCATCAGGTTTCCACATCAGTACATCATTTTCATCCATCAAAGAGTTTTAATAACTGTATAGAGGAGGCGTCCTGCCCTGCGGGGGCCCTCCCGGAGGGGGTGGGGGGGGGGGGTCAGTGTGATCCGATACCAGAGATTGAATCAATATTGGCTGCCCCCCTAAGTACAGTCTTGCACAAAACGCAGTGGTCATTTCGCAGTTTTTAATATTCGTTTTTGTACAGATGATAATGTTATTTTTTCTTAAATCAATTTTGGTTAAACACTGTTTAAAGTTTTCACGGTTTTTATCTATATTTATACTGTTACTTACAGTATATCTTATGTGATTGTTATTTATTTTGAGCTCTCGATATTGATACGACTGCGGGTCAATTCGCGATCATGTCGTTTGCAACAGTCGAAATATCGGGAGCTCAAAATAAAGAACAATCACGGAAGATATTCCCGTAAGTGACAGTATAAGTTTATTTTGGCCATTACTAAAATTGTTAAAGGAAAATATGTAAATTCTTTTTTTTTTTTTTTCGAATGTGAAATCATCAAATGACTCTCGCCTACCTACGCTCTACCCGCTCTGGGTGGAGCAGGAGGAAGTGTCAGACTTTTACTGACTAAAACCCATCCATGTTCCTTCATCGCCCTTTATGTTCCGGGGCCACAGTATCTCTTTCGAACAGTCCCGCAACCCCGGAAATATGTAAACCTAAGATCTAATAGTCTTCTGGGCGCGTTCCCGGATGTCAGCGATGTGGGGGAATTCTTAAACACCTAAAAAGTGTCTTTGTCGTCGTTATATATTTGAAGGTACTTAGTTTTAGTCTTAATTTAGTTCCTTTATTTTGTAAACATTTAAATTGATATTTATTTATTATTATTTTTGTAAACACAAAATACTTAATAGGGAATTACATTAAGATAGAAGAGCACAATAGTACTGCTTATTTTAGAAGAAATTTCTTCCAGCAGACCTGCGAGAGGAAAGTTAAAGAAGAAAGAGTATATTTTACAAGTTTAAACATAAAACTCTCCAAATCCTATAAAATTGTTAACACACATTGATGTTAAAAGACTTCTGCCACCGAAAGTACGTCCGTAGCCTTTGATAGTGCTGCCCAGTCAATTAGTACGGTAGCCATATGAAACGTACCTTTAAAATCAATCTAAGTACTTATGTAATAGGAACCATTGGCGGCACGGCTTTGCAGTACATAAGGTCGAAATTGAGTAGATGTTTGTGTGCACAGGGTGTTATTGGACTTTGATTTGCGTATGAATAAGTGTAATTAAGAAAAAGGCTTTTCATTTAATGTGTTTCCTGCGTTTTGTGGGTTGAAACGAACGAAAGATACGATAGATGAACTGTGTGAAGGATGTGTGACGTCACTGTTTTTTTAAGCCAATGACTCAATCATTGAGTTGAAAAAACAGTGATGTCACAGCGTTCCATTGCCATACAAAATCTATAAGAGAATTGCGTTTTGACAGCTCTTAAAAAGTATATCAATTGATTGGTGTGTAATTTACTCTATTCATAAATAAACAACAAAACATACCCTTAGTAAGACGCTTCTGTTTCAGTATTTTAATAATAAATGTTTTACTATTGGGTTACATACCTACATCGTTTCCTGATTTATTATTTACTAGACAGGGCCCCTATTTCACGCAGTTTTTACGACTTCATGTATAATGCGTGTAAAAACCGAAAGGCATTTGTTCTCCCCTTCATTGCGATGTTTTTGTTTGTTTTAGATCATACCAGGGGAACCTTCTAGTTACGGAGATATTGGGGGTTAAAGTTCCAACATTTTTACAAAGTTTTTTTTTTATATACGAGTTTTTAATGTTATAAGTTTACTGTAAATACCTCTACGACCCCCGTAATATTCAATGCATCCTTCAGCATAAAGTTTTCAGTGCGTTACATTGAGTTTTACCGTAAAATGTGATATTTCACCCAAAAAAAAAAAGTCGTTTCCCAGCAATAATTTTTGCGTAAAGTTACTTAGTTTGATGTACAGAATGCTTGGTTGACGGCTTCGGGAAGGGTCTATTTATACCTTGTATAGAAGACTCAGATTGCAAAATAATTGAGTTGACTGTGCTTGATTGGTGATTGTTGTTTCATTTCGCCACCCCATTTTAATTAATGAATTACCGTTGTTTGTTTCACAAAACGTGCTTCAGCGATCGAGTTGATGTTTACTTAGGTTTTCATACTTTGTCATAATAACTACATATTGCTTGGCTTCTGTCGCATCCTAGGGGAAACTATTTGACATTCTAAGAAAGTATCCTATTTTGAACGTCGTCGACGTGTCCTATGTTGTTCCTATGTTGTTGTAAACTTACACCGTCACTTACTCCTGTAAGTGATGTAAGTTTATTTTGTAAAATCTGTGATTTTTAATTATTGTACGTGACAATCTGAACTCGTTCTTGACGGATTGGTCGGAGAGGGCAAATTTTAAACAGAATTGGAAAGTCATGGGGAAAACCTTTGCCCAGCAGTGGGACAGAATAGGTTGACAAAAAAAAACTGATCTAAAAGAGTGTCCATGGAGTTTCTAGCCCGTTTTTCTCCATAGAGATGTACGCTATGAAATTTATTTATTATTTGCAATGTGCAACTACAGTACTATCACAATTATTATGACTTGTGACTGGGACTGTAGCATCATTTAATTTCTGTCTTTGTTTCGACAGTTCAAAAGTGCCTGTAACTGGCCTACTTGAAATAAATGTTTTGATTTAGATTGGATGATAAATTCCGACTAGGTATTTCAAGTGAAATCAGCATGTCTTCTTCTTCCATACTTCTCTATTACTCGTCATTTCAGTGGTCATCTCCTTTCTAGCCATATCATATTTCACACAGTCCATCCACAATTTCCTCTAATTTCCTCAAATTCATTCACATTCAAGAATTCTCACATATTCCGATCAAATATGCCCCACACACAGCCAAAACAGTGAGCTGACTGACAAATGAATCCTGCCGACAGACGTATTAGCACCATTGGATTATGAGAACCCTTCCATTAGCCGTATTGGGATTAAACAGCGTGTCTATGTACTGCAGATATGTCCATGCGATGCCACCATGTTCCATTAGTGCACCTAACAATTTATTTACCATCCATGCGCATTCTCCAGTCATCCCGCGATCATGGATGATAATAACGAACAATCACGGAAAATATCCCGTAAGTGACAGTGCCAGTTTAGCATGTTCTTGCCTAAAGAAGATACAGTGGTTTCCAAAACTTTTGGGCAGGCCCATGTCCACTGCTGGACATGGGCCTCCCCCAAAGGGGGGTTTTGCCAAAATCGCCACGCTTGGCAGGCGGGTTGGCGATCGCAGTACGGTTGTTACAAAAGCACAGAGAACGCTGCTGCCCATTCTCTGGTAAATCCCTTAGTCGCCTCTTACGACACCCACGGGAAGTTATGGGATGGTGCTACTCATTACGTCCGACACCATACAGACAACACTCCATACGTTAGGTCGCATTGTCATCCGAAATCCTAGTTTCAAATGTTAGAACTGTGCATAATAACGTAACATCTAAACTGAATAACTTCAACTAACTTTTGGAAGCCACTGTATAAGTATGGAAGGATCAAATCTGATAGGTGAATAAAGTGATGTGATGAAAGTAGTTCTAGCAGTTTTTGAGGAAGTGACGATCGCACCCATACATACATACTAAGTCATATAAGGGTATGGTGTTCTAGAGAAATATTGTTGAAGTCACTATGGTCTAACAAAAGCTAAGCTCACGGTAACTCACTATAGTTTTTGTTACTACGTGATATGTGAACGAGCAAAGAATAAAATCATAGAAAAGAAATAGAATAAAAAGCAATGTGAGTCTAGGAATAGTTTCAGTATAACTTCCCACTTAAGAACAAAATGATTGCCAAGATAGCTCTTGTATTAGTTCAAGCGCGATTCCATTAGGAAAGTCTTGCACATAATTCAGTTGCTTGCATTGGAAACATGTTTCCAAGAATGTGCAAATTTTATGCAGGTTTTATTTGCATACAAGTGTAGATGTTCAACAATTGAGTAGGACACGTCACTCGTCCGTAATTCGAAACGTGCAACTAACGTTTGCGCGTTCAATTTGTCCGTCATTTGGGGTGTTCAGTCTGAACGGACCAAATCGAATGGACCGCGGTTCGTTCAGACGTAAGAAAAAAATGTTTACGTCCGAACGGACCGGTGTAAATAAAAACAAATGAATCACCTTCATCAATAAAAAAATTACAAGTTCAAACTATGTCATTCTAGTTGTAGCTTGTATGTTCAATTTGTATGCAATTTGCAACTTGAATACAAGTAACTTGCCTAATGGAATCGCGCCTTTAACTAAATGTAAGGTACATACAATGTGCAATGCCATAGAAAATTTCAGATTTTACAACTGAAGTTGAACGCGATCAGCAAACTGTCAGTGTTGATATTTTATAATACTGATGACAATGACAGCTCTTACGAGTAAACGCGTCTAGGTGTGATGATCACGTTCAGTTTCTTTTGTTAAATTTGCCTTCGAATTTAAAATTCTAACAGCCAGACCAAAAACGCGCGTGCCCTCCATGCCAAGCTACAATTTCACTCACCATTTGGTCACATATTTGTGTAGTTTTTCGAACAGGGCACGCGCGTGCTTGTCACGTATATGTGACAATGTCGTTCAAAAGGTTTATAGATCATACAGGTGCAAAAGAATAGAAAATGGTCACTTTAAACAATGTGCGCACCCAACTTAAAATATTCTAAGATCAGATGAGAGATGAATCTAGCTGAAAAACTATTACTAAATAAAAGTACTTATGATTTACGCGCACTTCTCCCAGTTGGCTGCTGAAGCCGACGGTTCCTTGACTGCAGACGTGTCCCTCAGCCCGAAGAACTGAAGGTGAAGACTCACGAAGGTAGCTGGCCGGATATGATGTAATTATGCATAATAATATTACACACTAGTGCATAATAGAATTATCCCTACAAAGTTAAGTTAGTACCTAGCACCAAATTATATGCGAGTAAACAGAACATTTTCAAATTAACCGGGTAATACTTACAGTTATTTTTTTGTAACAACAAAGAGATTTTATGCCGCTGAAAATCCATTTACATTTTTGGAATGAATAGACGTGTCCCTAATTAAGCCGAAAAATCATTTATTATTATCATCATCATCCTCATATCATCATCAGCCTATAATGTTCACACTGCTGGGACACGGCCTCCTCTCAATGAGAGGGAATCTTATTATTATCAAATTATTTACAATTCACAATAATTTGTTATACAATATTTGCATTTTATCACTAAAATTATAATTTTGAAGTAGGCTGTATGACTATATACGTAATAAATCACCTTACATACGGCGCGTGCATAAAAAAAACTTGCGCGCCATTTTCCATAATTTTCATATTTTGTTTGTATCGCATTTGTTGCTGTGTGGTAAAACGATTTATGCAATACATGTTTGTTTTTTCCTCGTAAGTGTGTTGAAAAAGTGCGTATGTAACTCGTGAGCAACTTGCTCACTACACACTCGGCTGATTTACGTAACCCACAGCCTCGTGTATAATGAGCAACTTTGGTCACTTGTATCAAAATATACTATAATTTCCGATTCAGTTTTCAAGCTTTCCATTTAGAATGTTCTGTATAAAAACTGAAAATTCGCAGTTACTTAAGATTGCCAAAAGATTTTGTATTTAAACCGTGAAAAAATAAAACAAAAAGTGTCACAGCACAAACAAATTAATACAATGGGCATGAAAAGTGCTTCAGTTATGTTTTTGTTGAAGCAACTTTTTTAGAACAATTATTTTTTAAGACAATCGCTGGTGCAGTGTGACTTCGCATAATAAAAAATTGCAGCTAATATGGAAATTAAAATGTGCTAGCTGATTATACTTCCTAACTTAATAATAATATTATAAATGAGAAAGTAAGTTTATTTGTCACGCCTAAACCACTGAACTGATCATCCTGAAGTTTTGCATATACATTTTCAGGTGTACAGTAACGGACATACGGTACCTTTCATCCCGAAAAAAAGTATTGTTCCCGAGGCAATTATGATAATTGATTGCCCCACGTGTCTTTCGAATCATGATTGAATTATATTGTTGTAGAAACATTAGTAGTGTGTTAAGAGTTTTTTTCTAAATTAACGCGAGCGAAGCCGCGGGCAAAGGTTAGTTTTACTATGAAATCTGCAAACTACAAGAAGTGTGTGGTGTAACTTTTTGTGTACCTAATACTAGATCACTGTTTTTCACAGTAAAATGTACTTTATAAAGGATACATGCGTCAGGATGAAAAAAAAACTCAATTTCGGGTTTTTTATATATTTAGAACAAGAAATGTATAGTTACAACCATTGAGGATATTAAATATCATATTGTAAAAACTATTGTATAAAGTGAAGAATGTGACATTTTTTCAGTATTTTTTTATTTTAATTAATTCCAATAAATTAATTTTAAATATAGACACATAAATTACGTGAAAATATTAATTAAGATTTACGTAAAAACAGCCAAGTATCTACTGATGTAAATATATTGGTTATTAATGCTTACTTTTAGGAGGATATTCTTTTTATTCAAAATCTTTCTAATCCGTTATCGAAGGAAAGATGGCGTGGAGAATTTTGCAAACGCTCGCTTTTCCCTTTTGATTATATGGAGGAAAAAGATAGCGGCTTTGGAGAACTCTACACAATATCCTTAGAACGATCTTATATAAATTATCGGAAACAACATTTATGACTAAGAGCGACACTAAAACTGTCATGGACACTAAAAATATATTGGCTGTCAAAATATTTATTGAAAAAGTTTTGACATTTTCATACATTTTTTAAAACTTTTTGGACTTTCAAAGATGCGATGCGTTAAATTTAAATTCAGACGCACTGCTGTCACTCTGATAAGTCGTCCTTCTATTTCCCAACTAAGAATAGTCGGAATTTAGAACAAAAAAGTAGTTCCAGTTTCAGTGTCTACCTTAGTCGCCTATTCTTGTGCAAATAATAATTTCTCACAAAAGCTTTAAGGTAGAGGTAATTTATTAAACCGACACAATAATTATTATAGAAATACCTAATTTTTAGGTACAATATCAACTAAATCGGTTAATACCACCAACACATATAGACGTCTACCTTCTTAATTTTATAATAATTCATAAAAAGACGAAAATGAAATTTTTAACACTGACTCTTTTAAATGTTAATACCGGAAGATCTTAAGTGTTTTTTTAAACTTTTTTTTGCATTTTTACTTTTATAAAATACGTATTTGTATCAAAGTGACGTCAGCAAGAATAAGGAAAATGGCTGACCGAACTATTCATAATCTCATTTCTTTTATTATTATTATAAATATCATTGCTTTCATTGTCTAGTACACCTTAACTTTGAAGTTGGTAAAATACTTATTCAATACTTTTATTTTTGAGATTCTTATCTTACGATGCATTTTTTCTCTAAATTATTTCCTAGCTTTATAGAGTCTGGGGAAGTCGTATTGATTTTTCACATTAAGAAAGTCACATGAAATAGATCGCGGAAAGTGTTTAGCACTTGCCCGACCTAGTATTGTTATGGGTTTATGAGTATTGACTAGGTATGCACTAGGAGTATCACAATCTACTCTGTATGGCACAAAGTTCGTTCCCATCGCGTCGAAAATATTGCAAAACATAGTGATGTGACACTACTGCCAAACGGAATACAAATTATCGATAGTGAACACGATGAAATTAAACTAACTACACTGAAATGCGAAATGTACTAATAATACGACAGCAAGTTCTACCGATGAATACGAAATGGGAACCAACTGTGATCATGCAGCTTAAGAGGAATCAACACCGAAAACGAATACTAATAAATAGACAGTGAAATTGATATTACATGATATTACTTTTTATTTTAAATTCGAAACTATGGGTTATTAATATTTTTTTTATTCATAATTCGCTTACCCGAAGCAGGACCGATCTTTTGATGTTTATTTACATATTTATTGCAATCTGTTTTTTACCCGACGGCGTATTGTCAAGCTAATTTCATCCTAATATGTTTGTAAATAAAGCTTTTTATCTTACGTCAGGTCGATATTATTTTACCTCTCGCTCCGGTTTTCACTGTCTATAACGATTATTCAGGGATAAAAACACATAGGGCTATTTTAATCAGAATCGTCAATTAGATTAGTTGAAAGGAATTTTACTAAAAAGTCGTACAACACTATGTGTTCAGAACATTTGTGACGATGATCATGCGTTATAGGGAAGCAATAGGCTGCTGTAAGTAGCTGTATTTATAAAATTATCGATAAACATTAAACTATTAAGCTATACTACTAGAGAAACGGATCCAAAATACAAGGAAGTACAAGGTGAGCAAATGTAGTATTTTAATAATTTTATAACAATACAGCTGTAGCAGCATACAAGTATCATTAGGTGTTGTGCATTGCGTTCTGTACTCTCACTAGCAATCTTGACATTTATGAAGTAATAGTAACACATTTAGTCGATGTCTCGAGTTTTCTACGACGTGAAAAATATTTCAATCGTGTTGCTGTTTTATCGATATCCCGAAGCTGTGTCGCAACACTAGACGCGGCGTTCATTATTAAATTGAGCATTGTTTTAGGCGCGTCGAGTATGGGGACACAGTTAGATGTTTACACTGAAATATTTTTACGTGCAGAAATATAAAACTTACGTATTTATTTACTATGGAAGATCATTTCTTCATTTTGTGACCTAACTATCGGAATCGCATACTCCTCGGCCACAGTGATAATTATTTGTGCTCAGCCGAGTTGAAGGCCATTCCTCTATACGATAAGCTGTATAGAAAAACTCTATATGCTTTTATTCCCATCTCACTATTTCCTATCATTATTTTCACACTGGACAGTCAAACAGTTCACGCAGTTTGGAGTATTTATTTCAATTGATTTACTTATTAAATATGGGCATTAATATGTTTTTTTGTACGCGTGATTGCATGATTCGAATCACAGAACAGAGAGGTTATCAGGCTATGGGCTAGCAACCTATATCTTATGTACTATCGCAATCTTAACGCTTTATTGCTGTATGTAACCTCAAGCAGATTTAGCGCTTTCGCTGAAGCCGCTTGAAGCTCAAATCCGTTAACGGATAGATCATAAAGATACATACATTCCTTATATTAAAAGTGGTGTTCAATGATTAACAGGACAGAATTGGTAACAAGGTATTATGGCACATTGATCCTCATGCTAGGCAAAGCTGATGCTTTCGTTTGGGAAAATATTATGAATCGACACAATAAGAAATTAGGAAATGATGTGTGCCGATGAGGTTTTTTGCGCGAGAAATTCCCCACTAGTTCTCTGTTCTGTGATTTAACTTACGTTAATACTTTATTTATTAATTACGATCAATCGTCACGACGTGTCTCTTTAACTTTATTTTTGCTAATTTCACAGCCTCATTGTCAATTAGCCTATGCGTATTAGAGTATTGTTTCTGTGTAGCCAATTAATTACGATTTTTTAATATTTTTTAATAATATTTATTATTTTTTAATTTCATAAAAATGCATCAAAACACCTTTCAAAAAGTAGCCGTATGCTATTGATCAGATATCCCTTGACACTTAGTGGGGTTAGTTACTTAGCTTCGACATTTTTATCCACAACCTATACACCATAGCTTTGTAGACAACTTCGATGGTTCAAGTTTTAATTACTATACATTTTTCTTAAAAAATTATGGTCACAATTCTGACTCAGTCGATTCTTATTGTACTTCTCTCGCGGTCCGTGACGATTTTTCATAAAATAGGTTTTTTGGATTCCTCTAGCGATACCTAGCATGGTTATTTTTAATACTTTTTTTTTGCGTTTATAACACAGGACCTGCGACCAAAATTTAGTTTTTTTTTTTCTATAGTAATTAAAACAGGAACCATTTTGAATTAGTAGAACGTTTTGCGTATTTGCCGCTTACATCTATGAAGATATGAATTACAGTATATTTTAAAATACATACAAAAATATTAAGTTAATTATGGTGTAGTTATTACCCGTGTGTTCTGTTTTATAAAATTCACAATTATTTTTATTGCTTCTCGCGTTACATACTACAGGCATCGCCTTCTAAGCTATTGAGCACTATTATTAATTATTATTATTATTTTTTATAATTATTTCCGAAAGAAGAGGGGCGCACAAAACATTCTACTAACTAGTCACGTAACACCTAACCGAACTCCTAACGAACAATTCACTCCAAAATATCATTTTTGCATTTTTATCATTCTGCAATCTCATTATTTCTTATTTATTATCTAAAAAGTCGATGAAATTTCAGTAAAATACTTTGGTGTTTTATGTTTCGATTCAATACGACGTATTAAGCTTTATTTTACGCAAATTTTCGAGAAAATAACTTTTAAGAAGGATTCGTAAAATTGTGTTTAACCGAATTATGACATTTTTTTCCAAACAAATTAGCATATCCAAGCTCCCGACCTAGATTAATTGCCCGATATATTTCCCTAATAAATAAATCAATCTAGGTTAACCTTATCGAAAAAAACATCAATTTTTATCGACGTTAATAAATAAACTGGTGAATAACATTTTTGTGTTCACCTGTACGCTGTACCATTCATGTCATGACTAGAGACGAGACTATTCGACGATAATTATATCGACATCGATAAAAACTAATATTTAGGAATATAATAATTATAAATTATACATTAAATAAGTTGAATGCACACTAAGTTTACACATAAAATACAATTAATTGCACATACACTAAATTAATGACAATAAATCTAAGACGAAAAAATTTATGACAAAATTATCATTAGATAAGATTATTATTATCAACATTGATCATTAACTTCAACTATTCAAAATATCAAATATTTTTTTTATTATAATTTTAATAATGATTCCTTTCGGAATATTATGACTAGAATAGTTGAAATTTTCATGCTGAATGAAAACAACACAAAACACAACAACTATTTTAACCTAAGAGACAACTACATAGTTTAGATAATAAGTATGTAGCGAATCTTGTGCTTTACACGTCGACCATACAAATACTCATTTCTTAGCCAACCGTTAAAATTAACTCAAACAAAATCAGCATTTGAAAACGTCACTTCGAATTGACAGCTGTCATAAATGACAGTTGAAGTGACGTTTAGAAATGCCTAGGTAACTCACAAATTTTCTCTAAATCAATAATAGTACTCCTAATAAAAGTATTAAGACTAAAAAATGGAATATCAAAGCATTGTTAAGCTGTATCGAAATCAAGCATTTTTTTTTGTAGTTTTTATATTATTAAAATTAATGGAAAAAATGAGTGAATTCAATTCGCGCGTACTGAGTGCGGATAAACAAATAGTTTACAATAAATAGTACCTAAACAAGTGGCGCGAACCCCACAGTACATGTTGATACTATGTCAATCAACGCCTCTTCGAGTCATTTTTGACCTTTTTTAATAATATATTTTTTTATTAAATTACGGCTATTAGTTATTGCACGTTTTACATTTATAATAAATATATAAATACTTGTAAATTTTTATCTCCATCTTTTGGTATGTAATGAGTAGATACCTATTTATTTTAATATTTTTGAAATGTTACAAAACTGTTTTTTTACATAATATTAAGTATATATTTTTTTTACAAAAATCGTAGGGTCGTTAGGACGGCACGATATCAAATATCTATTCAAGTTCGATGTTTCATAGTAGGTCTTTGTCGGGTAAAGTTTTATGTATTATAGATCCTAGTGTGACGTGTTTTGACGCGGCAATACAGATAAGTTTTTCATTTATTATTTTTCAATATTAAACAACTTTTTTTTTTATTTACAAATTTCGATTTAGACTAAGACAATTAAAGCCTAGGTCGAATAGACGCAGGGCCGCATCCATACATTATTATAATAGCAGGTACCGATCATATGTTTAGACATCGATTTTAATTTTATTTTTGGAACGATATCGTTAGACTAGAGTATGCACCATTGTTCCGCGAACGGACTCGTCCTCGCCGCGAACAGAGGGTGGGGGTGGGCGGGAGGGTGGGTTGTGGTCGCGACACCCACCCCGCGGGCCCGCGCCCGGACCCCGCGCCCCCCTCTCGCCTGTGCGCGCTCCCCAGAAATGGCTCGATCGATTTTCGCCCGTCTCTTTCCACGGACTTGGAACATCCGTCAAGTCGGGACGACTCGGCATCGCCTGTCGTATCAAGTGTAACACCACCACCGAAAATGTATCTCAAAAATTTTTCTAATACTAACTACTGCCAGGCCAGAAGACCTCGGACAGTCGCTCCCTCCCGCTCTTTGATCTTTAAAATTTTATCAAAACCTATCACAGTTTTTGATTAGTTTTTTTTTCATCCTTAATTTAAATATATGATTAAAATATACGTATAGATAATATATTTTTTTTCTTTCCAATCTTTAACAATATAACACTATTTGACTTCGATTTGTGGCCTTCCGAGCGGCCGTCGTCCCGGAACGGTGGTAGCTCGCGAGCACGAGAGGGTAGAACGTATCGTCTTTAGTTTACCGGCCTTAACTCGTAAATACGTAAGTTAATGTAATTATTACGATATGATCGCATAAAAAATTGGAGCATAGCATTTAGGCTATTATTGCTAAGATTATTTTATATTCGAAAACTATTTTCTCGATTTAAACCACAACCGTTCATAAGCGAAGTTTAAATATTATTATTTTGTTATTGACTATTACCAATATGTATGTTTGGGTGTTCCTGCCAGATGGTCCACATCTCATGCGGATCGTGCTTATTATATTATTGCGTGGTGGTGGAGACCCTTGATTCAGCGCCATCTTATCCGGACCTGCGCACAGAGGCCGCGCCTCGACGCCATTTTGAATTCCTCAACACTTAACCCAATTTTTGCGGCCGACTGTACCGGCGCCGAACAAAGGGTTACCACATATTACAGTCAAAAACATTTCTCTAGTTTTACAATAATAAAAACACGCACCCGGCAACCCCGACTCGAGGCGGGCCTCGGGAAGACAGTCTATAAAGTCAGGTCCAATATTTAGGAATGTCACCTACGTCTATAGTACATTAGACTCATGCTTATCAAGTATTTGGCATTTTATACGTCACCGTAATAGTCTGAAGTCCATCACTTTCGCATAACACGGTGAAAACGTAATATTTTACACATAAGTATACAACACGACAAAATACTAAATTTTCACTGGAAGGTGACAAGCCCGCGTCCACTGTATGTCCGCGGCACTGGTGTGTCGGTGCACGGCTCTGTTGTAGCGAGCGCCGTGCGAGTGTGTATGAGTATGTATGGGTGCGTCCTGCTGTGCCGTCCTAGCGTCCGGCTAGGCCGAATCTGGGGCGATCCCCTTAGATGGTCTTGATCTTATTAGTCTTGAAGCTGACCTGCAGCACTCGGTTGCCGAGAGTGTATCCGTTGAGCGACTGGATGGCGACGACGGCCTCGTCGTAGTTAGTCATGGTGATGAACCCGTAGCCCTTGCACTTGTTAGTTTGGAGGTCGCGG
Organism: Xestia sexstrigata; assembly: GCA_941918905.2. Taxonomy (NCBI): domain Eukaryota; kingdom Metazoa; phylum Arthropoda; class Insecta; order Lepidoptera; family Noctuidae; genus Xestia; species Xestia sexstrigata. The sequence continues at coordinate 16,561,663 of OW799224.2, forward strand.
ATCACTTTGACGCTCTGCACGGCGCCGAAGGGCCCGAACAGCTGCCAGAGGACGTTCTCCTCGGTCTCGGGAGCTAGGTTGTACACGAAGATGCACCACTCGGAGCCGACGGCGCCGGGGAGGACCCCGCCGAGTAGCTCGCCCGCCAGCGGACTGTAGCGCTGCAGACCTTTATTGATCGCTAGGAGAGACTTGCCTGAGCTGAATCTGCCGAGTGGAGCGGGGAAGCGCAGCGCGGCCGGCAGGTACGCCGCCAGCGGCGCCAGCGCCTTGCCGTTGTTGCTCGGGTTGTTCGCGAACTTCACTGTGATCGGCTCCGTGGCCCCCTTCGGCACCGTCCCGTTCAGCTCCTGGATTGCACGCTCCGCCTCCACGCGCTGGTCGAAGCGGATAAATCCGACTCCCTTGCTCAACCCTTGCTCGCCGCCGGTAAACGGCCTCCCGCCGGAGTTCTCGCACAGAATCCGCGACGTAATAATCCTGCCGTACGGGCTGAACAGGCGCTCCAGTTCAGCCTGAGTCATAGTTTTCGGTAGTCCGGAGACGTACAGGTTCGCACCTTTGATGGCTTCGCTGCTGGGCCGCGCGTATGACACTTTGATTGTCTTATTCTGAAGGCGCAGGCCGTTGAGTGTGGCGATGGCCTTCTCCGCGTCTTCGGGGCGGTGGTAGTTCACGAAGGCGTATCCGAGGCTCTGGCCGCCGCCGTGCAGTGCATGGTTGAGCGCATCAGGGAAGGCCGCGCCCTTGTTCCGGATCAGTTTGCACGACTCCACCTCTCCAATGCTGGAGAACAGGCTCCGGATCTCCTCCTGCGTCATGGACTGGGGCAGGTAGTTAATGATCAGGTTCGTCTTTGACTCCTCGCCACCACCGTTTTGCTGTTCACCATCGCCTTTCGACATGGTGGCGGCTTAAATCATAAACGGAAAAAACGAAAGAGGAACGAAAAAACGCGATAAAAATAAAGTGCACGTCCGTCGGGGTAGCGCGCGCGAACGTTAGTGAGGGGTGGCCGCGACTGCTGCGCGCATGACGCCCGCTATCGACCCGCCTTACATAACTGGGTTCGTTCACCCTCCCGGTGGTATAGTGTCCGAAAAAACCAGATCTACCCCGGGCGAATCGATCCGTGCCCGGGAACCTCGGCCCGACGTAACTGGGTTCCGTGAGGGGACAACGAACGAGCTCGTACTGGGGAAACGTTGGAAATTAGGTGGAAACTCGCGAGTATTTATGATTGTGTCAACGTTACATTACAGCTTTTTTATTACGTGTTATTACGGTGATGAAATCATCGTAATTTGTCAGCGATTGAGTGGGGTTGACGAAAATAAAAATGCCATTACAAAAAGGTTAACACATCCGATACGTAACAGGATTACCTCACACACAATAAATTACAAAATTAAACCTCTTTTTCCTTGTTCCAAACTTTTCACAGAAAATCTATTTTTGAGTTCAGCAGAAACAATTCTTTGTTTCTTCAAACAAAATTGGTTTAATAATAAATCAGTCGGTGCTGGGAAAAGCCAGTTGCTATAATCATTTCCTTTATAGCGTTCCTGGAAGGGGATGGGAAGGGGTTGATTCGTGGTAATAAGCAGGTGGACTGACCTGTTAGGGGGTTGTTGCGATGTTCGATGTGTTGTAATTGTTACCGTAATATTTGTGGGGGTGAACTTTATGCAGATGGCGGAAGGTCGATTATTGTGACGCGTGTTGGGATAGGTTTGTGATTTTGAGTCCGGTAGTGTTATTTCTTTGTTAGGTTTAAAAGCGTTTATGTTTGGTAACTTAATTATAAAGCTGTTATAATTAAGTTCCACGTACACACTTACTTACAAATATTATCAATGTTGACACATTATTTTTTTAGCTATTGTTTGTAAACGTGTGAACCATGTAGGCTTCGTAGATTCCTAGATATTTGTTAGCATTTTATCTTGTTTTACGTTTTTTATATAATAAGCAACGACCTATTGTCGGGCCTACGCTGTCCCCCCATACTTAAGTACTAATGTTGTTAAACCCAATAATTTTAAAAGAGTCACCATGGAGTTTCTTTCCGGTTCTTCTCCATAGAAAACGACCAACCCGAACCGTGCACCTTTTCGTCGACGTTTTATAAGTGCCCATGTAGGCCTATGAGAAATAAAATAATTTAATAGTTCAAAAACGTGTATTGTGTGTTTCAAATATTATGTTGCAAAATGTTTTAAGAATTCGTCGACCAAAATACGGATTAGCAATGTTCTTTAAAATCCTTCTGCATGTAATGTTTTGCTTTATTTCATCACTAGCGGACGTCACGCGGTTTCACCTGCGTAGTTCCCGTTCCCGTGGGAGTACGGGAATAAAATATAGCCTATGTTACTCGCTGATAATGTAGCTATCCATTGCAGAAAGAATTTTTCAAATCGGTTCAGTAGTTTTTAAGTTTAGTCGTTACATACAAAAATACAAATCTTTCCTCTTTATAATGTTAGTATAGATTTAAAGGTACCATCAAAAATTGTAGGACACAATTGTGATTTGTTTTTTTTTAATTATATTTATCCTACTGATATAGAAAGGTGGGTGTACTATAAGGTACGCCTCTGCCTGTAACCCTTCGGGGATTATATGCGTGATGTTATGTTATTATACGTAGGGAGTTTTAAAGGCACGTTTAATAACTTCGGATTAGGGTTTATTTTGCGCGTGATCGCGTGTTTAATTACCGTACGTTAAAATTAATTTATATGAGCTATAAAGACTAGTTCCGGGTTCAAATATTTTACATATGACATAGTTATTTACGGCGTAATATTTAACTGGGTTTATGTTAGTATTTATACAAAGTAAAATGAGGTCATTCATAATATGTTGCATGTTCGAGGTGATGAATATCCTCGCAAGCTTTATGTTTCTGCTGATCCCCTCGAGTGTGTTTTTACACACTCGAGGGGATGAAAAGCGAGAATGTATGTTTGTAGGCTAGAAAACTAAACAAAAAATATTGTCTTGATGTACCCAACTTACTGTACTTTTTTTTTTGTAAATACAAACTTATTATAAATGTAAAAAGATTTATGTGCGCATTGTATTATTATCACTGGATTTGGTAAGGAAAACATCATGAGAAAACCAGTATGCCTGAGAGATATTTTCTTGAAGACATTTAAACCCAAGTCAGAGGCCCATGGGCCGCATAAAAACCGTGACACCAGGTCGGTTGTAATTTTAGGCAATTACATAATTTAAATTTAAGGTTTTAAGTATAATACATTATTAGGTTACTACAACACGATAAAGAAGAAGAATATAAAATTGACTTCAAATCTCAGTTACCTGTAGCCATTTTTAACCACAATACAGAAAATCCTTTGGTGCCTCATGGCTACGGCGTAGCCGCTACGGTGCTACGCCGTAGCCGCAATTTCTTTAGCACTTTCGTGGCCTTCCGTAGGCTTGCCATCAAGGTTACATGGCAATCACGGTTACAATTTAATGTTTTAACATTTCAGAAGTGTTTATTTTTGCTATACTTGTAATATTTTAGCCTATTTACTACAAATACAAAATACAAAAAAAAAACAACATAATTCTGATGGTCAATAATTAAAAAAAACCGGCCAAGTGAGAGTTGAACTCGCGGGTTTCGTACAATGCCAAAGTCTTATATTGAGTTTACCACTTTATTTTCAATTGATAGAATTCTTATAGGTTTTTCTGTATACTACAAGCAATAAACTATATTTTGTATTTTATTTTATTTTAGGCTCAGTAGTTTCGGAGATTTCGGAGTGGTCAAGTTTCGTCTTCATTCGTTAATAAATGAAATATTTGAGATCCTCATAACGACCCCTTTCATTTGATATATGACACAGTAAGGTTTGCAAAACTTCATTTTTTAATTTTCTAATTTGTCCTTCGAAAATTTCCCTTATTAAAAAAAAAAACACTTTACTTTGCACATTTGTGTTTGGGTCATAGGATTACACCATCCATCAAATTTCAGCTGATTTGGTCCAGTAGATTCGGAGCAAATTGGCTGTGACAGACAGAAGTACAGACATGCAGACGCACGATTGATCCTATAAGGGTTCCGTTTTTTAATTTTTTGTACGGAACCCTAAAAATGAAGTAACAGAATTATGTTTTAAATTATGTCTTAAGCGAGAAACGTTACGCACGTAGAAGTATAAAGTTAAAATTAATACGAAACGGTCTACGGTTTATTTCAGCTGTGAAACAAACAAACTTGTGAGTTAACGCGATCAAAAGATATGACCGTTTATGTCGCATATTTTGAGATTTCACAAGGGAATCACCCTACACCTATAGAGTGTTTCCCGTTGACCTAGAATCATGAAATTTGGCAAGAAGCAATGTCTTGCAGCACATGAAAAGAAAAAATAAATTGAAATCGTAAATATGTAGTTAATAACAAAATACATTGGCATTAAGTCCGCCTCTGTACTTTGTGCTTGAAGTGTTAAATAAATAAATACCTCAGGTTTATACGAAACCCTCGGTGCACGAGTCCAACTCGCACTATAGTTGGTGCCAGTTAAGATCGTAATAGCGGTCATTGCCCTTTCCCTAATATCTCTTCCTATGAAACAAAACACATGAACCATGTATCGTTTTTCATTATAAAAAATGTTGAAGATCACGATAGATGACGATTCAAGACTTGAACAGGTTTATTTTTGGATTACTTTCAAAGTTAAGAACTTTAATAAATGTAGGTGGGTCAATGTCCGCTTTTGCGATCTTAACTGGCACCAACTATAGGCCGGTTGTTTTATACTAAATAAGCTTGCGTTTGGCCGCAACTTGACACTTTTTTACAGTAAAATTGTATTAATTATTATTTATATTTAAGGCTAATGGCATTAAACTTGAATAAAAATATGTTCTTCAGATGACGTCTACATTTACGTCGCATGACATAACACGCTTCGTAGTCTAAGCGTCGCTTTGTCTGCCACGTCAGTTTTATTGAACATAGAACCTAGAATATAGTGCGGTACTCGTAGGTATTACATATAGCCTACAATAAGTATAGTAGGGCACTTGAAGGTAAAGGTTTTTTCGAGAAAGTTTGTCTGTAAGACATGGTTTTAAGAGTAGCCGAAGACCAAAGAAACGATTGATGAACTGTGTGAAGGATGATATGGCTAGAAAGGAGGTAACTGTTGAGATGACGAGTAATAGAGAAGTATGGAAGAAGAAGACATGCTGCGCCAAGCACGAATAAATTGGAGGAGAATGATGAAGTGGTGGAATGGTTTAAAGTTTAATAAATCTTTTGACAAGCTGTCAATTTTAGATCTTTAAGTAAAGTAGTCAGTGGCCCGAAAGTCTGACAGCCAGTCTTACCAGGGGATACCTAGTACTAATTTGGTTGTATTGTCTTATAGGCAGTCGTCGGCACGTCGTGTCGTCGTTAGACAGGAAGCCGACCTCAACATAGTTGGGAAAAGGTTAGACAGATGATGAATCTTTTGAAAAGTTGATATTTTCAATCATTTGTAAACCTTATTTTATTAGTAAAATTAACTTGTATTCCAATTACATTGCACTGTTGCCTACTAAGGTAGGAATATTTTAGTTATTTCACCAATGTTATATTGAACATTGCTTAAGGCCTGGAGTATGAATAGTAGGGTGAGTACTTCTAGGTAAGTGGCGTGTTTCCGGGGAAGTTTGTCTTTAATAAAATTAAATGGATTTAAGGTGAAGAATCATATTAACTAAGCCCCACAAAACCGTTGCAATGGTTTGACTGTGGGGTCGGTCGGTCCGAGTCTCTAGACATTCATACTTCGTACTCAAAAATTTAAAACTTACACTGATCATATTTCTAAACGTTATCTTTTTAATTTATTTCTAAATCTATTTTATTTGTTTCACTCCTCATGCCTGCCGGCAGACTGTTTTCAATAGATATGGTGTTCGTTTTTTTAGGGTTCTGTCACCAAAGTAATTGGTGACTCTGGGTACATTGAAGATTCAATTCTGGCAGATGCCAGCCGCTATAGCCTCCTGGATGCCAGTGTCATACCTATATTACATAAAGAATTAAAAATTCGTTCTAAAGTTATCTGTGAATTGTATTCGGAACTAATCGTTTTATGGTAGTCGTGTAACCTTTGTAAACTAGCAACACTGCACCAAACATCATTGTGAGTTTGACAGATACGTCAAATAACTCTCTTTGTGAGGCAGCGCGAGGAAGATGGCACGTCGCTCAGATGCACGCGGTAAGTTATCCGAAAATTATTATTGAATCACTTTATTTGTCACAATAACTATGCTTGTTTTGTACTAATAACATACCTACGCAACTAAAAAACAGAATATTTCTTCAAATGGTCAACTATTCTGGGCATTGAGATCCGAAACTTTTTAATGTCATACTGGTTACAATGGTTCTCAGTATGAAAATTGACTTATTGGTTATGTTGTATATATATTACATTGGTTCTCAAAGAGTTCTTTTTTACAGTCTTACGCGATGACGAACTTTTACTAGGACTGGAAGAATCAGACATAGATCTCTCTGATGCTGATGAAAATGAGGATACGGCTTTTACACCAAGGCCTGAAGAAGACGAAGGATCCAGTTCTTCATCTTCCAGCTCTTCAGATGAGGATGAAGTTTCACAATCAGACGTATCTCTGCAATCTTCTATAACAGAGAGGAGAAGGATCCGAGGCCGTAACCGCACCCGCCCAACTGGTCGTAGGGGGGGAACTAGAGGTACCCGTGGACATTCACGTCAAGTAGTAGTTACAGTTCCATTCGACGCATGGAATGGTCAGTTCGAACCTTTAGAACTCCCGTTTTACCAACCCAGTTACAAAAAAGTTGAGACTGAGTCATGGACACCTGAAGATTATTTTACACAATACATCAATAATAATATATTGGAAGAAATGACAACTGCTACAAATAGAACCAACATATTAAGAAAAGGCCAAGCTTAGGTCTAACAGTCAAAGAACTGAAAGTCTTTTTTGGTATTCAGATGGTTATGAGTGCTATTAACTTACCAAAAATAGCATTATTCTGGTCTCAAAAATACTGCTATTAATGTTGTTGCTTTATTTTTATTAATGTTGCTGCTATTAATGTTATAATTATGTTGTTTATGAGAAGTTGATTAATTTTTAAAGTTATTATTTGTTGTGAGCATGGTTAGTTAATATTTCAGTTCCTTTTTATTTACGTTAGGTATGTTATGTTGATGAAAAGTATTATGTCCAAAAGTTATTTTGCATACCAAATTATAATTATGTTAGTTAAGAAAAATGATTATAAAGACTGACCAGAGGTGATAATAATAATAAATGCATATTGATTTAATAAAATACTTGGACTTTTATTTGGAGTTGAATTCCAGTGTCATATACATATGACGTAATTATCAGTACTAGTGTCATATACAGAACCATTGTCATATATATATGACTTAAGAAAAATCTATATATAAATAGCAATATTTTTTTTTGAATTTTTTTTGACGTCTATAGACCCCTGATATACCATAAAACCTAAGTTTTAAATAATATCCAATAATTATATTTCTGGAATCCAGGAGGATCGTGTGTTAGGGTTATTGATTACGTGAATTAGGCTATTCTCTTGGGTACCAAGGTAGTTTACTGCTAAAATATATTTATGTTTGCAAGTAATGGGAGAATTTGACATATTTTAAATAGTTTCCTATTATCTCCTTTACAACTGTTTTAAGTTTATGTTTTTATTACCATAGTAAGGTATTGTTTCTTACTAAAATAAGAATATTACGTCGCTTAACTTCTAACACCACGTGAATCAAAAATAGCAACTTTACAGGAAATTGAAAAAAGTCCATAATTATACCCAGGTAATGGTACAACACCATTCTATTCACGCGTCTTCCGATTCTCTAGCAAACGGCATCAAAATGTCAAAACCAATAAAAATTTACTAACTTGTACTCAAACGACAATTTAAGAAATTTTACCAATGCATTCCATGTCATTGCAGCGTTGCCCGAGCGTCGCTTTGTCTGCTGCGAGCGGTTATCATGAACGTTTCACATAGCCTGTTATATTATGTAGAAGGGTAAGTCAGAAGGGTAAGTTAGGTAAGTGGGGTTTTTCTGGAAATGCCTGTTTTAGTAAATTATAGTTTCAGGTGGGGAAATACTTTTTAAAATGGTTTTCGATTCGTCGGTATTGTTGAACATGAAAGACTACACGAAGCAATTATTACACATTTTCTTTTTTCTTTTAATTTCGATTGAGAGACTACATTTGGGATCATCGCTAAATCATGTTGGATTGGTCTGGCGATTTTAGTTATGCCGAACGGTTTTTGCCGTGCGACTGTGTAATTCCGCCGATCTGAACACGTGTCTAACACCCCTTTCAAATGTTTATTTAAATACGGGAAGTTAGTAATACTTGCTAGTACTCGTAATCGGCGTGCGTGCGTGCGTGTATGAACGTGGACGAGGCAAAGGGATCTCGAGTATGTGAGGATCATAGCAGGCGGCGTTCTGGGTTTTCTGCCTACCCCCATGGGAAAAAGGCGTGAGTTTATGTATGTACATATATCTTTACTAATATTATAAAGACGAAAGATTTGTATTTTTGTATGCAACGAATAAACTTAAAAACTACTGATAGTGTAGCTATACATTGCTGAAATATTTTTTTAAATCGGTTAAAAACATATTTCAGCAACGTATAGCTACACTATCAGCGAGTAAGATTTAATCTATATTGTATCCCCGTACTCCCACGGGAATGGGAACTAACGCGGTTTACGTTGACAACTTTTCTGTGCGTGAAGACAGGCCTTAACATTTTCAGATTTTACTAACTGGTGACTGACCTAAGTATATTTCTGCTTATACTGGAAATCGTTCGCCGTAATGATACAAGGAAACACATGTAGAGCTAGAAGAGTTGTTTGAGAATTTCCAGCGCGAAGCTAACGAGCAACTAAAAGATAAAGCGAGGCTAGTTCCACGACTCTAGCTAGAGACTTGACGAACTTTTGACTAGTTTGGTAGAGTTTGAAAAATAATTATGAACTAGGTCTTAGTAGAGTAATTTCACGTACTAAAGGAATCATTTTTTGTTGCCTCGTTGGTCTAGTAGTCGCAAGCGCGACTGCGGTCCTGGGTTCGATCCGCGGGTTGGGAAAAGTGCTGTTGGGTTTTCAGTAGTAGCCACGGAGCCTGGGTTTGTGCCCGGTTGATGGCAATAAGCTCGCCCCCTATTACATGGGAGTTAAACATAACTAGCGAAATGTGGGTGTACTATTACGTACACGTGTACGTAATAGTACACCTGCCTAACTCTTCGGAGATTACAGCCGTGATGTTAGGTTTAATATACTTTATTTTCAAAAAGACAAAAGAGCCACTTACATGAGAACTTATGATAACATAATGTCATAAAACTTATTCTAGGTAACGGTCACCGATATCCTTAATTCTTAGTCTTAAAATTATATAATTTTTAAATTGGTTGGGATACACTTTCAACGGTTTTTATTCTTAACTGGTAGGCTAGTAACATTATTTGTGGATGCTTTCAATAATATAATTAGATAGTTTTGATTTAAAACCGTTGATAGAGCTTACATTATTATACAAGATGGTAAATTATTATAAAGTTGGCTCCTTCATAAGTGATATTCTTTCTAGAGTAATTTGTACGTGTCTTTGGCAGGACAAGTAGACTGGGTCGTCGAAGCCTGCGTTTAGATATTTGAGATTTTTTGGTGAATATTACGTTAGTGTGAATGGTTCCATCCATTATTTTTCTAATTAAGACACAAGTGTAATACATTTAAAGTTGTTTAATATTCATCAGTTTGGTGTCTTCATATACACACATCAAAAGTATCTAGGGATCAACATATATTTTTGCAATAACTTTTCTCCTGATTGATATTAATTAAAATTTTCTTTAAGGATTCATCAAATAAAGTGTTTTCGTTTGTCACAGTAACGATAAACCAAGTCACCTTTGCATTAATAAAGAAATTTGCCATTTTCCTAATAAAGGGATTTTTGACATTTGAACCACTAACAATTAAGTTCGAAAAAAAGACTGAAATAACAGTTTTCTTTAAAATTTTATTGGGTAACTTAAACAATTAATAATCCGTGTTTCTACCGCGAACACTAACAACACAAGAACATCGGTTTGGCATACTCAAAATGAGTTCATCCAAATCACGCTGTGGAATGGCCGCCCATGTTCGTTGCAACAACAAAAAAAGGTCTTCTTGCGACTGGATACCCTCCATATTCGGCAGAGCTCTTCTCTGTAGCATATCCCATGCATGCTCAATCGGGTTCAAGTCTGGCGACTGAGCAGGCCAGGGCAGGACATTGATGTTGCATGCGTTGATTACGCCATGATGTTAGCCGTGAGGCTTCATCACTCTTCAGGGAACTTAATTAGCGACCAAACAGTCAGAAACCGCTTGCATGAAGTGAACCTTCATTCCCGAAGACCGCTACGGGTACCACCTATAGCAATGCACAATCGTAGGATTCGATATCAATGGGCTCTTGAACACAGAAATTGGGCAGAAGAACAATGGCGTTTCGTGTGCTTTTCTGATGAGTCTCGTTTTGGTATGAGACCGGATACAAGACGTATACGACACTGGAGAACCCCTGGACGCCAACAGCGATTAAAATCCTGCCAGGAAGTCCATCCTTATAGTGGTGGAACCATCATGGTATGATTTGGATCAGAGGCAACCTCAACGCTCAAATTTATGCTGAGACGATTGTATCAGACGTCATCGTTCCTCTACAAGTGCAAATCGGTCCCTTATTTCAGTTAATGCATGATAATGCACGACCGCACACCGCAAGAGTTGTAAGACAGACTCTCGCCGCAGCTAACATCAATGTCCTGCCCTGGCCTGCTCAGTCGCCAGACTTGAACCCGATTGAGCATGCATGGGATATGCTACAGAGAAGAGCTCTGCCGAATATGGAGGGTATCCAGTCGCAAGAAGACCTTTTTTTGTTGTTGCAACGAACATGGGCGGCCATTCCACAGCGTGATTTGGATGAACTCATTTTGAGTATGCCAAACCGATGTTCTTGTGTTGTTAGTGTTCGCGGTAGAAACACGGATTATTAATTGTTTAAGTTACCCAATAAAATTTTAAAGAAAACTGTTATTTCAGTCTTTTTTTCGAACTTTAATGTTAGTGGTTCAAATGTCAAAAATCCCTTTATTAGGAAAATGGCAAATTTCTTTATTAATGCAAAGGTGACTTGGTTTATCGTTACTGTGACAAACGAAAACACTTTATTTGATGAATCCTTAAAGAAAATTTTAATTAATATCAATCAGGAGAAAAGTTATTGCAAAAATATATGTTGATCCCTAGATACTTTTGATGTGTGTATTTTGTACGTTGGTATCAAATATGGATAGCGAAACAGGGCCTTTATAATCCTGTTTTGCATTCTTTGCAGTTCCTGTAGCTTTGTTTTACTGGCGCTAACCCAGATTTCTATGAGGTATAATAAATGTGATTTGACGAGTGAATTGTAAATGTTTAACCGTAGGTTTTTTGGTATACATTGACTTACATCGCGGACTGTCCAATAAGTGAGGAAATTTTCTTTCTAATATAATCAACTTGCTTGTTCCATGTTAAACAATTTTCGATTCTAAGGCCAAGGTATTTTTCGCAAGTTTTTTCTTCTAATGGAATGTTGTCTATAGTTCGCAGGCATGCATTGTAATTCTTTTATTTCCCGGAACACAAAGGGCGATGAAGGAACATGGATGGGTTTTGGTCAGTAAAAGTCTGACACTCAATCCTGCTCCGCCCAGAGCGGGAGGAGCCATTTGATGATTTCCCATCCGAAAAAAAAAGGTAAGATTTTAACATTTTAAGTGTACTTCCTTTGATACCAATGACCTTTGATGTTATAATCGCTTTTCTGCTAAAACAGATTAGGATGTCATAAAATTCTTGCTATTTTCTGGTTTTCCATCACGTCATAGTTTTAATTCATAAAAAACTATACCTTTTTGCTCAATATGGCCGCATCCATAATGACCGTGGTAGTATTTTACGCTTTTACAAGTAAAATAACTATGCAAAGTCTTCCCACCGAGCCCTAGGGCTGACACGAAACGTGCAGTCTATGGAAATATATTGTTTTCGTTCTTCCAAAACAAATAGAAGAAGAGTTTTTAGTATAATCATTTTTGTTTTTCTTTTGGTTTACTTTTTGTGGAGCAACGTTTCTAAGTGTTACTGAACAACATTCGATAGTAAAAGGTTATTTATTTTTAGTATATGTTGCTGTTGTTGTTGTTGTTATTTATGATAGGTAATGTTGCCTATATTTTGAAAACAGTCAACAAGTGGTAACAATTGATAACATTGTTAGTTAGAGAATGTTACCTCAACACGGCAACGTAAAATAACATCTGTTAACGCAATTGCAAATGTACGTGTGTCATCGCCTGATCAAACGAAAGTTACTTTTTGTTATAATTGTTAATTTATGTTATTGGCGGTATGAATGCGATGAGTCAATCAACAAATAGTAACAAGTAGCCACTAAAGTTACAGATTGTTACCTTATGTTACCGCGTTGCACAGTGTTGCTCCACAAAAGTAAGGAGGATTAGGATCCCAGGAGAATTGGAAAGGAATGGAGGAAGCCTTTGCCCAGCTATAGGATCGAATAAGCTAAATAAAAAAAAACACAAGAACCTACTTTGAGGCTCGAATGGACTAAAATATAATTATATTTTATGCAAAATATAGTTTCATGCGAACATTATTTGTTTGCTTTGTAAAAAATGGTTCTAAATTTACAAGGACACAAACAAACAAACATCAGAGCGACATTTCTTTGTATTATATTATTATCAACACAATACATCGACGAGCAACATTATTTACCTTTAGGGGTGACCCAGTACACAATAAAACATGCAAATTCTTCATAATCCTAATACTAAATAAAGCCAATCATTGCGTACATCCCTAAGTGCAAACGCTGGGCAATTTAAATGGTAATATTTTGGACCTGAGGCTCTCGGCTATCACAAAGCTTTATTATTCACCTTCACGCTAAAACGGTGGGAGCCGCTCAGAGTTATCGCCCTTTATGGGGTTGGGAAATTCTTTGTGAAAGGTGAAACATTCTTTTGATGTTTGTGTGTTCATTGTATTATTGTTTTTTATTAATCTAATGCGGTATTGTTATTAACTTATATTTAGAAAAAGCAATAATAATTAGCATGCCATGAACCCAAATCTATACTTTTTTTGAGTATAGTTTTGTGTGCATGGCATGATTATTGTTTTTCCAGCATGTGCAGGTGTATATGTGTGACCAGATGTATGAACGTGGACGAAGCAAACAAAGTATGTAAAGATAACAGCAGGTGGCGTTTTCTGTTTTCTGCCTACCCCAATGGGAAAAGGGCGTGAGTTTAGTATGTATGGACGTATGTGCATATTTTTGCGGGAGGGCGATGCTGTATCCTGCATCCAGGCCTGCGGAATTAAAACTAAATATTTTGCATTGGCATTTTAACATTTAAAAGAACTTCTGATTCTATAACTTATATTTACTTGTACTTTGGAAGGTTAAAGCTATCATTAAGCTAACGCATTATGCTAACATCAATCTTGTTGAAAATTATTGGAAAAATACGAAACACTTGAAAGCGAAACTTACTCATTTAGGCCCTCTGGTTTTTCAAATACAACTTTGGTATCTGAAAAACCAGAGGGCCTAAATGAGTAATTTTCGCTTTCAAGTGTTTCGTCTCAAAAAATTGTTAGTGCGAAGTTACTCTGTTACCACTAGATATCTATCTATCACTTGCAATTCAGGAACAGATCGCTCAACCCCTTAATCTCGTGTCAGGAAAGGGTCATCGAACTCTTCGAGCCATTCAAATTAGTTCGGTATCTGTAGCAAAAGTTAGGTATGTAAAGGGTCAGACTAGATGCAGAAGTTGGAGCACAGTATATTTTGTCGTAGTTGGGGAGAGGCCTACGTCCAGCAGTGGATAGCTATGGGCTGAGCTGATTGATTAAGTTGTGTTATCATCAGAACATCTTCATTATCATCATATCATTGGTCTTCAGGTATATGCAAATTATTGAAGAATTTTACACTACTGCCCATACTAAGCAGACCAGCGTAGTCGTAAACTTCTATCAGCATATAAACTAACCTAGTTCTCAACTGGTTTCAGCCGGTAATTCAGTTTACGATCGCGTGCACGTAAAGCGAGATTCAGTTAAACCTTTTATAAGACTTGGAGTTTCCGAAGTGGGTGAAATTATTTAATGCTTTTACCTAACTGAAAAGGAGTCAATTTGTAAAGCCGCGTTGACACGATCAGAGTGTGCTCCGACCTAGTGGGTTCTGATACCTACTCGGGCGCAACTCATACCAACCCATCCGAGTGCGCTCGGATTATGGGTACGGATTGGCCGCAAACCTATTGCCATCAACCAGGGACATATGACTCCAGGTTGCTACTGAGAATTACTATTTTTATTTATTCAGTCCTTCGCTTGTCATCAACAAAGATTCTAATAAACTTTTAATACGTTACCAGGAACTGACCTTAAGTAAGACTTCTTGAAGCTTTTAATTCTGGGCATTCGTGTGAGTCTGACCTTTCACGTCAACGGGCCTGTTTTGACTGGCAACAATTATTTATTTATAGGCAGGTTGACTAGGCGAGCCTCGTCTGCCGTATGCAATGCGCTCAAGTATTTCGACCGCTCAAGTGTCAAATTTCACGAATATCAAGGGTCTCTAGTATCAAGCCGATGTCGCTAGTGTCAAACAAGGGTCTCTAGTGTCAAGTCAGGGTCTCTAATTCGGTATAAGGTAATTCAGCCTGTGATGTAGAGGAATGAGGATAATGTTGTGAAGAAAGTGTTTAGTAGGAATGTGGTTGGCTATAAGAGTAGGGGAAGACCAAAGGAACGATGGATGAACAGTGATGGAAGATGATATGGCTAGAAAAGAAGTGACTCATGAGAGGACGCCTAATAAGACAAGTATGGAAGACATTTTATTTTTTTGTTCGGACGAGCTTGCTACACTATTACCAAACCGCTGCACTCCTGAAACCCAGAATCAACAGTGGCGACCACCAGAAAAGCGCCGAGACAATGAAGCTCGACGAAGTCCCAGAGAAACAATTTTAACTGTCTTGGATTAATCAGAAAAGAATAGTTGGGGAGTAGGAAAAATATCATTTTTACTTCCCTACATATCAACAGGGGACAGAACAAAACAAGGCCAATAGGCACAAAGCGACGTTTACAACTGGGATACCCCTTAGAAGACATGCTGTGCGGACCCCAAATTGAAAGTGGGTGGTGGAAATGCGGATATTACATGGAAAACCAACCGCTGTAAAAACCCTTCTGTCTGAAGTTTTCAGAATGTAAGTCAGTTTACGATCGCGTGTTAGTGATATAAACCGACCGTTCTACAGTTTCTAATTTTTAATTCTACTGTGACGTAGTACTATAATGTGAGAAGTGTTACTGATCTTTTACCCGTGAATACTTGAAGCTGCGACTTAACCGGGTGGAATAGATTATTTAACAGTTTCTTAACTAAAAATGTAATAAAATAGAGTTTTCTATATGAAGAAAAAGAGTAATTTATCCCTGGATTATCCAATGTCAAAAATGTATCTCTCATAATTTAAAAGACGGGTACATAGTTCGGATTGGTCATTTCCTATAGAGAAGAACCGCCTAGAAACTCCAATGTTATTATGTTACACTGTTAATACCTGGGTATACGAGTGTTGTGGGTGGGATGCACTTAAATTTCAACTTTATATGCGAGTACCTTCATATATTATGTTTAATAAATCCGTAAAACTCAGACTGCGATGATTCATTACGTTACAGAGAGGACTGCATAGACTTGACATCAAGTTCTTACTGTTACTGTTAGCCTATGTCATCCCACTGCTGGACAAAGGTATCTCTTCCACACTTTCAAATTTTTCGATCTAGGGCTGATGTGGACCACTAACAGACTCGTCCCGCGATCTCCTGCGTCCAAAAAGGTTTGCCAACGTGCTATGAAGCGCAGTATTCTAGGCGTCAAACTAAACGACTATATACGCAACACCACACTGCGCTCCAAAACACAAATTAAAACAAGAACTTACAAAAAACAACATTTAACGTTTAAATTCGAAGCATGCAATATTCTTACATTCACAAAAAAAAGACATAAAGAACTATAAAAAGGGCCAAAAAAATACCCAAGTGAAATCACCTGAAATTATGATAATGCTAATTGACTCTTCTTCATTCTGCTTGTAAACATTTACATTTTGCAAAGCAAACAAGTACATAGATAATATGTGAATCGTTTCCTAGCACGTTTGTAGCGAGCGTTCGGGTCTGGCAATCGATTTTCACCCACATCCCGCTATCCGATTGGGTTGAAATATTTGCACACTCCCGCTATACGATTGGGTTGAAATATTTGCACACTCGTGAGGTTAGATGTTATGGCAGTATTGCAATAGTAATATGGTAATACGGCTGATTATATTATGATGGCGCCAAAAGATGTACTCGTATTTGTAATTTCCTAGCTTCTGTTTTCTGCCTTATACATGAAACAAATTACATATTATTATTATTATTACATATAATATATTTGGGGAAGGTTTTTGGAAAAACTGTGATACACGTTTTTCATGATTTTAACTGAAGAGTATGTAGATTAAAAAAGAAAATTCAACCCTGTATTTCACGGCTTTAGGGGTGGAATTTCGAAAACCCTTTCTTAGTGGATAATTACTCTTCACAAAGAATACACGCTCCAAATTGTATGTCTCTAGGACCAGTGGTTTGGGCTGTGCTTTATTTTTCATCGGAAATGTTGTAGTGGTCAGAAAGTACTTATCATTAACATTGTAAACGGGGTGGAGAAAGTCAGATTAAAAAATTAGGAAGTACTTAATTTTATCATCGTTCTCTGCCCTCATGCCAATTTATTCGTGGTCGGCGCAGCATGTCTTCTTCTTCCACACTTCTCTATTCCTCGTCATCTCAGCAGTCATCTCTTTTCTAGCCATACCATCCTTCACACAGTCCATCCATCATTTCTTTGGTCTTACTCAGTAAAAATACTTAATCTAATATACAAAGTAAACCTTTGTGCCTGAAATAGGGACAACATATCTGTATTACGGGTCACCAGGCCCCTAAGACTTACAGGTAAAGAGACTAGTACAACTTGGTGTGGCATATTAGTGCATCGTCAATAATATCATCTGCCTAGCCTTACCCCAACTATTTTGTGTCGGCTTTCAATGTAGCCAAATGCAGCTGATAATCAGTGTTAGTATGCTACATGGAACGACTGTCGTTCTGACCTGTACATTCTAGTTAGTTGGTAAGACGATACCCCACGTAATACTGACAGACTGAGTACTTTTTAAAGAGAAGAGTTGTTTTATTGGTTTGCAATACTATTTCTACATGGGTGGTATTGATCATCTGCCTTGGTGGGTATTAATCATCTGCCTAGCTTTTTCCCAACTATGTTGGGTTCGGCTTCTAGTCTAACCCGATGCAGCTGAATACCAGTATTTACATGGAGCGACTGCCTATCTGACCTCCACAACCCAGTTAGTGCTGGGTGGGTATTGAACCTTGACAAATAATAATTTGGTGTGCCATGCCAAATTCATACAAGCAGTACACATGTGTAGACAAAAGACTTTTGCATATATTATTTTAGTTGGATACTCATTTGCAAACGGTTTGCAATCGTTGTAGTCGACGCGTCAAACGCGTTTTGACAAACCACACATAACTCACTGCACTGATTTCAAAACTATAAAAGAGAGCTCCCTTTGTGTCTTTTGGCATTGTTTTGTTCTGTGTAATGCTAATTTTAAAGGGAAGTGGCAATTTTATTTTTCCTATTGCTCCGCTATTCTTTTTAATTAATTTATTTGCGGGATCCAGGAGAGTTAAATTGTTTTTCTAGAACTTCGTCGAGCTTCAGTGTCTTGGCGCTTTTCTGGTGGTCGCCACTGTTGATCTGGCGCACCGGAGTAGCAGTGGTTTGGGAATAGTGTGGCGGGCTTGTCACAAATAAAAGAAAAAAAGATGTCCAAGATCCAGAAATTCTAAAACATGTGACATCTACCAAACCGCTACTAGGCTCGCGTAATGATTACGGTACTCCAACAAAGGGAAAGCCTCATTAGAGTCTGATTATTGACATAAACATAATAAAGAACCACTTGCTACCCAATTACGGTGCAAGGCAATATTCGCAGCGCAGAGAAATATATGAGAAAATTGTCAAAGGCATGGAGGTACCTGTGTACTATATTATATACGGAGACACTTGCAAAAAACGATATCAAATCTCTCGCGCCGGGTTCTGCGAAACTGCCCGTATTTGTAATACTAAATGTATTTAACTTTACACAGTCCAAAATACACCTTAACTTCTATGGAACAAGTTACATTTTGCAATGCGTAAGTTGAACAGGAAACATTAGCTATTACTTTTGCTTGTTGAAGTGAAATCAACTTTAACCTATAAGACCAAAGTTGATTTTCGTCTGAAGTGTAGAATCGCTTTATTCAATAAAGTTCGAGTGAAATGTCAAGGAAGATTGCACTATATTTTGTAGGGGATAAAGTCGGTTTTCCAATGTTAATAAATGAGGGGTGGTAGCTACCGGCTGTACATTTGCAGCGATGTCTTAAGGGTGGCAATTTGTTTCCACTGTTCGTTCTATAAATAGGTTTATCGTGTGAAAATGTACTTCCTGTGTGAAGAATCTAGCTTTTAAAGGTAACTATTTCAGTGAAAGAATCAAGCTTTTAAAGGTAACTATTTCAGTGAAAATGTAATTAATTGCGTAGCCTGGCGTAGCAATGTGCTACGGCCTAGACTTTTGCTACGTCGTAGCAACCGTCAACGGAAACGAAAGTTGTCACTGTTTGCGTTTATTGGGAGTGGTCAAATCGAGCGAACTGGACTTCCGACCAGCCTTCTGTCACCGGAATTTGACATCATCATCATTTCAGCTGAAAGACGTCCACTGCTGGACATAGGCCTCCCCCAGTCCCCCCTTGTCCGGCCCCGTGTGACTTGCATCCAGCGGATCCCTGACCTTGATAGATAATAATTAATGTATTGAAATATCTGTCTAAGTTCGTTGTCCGCAACCAGTACGGACAGATTGCCGACACGGCTCCGATCCGGACTCAGACAACTCTAAACGAATACTACTGAAGTGTCTGTTAGTGTCCGGTGTTCGTAGCGGATTCGCAATCTGTTCTTTCCTGTTTGACTGATACTTTACTCCTGTTTTTATTGGTCCAGCGAGATTTCTTCTCAAGTATTATTATTTCCACGCATGCTCTTTTGACAGAAATCTACAAGAATTTATTTACTTAGTAAGTTTTGATTATTTAATGTCCTTTTTCTTCGTTGGTCTATCCCAGAAGTATTTTTTTTATTTCTTTATTTTTTTTGAGGTTTTTATCTAAACAGATATGTCAACCCCATCGTACCTTTTACCATTGTTACATTAAAACATATAAATAACACATAAACTGGACCAGTTAAACAATATTATATAAAACACGTGGGGTTAAGACAGCAGTCACCGATGAAGGACTGTTGTTAAATGGCATAACTTTTTGGCACCTTCTGAAGTCGGTTGTATCCCAGAAGTAGTTCCATAATGTTTCCTAAAAAAAATAATATCACGCCTGTAATACCCGAAGGATAAGGCAGAGGCGTACATTCACATTTCACCAGTTATGTTTAAGTCCCTTGTAATGTATAGCAGTGAGAGCCTAGTGGTGTGATCGTCGGACTGCCAAGTCACAGGTCTTGAGTTCGAACCCAAGGCAAGCACCTCTGTTTTTTCGGATTCATGCAGTGCGACTTGGCATTGTATAATTATGACTTGCTTCGGTGAAGGAAAACATCGTTAAGAAACCAGTATGCCTGAGAGATATTTCTTGACGGCATGTAAAGCCAGGTCAGAGACCCATGGCATAAAAACTTTGACACCAGGTTAGGCACTAACCACACGATAATGCTAGATGTAATAGGGGGCGAACCTATTGCTATCAACCGGGCACAAATCCAGACTCTGTGGCTGCTACTGAGAAATTACCAAATGAAAATGTTTAATATACTACGCTGCTGCTGCTGCTATTAAGCTAATAAAAGTCCGTAAACGATTTGAGTGTTGATATCTCAACTTGATCAGACAGAACAGACGCTCTGAAAGACCTCAAAATATTACAAAATAACCTACCTCTTTAAACCATTCATAGTACCAAATCTCTTATCGATCCTTACTTCCCGTACCGTCTAACAATGTTAACGAACCAGTTCCCCGTACATCACTACTACCGTCCCCCTTCAACCCTCCACCCCCACACCCCGTGTCCCCCTCCCCCATCCCCCTGACACAGTATTCGGGTCATCGACATCAGCTGGCAAGAGCGTATCACAGTTAGCCCGGTAGTACTGTCGACCTCGCTGTGAACGTAACAATTTGACGCTGACAGCGCGTTTATGTCTTTGCCATAAGGTGGAATGTGGTAGTTGCTTGTTGAAATTGAGTGTGGTTGACTGTATGTATAGGACGTAGATTTAGTATGATTTTTACGTATGTTTTTTTCGGTGTTTTGTATGATTTGTTAGGTTTTTTTAAGGTTTGGGGAAGGTTTGGGGCAATTGAAATCTATTTGATTATACTTTTTTTGTTTTTGATACAACAGGTTGGTTAAGGTTAGAGTCTCAGAAATATATGGAATAGTGTGATGAATAAAATGTGTTAGTCTTTTGACAGATACTATTACCCGTATCTATAGCCAAGTAATTACTTGAGTTTAAGTACCTAATAACTTATGCAAACATTTTCAAACAATAGACAATAATTTAAACGAAGTATCCAATATGGCGGCGTGAACACCAAAGATAAAGTTGAAAGTTGGTAAAGTTAAAATTCGGAAAGAGCACAACGAAATTTGTAAATTACTCCTTTTCCAAAACTCCAGGAATACTTTACAGGTGACCTCTTTTCTTCGAACCAAATGACTGTACCATTTATACTTCTATATCTATACTAAAAATGACTGTACTATTTTTACAATCTATACTTATCTCATCATCATTTCAGCAGCAAGACGTCCACTGCTGGACATAGGCCTCCCCCAAGTGTCGCCACATTGACCGGTCCAGTTCGACTCGCATCCAGCGGATTCTCGTAGCCTTCACCAGGTCATCGGTCCTCGTAGCGGGAGGCCTATCTAAACTAATATTATAAAGAGGAAAGATTTGTATGTTTGTAACGAATAAACTCAAAAACTACTGGACCGATTTTAACAATTTTTTGACCAATAGAAAGCTAATTTATCAGGAAGTAAGATAGGCTACAAATTACATTTATATCATGAAAATTTGCTGAGTTATTACAATTATTGCGAACGAAGGCACGAAATGCTAGTTCAAAATAAAAGCGCCATGACACCGCTCAAAAGACGATTTAATAATCGCAGTTCTCTCGTAGTAATTACAAGACAGTATGGCGCCGGCGATTCAAGCTCTTGACATAATCCGCGTCGCCTCTCACGGAAATTATTACGAAACCTACTTTCTGTGCTGTACTGGGATCATGCAATCTTTTTCACTGACGATCAACCAGTTTTCAACCCTTATTACTTGAAGCCTAAGGGTGAAAAGTGGCAGCCAGTGAGCTCGGTAGTACCTGCCTGATTTAACAAAACATCAATTTTATTTATTTTTTCAGGCAACATTATCCCTTTACAGACTAACATACGTATAGTAAGTAAATATGTAGAACCTTGTTCACTATGTTACACTTGCCCGTTTGGCTGCATCCATCAGCACAATGTTTTGAGTGCGTCTGCGTTACATTGAGTCCTACCGTAAAACGTGATTTTTCACCCCAAAAAAAAGTCGTTTCCCAGCAATGATTTTTGCGTAGAGTTACTTAGTTTGATGAACAGAATGCTTGGTTGATGGCTTCGTGAAGGGTCCGTTTACACTCTCTATATATACAAAATTTGTATGCCTATTAGGTCAAACATACCGATCCTATTATCTGCTGGGGTAGTAGGTGAACCGGTAGCTGCTGAGTGGTAGATCTTATTATATTGTACCTATGTTTTTAAAACTAAAGAATTTGATTTTGAAAAGTCCACTTCCAAGACGAGGTGCAGAAAACACGTTGGTATTCACACCACGAAATCCACGACTTACGGTTCGTAAATCTGGGTCGTTACCACTGGGTCACTAATTGCTCTCGTTAATTGCAGAAGGCTCATGGTAATTACGAGACAGCATGGCACCCACGACCTATGCTCTTGACGTATCTTGACGTGACTGACAGCTAATATGGAACGAAATATGAAAGCTATGTACGTTGTCCTTCCTATACCTAATGACCTAAAGACATTTTAAAATCTTTATTTTTTGTATTATATTTCGGGGTAGTGCTTAACCTGGTGTCAGAGTTTTAATGCCGCCCATGGACCTCTGACTTGGCTTTACACAATATCCGACGAGGAATATCTCTCAGGTATGCTGATTTTGCTTCGTCACAATGTTTTCCTTCACCGAAGTTAGTGATAATTATACAAAACGCAAATGAATCCGAAAAATCAGAGGTGCGTGTCTTGGGATCGAACTCGAGACCCATGACTTGGCAGTCTGACGCGACGGTCACGCCATTAGGTTACACTGCTTATTTAATTTTAAGGTACTACTAGGTCTCTTCTAGCGAACGATTATCGATAACTACCTATAGAGAATTTATTCTGAAAGTTATATGTATTGAACAAATAGATATATAACAACCTAAAACACAGCATCAAAAAACTTCTCCTTAATGCTGTCAACCGGTTGTACGCCCAAGAGACTACATATATGTAGGTGCAGTGAATATCTGCCGTCCGGTTTCAGTCGCGAGTTCTGCGTCAGATGGCTGGGGAGTATGCGGCGCGGCGGACGCTCGCAGATTTCCCATCTATTTCACTAATCAGTTCTTTTATTAACCGTCTTCCAAAAGAAGAAGGTTATCAATTCGTCTTATTTTTGTTTGTATGTATCTTCCATGTTAAAAAAAATACGTTCAGCTTCAATTGTGAACCGATTTTGATGATTCTTTTTTAGGGTTCCGTAGCTCAATAGGAAAAAACGGAACCCTTATAAGATCACTTTCTTGGCCGTCTGTCCGTCTGTTCGTCTGGCCGTCTCTGTCCGTCACCACCCATTTTCTCAGGAATAGGTGGACCTAGCAAGTTGAAATTTTTACCATATAATAGACAGCAAATCTGCTATGATTGCTGCAATAGTGATGTTTATTGTTTTTGTTGACAATGTAAAATAAATGCATAGCAAAAATTTGTATAGGATATCTTACACCTAAAACTGGAAAAATTATAAAAGATTTTTGCAAAAAATAAAACCTACTTCAGATATTCATTTAATTACTAAATTTAAGTGAAATCAAAAGGCCAATCTTATCTATTCTAATATTATAAAGAGTGAAATCTAAAATCCCGTCATAGGGGTCGTCCATTAATTACGTGATGTTTTTAGCAACTTTTAAAAACCCTACCCCGACTACCCCTCCCCAAATTGAAGTGAATTAAAAAAAAAAAAGAATATTATCTATAAATACAGGTTAACAGGTACCTATAATCTAATTTAACTCTGGAAATTTGAGCACCGTGATAAAATGTCCAGACAGATAATTTAGAAATCGCGCGTTCAAAGAAAAAATAAATACAGGGGCTATATAATACACCCCCCTCCCCCTAGTGATATTTCATGATTTTTATGAAACCCTGCCCCCCATTTCGAGCCTTTTTTTTTTTTTTTTTCGGCTGGGTAATCATCAAATGACTCCTCCCGCTCTGGGCGGAGCAGGAGGGAGTGTCAGACTTTTACTGACTAAAACCCATCCATGTTCCTTCATCGCCCTTTGTGTTCCGGGGCCACAGTATCTCTTTCGAACAGTCCCGCAACCCCGGCAGGCATAGGTCCTTGCGGACCCCTTCCTTTTTGCTGACCGGGGCGTCTCCCGCGGCGGCCGGGACGTTGTGAGGTTCTCTCCCTCTCACGTTCCGCCACCTCCTTCTCTAGCATGACTGCTTCGCAGAAGGAGGTGACGGCGTCCCATTCCGTCTCGCTCCGGACCATGGCTTGCACCAGGGCCGGACGCGAGAGGTACCTGATAAACTGACGACCTCTTATCTATACATTTTTTTTTTATAAGTTTATTGTAGGGGGTAATCTCCAGAACGGATGATCCAATTCTAAAAATTCTTTAAGTGTAAGTGCTACAAATTATATTTATATCATGCGTATTTGCCACTGACTACCTGTAACGACTGTCAAAGATTTACAAATGACAGCCGGGACCAACGGCTTAACGTGCTTTCCGAAGCACGGAGGAAACTCACTATATATTGGATGGTCACCCATTCACGGACCAACCTCGACAAGCACTGCTTAACCTTGAAGATTGACCTGTGTGGCTGTTTTTATATAGCCACGAGCTCCTCTAGGTAAACTAGACAGACTATAGTAAGACCTAGTTACTAAGCTATCTAGATATAGAACTAGTGCATTCTTTCGCGATTGTTTACAAGTTCATCTAATTTCGTATTCGGGTCGGACTACAAGAATCTGCACAGATTTGTGAGAATGGAATGGAATGGAATTTTGTGATTACCATATTTTGAATACTAGCGAATGCAGAACCACTTTACCTAAGGTAATAATATTTTTACGGAAAGTATTTTATATCTGCTACCCAGATTTAAGTATTTGATATTAATTTCAGTTTGCTACCTTAACGCGTTCCTGGTCTTGAAAGACGGACAACAAAGTGATCCCATAAGGATTCCGTGTTTGTCAACTGAGGGTACGGAACCCCCGGGGCTGCGGGACTGTTCGAAAGAGATACCGTCGCCCCGGAACACAAAGGGCGAAGAAGAATTCAGCAACAACAGTCTGACACTCCCTCCTGCTTCGCCCAGAGCGGGGAGAAGTCATTTGATGACTTCCCATCGGAAAAAAAAAAGGCTACTAAGCCCCTAATTCAGTCGCTTTTCATTTTGCGTCCAATTTGTAAATGTAATATTCATTAACATGATTTCACTTAATCCCAAAATACATACGAATCACGCGAGCATACATCATCTGGAAACCCTTTTAACAATGCTTAAAAAAACGTGTCAGGTTTCAAAAATCCGTCGCACGGGAATCGCATCTAAGCCGTCCATTAAGGGAACGGCACGCAATCCGTATTGTAAACTTAACGTACACGATTTTTATGACACAAAACGAAATAATTTAGTCGGACATGAAATGGGCCCTTCACCCTATTTGCATGAAGCTGTACAGAGTAGGTTTTGAGTACAGAGAAAACAGCGGTCAATAATTTGGATAGACATTTTTTTTGGTATTCTTTTAACTTTTAGTTTTTTATTCTGCATAACATCACGCTCGATTCCGCAAAAGGTCAGGCAGAGGGCGAAGGTTTAAGCGGATTTCGGTTTTGTCCAGTAAATAAGATTAAAGAAAAGGAATGGAAGTATTCTTAGTACTAAATAGTTTAAATTTATATTAAATCTTGAATTTATAAAGATGAAGCACAATTAATAAAACAATCAAAACAAAAACACTTCCGCACTAAAAGTAACAAAAAACAACAGTCGTACAACATGTGACACTACTCTGTGCACAGTTGAGAGAGCACGCGACTGATGCGGATTTGATACAGACTGGATAGTGTGGAGTAGGCGCTTGTTAGTGACTTATTAAAATTAGGATAATAAATCCCACTGTATCTCTGGTGATGAGGTTGAAATAAAATGTTAAGTGTGAACGAAAAATGCTCTTTGATTGCTCTTTGAAACAAGTTTGCCAAATCAAAAGTCTTTAATTTAAATTAGGCTTAGAATGAGCACTTTTTAAACGCCAGTATGACAAAAAATACATATTTATTTAAAACAGTACCACAAAACTGGGTCCATCACCATTTCCTTGTGCTTTAGTTGACAGAACTAACGTTATAACTATTACGTCGTATTCACAGTAGGCTAATGAGCTTTGTGAAGTCAACTTTAACAGTTAGATGTTTAATGAAAACCAACAACGTTGCGAAATCTAATTCGGAACAACAATAAAACCTAATCAGTGCGAGAATCTCAACCAAGAACCACGGTAATATTATAATACAGTAGTGTAACTCGGCCGCATGATAGAAATAAATGCCTACAGCCGCGCGGTACGTAAACATGCGTCAGGGCTACCCGTCTCCAGCATTTTAATTACATTTGCCTACTTTCTGTTTCTATTTAGTTTTGTGATTGTAAATATCCTTTTTATATAAATAAATTAAATACTTTGTATATTGAATAGGAAGTGTTCAATAAAAATGCGTGTTGTTTTTTGATTGGTAGATTTAATTAAAAAAACATGTTACTCTATTCGCTTTATTTATTAATCCAAACACATTTTTTTTCGTGAGATAAAAGAAAATACTTATCCATTAAAAATACACACATTATGTACCTACCTACTAGTAAGTAAAATTATTTTATAGTTACCTTTCAGAGTTTCCAGGTAATTTAAAAAAACTTATGTCTGGATGCGTTATTGACGAATTCATACAACCAAAAACAGCACAATATTTCCTACTCGTCATATTAACTGATTTTTAGAGAAAAAATCGCGCGGTTATTGTTAAAAAAACAACACACCGTCCGTTCGACACTGCGGTACAGCCGTGACCAAAGAGTATAATAATAATAAGGGAGGCCGTGACTGCCTGCGCCCCGAGCGCACCCCGAGATCGAGGCGCGTAGGTATAGCTCGCGGTTTGTATGAAGTTGGAGTACTGTATTATAATATTACCGTGCAAGAACAGAAGTGCAGCAAGCCAATGGCTCATCACTGCAAATCAGTTTAAGCATCCTTAGAAGCTTAACAAAGTGTTGTGTGTTGTGTTGTTTGTAGTGTTGTATGTTGTGTCGGTGTTGTTTGTGTTGTGTTGTGTTTTTTTGTGTTGTTTCTATTATGTTCTGTGTGAGTTTAATAAATACTTTTTCTTTCTTTCTGATAAAAAGTCAAACATTGTCATATGTTTTCTTTTTTGCCTACCTTGTTGGTCTAGTGGTCGCAAGTACGACTGCTGAGCATAAGGTCCTGGGTTCGATTCCCGGGTCGGACAAAGTGCCAATGAATTTTTCATTAGGAATTTCTGAGTAGCAGCCACGGAGTCTAGATTTGCGCTCGGTTGTTGGCAATACGCTAGCCTCCTATTACATGGGACTTAAACATAACTCATAGCGAAATGTACGTGTACTATTAGGTACACCTACATCTAGGCCGGCCTCGGTAGCGCCGTCCATCCTCAGGCACCCATCTTGTTCAGATCTTTGCTCGACGCTCGTTATGCATGCGGCTCACGTGAACTGCCCAATCCCATTTGGGCTGGGCAGCCTTTTGTCTACGTCTGTAATTCCTGTTTTTTTATATACATGAGATACAAAGTCTTTGTAGAAATAGAAAGCGTCCTTAACCCTCTGAATGAAATGCCCAAAAAAAGTCCTGCTAATATTATAAATGTGAAAGTTTGTGAGCATGGCTGGATGTATGGATTTTGTTACTCTTTCACGCAAAAACCACTAAAGGATTTAGATGAATTTTTGCACACAGATAGTTTATAACGTGCATTAACACAGAATACTTTTTATCTCGGTAGTTTGATCCCGTGGGACAATTATCGAACTCCACGCGGGCGAAGTCGCGGTTATAAGTTAGTTAATAATAAATTCAATTCACCCTTTCACAAAAAATCATGAAGAAAAGCATCGCAATACAGTCCTAAATCAAAACATTAGAGAAAACAAAAAAATGGCAACATCTGTCATATATTTGCAATAATAAATCGCACATTCGCACTCCATACTAATCGTTTGGTCATGCATTCAATATAATTAGTTTCATCCTATCTTCCCTCTCTGTTCCACCTATAGAAACTTCCCATCCACTCTCTCCCTCGCACTTGTAATAAACGTAGTTTGCTAATGCGCTGTCTCGCTCGCACTTGTTGGTATAATTAGCTTGTTATCTGTTCTCTCTTTCGCACGCGTCTGTCGAATGTAGGCCAGGAGCCGGGATTACGAAATGTATTGTAAGAATAGTTTGTTTGTTACGTTTGGAACTAGACTGGTCTAGTTTTGTTAAGTGAATCTGATTAGGAATTTGTTGCAATGTATGAGAAGTTCGTGGTTCTCAAAGACGAAATCTATATCATGTCAATGGTTTCCTTTTAAAGTTTCAGCCTATTCAGCAATAGTTTAGTTTATTATTATTGAAGAAACTTCGAGAGCACGCCGTCGTATTTTAAACATAAACATTTTTTGGCCGCCTTGCCTGCCTATTGCTGACAAAATCCATTTTCCTATTTTCGTCCTTTAAATAAATTCTGTCAGTTATGACAGAATTTATTTAAAGGACGAAATGTCTGTCAGACATTTATGTGGCTCACTTTGATACTTTCATTTCGTGCGACAATATAAATTATTCATGAATTATTCACCAGGCTCGCGGTACGAACGTGGTCTGTAATGATAAATGTTTTGTGTTTTGTCGGCGCACGCTTTTTGTTATACGACGCTATGTCTTTATGTTGCGTATTTTAGAAGGAAATGTGGAGCGAGAAAGGTAGATTGTTGCGTAAAAACTGATGGGTTTTTAGAAGTCCTCGAAGGGTTAGGCAGAAGTGAACCTAACAAGTACATCTACATTTCACCAGTTATGTTTAAGTCCCATGTAATGGGGAGCAGATTCCGTGGTTATTACTGAGAAATTCCTGACGGAAAAACCCAATCACACTTTGCCAGACCCAAGCATCGAACCCACATCATGCTCGGCAGTCACGCTTGCGACGATTAAACCAACAAGGCGAGACGAGGGTTTATTCTTAGGTACCTTTATTGTAATGGTCTCTTCTCTGTCAGAAGAACCTGTGCATTAATTACCTGTCATTATTGTGTGATAATTTAAACGGCTGGTGAGAATCGCTGCGATATTTTCGTATAGAAATACATCGAATCGCCGCGATTCTCTCGCTCGTGGAGGCGGCCCCTTAGGGACACCGACGCTAAAATGATTACCACGTATTCAATACATCGTCTTGTCATAAATTAAAAAAAAAAATTGCTGTTCAATACATTTTGACCGTGTAGGTATCGCAGTTTGTTAGGGGAGAGCTGTTTTTCCTACCCCAGCGACGCACTAAGCCGAGGCTCGTACCCCTCACGGAGTGCTCTTAGCGTGTTGTCGCTTAGTTAGTTAGTTTTCCCCCTGGGTTTCCAGCCACTTCCGCCTTAGAGTCAAGGCACCCACAGGATCCGTTTACGCAGACGGCTAGATTGACGTACGAGATTCTTTATTCAGAATTTTTTTTTTCACATATACAAAAGACATCAATGTGATTGGACAATAGCTTTACATTTTTGGGCAGCCACCACAATTGCAGCCATTTTTGGCAAGTCGACGTATTGTAAAGAGTTTTGTATTATGTTGCCAACCGTCGCTTGTCCGACGAACACGCCCCTAATCGATAAATCTATTGCAACTATCATAATCTTCTGTTGAAGACTTCTAATGCGCAATTAGGTACTCCTGAGTTCACTGAAAGTCTACCACTTTTGACCCTTATGCCTTAAGTAATAAAGTTGAAAAGATGTCGACCGTCAGTGAACTCGATAGTACTTGGACATTTTCACATTTCTCTTTATTGAGACTAAAATAATTGTTTAACTTTTAGACTGGAAGCATTTTGTGCGACGTTTGTCTATTGTAAACAGGTAGACATGTATTTTAAACTAAAACCTGTAGCGAATCAAGAGGCAAAATTACGTCAGTTTAGTTGAAGCTCTTAAGCTGAGATACCTTCACCTTCTCTCCGGCACGTCGTGCACAACTAATACTCCAGGACTTGAATGAGGCAAGGTCTGTCCAGGTTGCTGCTTACTGGTCGAACAAAATCTGAGTCATCAATTCGAGATGAAGAAGAAGTTGAGATATATAGGGTGTAACAAGACCCTTAACGAAGCCGAAAGGCACTTGTTTTCCCTGCCTTTGCGATATTTTTTTTGTTGTAGACCATGGGTACCTTCTAGTTACGGAGATTTTGGGGGTCAAAGTTCCAACTTTTCCAGGAGTTTTTTTTTTAAATACATGTTTTTAATGTAAGGTTTTTAATTTAAACACCTCCACGACCCCCGTACTATTCAATCCATCCACCAGAACAATGTTTTGAGTGGGGTACATTGAGTTTTATCGTAAAACGTGATTTTTCTCCCAAAAAAAAGTTTCCCAGCAATAATTTTTGCGAAAAGTTACTTAGTATGATGTACAAAATGCTTGGTTGACGGCTTCGTGATGAGTCTGTTTACACCCTGTATTATTACGTCATACTTGTCCGCAAATTTTAACTTGAACACAATATAAGAAATTATCTCAGCAATACGAATTAAGGGGACTACAGGAGCTAAACGCGAGTTTCATATTGCAAAAAAGCATATGATTCACTTAAGTTAAGTTAGAATCGTTTTCTCGTTGTTTTATTTTTTGAAAACACATTAGTCACTGGATCATGGATACAAAACTAGCGTTCTTTTTCTATTTCATCTACATAATTACATAATTTGTAATGCGTATTCACCTGTCTACTTAGTCTAAATCTATGCATAAGCTCAACTTCATTACAATTTTATTAAAATTCTGACAAATGAAAGTTCTACAAGCGCACAAAAGCTTGCGTAAACAATAAATATAAAAAGAACAGCTCCCGGCTTTTTTACTTAGGGTTGTCTGCCTTAAATTTGCATTTAAAAGAAGGGGTAACCTGACTATTTTAGAGGACTAATCCCAGGTCAAACTCTTAAATCATATTTCTTTAGAAATAAAGATCATATTTGCTTGACATCCATTTTTGCAGGTGCATATTTCACATGGTTACGTTCGGCACATTTCCCGAAACTCGCAATAACTCTTACGTGCCTAGATTTAAGGGTGATTTTCGTTTGATTTTTCTCATTATGAAAGTAAACAGAAACACGTTTTAGGGCCCCTTAGTATGTGACAGTTGTTTTCAAGTGACCAGGGACCCATAAAAGATTTATGTAGGTCAGCAGAACGCATTGATTGTGACAAGATAATATTGTTAAACTTTTGACTCCATTTACGTGACAGATCTTTTTATAAGGACACAATGCGTGTCAGCCATTGTAATATAAAATTATGTTAAGTGAGGATTTTGCTTAAGGGATAAACTAAACTCATGTAAACAGATGAGTTGGACAGTTGAAACTAATGTATGATCGAAACTAGCTGAGATGTAGTTAGGTCCGTTTCTTAAAGCTTACCCAGAATTGTACCCGGCTATAACTGTCCCATTGTAGTACAAAACCTTCATCTCATTAGAGACTTGGATTTACTAAGTCGTAACACTGATTTTCCTTGCCAGAGATGTCAATAATAAATAAAAGTAGATAAATTAATGAAAAAGACACTTAAGTTGTCTCAAACCCGCAATATCATGCATTCTAAGTGGGCATCTAAACCATTGGGACATCACGATTAACTCACACTAATCGTTAATAATTAACCTTACGACTCATGTTATGTTCCTGAAAATCAATACTGAATAGGTAAATAAAATGAAATTAATATAAGTAAATATTTACTCGTTGCCCCATAAAAGTTTATAATAAGATGGTACTATTTCTGATCCACTCTATCAATGCTAAAATTAATTGTATTTGATTCACATCAACATGATTAATAATAATAAATTAATCGTTTCATAATATACTGCATTGTTGACTTCAAACTTTAATCTGTCAAATTGTCAAACGACTGAAGTATTTAAAATCGATTCGAGTACAAGTGATACAAATAGAACAACTGTATGTAACATATATATGCACTTTTGGCAACCGCCTCTTCCTTATGACTGGGAACATGCACAAATTATACATCAACATAACTGAAAATAGACTTAACCAAGCAAAATGTAGAGTTGCTTTTTGTATGGCATAATCTCTATGACATTTAGTAATTTCACGTGGACATTTCTGACTAGAAATGCGGCCCAACATATCGGTCAGACAAAATCTGTATTTAGAAGCTCAGTCACTCCGATTTCCCTGTAAACGTTAGTCGTGAATATATCCGTATCGTGAAAATGAATAAAAAGGGAAAAAATAAAAAAGGGAAAGTACCGAATCCTGTACCAGTACAAGAAGAGAAAAGTGGTGAAAAAGTTGAAGATTTAGGGAAAAGTAGCGATAAGATCGAAGATGTGGGGGTGACTACCGGTGATAAAAAGAAAGTGGTTGGGTTAATTACTGACATTATTCCGAATTTAGAAGAGAAAGTTGAAGGTCTCAAAGAAAAACGTGTGCCTGAAATTGTGAGTGAAGTTTTAACACCTGCTGTTGACGTGAACGATGAAGAAACTCCTAAGAAACCGAAACGAAACAGGGGGAAGAAGAAAAAAGGTAAAGATGATGATTTTGATGATGATGCTGAGGAAAAACCAATGGAAACTGATATCCAGACGTCAGTAGAAGAAACGAAAGTTGATATTCCAGAAGTTGAGAGCAAAATGGACGATTTGCCTCAAATAACTCCTACAGCTCGTAAAAAGAAGAACAAAAAGAAGAATGCTGATCAAAAGGTTGAAGAATTAAGTTTACCGGATCAAGGACCTGGTATTCCGATAAAACAAGAAATCAAAGAAGAGATTAAAGAGTTTGGAACAGATATCAAGCAAGAGTTTTTGAAAACAGAGATATCAGATCAAGAAGTGAAACCTTCCAAAAAGAAAAATAAGAAAAAGAAGCGTACTGATTCGGAAAAATCGGACAAAGAGGAATTCTCTTGTACTTCTGCTTTCCAAAAGTTACTTGATGATAAGGATGAACCTGAAATTAAAATAGAAAAGAAAATTAATGAACCAATTATCTCATTGGAAAGTCCTAAGGCTGATGTTGAACAAAAAAGAGAAAAGACTGAACAAACTCTTCCAGTGAAGCCAGTAATGGAGAAAGCAGCAACTCCAGTAAAAGAAATTGAAGAAACCAAAGAAGTACCAGTTCCTGAAAGTAAAGGTAAAAAGAAAAATAAGAAAGACAAAAAACAAACTCCGAAACATGAAGACAGTCCTAAGCTAGACGAACCAAAGCTTGATCAAACTACATCCCTGATAGACTTTGAAGTACCTGCACTAAGCACCATAGCTGAACCAATGAAGGATGTCCCAACAAGTAGTCAAGAAGACAAAGCTCAAGAAATTGCAATAACAGAATCACTTGAACCTTTTCTAGAAGATTTGAGTCTAAAACCTAAAGCTAAAATCGCAAAACCCGTGGAAAAGAAACGTAAAGGAAAACATGAAACATCTGAAACCTTACCACATGACACTTTCCTTCCAGATTTTGCCAAAGTTGAAGATGATCCTTTTAAGGTTAAACTGGAAATTGTTGAAACTGAGCCGGTTGTTCTAGACAAGCCAGTTGACGTTGAACCTCAAACTACACAGCTGGAAATTACTAGTGATATTACTTTAATGGCACCTGATGAAGACGAAAAACTTTTAGCCCAAGAGTTTGAGCTGCTTGCTGAAAAAGCCATGGGTAAGAAACGGAAAAAGGGATCAAAAATGCCTAAAGCGCTTGACATTAACTTCCAAGAACCAAATCCGGAATTAGATATCAAACAAACTGACATCAAAGAGCCTGCCAAAGAACAATTGGCAATCATTACTGAAATATTGACTCCACAGACTGATCAACAAGAGTTCATAATTAAGAGTGAAAAATCTGACATGCCAACAGCTGTTGACACTGTTATAGAAATTATAGAAGAAGCTCTTAAACCAGGACCACCTGAGTTGCAAGGAAAGGTACTATTAACACCAGAAGATAGTGGTGAACAAATACAGTTCACTAAATCTGAAGAAACCCAGCAATCAACTGAAGATAAACAAAAGACTGATTCCAAATCCAGCAAAAAACGAAAAAAGTCCCCTAAACCCCCAAGGAAGACTGAAAAAACGATAACAACGGAGGAACGAGCAATAACACCAAAACCAGAATCAGCAACTCAAGAAACATCCAAATCAGAGGATCTAACTCAACAAAGTCTGGCTGAAAAAGTTGATGCTTCTAATATTACAAGAATGTATGATATCGAAATAAGTAGCATAAGAGCATCGGAATCTGAAGGTTCTGCTTCTGACCTCGTACCCGATATCTCGTATCCACGTGCTTCAAGTCAACAGATACGCGATGACAATAATAATACTGTTATCAGAGAGATATTTCCTGAAGCAGAGCTTATACTAGACATACCTTTAATACAAGAAAGAGCTCAAACCCCTAAGAAAATGGAAGAAAAGAAATCTCCCCCAAAAGAAGAGAAAACAGACATAAAATCAAAAATGATGGAAGTGAACCAAGACATGGAAGAGTTAAGACTGTCAATTGAAAGGTCTTTAGCTGAACTGACGTCTATGGAAAAGAGTGAAGAAATAATTGAAAAAGAGTTCGAAGCAACCAGAAAAAAAACTAAAAATGTATCGAGTCTTTTATTTGGTACTGACGAAAGTGTTACAGAACAAAAGCCAAGCGTCCGAGAAAAAAGCAGGAGTAAGAATCCTTTTGTAGAAGCTGCTGTTAGTATCCCTTCAGAAGAAATGAAAGTACCGGCTGCCATTGAAGACAGTAACAAACAGGAACCCGAAGAAAAACCTAAACACGAAGACAAAAAATCAAAAAAAGATAAAAATAAGAAAACTCCGACAGAAGAAAAAAATATTGAATTGCCCTTTGTTGAAACTAAAGCGGTGGAACCATCGATTATCGATAGCAAAACTATTGAAATGCCGCCTAAAGTAGAAGAGCAGCCTAAAACAATAACTCAATTACCAAGCATTGATAAACCTTTGACTGAAGCACAGAAAGTCATTCAAAGTTTCATGCCCCCAATAGTATTAAAACCAGAGGACGAAAAAAAGACTGAAACACCCGAAATTGAAAAAAAAGACACTGAAAAACCCAAAGAACAAACTGCAGAAACACCCGTAGATGTACCACCAATATGCCCTGCAAGAAAAGATAATAAAGGCAAAAACAAGAAGAAGAAAGGTAAACAAGATATT
This sequence comes from Xestia sexstrigata, assembly GCA_941918905.2. Classification (NCBI taxonomy): domain Eukaryota; kingdom Metazoa; phylum Arthropoda; class Insecta; order Lepidoptera; family Noctuidae; genus Xestia; species Xestia sexstrigata. Next base: position 16,596,994 of record OW799224.2, read on the forward strand.
CAAACGACTGTTACTACACAAAGTACAGCAACTACAGCTTCTACCCAATTTAAGCCCACACAAGAAACTAAGAAAGAAGAAAAAACAGAATCTAAAACTGAAAGTAAATCTGAATCAAAAGGTAAAGGGCAAAGTACAGAAAAGGGTAAACAACAAGCAAGTAACGTCGATTCTGAATCACAAGACGAACCACTTGAGTATGAACCGATAGAAAATTTTGAAGACGCTCTCACGTCTAGCATTGATGACGTCAACAAGACTTTCGAAATGATAGTAAAAGAAACACAAGAACAAAACAACCCTAAGATAAACATTATAGCACCGGATGAAGAAAAAACACCCGTTTCGCCGCCAAAAAACTTGCTAGGCCATCCCGATATTCCTGTACGATCGAATAGAAGGGACTTTAAAAAGGAAAAAGACAAATTACCAAATGAAATCACAGCTCGAGTCAAAATAAAAGATTCTGTTGAGGTTGAAAAGAAACAGACTAAGAACACACAGACAAACAATAAGATGAAAGAGTTCTGTAAAGATTACAAAATGGATGATAATGATGATTTTGTTTACAAGTATAGTTTTAGGAAAGTGTTTCTACAGAGCTCTTGCCATGTTTGTCAGAAGAGTTTGAGTGGGTCCCGCGTGCCGTGCAGTTACTGTAACTTGCTGTTCTACTGCAGTAATAAGCATAAGGATGAAGACTGGCCTCAGCATCAGGCGCTGTGTTTTGCTGTGTCTACCATAGTTCATCTGAAAGGTGAGTTATGTTACTTATCTTCTAGACTCTGCATGGGTAGAATTCCACTACTATTAAGTTTACATAATTGTTTAGTTTCCTACTAGACAACTCAACTAGATAATGAGGTGTTTTCAAGGCCATTTCCTGTTAAGTTATCTGACAGACCATTTTGATAATTTCAAATAAGTTTTGTTAAGACTTTCATTTGACTGGTTTGTGATAGTACCTATATGTCACACACTTATCTATCTGCGAGCCTTCGACCTGGGTACATGTTTTAGTGGCTGACTTGGAAAGCTCTGAATAGATTTCAAACCCAAGTCAGCCGGAGTAATGGTAATCTCCTCGAAGAGGGGTTCATAGATGGCTCAGATTTCAAGTGTGTACGCGGCGTCTCCCCACAGAACTTGCCCACCTTGTGCCGCATGTCTTGACAACTGCGCACTAGATGACCTTATGACTACATTAGTGATCTAGTTCGTTAAGCTAAATATTGGGCCAAACATATTTGATCTTTTTACCATCGACACACAGGAAGATTGTATCTAATTGGAGACTACGAACAAGCCACTAACAGATTATCATTTAACAGATCAAAAACACATATACGGCGACGCGAAGAACCTCACAGGCCACGACTACCGGCTGATCAGAATGCAGATGATAGTGTCTTGTGAGAAGGTGCTGAAGAGACGGCTGGTCCCCTGGGAGCAGGAGGCGCTGTTGTATCCCAGGGTGTGTGCTCATGTGCCGTGCAGGGAGTGGCGGCAAAGCAAGCTGAGTGATTGTCAGGGTTGTGGGCAGGTGAGTTTCTAAAGATACTGCAATAAATTGCATAGACCAGCAGAAAAATTGTTTTTAGCTGCAGGCTTTTGAAGAAAAAGAATCAGAAGTAATATAAATAAATCAGTTAAAGCCACTTTTGAATTGAGAAGCAGTCGGATAGTCAAAACAAAACGGAGTTACCCATGCCAAAGCGTGGTAATTTCTACTTAGTCATGTCATTCATCATAATATCCGATGGTCCGTCAGTAAACCGAGTTCATCTTTAAAGAAAATAACATCCTCTTCACTCCTCAGATATCTTTCTGCACCGACAACGCCGAACATTTCCCAAAGTCTCACTCCCGTTGGTGCAAGTCCTACTCCCTGTATGAGAAGCTGGTAAGCTACCAGCAGACCAAGGGCCGGCTGGAGCCAAAGATGCCGACCAAGGTATTGGTGGAGCCGCGGCCGATACCGGAGAAGATCAATGAGGTTCTTGCTTCTATGTATGAGGAGAAAATTGGTGAGTCAGTTTTTTTTCAATATTTAAAGAATACAATACTAAAAATAGAATACAGGTCATTACATTTATAGATCTGGAATAATAAATTATCCATTATAATTTATAATTTTACCTTTGCTACTCGAGTCAATGATAGAAGTAGAGTAAACAACTTGTGAAATAATATCTCGGTTCGCTTAGGATACTATTCCGGAATCCCTTGCTACGTTTGGAATTCTACTCTAAAATTCTTCACTGCTCTCGGGATCCAACTAAGTCCCTCTAATTAAATTTCCCTTTTTTACTTGTTGTATAAATCTATGAAATGTGCGTATTAGAAAATGACCATCCAGGTACGGCTTTAGGTCCTTCATTCTTTAATCTTGACCGGGAATTGCACCAGTTTAATAAATTACTGTCCCACTTCAAGGATTCTCTCATACTCGTACTTACCTACTCCATATTTCACTTTTTGTTTTTTTTTTTTTTAATTATTTAGAGCAGTTCTCCGTCGTGTTTTTTTTTGTTTGTTATTTTATTTTACCAGGTTTAGGCCAGAATTATTTTGCACATTTTATAGAATATGGTTTTTTTGTTGTGTGCTGTGTGTGTTTCGGAAAAACCAAACAAGCTTTCATCTTATTTTGCGAGTCCAATATCATCTGTCAGCTTCTCACAAGATAACCTGAACAAAAGAGAGAATGGCCAATTTAATCTCGAACAAAACACTCAAATAAACAGTTGTCTCACAAAGGAGAAAGTACAAAAAGGGGTTGTTTTAATAAAAAGTAAAAAACATGACAAAATTATTCATTATGAATGTAAGGGGAGACCCCCTCGATACTGTTGACCTAGATTTTAGTACAATAGTATGTCCGTCAGCTGGCATTGGTGTAATATGAAGTATTGCAAATAAGTGACCCTGCGTTTGAGAGTTTGTTCATTGAAAACTGTGTGGGTGGGATTGCGTTTCGGAAAGGAATTAAATTAAAAATGATTCGTGCCATCCCCCTGGCCTGGATGGCAAGAATCATTTTCGAAATGATAAAGACGTGAGGGTCCGTATAATCGTTTTGTAATACAATGGTATCGTTAAAAGTGGTATGGTCAAAAGATTATATGGGTACGTTTTATGTGTTAGAAATAGTAATTGCAAAATGGTATGTGCTTCTTTATTTAATAACACTTCAAGCACAAAGTACAGAGGTGGACTTAATGCCATAGGTATTTTCTACCAGTCAACCTTTGGGTGATGTAGAAACAAGGTAGGTGTATATCTGAAAATCATCATCATCATCATCTTCCTGACCTTATCCCATGTTCCTTGTGGTTGGCGCAACACGTTTTTGTCTTCCATTCTCCCCTGTCAACCGTCACGTCACGCTATCATTTACAGGTGTATATCTGAAAATAATTTAATTAAAACTGAGATATATATAGGGATAGTTTTCAATGATCAGCCAAAATTTAACATTAAGATCTAGATATTAAACCAAAAGTGCATTTTAAATATTGTTGTCGAATCAATGCACTTGTGTGCGTGCATGCACCGCCAAATGTATGTGTGTGCTAACTGATACCTATACAGGTTGTTGAACTGAATTGCGCTGTTGCAATATCCACACGTTCGCTTTTAAGTGGTGGACAGGAATTAAATTTAATCCCCAGCCGTACCCGAATGGGTACGGTGCATTGTTATTTTAATTCTGTCTGTAATTGTATCGAAGAGTTAAAAAAATGTTGTATTTTTTTCATTACAACGAAAATATTATCGATTCTAAGCCATCTCTGAAAATTAGGTCGGTCATTGAAAACTAACCCTGTATAAATACTATAAATATATATAAATACGTATCAAACTATTTATTACTGCAAATAGACCTTTACTCGGATATACTAAAATACAAAGACAAACAATAGAGAAAACATTACCTTTGTGATGAAACTGCCAGCTTTTTCCGAATGTACTCTCGAACTTTAATTTTGAAAGGTAAACGATTGGTTGATTGTTTGGTTGTTGGTTCTTTCATTTATTTGTTTAGAAAAACAGTCTCCGCAATTTAGCACCATACTGTTACTGCTAAGTACTTAAAGTCTGTGTCATCTCACTGCGGGGCAAAGGCCTCCTGCCATGACATCCAGAGGAGGGATTCATACCCTAAACGCCATAAGGGGATGAATTTTCAAAAATCTCTCCTACATTTTTGTTGTAATACTGTTTTATGCTTTCACGGTTCATAACTATACTTAAAATATCACTTACGGGATATCTTCCGTGATCATTGTTTATTTTTGAGCTCCCGATCTTTGTTGTATCAGAAATTCTTTTGTACTTCAAGCTTCTAGACAGTGTAGTGAATTTAAAATTTTGTTTATGTAGATTTCATTTTGTAAGATGAAATCTGTAGTTGTTAATACAGGCAGGTACTTCATGCTATCGAGATTTATTCATCGTTGAAGCTGCATAAATACTCGTAGTTTTGCATTCTGTCATGTCATTTAAAAGTTTACATCATCTGAATGATTCAATAAGAGTAGCTATTTCATAAATGCACATGAAATAAATTGCGAACAGCACGGAGTAGAAACCTATTAAAGATGATTTATGAGGTACTGCTTATTTATTAGTATTTGTAATAACTGTGAGATGTATTTCAATAGGTGTGTCACGGTGGTATGACTAACTAAACACTGCTTGCCCATGGATTAGTTTTTACAAAACAATTAGCTTCTTCTTTCTTTATCGTGTGGTTAGTGCCTAACCTGGTGTCAGAGTTTTAATCCCGCTAATGGGCCTCTGAAGTGAAAAGATGCAAATGTTTTATAGCACAAGTTAAGGAAAAAATATGAAAACCGTTAATCTGTTGTTTAATAACAAAATACCTACAAGTTTATACGAAATCTAACGAACGAGTCCAAATCGTACTTGGCCGATTTTTTGTTAGTACTTAGGCTTGCTCTATCACCAAATCATACTTGAATCGAGTTACCACATTATAAAGGGTGTAAAAAGACCCTTAACGAAGCCAAAAGGCACTTTTTTCCCCGTCATTGCAATCATTTTTAGGGTTCCGTGCCCAACGGGTAAAAACAGGACCCTATTACTAAGATCGACTGTCCGTCTGTCTGTCTGTAACCAGGTTGTATCTCATGAACCGTGATAGCTAGACAGTTGAAATGTTCACAGATGATGTATTTCTGTTACCGCTATAAAAACAAATAAACAACAACATATATAATAAAAAATGTAAGGCGGCTATGGTACGGAACCCTTCATGCGCGAGTCCGACTCGAACTTGGCCGGTTTTTTGTTTTAGACCATACCTAAAGTTCCAACATTTTCACTTTTTTTTTTAAATAGGCACTTGTTCTTATGGTAGATTTTTACTTTAAACACCTCCACGACCCCCGTACTGTTCAATCTATCCATCAGCACAATGTTTTGAGTGCGTTACATTGAGTCCTACCGAAAAACGTGATTTTTCACCCCAAAAAAAAAGTAATTTCCCAGCAAAAATGTTTGCGTAGAGTTACTTAGTTAGATGTACAGAATGCTTGTTTAACGGCTTCGTGAACAGTCTGTTTACACCCTGTAGATCCGAATGCTTCTTCCTCTTAGATATCACGGACATTCAGTACGCAGCACTGACCCAGCTGTCGACGGCCCCGCTCACTGCAGCCTACTGCCACCAGCTGTGCAGGAGCAAGGCTGCTCCTCTGACTAATGGCGTTAATAAGGTAACAATGACAGCATAATTATTACAATGTTGGGGTCGGCTTCCAGTCTAACCGGATGCAGCTGAATACCAGTATTTTACATGGAGCAACTGCCTGTCTGACGTCCACAACCCAGTTGGCAGTTAGTACTGATTAATACGATACCCCTTGGTAAGATTGGTTTTCAGACTTTTGGGCCACTGACTACTTGTAACGACTGTCAAAGGAAAGTCTGGATCAACGGCTAAACACTTAGGCCACAGATCATATAACAGTTGATTGTTTAATACCTGAAATTACTACTAAGGTCTGTAATTAAAGTTACTTTTCTTACTAGCTTGGAAATTATTATTATTTTAATTTTATTTTTAATTTCCTCGCATTATTTAAGAAAAGTACTATACAAGCCTTGGCTATAACTAGGCATTGGTGGACTTAATTATTTTTTATTATTACTTATTTTTTTTACACGTTCGTCCATCAATGACTCTGTTGCTGGCCGCTGCAGTAATGTACTAATAATACGTCTTAAATTCCTTTGAGACACGTGTAAATTGTATAGGAATGTCTTATTCTGTCTTGGAATTTTAACTTGACTCCTAAACTTTTCAACATTTAAAGAAAGAAATTGGATTGTCTTTTATTTAAATGCAGAGAGCAACAGGAAGTATCAAACATCAACCATCTGCACATCAAAAATATCGATTGAATATCAAATTCATTCATTGATTTTTATCATTGATGTCAACAGTCATTGTACGGTGCTTTTGGCGATCTATCACCACAATCATATTCATAATTCTTATATTCTGTAACTATCTATCTTTATTTCAGAGATCATCATTCACAATCCACGTGGTAGGAGCAGAGCTGCAGTTCGAAGCTGATGCCCTCAACAAATGGGAGGTGTTCTTCCTCCACCTGAGACCAGATCTGCAAGAGCTGAGGGTGGTACTCATCAACTATAACTTGAACCCTTCCAACTTGCCTCTGGAACTGCTGGGGAAGATCAAGTGAGTTGGTTTTGGTATTAGTCAAGAATAAAATGTCTTTTGAATAGGTCAGGGACGGGCTCTCATTAGTCCGGGGCTGCGGGACTGTTCGTACAGTGGCCCCGCGGAACACAAAAAGGCGATGAAGGAACATGGATGGGTTTTAGTCAGTAAAAGTCTGACACTCTCTCCTGCTCCGGCTCTCATTAGAAAGTGTTGAAAGGCAGAAACTGATCTTCATTTGAAAAAAAGATAACAAATAATGAAACTGGGAACTTCTACGTACAGATTAATTTACATCGACAACAAGGGAATTCTAAAGGAACTCTTCATTGAGAGGTAAAATATTGCTTGTAACAATATCTCAAAGATAAGATATAATTAAATGATAAATGATGTTTATTTTGCAAGTAGGTTTTTACAAACACTTTTACACGTCATTTTTTTTTTAAACTGGATGGGGCCGGTGTTTCGTACCTGACTACTCTGAGAAGAAACAGCCGAAACAAACTCAGAGGTCATAGTCTCTTTTGAAGTCCAGACATAATTTTGCTTAATTCACATGAGGACTATGCAGAATAGTGTCTGAGATGGTCTTTTGAAGAAAGAACCACACAGATTTGAGTGGACCTGTCCAGTCAGTGCAAGCATTTGTCAGTTATCGTGTAGCTCGACTTATAACTCAAGGAGCTCAACGAAACGACGAACAATACCAAAGAAAGGACATTTGAGTAGGTCGCTTATAGTACTCAAACTGCCAGACAGTTGTGAAAGAAAAAAAAAAGAAAACAAACAAAAATATATAAAAATGAAACCCACATGGTCCCCACATTCACAATAATCAAATAAAATTAATAATAATTTACAAAATCAATGTCAATAAAAATCACAAAAATCATATGTCAATAATAATAAAAAAGTAAGATACGTAAATATTCCTGTCAAGTCAGTAGGTAAATGTAACATAAAATAAAATAAAAAAGTAAAAAAATAATAAAAATACTGAAATAAGTATTCATGTCAAATCATTCAATGTCAGAGTGTATAAAAGAAAGGAATTAATAATAAACAAGCGAAGTCCGAAATTTCGACATTCACAGAGCAAATTTCATTGGAGCAGCTTAATCCCAAGCCTTTTTATCTTCGAGATAGTTGTTAACATGATAGTAGGCCTTCAAGCACAGCTTCCGTTTTATAAACGATTTGAATTTATTTAGGCTTAGTGCTTGAATTTGGCTCGGAAGTTTATTGTAAAAACGTATACATTGGCATCTGAACGTACCCCCTATTTTTTTGAGCCTCGTTACAGGAACAACAAATTTGTGTTTGTTCCTCGTATTTATGTTGTGGATATCACTGTATTTTTTAAACAAATTAATATTTTTGTGTGCGTACAAAAGGTTTTCATAAATAAACTGAGAAGGCACAGTAAGAATATTAATCTCTTTAAATTTTTCTCTGAGGGAGTATCTGGGTCTTAATTTATAAATTGAACGAATTGCCCTTTTTTGCAAAACAAATATTGTCTGAATATCGGCGGCATTGCCCCACAAGAGAATACCGTACGACATCACGCTATGGAAATAACTAAAGTAAACTAAACGGGCTGTCTCTAAATCAGTTAACTCACGAATTCTTCTAACGGCGTATGCTGCAGAGCTAAGTTTTTTCGACAATTTGTCTATATGCTGGCCCCACTGAAGCTTGGCATCCAAAGTTATGCCTAGGAACACTGTGCTATCTTCCGGTTTCAACTCTTCATTCTTAATTAGTACAGTGGTTTCCACTTGTCTTACATGGGGTATCGTAAACTTAATACATTTAGTTTTTTTCTCATTTAGGAGTAAATTATTAACATTAAACCAATTAACGACTTTTGCCAGGGCGCTATTAACATCATCCGTAACTAACTGCTGACGTTTGAGTTTAAATAAAAGAGAAGTGTCGTCTGCAAACAATACTATGTCATGATTATCCTTTATGAGGTAAGGCAAGTCATTTATGTAAATAAGAAACAAAAATGGACCAAGAATTGAGCCCTGGGGTACCCCTATTCTTACTACGGATCCGGGAGATCTTTTCCCGTTGACATCAACTCTCTGAATCCTATCACTCAAATATGAAATAAGAAGATCCAGAGAGGCGTTACGGATTCCGTAGTGGTGTAGTTTCCTGATTAATGTTTCATGAATAACGCAATCGAAAGCTTTAGATAAATCGCAAAAAATACCCAAAGCATCGCATTTGTCCTCCCAGGCATTATAAATGTGTCCTAAAAGTTCAACACCGGCCGGCATCAGTAGTTGAACGACCCTTTGTGAAACCGAACTGTTTTTTATGTAATAACTTATGTTTATTGAAAAAACTTTGCATTTGTGCCAAAATTAATTTTTCAAAAATTTTACTAAAGGTGGGTAGTACTGAAATGGGTCTATAATTAGTGGGGTCTGATGTGCTACCCGATTTAAACAATGGTATTATTTTACTATATTTCATTAGATCAGGAAACTCACCATGGTCAATACAATCGTTAAATATTACAGCTAATGAAGGAGCTACAATGTTTATAATGGATTTAGCAACGTCTACAGAATGACCCCATAGATCGGCAGTCTTTTTAACATTTAAGGTGTGAAAAGTTTTAATTATATCTTTACAGGTGACATATTGAAAATTAAATTCGGAATCACAGACTGAAACGTTTTCCCTTAGTAAAGACTCGGCAGCAGCAGGTGACGAGTTTAGCGATTTAGTAGTCGATACGGGAATGTCCGCAAAGAAATTTTCAAAGGCTGTGGCAACTTGAGTGTCTGAATTTAAAATATTATCGCCAATAGCAAGGCTGTAGTCACTATTTCGATTGCAAGACCTTCCCGTTTCGCTATTTATAATGTTCCATGTCATTTTAATCACATTACTACTATTTTTAATTTTTGAACTCAAGTAACGTGACTTTGCTATGAAACAAACTTTTTTAAATAATTTAGAATAATTCTTAACATACAAATTAAATTCTACAAATCTACAGTGTTTATATAAGTCCGCTCTTCATACAGCTCATAAAGTCGTTTTCGACTCTTATGAATACCAATGGTGGCCCAGTCGTTAAAAGAAGCGTTACTATTTACAGATATTGTTTTAGGGACAAATGTGTTTTCAAATTGTGTGCAATACATACTGAAAAAATCGTTATATTGTTGATTTGGATCATCATTAACTGACAAAAGTGGTAGCTTAGATAAAAGTTTAGTTTTAAAAGTTTCCAGGCGATTTTTACTTTTTGGATTAATAATGATATCCTTTTTAATGACTGTCTTATTTACATTTGGAATTGTGATCAATTGCCCACAATGATCTGAATCTATTAAGTTAATAATTGCTTTTTGGGTGGGTATAATATCAGTGTAAATATTGTCTAGGCAAGTGGCACTAGTTGGGGTTATTCTGGTAGGCTCGAGAAATTTGTTTTCAAGATTGTATGACTGAAAGAGGCTTTTAATTTTAATACTTAACCCCAATTACCAGATGTGTCGCCGTATGTACTTATACCCAATATTTATTTATTTATTATTATAAACTCATTATTTGTCGGCAGATTATGCGAGAACTGTCGCCAGAACAAACGTCGTGTGGTGTTTAACTTCCAAGACAAGAGAACTTACGCTGATTACAAGTCCAGTGAAGACTATGTAGTTCCTGATATTGGTGAGAAAAATTGCACCTATCTTGTTCCTACCGAATAGTCTCTAAAGTTTGTATAGTTGGTTTGGTCTTAATGACTTCAGTATAGGTGGTTACCCATCCGGCAGCGCAGAGCATTGAGGGCGTTGACAAGCCTGTTTTCTCTTCTTCACAAACCCACTCCTCCTTCTTAACTCACTTCTCATTTTCGATATTAATGCTCTGCGCACAGCAAAAACCTTCGTTCCTCCAATAACTGTCTTCTATAACTTTCTTCTGTCGCTGTCCTTCTCACCGATCTGGCTTTATAAAATCTTCCTTCTTTGTCCAGGCGGTCTTCCTTTAGAATGTGCTCCCCCAGAGTATCAGGACGTTGACTAGTCGTTTCACTTTCAAAGTGAAGGTTCGAGAGCATACTCACAAGAAGTTGGCAAATTCGTCTCAAAACTAAGTTGTTATAGTTTTTCTTGTTTATTTCTCTTAACTTTATACATTTTGTTATATGTATGTATATATGTATTTATTCTTATATGTTTTAAAAAAAAATATTTTCTGCTCTTTTTTTTACTGTTATTGCACCTACTGTGTATTATCTCTGCATCACCCTAAGTAGACTGGTAGAAAATGCCCAAGGCATTAAGTCCGCCTTTGTATAGTTTTTACTTGTGCATAAAGTATTAATAAATAAAAATAAATAAATAAATATAAATACTTTAAAGTTTGACTGCAAACGAATTTTCATTATCAGTGTTAGATATGAGTTGGTCTTTGGTCATTGGTCTTCCATGGTCCATGATTGGCGGTTAGGTAATTGTAGTGTGTCATTATTAGCATGATCCAGGTTACTAGTAAGTTCACTTTGGAATTATCCAGATAATAATAAAGTCAGAGTAATTTTTCAGTTTTTGTTTTATCTAAGAGGATTAAAGCAATTTGAAATATGTATATCAAACCACCTTCTTGTTGTAACACGATCAGTAGCATCCATCAGTCCTTGTAATGAACAAATATTGGGACACGGCGGGATATTAAGGGCTTCATAGTTTGTTGAACAGCACTAGGACATAGTCAAACAATGTCACTTCTAAATAAATCATTCTTTTGTTTCCAGTCTGCGCGTTCAACCCCAGCATCCAACGCTCCTCAGTCTACAACGGCAAGGACCCCTGGCCGTCCACCATCGACGCCATTTTGAAACTCAAGGTTCCCTTCATCATTACCGGTTACACCATCACCGAACTCCACAAAGACTGCATCAGAATCAAAGAGTGCTCGCAAACGGGGTACAATTTCATTGCTGAACCTAAGTACAATAACTTTGCTAGCGTCAGACCTGATCGGAACTTTATTTCTGATGATGAAATGCCTTTGTTGTTCAAGAATTATTGTTTTGCTATTATTTCTGCATGATTCTTTGTTTTTAAACTTTATCATCATTAACTGCCTAGTTGCGACAACCGGGGTCCGTTTCCAGTATGCAATCTTTCAAAATGTATCAATGACATTCGTCTACTGCCTCTAGCCCTTTTTCCGCCAGTCTTTTACGTGGAGCGACTATCTGACCTCCACAGCACAGCTGCTGGGTAACTCGATACTCCTTGGTAATACTGGTTGTCAGAATTTCGGGATCTGTCTGACTGTTTGTCTGTGTGTGTAGTTTTGGTTAAACTTGTTTTTTTATTATTATTTGTTTCGTTCTATAGTTTAATGTCTTTAAGTTCAGTGTGTCCTGTAATGATTTATAATTATTGTTGTATTACAGTATTAGTGTAAGATCATTTGTAATTTAATTTCACTTACTCTTTTTCATGTGTTTTTGTTCTGTTTGTTTCTGTTTTGTCTTAATAAAGAATGTCAATGGAAATGTTTTATTTCTCTTACTTTTTTTAAAGTTCTTTCACATCATAATTATATTAAATTGCAAATCATCAATCTTCTATTCAGTATTGCATTATAATAATAATAAAGATTTATTTATCACCACAATATAGGTACATTAAAGAAGTATCAATACAAAATCTTCTTCTTCTTATTCTTCTTAAACCCTTGGCCACCCAATGCTGAGTGTAGGTCTCTTCCAAGTCTCTCCACTTTTGACGGTTTTGTGTCATGGCTAACCAGTTTCTTCCGGCCGCTTTAATAAGATCGTCTGTCCACCTAGTCGGTTGTCTTCCCATATTTCTCCGTCCCGTCCGTGGTCTCCACTCCAGCATTTTCTTCCCCCAATACAAAATACGTAACATCAAATAATTATATTGTGGGAGACTGGTGCCTAAGCTAGACGTGTGGTCTGTATTTCAGGACACCAGGTCTCCACCCCTTGGGTAATGCTTCCATTTTAATGTTATGTATAATAAATAATCAATGCGGTAAGAATTAACAAAAAGTATAAGTTTTTTTAAAATTAGAGATAAAAGTAAAAAGAAATCGAAAAGTTTTATTCATTAAAAACGTATTTTTATTTTTTTTTGAATTTAAGTGAATTTTATTTAATAAAGTAACAATTTACAAATTTATTAAAATAAACTAAACTAACTAACTTAACTAAAAAACTTAAAAAATGGCGACAAAAAACTCCTCCTCAACACTGTCAATCGAAAATAGTTACAATTATTGGTGCAAGGTGTTAGTATGTGTAGTAGGTATTTGTAAGGTTGTGTATCTGTGAGTGAGTAAGGTGATTGTGTGGGTGTAAGTGTAGGGGCAGTGAGTGTTGGCGGAGGGGAACAGGATGTGCATATTGGTTATTTTGGGACAGCAAGTAGTTTTTCTGTTTCATCATAATTTAGCTCCCAGAGCCAATCTCATAATTTAATTTTGCATTTGATTTTTGAGAGGTTATATATTGGGAGCATCCTATTTATCTTATTATAAAGACTACATTGGCTAAATTCTTTTTTCCTTTCTTTGAACCTTACTTGTTCAACTGTCTGTACATTGTCTCCACCTCAAATAGGCGTCTATTTTAGTCCATAGCGCCACCGCTCATTGTCACTTTAGACATTTGGATCAAGAGCCAGAAATACCTCACGACGTATTGTCAGTCCAATGTCTTGGCATATTTCGGACGGGAATATTTTATCATTGTTTCTAGCAATTTAAACAAGATATTGGCAGGACTGCAGATATAAACAAATTCTTCAATATTGGAAGTCTTCTTTGGTAAGTTGGCTAGTATAGTGAGGATTATATTACGACAGTTTTGAAAAGTTCTTCAGTGACTCGTAGCATACTCTAAACAACCTCTTTCATTTGTTCTCTCCGCAGTCGTCGCAACACGCGGGCTAGGCGCGGCTACAATTTTTATTTGATTTTACCTATCTTTCGGAAAATTCATAAAAAAAAATGATTTTACTTAATCAACTTATGGCGTCAATTTTAACAACAAAATGAACTAAGGCTCCAAGAACGAGCGAAACGAACTCAAAAATTTTAAGACTACCTTGGGCAGGTTACAATTGTTTAGACTTTACTTAATACAGAAGTTACTAGATCGACCCTCAGACAAAGGAAACATTCAAGAGGAAGTAGGCTGCAAGAGCGAGCTCGAAATTTTTATGACACCTTACCTTGAACAGGTTAGAATAGTTTCGATCCTTCATATAGGAGTTACTTGGTCGACTTTTAGATAAATTAAAGAGAAAGTAGTTTGTAGAGCGAGCGAAGCGAGCTCGAAAATTTTAACACTACCTGCCTTGAACAGGTTAGAATTGTTTCGACCTGTTACCTGGGCCTCTTATAAACAAAGTGAAGACTCAAGAAAAACTAGGCTGAAAGAGTAAGCGAAGCGAGCTCGCAATTTTTTTACATCATTGCCTAAGATAATTATGCTATAATTGCATATAAGGCCTCGGGGCAAGGGGCTCCTAATTTATTTCAGGCTCTGTTTATACCGGTCGATCATGTAAAAATCCAATAGGAGTGCCAATCAAGAGGTAATAAAAAGGAGCCTTTTTGGCAAATGTTTTTCCGCAGGGTTAAACAATATTTTAATTTGAGTGATTCCATTTTACGCTACAATTTATTACGTAAAATATCATTCTATGACATCGGGCAGGAAAAGCTATAACTTTTAAAAATCCTGAGCCTCTAGGGGCAGCTGGCTCTTCCTGGCGACGCCCATGACAAGATTAACAACTAGAATATTTAGTTTCAATTCCGTCAAACTAGTTCAAGCTTGGCTGACGACGTATTCGGTCCGGAGGGGGGAGCAATTGCACCCATTCCGTTTACCCCTGCATCCGCGTCTGACGCGGGCCGCCTGAGCGCGTAGGTCATGGCGAAGCAGTAAAGCATTTGCGTCAAGTGCCAGAAATACTTCTCGACAGTTTGTCAGTCAAATGTCTTCAGATATTCCGGAAGGAGAATGTATAGAAATACATTATCATTGTTTCTGGCCAATAATAGATAACACTCTTCTCGTGGGTGTTGTAAACAAGATATTGGCAGGAAAGCAAACAGTGAAAACTTTCTCAAATGCTATGAAGTATTGTTTGTCAAGGGTAAGTATGGGATAGGACGACGAAAGAGTGAAATAGAAATAGGCTGCGATGATCGGGTTCAGGCGTGTTTAAAGGCAACATTTCAGTAACAAGATACTGATAATGTAAATAAAACAAAATAATACATTGAAAATATAACATTTATTTCCTTAAATCTAAGTGATACTTAAATTGGCAATATTCACAAAATATCTAACAAAATTATACTAAAACATATCACAGATAAAATCATTAGTCACAAATTATTCTAATATACGGTTACAATAGCCTATCCACTGCCTCCCTTACTAGAGATAGAACTTTAACTAAAGTAGAGGCCATCAGTGTGGAGTGGTGACTAGGGCATGTGGAATCGGATTTCAGTTCCATAGTAATAACCGGTTTTCTTTGGGACCGAAATCCGATTCCGCATGCCCTAGTGGTGACCCAGTTTTAACGGCCCCATCACAAACTGCTGCGGTATTTCATCACAATCTGCCCTCAAAACGGTGTTGGAAAACATCGTTTGGACCAGTGTCCTAGCTTTTCAATTCCAATTCATTGCCAATAAGGGATTTTCTTTTTAGCTCTTCCCTAGTCGCTGGATAGATGGCGCTGAACTTGGTACGTTACTACAAGGCAACGTAAAAAAATAGATTTTAACAAAGCGCGAGAAAACTAGGTTATTTATTCGGAAGCTTAAGCAAACGAAAGTGTCAGTCAACGAGCGTATGTGACGTGCGCAATGTTTTTTTTTCCAAGCGCTTTGGCTTCGGCACCAACTAACGTAGTCAGTTCAATGCCATCTAGAGAGTTCTTGGAAACTATTTTTTTTTTTAATCCCTCAAAAAGAAAACCTCTCATTCATGCACTGGCATGAATTGGAAGCTTTGAAGCAATAATTCGAAGACATGTGACATCTACCAATCAGCACTGGGACCGTGAGGTGTCAACCCGCTCCCTCACAAAGAGAGACCTGTGTGTGTGTTAAGGAGACCTGTGGCCCAGCAGTGGGAACATTATAGGCAAATGTTACTAACAAAGAACTTAAGTCAAAATTCTACGTCTAAGTAAGTCAGGTTACCGATAGATACGTTATTGAAATCGGCAGTAAGTTAGCGGCTAACGACTGATAGGTGTGGACGTCAAGAAAGTGATGCTTTTACATTTTTCTTCTTCTCTTCTAAGGCCCGTTTTCTATAACTTACTTACGTATAACTGTAAGTTAATATGACATGTGTCGTAGCTATCGGTGTTTCTAAAAACAAAGTTAGCTTGAAATATCCTATCCGCGTCACCTACCTGTCACTTGATTCATAGAAAAATCAAAGAAGGCATTACTGTGACGTTTTGTTTCTATCGGCCCGTAAGCTAAACCTACCGATACCTGTGAGTAAGTTATTGAAAACGGCCGTAAAGGTGTATCATGTCATACCTTATATACCAACTGTCTCACATCGCGTAAAATTAAATTCCATTCATGAAAGACAACGGGGAGAACTTTTCAGGGGGCTAAGTCTTTCTTCCTTTTAAGAATCAGTCAATCCTTACATATACCCCAAACCGTAAGTTTTAAATATTCGCGGTCGGAGGCAAAATTAGTACGCTAAGTCATAAAGCCCATCCAACTTGTGTTGGGTTTCAACTAAAACACTAAGGTGACTGATTTAACTAAATCTACTACTGCTAATATTTAAGAAAGGGCAAAAGTAAATCCGTCTGTTTATGTATAACTGAGAAATTTCTAATGGAAAACCCAGTAGCACTCAGCTCGACCCGGGAATCGGAGTCGGGACTTAACGTACAACAGTCCGTAATGTGGCAGGTCAAAGTGTGACATAGCCAGCATACAAACATACACGGAAACTCGCGTCTGTTCTGCAAGGGGACTGGAATAAACTACAGGACGCCACCTGTAGCCACCACGATCCTTACAATATACTCCTTATGTTTCATCTACGTTCATACATCAGGTCATTCACGCACGCCTGTTGTGAATACACACTTTGACCTTCCTGAAAAACATCACAGTAAGCAATCACAATGATACTGAATACAAAACAGTTTTAATCACAGCACAAGAAATATACCAAGTTAACACAAAACATCAATCGTTAGCCGCCAACCTAGCAGTTCCCGAACAAGAGACAGAGACACCTGGAGATAGAGTAGATATAGAACAGAGAACACGCGAGCGGCTTACTGACGATAGCTCTGGATACAGACCCCAACACCTATAGACAGATACGGATTAACACTAGTTCAATGACCTATTTGACAGCGGTTTTTCTTGGAGTGTTTATAGACAGATAAAAACAAAAGAGTAAAGAAAAAGAACGAGCAACAAAATAGTTTATAATAATATGTCTTCACTAAAGACGCACGAAATAGATAGATTCTATAAAATGGTTGGATTGTGTGAGGAATGATATTATGAAAGAGAAACGAGTAAATGATGCCGTGACGTTTGACCAGGGAGAATGGGAGAAGAAAACGTGTTGCAGTGAGAGAAGGGCATGAAGATGATGTTTGATGCATCTATAGTAATGGCATAAACTATAAACATAGAAATAGTTAAGGTCATGGTAAAAACATTGGGCTGTCAGCAAGATGGTAGGTTGACTGCCAAGGACATACCTTTGAGTGTCACAACTCATGGAGGGCTATGCATTTAGAAATTGCTCATAAAAGAAAATCAAGATAAAACCGCTGTTTAAAAAAGATAATTGAAACGATTCAAAGACACAGAAAAAAATTAAAACCACAATTGTTATAACACCTATTGGCGTACAAGAAAAAACATCAAGACAGCATAAAAGTGCGTATTACAATAATAGCAATGGAAATATTAAAGTGCAGTCAGTAAGTATTATTGACAAAGAAAGTAAAAAAGCTGTTGTGACAATAATAAGATCGATAAGCCTTAGTTTTTAAAGGTTCTCCAAGTAAGATTCAATGACTGTTCGATCTTGTATAAAATGCATAAAATATAAATAATTAAATTAATTAGTTTAATGATTATTGAAAGAAACCAGATTGACAGATTCTAGTTTCTTTCTTTACAGTTAGATAGATTATATTTAGTTGTGCAATTGTTATTGTTATAGTGTTGCATGGTTCTTTTGGCACTTCAGTGGCATTATAAGGAGATTACTGTTGATAAGTATTTCTAAAATTGTCTGGAAAATTTCATTGAAAAAACAAAATGGCGGCGTTCCTTCTGACAATGACCATGCGCCAAAAATACGATACAACACTATACTTGACCATACACATTCATTCACTGAGCAAATTATTTGGATTAACAAAAAGTTAAACAATATTAAATAAAGGGTTTTAGCAAAATTAAGTACAGCTTCGGATGTAAATTAGGTTGTAAATTATAATTAGTACGAACAACTATCTACTACAATAAACTTTAAGTGTTTACATTAGCAACCAGCCATAGCGATGACCACTACTTATCATAACATCACGCCTCTAACCCCCGAAGGGTTAGGCAGAGGTGTACCTAATAATACTTCCACATTTCGCCAGTTGTGTTTATGTCCTATGTAATAGGGGGCGAGCCTATAGAGAGAGAGACAGAGAGAGTGTGGCTGCTACTACGAAATTCCTGATGGAATAACCCAATAACACTTTGCCCGACCTGGAAATCGAACCCAGGATCTCACGCTCTGCAGTCATGATTGCGACCACTAGATCAACAAAGTGATAGCAACTACGGTTTTAATATTCAAGTTTTCATGAAGTTATGAAATTAAGAGTAAACTTCAGTGAATGTAACTCCCAGTCTAATCGGATGCAGCTGAATATCAGTATTTTACAGTATGGGACATTGATTCAAAAACATAAGACAGCTAAAAGAGTGCAGAAGCTATTTGAGCATAAAAACCTATTGATCTAACACCACTTCTTTCAAGAGTTTTATTAAGAAAATATCAAAATACACACATCAAAAGTATCTAGGGATCAACATATATTTTTGCAATAACTTTTCTCCTGATTGATATTAATTAAAATTTTCTTTAAGGATTCATCAAATAAAGTGTTTTCGTTTGTCACAGTAACGATAAACCAAGTCACCTTTGCATTAATAAAGAAATTTGCCATTTTCCTAATAAAGGGATTTTTGACATTTGAACCACTAACATTAAAGTTCGAAAAAAAGACTGAAATAACAGTTTTCTTTAAAATTTTATTGGGTAACTTAAACAATTAATAATCCGTGTTTCTACCGCGAACACTAACAACACAAGAACATCGGTTTGGCATACTCAAAATGAGTTCATCCAAATCACGCTGTGGAATGGCCGCCCATGTTCGTTGCAACAACAAAAAAAGGTCTTCTTGCGACTGGATACCCTCCATATTCGGCAGAGCTCTTCTCTGTAGCATATCCCATGCATGCTCAATCGGGTTCAAGTCTGGCGACTGAGCAGGCCAGGGCAGGACATTGATGTTAGCTGCGGCGAGAGTCTGTCTTACAACTCTTGCGGTGTGCGGTCGTGCATTATCATGCATTAACTGAAATAAGGGACCGATTTGCACTTGTAGAGGAACGATGACGTCTGATACAATCGTCTCAGCATAAATTTGAGCGTTGAGGTTGCCTCTGATCCAAATCAACTCAGTTCTTCCGCCGATCCAAATACCCGCCCATACCATGATGGTTCCACCACTATAAGGATGGACTTCCTGGCAGGATTTTAATCGCTGTTGGCGTCCAGGGGTTCTCCAGTGTCGTATACGTCTTGTATCCGGTCTCATACCAAAACGAGACTCATCAGAAAAGCACACGAAACGCCATTGTTCTTCTGCCCAATTTCTGTGTTCAAGAGCCCATTGATATCGAATCCTACGATTGTGCATTGCTATAGGTGGTACCCGTAGCGGTCTTCGGGAATGAAGGTTCACTTCATGCAAGCGGTTTCTGACTGTTTGGTCGCTAATTAAGTTCCCTGAAGAGTGATGAAGCCTCACGGCTAACATCATGGCGGTTATTGTTGGAGCTCTTCGAGTTAAGATTTGAATGTATCGGTCTTGTCTCCGTGTGGTGCAGCGATACCGTCCTCCATGGCGCTCAGCCACGGTACCAGTGCTTCGGTAACGTGTCCAAAGTCGACTGATAACACTCTGACTTGTATTCAGAGCTAAAGCTACAGTACGTTGCCGGGAACCAGCTTCTATCATTCCCACGGCTCTGAGCATTTCTTCCCTGCTTAAATCACGTCGCCGCTCCATAATAACGTTGGTTTTAATCAGTAGTAGGGAAACAGTAGCACTAATAATGTCTTCAATGCATTGTATGTTTTTATAGGGAAAATATTGACAGCTTATTTTCATCTTTTACTCGAATTTGATTGAGAGTTCCTGATTCAAATTATGAAATGCACCAAAAAGGATCCATATAAATTTATAAAATCATAAATTTATTACAAAGCCACATCTCAATCTCAAGAAATCCGCATAAAAATGCTTGATCCCTAGACATTTTTGATGTGTGTATTATAGCTACATTTTGGGAACTTGCAATTAAAGTTGCATTCGTTGACCAATAACAAAAAACTTTAGTTTTTATTCATTTCATCCTGTTTAAATGACGACCCCAGCGGAGTCTCACTAGCTAATTCAATTTGACCCTGTCTATCCCTGTTGTAGTAGATAGTTGTTCAAAAACATAAAATTAACGACAACAGTTAACAACAAACCTTAAACAACTGAAATAAGAACCTGTTCTGTTAACACCGGTGCCAATGTGGTCCCACTATCACTTTTGGTACCAGCTGTAGTACCATCTTCAACTGCACTAGGTTCAACTGTAGTACTAATACTACCAGTATCAACAGCAATTGGTCCAGCGGTGGTACTATAAGTAGCATTATCCACTGCACTTGGCTCAACTGTGGCACTATTAGTTCCTTTTGTAATATTATCAACTTCAGTGCTAGGATTATTTGTACTAGATTCTTCTGTACTGACGTCGATGAATTCAACTTCTATTGAATTGGATTCTGTACTGTTTTCATATATGTTTAAATCGTTTTTATTTGCACCAGTCTCTTCTTGACTAAGGATGAATGCACTTTCGTTCTTATTTATTTCTTTTATACTAGATTCTTCAGAACTTAACGTTGTTGTACTAGTTTCAGTGCTACTTTCCTCAGTTGAATTGGTTTCGACTATACTAAAGTCAATGGCATCAATTTCTTCTATAGTCAAGTCAAAATAATCTGCTTCAGTTGTACTTTTGATAGGACTTTCTTTATCATTGAAATCTACAGTACTGTTTTCTTCTTTGCTAATATTTATTGTATCACTTCCCTCTTTTCCTATATCAACTATACTGATTTCTTCAGCTCTTGCAGTCGTTGTACTTATTTCTTCAATACTTTTGGCGCTTGTATTAGTGTTGTCAATACTTTTACTGGTTGTTGTAATTATATAATCAATATATTCATTAGTTTCGTAAATATCTCCTGTGGCATTCCATGTATTGTCGTAATCGTAATCATCTTCTTCTGTAGTTGTTGGTACTGAAACATACAAAGTTATTAATTAGCAATGAAGTTTTAAATTTATAATAGCGCGCCCTTAAATTTCACACAATTAAAACTGATTTGCAAGCAAGTTTTTCATAGTTTTTTGTTTGTTAGTGGACTATAACGTTAGCCAGAAAAAATATGAATTGAGTTAGTCCACTAATAATTGATCATATAAAAGAGCGTATTAAAATAAAACATATTCTATAAACTCACCTGTAACTGTAATCCCACTATCATTCTTCTTAAAAGGATCCTCAGTGACTAAAACCACACGAGATTCAATACCACCATCCCCCTCTTCCTCATCAGTCCGTCTCACTTTACTCTTATTATCACAGCCTTCGGCACAGTAATTAGCTATCTTATGCAATATCATATCAACTAGAATACTTTCTTTAATATCTTTATGTTTTGACGCAGCTTCTTTTTCTTCTTTTAACTCTTTATCAACCATTTCTTCAATCTTTTGTGTATAGTTTACGGGAGGAATCCACGTGTATTCTGGATCATATTTGGATGCGTTGTTAGGGTTGAAAACTACTTTGATTGTCTCGTCAGGGTCATCGCTTAGTTTCATGTTTCTTTTAGTGTTTCGTTTAGTGTATTTGGCTACGGCAGGTCCTAATGTATCTGTGACGTAATTCTTCAGTTTTCTACATTTGTCGATTGTGTTGACATCGTTGGAACTGCCCCAGATTATGAAGCCTGAAGCGTTTGATTTGTAGATTGTGCTGAAGGCTATGTCCAAGTCACTCTGGAATTGAAAATGACAATATGTTATGAACTGTAATTTGTAGATCTTTGACAGTCGTTACAGGTAGTCAGTGGCCCAAAAAGTCCGACAACTAGTCTTACTATGGGGTATCGTATTACCCAGAACTAACTGGGTTGTGGAGGTCAGATAGGCAGTCGCTCCATGTAAAATACTGGTATTCAGCTGCAACCGGTTAGACTGGAAGCCGAGCCCAACATAGTTGGGAAAAGGTTAGGCAGATGATGATGATGTTATGAACTGGTACTTCTCCAGTCAATAGTGAAATGTCAGTGGCTGGCTATTTAATTTAGAGGTATGTTGTTGACAACTTCAATAAAATCATTGTTGTTGATCAACCAAAAAACGGCTACCGTTGGACATCCAAAATAGCCACATTTTTTCTTTCTTGCTCGGAAATCAAAGTTTCTAATATCTGACTAATATCATCATCAATTGAGTCGATCTCTCTAACCTCTAAAATCACCACAGTAACCGATTTAATGCTTCAGCTTGCTACATTCAGACTGCTTCTTATATGTAGCGATAACTCACCTCATTAAAATACCCCTTGTCCCTGTACCGAAACCAGAAGTAGGGCAGTATGGGCGCCCCCTTCCCCCCCACGCGCGCCGCCTCGCGCACCCTCCCCCGGACGAGGCCGGCCAGCTGCCGGGACGTGATGTCGTCCGAGCTGTACACTGACGGGTACAGCGCCGTGCTCTCTTGCCAGAGCCAGCTTGTACTGGAAATTATTAAAAGAATATTGAGTTAGTTATAGAGTCAGGCGTTACTTTGCGGATAGTTACTTAACAGAACATCACACCTGTTATTCCCGAAGGGCTAGGCAGAGGTGTACCAAATAGTACACCCACATTTCGCAGTTATGTTGAAGTTCTATGTAAAAGAGGGCGAGCATATTGCCATCAACCGGGCACAAATTCAGACTCCGTGGCTGCTGATGAGAAATTCTCGTTGAAGAAACCCAATAACGAATATTGCCCGACCCGGGAATCGAACCCAAGACCCCATGCTTTGCAGTCGCGCTTGTGACCAATAAACCTTAACGTTTAAGCAATTTAGTGGTGCACAACAACACAGCGTCAAATGTGTAATGATTAAATAAAAGATAAACCTATTACAAGTACCCAATATCATAGGAAGGTACACTTGGCCGACCTTGGAATTGAACCCAGGATCTAACACTCAACCACACTTGTGATCAGACAAACCACAAGACCAGCAAGCAGAAACCACTACTGTGGAAACGAACTCACCGATCGTTCTCCTCAGGCACCTTATCAGCGCAGGCTTCCCTCCTGTTGTTGTACGCCATGTTGAAGCAGTACGGGAACCCGTAGTAGCCCCACACGGCGTGAGGACGCATCTTCTTCGCCAGAGACAACGTCGCCTGCATGAACTCGCGGGCTGCTCCTTCGAAACGACGTTTTGCCTGGAAAAGGAGAATTGGAGATGTAAAGCTTTATAGTTTCTATTATTTTCAGTATTTTTAAATTATTTTAGTTTACTGTTTACTTTGGTTTAGTTTACTTTATATAAATGGTCCAATTTGCAATTTATCGTATCTTGGCGACATGAAAAAATTTTTATACTTCTGTACATGACGACAGTTCAGTTTTGAACATACCAGACAGTCTGCTTCCTGAAATACCTCCATCAATTAAACACTAACATTTCCTGACTCTATATTAAGATTGATCTGTTATCTAGACCATATACAACCATGATCTAGACTCTGAACAAACAGTACATACACACATCAAAAATGTCTAGGGATCAAGCATTTTTATGCGGATTTCTTGAGATTGAGATGTGGCTTTGTAATAAATTTATGATTTTATAAATTTATATGGATCCTTTTTGGTGCATTTCATAATTTGAATCAGGAACTCTCAATCAAATTCGAGTAAAAGATGAAAATAAGCTGTCAATATTTTCCCTATAAAAACATACAACGCATTGAAGACATTATTAGTGCTACTGTTTCCCTACTACTGATTAAAACCAACGTTATTATGGAGCGGCGACGTCATTTAAGCAGGGAAGAAATGCTCAGAGCCGTGGGAATGATAGAAGCTGGTTCCCGGCAACGTACTGTAGCTTTAGCTCTGAATACAAGTCAGAGTGTTATCAGTCGACTTTGGACACGTTACCGAAGCACTGGTACCGTGGCTGAGCGCCATGGAGGACGGTATCGCTGCACCACACGGAGACAAGACCGATACATTCAAATCTTAACTCGAAGAGCTCCAACAATAACCGCCATGATGTTAGCCGTGAGGCTTCATCACTCTTCAGGGAACTTAATTAGCGACCAAACAGTCAGAAACCGCTTGCATGAAGTGAACCTTCATTCCCGAAGACCGCTACGGGTACCACCTATAGCAATGCACAATCGTAGGATTCGATATCAATGGGCTCTTGAACACAGAAATTGGGCAGAAGAACAATGGCGTTTCGTGTGCTTTTCTGATGAGTCTCGTTTTGGTATGAGACCGGATACAAGACGTATACGACACTGGAGAACCCCTGGACGCCAACAGCGATTAAAATCCTGCCAGGAAGTCCATCCTTATAGTGGTGGAACCATCATGGTATGGGCGGGTATTTGGATCGGCGGAAGAACTGAGTTGATTTGGATCAGAGGCAACCTCAACGCTCAAATTTATGCTGAGACGATTGTATCAGACGTCATCGTTCCTCTACAAGTGCAAATCGGTCCCTTATTTCAGTTAATGCATGATAATGCACGACCGCACACCGCAAGAGTTGTAAGACAGACTCTCGCCGCAGCTAACATTAATGTCCTGCCCTGGCCTGCTCAGTCGCCAGACTTGAACCCGATTGAGCATGCATGGGATATGCTACAGAGAAGAGCTCTGCCGAATATGGAGGGTATCCAGTCGCAAGAAGACCTTTTTTTGTTGTTGCAACGAACATGGGCGGCCATTCCACAGCGTGATTTGGATGAACTCATTTTGAGTATGCCAAACCGATGTTCTTGTGTTGTTAGTGTTCGCGGTAGAAACACGGATTATTAATTGTTTAAGTTACCCAATAAAATTTTAAAGAAAACTGTTATTTCAGTCTTTTTTTCGAACTTTAATGTTAGTGGTTCAAATGTCAAAAATCCCTTTATTAGGAAAATGGCAAATTTCTTTATTAATGCAAAGGTGACTTGGTTTATCGTTACTGTGACAAACGAAAACACTTTATTTGATGAATCCTTAAAGAAAATTTTAATTAATATCAATCAGGAGAAAAGTTATTGCTAAAATATATGTTGATCCCTAGATACTTTTGATGTGTGTATTTGTCTAAATGTAGGAACAGACTCTCAATGCGGATGTAAAGACCAAGATCACAGTTCCAATTGAAGTGAGACTTTACGGGCTTAGGTACGTCGTATGGACTGTTTTACGATATAATCTCAATAAGGTTCCGGACCAGATAGATAGATAGATAGTAAATACATTACACTAAAATAGTACCACCACCACCAGTTTTGACTTTACCTGGTAAACTCTGGTTAATATATCCGGCAATTTATATAAAAGCCCTCTTATCATTTGGTGACAGACAGCTACTTGATCGTCGAGTCTGCCACCACTGGTGGAGAATGCCACTAATGCAAGTGGTATCTGCCTCCAGCGGTGACAAAGGTAGGAGCAAATGCGACAGATTTTGATGTATTCACCAGTGGTGGTAGATGAGAAAATTTGTTGCAACTGACACCTCTGGTGACAGAATAGTGGAGGCAGACCGGAATAAAACTTCTGTTCGACCAGTCAATCTATCAATCAACTAACCCCTTCAAAATTCCCAGGTGGAACAGCTCTATATTTCTCGGAACTCCCAAATGTTAAATATACATAGTTAGTACAGATGTAGCTGTTATTATTAGATCAACACTTTGATATTGTGATCTCAATGATCGTTAGATTGTGTAACGGGAATGAGTTGTCAGTGTGGCGGTCCACGGTCTGGTATAACGTTTGACGCTAAACTGGGATCGTTGATTGAAAACAGCATAGACTCTTAATAAAGGGAATTCAGTTAAGTTTGCTTACCACAAATAGATCTAAAATAATTATAAAAATACTACTAGCTTATCGGAAAATACGCGCTTTGGACGTGGAGTTGCGGACACTACAATACAATATTATACAATACAATACTAGCTTCTGCCAGCGGCTTCACCCGCGTGGAGTTCGATAATTTACCCATGGGATTATACTACCGGGATAAAAAGTATAAAAATCGTATGTGTTAATCCAGGTTATAAACTATTTGTGTGCTATATTTCAATCAAATCCGTTAAGCCGAGCCGTTGAGTGTGATGGAGTAACAAACATACATACAAACACACATACAAATTATCGCCTGATAGTAGGATTGAGCAATCAGCAGCATCACTAACTGCCCTAAATAACTGAAACATTGCTTTAACGATTGCTTACCAATATCATAATGATACTACCAGATTGATAGCAATATTTCAATCAACAACAACAACCAACAATATAACCGTCTGCCCCAGCACTAAGCGCCCTAAATAACTAAAGCATTAGTTTGACGAGTGCATGTCCGACATCTGATTGATAAATTACAATCCTACAATGTTTGTATGAAGCAATGTGAAGTATGTAGACGAGGAGCTTGTGATATGTAGACGAGGAGCTTGTGATAAAAGTGGTATAGGATTTAAAGGATCGAAGTTGAGCCTAGTAAGCTGATTTCGAGTATGAAATAGCCAATGTGGACATGTGTTAATGTAGAATTATTTATTAGGTATTTATTTATTAAACAACGTCAAGCACAAAGTACAAAGGCGGAGTAAATAGAGAAACAACAAGAGAATTAAAACAGAGAGAGAAACAGTGTACCTACCTAGCCTTGCCACCCAGCTGTGGTTACAAATAACAAAATAAACATCACGTCTATAATACCTGAAGAGTTAGGCAGAAATGTTCCTAATAGTACACCCACTGTTCGCCAGTAATGTTTAACATGTACTTAATAGAATCGTTTCTCGACTACGGAGCCCTTCACTCTGTGCAGGCTTGGTCCGATACGATTTTTATTTACAAAAGCAAATAAACGTTTAACTACCTACCTGTTGAGGAAAACTACGCAGGACACCATCTATTAAAAACAACCATTGTCACGCCCGTAATCCTCGAAGGGCTATGCAGAGGTGTACCTAATAGTACACCCACATATCGCGAATTATGTTTTGTCCCATGAAGGGGTGAGCGTATTGCCATCAACCAGGCAAAATTCCAGACTCTATGGCTGAAATTCCTGATAGAAAAACACAATAACACTTTGACAATAACTCTCCTTGCATACAAAATCCCTTACAAAACAACAAACAAGACAACCAATTAACGGCCCTCAAACAAACAATAACAAACAAAGCAGCATAATCAAGCGCAACGCGAGAGGCCCTTTAATTAGCGTGGCCTAATTACATCCACAGATAATAGGATTGAGCAATCAACGGGATGAGTGAGACATGGTGTGGAGAGCGCGTGCATAGAATTGTATGGAAGATGGTAATTGTATTAATTTAAGAGGGGACTCATGGGGTTTGTTTTGATTGTGAAGACACTAGCTCCACTTCTGCCCACGATTTATCGTATCCTATTGTTCTCCGTACCTAATAGTGCAGCTTTCCATCAGTGAAAGATTTTATGGAACCAGAAAAATAATTTTGGAGCTTATACCTTCCACATGCAAACTTTAAAAGCTACAAAGTTTACTTCTTCATAACACATATGTTAAAGCTAAAAGTAAAGTAAATGAAATCGTTTATACTCAAGGAAATATTATCTTTGCTAGGAACGGCAAGTTTTCTTGGTATAAAGGAGACGTTGTTATCCTCAGTCTAAACCTGTTATAGAGAACCCGGATGTCTACACTAGTAACTGACTTTGGACTTTTTTGGACTTTTAAACTATACGAATTTATACTACGACATTAAATTTTTTTTACAAAATATTTTCGGAAGCTTACGTATGTTAGATTCAGTTTCGATTAAGTATAGTATTTCCGCTTTGCGCAAACGCATACAGAAACTCATGTCTTTTTGCAAGGGGGGTGGGCAGAAAACTACAGAACGCCACCTGCTAATATCCTTAAAAATAATCCTTTTACCTCGTCTACGTTCAAGTTTATACATCTGGTCATACACGTACGCTGGTTGAGAGTACTACACGTTCCCCGAAAAATTTGTTGGCCAATTTTAAACAAGTGAAGTTTAATTTGTTCACACTTCCTGCCCTAGTGCCATGTTACTTGGTTCTACCGTAGAACTGTGTAGTAGAACTAGTGGGAATGATCCCCATTTTTCCTTCATATCGTTCTTCACACATGCCAACCATCTTTTCTTTGGTCTCCCTCTACGTCCGTCAACATAATTAAATACCGTTTTCCATAACATAGGTACTTACGTATTACTTTTGGTTAATAGACGTCGGTAGCTATCGGTTTTTCTATACCAAAACAAAGTTAGCTTGAAATATCCTATCACCTACCTGTCACTTGATTCATTCTGTGACGTTTTGTTTCTTACCGTCCGTAAGCTAAATGTCAAACAGACAGATAGCAATCTTCCGTTACCTGTTAATAAGTTATTGAAAATGGCCGTTAGTCACTTGCGATTCGTTCCTCCTCATCGTATAATAAGAAATAAAAAAAATCGAAACATTACCTCTTCCTGAATCCACTGCTTCTTCCACCACCAGTGGCGCTTCTTCTCTATCTCGTACGACACGTCCTTGTACGGCGTCAGGATGCCGAAGTTCTGCCGCAGCACCGGCTTCCACGACTCGAAGTCTATGATGCCGACACCTGCAACATTCACAGTTAAGAACGTTACTAATGCTTTTCAAGTACGGGATAAATTGGTGATCATCGAAGCGTTACAATTAAACGTCATGTGATAGGCTGTTTTTTTTAAAACGTTGCCCAATACTAAGAATTTCTAAACTTACATACACAAACAACCACACCCGAAACAACTACCTGTAGGCCATACAAATATTTGTTCCGTGCGGGAATCGAACCCGCAACAAGCAGCGCAGCAGCTCAGTCAATTGCTTAGCCACTGCGCCAACCCGCCGTCAAATTATTGTATAACTAGTTTTTGCTCTCAGCTTCGCGTCCGTTATGTATGGAAATTAACACACGGGAACGTTTTAAATGTAGCTTATAGCACTCGGGGGTTAGTGAAATAATTTTCGGAATCAAATCAGTAGTTCTGAAGATTACCTGAGGTAAGAGGATTAAGAGGTATTTGGAGTAAGGCTATAACATTAAAAACTTGTGTTGGAAAAAAAAGCGTGAAAAGCTGGATCTTTGACTTCCAATATCTTCATAACTAGAAGGTTCCCAAATAATGGTCTAGTACTAAAACATTATCGCAATGACGGGGAGAACAAGTGCCTTTCGGTTTCGTTAAGGTTAGTTTTACATCCTATATACACTCTTAAATATTTGATTATTCCACCACATATTAAAATTTGTCCATTACCGTTTTGTTTTACTACAAAATACGTGCGTGTCCAGAAGATGCCTGTTCATTTTGGCTTTGAAGGCATCGGTCCACGGCTCAAGTACGTTTACGAAGTGAACTTAAGCAATTAAACTTCCTAATAGCTTTCAGAGAGATTTAGCAGCCTGCAGCAGTTTCTAATTGATTTAGTTTGACTAACAACATCATGTTGAGGTCAACCCATTCGTCGGTGAAGCGTTATGGCAATGACATTATAGACTCCCCTCGCGCTAGTGCCAAGGGCGGCGCGTGGTAATCATGTGGAAAATGAACTTGATAATATGATAAAGCTGTGCAGGTGGCTATTACATACTGGTTGGATTTGGACTAGTTTTGAGTTAAATCATCATTAAAAATATAGCACAAACTACCAGAAAAAACTCTCAAGTCTCAAAAAAAATCTTGTTTTCAGACTCAGTGGAGATCAAGGGATTCAACATGGAGGATTGAAGAGACATGTGTCCTAACCCTAAAAGATAGATGATCGTCAGGATGGAATCTTTCACCCACCCGAGAAGTGTTTCACCAAGCTAAAAAACCTAAACAAATACGAGTATCAGACAAAGCAGTAGTTTATTGTCGTGTCCAACCGAGTATTGCCGGAAAAAGAAAGAAAAAAGGATTGGAGAAAGTTGCAGCCGAATTGAAGTATCTCGCTAAACTTGAAGACCAAAAAAACGGTGTCAGCTAAGTCAAAAATGTCTGACATGATCTACCGAAAAAAAATTTGACAATCGTTGAAAGCCGTCGTAGAAACCTACAATGCTTTGAAATGAATTGCCCCCTCTTCTATATTTGATAATACGCCAAGTACTCTTTCCACTCATTCCAATTTGAGTAATGTTTTTAGTTACATTCCAATTGCTTTCCAAGGAATCCCAGTCCTAAAACTTTACTTATCGGCTCATGTTTAAAACAGGTGCATCAAATTATTGTTAGAAATCAACATTTCCGTGAATCAACACAATGCTTTATAGAATAAACTGACTCAGTGTTATGACGATCATATTGAAAGGTTGTACAAACAATCGACGAGAAAATAATTATGATTGAACGCAAGAGTTTTGTGTTGTTACAAAACCGATGCTGTTTTTACTTTATTTGCTTCAATTAATATATTTATTGTTTTTGTCTTCTTTTTACCGGACTGCAGCCAAGCTCTAAAGGAGGGTTATTGTTTTCTGTTATTCAAGATTTTATGAAGAGAAGACTAAAACTGAGCCACAGCAGTAATGGCTCAGTGGTAACGGATACTTACTTACTACAGCTTGTTAGTGTTGAACCTCACCTGGCACCAAGGAAACGCACTTTTCCATGTTCCTATCCTTTTCTGTCTCTCAGAACCGTCATTTGCTAGAGCGAGACACAAAGCGTACTGCCGATCGAGTGAGATAGCATTCTCACTTCTGTCGGTTTTGAGCGACAGAAAAGAATCGGAGCATGGAATACACCATGAGGAAACCGGTGTCTAACCCAATATTTTTTTGCGAAATGGCCCTGCTCTAGACTTCGATCACGCTTGATGGAAAGCGATGGATGAGGTATATGATGGAACGAGCGTGCCCGAAAGCAGGGTAAAATGAGGGAGGGAACACAGATGCAGATACAGAGAGTTTCACACTTTGGCAATTCAAAGACATAGGTATGGCATTTGTGACCTGCACAGAAATCACGTGGATTATGTTGCACTCCGTCTCACAGAGAGGAGGCTTTGTATCAGCAACCCCAGCAACAACCTCACATTCGCCACAAAGTAAATTCGTCACATTTTGTAAGTATGGAGTTTAAAAAATGTGACGAATTTACTTTGTGGCGTATGTACAATAACCCATTGGAACGAAATATCCTAATTATGCAACTACAAAATGCTGCTGACAACTGTAATGAAATATTCCCAAAATATCGCCACAACGTTACACATCAACTAATTTCCTAGATTTAGCCCAATTAGGACCGCACATGAGTTATATCTCACTGAGAGGTGTTCAACTATAAACTGGGGCAGGGTCGCCCGCATGGCAGAGGATGTGTGTATCTACAGACAGAAATAGATTAGGGATAGTGAAGGATTTACATAACCTATGAGAGGGTAGTTTTAGTTAAATACGGACCTAAGATAATGCCTACAATAATACCTAAAAGGGTGGAAACTTTCAGCGGGGCAGTAAGAGTAGTTCCTTAACCGTTGCAGCTACACGAAAATGCAATTAGGATCCATAACTTTTCGTTAAATTTTGATTCACATTCGGAGATTTTCAAAAAAAAAAAAGTTAGCAAGAAAATGGCCTTTTTACATAAAACATTTTGTTAATGCCAATCGATCCTGTTTGTAATACTGATCAAAAACTTATACAGAACCAACACAGGTTGGAATACTAAAAGAGTCAGAAATTGCAAAAAACTTTTCTGGCCAGTAAACTGGAAGCCGACCCCAACATAGTTTAGGGAAATGTTGATATCCAACAGTAAAAAAAATATACATATAATAACTTGATTAAGAAGTCTGATCATGTTTATGTTAATAATAAGATTGTTTACGGATTCACTCACGTATTTATTTTTATTGCCTTTTAATCATAAACACGTATTCAGCTTACATGGTGATCATAACCATTTGCTTATGCATAATAACGAGAAGACATGTTTGCAATTCTTTAAAGACTGGTTTAATAATGGACACAAACAGAGACAGACTGGAGTGTATTATGAAAAGTATCTTTTTCGGTTATCCTTACTTCCTTACTCAATTATTATTATTGTTACATTTTCACCCCCAAACCACTGAACCGATAATCCTGAAATTTTGCATATACGTTGTCAGGTGTACAGAAACGGACAAAAGGTAACTTTCATCGAAGAAAACAACAATAACGTTCTTATGATAATACATGGCGTCACGTGTCTTTCGAATCATGATCTAATTATATTTTTAAAAGCAGAGTACAACCCGAATTGATTATCAAATTCTAAATTAACACAAGCGAACCCCCGGGCAAAAGCTAGTAGGATATAACCAAAACCTAATCTCAATCGACCCTTCTTATTCTGAGGCACGTATGGATCCCGGTATGTAACGAATGGTCACTCATCCACGGACCGATGTCGGCAAACCTTAAATAGCCTTGCTCGATCTTTGTTATAACTAAGCCACAAATCCCTCAAAAAAAAACCTAAAACGAAAAAGACTTACCATTAAAATTCTTATCCGGCACGCTCTGTTCCAGGACCTTCTGGAAAGTATCCAGATGCCTGATCAAGTCTCCTTCCTGCGGCACCCCTCCATTCCTATACTTGATCTCTCCACTCGTACTGTTCCTCAACAACGCTGGGAAGTCTCCCGGATCATAAAGTATGGAGATTTTGTCGCCTCTGAATGTATCGCCTTCGTTCTGCAGAATTCCGTACTTTTCGTACAAGTCTTCAAAGAAAATTTTCTTGGATTTGCACTGCTTCGTGGGGACGTTCCAGTAGACTCTGAAGTCTTTTGTAGGGAGGACGTCATTGTCTGGCATTTGTACCACGAAGTAGCTGGAACAAGGAGATTTGAGATTAGTTTAGTTAATAGCATTTAATGAAGAAGGCGGAAGACGTTGCGTGGCTTCCCACTAGGTGGACCGATGACCTGGTGAAGGTTGCGAGGATCCGCTAGATGCGAGACGCATGGGAAAGCACAGCATCACGAGAAGTGAAAGGATTAGGGGAGACCTTTGTCTAGCAGTGGGATAGTTTAGAATAACAAAAAAGAAATAGCATTTATTGCTCTCACTGTTGGAATCCAGGCCTCCCCTCTGTTTGGGACTTTGGGGTAGGGTCGTAGTCAATTACGCGGGCCCAGTGCGAGATGATGGACGTTACATGTCTGCGAATTATTTATTCACAAGAATAAATCATGCTCGAGAATATTCAGATTCCAAGACTGTTGCTGAGAATTTCCTTTTAGAAAGACTTAGTAACATTTTGCCCGACCAGGGAATCGTACCTTTTCTTTTTTTTTTTCAGATGGGAAATCATCAAATGACTTCTCCCGCTCTGGGCGGAGCAGGAGGGAGTGTCAGACTTTTACTGATTAAATCCCATCCATGTTCCTTCATCACCCTTTTTGTTCCGGGGCCACGGTATCTCTTTCGAACAGTCCCGCAACCCCAGCAGGCATCGGTCCTTGCGGACCCCTTCTTTATGCTGACTCTCTTTGAGGCGCGCGTGGAACACCAACGCGCCGTCGACACGGCCTGTCGTCATGAGACGGACGGACGGCGAGCTAGCCCATAGCCCACCGTCCACAGGCCCGCGCCTACGGTGGTCGGGGGCCACGTGGTGGCCCCCGACGCCCGGGGCATCTCCCCCGGCGGCCGGGACGCTGTGAGGTTCTCTCCCTCTCACGTTCCGCCACCTCCTTCTCTAGCATTACTGCTTCGCAGAATGAGGTGACGGTGTCCCATTCCGTCTCGCTCCGGACCATGGCTTGCACCAGGGCCGGACGCGAGAGGTCGCCGCCGCCAATCGCCGCTTCGAGGACACGGCGGTGCTCCGCCCACGCGGGGCACACCTCCACCGTGTGCTCCACCGTGACCTCCGGTCGATCCTCGCAATGGAAACACCCGGGCGTTTCCTCCCGCCCGATTCGGTGCAGGAACCTCCCGAAACAACCGTGTCCGGTGAGGACCTGCGTCGGGCGGAAGGTGAGAACGCCGTGGCGTCTCTCAAGCCACTCCTCAAAGAGGGGACTTACCGCCACTATTGTGGCGTGCCCTGCACGGGGTTGCGACAGTCGCTCTCTCCATGTCGCCATGAGATCTTGCCGGAAGTCTGTCCGCTACGCGACAATTTGCCGCGGCAGCGGAGTTTCCCCCCGGCGTAGCACCTACGCGCGCCATTCGTGCAGGCGTGCGAGGACTATTGCCTCCAGACCCCATGGCGGCAATCCGGCAAGGAGGCACTCCGCCTAGGGAATCGTACCTAGGACCTCGACCGCTCAGCAGTCGCGGTTGTGCCCACTAGGTCAATGAGGCAGTCATAAATCCACACACACAAATTCACACACACACACACACATTCACACACACACACACACACATACACACTTACTCGACCTACCACACCAGCACTCATCGTTCTAATTTGTTTTATTTAATTATAAGATTTAGTTTTTTGGTTTTGTGTTTTGTTTAATATTTTAAGCACCGAAAGTATAATACATGATTATTGTGATACTCAAATAGGGAGTCGAAACTGTCTCTCCTAAATACAGATTGCTCAGCAATCTAGATAGGAGAGCAGTGATTCACCCAGCAATTGGTTGTACCTACAACATGTAATTATTAATGCATACTTTGTAAATCCCTCATGCATGTACTACAAAACTATATCACCACCTCAGCCGAAAGACGTCCACTGCTGGACATGGGCCTCCCCCAAAGGGGGGGTTTTGCCATAATCGCCACGCTTGGCAGGCGGGTTGGTGATCGGAGTACGGTTGTTACAAAAGCACAGAGAAGGCTGCTGCCCGTTCTCTGGTAAGTCCCTTAGTAGCCTCTTACGACACCCACGGGAAGATATGGGATGGTGCTATTCTTTACGTCCGACACCATACAGACACCATACAAAACTTTATGAACCTTAATAAATTATTATTATTATTATAAATGATACCTAGTGTAGAAGCGTAAACTAAGTATACATATTTAGGTAAATACAGCACACTGAGATTATTAGATTTTAAATAATTAATTGTTAGTAGGAAACATGAAGGAGAATAAAATGTGACGCATACAGACCTACATTTTTAGTTATGTAATATCAATTATTTATTGTTTGTAATGTAGGTAGGTATGTTGAGTCAATGGCCGCGGCAATCATGTCATATTATGACCTTAATTGATTGTTTATCATTCAAATTAGGTACCCATCTTTTCACAAATGATTTGTTAACTCAAAAAGTAATTTGTTCTTTGTTGTTAAAAAAACCTTTGCAAGTTTATTTTATCAGTTGAAAATGCACGTCGATTATGACAGCATTTTGGTTAAACCACAGATAACATTACGTCTGTAATCCTCTAAGGGTTAGACAGACACCTCAGCACCTAGGGTGTAAAAGACCTCATCACGAAGCCGTCAACCAAGCATTCTGTACATCAAACTAAGTAACTTTACGCAAAAATTATTGCTGGGAAACGACATTTTTTTTTGGGGTGAAAAATCATGTTTTGTGGTAGAACTCAATGTAACGCACTCAAAACATTGTGCTGATGGATGGATTGAATAGAACGGGGGTCGTGGAGGTGTTTAAAGTAAAAATCTTACATTACTTTGACCCCGAATATCTCCGTAACTAGAAGGTTCCCAGGTATGGTGTAGAACAATAAAATGATCGCAATGATGAGGAGAACAAGTGCCTTTCGGCTTCGTTAAGAGGTGTTTTACACCCTTTAGATTATACACCAACATTCCACCAGTTATGTTTAAGTTCCATAACAATAGAGGGCCTATAGCCATCATCCCAGCACAAATCCTGACCGAGGGTCCCGGCAGTCATTTGTAGAAATTTGACAGTCGTTACAGGTAGTTAGTGGCGTGAAAGTCTGACGACCAGTCTTACCAAGGGGTATCGTATTACCCAATACTAACTGGGTTGTGGAGGTCAGATAGGCAGTCGCCCCATGTAAAGTACTGGTAGTCAGCTGCGTCCGGTTAGACTGAAAGCCGACCCCAACATAGTTGTGTTAAGGCTAGGCAGATGATAATGATGACTGGGAGTTTACTTTTCTTTGTTAAAAAAACTCAACTCATTTTTAAAGCACTTGTTTCCAGTCTGCCAAATATCCTGCCCTGATTTAATTTACCCTCATAAAGCACATTAAAAATTAAAGCTCCCGCCCACTGCGGCGTAACGTGTCAACAGGTCACTGACCTATACGCATTGTTTGATGTTTGTGTTCGGTTCGCACTTGATTGAGCCATTTCTTACTCGTTGTAGTGTATACAGCGTGTATTTGAAATGCGTGGTCATATTTATTTTAAGCAACTACTTTCTCCATGGACCCTTTGTTTTATCAAGACATAACTTCAATACTCGATCCAAAATTTATGGGATATTTATATTATATGGGATGAAATATTTTCTTACGAATACGACGATAGTCATAATCTGCCTAGCCTTTTCCCAACTATGTTGGAGAGGGCTTCCTGTGTATGCGGAAATAGCTGAACACCAGTATTTTACACTATGCGACTGCCTATCTAACCTCCACAACACGGTTAGATATGGGTAATACGATACTCCCTGGTAAGACTGGTTGTCAGAGTTTCAGGCCACTGAATACCTATAACTACTGTCAAAGATCTACATATGACAGCCGGGACCAACGGCTTAACGTCCTTTTCGAAACACGAAGGACACTCGACATGTTATAGATGGTCACCTATTCACGGACCTAGTCAAGAACTGTTTAAACTTGAAGATCGACCCATCCAGCTGTTTTTATTTAGTCACGATTGCGATGTTGGTTTCACGAAGATAATTGTTCAGTTTAAATAAAGCATTTTTAAAACACGATGTATATAGACTTGACCGTGAAGATTACATTTATGAATGAAATAATTGTGATGTCATTTTTATTGGAGCTAGTTTAAGAGCTAGTGACTGGGAATTTATTTTATTGGTTTTGACATTCAAGTGTCAAAGTCTAGGACAGTGTCATTCTTTATTTATGAATGTTGTCATTTATAAACTTGTACTAATTATGAACCATTTAGGACTATGTTTTTTTTTTTTCGTTTATTACTGTCACTGAAATGTCCAGTTTAGGAGTTGAGCTAAATAAAGCTGTAGAACGCGTTATTTTATTGTTATGGCCGGTGACCGCTCACTTTTCGCATATTACATCAATTAATTTCTTATTTTCGTATTAACCGCGTTAGTGTTCTGTAATGTGATAAGCCGTTGGTCCCGGTTGTCATTTGTAGATATTTTTTGACAGTCATTACAGGTACCTAGTCAGTAGCCCGAAAGTCTGACAACCAAGGGGTATCGTATAACCCAGTACTAACTGGGTTGTGAAAATCAGATTGGCAGTCGCTCAGCTGCATCCAGTTAGATTGGAAGCCGACCCCAATATAGTTGGGAAAAGGCTAGGCAGATGATGTTACATTTATCAAAACTTGTGACATTTTTCGTGCCATAGGCTGCTTTGCTCAGTCCAATTTCAGGCAATCGATTGCGTCTATTATTATTGTCTACAGAGTTAAACTTAGGCCGGCGTTTTACGACGCATTATACGCTCCAGTTAACGCACATATCCCCGGAATCGTACCAGCCATTTCATGATTTTGAAATAGGTGCTGAAACTGTTTCCTTATGGTAAGAATCTATCGTTTATCCAAAAAATATTGTCGCATTGCTTCAAAGGAAACGAGCACTGATTACTACAATACTTGTCTAATCTTCATCCTCTCATATCTCATTCAATCACGGATTCCGGATGTTAACCGCTGGATCTGGATTTGACAAGAATTTTCTCTGTCTAGTTGGGTTAGGTCTGCTGAGTTCCACTCCTGAACTCATTTTTGTGTTGTCCGGCTTTTCATTGTGAAATTCGCAATAGCAGTCCGGAGGTACTACTGGCTCGCCCACTATTACATTGGTCTTAAACATAACTGGCGAAATATGGGTGTAGTATTAAGTGCACCTCTGCTTAACCTTTCGAGGATTACAGGCGTGATGTTATGTGTGAAAATGTGTAGGTACAGTAGGGGTATTACAGATGCGATGTCATGTTTTAAAAGTGCCGATAAAATCTATTCGTTTTAATAAAGGCACGCGCGATCGTGCGTTTCCTCGATAAGCTTGCACATATAAAATAACAAACATTACAATTTACTGCTAGGTACTATTAATCACAATAAAATCTTGAACAATGTTAATTAGAAGCGACGCAATGCTCTGAGAAAAACAACAATTAACACCGGTATTGTGTTAGATGTTAACTGTTACGCCCCGTTCACGACCTCATGCAATAAGACTTGCAACTGCGACT
The DNA here is from genome assembly GCA_941918905.2 of Xestia sexstrigata. NCBI lineage: Eukaryota > Metazoa > Arthropoda > Insecta > Lepidoptera > Noctuidae > Xestia > Xestia sexstrigata. Next base: position 16,635,778 of record OW799224.2, read on the forward strand.
TGCAACGGCGAATTGCGACAGCGACTGGTTACGGCGACTTGAGACGGCATTTGTGACGGCGACTTGCGACAGCAACTGCGTCTCAATTGTCAAGTCGCGGTGACTCGTGATATACTCTAAGCTACTTCTTTCATTTATTGTCTCCGCAATCTCTGTCGCAACATGCGTGACACTTGAGCGTGCAGCTCGTGGCCAAGCTGTTAGACTTGCTTGATACGAGCTAACACGTGCCAGCCGAGCAATCGAGCCTTTTTCAATTAATTATATTGTTTTGTTACTGTAAATACTATTGTTGGAAGTGTACTGGAAACCTTTGTTCGTGTGTAAGTAAAAAAATAAAACTTATTTGAGATGATACATTCCAATTCCAATGTTGTATTATGTCATGAGTACTATGACTCTTAATGTTATTTAATGCCTGCTTGTAACACAAATAACTAAATAAGACTATCGCTAAACAAAAATTGACTGAGCATTTTTTTAGAGCTAAATACATTTGGTGATTTATGGTGCAAACGGGCCTAAATATTAACGTTGTGTAAAAATAAAACCCTAAATTTGTTGGGACAAAATAACATTATACAAGACTTCTGGAAGATACTATTTAAAGCATAGAATTTTGCAATTTTCCTGCTACAGGGTCCCGGCTGTCATTTGCGGATCTGTGACGTTACGGGTAGTCAGATCCCCGAAAGTCCTACCAAGCGACAACCAGTCTTACCAAGCGGTATCGTGTAACCCAGTAACTAAGATGAGGAAGTCAGATAGCCAGTCACTCTACGTACAATTCTGGTGTACAGCTGTATCCTGTTGGACTGGAAGCCGACTCCAATAATTGTTGAGAAATGGTTAGGCAAGTGATATAAAAAAGAATCTCCATTTGATCCCATTAAATATTATAAAAACTATATTTTATAACTTAAGAAATAATAACAAACCATAAATATTTTAATTATAAAAACAAACGTAAACAATCAGAACACGTGTTTTTAAGCAGTGGGCGGAAGTCTTTATATCAATTTATAATAGGCGGTGACCGTCTATTTACTGAATGAATTAGGTGCCACTAGAAATATAGGAACAGAATTATTATAACGGAAGGTTAATAAATCAGTCGATCAAGCAGCTCGTGGTTAAATTATAACAGACGCTTGGATCAATCTTCACGTTAAGCCACGCATGCATAGGTTGGTCTGTGTACGGGTGACCACCCATTACTTTTCGGGTGTCCTCCGTGTCTCGTGAAGTACATTAAGCCGTTGGTAGATAATGATTATTTTTCTTATTGAAGACTAAACCGTTATATTATTGAGGATAGCATGCTTAGACGTCATAAAGAAGTCAATGATTTCGTTTGGTCGATTTGTCGACACGCGAAGATGTTTGGGCGATATTTTATAAGTTTTGTGTTGATATTGTTCTAGTTTTACATAGTCTGGCTAAAGTAACGCTAGAAGAGGTAATGTTTGCATGTAAGAAACATTAGGTACCTCCTAAAGCCGGGAATAAAAAAATAAATGAACATAAACTGAAAAAAAAAACACTAACCCATTGTGAAGGAATAATGTTAAATTGGATATCATCCAGGATGTGCTACGTTCATAAATAAGCTATTCAGTTGCTTTCAGGAGACTCGTCATTTGCCTACTTTGTCCCGCTATGTTGGGGTCGAGTTCCAGTCTGCAGCTGAATGTCTACTAGTACTTTATTCTCCTTTCGAGAGTCTATTCATTTAAATACTTCTGAATAAGAATTATCAAGTGTTAGTTTAAAAAAATGTGAAAATAAGTTAACTTCAACTATTATGTTCATTGTTCTTGTGTTTATCGAACATTTCTTTGTAATGAAAATTGATAAAATATATAGTAACAAGAACCTAATAAGTAATAAACTCATTAGTTGATTTTCTGCCACACATCTGCGCATTGAATCCAAGTCAATTATCGCCTACTTGCTAAACGCTATATAAATAATCGTATATTCTTATGTAATTATACATATGCATGTAGGTTTGCATAACTACTTAAACAATGTCGGTACATTACGAATATTTCTGTACATATACCTACATGTCTTTGTTGATACGGAACTAACTTGATGTCAATGAGGTAATTCGAATTTGGTTGTTTGAGTTTATTTTGTAAATTAAGCTAGTTACCAGTTACATGAACTCAATGGGAAGATTAATGAAACCGTGGTTAAACCTGCTGTCTTGTATGGGACGGAAACGGATTGTTGGGCTACAAAATGATTGAATGAAAGGCAATGGGGACCCACACGCAAAGCTCAGAGCAGATGTCGCCACTGGCGAGATGGCTGCTGTCAAATCGTTTTCACTTTGTTTACACTTTGGTTCTTGCTATTATTTGTGTTTAGACCGGTCCACTATCGTTTTTGAGAACATGTATTGTACCTGGAAGGTTAAAGAATTGAAAGAGGATCTGAAAAAACGAGGAGAAAGGATAAGTGGAAAGAAAAAAATAATCCTGAAACAAAATGCAATAATATGCCTCTGTGTGCTGAATCCGGAATCCGGGTACAGCACACAGAGGCATATTACGAGAAAATTAAAATTTACTGAATTATAGAAAATGTACTGAACTGACAGTTTTCAATGGCCATGTCGACGATGGGCCACCTGTCATGATAAAATTGCAGTTTAGATCCCGATTGCATGTGGCTGACATGAGATGAGACGAATAAAATAAGGAGTGTGGTGAGTACATGAGGAAGTCTGAAAGTGGCGCCGGTGACTGAAAAGTTATGTTGCAGGTAATCGGCTGTCGTGGTATGGACATGTGATGCGGAAAATGTTGAGTATGAATGTATTCGTATGCAGATAGTATATTTTTAGATTTTTTCTGGAAGAAACCTACCTTGTCCCAACTATATTGGGGTCGGCTATCAGTCTAACCGGATGCAACTGAATACCAGTGTTTTACATGAAACGACCGCCTATCCGACCTCCACAACCCAGTAAGTACTGTTCCCGTTCCTCGCCCCAAAAGTCAGATTGGGGAACCTCAAACGACACATGATACGGGTTCTGAAACATGGCTAACGACATCCGAGTCCAGTTTCACCAGCATGTACAATGTACATGTATATTTATGTAAGACAAAGAAACCCGATATTGCCCACGCACAGCAAACACTTAAGACTAAACATTTACACATCCGATGTAAATATTTACAAGTGTGATGTAAATATTTACAAGTTTATATTAGTAAACAATCAATATTATTTCGGAAGTGACCTCATTATCGTGTCAAGTCGGTGTTTAAACAAATGTTTGTATTTGTTTTATACTGTTAGGGTGGTATTGTGCTAATTAATCGTATTGGGAAGTTAAGCAATGTGGCACGGTCAAATTTAGGATAGGTGTATTAATTATTTCGTGTTTTGACCATTGGTTTTGACTAAATATCTTTTTTTTTACTCCTTGACACTGCAAATAAATAAATGCCTATGTTGATTTCACATTATCCAGGTTCAAAGACCAGTTTGGGAGAAGTGAAATTTTTTTAATAATTGGAAGTCAGGTTTAAGTGCGAAAGGAGCGGTATCCATCGGCGTCGAGTCTACCCTGAAGTACCTGGGACTTGTCCTCGATAGCCGATGGAACTTCGTGGAACATTTCCGACGTTTGGCCCCCAAACTGGAACGGACCGGGCTGCCTTCAGGCGGCTCCTGCCCAACTTGGTGGGGCCAAATGCCACCTACCGGAGGCTTTACGTGGGAGTCGTGCGGTCCATGGCTCTTTACGGGGCCCCAGTGTGGGCGCGTTCCTTGAGGTTACCTGAACGCACCAAAAGGTGGTAGCCGTAAGGCTGGCTCGTGGGTACCGCACAATCTCCCGCGAGGCGGCGAGCCTCCTTGCCGGATTGCCGCCATGGGATCTGGAGGCGATAGTCCTCGCGCGCCTCCATGAATGGCGCGCGGAGGCGCTAAGCCGCGCGTCGGGGGGAACCTCCGCTGCCGCGGCAAATTGGAGAGAGTGATTGTCGCAACCCCGTGCAGGGCACGCCACAATAGTGGCGATAAGTCCCCTCTTTGAGAAGTGGCTTGAGAGATGCCACGTGGTCCTCACCTTCCGCCTGACGCAGGTCCACACACGGTTGTTTCGGGTGGTTCCTGCACCGAATCGGGCGGGAGGAAACGCCCGGGTGTTTCCCCTGCTAGGATCGACCGGAGGACACGGTGGAGGTGTGCCCCGCGTGGGCGGAGCACCGCCTTGTCCTCGTAGCGGCGACCTCTCGTGTCCGGCCCTGGTTCAATCCATGGTCCGGAGCGAGACGGACTGGGACGCCGTCACCTCCTTCTGCGAATCAATAATCCTAGAGAAGGAGGTGGCAGAACGTGAGAGGGAGAGAACCTCACGTCCCGGCCACATGGTGGGCCCCGGCTACCGTAGGCGCGGGCCTGTGGTCGGAGAGCTATGTGCTAGCTCGCCGTCCGTCCGTCTCATGACCACAGGCCGTGTCGACGGCGCGTTCGTGTTCCACGCGCGCCTCTTAGAGAGTCAGCAAAAAGGAACGGGTCCGCAAGGGCCGATGCCTGCTGGGGCTGCGGGACTGTTCGAAAGAGATACCGTGGCCCCGGAACACAAAGGGCGATGAAGGAACATGGATGGGTTTTAGTCAGTAAAAGTCTGACACTCCCTCCTGCTCCGCCCAGAGCGGGAGGAGTCATTTGATGATTTCCCATCCGAAAAAAAAAATGGTTAGTCAAGTTAATCAGCGTTGAGCCTGGCTTAGATTGTCGACAATTTCGACATTTATTACACGACATCATAAGAGTGATTCTTCGAGCTGCCTCAAAACGCGGTCACACACGGTCTTAATTCCTAACCTATTGAACATTTCGTCTTAGGACCAAACACAGATTACTCTTTACTTATCTATGTGTATAATTTCAACATTAAACACCTAAAATTATTTATAATGTTTATAAAAATAAACATCTAATGTCAAAAACGGGAGCAAAATCGGTGTTCTTCGCGTGTCACACTCGGTTCGCGTTCACGGCAAACATTGAAAACTTTTGTATTCCTTTTGTATTCAATTCATAAGCATATAATGTTATACATCAAATTAATTGCGTTTAACTATGCATCATAAAATCCACGCGCGCCTCAAAGAGAGTCAGCAAAAAGGTCCCATCTAAAAAAAAAAAAAACATTCGACACTGGATGTACAAGGCCCAAAAGAGCGTCACCGATTTAGAGGCTGAAGGTATCGCACCTCAGCTAACCACCTCGTCCTCCGAAGACGATTACATAGTAAATCACATTAATTGTATCTCTTATATTACAATACTTAATAGACATTAGTCTCTGTCACACGATTTAGCTAGTTTCGCGAGCGCGCAACAAAACTGCACCTCTGTTCCAAAAGCGCCAACTTGACGCTACACGTTTAAGCTGCACGGGTACTTTGTAGCATCCCGGCGTCAGTGGGGGATACATAAATACGTTCTTCGCTTATAAACAATAAAAATACGAGGCAAATTATTCTTTGAATGTTTTCAAGAAACTTTCATGCGTGTATTTTATAGGATAATGGTTTATAATTTTCCAAATTATTTTGAATTAGGGATTAAGATAAATCTTCGAGATTATTCCCAAGTACTTTGTTTGTTGATTTATATATAACTTTAATCGTAATTCACAAAAATGAAAAATGTTCATAACTTTCGTGGCACAACTTTCGTGGTTATTTGTCCACGAAAGTTAGCTAGCGCACCACAAAAGCTATAAATCTCCACTAAATAATAACTATAGTTTTTTTGTGGGCCTTAGATGCATTTACTCGTTTGTCGTGAAGCTCGAAAGAAAGTTGTTATTTAATTGTCTAAACATGCATGTGTTTCAATTTTTTTCTTTTAACGACTCGTAGAATGTGTTTCTGTTTGTATGTTTTCTTGCCAATTGTATCCCTCTTGCTTAAAAAGTTTAGTAACTTTCGTGGGCACCAAAATTAAAAAAAAAAATCTCTGTAGTTTATGCACCGATTTACGTATAATAAAAATTGCATGTATTGTTTTTACAGCGTCATAAATGTGTGTCCGATAATTTGAAGATTACTCGAAAAAAAAATATTCGCCACGAAAGTTACGCAGATAATACTAGGCAAGGGTGTACCTAATGTACACTCACATTTCGCCAGTTGTGTTTAAGTCCCATGTAATAGGGGGCGAGCTCAAAGCTTGAACCAGGCACCGTATGGGTAAATAGATAAACGATATTGTGCTGCTATCGGGCAGAAACAACTTGACCTATTACAAACCGAGCAGTAATTAACACAGTTAAACGTACACCTAACAACAAAAGGCACCGCCAACCTGTTAGTTAAACAAATGTTTATGAAACCTGACCGCTCAGTAACCGCTCGGCCACGAGTTATACGATCAGGAGACACGCGTGTTGCAACAACGACTGCGGAGAACACAAATGAGTGAAATTGTTTAGACTACGCTACGAGTCACTGCGACGCGACGGCACTCAGGAAACAAGTGAAGCTCGCGCGTGTCTGCAAGCGTAGCGTTGGACGCTCCCTAGGTACATCGACCGATGACCTTAAAAAGGTGGCTTGGTCCAGGGTCAGGCAGACTAGATTTTGAAGGCGGAGGACAGCGTGTTGTAGGTAGCTTGAGAGATTATGATGTTCAGCAATCGACTGTTTTAGACTGAGCTGATTATGGGATGCACGTATCACGCAAGTCGGGTCTCAAGATGCATCGCAAGTCGTGTTGCAATCACGTCGCAATACTCGCGAGTCGAGTTCCAGGTCGGATCGCACTTCGCAAGGCCAGTTACAAGTTACTTTGCAAGTCGCGTCGCAAGTCGTGTCGAAAGTCGCGTCGCTCAAGATCATGGACGGAGTGGTAATATCAACTTAGTTATGTGCAGTCGCTATCGATCGGTGTAAGTGGGTCAGGACTTTGAACTTATGACGTACCGATAGTTTTATGACGCGCTTGCATTTATTTCTGTGTATTTAATTATTGGATTTGTCATTTCCTGATTCAGCTATATATCTAACTTGTCTTTCTTCTTTGCGACAAGGACAGCTCGAAGACAAAAATTTGCGAGTCCCCTTGATAGGTAAAGGTATACAGATTAGCAGTTAATACTTAAATATACAACCAAGATAGGTTAGTGTTCTAAGTAATCTTTAAAACAATCAAGAACCGACCTAAATTACCAAACTTGATTGTTTAATTTAGATAAAATATCAAAGCGACGTAAGGCCTTATGCATTCTGCGGCGACCTCGGCGTCCGGCCCCGGCTCAATCCATGGTCCGGAGTACTCCGGAGCGAGAGAGCCGGGTGTCAGTGGCTACGTGGTGACTCCCGGGCCTGTGGACGGTGAGTAATGGGCTAGCACGTAGTCCTTCCGTCTTAATGACGACAGGCGTGACGCGTGACGATGCAAATAAAAGTTATATCGTCTAAACTCTTAAGTCTAAACGGTAACTTTGAGTGTAAACAACATTGAAAGTTTCATGACAATACAATTTTCAAATGGCCGACCGACCACCCTTCGGTAGGTCTGACGGTAGGTCAAAATAGTACCTACCCAGTAGGTAAATCAAAACCACAACCGCAATTTCAGAGACAAACATTTCTTAAGATATGTATCTCTAAGTGTGAACTAGGCTTAAGGTGTCGCCCTATTTATGATAAGAATCACTTAGTGGCTGTGTCAGCAGCAAATATTAGTTTTAGATTAGTTGATTAGCTTATTATCAGAGTGGTTTCTTTTACTGAGGGTGTGCTGCTTGCTTAGTAGAATTAGGTAGGGTGTTTCGAAATGATAAAATATAGTTCTGAAAATCACTGATATCACATAAGGATGACATACAGAGGTCTTGAGATGTTTTCGTATGGACCTACTGCTTCTCGGCTAGTGTCATTCGGCTGCTGCTGTTCACCCTGCGAAGATCACCGACGACACCTAATGTTAACACGAACACTAAGTGACACCTAATTCAATGCTTAATGCCCGTTTTCACCAACACTTAAGTGACACTAAACTGAATGCTTAATTCCTGTTTTCACCAACACGAAGTGACACGACGATCGAGATTCGAATATAATAGAATATCGTCATCACTAGCTACTTCTCCGTTGCTATGGAAATATTGCTATGGAAATAACATCCATGTCTTTACCTTCGTAGAAACTCTAGTCAACGGGTCGCTTTATGCTCGGGCAGAGGACATGTCGAGTTGAATAGAAAGAGCCATGATCATGCCTTTTTTTTGTTTTTTTTTTCCTGGTGGGAAATCATCAAATGACTCCTCCCGCTCTGGGCGGAGCAGGAGGGAGTGTCAGACTTTTACTAACTAAAACCCATCCATGTTCCTTCATCACCCTTTGCGTTCCGGGGTCACGGTATCTCTTGCGAACAGTCACGCAACCCCGGCAGACATCGGTCCTTGCGGACCTCTTCCTATTGCTGACTCTCTTTGAGGCGCGCGTGGAACACGAACGCGCCGTCGACACGGCCTGTCGTCATGAGACGGACGGACGGCGAGCTAGCCCGTAGCCCACCGTCCACAGGCCCGCGCCTACGGTGGCCGCGGGGCCACCACATGGCCGGGACGCTGTGAGGTTCTCTCCCTCTCACGTTCCGCCACCTCCTTCTCTAGCATTACTGCTTCGCAGAAGGAGGTGACGGCGTCCCATTCCGAATTGATCGTGCCTTGCATGCAGATATTTAGGTTCATTTTCTATCGTAATAAAGACATAAGTAACTACGTACTTATGTTACAGAGAAGTTTTTTGACCCATACTATTAACACGAACGTTATAAAAAAAATGGTTCGACATTGAACGACCTAGATCCACCAGATTGCGTGACACAAAGACATACAGACAGATTTATATATAGACCAGTTTACTGATACGTGTCTACATAGGTGTGGGTTTTATCTATAAACCTTGACCATGGGGCGACCTAGGAACATACGTTGCTATATGGGGCTATGCTCAGGGGACGTGGGTAGGGTTGCCAGCTTTTTTAGGACGAATAAAATATTTTTTCATTTTGGTAGAACAAAAATTAAGTACACAGCGTAAAAAAGAGTATTTATTATTATTTTCCATTATTTGTCCTTAAAAACGTATTATTTGTTGCTCTTTGCGACATTTAACATATATTTGTCTTTCTTGAAGATATTTACAGCCTCTTTGCAATCAAAAATCTGTTTATTTAGTCTCATAAGTACTCATAACCAGTAACGAGCCAGTAACAACCAATTTTAGTCAGTTTTCAGTTGTAATTAACGTATTTTAGCGTACTTTATTGGTGTCGTAGATTATAAAGTACGCCTTACAGGAAAAATAGGACAATACTCTATTTTAGAGTACGGGTGGCAACCCTAGATGTGGGTAAAAATGTAAGAACATAGTATGGATGCAATACAAAATTGTCTGCTACAAGTTTGCCATAAAAATAATGAAAGTAAAACAATTCATTCTGCAGATATTAGACGCAAAAGACGTCGTCCGACATAAAATAACATCACGTCTGTAATCCCCCTAATAGTCCACCCACATTTCGCCAGTTATGTTTTAAGTCCCATGTAATAGGGGCAAGCCTATTGCCATCAATCGGGCACAAATCCAGACTCCGTGGCTGCTACTGAGAAATTCCTGATGGGAAAACCCAATAACACTTTGCCCGACCGGGGAATCGAACCCAAGACCTCATACTCAGCAGTCGCGTGCTACCACTAGATCAAGGAGATTTGAGGCAGTCAAAGGTAAAAACAGCGATCAATTCCTTATCTATCCATAGGATACGGATATTAATGGGTCAGCGATTATTATCATTATTATTGTTTATTTTATAAATTACATGTTCAAACACACTTAAACAAAGCACACAATTAGACCTATGGGGTCTGTCTTAGCATGCCATGGCCTGAGATTTGATCAACGCGCTAATAAAAGTTAAGTTATAATCGACTTGATGTAATATTCTTTCAGCTTACGTTTTATGTTTTTACTATTCATTGAGTCTCTGATGTCTACAGGTATTTGGTTTAGTAAAGTGGGTATTGCGAAAGAAGCGGTGCGCCTGCCATAAAAGTTATTTTTGTGTGGCACTTGAAGTGACTTTGATTTGGCTCGTCGTCATATTACAAGCCTTTTTGTTTTAGCCATGAAATGTGTGTTTTTTTTTTCCTCTAGGGTCTAGTTTCCCATATCAACCTATTCCCACACATATCAGTATCACTACACTAAATAAAGAAGTGATCTGTCATATATGGGAGTGGACAAGCTTTGTACGTTGACCTTGACAATAGTATGCGACACATTGGTAGGGTTGGCGAGTACAACTGCTGTGGTAAAAGTAAAGAGATTTAAGTACATATGTTTGGTGCAAAGTTTACCAAGGAGGAGCCATGAGGAGCTCGTGGCTCAATAATAACAGCCACTCGGGTTGATCTTAAGGTTAAGCCGCGCTTGCCTAGGTTGGTCCGTGGATGGGTGATACCGAGTTTTTTCCGTGCCTCGGAGAGCACGTTAAGCGGTTGGTTTTGGCTGTCATTTGTAGGTCTTTGACAGTCGTTACAGGTAGTCAGTGGCCCGAAAGTCTGACAACTATAGTATTATCAAGGGGTATCGTATTAGCCAGTATTAACTGGTTTGTGGATGTCAGATAGGCAGTCCTTGTAAAATACTGGTATTCAGCTGCATCCGGTTAGACTGGAAGCCGATTCCAACATAGTTTTGAAAAAGGCTGATGATAAGGGTGTTTGGTGCATCGTTTGCCAAATTAAACGGTTTATTCCGAATCTGACCCGAAATCCTAACCCGGTCGCGGCTTAGGTTAGAACTTGAAAAAAAAAAGAAAATTGTTCGGAACGTAACCTTATTTCTCACCTGACCCGACGTATCGTTTCTATCGTAACCCGAATTGCGTTCGGGTCGAAAGGAGCGGTCATTTGCTGTCTATTCAGCCCCAATAACTCATCCAGCAACCAGTTGGTTCTTGCAGATAGATAACTATTCTGTTCGCTCGTTGCCTCGTTTACCGTAAGTGTTTAAATGTCTTAGGTTTGATATTTGTAGACCATGTGCAAAATACTGAAGTTTCTTGACTTCAGTCTTTTGGAGAAAAATTGCAAATCGTCGGTTATGGTAAATTCGGACAGTCTGAAAACACGCATATAAAATTTATTATAGGGTTGTAGCATTTTGAACTCTACTATCTACCGATAATTACATAGAAATGTTGCAATATTTTCTCCGATGACGCCGATTACCGGGTTTTTCTAAAAAAACGTTCCAATTTATGCAATCTACAGAAGATTTGCAGTTCATGGCTTCTATATTATCTTTAATTTAGAAAACAAGATTCATTCGTTGATGATTGAATCAGCTGACCCTTAGTGTTCCGTAGCCAAATGGCTAAAACGGAACCCTTATAGATTCGCCCTGTTCGTCTGTCTGTCCGTCCGCATGTCATAGCCATTTTACTCCAAAACTGATGACACAACACGGTTCAAATTTGGAGTAGGTGTCTTCTATAAACCGCTAAACAAAAGTGATGTGATATAATAAAAAAATATTGTTGAGTGTGAAAAAAAATTGAATGCGCGCTAAAAAGGACACATTTTAATAAAAAAATATATAATTTCCTGGTAATAAAACAGACTCAACATATTAAAATCTATAATTATAACCCCCCACTTCTCTGTGTGTTCTAATCCGACTCGCACTTGGCCGGTCTTTTTTTAATAAGTACTGTACTAAGTCTAGGCTAAATTTAGCGTTAGGCATTTTCCATCATTCTACTTTGAACACCTTTATTCACTGACTGGCAACCCTACCTTGCCAGACGCATAAAAAGGCTGTTCTGTGTTGGTAGTGATTTATCTGTTTTTTTTTTCTACATTTCCGAGACACGCGAGGTAACAATTGATGACTTATTAGTTCGTTTCGTGCTCACTGGCGAATACAGGGTGTGGCTGGAACTGATTCATTTTTATTTTAAGTTGATAAAAGCTTTTTCTAGACTTCAGTATTTTCCATATCATAACATCACGCTTGTAATCCCCAAAGAGTTAGGCAGAGGTGTAGGTATAATAATACAGCGACATTATAAAAAAATAAAATTTAATTTTTCAGATCTGATATTTTTAGCAATTTTAAGGCTTTTCATTTTAAAATAACATACAAACTTAAATTAAAAACATTTTATTTTTGAAAACTCGACTTTTGGGGGAGGCCTATGTCCAGCAGTGGACGTCTTTCGGCTGAAATGATGAAAATGATGCTGATTTTTGAAAAATTAAGTTTCCCTCGAAAAGAGTGACAAGCAAAATAATCACTTACTTTATTTCCACTCCCTGTACATAACCTGACTTCATTCCTTTTATTGTAAGCTTGTATGTATGTACCCAATGACTACAATTTCATGAATTGCTTCATATTACTTAATAGTTACGAGCCGACGCGCGACGCCGGACTGAGTCGTATTACATAATATATTCTTTTAATTTTCATTGGATTCGGTCTTTTAATTTTGGGAGATTGTATTTTAAAAGATTATTTGATTCTAATGAGAGCAATTGTAATGATTTGCTTTTGTTTTGGTTCAGCAATCAGAGGGCTAATTCACGTAATTTTATGACGCGCCGATGAAGTTGTAGTGCAGTTGCAGTTCAAGTTCGAGTGATAAACGGTATTCTTGTAATCTTTGAACTGCGCGTAAGCTGCGCGCGAACTGCACGTCAACTGTACGACAACCAAACTCTACCAAACTTACTTATGGTGTGGCCATATGAGAGAAAAAATATTACTCACTAAATAATCGAATAGAATCGATTACATTTCAATGAATTTGACGTTATTAAAATATTAAAATAATACCCAGCACAGATTCCAGTGCGTGAATTAGCATGCAGAACTGTTATCAGTAGATACTATCAGGACTCAAGAAACTGTGGTCAGAATTAGAGTAGCGGGAGTAGGTAAGCATATCAACAGAGCACAGTTCGACAACTCTGCCTAACCCTTCGGGGATTACAGGGCGTGATGTTATGTTCTGGAAAATGAATTTCTTTCAAAGTCCTCGTCCTTACATCGGACTCAACGCTCAGCAGTCCAACACACAACCACTAGACAAGCGAGGTACCATACCTACTAAATAGATGAGATAAAAGTGAAAAAACCAGCTAAGTGCAAGTTGGCCTCGTGCACGAAAGGTTCCGTACCATTATCTATACAACATTAGACAAAACGGCAAAAAAATCACGTTTGTTGAATGGGAGTCCCCCTTAAATATTTATTTTATTTTAATTTAATTATTTTAAAGTGCTCATACTTACAACTAAATTAATATTTTGTGAATATTTTAAGCGTCTACCGGTATACTTGCCGTTATTAATATCGAGCAAAAAACGGCAACAAAGACACGTTTGTTATACGAGAGCTCCCCTTAAAAATTAATTTCATTCTGTTTTTAGTTTAGGCAACAAAATACATCATCTGTGAAAATTTCATCTGTCTAGCTATCACGGTTTATGAGATATAGCCTGATGACAGACAGACGGACGGACGAAAAGACAGAGAAGTCTTAGTAATAGAGTCCCGTTTTTACCCTTTGGGTACGGAACCCTAAAAATGTGCATCTCCATACTGATAAGGTTATATAAACAAATCTAGATAGGTCATTGCTCTTAACACAGTAACCTTATCTTAGGTGTAGGTACCTAAGAAAGACCTGGTGTTTTGTTAGTAAACAGTCGCCACTCGCGTGTATATTTGTTTGTTTTCACAAAGAGTTCGCTTACAAGAATAATAAGTATCTCTTATAATAACAAGTATGTACATCTGTTTCTGAACAAAGAGAATGCAAGCAAAGTCAGGTATGTTTTTCTCAATAAATGATATGATGTTGTATGAGTCTGGTTTAAAGGATGCGTTTTAAATACAAATGGTGGAAGAAGAAGAATTTTTTTATCGGTATTGCAGTTTTGTAGGAAACAGACGTTTTTTTAGGGTTCTGTACCCGAAAGGTAACCAACGAGACCTTATTACTAAGACTCCACTGTTCGTCTATCCGTCTGTCATCTTGTATCATATAGTGTATTATCTATGTCTATGTCTCTGCCTGTATCTTATGAACCGTGATGGCTAGATAGTTGACATTTTCGCAGATGCTGTGTTTCTGTTGACGCTATAACAACAAATACTAAAAACAAAATAAAATAAATATTTAATGCAACAAACGTGATTTTTTTGCCGTTTTGTTTAATGTTGTTTTAAATAACCATCGGTTTTTATTCCGTAATCCTGACATCGTTGAACAGGTCTTTTAAAATGACATAAGGGTTGCTAATACTACTTTTAGATTTAATTCTCAATTTACGAAATATTAAATTTTAGAGTGCAAATTTTTGTTCCAGTAGGGCGTCCCCCCCCCCCCCTCTAAAAGCTAAACGGCGGCCTTGAAAAATCTGTTTTTTTTTTTTATGATAGTGCATTTTATAAAATTTAAAGAAAAACTATAGCGGTTAAGATAACTTTATTAGTTTAGCAGTAAAAGTCGTTGAACTTGGGTGTTGGAGATTTTTGTACCAAATACAAAATCCTTAGAATAAATGTTATAAAGTGACTAAGATAAAGTACTTGCTTGCTTATAACGGGTAAAGACGAGCATTGAAAACCAATCTAAACTAAAAAAACATAATAAATTATCATAAGTTTCACAAAGCTGCCGCTAGATGGCGCTGTACCAACGGGTTCGTTCTATATTGTGATAACGGGCTACTACGGAACCCTACACTGCGCGTGGCCTGACACGCACTTGTTGAACACAGAATGATGTACTGAAATACGTGGGAACCGTTTTAGCGACAGTGTCCCTTCCCTTGCACCTTGTATACAGGGTGTACTAGAGAGGTTACCAAACTTTTTCTTTTGGTAGACCACCCACCAAACTTTTTTGACAAAAAAGTTTTGAAAATGCTGCATTTTTTTCAAGCCCGTGGACCAAAAAAGAAAAGCAAGAAAATTGCAATAATAATCGCGCTATCTGTTAGGATTGCTTATGGGCCGGTTCTCCTAAGTTTTGTTTGGCAAAAAAAAACAAAAAAAATTGAATCTTAAAGCTTCGAAAGGCTTTTTTAAAGTCTTAATACGCCCTTTTTCACCGAAATACAACCTGTCATAAATCACCGAACCATTTGGATTTTTTTACTTTTTTGAAAAGCTTATTATCTGCCTACATTCATAGATAAATCCATGCCAACATTTTTGTTCTTTAGTATCGAAACCATATAAATTTTCGTGGACCCCCACTTACAACTTGTGAACCCCCATTTTTTGTCACGCCAACATAGACCCCTGGGGGTCCACCTGGACCACTTTGGGAATCACAGGTGTAAACAGACCAGTTCCCTTACCTTGTGTAAAGTATGTTCTATTGTACTACGGTCGAAACCGCAACTGTACATTTTTAGTTCGTTCATCTGTAAGTATTTAATTATTACCATAATTTCCGGCTAAAACGCGAGCGACGCCGCGCAAACGTAAGGGCGTAGATGCTTAAATAAAAAAAGGATTGGGCCCAAAGAGAGGGCTGCAGGCGCGTCCGCTCGCCTCCAGCCCTCCCTCTGGAGTGACGCGACACTCGACTGAATCGTTCCCGTGGTTTAGACACAGTAGGTACCTCATGAATATTTTGTATTGTACGAGTACATAAAATTGTCTTACGATTTACGACGAGAACTTTCAGGTTAGTTCGGGTTGTAAATGTTGATCAAAATATAAATAAATATTTAAAAAAATGTATTTTCAAAATGTTTATTTTAAAATCATTCTAACCTAGTCTTCTGGCTCTCAGAATTTCAAAAGTAGTTAAAAATTAATGCTCTTCGAAATGTAACTCATTAACTTGTAATGAGAACTACAATATTAGCGTAACCGTATTTTACCTTAGACATACTCCAAAAAGATAATAAATACTTATGCTCTTAAAAACAATATTTTACGATAATTTACTGTTTCTATTTACCGCTTAACCCATTTGAATACTATGATATATTGATATCTATTACAGCATCCTTTCCTACCACAATATAATTGTAACTATGATAATGCGTACAAACATTACAAATCACTGTTTAACATACTATGTCTAAACATGTTTGTAAATATATCAGTCAACTATAAAATGCAAATGTATTACAAAGACATTCATTGGAAATACAACCTTATTTTTAAAGTTTATACAGCTGAAGTTTCAACGAGAGGTGTCATGCCCTGAAATGATTGACAGAACAATGTGATTTGAACTTTAGAATCAGGAGGATAAAGTGGAATTTTCAATGATATGAGTTACTGTCAGATAAAATCTAAGGTTAAACTGAAATTCAGCTATATTTTCAGTGAGTTTAAATACATTTTTCAATGTTACAGACTTGCTCTAGTTTCACAACCTGAATCATCGCTCTCGCGTTACCTAGCAACGAGTAAACAAACAACTCAGGGATTTCTTTGTTCAAATGTAATCAAATCAGTTTCCCGTTTTTCCTTTGTTTTTACAAAATACGGTTTGAAATGATTTTTCTGTGTTAATATTTGAATTGTAAAATAGGAAAAGTTTTCTACATATTTAAAAAAAAACGTATGTTTTCATTATTTATTTGTGTTGGAACTAGTAAGCATTTGACAGTTTTCCAGTTTCCAGGTCAATTTTATTTACATGAGAGGTTTTATTTGTTTTGTCTTGCTCTTTTCTCGATTTTTATTAATTTGTAGTTTATTTGTTATCATTGTACACACATTTAATCTATTTAAGTACCTATTCATAAATACATATATCCAATTAGACACACATCACAAGATAGATAGATAAATAAACCATTTATTTAGTGCACAAAAGACATAGCACAACACACAGAAGTACAATTAAATAAACAATTAATTAAAACTGTTTTATGTCCGTGACATCACCATCTCATGTCCAGTTGAAAACCAACGTCGGGCACTAGCTCCTCAGCAGTTTGCTGATCTGGGCCTATTTGGTGCAGCTGTGAGACGCACAATATTATTTCTATTTTTTTCTGTTTAGTTTTAAGTTTTTTATTGCGTAGTTATTTTTTTTTTAATTCTTATTTTTGTTTGTTGTGTGCTCTTGTGGCATGCGCCAAATGAATTTGTTTTCTTTCTTTCTTTCTTCTTTCTTAAAGATATTTTAGGAATACTTTCTTCCATTTTGATTTTGATTCTATGTCCACAGATATAACTATGTACAAAGTAAGAAACTATAGGCTCTATACTTCTGATCAGAGGCTCTATAATATGGAAAATCCTCTTAGACATTTAGAAGTTAATGGATAAAGGATAAATGATTGGACTTTATTAGAATTGCCACTAAGGCTTATTTTTTTCAGTTAACAATTAGTGTTTTCAGTTAGTTGGGAGTTTGGGAGGATGGAACATGGGAGTAAAAATATTCTGTTTACTTACAGAGTGCATAAATAAAATCCGTGTAAAATGTCACCAGGGCTTTGCATATAAGTAAAATGTGACCGTGCATAATGAGTCTAGCTCAGTTCAGCTCAGTGAGCGCATTAGTGATCGCTTGCCGGGTTCCTACTTCCACCGTCATTTATTATAATCATGTAGGTTATATGGAAATTGGAGTACATTAAAAAAAAAGTTTGCTGATATTTTGAAATCAATCATTTTTAGTGCTCCTTTAGTTTTTGGCTTTTGCGTCGACTTCCAGTTTAACCAGATGCAGCTGAATACCAGTATTTTACATGGAGCGACTGTCTATCTGACCTCCACAACCCAGTTAGTACTGGGTAATACGATATCCAGATATTACATTTATACCGCCCATGGGCCTCTGACTTGGCTTTACATGCCGTCGAGAAATATATCACAAATACTGCTTTGATTTCCTCACGAGGTTTTGTTTGACTTGCTTCGGGTATGTGACAATTATACAATACGCACATGAATCCGAAAAATCAGAGGTGTCTTGGGTTCGAACTCGAGACTTATGAGTTGGCAGTCCGTTGGTCACACCACACCACTAGGCTAGCACTGCTGACCTAATTGACAATGACATCGTGAATTCACGACCAATGAATCGATTTGCACTTGTTTCAGCACCATGTTTGTTACAATGGATGTCCTCCTACACAAACTAGTTAATAGCGGCTAATCGTGGAAGCCCACTCACTGTGTTAATCAGATTACTAGTGTAAAACAAAGTAAGGTTAAGGGCACTCGGCAACGTACCTAACATAGATACTTACTATTTATTTTAAACTAACTTTTGCCCGTAGCTTGCTCGCGTCAATTTAGAATGAAAGAAATGTGAAATGAAATTGATTGGGTTTCCACACGTCTCCTCTCCGCTCCACTCGTCTCCACTTTGGTGGAGTCCGAGCCTAGCCCTTCTTCTTGAGCGTAGTGGTGGTACACTGCTATCGGTCGCAACTTACGACTTGATGTCATAGGTTCGAACCCACTAGAGCTCCTACTATGTCTCAGCAGTGTGGTGCTCAGGGTAAGTTTTAACCTGAACTATCATTTGACTTTTAAAAACTACCCAAATTCACGTAATAATAATTTGTTATAATTCTGACAGGGTAAGTAACTCACTCAAAATATAATTATATTAATACCTGATGGAATTAATATAATTATATTTACCTTATGACTGTTATTTAGTTAGGTGCTGCTAGTTGTTTTAATTCTTATAGATAAGCTAATGTTGACAATAACAATTAATTTCCTATAATAACTATATTAATTGTATCTTTATTACTTACATGAGGATAATGTAAAAACAAGTAGTGCCTGTTAGTAACTCCATTTTGTTATTGTCCTCGTGATAAAACGTCAGAGATTTTAATAGTATGAATAGTAGTAATTTAAATGCCTTATAATGGTATTTCTTTAAAATGCTTTCTATAGAAACATTGTTTTCAATAATATCAATCACCGATTTGGTAAGTACGTTATTTCTATCTAAGAATTATTTCTTTAAAAGGATATAGGAGCACATAACCTGAAGCCAGTGCAACGAGATTAATGCCATCAATTAGACACAAAGCCAGACTTGGGCTGATTCAGAATTCCTGGCGGAAAATATCCTGTTGACGACCAGGGGTCCAAAGGATTCGAAACATGGCCACCATAAGATCAGCGACACAGACCTTAAAACGACATACAGAGGAGCTCGCGGCTAAATAATAACAGCCGCCTGGTTAGATCTTTAGGTTAAGCCGCACTGGTCTGGTTGGTCTGTGGATGCGTGACATACCGAGTTTCCTCCGTGCCTCGGAAAGCACGTTAAACCATTGGTCCGGGCTGTCTTTTGACAGTCAAAAAAGCCCAAAAAGTCTGACAACCAGTCTTACCAAGGGGTATCGTATTACCCCGTACTAAATTGGCTATGGAGGTCAGATGGGCACTCGCTCCATATAAATTCCTGGTATTCCAGTTGCATCCTAGGTTAGACTGGAAGCCGACCCCAACATAGGAAAGGGAAAAAGGAATGGGAAAAGGCTAGTCAGATGATGATATACAAATTGGACATCAACTTTGTGTAATTTTTCCATTATTGTAATATATCGATTATAGTCGAGGAGAGTGTGAATAATCTACCTATTTATCCTATAATAAAACAAACGAATGGCGCAGCGGTACTGAAGCTGCCTAAGGTATTAGGGTCCCGGGTTCGAATCCTGGTAGAAGCAAATGTTTGTGTGATGAGCATGGACATTTGTTTCCGAGTCATGGATGTTTATATGTATTATAAGTATGTATTTACAAACAAAGAGTATCTATGTAGTATATCAACTATCTGGTGTCCACGACACAAGCCTCGTTGCTTAGTGTGGCGCTGTGTGTAATGTCCAGCGATATTTATTATTATTTATTTAACGACACTAAAAGTTCACTTGACCACTTTTTTCTGAATGAACACAGTGTGTCATTGACTTGTAAATAAAAATAAACTTTTGCTTTACTGCCAAGAGTTCCAAAAAAAGAAGTTTTTATGTCGATTTTGTGACTTATTTCATAGAATTGTAGACTTTGTAGTGAAGGGCGATACGGAAATAAATGGTTTTTGGGAATTACGTCACAGGCTGAGACTATTTACGTGTTTTTTGGCTAAGAAGTTAAATTTATGAGATTTTTTAATTTGTTGTTGATGTTAATGAACTCTTAGGTAAGAAAATAGTTTATTTTTGTACTTCTGTAGGTATCTTTTTCTGGCACTTATTTAAATATATTTCTCTGTAAACTTAAAATGTCACTTGGGATATCTTCCGTGATTATAGTTTATTTTGAGCTCGCGATCTCAACAGTGTTTGAAAAACCGGTATGGGTCGGAATTATGGAAAAAAAATCCATGTACGGATGTGGGTACCTTTATGAGCGTAAACTAAAGATCATTTCAACAGACTTCAAACTTGTAATCCCCGTAGGATCCCTTTAGTATGTCCATATTTCGCTAGTTATGTTTGAGTCCCAATTTAACAAAAACAAATGTCCTGACTCCTGAGAAAACTGAAACTCGAAATTCTCATACGTGATACCAAAATCGCCTGTTATCGGTTCGTTTATCGTTGGGCCACCTTCTGTGATGCTAAGTGTAGTTGGGGAGAGGCTATTGCCATCAACCAGACACAAACCGAGATTATAGCCTACTGGACACTTTTGCATCAGTAGTGTTTACGACCATTAGATCTACAGACATTCTTAGGTAAGTCATCATTGTCTTGCGCTCATCCCAATTAATTAGTGCTCGGCGCAGCATGTCATCTTCTTCCAGACTTCTCTATTACTCGTCATCTCATCCGACACCTCCTTTCTTGCCATGTCATCCATCACAAAGGCTTTCTTAGGTTAGTAAATTGGTTTATTTGGTACGTACTATTAGCATCTACTTCAAGTTAATAATATGAATTTACCTAAATCGGCAAAATGTTACTAAGTTTATCAACTTTTTATGGCAGTTTCTGTCCCAAGATTCAAAGTTCTGATTCATTTGTGTGTGGTCTGCAAAAAAAAAAACTGAAGCCTATAATATGATTGAACGTGACGTTCAAATAAAATTATTTACATCTCGTAGGCGTTCCGGCGTTCTGTGTGCGCTTGGAAACGAAAACGTAAATATTAAAATATCCTCCTTTAATACTTCAGAAGTGGTAGATAAAACGGTTTACGACTTATTGCTTAGTCAACTATACAAGCATAATCTATACTAATTATTATAAAGAGGTATTTGTTTGTAAGTATCTATGTAGGGGGTAATCTCCGGAACGAATGATCCAATTCAAAAAATTCTCTAAATTATATTTATGTCATGCAGACTAGCCGAGCTATTATAATTTTTGCGGACGAAGTCGCAGGCGTACTGCTAGTCAACTGTTCTATGTAAGCATATAATCAACTATACAACAGTAGACGCACTACTTGGATGCATGTACCATGAGCTCGGACTTTATCTGGTCATTTTTAAAACAATATCCAGTGCACACGATCTCCACATCTGTTTACCACCCATAACGAATCATCGACACGAAGAAGAAGAAGAACTACTTATTGGTCTTATTGTTTCGTTTATTCCTTTTTTTAGCCGTGTGGTATCCGGCAGAGTAGAATAGAACCAACCCATTACACTCACGGGTGTCGTATAAGGCGACTAATGTCTGAGGCAGAACACCTTGCGCCTCCGTAGACCAGAGAATGGGCAGCAGCGTTTTCTGTTAGTCTTTCATTACTGCGATCTCCAATCCGCCTGCCAAGCGTGGAGATTACGGCAAATTCCTCCCATCATGGGAGAGGTTTATGTCAAGCAGTGGACTTTATGGGCCGATGTTGTTGTTGTTGTTCCTTTAAACACATTTTTTTTTACGTTTTTTAATAATTCCTAATAAAACTATATAAAAACATTAAAAAATATGAAAAACAGTAGTCCACCAGCGCTGGGAACAGGGTCCGAGCTGCCGGTGGTCAGGGCTTTTGAGAGAGGAACCTCCTAACAATACGTGCCGTGTCCAGAAGTACTGCGCACTGAATCAAGCCTTTGATCCAGCTGCCAAGCGAGAGCCTCCTAAGATGTTGGTCTTATTATAATTATTTTATTTTTTCTTTCGACCCTTTTTTCATTAACAAAAACAAGGGAACAGATGCTGCGATGCTATTGGTTGATGAGCTTAAATAAGCGCTTCAATAGCGACCGAATGCTGCAAGCAAAAAGAGTCGTATTGGTGGTGAGATTTCGTCCGAGATCGTACATAAATAAATAAAAATAAAAAAAATGTTTATTTTCAGACAACTAAGTCCATATAAGAGGTTAATAATAGAAAACTATGTTAGAACAATAAAAAAATGCACTCTGAGTGCATTATAGGCATGTATACATACCTTCGTCAAGTTAAATAAAAAACTATTGTTCTGACACTGATTATTTAAAGTCTATCTCCGCTGGTCGAGTGGTCGCAAGAGCGATTATTGAGGATGACGTCCTGGGTTCGATTCCCAGGTCGGGGAAAGTGTTATTGGGTTTTTCTATCAGGAATTTCTCAGTAGCAGCCATGGAGTCTAGACTTGTGCCGGGTTGATGGCAATAGGCTCGCTCCGTATTAAATGGGACTTTAAAAAAAAACATAACTGTCAAAATATGGGTGTATTAACTCTGCCTAACCCTTCGGGGATTACAGGCGTGATGTTATGTTTATGTATGTACATTATGGTTCAGATTTAATCATAGTTTTATCAGAATTCAATTTTAAACTTCATAAAATTCCAATAATAATTTTATTACAACAAAAGGTGTAACTTTTTTTTTTTATAAGAATGTACACGATCGAGCAGTAACCGTGTTAACCCCGAAGGGAAAGATATGGGAGTCATTGGGAGAGGCCTTTGCCCAGCTGTGGGATGATCAGGCTAAAACTTAACAGTAACAATGTTACCGAGAGTTTGGGCAGTAAGATAGCTTACCTTGGCCTTCGCTGAAAATTGTAATCGTTGCCAAAAAATAAACAAAGAAAGTTAGATGGCCAAAAATGGAATGTCATTTTCTTTTGTTATTCATATTATAAGTGTTGGTATTTAAAGGAGTTTTTTTTTCAGACGGTTTTTTCGCAGGTTTTTACCGATTAACTTAGCTGTAATGCTGTTTAAGTTACTCTTTACGTCTTACCCTTTCTTAGTATTTTATAGTTTTCAGTTTACTTTGGACCGTTAATCGGTCCAAGATTACGAATTATTAAAAAATATATCGTTGTTCTATATTATTCAGTTATTTTTAAAATACTCGTTGTCTACGGTACTGTTGTATAAAAAATTAACCAAAAAGTGTGACTCAACCGCACTTAAAAGTCTAAATACTAGTAAGTATATTAATACAATATTAAATCCACTTACTTAGAATCATCGCACCTAACAGCATACCCCGCCAACAACAAAAACAAAAAAGTTTTCATTTTCACACACTTCACTTAAAAACTCCTTTTAATATTTTCCATTTAAAAAGAAAACGTTCACGCAATGCTTGTCAAACGTTAAAAAAAAACAATTCCAAATTTAAACTTGAAAAAAAAAGTTAGGAATAAAAAATAAAAATACGTTTCGCGCCAATTTTTGACGTGTAGTAGTGAATGTGATGTGGAGCAAGGCGCGCTCTCGACTCCACGTGCGAGTCGATTATGACAATATTAAATACTACTATACTGTGGTCGATTCTCGGTCGTAGTTTAAGAGCCAGTGAGTGATTCGTTCGTTTTATCTTGTAAACAAAAATATTATTTAGGTAACCTCAGAGTTTGTTTCGGAATTTTTTCTCAGTGTAGTCAGAGGAAAAACACCGACCTAATCTAGCTTAAAAACATAACTTATTGTGCCGTGTAAAACTGTTTATTTAAAACACATAGGTACAGGAATAAAAATATCATTTAACAACCGGATTCGAAAAAAATGCTAAGATTGTTTGGTCATGAAAAATCAATTAGTAAACGGAGACGAATAAAAATAATTATTTACAAGGCAGATGATAAATGATCTTTTGCAAATAGGTTTTTACAAACGCTTTTACACGTCACATTTCTTAAAACTAGATGGGGCCGGTGTTTCGTACCTGACTACTCTGAGAAGAAACAGCCGAAACAAACTCAGAGAAGTCTCTTTTGAAGTCCAGACATAATCTTGCTCTATTCACATGAGGACAATGCAGATTAGTGTCTGAGATGGTCTTTTGAAGAAAGAACCACACAGATTTGAGTGGACCTGTCCAGTCAGTGCAAGCATTTGTCAGTTATCGTGTAGCTCGACTTATAACTCAAGGAGCTCAACGACACGACGAACAATACCAAAGGAAGGACATGAGAGAGCAATGAGGAGCTCGTGGCTAAATAACAGCCGCCTCGCAGCGAGTCGATTTTCAAGGTTAAGCCTGGCATGTCAAGGTCAGTCCGTGGATGGGTGACCATCATTACATACCGAGTTTACTCCGTGCCTTGGAAATCACGTCAAGTCCCGGCTGTCATTTGTAGATCTTTGACAGTCGTTACAGGTTACTATTGGCCCGAATGTCCGACAACCAGTCTTACCAAGGGGTATCGTAATACTCAGTACTAACTGGGTTGTGAAGGTCAGATAGGCAGTCGCTCCACGTAAAATACAGGTATTCAGCAGCATCCGGTTAGACTTGTGAGTTTCTGCCGAGCTCTATGGGAAAAAAAATAACTTTATGTTTATTTATGACTAGCGGACGTCACGCGGTTTCACCCGCGTCGTTCCCGTCCCCGTAAGAGTACGGGGATAAAGTAACCTATTATACTCAGGGTGAATGTAGCTTTCTAATGGTGAAAGAATTTTTGAAATCGGCGCAGTAGTTTTTTAGTTTATTATTTACAAACATACATACATACACACAAAAATACAAATCTTTCCTCTTTATAATATTATAGAGTAGATGTAGATTGAAATCTAGTGGAGTTCTGTTTGTTTATGTTTATAAATACACTGGAATATTTTGAAATGAGATAAGTGGGTCAATAGAACAGAATAGATAGGAGAAAGTATCTAAATGATAACAACAGAAATAAACACTATCAGCTAGAAGGAAATTTTATTCGAAAATTGTCCATTGACTGAGTTTATTTCTAAAAACTTTTTATTTATTTCCATACTCGAAGGGTAACCAATGGGACCCTATTACTTCCTATGCCTTCGCTGTACGTCCGTCCGTCTGTCAGCGGGCTGTATGTCATAATCCGTAATAGGTAGACAGTTGAAATTTTCACAGAATGTGTACTTCTGGTGCCACGAAAATAAATTTAAAATTAAAAGGTTGCTCCATAGTACGATGGTACGGAACCTACTTCATGCTTGAGTCCGACTCGCACTTGGTCGCTTTTCTCTGTTTTTCTACTATCTCAGATTAAAACATTAGACGTAAAAACAATTCTAATTATGTTAGTTGCTCAACCCAAAGTGACCCTAAAAATCCCCGAAGACAAACATGACATTTTAGGAACCCGTAATTGTACAATCCCAAAGTTGTTTACATTGTTAATACCCGACAAAATAAATATGACCCGATGATATGAAGTTTCTTGATAAAAAAAGAGTTTAATTAAGTCCAATGACATAACTACTATTCGTAGTAAATATCAGATGGATTTTTGATTTGATTGAACTTTGTATGTTTACTTATATGAGGTCGTAATTAGAAGGAAGAAATTTCAAAATTTGGACATGATGATGTAACATCTATTATACATGTTAACATGGGTAGGTTTTGGCTTGTTAGGGTAAACACCAGAACCTCCTGTATAGTTCTAAATACAGTCAACAACACATCATGGAATCAAAAACCGACAAATTTCTTCTTCATCTCCAAACAATAGAGCTTATTATCTATTGGGGAAATTTTACAGTTTGTGGTTTACTTTGTACCCATTCCATTTTGACCGCGCGCTTAATAGGGGGCGCTTGGGTAATGTTTTCACACGGGCGCTACATGGGCTAGAGACGCCTCTGTTAGCAGTATATGTATGTATATTTGTATTTACGTATGTTCCACCGTAGCGCCTAAACTATTCATCCGATTTTGATGAACAAGGTGTCAATCGATTCGTTATTGTAGCCCCGGTGACATAGGCTACTATTTTAATCGACTTCGACAATAAAATGAGTTATTTTTACCATGTAAACCCCGATTTAATTTAGAGCGTGATTTTTCAGTAGTTGGGTTTTTTTTTCCTGAATAATGCCTCTAGAGCTATCATTTTTTTAATAAAATCATGGTCTACTGTAGACACGATCTCGTCAAAAATGTTGTGATATAATCGGTCTGTGCTGCAGCTGTCCCATCATACTCTACGGGAGCAGGCTCGGCAATAGTTTTTTCAAATACCTAGTTTTCAAATTCCTCAAAGGCCCTGTTCCCTCTTAATAGAGATAAATAGTTTTGAGAACAATATTGCGTAACACATGTTTGCGAATTAAACTGTTTTATTTTTTATTTTTAAAGCATATAGAATATTTCTAGATCAAGCGACATATTGGTAGACCAAGGCGAAGATAGCGGGTCTAGCTTGTTTTAAATCTAAATGACTAGCAACGATAATGATTATATATTCATAATCAGTAACAATGCATTATGAAAGTATACCTACCTACAGGGTGTCTCAAGGCCCACACGGAATGAAAGTACCTTAGATATTGAATGTAGGAAGTTTTACTGATATGATTTTAAAATAATTAAATTTGTGTTAAAACATTTTTACTTGGAATCGAACTCAACACAAATGTGAAAAAAAAATACAATTACTGATACAAATACAAATACTATGATAACGGTCGAAAGTGATAATTATAAAGACTTTTAAATTTTCATTTTTTTATCCTAAATAACATAGGCTGTACCATCGTGAATAAAAGGAAGACTATGAAATTTAACATTTTATTTAGAAATTTGTTTATTATAGATAAATTGAACTTGAATGTATTATTTCAAACATTCACCATGCAAAGATAAGTAAATTAACATGGAGCGAAATACTAACTACTAAATCTACAAAATGGATTACATTTTAACTTTTTGGTCAAATAAATTGATTGTCGGTGATTCTCTATGAAAACGACCGACCCGAACCGTGCACCTTTTTCGACGTTTTATAAGTACCCAAGGCCTATGTGAAATAAATATTTTAATTTTAAAGCTGTTGACCGCGACCTTTTCAATTAATTAATTTATGTAATTCAGACTAAAGATCCATAAAATGTTAGCATTTTAATCTTAAACATATTGTTAAGAATAAAATTACAATAACGCAGTTCTTATTATTCTAAGTTCAGTTGCTCTAGATCTTTTTTTCATTTGTTTTGCAGAACAAAATTTTAAATAAAATCCGATTTAAATCGAGAAGTAATATTTGTATAATAATTTCACTCAGGCAAAGGTTACGGCACTTTACAACAGCTAGGTAATAAATAAAACATTGATTCAGATTTTTAACTAATAAGTATCTTTAACCGACTCTAAAAAAGGAAGAGAGGTTCTCAAATCTCTGAATCTTTTTTTGTATGTTGTTCACCGATTACTCGAAGACGCCTGAACCAATTTGGAAAATTCTTCTGTAGTTTGAAAGAATATACTTATAAGTTGGTCCCATAGAAATATTGTCATGATCTGATCATGAACTTCCGAGTTAGGGTACGAAACTCTTCAATATAATAGACACCAAGTCTGTCGTGATTGGTGCAATCGCTTGGATATTTTGTCATACCCAAAGAATGTCATAGCATGCAAAACAAAACACAATCAATAAAAAAAAAAGTCCTCACGATCTTAGCACAATCAACTGTCAGTAACGTCAGTAAGTACGAAATTCACCCTTACTGCTACATAATAAGTGTTTTCTAAATATGTCACTGGTTTCATGGATGCATGGATGGTCTGTACGTCGGCCTCGTCCTTCATTGTATTATTTTCTAAAAACCAAACGTGATCAGAATATAATTATATTAGAAAAGAATTCTTAGAAACACGGTTACAATAAAACAGTCGTATAGACTGGAGTGTAAGGCGAGTACACACGAGTTCGGGTCGGCACTTTCAATACGATAGTATTTGTTAAATAACGATGCCGTTGCGAAACAATTACCACTCCATATTCGGCTTTTATACGAATTATACGGTTCGGGCCGATCAGCAACAAACTCGGGTCGGGTCGGCACAAGATGAGTTAAGCTGGGCGGCTTTTCCCAAATGTATAGCGGTATAGGTAACATAACTATGAAATCACTGTATTGTGCTGCATGGTTTTTTTGGTCAGAAAAATCAGTAAATACGCCACCATCTTGTTTTTAACCGACTTCTAAAAGGTGGTTATCCATTCGTCAGATTTTGTTTCAATACAATTTTCGCATACGCCGCTGTACCGACTCGAACCTTATATAGTGTGCAGCACTCCTTAGTAAGACGTTGACAATAACACGTCCGAATGGACTGGAGTGTATAATCAAATGGTTGTTTGTCACTCTCTCTGCAGGAAATTATTAATTTTGATGTGTTTGTTGTCGTGTTTGGTAGATTTGGGGCATGTTTTCACCAGAGGAGTCAAAGAAGGCTGTTATTTTGGACGTTGTTTTTTCTGGCTGTTTTTGTATTAGCCTGTACTGTTCCGTTGCTGGGCAAAGACCTCCCCTAATTCCTTTCATTTGTTTTTTTTTTCGTGCCTCCTCGAACCAGCCTGTTTCCGGGTCTACGTCGCCGGCACCCTCTTCCGGCAACCATCATAGTGAGAATTTTACCCAGCTGTCATTGCATGCATCAACACAGAATCCAAATAACCCAAAAACCCTTAACATACCAATTTATTTGAGATCGCAGCATATCTTTTTTCATACTTCTCTATTTGTCGTCATCTCAGCAGTCAGCCAGTCACCCTTTGTAGATGTATTCTCCTTGGTTACTACTAAATGAAAATTTAAATAATGGTGTCGATTCTGTTGTGCACAAACTAAAGTTAATTCATGCTATTTCTATCATTTACTAAAAGGCAGTGCGAGAAAAAGACGGCTATAGCTATGAACTAAGTTAGAGATGTCAAACTAGTTCTTGCGCTTCACCGTGTTTTTAGTCGACATGTTTTTACGTGCACCCTTCATTTGTATGGAAATATTAGTTCCAACTAAATTTGACAGCTCTAAATTACACCCGTCTCTTTCTCGTTTTTTTAGAAAGAAAAAGATAGCAATAGCCTAAATTAAGTTTAGTTTGTGCACAACAGAATCGACACCAATGACTGCATCTTGCAGAAACGAGAAAAAAGGTGTAGTACCTACCTAACAATCAAAATATTTCATTGGGTCTACAGGTTTTGAATAGAGAAAATCTAGGCCAGTGTTTATTTATTTCTGTGGATCAAGTTATACATTATTCATAAATACCATTACCGGTATCCTATAGTGTCACAGAAGTATTTTTCCATTGAATTTTTTATCTAATACAAAAATAGTTCCAGACCAGAGGTCAGTGACACTCTCTTATTAAATATACAGTGTCTTTAAATGACTAACATAACATAAAATCACGTCCGTAATTCACAAAGGGTAAGGTAGAAGTGTAGATGTAAAAAGTACACCCAAAGTTGTTACATTTTGGAATAATCTGCATTATATCCCATTGCAATATCCTTTGAAAAGATTTCCAGTCTAACCAGTATTTTCATGGAGTGACCGCTTATACCACCTACCTTCACAACCCAGTTAGTACTGGGTAATACGATACCCCTTGGTAAGACTGGTTGTCAGACTTTTGGGCCACTGACTACTTAACGAATGTCAAAGATCTACAATTGACAGCCAGCACCAACGGCTTAGTGTGCTTTCCGAGGCACGGACGAAACTCGGTATGCCACGGTTGATCACCCGTCCACGGACCGACCACGGCAAGTACGCTTGAACATCAAGCAACAAAGTATTAAAATAAATAAATAAACTCCACAACAGTACCTCGAAATCTAAGTACCCCTTTAAACAATGCCACCATTGATATTATCCTCAAAGCCAACTCTTTATAATAAATTAGTCTAAATATTTACATGTAACAATATTATGCTTGCATCAGCACCAACGTCAGTGTTTTCTTTTGTGAGCGTATCGCTTGGTCAGCACTTGAACACAACACGTGTTCCCAGGAAGTGCATGTTATGGCTGGCCATAGTTCAAGGAATTGCTAAGAATAACAACAATATAACACTTCTCGTGTATTCCCCGATGGGTGAAGGCACAGCCACACTACGCCAACTATGTTTACGCCAAATATGTCTCATATGATAGGGGACGAACCTATTGCGTTAATCGAGCACAAATCCTCACTCCAGGTTGCTACTGATAAATTCCTGATAAGGAAACTCAATAACACCTTCAAACACTGTTTTAAGCTTTCACGGGTTAAATACGGCTTTTAATATTTACGCGATATCGGGAGCTCAAAATTTCAAATAATCACTAGAGACCGGATTATTATGCAACATAAAATCGACGAAATATACACCATATATGGTGTAATGTATATTTATTGCAAATATGCACCATAAATGCTCATAATATGCAACAAACGTGCAACATAAAATTAAAATAATTACCTTCTACTAAATATGTTTTTTACTCGTACCTACTGCATTTTCGACTAGATTTTTTAAAACCGAATTGGGTTCCTAATTATGTATTTGTATTATTTGTAGTACGATTGAGCCTTCAGTCTATTAAATTAAAATATTTTTTATAATTTGAAACCAATTGATCTACTTCAATGGGCACTAATTGAATTTAGGTGCATTTTTGCATGTTTCCACTTACGAGTATAAGCATATAAAAATAAAGGAAACTTGCCCAAATATGCAAGATATCCCGATTATAGCTAAAATATGCATTATCTTCAAAAAACACCACAATATGCAAATGCATATGCAAGTATGCATGTGAATATAATCCGGCCTCTAATAATCACCAATAATCACGACCGCTAGACCAACGATGAACGAAGCAGTCCACAATGATTTCTTTTGTAAACTTATCGCTTGCCCAGCACTTGAGCGAAGATACACATTACTGTGTTATGGCTGGCCAACTTCAGAGAATTGATAGGAACAAATGACGCAGTTATGATGTAGTACCGACGTCAAACTAAAAGGAAATTCCTAAAGGTGCAGAAAGTATAGAAACTCCCTAGGCCCATGTTTCAGACTTAGGCGAAGTATGAGTACGTATGTATGGTGGTATACATCTCTTTGCTTACCTGAGTTTAGAAAATATAGTATATCGTGCCTTGTAATACCCGAAGGGTTAAGCACAGATGTACCTAATAGTGCACCCACATTTCGCCAGTTATGTTTAAGGACCCATGTTATAGGATGCGTGCCTATTGCCATCAACTGGGTACAAATCTAGACTCCATGGCTGCTACTGAAAAAATCCTGATGGATATACCCAATCACAACTTTTCCGACCCGGGAATCGAACCCAGGACCTTATGCTCTGCAGTCGCGATTGCGACCACTAGGCTGACGAGGGAATAAAATAACTTTTTACCAAAAAACGGGTGACACAGAAGAGTGATATAAAGATTGAAGATTCAGCATAATGTCTGAGTCATATATTGTCTCTTAACGGACAAGCGTTCAGATTAAGATTTCAGATTTTTATCGAATTTTTGCTCGGACAGAATATATGGCCAGACCAATCAAACTTTAGCTTGGCGGCTTTTTGAGCAACGTCATGCGCAGTGTGGTGTTGCGTATATGGTCGCCACTTCATCATCATACAGCAACATCCATAGCAGCAGCAGTAGCATAGTCACGGCACGCGGTACGGCACGCGGTACGGCACGTAATAACCAAAATAACCACGATATGGAGCCCTGACACAGCCAGAATGCGACGCGGTACACCTCGCTGGAGATGGCGGGACGAGCTGGACAAAACCAACGACCAGTGCTCCACATTGGCCTTGGATCGAACAATTTGGAAGTCATGGGGAGAGGCCGTTGCCCAGCAGTGGGATGACACAGGCTAACAGTAACAGTAACAGTTACTTTGCTCAGAGCAAAATTCTTGAGTCGTGTTCACTTCAACTATAAGATACGTTATTTTACAGGAAATAAGTATTGGATGTTTGCTTTTTTGATTATTGCTTTGTCTTCTACGAGTTGTTTATGTCTCAAGAGAAAGGCTGTAAAGTATGTATTGTTGCTTCAACAATACATACTTTACACACTTTATAGTAGCATTGTGTAAATTTGTGTGTATCGATTGAATATGGATTTTAGAATAGCACACTCTTCTTATAAGACACAGGTATTTAAATGTAAATCACACTTACATTATGTTATGTTATTTAACGATCGTAACTATTGCAATTGTAATTAAACTGTAATGTAAATCCGGCTGCTGTGACACTGCAGGCTCTCTCTATAAGAGTTGACAGTAGGGTTGCCACCTTTTTTTAAGACCTTTTTTTCGGACGAATAAAGTATTTTTTCATTTTGGTAGAACAAAAATAAAGTACACAGCCTAAAAAAAGAGTATTTTTTATTATTTTTCATTATTTGTCGTTAAAAACGTATTTTTTGTTGCTCCTAGCGACATTTAACAAATATTTGTCATTCTTGAAGATATTTACAGCCTCTTTGCAATCAAAATTTAAGTTAAAATATCTAATCAACTCGTTTTTTTATGAAATTTAGGGCAGCTCTATACTTTTCGTCTCTCTACTTTACTTTCATATGGAAAAGACGCGGCGTTTGATAATATTGAACGTTTCACTGAGAGATTCACAGAGCTCGGTGAAACGTTCAATATTATCAAACGCCCCAATATTGTGGCTGTGGATACCAGTTGTTCCTGTTTATTTAGTCTCATAAGTACTCATAACCAGTAACAAGGCAGTAACAATCAGTTTTACGTAAGTCGTAAATAGAGTATTTTAGCGTACTTTATTAGTGTCGTAGATTATAAAGTACGCCTACATGAAAAAGAGGACAATACTCTATTTTAGAGTACGGGTGGTAACCCTAGTTGAGAGAGAGTGGGCAATGCTGTAATCCACGTGTCTTATTTTTTTTTTAATTGAGGACCCGATGCTTTTCTCAAGATGTTCCTTAGGGTTTTAAGAGCAGTGGAAACGAAATCATCATCTGCCCATGTTTTTTTCTTCCATTCTCGTCTGTCAACCGTCCACCTAACATTTACTCTTTTTTATTTCATAAGTATTCCTCACACAATCCATCCAATTATTTATGGAAAGTAACGCGCCTCCGTGACCGTGAATCAGTACTGTTTTCACTGGATTTTCCAAGATTTTCTCTCATCATCTGACCGTTGCATCTGGAAATTGGTCAAAAAATTTAGAATTGACATATTTTTAAACATTCTGACAGTCAATCTTCTCATGGGGTATCGTATTAGGAAGTATTATATTATCTGTGGTATTAGCCAGTACCTAAGTCGTGGAGACTAAGTGGTCGCTCCATGTAAAATACTGGTATTCAGCTTGATTCTGTAAGACTGGAAGCCGAACTTAACATAGTTTATCTACACCTATGCTATAAATCCTCTATAAAAGTATCTGAAACAGTTAGCTTATGGCCAACATTAAGGCGATTAACACACTGCCACGCACCACGCAGCGTAGCGCGTAACAGCCAGTGTCATAATAATCATTATAACACCCAAACGGGTGTTATAATGTTGTACTAAATTTCATTATGCAACTCGTTTTAAAAAAAGAACATTGTCTAGCACGTGCGATTCACTACCACAGCGCCGTAATTAAAAAAAAACTTATAGGTTAATTCGAATTCAAGTCGAATCCCGCCATTTTTGTTCGATATTAGTATTGCATTACTTTGTTGTTTACAAAAATGAGTGATATAAGCTTTGTGTATTTTAATAATTGTACAATCCAAAATGTAATAGTACATTATGGTACAAGTGTGTAATGTTGGTGATTACCGCTGAGGCGCGATTGAGACCCGAGCCGTCAGGCGAGGGTCTTAAGAGAGCCGAGGACGGTAATCATCAATACACACGTGTGTCATACGACGTTTTTCAACACACTTGTGAAGAAAATAATACAAAAAAAACATTTTATTTAGTAGATAATAGATATTTTTGTCCTTGGAGTTTTAAGGTAGTAAACTTTCCATAACGTTAAGGGCCATTTTCTTCTTATCTAGTACTTGTAGACATTTTAATAGATAAATAAATATAATTTCAACAGTGAAAACGAGTTGTGAAAAATTTTTCGCAAAGGCGGGAAAATTAATCAGTTTTCCTATGCGCGCGCAACTAACAATGGCGATCGGCCATAGACTAAAATAATGAGGATTGTTTTTTTGGATTTTCGCGGATAGCGAATCCACGTACAAAATGGGGAATTCAAAGTTTTCTTTATTACAGAGAAAACAAAAGTTACATTTCAGTGAAATGAGCAAGCAATAGGTACATTAATTTATTTGTACTATTGAAGACGATTTTTTTTATATAGAAACTTTTGTAGGAACAAAGCAACAAGCACCTCAACCAAAAAAAAAAACCTATAACTCACTTGTGAATAATAGTAATGAAAAAGTCACAGTTTGATTATAGGTATCATTATGTGCCTAATTGCGGCGAAATTAGAGCCATTTTATGAGCAAGTGTGTTGAAAATAATTATATTATTACCTATGTTTTGGTTTGTTTGTATTAAATACTCAGCAATTGAATCTTACAAGGAGGATTTATATCATGGATATAGATAAAGTCTTGTATGCAACTGTACATAATTAGGTATTAAAACACTCATGTGATAAACCCACATTCGTGTTTTAATACCCCTCATTATACAATAGTTGCATAAATAACTAAAATGAATATATGTATTTTCTTAAAAAAGAACCCACTATTTAACTTCAACATGTTTATAAATAAAACTACACCTTCTCCTAGACTATAACAAGGCCGAATTAATTGCCGTAGTCAGCAATCACTCCGGAAGTCGGTCTAGTAAAGGTGCACTCATCGATTGCTACTCGATTACTCATCCCGTGAGTCATGTGGCTCAGTTGCCGTGTTGGACGTCTCTTCAAGGGCTTAACGAGATTTATGGCTTGTTAAGATGATGAATTATATTCGTCAGATACAATATTTTTATTTGATTAGTAACATGTGGTTTCAAAAGGGTGGAAAGTTTTGAGTATAAGTGTGGATCGGAGTAAGAGAGGAACAAAAGCATGATGGATAGATTGTGACGTGATTGAGATGGTTGACATGACTAGAAAGAGAGTGACTCATGAGATGACGCCTAAGGCCCAGCGCACACCGCTGGAGGCGCAGCGGAGCGCATTTGAAGACAACAATTTATTATACACCTTAACTACTTGATATACGGTCAATATAAGAAAAAAATCGCACGCGGTACTCGGAGCGCCCTCAAGCTACTACAAAAGCATGCGCGCGACCGTATATCAAGGTAGTTAAGGTTTATATTAAATTGTTAACTTCAAATGCGCTCCGCTGCGCCTCCAGCAGTGTGCGCTGGGCCTACTGCTGATAATGTGAGGAAGAAGAAGACGTGCTGTTACAAACACAAATAAATTAAAAAAGGGCAGGACATTGTTGATGATCATTTGAATTCGAATTATTGATAAGTAAATGTTATTACTCTATAAGAGAATTTCAAGATGAAAATACATTGAAGCATATCCATTGAATAAATAATTTGTTAATCTGACATACTTAAGTATTTTATAATTTTGATAATTTAATCATAATGTATTTGCATGACAAATTTGATGTATTGTATTTTAATTTTATTGTTATACATATAATCTAAGTTTAATTTTAATTTAATTATTTTTTAGTATTGTATTTTCTACCGAACTTGTGACATGAATTTAGTATGTCTCAATGGCGGGACATAGCAGACACCTGTATTTAACACAACATCTTATGAACCTATGATCCACAAATTTGAATTTGAATTTGAATGTTACAAAAGCGACCACAACCGATCCACGCATATTGATTTGGATGTTAAGCTTCTATAGCAGATTAACAAACATCCTTATATTAACGTAAGATAAGCTATTTATGAGTGCGGAGACCTTCAAAAGGAACAGCTTTCTCCATAAGCCAACATCGTAATCGAAAAATCAGCTGTCCCATCTGAAACTTCAATACCTCTACCTAAATGATACAGTGATTTAAATTTTAATTGATTAAACTCATATCGCTAATAAATTACTAACAACGTTACATATTGGTAACCGATAATATGTGACATAACGCATTCTTGCATCACAGACGTGATACTGTCGAAAACAAACAAGTGCTTATATGTACACAATAATCGTATTACGCACATGTTAATTTTATAGTTAATTAATAATATACATTTGTTGTGTTAATTGGTATGTGACTAGATGATGGTCCTAGGAGATAGACAAAACAAAAAGTATGATCACGGCGATTGTCACCTCTCGGCTAAATAATAACAGCCACATGGGTCAATCTTCGAGGTTAAGCAACGCTTGGCGAGGTCGATCCGTGGATGGGTGGCCACTCATTACATAACGAGTTTCCTCCGTGGAGGGGAGGAGGCCTGTGTCCCAGAAGCAGGGTGGAGGGGAGTATGCAATGATAATTTTCGAACAAAGCTCCCTATCTCTTGTACTACAAGGAAACATACAATTTTCCTAACAACCCTTTTGATAACGTGTGTCGGTATTACCCAACGCCCTACATAACTTGATACCTGCAATTCGGCACATTTACGATATTCTTATCATCATTTCCGTACATTAATGTAATTTGATGGTTCAAGTCGAACTGGTTCGGTGCGCATCTACCAAACGTTTGATAAGGTTTTACAAAGTTATCCTACGTACTCAGTTACGGGAAATACGACTTAGTTTTAAAGGAATAAGGATTGTTTTGGTGGTAAAAGTAAGTTGGTGGTTTCAATTCGTTGTTTTTATTGCAAATAATTGAGTCATTAGCCACAGTGGAAACGAATGCAGTAAGCCAAGGTTGTGCAAATACGAGTATTTGTTTAAAGCTTATTTTGTTAACCTATCGAAACTGACTGATATATTGGGTAAATATTTTTGTGAATTACAAACAGGGAATCTTTTATTAATTGGAAATCATTATTTAATGTGAATGGTTTTTATAGCACATTTTCGTTAACAAGTTCAAGTACGGACTCATTTTTTATTAAATGTGGTTTAGTATGTATAATCACAGATTGATAGATAGACAGACAGATAGATTTGCGTCACGTCTGCTTAAATAAATAACAATTAATAAATTTAACTTTTATTTTCAGACTACAGTCCATAGTTTTGTCAGTATTTTAGTATTGTTTACAACTTAATTTTTTAACTATTTATTTATATGACTGTCTCCAGCCAGTATCTCTGGAAGGGGCAGTCCGGTCTGGCGGCAATCATCTTCAAACTGCTATTGTCACTACCATGCAGTCACTACGCTGCAGTAAGTAGGCCGCTTTCTTTCGCACGATAGCGTGGAAGCCATCTGTACCTCTACCATGAGTTTACACAGCCAAAACTCGCTAGCGTCTCCGTAAATTGCTTGTATAAAATATTGTACAGCGCCCCTAGCGGTCACAGAAAGAATTAAAATTCGTACCATGAGCACTATAGATTACGATAGATTAAAAACCTAACGAAATCTATTCGATAGTCACTAACGTTTTTCAGCTGTCACCATACAAAATGGTACCATGACTCACTAATTTCACTGAAGCTATCGAATAATACGCTTACGATAGTAGTTACGTAGCTCACTAGCATTTTGTCGTATGAAACATGTGTTTACATTAAAATTATATACGTTTTTGAGTCTAATACAGTCAAAATAATGTCTGCAAGAGCTTATTTAGCATAGTTATTGACCATATGTTAGTGACCGCTGAATTTGAAGACAAACGACGTGAACAATGTGAATTCAAGCCGAAATGAGAATTCATGTTGGATACCAATTGGAAAATAAAAGTGAAAGAAAGTTTATTTAACTTCACATCTCTCTTTAAGTATATAAGTAATATTAGAAAACGTAATTTCTTAAAATGTAAATTATTGATTTATTTATTTCATAACAATTCATACAATACATTGAAAAGAAAGTTGAAACATACCTTTCTATGAACTCCACCAACAATGTAAACTGTGAGACATTGGTCTTGATTATATTTAATAATCTGTTTGAATCCATTATTGTAAACTTTTAAATCACACAACACAGCTCTGTGACACAACGTACAACGTCAACAAACAAAATTACAAATTGAATAGACGACCTTGACATAATAGAAGCCATAAAAATTCAAAAACCACTAAATACCATAAGTAGTCCACTAACCGTCAACTTTTCTATTTAGTCGGTTTATTTGTGATATTGAATGTATTAACATTTTTAGCATAGCGATAACAGTACATTTTGAGCTTAAGAACCGTTCTCTCTTCTTATTAGTGGGAAAGAAAGAAACAAAACATAAGTAGCAGTGAGTAGAGTGAAGTTAGCTAGACGAAACGATTTATCGAGCTTACCTTAGCGCCTGCGTAAGACTCCGCAAATCTCATGGTGCAATCATTATCGAAATCTATTTGATCCACGTTAGCACGCTAGCAAATTTTTCGATGACAACTTATGGTAGAGGTACTACTGTGCGAGATAGGGTCGCTCCCAATTACTGAAACATAACTAACATGTAGGTGTTACTATATGGGGCACCTATGTGTAAAACTTCGGGAATTACAGGCGAGATGATATGATAATGATGATGATTTTCAAAAAATTAAAATGCGTGATTAAGACTGCTTATCCTACATTAAATCTAATAAATAAACAATAACGATTCAACTACAAAAGCTTCTACAGCGTCGGGCAATTCGCATACTATAGGTAGTTAACTTTTTTTTTAAATAAAATGAAAACGTATAAAATGACATGAAATTATTCTACTGCAATGAATCATGCTGTGACAACTACAGTAGCACAGTTCTACAGTAAAACATTGTAACAATTATAAAATGCGTTATCAATTACGATAGAGCTCTGCTATTATGAAACAGTAGGACACGCGAAGGAAACATTAATTAATGCTACTCGTTTGGTGTTAATAATAATAATAATTATTTATTTATTTTCTCGCCACAATACACATTGAGTACATATTTTTAGGGAACAGTTGGATACAGTAAGTATATTGCGGGAGACTGGTGCCTAAACTAGGCTTGGGGCCTGTATTTCAGGACACCAGGTCTCCACCCTTTAGGTTACATAATATTCCAAATCAGACAGTGGTCGCGAGTCAATTAACAATTATTACAATGATTCTAAATCTATATAGTGTTAGTATGGTTAGTATTGTGTGGAGATGAAGGAAAGTGTAGAGTGTGGTTTTGTGTAGTGAGTGAGGATGTAAAAGTTTCTGTTGCCTGGACATATAAATAAATAATATTGATGTGAAAAGTATATACCTAGTAAATTTAGTTAATAATAATTGATCTTGATGCTGTAATAAAATGATGTATCTAGCGTTAATTCGTTTTAAACGTTTTTTTGTGGAATTTGTGTTATAAAGGCCTTTCTAGCTTAGCTTAGCTTAAGCCCGCGGCTTCGCCCGCGTGGAGTTCGATAATAGTCCCACGGGATCTTACTACTGAAATAAAAAGTATCCTTTGTTTTAATCCAGGTTATAAACTATATGTGTGCTAAATTTCATCCAAATCGATTTAAGACAATTAAGCCAACGATGTAGATCGATATTGGTATTACCAGATTTTAATTTGAAAAAAGCAATGTCGAGCAAATGTTACTAACATTTGGCTGCCTCATTGCTCTAGGGCAAAGTGTTATTGGGTTTTCCATCAGGAATTTGTCAGTAGCAGCCACGGTGTGTGAATTTGAGTCCGGTTGATGGTAATAGGCTCGCCCCCTATTACATGGGACTTAAAAACATAACTGGCGAATTGTGGGTATACTAATAAGAACACCTCTGCCTAACCCTTGGGGTATTACAGGCGTGATGTTGTGTAAAAATAGAAATTACATTTGCTGGAGCAGTTATGGGAATCCATACTTCTAGTAGCACATAACTGTACTTTACATTATGCCGTAGTCGGGTAATAATTGCGAATAGATCTAGATCTCCCACGCACTGTATTTCCATCAAATCTCCATATGGAAATATATGGGATATACGGATAAATAATTTGACATAAAAAAAAACAAAATCTTTAAAAAAAACCACTCGGGCGCCGTGTCAATGACCTCCCGTTGTATAGATCAACAGATGTTGTTTTTTATAAATATTATCAAAAACACGCTTAGAACGGTGTTTTGATACATTTATTTATATGTACAGAATGTTTTTTAACTGAGAGAGAAAGGAGTTTTAGGATAAATCGGACATCTCTTGTCTGGAATGAAAATCCATTTT
Source organism: Xestia sexstrigata (assembly GCA_941918905.2). Lineage (NCBI taxonomy): Eukaryota > Metazoa > Arthropoda > Insecta > Lepidoptera > Noctuidae > Xestia > Xestia sexstrigata. Next base: position 16,676,300 of record OW799224.2, read on the forward strand.
GTTTGTTTTATTTCCAGTACACCTATATGTATTTCCAGACTTTCCAGAGGCGACCGCACGTCTTTGGAAATGTAGTCGCCAATGCAACAAGTTACCTTACCGCAAACTGTCAAATTTTCTCATTCGATTTTGAACTTAACGATCAAAATTTCATGGTTTAAAATCGTCTGGAGTTGAACAGTTTGTAGTAACTTTTTGTGCTGGCGAATGTACTTTATCGACAATTTTTTTTATGACGTTGATGTGCTCATTGAAACAATGAGAGGCTGATGGATGACGTTTATTTAGCTAATTCAGAAAATAAAGAAACACAAAATAGTTTATTATGATACAAGTGAGCTAAGTTGCTCATTATACACGAGGGTTGCAGCCCGAGCCGCAGGCGCCCGGGGTTGCGGGACTGTTCTGAAGAGATACCGTGGCCCCGGAACACAAAGGGCGATGAAGGAACATGGATGGGTTTTAGTCAGTAAAAGTCCGACACTCCCTCCTGGTCCACCCAGAGCGGGAGGAGTCATTTGATGATTTCCCATTCGAAAAAAAAAAAAAAAGGGCGTAAATCCGCCGAGTGTCTAGTGAACAAGTTGCTCACGAGTTTCATACGAACCTTTTTAACACACTTGCGAGGAAAAAACAAACATGTATTGCATACATCGTTTTATCACAGCAACAAATGCGATGTAAACAAAATATGAAAATTATGGGAAATGGTTACGCCAAATGTAAGGTGATTAATTACATACAGCCTACTTCAATATTATAACTTTAGTGTTCAAAAGCAAATATTTTATAACATATTATTGTGAATTATAAATAATTTGATAATAATAAATGTCTTTCGGCTTACTTATGGACACATTTATTAATTCCAAAAATGTAAATGGATTTTCAGCGGCATAAAACCTCTTTGTTGTAACAAAAAAAAACTGTAAGTATTACCCGGTTAAATTAAAAATGCTCTGTTTGCTCGCATATAATTTGCAGTTAGGAACTAACTTAACTTTGTAGGGATAATTCTATTATGCACTAGTGTGTAATATTATTATACACGTGTGTGTTATAGATTGGTTTATGGCCCTAAGAACGATGTAATAAGGCTCACTTTACGACCAATGTGTTGAAAATGTTATTATGTATTTATTAAATCAACAATATTCCTCGTATATATTTATTTATTATTATTGTTGTATATGGGTCATCATCATCAGCCTACAGCGGTCCACTGCTGGACATAAGCCTCTCAATCGCACGCCACTCAACTCAATTCTCTGCAAGTCTCACCCAGCCACCCAGCTCGTACCGTGGCTCCACGCTCGCCCGAGGTCCTCCCACACGTTTGCCGATTCGCGGTCCTCACTCAAGAACACGTCTACCCCAACGGTCATCGGTTCTACGGCTAATATGACCGGCCTATTGCCACTTCAGTTTACTTATTCTGTGAACTATGTCGAGAAATGTATAATTATGGGTATTTTGCTTAAAATGAAACACAATTTATTTTTATTTATTTATTTAGTAACATTAAGTAAATACAACCACACTGTTATGTTTCCTTTACGGCTGTTTTTAAGCGATGTTAACAGAATATTCTATAGGTATATTACGTTAATACTAGAGAGTAAATAAGCCAAAATTAGACTAGAAATAAAGTTATTGGTTAACTTTTTTCACTTCTAACATATAACATGTTGTGTACTTATTCAGTACTATGTATACTGGGGCACGAAAAAAATAGGCCATTCCTATTATTTAAAAACATTTTGTTTAAAAAAAAACTCAACTTAAAAGTCTTCAAACATAGTCACGACAGCCGATATAATAGGCAGCCTAATTTTTTTGTCCACCAATATATTTATAAAATTGAGCAATCCTCCTTGTAAAACACTACATTCTATGCTATGCTTGAACCCAATTGTTTGCCATTGGCGTATAACTGTCCCCACTCCCACTACTGGGCACAGGCCTCCTCTCTCTGATTGGGAACGGATCCGTAGGCCCAGTGAGGGTAGTCAACGTTCCTGGATCTCTGATTCTCACACGTTACCGATCGTCCGCGCGGATGTATGGGCCATGTGCCGCGCTGAGAAGCGATAAGTCGGTCGGTGTACGTCTGTTAGGTATCAACGGATTTCGTACAAGTCAACGCGACGTGACATCCGCTTCACCACCCGACCGCGCGGACCAGCGGTGTCGTGTAAGCATATTGCTAGTATTCTAAGCTTCATGAATAAGTCTTTAACAATAAAACTACAGGATGTAAATGGACAAATCACGAAGCCGTCAACCAAGCACTCTGTCCAGAAACGACTTTGTTTTGTTGGGGTAAAAATTCACGTTTTTTGGTAGAACTCAATGTAACGCACTCAAAACATTGTGCTAATGGATGGATTGAATAGAACCTGGGTCGTGGAAGTATTTAAAGTAAAAATATTACATTAAAAATATGTTTTTAAAAATACCATGTGAAAAAGTTGAAACTTTGACCCCAATATCTCCGTCTAGAAGGTTCCCAGGTATGGTGTAGAACAAAAAAAATGATCGCAATGACGAAGAGAACCAGTGCCTTTCGGCTTCGTTAAGTCTTTTTACATCCTTTATAAGGTAAAGGTTCTTAAACTAACAAAGTACATGTTCTTCGTTACTCTCTTTTCTCAAAATTCCCCACATACTTCTCAGGGCGGAACCTCTTAAAGTTCCATCCAAAGCTCCTCTGCGTTCCTGCAGTCCTGTTCAATGAAGGAGATGAAGGCAAAGAATCTTCTGGCCGGGATAGAGTAGAAGAGTCCTCAGGAAGAGAGAGATCAGTAGGAGAGACAGACATGTTGGGAGTCGAGAGGAGATTAGTGGAGGCCTTCATGTCTTGTTCAAAGTCTTTGAGGAAGCTTGCACTGCAGAGGGGTGTTTCGACTTGTTCTACTGTGTTTAAATGGTCTGTGTCGATTTTGTAGGCTTCTTCTTTTTTGCTGTAGCTGTGGGAGAAGAAAAGTATTGTGTTTAAGCAATAATCAGTTAGGTCAGCGCCATTTCACAGAAACCCAACATAAACATGTAGGTATTAGTAGAAGGTGATAAAAACAAAAGATGGATTCTGCGAAAGCTTCTATCATCTCCCATGATGATGACAGAGATTCCGTATCCGAAGGGTAACCAACGCGACCCTAAAACTAAGCCTACGCTGGCCGTCCGTCAGTCCGTCTGTCAGCACGCTGTATCTCATGATCCGTAATAGGTATGTAGACAGTAGAAATTTTCACAGAATGTTTACTTCTGTTGCCGCTATAACAACACATAATAACAATAAATAAAAATTAAAGGGGTTTCCCGTAGGTAAAACACCGGGGGAGATGGAAAGGAATGGGGGAGGCCTTTGCCCAGCTGTGGGAGAGAATAGGCTAATTAAAAAAAAAAGCGGTTTCCCCTACTACGACAGTCCGACTCTCACTTGGGCGGTTTTATGGCCGGTCTATATGTACGTCTGTAGGTACTGTACCATCCTATAATTTGGAATAGAACAAGAGGTTGATAATCTATAACAAATACCTCTGATCATAGGGCTACGTAGACCAAATTCATCAACATTTATAACCTGATGCAGACTACCAGAATTTTACTTAGAGCTTCTGTCAATCTAGCCTCTACAACACAGTTTCTGGGTAAAACGATATCCCTTGGAAAGTGATAAGGGATATCGCATGGAGACCATTGGTGAACAAGAAAATTAAAATTATGCAGAATTAATGAACTGCAGAAACAAATAAAACCTCGTTAATGTCAGAGGAACATGAAACATGCTAATGCTATCAATCAGCAAGTTTCCACATATTTGTTGAATGAGAAATGGCTTTCAAGGAGAAAATAATCAAGTCTGCATTTTTTTTGCATTGAAACTAATTAATAATTTACATAATTCGTCATCGTGCGTACGTCATGCTTGTTATAGGTAAGTACAATTAATGTGTATGAACAATGAGTGCATAATAAATTATGCAGGTTTGCACATTGATGAATCGTCACTATATCAAAATCGTGATGTTCACGCCAAATGTGTAGTCAGCCGGTAACTATGAGCGTTAAAATTAAAATCTATAACTGTACTTTTTATCCCAGAAGACCTATAAAAAATTAATAAATGAAAATTTATCATCGAAAAAGTTTTACCAGCATAATTATCAAAAGTCACCTCGCTTGGCATACAAAATTGCTGCTCTACACGGTTTTTTCAATGGTATTAAATTGGCATTACATGAACATAAATTAGTCATAAAATGTAACACGTGATATGACATAAAATATAACTATGAGTGTGCATAACACTTAAGGTGACAACGAATTGTTACTGTAACTGGGATGTCCTCCTGTTTGCCACATGATATAGTTTCTTATCCAGAAGATTAATTAGTATCTAGATTTTCATTAATTAAAAGACCATTTGTTTTCCTCCTTCCTATTATTACCATAATGTTCTGCCTTTTTTAAATTAACTGTTTCGTTAGTCTAGCGGTCGGAATCGCGACTACTGAGCATGAGGTCCTGGGTTCGATTCCCAGGCAGGCCAAATTGTTATATGGTTTTTCCATCAGGAATTTCTCAGTAGTAGCCACGGAGACAGGATTTGTGCCCGGTCGGTGGTAATAGGCTCGCCCCTATTATCTGGGACTTAACATAACTGACGAAATGGGTGTAGCCGTGACCCAAAGTGTAGCACGATTTAATTCTTCCTTTTATGCCATTAATAGGGAATAGGAACCAATACAAAACAACAACAAAAAAACAAAACCGCCAAAAGTGGTGAGATTTGAAAGAGACCTACACTCAGCATTGGGTGGCTAAGGGTTGAAGAAGAAGAAGAAGAAGAAGAAACCAATACTTACTGTACGACATTCTTGAACCGATATCCCCAGATGATCTCCTTGGACAGGTACGAGGTGCGGCTCTGTGTGGTGGTGCCCATGTTCTTAGACGCTCCTGTCAGGCTGATAACGATCTCGAATCTGTAATGTTTCGTAAGACGTTTTTTTTTACAAGTGAGGAATAAAACAAGCTTTTAGAACAACAATTTTGAATCACCTTTTACAAAGAGTCGTTTTAAAAGAGTTTGTAAAATCTGAAATGGCTGTCCTAGGCAAAGGCCTCCCACATTCCTTCCACTCCTCTCGATATTGCGCCTTTTCCCACCATCTTCCCCTCGGTCTCACGTGACATTATCTACCTGTCTCAGGGCTCCAGTGTTGTAATATTCGGGCCCAAAGCATTGTCGGCATCCGGCAGACATGGCCTGCACAGTCCCATTTTAGTTTGGCAGCTTTATCGTCAGCAATTTGAGTTCTGTAGCGCAAAGTGGTGGTCCTTAATAACTAAGAAAGCAGTGGGCTCACTACTCTAATAGAAGTTACAGCGCCATCTGCGTCCAGTACAATAATGCGCTCAGAGCGGTGATGGGGCTACCCCGATACTGCAGCGCCTCGGGTATGTTCGCTGAGGCGCGTACCGATTGTTTCCACGCAACCATGCGCAAGCGCGCCGCGTCCTTGGTGCGTAGGGTACGAGATAGCCCCAACATCGTGCTGGCGATGATTGCAGGAAGACTGGATTGCCCCTTCATCCGGCATTGTTCCAGCAGACATGTTGCTGTACCAGTGTCAGAGAGAAGGTATTAATTTTATTATTATTCAATTATGTGTTTATTTTGACATCGTTTCATTTTATTTTACATTTACGATTTATTTTTGATTTAATTTAATTTCATTTGATTTGTTTAATTTATTCTGATTTATTCATTTGTTGACTTGGATTTTGTATTTAATTTGATTGAATTGGTTTTGTTTTAATTCTATAATTTAATTTAATTTTAGTTGATTGAGTCTGATTTTATAAAAAAAAAATGTAACGATGTTTTTATCTTTTATTAATTTTTATTTGGCAATGGGTGTTATTTACCTGAAATAAATGGATTTATATATATTATATGGAGGAGAAATCGGTGAACATGATGAAATTAGACCACACGACTGAAGTAAAAATGTTCATAAAATAAAAACTACTGGGCCGAACTATGTAAAATTTTTATGGGACCAAATGATAAGACATACTAAAGCATCAACAACATCAATACCTATAGTCCATCATATCCTGCGCGGAGAAGTCGTAGAGCGGGCTCTCAGCGTTGATGACATGGACCACCGTGATGGGCCACAGGAGGAACGCGCGCGACTCCTTCAGCTCCAGCTGGTGCATGTAGTTGTGGACTAGCTCGCCTTCCAGGGTCCTGGAGTGTAATCAATGAGTATCATGGTTGTAAAAGTAACCTCAACGAAACCGAAAGGCACTTGTTCTCACTGCAATCGTATTTTTGTTCTAGATCATACCTTCTAGTTACGGAGATATTGGGGATCAAAGTTCCAACTTTTTCCCGTTTTTTTTTAAATATTTAATGTTTTAACTTTACTTTAAACCAGCCTTACCAAGGGGTATCGTATTACCCAGTACTAACTGGGTTGTGTTGTGGAGGTCAGATAGGCAGTCGCACCATGTAAAATACTGGTATTCAGCTGCATCCAGTTAAACTGAACTGGAAGCCGACCCCAACATAGCTGGGAAAAGGTGCCCCGTACTATTCAATGCATCCACGTGCCCCGTACTATTCAATGCATCCATCAGCACTATGTTTTGAATGCACCACATTGAATACTACCGTAAAACATGGTCTTTCACCCAAAAAAAAGTCGTTTTCTTGCAAAAAAAATTGCGTAGAGATACTTAGTTTGATGTACCGAATGCTTGGTTGACGGCCTCGTGAAGGGTCCGTTTACACCATATAATCAGCCTGTAACGTTTCCACTGCTGGGGCACGGCCTCCTTTCTATGAGATATATTACTGATTGATTTTTGATGTCACAAGTTTTCGTAATTTAACTTATGATTTGCGATTCGTAAGCCTAAATAAGCCGTCACTGCGTTTGCAAACCGTTTAGTAAATACAGTCTGATCCTGTTTATTGATAAGCAATAAATAATAAAGAATATAGGAAGGAATAAAGGAAGGTCTGCTAATGTCCACGCTGTGCTCAATTATATTATTTTTCAGTACTTCTATATTGGCACAGGCACATGTTAATTAGAATGTAATTATAGCGTTGGTCCTAGTGTGCGAGCTGCACACTAGGTTCAATGCTATAATCACAATACAAATGCCTAAAGGCGTCAAAAAAAAGAAATCATACCTGATTGGCTTAAGCATGTAAGCAGTAATGGTGCTTCCAATAAGATGCACATTCATCAAATCCCATACTCTGAACTGCAGGCAAAGTTCTCCATCACGACGGCAGACCTGGACATGAAAATATACGTGATTGTTCAAATAATATGGAGAAAAACGTGGTTTCTACCGTTCACGAAAACAATTGCAAAGTACTACGTATATTACGACCTGGCCACAGCCAAGAGCCCTCGTTACAAAAGGATTTGTATGGCGTACAGGATTTTTAACGCTTTGCGTATAACGTCCAGAGTTGAAAATCCAACAGAGCGCTATTTGACACGTTAGGTTGTAGTGTTAAAACTTAAAAGGCAGGGCGATATACCCCCTGGGGAAGTTAGTGAACCGAACGCAGTCGGGTGGATGGTAAAAAAAAACGTCGTATGCACTTACCGCAGCCTTCTTACTGAATCCAACGGAGTTGACGTGTCGATTTGGTCTGATTAGTTTCGTGAACAGCAAACTGGAGAGTCCACCCGAAAGAGCAGTACCAGCTACAATCTGAAAAAAAAAAATAGATTCTTCTTAAACATTGTTTTTCGATCGTATTACGTTTTTTAGTTGCCTCAATACAGAGCTACGAAACAGTCGTGTAATTTTATTTAAAGTCACGAAATTACACCTAAAACTCGTCGCGTCGACGGTTAAAATTCGCACAGTGAAAATATTTCACCTGTACTGAACCTAGCTCATACTATGAATGTACGCTGCCAATATGTATATGTAGCTACAGTATATAAAATAAAATGCCGGAACGATTCAGTCGCCGAGTTTCACATCACTCCAGAGAGAGAACTGGAGGCGAGCGGACGCAACTGCCCTCTCTGTGCGCACAATTTTTTTTATTCTGGCATCTAGGCCTTTTTTTTTTTTCGGATGGGAATTCATTAAATGACTTCTCTCGCTCTGGGCAGAGCAGGAGGGAGTGTCAGACTTTTACTGACTAAAACCCATCCATGTTCCTTCATCGCCCTTTGTGTTCCGTGGCCACGGTATCTCTTTCGAACAGTCTCGCAACCCCGGCAGGCATCGGTCCTTGCGCGCGCGCGTGGAACACGAACGCGCCGTCGACACGGCCTGTCGTCATGAGGCGGACGGACGGCGAGCTAGCCCATAGCCTACCGTCCACAGGCCTGCGCATACGGTGGCCGGGGGCCACGTGGTGGCCCTCGACGCCCGGGGCGTCTCCCGCGGCGGCCGGGACGCTGTGAGGTTCTCTCCCTCTCACGTTCCGCCACCTCCTTTTCTAGCATTACTGCTTCGCAGAAGGAGGTGACGGCGTCCCATTCCGTCTCGCTCCGGACTATGGCTTGCACCAGGGCCGGACGCGAGAGGTCGCCGCCGCCAATCGCCGCTTCGAGGACCTGCGTCAGGCGGAAGGTGAGGACGCCGTGGCGTCTCTCAAGCCACTCCTCAAAGAGGGGACTTACCGCCACTATTGTGGCGTGCCCTGGCATCTAGGCCCTAACGTTTTCCCGAGGCGTCGCTCGTGTTAAAGTCGGAAATTATGTAAGTAAAAATACTTAGATGAAAAATAAAACCTAAAGCAACTAAAAAAGTACAGTTGCCGCTTCTATCGTAGTAGGAATAGAACATACTTTGTTGAACACCAAAATTTAAAGTAATTCTATTAGTTGTAGTAGTAGGGTTAGGGTAGTTGTTTTATTACCTCCGTGCGTGCTATGCTATACACCATGGCCCCATCGCTCCATGTAAATACTGGTATTCAGCTGCATCTGGTTAGACTTTAAGCCGACCCCAACTTAGTTGGGAAAAGGCTAGACAGATGATGTAGGCACATAAATATAGTATCATAATAGTATGTAGCTGAGCACACAGCACAGATGTGCAGCGCCATCCGGCGGCGGCGGTGCCGGACCGGTTCAGTCGGCGCGTTGTGCGGCAGAGAGATTTTCAACCCCTTTCGCAAACAAGTAGCATTAAATTAAAATAATCAACTCGACTGCAAATTGTGTAATGTATTTTTGTAATCTCCTTTTAATTTCCTTCATTTTGATACCCTGCTCGATAGGGTTAGTTAAAAACAAAAAATGAACGACTTACAATTTAGCGATCGGATACAAAAATCTGCCTTTTTTTTTAAACACCTATCTTAGGACACTTGGGGTTTTGAGACAAATCTAATGATACCTTAATCGTCGAAATCCATCCAGCCATTTGGAAGAAAAATTGGTTATAAAGAAATTTACAAAGAAACATACTTCCTTAGCAGTCGTGTAAAAAAACGATCGCAGTGGCGGGGAAAACTAGTGCCTTTCGGCTTCATAAGGGTATTTTCACCCAATACGTACAGGAAAATCAACATAGTGAAGAAAAAGTAAGCCATAAATATCCTGTGATAAGGCGTAAAAATACCTCTTACCTCTGCTGTAAACCTTATGTCAGTGAGAATAAAGGTCAAAGGTACTCTGTACTGCAAATTCAGAGGTCAAATAACAATCGAAGGAAATAAGTCAGCATAGTTTACCTCTAAGACCATGATAATGATAGCTTCAGGACATTCTTCGTTTGGGAATCTGGTGCCGTATCCAATAGTCATCTGTAACAGAAACCAGAAATTACTTTGCTTTTCTTTTTTCTTTCTTTATATTTACGGTTTTCAGATATTTCCTTTTACATGTGCTGTAAGACATTGCTTCTCGCCAAATTTCGTGATTCTAGGTCAACGGGATCTACTATATAGCTTTTCGACCCAAAACCTAGTACTTCCAGTTGACCTAGAATTGTAAATTTTGGTTAAAATCAAGGTAAATTTTGGTACTTACAAGTTTTCGCGATAATATAAATTTGCCCATATCTTTTTATCGTGTTGACTCAGGACCTTGATTCTCAGACCTCAGTATCTGGTATAAATTTCAGCTTGCTAGGTCCACCCGTTCCTGAGAAAATCATTGGTCACAGACGGGCGGACGGGCAGACGGACATACAGACAGACGGACAAGAGAGTGATTTTATAAAGGTTCTTTTTTTACCTTTTGAGGTACGTAACCAGAAAAAGAGACAAAACACTGCACACACCTGAGTTTCCACAGACATCATCAGCAGCCCTGCAAAGGACGTAGTACCAGTAACACAGTGCTCCTTGCCGTCACCTATGTCGTCCGCGTACGACGAGGACACCGCGTACCAGATGGCGGCGAAGACGAACCAGAACACGAAGTGGGCAGCCACCATCATCAGGAGGATGAAGCGCCATTTGCTGTTGATCTGAGGAGTGAATATAATTATATATGTCATGTTGTCAGGATTTATTTCGCTAGGCTCGAGCTTATGTGGGCAGAAGACGGGTTTCGTGCTATGAAAACACACTGCAGGCTATACACTATTTTATTTCATATTGCACACAATGATGTCTGCAATACAATATAGTGCTTCGTAGGCAGAATTGATAAAATTCCAATGGAATATTATACTTACAACAGTAGTAACAATATCTCTCATGTACTTGATAGACTTGGCTGATATGTTGCTCCTGACTGGGACATTCTCTTCTCCGCTCTTGAGCACTACTCGTCTAGAACGGTTGGGTCTGCCGTGTCTTTGTCTGAAAAAAGTTATTGGATCATAATATTATTTATCAGAGGAAGTAGTCAGTCGATTGCCGACAAACAATCATTGAGAGGCCCATTTTCAATATTGTACGGTTATTGGCTGATAACACAAACGTAAACAAATGATTCAATTAATAGCAACTTTTTTCCAATACTTTTCGTTTATCATAGAAATATTACTTAGTACTACCTTATCTTTATATTCATGGTTCTCCTTAACAGTGATATGAATCAGAGCTAACTTTGCAGGCATGATTTTTAGACGTTATTTTGGGCAGTATCGACGAAAATGAAGGTCATTTTAAGTGTTATGGTGTTTTTCTATCAGGAATTTCTCAGTAGCAGGCACGGAGTTTGGATTAGTGTCCAGTTCTTTATCTTATAATGCGAAGAACTATTTCAATATTCTTTGCAGGCTTACGTTTATCAATCGACGCGAAAGCATTGGCTTAGGACCTGACTGATAAAGTTTATAGTTAACAAATTATGCATGTGATTCTTGTGGACACTCTTCTAGAATGTGATTGTTTATCTTGCACCTCATGCTACTGACAAATAAGTGTGATATACGGATCTGAGCACCATCTGATCTCCAAAGATGGGGGTTTATGGACGCGGCGTCTCTCCACAGACAAGGCCCGCCTTCCATATTTTATCGCATCTGTCACCCGAGGACTTGATGACCTTTCTAATACAATCGGCGTTCGCGTAGTTGAATTAGCCTACAATATAATATAACTTTTTGCTATCGATATGCTAAGAAGAAAAATGGATCTGATGCATGAATTTGTAAGAAGTGACAATAATTCTACTGATAATTTCCTATCATGGTATGGCCAATTCAAGCGGAGACGAGCCATTTCCGTAGGAGTTACAATAGCACACAATAAGCATAAATAGGTCAATCATTATCATCATACGCCCAGCCTTTTCTCTGTGTTGGGGTTAGCTTCTACTTCTAGCCAGGTGCAGCTGAATATATATTTTACATGGAGCGATTGCCTGTCTAACATCCACAACACAGTTTCTGGGTAATAAGGTACCCCTTGGTAAGACTGGTTGTCCGACTTTTGGGTTTCTGACTATCCGTAATAACAGCCGAACCCAGCGGCTTAACGTGTTTTGCGAGGCACGGAGGCAACTCGGTATGTAATGACCCATCCACGAACTGACCTACGCACGTTCTGCATCCTAAGTACCTACTAAACCTTGAAGATCGACTTGTGTGGCTGTTATTTATTTCTTTCTTTCTTTAACTCTTTATAAATTAATACTTAGATCTTACCTATGAGTCATCTTTCTCTTCCTCCTACTATAAGGAGTAGAATACCCAGCTGCTGACGGTCCAAAAGTAGTATCCCTTCCATTGAAAATACTATCAGCCGTCTCGATACTCTCCGCAGTTTCAATAGTATCATAAATATGATTCGTGTTAGTATCAGCACTTGAGCTTGCCATCGGTAAAGTTGAACGCTCTGACAGAGGCTTCGTCACATCAGAATATTTAGGACTAGTACTTATATCTCCAACATCTATAGTCATGACTAATCCTCGATCAGTGTGCTCATCTTCACTGGAATAAATTGAAGAGTCCTGTGAAGCCTCATCTATAGGGATTCTTAGATAATTCTTTGTGTCTACATTTGTGACTCCTGATGGGAAAGCAATTTCTTTTCCTTCAACGTAAGTCTGTGATATTCTGTAGTGTTTTTTCAATTCTTCGTTTGCGTAAACGTCTGTGTGGACAATGTTAGGGATTTCGATTGAGGATCGGCCTGAGCCGTTTCCTATGGCTTCGGAGTAGCTGAGAGATCTTTCTAAGGCTCTGGTTCGGCTGCCTCGTCTTGATTCACTTTCTAAAACTCTGCCTCGACTACTTCGTCTAGAGTCACACTCATCAAAGTTCAATCTGGTTATTTCTAGTTGCTGCATGTTTATTGTTCTGTAGTTCCTTGAGGATCAAAAGAACAATCTCTGTCTTTTTTGGTGCCTATACAATTAAAAGACAATGCCTGATGGTTTTGTTGTCTTATTTTCAGTACTTATTTTGTCACGTAGGCATTGATGGACTGTATTTGAATCCTATCTAAATCAAAATTTACATTAGCACCAATGCAAAATACAACGTCGCTTTACCAGTAAAAGCATTTTTCTGTTTTTACAAAATCACTAAAGATTTTCCTGTCAGATAAAGAAAAATAAGCAGGTAATATTTGCAGTTATCACGTAGTAAGTATTTCTGTTTCAATTTCACTATTATTTTTCGTGTTAATTCTTTACTGCTACTCTCGTTAACATCTTCTTGCTTGATTATTTTCTCACAGAACTATTTTCACCACACCGTGGTTCGTGAATTCGGACAGGTTAAAATTAATACTTTTATTACACCAAAATATTGACTTGATTTTAAAAGTCTCACACTTGTACTGTACAAAGCTAAAGATATAAGACTGTTCGGTACAATAGTTATCTTTACAGATAAGGAGCACACCTTAGCCGAGATAAGAAACAAATATATTTGTACAATCGTTCTTTTGATCTAATTATGGCCTAGAAATCTTTATGGGGCATTGACTGGAATTTATAAATTGAGATTCAGGTTATAAAGTTGAGTAAATAAAGTAAATGATGAGGCAGATATGGCAAGAAAGGAGGTATATGTTGACATGACGAGAAAAGAAAAGTATGGAAGAAGAAGACATGCTGCGTCGACCTCAAATGAATTGGGATGAGGGGAAGACTATGCTGAACAATGATTATGTTGAGGCAGATATAGAAGAAGAAGGTTGTGAGGAGTGGAGTTCCCTGCCTGCGACGGTGTTCGTGAATTCATAAGACTCCAATCTATAGTATTTAAATCACGAGTTGATGGGCTTTTTTGAGTTAGCTCGTTCCGTCGTCGACCTTATCTCTGTTCTTAGGACAATTATTGAGGTCAAGAGTAGCTAGGCCCATTAAATACATATAAAAAAGAAAAGACATTTGGGTCGTTAGATTTGTATACTTGCTTACATTATTTGGTGTGAGATCAAGAAGAGATTATTAGATTTTCGGGCTTCTGACCTTAACGACTCGATTGTCAAAGATTTATAAATGCTGGTAGTATCAACGGCTTAACTTGCTTTGCGAAACATGGAGGTATTACAGTATGTTATCGATGGTCACCCATCTGTAGGCCAACCTCAACGAAACGTTGCCTAGCCTTGAAGATCAAGAATATTAGTGCGGTAGTTATTATTCACCTAATACTAAGTTTGATTCGACTATCAAGTAACATCACCATGTTTTGAATTGAAAGAGCTGTGTATTAACAAGTGGTATAAATGAAAAACCCTCATTGCTTACAAAAAATATATTATATTTCCACGATTCCGATACAACATAATATCTATGATATACAAACAATACTGACAAGTTATATTTTATTATAGATACTATTTCCATTAATTAATTCGACTCCAAACACGTCTAATGCTCACACTTAGGTTGCTTTTCTACCAGAGATGAGCGAGGATGCGTGGCGAGGGATGCGTGTGAAATTAACCAATAATATCGCTTCTTTTTCACAGCTTCAGGTATGCTAGCTATGTGATTGGTTTGTTCCACACACATCCCTCGCTACGCATCCTAGCTCATTTTTGGTGAAAACGCATCGTCACGGATTGTAATCCGCATTTACATAAAGGTAATTCTTTCACAATTATTACCTCTGATATGTGCAAATCACTTTGATCTTTATTTTGGTACTGTAGGGATGCTATTGCGTTGCTTCTGCAAGTCTGTCAAAACGGCAATGATTTTTAATAGTTTAAATTGCTGTTGAATTGCTATTTTTAGAGATAAATTAACAATTGCAATTAACATGGAGTTTCTTGCCTGTTCTTCTCCATAGAGATCTACGCTTTGGAATCTACGGTACTTTCACAGTTATAATGCTTTGTGACTGTAGCTTCATTTTATTTGTTTTGATAATTAAAAAGTGCCTGACTGGCCTAATTGAAACATATGCTTTGATTTTGAACATTCAAATTTACTTTATGAACTCATTTATGAACTTCTGCTAATATGCAAAAATTACCTTCTAATAAATTAATCAATACTTCCTAATTTCATGCCTTATTACTATTGCTATTAGTTTTTTTCCTAAAAGACGAAGATCTTTCAAGATGAAAGCCAGAGACAGCCTCACTGAAATTGCTCGGAGTACCCGGCGTTGGTGGTGGCTCCATCTTAACTGGGGTAGAACTGGAATAAGACAGGATTTACAATGTTTAGTGGTATTCAATTATTAAGAATATGGACATGGAGAAGTTAGAGCTGATAATCAAGTGCTGTTTTCTTCTTTTGATTTTGGTCGTGTCATTACTTCCCAGAATTTTATCCCTATTAATAGCGACACTATCGAATGTTGTAATAATACAGTGTATTTTTAGTCTATTTTTCAAAATCAATGGGGTCATTCCTGGCTAGGAATTTTGATTTTGAAATCCAATGATTCAGTTTTTGTTACATCAAAATTAGGCTCGATACTCTTTTGAGTATTTTTCGCTATGCCTCAAAGTTTCGTATATTTGGCCATCCACGCCGACTTGAAAAATTCACCCTGTGTTAGCCAAAGTTGCCTGAGATTAGGTGTCTTATTTTATTGTAAGCCTATAATGTTTTCACCGCTTAAGAGCTTTAATTAGTAGGTACTCACGCTCTATACACATCCCTGGCACAGCAGTAGGGAGTGTCCACCGGCTCCAGCAGGTCCAGCTTCTTGTGGTCGATGACGTACTTCTGCTTGTGCGAGTCATACCTGAAAACTCTTTACGTATACTGTTCACGAATTCTGTGGGCGGAGTAAGTAGTGTCTGCAATGTTTGTATCATCATCACCTGCCTAGCCTTATCCCAATTATGTTGGGGACGGGTTTCAGCATAACCAGATGCAGCTGAATACCAGTATTTTACATGGAGCGACATGGCTCGGAGAATTGCCAAACTTAAGTGGCAGTGGGCAGCACATTGCTCGCAGAACGGATGGCCGATGGGGCCGAAAAGTACTGGAGTGGCGACCGCGA
The DNA here is from genome assembly GCA_941918905.2 of Xestia sexstrigata. Taxonomy (NCBI): domain Eukaryota; kingdom Metazoa; phylum Arthropoda; class Insecta; order Lepidoptera; family Noctuidae; genus Xestia; species Xestia sexstrigata. The sequence goes on from OW799224.2 coordinate 16,692,191, forward strand.
ACCGGAAGACGTTGCGTTGGAAGGCCTCCCACTAGGTGGACCGATGACCTGGTGAAAGTTGCGGGAATCCGCTAGATGCGAGCCGCACGGGACCGGTCAATGTGGCGACACTTGGAGGAGGCCTATGTCCAGCAGTTAACGTCTTTCGGCTGAAAAGATGATGATGATGATGACATGGAGCGACCGCCTACCTGACCTCCACAACCCAGTTCATAATGGACAATACGAAAACTCTTGGGTAAGACTGGTTGTCAGACTTTCGGGCCACTTACTACCCGTAACGACTGTCAAAAATTTACAAATGATAGCCGGGCCCAACGGCTTAACGTGCTTTCTGAGGCACGGAGGAAACTCGGTATGTAATGGGTGGTTACCCATCCACGGACCAAGCTAGGCAAGTGCGGCTTAATCTTATCAGCTCAGACGACTGTTAGTATCTACGTTTGCGAATACATCAGTAATATGCGTTAATAGGAGGTAGTAACTAGTACATATCCGATACGTAAATTTTCAGTTTTCTTTTGTTCATTATCAAACTACTATGGAAGTCCAACTGTTGGCCTCTCTCTCTCGCTTCTGCAACCGTTGGCCACCCAATGCTGAGTGTAGGTCTCTTCCAAATCTCTTGACTGTTGGCCTAGACTCCTTCAATTAGACTTAAAGTAAGCCTTACTTCTAGTAGGTTTACACCAGTAGACTTCTCCCCACAGGCCTTTCGAACTAAACCTATATTCAGATCAAAACCAAACTCACTTCACGACTGGCGGGAACCGGTAGCCCCACGCGACCTCCTTGGGTAGGTACGACGTCTGGCTCTGAGTGAACGTGCCCATGGAGGCTGAGGCGCCTTTCAGACTCACTGTGATCTCGTAACTGGGAAAGAAAAGGTGTTGCTTTAGACATATGTCATCATCATCTGGTCTTTTCTCAACTCTATTGGGGCTAGGTTTTTTTCATTTAATGTGCATTATAAACATATGACAAAATCAAAATCATATCAAGTAGGCCAGTTACACGCCCTTTTGAATTGTCGAAACAAAGATGAAAATTAAATGTAGCTACAGTCCCAGTCACAAGACACAAAACTGTGAAAGTACTGTAGTTGCCCATTCCCTAGCGTAGGTCTCTATGGAGAAGAACGGACAAGAAACTCCATGGACATTTTTTTACATCACATAACACAACATCACGCCTGTAATCCCCGAAGGTTAGGCAGAGCTGTACTTAAATAGTACACCTACATTTCGATTACTAATGGAAATAACTAAGAATACTGCTCGAACCGGGAATCGGATATCTCATGCTCTGGAGTCGCGCTTGCGACCACAAGACCGACGAGGCAGTCTAAACATTATTCGAGATTTCTATATTCGAGGTAGTTTAAAGAACCTTTACACACATACGTACATTTTAAAAAACCGTCTTATTTAATACTGAACCAACTAGTAGAGATTAAATTCTTCTATTTTTGGCGAAGCTGTACCTAAAATGGTGGGATTTCCTGTACTGTAATCGTTGATGTCTCATAAACATTGCTAAAAGGCAGGAAGCAGGTAATGGTAGTTACTTGTATGGTATAAGAGGCTTTGCCTTATAGAGAGACAGTAAATACAGCATCACGTCTCTAGGTATTTTCCAAAAGATTACAGATGAATAGTACAACAATATTATGCACGTAATTTCTTAGTTGACAGTAATTTATTGTAAGATTGCCTCGTTGGTCTAGCTAGTGGATGCAAGTACGACTGCTGAACATGAGGTCCTGGGTTCGATGCCCAGGTCGGGTAAGTGATATCCCACCAAAAACATTCTGTAAAAAACTAGGCAAGTCTCGATGGAGCTGCTTGTTTATCTCTAAAAAATAATGAAATCTAGACAAAGTCGTGCCAAGTCTAATGTTCCTTACTGCGATTTTTTTATTATTATAGTTAATGTTGTGTGACTTGGCGCAAACGTTTTCAAGCGCAGTAGAAGAATGTCGTAAACGACTGTAACGCGGCCGGTTGCCACTTCGCCATATAAGGTTATCGGAAAAACAAACGTAAGCGTGTTTTAAAATACAGTCAGCGCTATCTAGCGACGTGTGCGGGTATCACCGCCACTCTTATGGTTGCAATGCCTTATTTTGCCTTATAATGCCTTATAATGCCTTATTTTGACCAAATTTTGAGCGAAATTAATATTGTAGTGTAATTTGTGTAATGTTCGAGTAGAATAAATTAATCGTTTGACTATTTCTTCTCGTAAACTTGTAAGTATAAGTAGGTATAAAAGCCAGTCTAGTCTTTTCCAGAGTTTTCCTTTAATTTTATTTATATGCGTATTAAAAGCAGAAGGGGAGGCATTCGCCCAGCAGTGGAACGCTATAGGCTAGATTAAATTAGATTACAAGATGTGTCCCACTACGCTGGATTTTTGCAATGACAGTCGATTTTTTTATATACCAATAGTAGAAGGGCATTACCATATCTCTAATACAGCTGAGACCAGCTGAGGGTTCTTCATCAGATACTTCAGACCTTCGATTTTTGACATCAAATGAAGCGGCCCACCAAGTTGAATATTTTTTGTAAAGGCGGTATGTCGATCTCTAATAGTTTGGTTGGGCTCTTGTGTTTTCTAATCAGGGTCACCAGGTACTCCAGATCTTCGATTATCCTAGTTTTATAGTTTTCCCTTTATGTGGCCATTAAACCCTAACTCTGTACCAAATTTCAGCTCTCTGAGTTTATGGGAAGTACTAGTTCTATTCTGATGATCATGAGTGAGTGAGTGAGTGAGTGTCATAAATGCGAAACTTTGCTTTCGTTTAACTTCGGAACTAAATGACCTACAGACTTGAAATTTTGGATTTTAAGTATGTGATTATAGCTTACTGGATGACGAAAATTTCTGCGTTCTGGTCTTATCCAGAGGTTCTCAAATAGGGGCCTGAAAATGCGGCGAAATGGTTCCAGTAAAGGATGGTACGGCAGTGTTTGCTTTGCGCTCGACTTGGCGGGGGCACTACCGTGCCCCCCGATTGGGTTTTTCCGGCGAAATTTCTCAGTAGCAGCCACGGAGTCTGGATTTGCGCCCGGTTGATCTCAATAGGCTCGCTCCCTATTATAAAGGGAGTGCGGGGTGAGGCAGGAGGGTCTGACCTCCCCCAAGTTGTTTAACATCTATGTGAATAAGCTGATCGAGGAACTCAGCAGCACTGGCATCGGATGCACGATCGATGGTGTGTCCTTCAACAACATCAGTTATGCTGACGATATGGTGCTGCTGAGTCCGTCGATCAGTGCTCTTAGGAAGCTGTTAAATACATGTGAGTGCTATGCTGGAGCCCATGGACTAAGGTATAATGCCAAGAAAAGCGAGCTGTTAGTTTTTATGGCACAAAACAAGACCTATGAAGTGGTACCACCAGTCTCGCTATGTGGTGCCACTCTAAACAGAGTAAAACAGTTCAAGTACCTTGGTCACTGGGTTACAGAGGATGGCACTGATAACTGTGATATTGAGAGGGAGCGGAGGGCATTGACCGTAAGATGCAACATACTGGCCCGCAGATTTGCAAAGTGCGACAGCAATGTAAAGATTACTCTGTTTAGGACTTATTGCCAGACCTTTTATACTTGCAGTCTGTGGACCAGATACACGCAGAAAACGTTTAATGCCCTGCGTGTGCAGTACAACAATGCTTTTCGGATACTGCTGTCGCTGCCTCGTTTCTGTAGCGCGTCAGGGATGTTCGCAGTAGCGCGTACAGACGACTTCTTTGCGATAATTCGTAAAAGATCCGCCTCACTACTGCGTCGGATGCGGGGCAGCGACAACAGTCTTCTGAGTGTTTTTGCTAATAAGCCTGTGGGCCACTTTATGGGGCACCTATGCACAGTGCATGTGAAGACTAAAACACACACTAACTAATAATTTAGTTAGTGTGTGTTTTAGTCTGTTATACTAACATAGGTTAAGGAATACTAACACATTTATGGGTTCTACCTGAAATAAAGATAAATAAATATACACCTCTGCCTAACTCCTCGGGGTTTACACGCGTTATTTTATGTTATGTAATTTATTAGTTTTATTAGCCTATTGTCACCAGGCAGGAGTCTAGTCTTTCACAAACAGTAAAAGGTACTGCTCCATGCTCACCTGTTATGAGCGATAAGATCCGGTGTATAACCGAACAGTGGGCTGGTGGCGTCGATGACATGGACCAGCGTCACGGGCCACAGGAGGAATTGTCGCTGCTGGAGTGTGAGACTGCGCGCGTAGTAGCGGATTACTTCGCCTTCCTTGGTTCTGAAATGACAATGTAATGCAGCTACTTGAATTTATTTTTTAAGGGACAAAAGTCTACCTACACAGATTATGTAAGTGGAATTGAAATTGACATAGGAATTGACATTTTGATACAAGTGGAGAAAGTTTGTTATTGCATCCGAGGCGGAATTAACTCCCGAGCCGCAGGCGAGGGTGTTTATGAGCCGAGAACTGCAATAACAAATGTTAAACGACGTTTTTCAATACACTTTTGAAGAAATAAAATAAAAGAACGAAAAATATTTTTGTTATGAATTAATAAGAAACTTAGTTTTTTTTTTTTTTTCCGCGCTTTGCTTTCGCCAGGTTGAAGGAGAAGCAAAGGTATGAAGCCGTTAGTTAACAGCCTAATAAAAAAAATGTTTTTTTTTTTTTATATTTATTTATTTATATATAACATAAATAAATGTTAATTTGTTTATAAAAGTAAATATTAGTAGAAAATGAAAAAAATCGCACGTGTGTGAAATAAACTGTATGTTGAACCTAATCGTAGTGCAATAAGAACCAGTTTTCGAGGAAGTGTATTAAAAAATAATATTCCTCTCGTTTTCTACAAAAACAAAAACAGAAAGATTCGAACTATTAGAAGTTTATCATTAATTTTAAAACGACATTAAAGCGTATTTCTTTAAGAAACGACGGATGGACTGTGTGAAGGATAATACATATGGCAAGAAAGGAGGTGTCGATGAGATGACGAGTAATAGATAAGTATGAATGGACCACAAATGAATTGGGATGAATAAAGTGTCTTTAACAGAGGTCAGGAAAACTTGTCTGGTAGTAAAGAGTACTGTTACAACATCACCTGTAAGTATTGACAAAGTGCGCCGTGAACTCGGAGCAGATGATGTGGTCGTAGTTGAGGTCCCACGCCCTCAACATGAGGCAGAGGCGACCGTCGCGCATGCTGATCTGAAAGACATCACGTATAAGTGTACGTGTTAAGTAAAGGAGCTGTTCTGAAGGTACCACAAACTTTAGCGGCAATGGTGTCGATTCTGTTGTGCACAAACTCAACTTAATTTAGGCTATTGCTATCTTTTTCTCTCTAATAAAACGAGAAAGAGACGGACGTAATTTAGAGCCGTCAAATTTAATTGGAACTAATATTTCTATACAAATGAAGGGTGCAAACACATACATGTCGACTAAAATCACGGTGAAGCGCAAGGCATAAACTAGTTTGACATCTCTGACTTAGTTCATAGCTATAGCCATCCTTTTCTCACACTGCCTTTTAGTAAAAAATAGTAATAGCCTAAATTAAGTTTAGATTGTGCACAACAGAATCGATACCATTCTCACCCAATCGTAATGACAGTGGCGGCTTTTGACAGATCACATTTATGGAGTAGATCCAAAGATGTATTCACTCTATCTTCGGAAACTTTGCATGAGCCCATAGTACACATCAACAGCATATTATTTTAGTCATCAACAACTTATTATTTGGTGATGTTAAAGTCAAAGTTAAACCATTTAATTTGAATTAGGTCAAGCCCATTAAAAAGCACTTTTTAACGTCAAACTTTTAAACAACGTAACATAACATCACGCCTGTAATCTGTGTCTGTAATAGTACACCCACGTTTCGCCAATTATGTTTAAGTTCCATGTAATGGGAGCGAGTCTTTTTTTTTTTATTGGGACAAGCCCGCCACACTGTTCCCAAACCACTGTAACTCCTGAAAGCCAGAATCAACAGTGGCGACCACCAGAAAAGCGCCGAGACAATGAAGCTCGACGAAGTCCCAGAGAATGAATTTAACTGTCTTGGATCCCGCAACGAAATTAATCAGAAAAGTATAGTGGAGGAGTAGGAAAAAACCGTAATTTCCACTTCCCTCCATTTCAGCAGGAGACAGAACGAAACAAGGCCAATAGGCACAAAGGGACGTTTACAACTGGGATAGGCCCAGTTGCCTAGCACCACGGATAAATATTAACATTAATGGGTCCTAAGTTGTGAGCTGTTATATTTGATTCCAATAATAGGTATGGCCAAAACGCTTGAACGCACGGAAATTTGTTCTAGTTTCCACAAGGTCTGTATAGTAAATAACTCCGGATGTAACCTGTACACTATCCAACATAATGTTGCGTTCATTCTGCCAAAGACTGCACTCCCATAAAATGTGATGTGCTGATTGTTCATATTCGCAGTCAGATGTGGAACATTGACAAAAAGGCGAGTCAACAAGCTTGAAGGAAAATAATTTACTCTTAAAGTTACCATGACCGGTGAGAAATTGGGCAACACAGTGATCAACCTCCAACCATGTCCTGGCCAGCCGTTCACGAACGGATGGAAAGAACTGGTGGAGGTGTCGGCCCTTGATGGAATTATCCCACCTACCTTGCTATTCAGACAAAAGTTCCTCCCAGACGTCGGTCTGTGGTTTGAATAATCTAGCAATCTTAACACGGTCACGTAGGGTTAAAAAGTCTGCGTCCGTGGTCTCACGTGCGTTATAGTACATTGCGGCCCGTCGCTGCACTTCAAGATCAACTGGAAGTACACCTGCAAGTACCGGTAAGGCTTCAGTACTAACCGTCCTATACGCTTTGCATAAGAATATCAAAGCCAAACGCTGGCTTTGAAGCAATTTACGTCGTGCCGCTCCTATGGTGGCCCTATCGGCCCAGACAGGTGCCCCGTAGCACATACACCCCAAGTAAGTAGCCCCATAAATGGTCTTTAAAGTTATAAATGACAGACCCCACGTAGATTTTGATATTCTCGTTAATGCATAAAAGTTCTTTTTAGCTTTTTCACCGACAGTTTTTATATGATCTATGAATGAAAAATTTCTCTCTAAGACCAAACCAAGGTAGCACACGGATTGCTTTCTTTTCACGGGAACGTTATTAAATTTAATACTAGGCCACGATTTAAGATTACCTTTTAAAATTAGTTGATAAGTTTTTTGCGGTGCAAAGGTCAGACGGTTTCGATCGCCCCACTGAGATATTAATCGTAGGCAAGTGTCAGCTAAATTCTCGAGACCAGCCCGAGTACTCGACTGAATGAGCAGCAGGCCGTCGTCCGCGTAACCGGTTAATGAACAGCCGGGAGGAAGGGGAATCGCGAGAAAATCATCAAAACCTAAATTCCATACATACGGAGCGATTACCGACCCCTGAGGACATCCCATGGTAAGGGGCTTTGACATAGAATAATGACCGAGTTTGAGTTTCGCGGAACCATTTAAAAAGTAAGAATAAACAAGATTATATATGTTTTTATAGCAGCCACGATTCTTCAGTTTAAGTAGTAGCATCGGCCACCATGCGTTATCAAAGGCCCCGGAAATATCTAAAAAGATTCCAACCACGTACTTGTGTTCCGAGTTATTAACAATTTTTCTAACAGAAAGTGCCGCGTCTACGGTAGATTTTCCCACGGTGAAACCGAATTGGTTGTTATGAAACTTTGGCCCGTCTGGCAGCAAATGTAGAACGATATGATTCAGGTGGCACAGCAGCCCACGCTCTGATCTGTTGATGGTAGTCATTGTCATTTACCGGCGAATCATCAGGTATCAGACTATTTAATAGAACTTCGGTTGTTTCCTCAATACCGGTGGTGTGTTTATTATTGACTTTAATATTCTGGACAAACGCCAGGTCGACTGATCGATTAGCTTTGAATTCGTGATACAAAGGAGACCACGGACCTTCTTTATCTAATTTTTCTACTATTTTTCGCAGTAAATTACCCTTGGATTTTACCACCGATGCCCTGTAGCGGGACTTGCCAACTCTAAACGCATTTAAAGCAAAGTTGAGTGGGTCTCCGGTGACCTTCTGTTTTTTAAGCTTGTTTAAATGCCTACGCGCTCGGCGATAGCTTTTACGTTGTTCAATTAAGTAGTCACACCACCAATCACATCTATGGATGTTGGTCATAGATGCGCGACCAATGGCGATGTCAGCACAGTAAGTGAAGGTGTCTGACATAATTTCAGCACTTTCTTCAGCTGACAGCCCATCACGAGTGAAGTCTTTGGCGTGACACGCAAAAAGCGAGCTAAAGAATTCCCAATTCGCGCCTTTACTTTTATATCTAAAATTACCAGTGATATGAGATGGACCTTGAGAATACACCGGAACAAATTCGTACACGATCAGGCGATGATCACTACAAGACGCATCTGGTAGGACACGCCACCTATCCAAGCGTACGTCTGCACTAGAAAGTGTGACGTCAATACAAGATTCGCCCATTGGGCTGCAAAAAGTAGGTGGTGCATCTGGGGTATTATGAATTGATAGGTTCATTTCAGCTATAAAATCTTCAACAGCACAACGTCGGTCGAAATCCGTAGACCTAACCTTGCCATACCACAGAGACGATGACGCGTTAACATCAGCGCCAACGATAAATTTACAGCCCGCGAGTGACTGTAAGACATGACGGAGGTTATGTATATGAGGAGCAACAGGGTCTGAGTATTGAAAGACTGAGATTGCAACGGCACAGTGGGGCGTCATGAGGTTACGCAAAGACGTTACTGTAAAGTTAGAAGAACGCGCCACGTAAATTCCGGCTCGTGCTTTGCTGTCCAGCTGAACTACTTTGTGACGTAAGCGAGCGTTCTGGTATTGTTCTTGAACAAGTACTATGTCTAAGTTATAATCGATAATTAATTTGTCTAATTCAGAGGTCGCCACCCTATCGTTGTGGAGATTTAATTGTCCTATAGTTAAACTATCCATTATTTTAGTAGTTGGTGTTGAGGATTAACTGTTCGAGCTTAAGTTTGTACGTGGTACACTCGGGAGACCCGCAACGATGGTCAAACGGTTTTTTAAAACGTTTACACGCCACGCAAGTCGGTATAAAATTTAAATTATCCTTGTGCGGGCAGTTATTTGTTTCATGTGCTTCGGAGCAGTTAGCACAGGTAGGTGATTTATTAACGCAGTGTTTCTTAACGTGACCAAACTGTTGGCAATGTAAACAACGAACTACTTCGACATCATCGATGAAACGGCAAGTCGCCCAATCAATAAATAATTTATCTTTGGTGGACACTAAATGTTTACGAACTGTGGACTCAATTTCAATGCCTATCCACTTGCGACCATTATCTAAGGAAAGCCTACGAATAATTTTAGTTGACTTAATAAAATCATCCTCATTTATTGGCAGCTCGTCTTTAATGTTTTGACGGTATAGCGCGTGCAGAAAAGCATTGTCTTCCATTGAGGATGGGACGTCCTTAACTAATATACGAGGCCTTCGGCCTTTCGGTTTTTCAAGTCTTAAGCCGGCGGACCTAATTGCATCGACCGATTGCAACTTTTTTATTTGGTTGTCATTAGCGACACGTAATACAACGCCAGATTTCGCGGTTTTCTTAACGCCTACTATTTGAAATCCGTCATCACTAGGCTTAATCGCTTTCATTAGCGCTTGTTTAGTCGCGGACGATGACGAGTAATCGGCTAACCGCTCAGCGGTAGGGTAGGCGACGACGCACGGAAGGGGGGCGCGCGACTCAACAGCTGGCCCAACTTTAGACGAAGATTTGTTATAATCACTAGTATTGACGTTAGTATTAGGATTTAATTTAATTTTATCCAATTCGCGTTTCGCATTGGCTAATTTGGTTTCGTTGGAGGATGATTTTATGGCTAACAAAGAAACAATGGCCGTTACGCGCTGAGTCATGTCCATGATGGCTGATTTATTTGCGACATTAATGCGGGACCCTTGATCATTAACAAGGTCGTTAATTTTTGAGAGATATGCAGACGCCGATGAAACTAAATCGCAATAGTTGTCATTGCTCGCAGTACTGACGTTTAATATTGGCGAAGGCTTCTCAATTGAGTTGGATGTGTGTAGCCGTTTTGACCTATCCTCGGGCGAGATGTACGAAGGAGACATTTCGCGAAACAAACGTTTTGTTGAGCTAGCGGAGGTCGTCGGCGACCCGGGTGTATGGAATGCATCTCTGCCACGGTCAGGCGGGTCATCATTAATGGACAACATATTATAAATTATGAAATCCAAATAAACTATTAGAACGTAAGCAAAGTAACAGAATTATATAGATCGGACTAACTTACCTAGTGACGTCCGATCCTTAATTATGTGAAGTAATCTCGTCCTCATTTAGTACTTGTAGTTTGCACTTCTTGCTAACTCGCTATCACATTTTTTTAAAGATGAATCGATTTTATCAAAACGAATATGTTATCTGTGGTCCGGTCTTGGTGCGTTGTCTGGACATCTGTCAACTCACTCTTTCAAAGCATATGATCGAGACTTCTAGATGACCGATACGGTTATCTATCGTAGTCCCGATACATTAGTCAACACAACTTTAAAAAGGGGTGTAGATAAGACACTTTAAAACACATATAAGTAAGTAGGCTGATCTTCTGGGAAGGGTTGGGATACAATGAGGACGAGATTACTTCACATAATTAAGGATCGGACGTCAATAGGTAAGTTAGTCCGATCTATATAATTATGCTCCGTAATCTCGTCCTCATTTAGTACTTGTAGATGTTCAAATAAGAAAGTTGTGTTGGTAATCTAGTCAACATCTTATAATCATTGAACAATGCAACCTAACATACTATTCTGATTATCATTACTTATGTACTAATTACACATTTATTTAAATAAAAGGTAACATAACATAAATCTTCTCTAACTCAACAACCTGTGTCATGATAATCTTATAAAGAGCTTAATTACTTTAATCAGACAGTTACCATTGACATTAAATTTAATCAACCAACAATAACAAGCAGTGTGTTCTATATTACAGAGAAACACACTGCTTGTGCAAAAGCACTAGAATTTAGAATCACTCCTCATAGAGAGGAGGCCTGTGTCCCAGCAGTGGGAACATTAATAGGCTGATGATGATGATGATGAACTATCTCATCTCATATATCTAGGTCTCATAATAAAAGCAAGCAAAGTTGAGGAATTTGTGGTCCAACCAGCTGCTTTTCTTATTTAACTTCAATAAAATTAATGAATTTTAATTTAAAATAAAATTAATTTCAATAAACCCACATCAAAGTTTTTTTTTTTTTTTTTTTTTTATGCAGAAGCATGTCTTATGCTGTGTGATGTGAATTTGGGAGTATTTATTCCACTATTAGTTAGAATTTGTTTCATCCACCTACTAATAGTTGCAGTAGTGGCGGCACGATACGGTTTTCTTATAGTTATAATTGGTGATTTACAATCTTGTCTTATAGGTATTTTTTGTAATATCTAGATAGAACAAAAGGGTAGTAGCAGAACACACAGACAAATTCTCCTTAAAAGATGGTAGTATCAAATTGGGTTGATATCTACCAGGTTCAAAGGTTTTAATAATTTCCGGAATTTTTATGTTAATTATTATCCTGATTACAAGAAATGTTATCAGTATACTTATGAGAGACAAGGTTCGAATTCTGTGTGCAGTTACAAGGGCTATTATGGTAACTTAATTTTTGGTAATTAGTTCTAAACTAAGGGTTTCATTAGGAAATAGTTTAGACAAATAATTGAAAACGATACTGAGATTCCATACTACTTCATATTTGGGGTTCTTAGGTCTTAACCTAAATATATCCCTGAAGAACCTTAACAGTGGGTCATATAGGCCAGTTTGGGGCCCTAGAACTAGAGAAATAGAAAACTTAATGGTGTTGAGTGAGCTATTTATGATAGTACCTCATTAATTTTTTTGTCAGAAAAGATATCACAGTGGGAACTGAGTCTAGGAGAGGGTCAATATCTTGGTTCTGACAATAAGAAATCCCTGATTCGGAGCAGATTCGTATCACTTTTATGATAGGGTTCCATTATTATTCTTTCAGAAATAACCTTGGGTTCAAATAAGGGAAACCATGGTTGTGAGGGCCACCAAGGTACTACAACATTGCCTGTTGCCCCTTCCTTTTTTATTATCTGTAACATCTTACTAATAAGTGCAAATGGTGGGAATGTATAAAAGAAATCACCTTACCATTTGACAGTGCATGATATATAATTCTGACAATTAGTGTTAAACTTGTTTGCAAACAAGTCAATCTGAGGTTTAACAATAATAGTCTTGTAAGCTACATCACATAACTTCCATTCAATTTCTGTGTTTGGATGCCTAGATCCAAATGTGTCTTTCCTCACACCGTTGCCACAACTTTCTGGCTAAATTATTATGGTGGGGAAAACGAGTGCCACCCATTTTATTGATGTAGGCTATGGCAGTTGTGTTATCTATTTAATTCTAAGTCAAAACTTCACAGTGTCTGGGTGTGCTTGCAAATGTTTTCAGCCCTCTGAATGCTGTTAAATGCTGGTAAATAGTCAAGGTAATTTATACGAAACTTTTTATCATCAGTTGTCCAGTGCCCATGGCTTCTGACATCATTATATACCAGACCCCAGCCAGTTTGTCAAGCATCAGAAAATATTTCTAGAACAAAGTCAAATAGTTATACTGTTGTAGGTTGTTGGAATGTGAGACAACCACTAATCTAGTCCTATCCAAATTCCTTTTGTGATAGGTAGCAGAGCCTTGTAATTTTTATTGTTGTTTTGTTACTTTCCATAACTTTGGTGTAAGGCCAACCATATTCCACTGTTGGGCATGCAGCAACAAGTATACCTAGCAACTGAGCAAATTCTAGTATGTTGCATAAATATTTTAGATTTAAAATTATTGAATAAGTTAGGGATGAAATTTTATCTATCTTCTTCTGATGAAGCGAGATACTACTGAACTGTATCTAACAGAAAACCTATATAAATTGACAGCGCTGTCTGGGTTCTAAGGCACTCTTTTTGGTATTGATAACGAACCCTAGTTTTTTTTTTGGAAAATTTGAGTTGTCGACACATTTTTCAAACACATCATATGAATCACCAAGGCACAAAATATCACCCAGACATAATATAGAAAAGCAACCCCATTGACCCCAGGTGACACATAACTGGCTTCATAATCTTTGTGAATGGTGCTATGCTAAGCCCAAATGTAAACTCAAACAATGTATCTTGAAACTGAAACCGGAGAAATCTATCATATTTTGTATGGGTAAGAAGTATTTAAGCATTTTTCAAATCTATAGTTGCCATAAAACAACCTGGGGTCGTGAAATTGGTTGCTGTCCTTAAGTCTTCTATTAATATATTTATTAAGTTTTTTGAAATTTAAAATAAATCCAAGTGCCATCTGATTTTGGATGCAAAACTATGCTTAATAAAAATTGATTGATAAACATCATTCAATAGCACCATAACTGTAGGAGTTTATTAATTTCCGTAAAATAAGATTGCTTTCTTTCTGACTAAAGTTATTGTTTTTAGGAATTCAAGTTTGAACTGGAATTTCATAAAAGTGTAGTTTATTACCCTTGATCCAATCGTTGCATTGTTGGATAGGTGATAACATTATTTCAGACTTCAGTGAAATACTGCAATGTACCAGTCTACCTGAGCTAGACGTATTCCTGCCCCCGACGTCGTGGCTGGCGTAACTGTGGTGAGTGTAACTTGTCCTGTAGCTTATCCCTGAACAGGTACTCAGATATTGGAGTCTGCCCCATTAGCTCCTTCTTTCCGTTACTGAGGCCAGACAGGATTAGGGAGCGTCTGGTGATGCATTTGCATGATAAATGTGACAAAGTAGTCTGGCTGCATCACTTAAGAGTTAAAATTTGATCACTACTCTCTTAGTTGGTGATTAGATTGTTTAACAATAAAAAAATAAAAAATAAAAACTTTGCCTATTGATGTAATGGCAGCCGAGGTGATCTGCTGCCCCCTGATTCATTGGTCCCTTTTTACTCCACCATCCTCAGTGCGGCTGCCACTTCTTCATTTAGTTTTTAATATTTCCTTCATTAGGTGATACAGGACAACTGTCTGTAGTCAGAAGTGGCGGAATAGGTGATAATTGATGGCAAGGAGTCAATGGTATGTGGCGTTATGGGGATTAGCTGTCGCGGCGAGTCAGGCTGCGACGGAATTTATCACGTGTCTCACAACTACGGTCGCGATACCCACGGCTTCTCGAGCGTGTTCGACTGGAGCGGGTTTCATACTCGTCTAGAAAGAATAGTTAGAGTTAGGCCTCTGACTGGTCGAGTTTAAATCCACGGCTAACCTCTCGTGATAGTTCAAGGGATGCAGTAGGGACGCAATTATGAACAACTGAATGTGTAGGTACACCATCGGCTGACCTCTCGTGAAAGCTCTTGTGATATCGTTCTACTGTAGGATGGCTTAGATCATCGGCTAAACTCTCGTGAAAGCTCTAGCGATGTCTTACTAATTGTTGGCACAATTGGTGTTCTCATGGCTAACCTCTCTTTAAAAACTCTAGAGACATGTGCGAACAACTGAACGTGTACACCATCGGCTGACCTCTCGTGAAAGCTCTTGTGATGTCGTTCTATTGTTAGATGGCTAAGATCATCGGCTAACCTCTCGTGAAAGCTCTAGCGATGTCTTACTAATTGTTGGCACAGTTGGTGTTCTCATGGTTAACCTCTCGTGAAAACTCTAGAGACATGTGCGAACAACTGAACGTGTACACCATCGGCTGACCTCTCGTGAAAGCTCTTGTGATGTCGTTCTATTGTTAGATGGCTAAGATCATCGGCTTACCTCTCGTGAGGGCTCTAATGATATCGTAATAATAGGTTGGCACAAGTGATGTTCTCATGGTTAACCT
Source organism: Xestia sexstrigata (assembly GCA_941918905.2). Lineage (NCBI taxonomy): Eukaryota > Metazoa > Arthropoda > Insecta > Lepidoptera > Noctuidae > Xestia > Xestia sexstrigata. The sequence goes on from OW799224.2 coordinate 16,707,214, forward strand.
CTCGTGAAAACTCTAGAGACATGTGCATCTTATGCCAGGGTGCCAGGTACTTCTAGGAAAAGACGAGTGGGTAGGTACTTAAACAAAAAAGCTTACCAGATTTTCGATGACGACTCCGTTTTCGCTTGTTCGACCGATTTTCTAGTTCTCGCAGACGTTCGTTGAATGCTCTCATATTTTCGTCTCGTTTTCTACGATGTTTTCCTATCTCGGTTTGGTAATTACAAAATTATCGGAACTTTATTATCGGATACGTGACCTGCGCGCTTCACAAAAAAGTACAATGAGTTGACAGATGTCCAGACAACGCACCAAGACCGGACCACAGATAACATATTCGTTTTGATGAAATCGATTCATCTTTAAAAAAATGTGATAGCGAGTTAGCGAGAAGTGCAAACTACAAGTACTAAATGAGGACGAGATTACGGAGCATAATTAACGGACGATAAAATTATTTAGAGGTACCCACACACCAAAGAAAGTAAATGTACTCACCGAAAGTAAACGAAATTAACTAAAATACCAGTAAAACCGACGTAAAAATACTAAAAAACTTACGATACCAGCACTTAGCACAATAGCACACAACTAGTAACAACTCACGAGCCGGGAATCGATCACGGAACACGAAAATCGTAATTAAAATCAACAGCGAAATAGATCGCATCCAACCCGAGCGAGTGCGCGGAGGGAAGTGTCTATTGCCATCAACCGGCCACGAATTCAGACTCCGTGGCTGCTACTGAGAAATTGCTGATTGAGAAACCCAATAGCATTTTACCCCACCCGGGAATCGAACCCAGGACCTCATGCTCAGCAGTCGCGCTTGCGACCACTCGACCAACGAGGCAGGTTCGATCAATGGACTGCTCTCTCTTTATATCTTACCACTGCCTTCTTGCTGAACCCGACGCCATCTCTGGACAGTTTCTCTGGTCTGGTCAGCTTAGCGTAGACCACACAAGTCAGCACGCCTGACAGACCGGTACCCAGGATTAACTGTAACGAAGTTATAAGTAAAAGGTCTCATTTAGTCCAGTCAATCTAGATTTGTGTCTTTTTGTAGGAAAATTCAATAGAAATTACGTGATTTCAACGAAATCCCAGAATAATCAGTATAATTTGTATTTTCATGAAGCAGATTTCAACCACCATTCGAGGTCACTAACGCCTCCTAGTAACACCATAAGGTATTAAATTCTCCAACAGTTCTAGCTAAGTATACTAGATGGCGCTGTTCGCAATAACTATTCCTGTAATGTATTTACAAACACCATCAGCTGTTACATAGTGACATAATTACACGATTTCTATTATTTTTCAGTTGACAATGGATGACCTTCACTACATGTCAATATTTATGCAATGTATGACAGTGATGTTTAATACTGAATGATATTCCCTGCTGCCGTAAAATATCAAGTCATTGTTATTGACATGACAGGCAATTGTACACTATCATACCGCTTCTTTTCTTTCATTTCCAGAGCACAGCTTTCCTTAACCATTTTTGGATAACATCACGCCTGTAATCCCCGAAGGATTAGGCAGAGGTGTACCCAGCCATAGTACCACCTTTCTTAATGTATAGTGTCATATAAAGCCAAAAGGCTGCTTATAGATTACTTTCAAGAGAATGGGCACAAGTGTCATCCTATTTGATAAGAACAACCAACTTTACCTGCATAATGAATAAGAATATTGATTCCGGACATTCTTCATCTATGGCTCGATCACCAAATCCAATCGTTGTCTGAAAATAAACAAAAAAAAATGAGTTTTACAGTAACATTTTTTTTAATGAGTAGAGTAAAACATTTTACTTTAAAATAAGCCCAATAACTTCTCATTCAAAACAATTATCATAGGTACTATACTATATCGAAAAATCGTTTTCATGTGGTTTGTTTCGTGTGGTTAGTAGGTAACCTGATGTTAGAGTTTTTATGTCACCCATGGGCCTCTGAGTTGGCTTTGTATGCTGAAAAACGATATTTTCCTTCACTGAAGCATCATAATTTTCTGCCGATGAAGCGATGAAGCAAGTAATAATTATTCATTATAATTAAGTATATAATACGCACATGAATCCGAAAATCAGAGGTGCGTATCTTGGGTTCGAACTCAGGGCTTGGCAATCTGACAGTCACACCACTAGACTATCATTGCTGATGAAAAATCATGAAAACAGAAATTACATGTAAATTTTTACATGAACGCCCCATTAAATGCAGGAACCGCTTCAAATCAATCTACTAAAGTACCGCTTGCGCACAAAGACATTCATAATTTCACGATCAACGCTCTCTGCAGCTAATTCCAGTAAAGAGGATGCGACACTCAATAGTCCTTGATTGCCACAGTTTACTCTTTGGCGGCAAAAGATTGGACTAATTGGATCTTGACTGTGGTGTGGACAATTATCTGTTGAACTTGACGGACGTAAAATGTTGGCATTCGATCGGGAAGTCGACCTTTTGCCGGACAGAGGTCCTTTGGAAGATAATTTTGGCATCAAAGCCGGTATTTCTACTCACACACCAAGCATTCTGTCATTCATCAACCTAATAACTCTGTCGCTGGGAAACAACTTTTTTGGGGTGGAAAATCACGTTTTACGGTAAAACTCAATGTAACCCATTCAAAGCATTGTGCTGATGGATGCATTGAATAATAAACGGGTGATCCAGTATTTAAAAAAAAATTGTGCAAAAGTTGGAGTTTTGCCTCCAATATCTCCGTAACTAGAAGGTTCCCAGGTATGGTCTAGAACAAAAAAATGATTGCAATGACGCGTGACGGGGAGAACAAGTGCCTTTTGACGACAGAGAGAGGTATAATTTCAATAAGAACAAGATGAGAAAATAAGATAAGAATAGCAAAAAATAGGGAGGTAATATTAAGTGGTTTTAGTACCTATCATCAGCATCATTCTTCGGGAAAAAATGAAGACAATTTATGACCAGGTTCTTATTGTAGGTAATTTAAATAAATGATTTTTCATATTCATGTTAAATCTCGCAAAAATTAAGGCAAACTTCGCAACTCGGCAATCGCGTTCGTATTTCTACGAACTTTCAACAGTATTTTACATAAGATTTTCTGTCAATCACACATTACAGTTTTCAGCTTCTCCTTCATCTTTATTGTTGATAAAATTTCACTTTATCAGGAACTCTGGTTCTCACAGACATTGTGTTCATTGCCCATCATATTTTAGTACCAATCACCTTCCCACCCACTCTAACAATTTGGGAATCCGGCTCCAAGGACCACAGTAATCATGGTCTATTCCCAGCTGACACACACCTTGAGACAATAGTATGGGCTTCCTTATTTGTCGCCATTTCGGAGTTAATGATGAATCTATTTGTGCGTGATTGCTCTGCGGTTAGTGTAGTTAGCGCCCACGTTTGAGTGGTACAATGGAAGAACGGAAAGCGACTGAACTTGTGATACTTAACTAGAAAGACAGTTTAAGCATCGGAAAGTACGTTAAGCCGGCTTCCCGGCGTTATAGGTAGTCAGTGGCCCGAAAGTCAACCAGTCTTACCAAGGGGTATCGTATTGCCCAGTACTAACTGGGTTGTGCAGTCGCTCCATGTGAAATTCAGCTGCATCCGGTTAGACTGGAGGCCGACCCCAACATAATTGGGACAAAGCTAGGCAGATTATGACGATGATGATCCTAACAATTTTATATACCAAGTTTCTAATAACAATTCTGTCAGAGAATAGGTACTTTTTTTAATGGGACAAGCCCGCCACACTATTCCCAAACCACTGTAACTCCTGGAAGCCAGAACCAACAGTGGCGACCACCAAAAAAGCGCCGAGACAATGAAGCTCGACGAAGTCCCAGAGAATGAATTTAACTGTCTTGGATCCCGCAACGAAATTAATCAGAAAAGTATAGTGGAGGAGTAGGAATAAACCGTAATTTCCACTTCCCTTCATATCAGCAGGAGACAGAACGAAACAAGGCCAATAGGCACAAAGGGACGTTTACAACTGGGATAGGCCCAGTTGCCTAGCACCACGGATAAATATTAACATTAATGGGTCCTAAGTTGTGAGCTGTTATATTTGATTCCAATAATAGGTATGGCAAAAACGCTTGAACGCACGGAAATTTGTTCTAGTTTCCACAAGGTCTGTATAGTAAATAACTCCGGATGTAACCTGTACACTATCCAACATAATATTGCGTTCATTCTGCCAAAGACTGCACTTCCATAAAATGTGATGTGCTGATTGTTCATATACGCAGCCAGATGTGGAACATTGACAAAAAGGCGAGTCGACAAGCTTAATCAAAAAATGTCAAAAGGAAAATAATTTACTCTTGATTAAAATTACCATGACCGGTGAAAAATTGGGCAACACAGTGATCAACCTCCAACCATGTCCTGGTCAGCCACTCACGAACGGATGGAAAGAACTAGTGAAGGTGTCGGCCCTTGATGGAATTATCCCACCTACATTGCTATTCAGACAAAAGTAGAACAGAATAGGTACTACCTCAACGATGACCTCTAACATCTTGACATTGACCTTAAACGACTTTCAGCTCTTATGGACTTATGAATAGACTTCAAGATTCTCCTATTCTTAAAATTGAACCACGTGCAGTTCAAATTAGTTCTTTTGTAGTGGTAAACGGTGTAATTTGTGCAGATTAGTTGACAAAACGAAACGGTCGAAGCATGCTGTGGTCCATACAATGACATTGTGCACTGACTTTGTACTTGAAATGAAAAGAACTACGAGATAAAACGTGTAAGATTTTAGGTATCAAATGTGTGCTTTGCTTGGTCTTGCTATCACCTACCAATACGGTTCCATACAGAAGAAGAACTTTTTTCTTTTGTAACTTGTCCATCCGGGACTTATAATGTGATTTACACAAAGTATGTGCAGTGGGCGAGTGAAATGAATCCTCGCTAATGCAATAACCGGCTATCTCCACTAATCTGATCGTGTGTCTGTCTGTCTGTCTCGTTTGAGAACGAGGGCAATTGCGGCTGTCCCTGATGTATTTATTTTATTGTCTCTTAGCTTGACTTAGGTCAGTTTTGTATCTTGGTCTTATCTTTTTCTTTGTTCAAATGTTTTGGTATCTGTTAGCAAACTCTTTTTAATACCTTTAGATTTTTATCCGTCACCAGTGAAATATTTTTTAGAATTGGATCATTAGTTCCGGAGATTACACCTACACATAAACTTACAAACTTTTACCTATTTATAATATTAGAGAAGTATAGAATAGATAAAATTCTCAACGATTCGGAACATTTTGTAGATCCTAATTGTCATCGCGATAGTTACAATACTTGCGAGTAGCATCACACATCCCTGAGACAAAGCTGAAATATCTTGTACCTGAAATCTCTCTGGCAAACTGGTCCTCACGATGTTTTCCTTCACCGTTTTGAGACCAGTGGTTATAAAATAAATTACACAAAGTAATGCGCCTGAGTTTGAACCCACGACTTACAGCTCGTAAGTCGGGGTCGCCATCACAGGGCCACCGCTGCTCTCCTGGGGTTACATGTTTACAAATGAATTGATCACAAAATATATTTGTAAGTAAAAAACAATCTGTCTAACTGACCTGCGCCTCAACAGAAGCCAAGAATATGGTAACAAAGTCCGTCCCCCCGGTCACACAAGTCCTCTTGGGAGGGTCGGGCTCGAAGTCGTAGTGGGCCAGCGCCGTGATGTACCAGAACACAGCGAAGACCAGCCAGATCGCAAAGTGGACCACTATGGTGCCGATGACGATCCAGCGCCAGCGTAGGTTGATCTGGGGAGAAGTGGAGGGGTTAGAGGCGTTAGGATCTTTGGTGAATGGTTTGGTGATAGTATGATTATGAAGAAACTACTGCCTCGTTGGTCCAGTCGTTGCAAGCGTGACTGCGGAGTATGAGGTCCTGGGTTTGATTCCCGGGTCGGGAAAAGCGTTATTGGGTTTTTCAATCAGGAATTTCTCAGTAGCAGTTACGGGTCTGGATTTGTGTTCGGTTGATGGCAAAAAGCTTGCCCCCTATTATATGGAACTTAAATAATAATAGGTGAAATGTTCGGGGATTGCGTATAGAGTACATAATTATGTAGACAACTATCTAAAGAAAGATAGATAGCCACTGGGTAAATTCTACAAACTGATCAGATCGGCTAAACAAGTCATGATAATCTGCCTGTTTTTCCAAAAATATGTCGAGTTCAGTCTTACTGAGTGTAAGTAAATATCAGTAGTTTACAGAAATCGTTTAGGACCTCTGTATAATGTCATACCTCGTGGTAAGACTGGTTGTCAGACTGAACTTGACATCTCAAATCGAATAATGATATTAGGTAGAATTTATAAGAAAAAAAATATTGGCACATCTGGTTGTCCCATAAATATATGAAATGAAAAATCCCGGTAAGTAAGTAAAAAGAAGTAAAGAACGATTCACGAAAGATGACCACTGCGCAGAAGGCATATTTTAGGTCCTTTTGGAGGTGCGGTGCGGAGTGAGGCGCGGGCGGAATGCGTCAAGACCGGAGCGACGCCATTGGTGCTAACTGCTAACTAACATTAAAATATTATTTTGTCTTAAGTCTTTTCTTCATGAGTGTACATGCGCAGACGGCCGCCATTTTTGGTCATCTTTCACCAAACCGCACTGGGCCCGCGTGGTGGATTCCCTCTCTTTCAGAGGAGGCCGTGTCCCAGCAGTGGGAACATTATAGGCTGATGATGATGATGATGACTGTACGTATGATTGTTATTAAAATGAGCCATGACCACTTCAAACAAAATTATATCCCTATATAATTAGCCCAACCCTATCAGCAACATTGTATCGCGTTACCATGACAGCACCCTATAACCATTACACAAAGGCCACATTGCCACATTGTAGATGAAGGTACTAATTACGTAATTACAATACTGCTAATAAATGCACGGTCTAATTTACGGCAATTTGGACAAATCCTAAATATAGGGTAGTGACAGGCATCCCCAGGAGTTACAAATTAGGGCCGCGAAGGGGTCATTTTAAATACTGTAGTTAGTACCTAGATCACACGGTATGGGAATTCCGGCTTTGTTTTATTGGTTTTAATTTTAAATAAAGTTTTTATGGCGCAAAATGGACTTCCGTTGAATACCAGATGTATCTTATCATGTGATTGAGTTTAGAGTAATATCTCATAAACAACAATAATAAAAAAAACCGGCCAAGTGCGTGTCGGACCACGCACAGTGTTGGGTTTCGTAGTAGCCCGTTTTATTTTAGATTTTGTTTTTCATTGCAAGTCTTTACCCGTTATAAACAAGCAACTACTTCATCTTAGTCATTTTAAAGGATTTATTCTAAGGGTTTTGTGTTTGGTACAAATTTATCCAACACCCAAGTTCAACGACTATTACTGCTAAACTAATAAAGTTATTTTACCAGCTATAGTTTCCCTTTAAAGTTCATACAATGCACTATCATTTAAAAAATTTCCAGATTTTTAAAGCTCGCAGTTTAGCGTTTAGAGGGCCCCCCTCTAAAAGCTAAACTATGACAGACGGACATGACGAAACTATTAGGGTTCCTTGTCAGGACCGGAACCCTAAAAAGGTAAATTTCATCATCTTTCGTTTTTTACTATCAATGCTTTAAACCTTTGATACTGACTTAAATAGACATTCATTGTAGTTATTTTAAGTATGTCTAAAAAACTTTAACTACGGAATCAACCCTGAAATCAGAAAAAAATTTAGTGGTCCATAGTGGTGGTTTATAGCAGTGAAAACACCAAGTCATTGGTCTCGAGTTCGAACCCAAGACGAAGAAGCTGACCCAGAGAAGCTGAGGCTGATTGTATAATTATTACTTGCTTCGGTGAAGGGAAACATCGTGAGGAAACCAATCCGCGTAGCATGACTACCGTAGAAACGGGATTATTTCTTCGAAGAAACCCGTTTCTACCACACTATAAAGAAGAAGAAGCTATTATTTTACAGGCTTCATGTCAAATTCTTACGCTATGTCTACTATAAAGCTCTGGAACGCGCTACCTTTTGGCATTAAAAAAGCTGAAAGCAAAATAACCTTCAAAAGAAAAGTTCGTAACTACTATTTAAGTCAGAATAAATAGCTCTCAATTTGAAGTCGTCATAATAATAATTATTAGGTTTCTTGTTATTTTCTTTTTAATTTTTGGTATTTGTTAAAATATCTATTAGTTTATTTTATCTGTATATGTGTATTAGTATCAATCTAAATCTGAACTCTCGTTGGCAAAAAGTTTTTTTTAGACATTACTTTGTCAGTATGTTTTCCTATTTAACCCAAAGGTTGACTGGTAGAGAATGCCTTGTGGCATTAAGTCCGCCGCTATTGTACATGAAGTTTAAATAAATAAATAAAATTATTTCCCTGATATAAGCGCCCGTCCCCTAATAACAGTTGTTTATAAATGACTCTAGACCCCTGGTTCAGATTATAAAGGGTGTAAAACACCTCTTAACGAAGCCGAAAGGCACTTGTTCTCCTCGTCATTGCGATCATTTTTTTGTTCTACACCATACCTGGGAACCTTCTAGTTACGGAGATATTGGGGGTCAAAATTCCAACTTTTTGCAAGTTTTTTCTTAAATTCAAGTTTTAATGTGAGATTTTTACTTTAAACACCTCCACGACCCCCGTACTATTCAATCCATCCATCAGCACAATGTTTTGAGTGCGTTACATTGAGTTCTACCACAAAACATGAATTTTTACCCTAAAAAAAAAAGTCGTTTCCCAGCAATAATTTTTTCCTAAAATTACTTAGTTTGATGTACAGAATGCATGGTTGAGGGCTTCGTGATGAGGTCTTTTACAGCCTGTATAAAAACTTGTATTAGCCAATACGATTTTTAAAAATGTTACAACTTACCAGCGTATGAAAGGTATCATTCAGTAGCCGGATCCTCTCGAACGGCACGTTGGAGATCAGCGCCACATTCTCCATGCCAGTCTTGGACACCAGGCGCTTCGGATAGTCACCATAGCCTGGTCGAGTGCGATGTGGGTGTCTGAAACCACTTGGAAACAAATGTGAGGTAGTTTTAGCCTTGCATTCTTGTAGGGATCCTGTGAGGAAGACCAAAGAAACGATGAATGGACTGTGTGAAGGATGATATGGCTAGAAAGGAGGTGACTGCTGAGATGACAATCCGAGTAATAAAGAAGTATGGGTGAAGAAGACATGCTGCGCCGACCACGAATTAATTGGGATGAGGGCAAGAGAAAGATGATTCTCGTAGGGATCCTGGATTCTCATAACGTAATGCCGTCAACCAAGCATTCTGTACATCGAACTAAGTAACTTTACGCAAAAAATATTGCTGGGAAACAACTTTTTTATTTTGGGGAAAAATCACGTTAACATTAAAAACTCGTATTAAAAAAAAGAAACTTGTGAAAAAGTTGGATTTTTGACCCCCAATATCTCCGAAACTAGAAGGTTTCTAGGTATGAAGAAAAGAAAAATCACTATGACAGGGAGGACTATAGCATAGCCTCCGGCAGATAAGTAAGAGTCAAAGGTCATTGCTCTTTCCTTAATTTTTCTGCGTAAGTACCCCGACAATACATTATGAATCGTTTTTATTACTAGAAAAAGTCAAGGATCACGATAAAGGTCGTTTCGGGACAAGTTTATGTCATTATTTCTGTTTTCGGAATTATGTATTTGAATAAAAGTATGCGGGTTAATGACCTTTAATTCCTACTTATCTGGTGGAGACTATAGTATTTTTACACCCATTATGTCAGTATCACCGTGTGAACGATGATACGGCACGAAGGTAGGTGTCTGATGAGATGGCGAGTAATGAGAAGTATAGAACAAGAAGACATGCTGCGCCGTCCTCAAATGAATTGGGATGGGGGCAAGAGAATTTAATGATGACATGGATAACGTTCCATGTAGATTACCTGGTGACATCGACCATAATTCGCGTACGTCTCTCATGAGATAAACTATGCAAACACAACCGCGTACCAAAACTGTAGGCCATTGAGGAAAATTTGTTGCGGTCAAAACTGCTAGCTAGTTTTAGACGTCTTTTAAAGAGTTATGTGAACCCTGCCTCAAAACGGTGTTTTGTATTATATATGTTACAGTCTAAACTTTTAATCAGTCAAAACGCAAGTTAAAATGCGTTGTGCATTAAAAATATGTTGTTTTAGAACGCCTCAGTTGTAATTACGTTAGTCCTAGAATTACATGATGTTTTTCAAAGGGTCACAAAAAAAACCCAATAAGTTTCTAAGTGAATGTTAGTTATTGTTAAAATCTTTTTGATTAGTTAAAAGTAGTTTTGACCGGTCAGAACACGGTTATTATCAAATTATTGCAACAAGACTTCCCCAGAATCATAATTTTTGTAAAATTCATTTATTTTACAACTAATACTGCTACTATTTTTGAATGAGTGTGCGTATTGTATAATTATCACTTGCTTGAGAGAAGGAAAACATCGTGATCCCGAACCAGGTTAGGCACTAACTACAAGCTTCCAGCTTCCAGTCTAACCGGATGCAGCTGAATACCAGTATTTTACATGAAGCGACTGCCTATCTGACCTCCACAACCCAGTTAGTACTAGGTAATACTGGGGGTCAGACTTTCGGGCCACTGACTAACTGTTACGACTGTCAGAGATCTACAAATGACAGTTGGGACCAGTAGCTACCAGCACATGATCAGTTTCTGTGCATGGTCAAAAATCTTTAAATTTATTGCAAATATTAATATTTCCATCTGCTTTTCCCGTTTTCCACAGATTTCAATAGTGTCTCGCCTCAATCGTGTGTATCATAATTAATGCAAACCAAACGTTTCCGTTTGAGTTGACAGTCACTACACAAACTAAGATAGCAAGTATTACTACATAGATACAAACGAATATAATAACATAATGCTTTTAATAACATAAGCTCTCCACATTTCAAGATCAATTTATCTTTTCATCTCAAAAATAATAAAGGAAAAAGCCTTTGAAATCTTTGGAACAAAACTTGGTCCTTCCCAAATATCATAAGTGCGCAACTGTGTGGTAGAACTAGTGGGTATGAACCCATTTAATTGGGCATTAATTAGGATGTCGTAGTGTAATCAGGCAAAAATGACGCTTTATCCATACCGACAGACTACGGTTTGAACCTGTTTTTCGCTATTATGAATTATAATACAGAACTAGCTTATGCGAGTGGCTTTGCTCACTTGGAGTTCGGTAACTGTCCCACGGGGTAAAATATACATCGTATGAGATAATCCAGACTATAAACTATTTGTGTGCCGAATTTCATCACAATCCGTTCACTGGATTTTGCATGAAAGAGTGATAAAATCCTCACAAACTTTCGCATCCTACTTCCTATCACTATACTACTAATATTATAAATGAGAAAGTTTGTGAATATCGATGTTTGTTACTCTTTCACGTAAAAACTACTAAACAGATTAGGATGAAATTTTGCTCACAGATAGTTTAAAACCTAGATAACAAATAGGATTCTTTTTATCCCGGTATTAAGATCCCATGGGACAGTTATCAAACTTCAGGCGCGCGAAGCTGCAGGCAAAAGCTAGTTTAAAATACGAGTAAGATATTAAATACTTACTTATTAGGCAAAATCTTCTTCTTCTCAGGAGGTTTTGAATTGAAAGGCTTCATTGATATCGGGGTCCTGCGATCCATGGTCGACATGCTGATTTCATTCTTCGACATCACCCGATCAACTTGGACCAAACTGCGCTCATTCGTCGATAAGTTTCGATCAACATTCGACATTTGATGGTGATGATGGTTGATTAAAGGCATACTAAGGTCAGTTCTCGGTAAATGACGATCGATTCTTGGTAATACACGATCACTTTTTGACTTGTCACTTCGTAAAGGAACCATTTTCATTTCTTCCTTCTTAAAATCTAAACTCGTTGTACTTTGGGTTATAATTATTTTTGGTAATTGCTTTGATAGTTTTCTCAGTCTGTCTGATCTTGGTTCTGATTTAATTGAGTCCAGACTTTCCGTGGACTTTTCATTTTCAAGTTTATATACGGTTTTTGCTTCCATTTTTTCGCTTTCGTCTTCAACTTTTTCTTTTATAGTGTCATAATCGGGGTCTTCAATAGAATTTGAGTTGTCGTCGATGTACGCTTGGGTTTGTTTTAGATAGTTGAGACATTCATGGTATAGTTGGTTTAATTGTTCGTATTCTACGTCATTTGTTTCGATTTCCATAATTTTATATTTGAATTTTAGTTATTTTGCAAAAAAACAAAAAAGATTATTAAACGAAATTCTGGTCGAGTAAAACGACAAAATTAAGCCACTTTTCTTCTTGTCACAAAAATCTAAACAAGGACACAAAAAAACAACTATCCCATATTTTACAATCAAATCACACTCACACACAAAAAAAAACACAATCACACTCACTCAAAATAAAATCAAACAAATTTTTAAATTTTTAAAAAGCCACTTTCACGTATTTTTGGTGGGGAAACACTCCGTAGTGTCGTAACGTTTGATGTCCTGACGTTATCTCGTTGTTATCGCGTTATCTTGTGCTAATTGTGATGCGCACGCTGTAAGCCCAAGATCTGAAGTGACCTTGCGAGGAGAGTCGGTGGGTAATTCTGTAGCAGAGTTGTGCGTTTGTGTAATGAGTATTTAAAGATTTTGTCTGTGTGTCCCTGGGAGAAATACATTTGACATTCCCTTTCTTTCTGTTGTGAAATAACTTGAGATTGCGATGCTATCTTTTTCTATGTAGGTTTATGTTTTTATGACTAAGACACTGATACTGTTAGCCTGCATCATCCCACTGCTGGACAAAGGCCTTTCCTCAAGACTTCCAGTTGTTTCGATTCAAGGCCAATGAGGACCGCTGCTGGTCTTGTCCAGATCGTCCCACCATCTTCTACGAGGTCAGCCGCGACGCCTTCTGGCTGTGAAAGTGGTTATTTCGGCCCACAACGTGGCCAGTCCGTGACAATGATACTTGTTTACATAATAATAATCATTAAATTACTGAATCGTTTTTTTTTCTAAACTTAATTGTAAATTTTAAGATAACTTGAACTTAAAATTCCTGAGCTATCTAATAAGTAATTTATTTTTTCACTACGTAGGTCATGCATCAGATATTCGAACTACAATGGAATTGTTTTAAGAAATTTACTGTGATGTATTGAAAGTAATGGTGGAATTGGTGTTTAGGATGTATTTATGATGGAATGGTTGTATAAGTGTCAACTGACCATTTTGATTTAGTTGAAATAATTTTACCATTGCAAAATATATTTTTTCAAGTCTGTTACAGAATAGCCCAAAACGCTAACAATACGAAAACCGTCTAAATTCAGTATGGCGACGTTGAAGCGTTATTTATCATTGTTGTTTGACATAACTGTGATGTCTGTTTGTAGTATTTTGTCAAAGCATTATGAGCTGTTGCTACTTTTTGGAGATTACAATGTATTAGTAGATGTTATTTGCTTACTACACTACAACAGCCCATAACGTCCACTGCTGGACATAAGCCTCTCTCTTATTTGCTTATTAATTACTTTTAAAATAAAGTCTTTTTATCATTGTTAGCTACTGTAGAAGATTCTTTTTGAATTGTTTTTACCTACTTTTTTTCAATTAGCAGCTTGCAGCGTTGCTGAGAGAATAACCCGTGTTCGACAAGCCCCCAAGTCCCGTCCTAACGAAACCGATCTGTCACGCGAATTACAACACCAACCTATATTATATTATCCGAAAAATCTAAAGGAGCCCTCTGTTGGACACCACAGGTTCGAGATCGGCAACAAAATAACATGACAGTCGTGTATTTGTCTGGCAATAATTTTGGTTAGGACACGGAATTAGGATCATGCACTTGGTATTTTGAAGTGTCTGCCTACCCCAATGGGCTTCATTAGGAGTGTCCACAATACATAACATGATATCTTATCTGACTACTATTATAAAGATGGATATATACTGTGAATGGGCCATCAAAAGGCTATTTGTAACCACTAGAGACATAAGGAAATAAATAAAATAAACATTTAATAGGCATGACTTTATTATTGCCCGTTAATAATACATTTCACATACAATTATTAACAGTGTTGGTGTTTATTTTCAAACTCACTCACACACTTGCGTAAAACTCATTTTTTATAAAATATTTTACGAGATATTTTATATTTACGTAAAATATATAGCTCGTAAAATATTTTAATTTTTCATTTATAAAATATTTAAATAAATAATATCTTTTTGCGACCTTATTTAAAAAGTAAGTAAGAATTTTGATGCTTTTGTTTTTTTAAATACTCCATTTCATTTTAGCCGGCACTTTATCTAGTACTGCAATTTTGAACTTTGGCTAATTTGTGAATAAAGTCTTAGTTAGAATGATTCATTTTATGAAAGTATTATACCCGATATTCTGGAAAAATGAAATTAAAATGTCAGAAAAATAATCTGCAAATACTTAACCATAAATAATTTTAACAGTTTTAGTTATTTAATAGCTAAACAAAACACGAAATAGATCTAATTATAAAACATTAATTTATTTTTTCATTATGAACGTAAAATATTTCATGACATTACATTATTCTAATTTATTCAATAGAGAAAGAAGAATGACAATTAATGTTTTATAAAGAAAAACAATTTTATATTCTTTAAGAGAGCTTAAATATTAATAGCGATGGAAATAAGAAATAATCAAAGGCTTATTATTTTATTTATAAACATTAATATACCGAATTTTTCCCATTTTTTTTTGGTAGATAATAAAAATTTACTTGACCCCTGAATAGTCATTATTAAAGTTACTTTTTCACATTTTTCCGTCTAAGCCCCGAAAATGCATACAGGATAGTCCAAATAGTGACGTCATAAAAAAATGCAAGCCCTTGGGTATCCGAAAATACCCTATGTATGTTCCGCGATTCTTTATAGTTTTCGAGTTATAACTTCTTGAAAATTGTATGGGAACCGCTTTATAAAAAACGATATTAATTGTTACAGGGCGTTTTGTTACTCTTGATTCTAATGAGATTAAAACAAGCTTTTAGTTAACGTTAAAGATTATGAAACAGACATGTAAAAATGAAGATAGAGTTTATTTAAAGTGGGAACTCGAAAACTATCAAGAATCACAGAGCATACATGGGTTATTTTCAGATACTCCTGGGCGTGAGATATCATTTTCTTTTATGACGTCACTATTTGGATCACCCAGTATAGTGATACACGTAAGTAGGATTTCTTGTCGTTAAATATAAATATATATATTGCGCATCTTTGGTATGTAAATATGATATTCTTACTCTTATCAAGCCACAGTTAAAACAACAAACCGTTTGAGGTATCATCATATTCTGCCTAGCCTTTTCCCAACTATGTTGGGGTCGGCTTCCAATCTAACCAGATGCAGCTTAATACCAATATTTTACATGGAGCGACTACCTATCTGACCTCCACAACCCAGTTAGTATTACGTAATACGATACCCTTTGGAAAGACTGGTTGTCAGATTTTCAAGTCGTTGGCTTCCTGTAACGACTGTCAAAGATCTACCGTTAGAGTATATTATATAGAGTTTGGCATAAAAAATTGACAAAGTATTTTAATTTGGCAATAATTTAAAATGTTCGTCTACACACTGATTGCGATCCAATCCTCTGGATCAAAATAGCAGCTTTTTCATTAGATTTTACATTTCAATAATTTTACAAATTACATTATTTTATGAAATATTTTATATTACTGTATACTTATCGCCAATTATTTTCCCGTCACTTTGAGGAAATACATATTTGATATTTTCCTTTGGAAAATCCTTTAATATCTCGGTTTTTATTTCGTAGGGTTTGCGACGCGCCCCGCATTGAACACGCGAGTAACATTGTATGCGATAAGTTCATAGTTAATACTGATAACAATAATTGTTATAAAACTGATTGAATTGTTTTGTGTGCTCCTATTGGGATCAGTAATAAACGTTTTGCTAGTGTGTTACTCTTGACTTTACTTTCCTTCGCCGAACCCGAACACAAACTCTTGTTAAACTGAAATCCATACACAACATCACGCCTGCAATCCTCGAAGGGTACGGCAGAAGTGTACCCGATGGTACAGTGTACACCCACATTTCTCCAGTTATGTTTGAGTCCCATGTAGTAGGGGACGAGCTTATTGCTATCAATTGGGCATAAATCCATACGCCGTGGCCGAAAAATCTAAAAACACTTTGCCTGACCTGGAAATCGAACCCAGGACCTCATGCTCATCAATCAATATCTGTCGAGCCATGGTCTTTAAATATATATTCTAAATAATATTTTTATATACTTAATACAATTTATTTAGCGGTTTAAATGGACATCTGATGTATAAAGAATTATAAGAATTACTTATGGTATAATTATCTAAGGAACTATATTTACTTCAGGTATCAAGGTGACCACAAACTCTATGTATATACGGATTTATTTCTATATTTTGTCATCATTTAGCATGTATCAGAAAAGTGTGGTCATATTTGACGGTCTTGGGACAGACCATCACACTGGACAACTCTCTCCATAGGATCCACATCGATACGGCGAAAAAAATTATTAGTTGTCCGAAACTTAAGTGGGTGGTATCTGCTCACGAAAGTTTTTTCCATGTAACTCCTCTTTCGTGAGTGAATATAAATGTGTAAAAAAAATATTAGACTCTAAACTATAATTGCTACAATTGAAATAATTCTAACTTTATTATTACTATATGAAAAAAATATTCAGAGTGAAGCATTTTTTCTTTGAAATTTCGTAACTACTCCTAAACGGCATTAATTTTTAGTATTTTTTTGTTCACACAAATATTTATCACTTTTTCTTCACAAAGTGGCGTTCACAATTGGCATTTTGATTTAATGATTTATTAGGCTACAATTAAATAAAAAGCACTCGTTTCGCACTATTCGGACCGCAGTGACTGACGTAACAACCACTTTGTAGTGCAAGCTGACAACAACAACAACAGCCCATAACGTCCACTGCTGGACATAAGCCTCTCCCATGATGGGAGGAATTTGCCGTAATCTCCACGCTTGGCAGGCGGATTGGAGATCGCAGTGATGAAAGACTAACAGAAAACGCTGCTGTCCGTTCTCTGGTTTACGGAGGCGCAAGGTGTTCTGCCTCAGACATTAGTCGCCTTATACGACACTCGTGAGTGTATTGGGTTGGTTCTATTCTACTCTCACGGATACCACACGGCTATGTGTATAGCGTATGAGTGCAAGCTGATTAGAACTTTATTCTAACAGTATTTCAAATGAAGTTTGAACCACCACCCACCTTACCACCTACCTAACTCAACAGCTCACCATCTTCCTGACCTTGCCCAATGTTACTTGTGGTCGGCGCAACACGTT
Organism: Xestia sexstrigata; assembly: GCA_941918905.2. Classification (NCBI taxonomy): domain Eukaryota; kingdom Metazoa; phylum Arthropoda; class Insecta; order Lepidoptera; family Noctuidae; genus Xestia; species Xestia sexstrigata. The sequence goes on from OW799224.2 coordinate 16,724,691, forward strand.
TTTGTGTTCCATTCTTCCCTGTCAACCGTCACGCTATCAGTTTTTCTTTCATTTCATTCCTCACACAATCCATCCATCGTTTCCTTGGTCTTCCTCTCCCTCTCCATCCATCCACATTTATATTCAAAACTCATTTAGTCACATGCGATTCGTCCCTCCTAATACTCTTACTCAATCCAACGGTTGCAGCCGATAATTTTTTCGCGATTACAATGTAGGTCCCAAGAAGTTACTGTTGTTCAGTTCGATGGACAGACTATACATAAGACCTTACTTTTCTGATCCACGCTGTAAATACACTAGTATTTACTTTATTTAAATGATCGTCTGCAGGCAGCATTTACAAATTTACATACATTCATGTTACAAGCAGTTTTATATTGCATCGAAGCTAATAAATTTTTGAATCTCCCTCCGCCATACAGAACTCGATGTTTTTGTTTACTCTAGATACATAATTATTATATATTACAAAAATCATGATATACCTAGGTATAGGCACAGATCATCTTTATGTAATATTTTCTGTTTTCAGCTGCGTTAAATTTAATATGATTTAGCTTACAATTATTTATTTGTACACTCGATGCTAGTAAATATAATATCATAACTGGCAGCAATTGTTTAAATCTCCTTTTTCCTATAATAATATCTATTTGTAATTCTCTTTTAATTTGCCACTTGTTTATAATGTTTGCTATTAATTGGCTAGCTTCCGTCGCGTGGAGGTTTGAAATTATCCCACGATGACGTCAAGCCAGGATAAAAATCCTTCATCCTCACCCAAGTCGAAATCTATCTGTATTTAAATTTCATCGAAATCTGTTTAGTCGCTACAGCGTCCTAACATCTATGTATATTATATTAGTTAGGATATCTATATTTGTATATTTATGGATAGAGTACATTATCGCGCTAATAGATATAATTATAAATTTGGATTAAACTGCTTCAAACTCATTAGAAGAGTGAATATATGGAAAATTCTATTCCAGAATGGTAATGTGTCACAACCCTATAATAAACTCTGAAAACACAACCCTAGGCAACAAAAAACATGGTTTTATAACTTTTACTATAACTAATGATATATTTCTATTATAAATTATTTTACATTTATCTAAATTATTCAATTACGTTTTATTTTAATTTATATGCCGTTTTTTAGAAATATAAAATAGTAAAAGAAATAAGAATAAAATAAAAAACACAAAATAAAAAATAACCATTTATTCGTGAATAAAATTGAAAACAAAAGGAAATATAAAATAAAAATAATTTACAACAGAAGTTAAAGATGTTTGTTTTTAAAAAAATAATAAAATCACAACGTTTTATCGTAATTGTACTTAACAATATCTACATAAATGTATATTTAAATATCTATTAAGTATACAAAGGTATAATATCTATTTATTACACTTTTTATTTGAGGATACTTTCGCTAAAAACTTCTCGTGGGTTAAATGAACGGGACTATTCAAGTCCCGTTCAATTAAAAAAATAAAATGGATTCAGATAAACATAATTACATAAATTATTCAAAAACTAAATTAAATTTAAATTTTTCAAATAGTGTGCATTATATTGCAGTAATATAAGCTTTAATGCGTTTGTTTTATATTTTACATAATATTTTATTAAGATTACAATGTTCTAAGATTCTAATCAAATATTAACGTAATTAGAATATGCAACATATGTATATATTTTGTACACGTAAACTAATTACCGACAGTATTAGTATTATCGACAGTATCCACAAATAACTAACATTATTTAAAAATCACATAAAATCAACAGATAAAACTTACAGTAAACTAACTAAGTTATTAAATTCAAACTAATTCATTACCAATATCGGTAAACCAATCAATAAAAAAAACATTCACAATGTATCTAAAGCGATATGTTGTCGAATTTACAAAACGAAAATAAATATCGATGTATTCAATTTATTGATTTATCGATATCGATAAATTTTGGAATATCCTTACGTACACCTCTTACGCGTCAGAGTAGTCCCTCAGACTGAAAGCGCCATTCCTGAAAAATTACAAATACAAGAAAAATATAAGAAAACTTGTTGATAACTCCAAACATAAATACAGTATACTAGAGTGAAATTAAATACAAGAATATTACGAAAGGGCCAAAGGTTAATGCCTCGTTTCTCATGCCTGAGGTTGTGAATTAAAATCCGAGCCAGTACCTATTTAACTTTTATTGGACTTTTTAATTACAAATGCACTGTCTAAAGTTAATCTTGGACATCACAGACATCGGTGAAGAAAAACATCGTGAGAAAACCTGGACTAATAATTAATTAATATAAGTCTGAAATCGTTAATCACAAGTTAGAAAATACTGAAAGACAGATATTTTTTTAAAGTTGGGAAGAATTCATAATATACACAGTAGATACGGAGTATTAATAATAATAACGACGAATTTGAAAAGACGGAATCGCCATTACATTATGGTGAGTAGACTAGGAGAAAAGGTGAACAGTGACATCGTTTGTAAAATGAGGAATTAAAAGGGAAGTAAAGATAAATATGATGTGATGAATGAATTGACTCAAGTAACCGGGAAAATGATGAGACCATAATGAATACAAAAGGGGTGATTAGTGAGATGACCAGTAATAGAGATGTACAGCCAAGAAGTCATGCTTCGCCGACTCAAATTTTCGGTGAATGTGAGTGCGACGATCTGATCTTTTTTGGCGGGTAAACATGGCCAGAGATTGTACGAGATAGAGATGTTTAGAAGGAAAAAACGGATGACATTTTCCCAGCAGTGACACACAAGATAGATTAATAAAGAGAAGAGGAATGATGATGATGATGAATGTTAATTCCAATGTAGTGTTTGTAAACTTCATACCGTAGAGCACAAGCGTTAGAGCGGTGCATGCCGGCTACACGTTTGTTGTGTACCTGTAAGGTTAGTGAGTATAACAGAGAGAGGTTAGTTCCAGGCACAGTAGAGGTAGAAATACGAGTACAGCGTGTATCAGAATAGGCGAGACGACAAAAAAATACTAATTATCCGTCAGTTAGATTATCAAAAAATATTTGACACGTGTTTTTTTTTTGTTGCGTAAACCAAAATTGCCGAAGGTATGACGCTTTTAAAATTCTCAATACATCACACCTAGGTATAATTTTTAGCTAGTTTTGACGTCACGAGCCCCCACTCCCGAGTTTTGATGCGTTTTATCTTTGTCAATTTTCATTGATTCACAAAAACAAAAAATACGTGTCCATTAATTTCCAATACTCTAACTGACGGACTAAAAAGATTTGCAATTTTTTTCATGCCTATTGTATGATCCCATATCGTTGGTCAAAATCCAAAACAAAGCATTTATTTCAAGTAGGCCAGTTAAAGGCACTTTTGAATTGTCGAAAAAAGACAACAATAAAATGAAGCTACAGTTCCAGTACATGTTATTGCCTATTCCAAAGCGTAGATCTCTATGGAGAAAAACGGGCAAGAAACTCCATGGACACTCTTTTAAATCAGAATAGTCTTCGAGTTTGATGGTTCATATTATGATCACACATTTCTGGTACATGCTGTTTAGGTTAGTGGTTATAATATAACAGAGATAGGTTAGTTACGGAAACAGCAAAGTTAGAAACATTGAGGATAGTAGTACCAGTACAGAAAAAGAGGCTTGCTTGTCATGAAGAAATGGTTTTGTAAGAATCAAAACTACTCGAGTAAAAGCAAACAATTACTATACAATAGATTTGCATTTCTTCCGCAATTAAGTTGAAAACACGGGAGTATTTACAAACAGTCTTTAAGTTAGATGTTTAAGAAACATTAGTAATTCAGAGAGAACTAAGACGTCATCAATTTTAAAAGCATATAATTTAGTGAAATGTTGTGATCAACATTCTCAAAGGCTTTACTAAAATCCAAATTTCGAGACAAAGAGTAGATATTTATGAAATCTTCAAATTTTCATAACATGACTAGTAAATCCACGCTAATTTAAAGCTTATGCCATGACAATAAGTACCTATCACGTGGGGGGATAATATCCTCGTCCGATTCGAGATCGTAGAGCTCGTCCCGGGCGTAACTCTTGTTGGCGAAGCCTCCCATGTCCACTGTAAACAGAAAAGAGAAAAATGTAAGACGATTTTTTATAAATATTGGTATTATCATAAGGAGTAATTCTGCTTCTATATTGGATAATAGTACTGGGGGTTTTTCAGTCATAGCGACCAATCACAGCAGAGCCTAATCTATCCATCCAATAATAAGCCATATTTTAGTGCACAAGTGTATGCGCAGGCACAGATGCACTCTCTCTTCCCTCATTCTCATAGTCCAATGGGAGATGGGGCGGCAATCCGACACGACTCAAGAGAGATCAGGCGCAGAACTAACAGCATAACATGCTTTTCGAGGCACAGGGTGCCATAACCCCAATTCCTGACTGCTCCTAAATTTTTAAAGGAAAATAAACTCTGTTCGACCTGGTAATCGAACCCAGGACCTCATACTCAGAAGTCGCGCTTACAACAAATCTCAGTATGATACGTTTGATGTTCTCTCCCGCTCAGTCACGAGTTTACCACCTCATTGATGTCCGTTGCTAATTAGACGTCCCTTCTCGGCCCACCACAATATGGTACTTTTCTTTCTCATTCTCTTGGTTACTCACCTCTGGTCGAGTCGTCGTACTTGTCATCGGCCCACTTGTAGTCATTCTCGGAGTAGAGCGGGGGGAGCGTCTGGTGGGGGGTGGGGTACAGGTCGAGGACACGCTTCTCGTTCTGTATGCTGTCCGTGTCGCCGTATTGTTGCATCCTGGAATGGGAGACGGGTGCTTTAGTATGTAGAACATGCTAAATTTGTGACTATCAAGAATAGAAAAAGATGCGTGATGTTGAAGACCAATAAAGCAATCAATTTGATTTTCGGGTCCTACAAGGGATCCGATTTAATTGATTTTGATATTTTTACAGAACTAGGAGTTTCTTCTGTGTGACACAGTTCAAGTTTATTATTATCATGAACTAAAATCAAATCCAGTGTACCCTACATTTATGCTAACGTCCCAATAATCTGGTATACAGAATCTCTTCATCATTGGACTTTTGTTCAGATCTTTGTAAACGAATCCTCAAAATTTTAATGACATGCCAAAGTAGGAAGTTGTAAAGTTCCACTCGAGCACCATCTTACCTAGTATAATCCTCGAAGCAGCTAAACCGCCAGAGTGCGAAGGCAAGCATGGCCATGGAGATGAGCACTCCTGCGGCGATCACCAGCCACACCATCAGCACCGTGCGATCGTTGGGGATCGCGTACTCCTGCAAATTATAGATGAAGAGGTATAAACAAAAGAATGGCGGAAAAGAACCGATACTGGTCAAAAATTGGAATGATGTGAAACAAACAAGAAATGAAAAAAAAAAACAAAAGACAAGCGATTATTGTTATAGCGATTAGTGTTGATGTGTGTATAGCTGTCAAATACATAATACGTTGTTTCGTTGTTACGATGAATTTCTTTAATAGTACTAAATCTGGTTATTACAACAAAAACATGTGAATGTATCTATGCAAAAATAAATTAAATTGAACTTATTGATGAATAAAATATACTACTAAAAAATAATACTATTTATTTACACCCAGATTTGCGTTGAAATTAGCGTTGAGATTTTTGATTGGCAATTAATACTAAATAAAATACTAAATAATGACGGGACTAATCAATATCATGCTTAGTTTACTATTTATTTGTCAATTGCTTTTATGTTGTTTTTTTCCGCAGTTGCTCTCAGAAAACGCTTATCGGTTGGACACAGGTTGATTATACTATTACTAATTGTTCTCACGACCTTCATCCGAATGAAATTATAATTAAAAAAAAACCCGTTTTCACGACATTTTTCATTGATGCTCCGTTGCTATTGGTCGTAGCCTGATGTTATATAGCCAATAGCCTTCCTCGATAAATGTGCTATCCATCACAAAATAATTTTTCAATTCGAACTAGTAGTTCCTGAGATTACCGCGTTCAACCAAACAAACTCTTCAGCTTTATAATATTGGTATAGATAAAGCTATGGCCTTAGTAAAGCAGGACTCACCGTGATACCCAACGAACGCAGCCTCTCAGAGAACTCCTCCTTGTTAATATAAGTAGTCCACAAGTCATCCAGCTCGTCAGCGTTCAGTCTGGGCTCTTCAGGTTCCTCCTCATAGTGCAGGGGAACCCCGAAGGTCAGCTCCACGCAGTTCTCATACTCGGGCCACTGGATGTTGCAGACAGCTGTCCTGGTGATCTGTGTCACTTCGTACCTGGAAAAGATGGAATAAATATTTAGAAAAATATACATTTGATTTAGGACAGTAGCGAAAGGTAATTTTTTTTAAGTCGGAGTACATTATTTGTCTCTAGGATACTGATTGTGCCATTTTTTCAAAGAGAATTCGGTAGGAATCGAGTTGTATGGAACCTTCGCCACTGCTCCCTTGACTTTGACCAATTTATTCCACGCATGCATCAGAACGGTGTGATCATATCGAAAGAGTAAAATTATATCTATTTCATGAAAAAATTAAATGAAATTATCTTTAGCCTGCTAAGATAACATTGCTTATTTGAATGAACACAGCCTTGTACATAATACATTTGAGGATGAATTTCTTCGTTATTTTAGAAGACAATAGAAGTCTAATCTAGTTTAGAAAGAGGACGCTGAGTCCAGTAGTTGGATTGTAGATGCTGAGTTTGATAATATTATAAACTCAAAAGTAACTCTGTGTCGTTTTGTTACCTTGTCACACCTTTACAACTGAACAGATTTCAATGATATTTAGTATACAAGTATACCAACAACAATCGGATACTTTTTACCCCGATGGTACCTACGTCTGTGGACGCATAATTTCCGACCTCGACCGACGCGTTATTAATAATAAAACTATTATTTATAATACGTAAGCCTATGTCACAAATAAACGCAAGAGAAAATATGAAATGCGTAATATAAATGTACAGCGCGCTGAACATAAACAAAATCATCGATAAACGTGTTCATCCGATCTAGTAATAGATCAGTGTTTATCTCCCGTCCGAAGGTCATGGCTCTATGATTAACGTTCCTAATACATCTTTGGGAATTACGTCTTTGGAAATGTAAACTATTTTGAAAATTTCTAGAAATTCACCATCAGAAATACATCATAATTCTTTGCATATCATACTAATATTATAAATGCGAAAGTTTGTGATGATGGATGGATGGATGAATGTTTGTTACTCTTTCACGCAAAAACTACCAAAGGATTTGGATGAAATTTGGAACACAGATAGTTTATAACTTGGATTAACACATTTAATACTTTTTATCCCGGTAGTACGATCCCGTAGGACATTTATTTAACTCCATGCGAGTGAAGCCGCTGGTATTAGTTAGTACCAACATAATGTTTTGATCAACTATAACATAGTCTGTTATCTTATCTGTCAGTAGGTAAAAGTCTTGTAAACAAGGGACTCTCAATCTCAATAATGTCGCTGTCATACTATTTGGTGATAGCAGTACTCAAGTACCTACACCCACCTATTCTAATAATTTCACTTCGAAACTCACTCAAATGTTCACACAATACGAATGCGAGTTCATTTGTTTTATCAATCATCGTCGACACTCCAACATTTTAAATTTCGAAATGATGCTCACAGTATGACCACTTTAAATGTATAGTTCGTGGTGGCGCTGCTTGTCAAGAAAGCACATCAGGCAGCAAATAGTAGTAAGAAGTCTATGAGAGGAGACTCTATTGCCTGGTAGTAACTGGACACATCACTGCCAGAAAAGCATGCCACAAAAAGGAGCAGGTCTATGATCAGCAGCGGGTGGAACAATAACGCCAATCATTGGATCCATTCAGCCTTCGAAATACTCTCTCTTTGTCAATTTTCCCTTTGAACCGTGAAACACTTGATCGAAAAAATCAAAACAAATCCCTAGTAAGACACCATTTTGAATTCAGTTCCAAGGCACAACTCTGTCTCTGCTTCTGCTCTCTTAACCTAACTGGCGTCAATTTGCATAGTAATAGAACAATAATGGTCTTAAAATACCGCAGCCACTCAAGCAAATAGGTACAGTCATGTGCATGAATATATTGTAAACATTTAGCAATATTCAGCATTTTCTCGTGGAAAAAAGGATTGAGACTTTGAGAAAAGATCTACGAATATTTCAAAATAGAATGGGTTACAAAATAGTATGTTCGTGGCTAAATAATAACAGCAGTGCTTGCCAAGGTCGGTCCGTGGATGGATGACCATTAATTACCTATCAAGGCTCCTATGACTTGAAAGGTAAGTTAAGCCGTTGTCCCAGCTTCATTTGTAGATCTTTGACATACGTCACAGATGACAACGACATCAAGGATGTATTCCCTAGTACTAACTGGGTTGTGGACGTCAGATAGGCAGTTCACTGCAGGTATTCAGCTGCATCCGATTAGACTGAAAGCCAACCTCAACATAGTTAGGAAAAGGATAGTCTTTTCTTAACTAGAAACCTGCTGTCATCCTGCCATGACATGCCTGCAGGCCTAGCCAAGTTATAAAAGTTTCTCTTTCTACAATCGTAAACGCCTCGGCTAAGAGATTGTAGAAACCGCTAAATTGCTAGCCAAGTTGACACGACTGAGTCGATCGCTCGTTCTCTGATGTCTGTAAAAAAACCTACACTTTAGTCTATGGTGAGCGTTCCTACCAAAGAGTATAGCGATCAACATTGTAGAAACGATAACATTCTATCATTTTGAACGATGTAAACTTGTCTACGAATTTTTTATTCGTTTGTGTTGATCACGTGATTTAGCGTTGAGATGATGTCATTCCCATTCATTTGAATAGTTTTCTACTAGCGTTAACGATTGTAGATTGTCAACTTGGCTAGGGGTGCTGCTTAGGCAGACAATGTCAGGAGACAATCACTTTTAACATTGGCTTGTTGTATTTATGTTGGTGCTCATGACTGTACCTAGCACCATAGTCTATAATGACGTCTTAGTCGCAACTTAGCAAGTAATTAAGTGACGCCAGTTTTGCATTATAATAACTAGTTTTCTTGCACAATGACGCACTAAGACCTAATTCTGTCAACTTGAAATAATTTGTTTGTTGGTTAACCGGTACAGTTTTTTTTCTTAAGTGGACTGGTAATCTTTATATAATAAGGATTACCAATTAATTATTATAAGGATTCGTCAATTCAGACGCGATTTGATCTCTGATTTTAGAAACAGAAAGACATAACATATCAAAACATCACGCCTTGTAAACACCGAGGGGTTAGGCATAGGTGTACCTAACAAGTACACCCACATTTAGCCAGTTATGTTTAAGTCCCATGTAAAAGGGGGCGAGCCTATTGCAATCAACCGGGCACAAGTTCAGACTCCGTGACTGCTACTGAGATATTCCTGATGGAAAAACCCTATTCCACTTTGCCCGACCCGGGAATCGAACCCAGGACCTCATGCTCAGCAGTCGCGCTTGCGATAAATACATTTATACAGCATGTAAACAGCCTCATCACGAAGCCGTCAACCAAGCATTCTGTACATCAAACGTAACTTTACGCAAAAATGATTGCTGGTAAACGACTTTTTTTTTTGGGTAAAAAATCATGTTTTTATGTAAAACTCAATGTATTGCATTCAAAACATTGTGCTGATGGAAGGATTGAATAGTACGGGGGTCATGGAGGTGTTTAAAGTAAAAATGTTACATTAAAAACTTGTGTTAAAAAAAAAACTTGTCAAAAAGTCCAACCCCCAATATTCTGTAACTAGAAGGTTCCCAGGTATGGTGTATAACAAAAAAAATATCGCAATGATGGGAAGTATAAGTGCCTTTTGGCTTCGCTAAGAGGTTTTTTTACATCCTTTATTATATAGGTATCGGTTGGAAGATTTAAGAATTAAGCGTGGCCTAAAATAAAATGGCCGTAGTTAGCCGCCATTTTAATTTATTTAAAAAAAGCGCCCACGGCCAAACTTGTATTAATACAAACAAGTTCTGTTTAAGACAAAATCTTCTAATGCGTAATTTTTCCGTGATATCTTGCTGTATATAATACTAAACAATTTGAGATGTGTGGTGCATCTATTAATGACGTAATATTGACCTGCCCTGCAAGTGCTTGCCCAGGTGCATGCCCAGATCATCTTCTTCTCCCATGTTACTTAGGTTCGGCGCACCATGTTTTTTTTTCTTCCATTCTCCTCGTCAACCGCCACGCTATCATTTACCTACTCCTTTCATATCATTCCTCGCACAATCCATACATCGTTTCTTTCTCTTCCTCTCCATTCATCAACATTCATATTCATCACTTTTTAGTCACATGCGATTCGTCCCTCCTCATCCATACCAAGAGAGTCGATTTCCTTTCAAATATTTAAAACTGGCACGACTTTTAAACTTCCTCTGATATAGCCACCCGTTTCTTACCTTATCCATTCTTGTCACATATCATGTACATTATTGTACAAGCTCAGATGCTACCCGAAAAACATAGACTACAAATTATCTATAGACATGCAATAACAAGATACTTATCAACTAAAAGTCACTCAAAATGTCTTTCACTTAATACAGTTCACTATTTCTATTGTTTATCTCAGACAAGTTTATCAATACGCTCTTATCATTCGACTGCGCTTATCAATTCAATGACACGAATATACAATTACTTTACGACATTATTTTCCACTGTTTTGTGTGAAATTGTATGGATCCTAAAAAGGATTATATGGAAATATACTGCCCGAATACACTCATGCCTTTTGTTGACAGTTATGTTTATGTTCCATGTAAAAGAGGGCGAGCTTATTCAGCAAACGGGCAGAAGTCACCACCAATAATCCAACCAATACCTATCTATACACCTGTACCAAACCCTTCAGAAATTACAGGCGTATAATCTTATGATACTAACTAAATCTTGACACATCAACTTATACATGTCGAACTAGTAGTGCTCACAAATTCATATTAACACTAAAATAAACTAAAACCAAACCTACAAATTGAAGTAAGAACCGCTAAAATCGATCAATTACTTCTCGAGTTAATGCACTTACTACACAAACAGACATAAAATAACTTCTACTTTATAAATACGCAACTTTGATGCAAACACCATACGCATCGCTACCGCAAAGTAGCATGGCTTACTTCAAGTTCAAAAGGGCACAACTGCCTGGGAAAGTATTGGCACTTAAAACGTTTCTGCTTTGTCTGTTTCTGACGGGCGCAGTGCGATATCACGTAGGCCTCGCCATGTTATGTGGACGTGAGTAACAAGGTATTAAAGTTGCAGAACGTAGAACTTAGGGTTTTTAGAAAAGTGTTTTGTGTTGCAACTTTGGGAAGGCCTATTTGCAGAAGTGGACTGCGACGGGCTATGTTTAATAAGGACCTATTGCCAGGTAGACGATCTCTAAGTTTTACAAAAAAAATCTTCTATCCATGACTTCGTTAACGTCGAAGAAAAATATGTTATGGCACGAGGTGATAGTAGACGTGCATCTTTATGTCAGTGATATAATTTTCCAAATAGAATGTGTAGTTTCGAAGATAACCTCCAATATTTAAACTCTACCTCTTTAAAGGCCTAAACATACTAAAAAAAGAAACCGAAGAAACTGCCTTTATAATAGAAAATATTAATACATTAGATAACCAAAACGAAGTAAATATCGTTATAATAAATACGCTATTTCATGTGACAGATAAGGAATACGACGTATGATTGCTAATTGCACTACAAATCGGTAAGATAAGGCAGGAACATGAAAATAAAAGCCATTCGATGCAAAATAAAACAAATGAATTATCAGAATACTCCATTTTTGATTTTTGCAAAAGAATCAGGGGCACTCATCTGCAGACCTGTGCGAGAGAGACGGATAGATCTGAATATACGGACGAAGCGTTAGAGAGTAGGGCCTCTGCATAGTCAGCCGATAATGTTCACACTGCTGGGGCACAGGCCTCCTCTCTATGAGATGGGGCACAGAAAAAAGGTAGGCAAAAGTAGAAACTCAAACTCAAAGCATTTAATAAATGTAGACCAGTTATAGGGACTTTAGAATTGACAAAACAAAAAGACAAACCTATAGCCCCAGTCACTAGGAATAATAACTGTGAAATTGTAGTTGCCCATTCTATAATCATGCGAAAAAGTTTCAAAGACTCACCGTTATCATACTCTTCTAGATCCTTAATAAGTATATTATAATTATGTAGCTTAATATTCTTATATCTGTAAATCTAAACATTTATACTAAATGAGACGGATTTCATCTATGGTATGAGGACTTTACACTTATCATCTAAATTGTCTCTCTGATACTTTTGTTACTCTGTGTCCAGTCTTAACATCCATCGCGATATGTCCACGTAGGCTTCAAGTAACGATGCCAAAATCTACACAATCGAAAATGTACAGAGTAAAAAGTTATCTCCCAATCTCATACAAGCTTTTCTTCTGTAAATTTTACAGGCTGGTTCACTACTTCGATTGCATTGTCGGTTGTAATATCAACCTTAGTTTCATTATTATTGAAGTTATCTTTCTTTATAATATCTACAACTACCTCTTCAGTAGTCGAATCATTATTATTACTCGTAACTACTTTAGGCTCTTGGAGATTCAGGTCAGTTTTCTTCTTGGCACCTTTTGTGCAATTAGACTTCAGTTCATTATTGGCTACTTGAGGGTAATGGTGCAGTATTGCAGTCGTGTTAAAAGTAATTTTACCGTACTTAACTATCTCTGTAGGTCGTTTTGCATAACTAGTACTAGGCACAGCTAAGTCTATGCTGTTCTCAATATCATTATCAGGAGTATTCGCAGCGCTGTAATCTCTCGTCTCTTCAATAAGGCCTAAGGCAATATGTTTACTCTTCTTAATATTCTCCATATAACTATTGTGAAGGTTCATATCTACAGTGTTATTTTGTTTTAATGGCAACGAGTTTGGCAGCCGGTGTTGTCTGTCCTCGGCTGTGTATCACAATTGTTTCTGATTAGGGTTCTTGATTATTTGGTCGTTAGCCGCGGCGAGCTCGCGCGCGGCGTTTATTAGCTATGTTTGAGACTGGACCATAGATATGCTGGTTGTCTCAGTGACAATGGTTGCTGCTGGGAACTCATCAGTAGTGGAATCATAGATTGGGAACTCGCAGCACATGACAAACTTCAAGAATCTCGGAACTTCAACGTAGATTGCAGGTGGGATCGGTATCAGAGGCGAAGTCGACGCCTTATAATACAAATAATCGGGATTATCTCTGTATTTTTCGTCCGCCGATCGTTCGAGCAATGGTATGCCAGATAAGAACAGTATGATCGCTGTCGTAAATAAAGGCGATAGTATCGCGATCCATTCGACGCCATTTATCACGTTTAAAGATATTATGAATATTCCCCACCAGAGCACAACCTCGCCGAAGTAGTTAGGATGTCGTGAGAGCCCCCAAAGTCCATCATTGCACCATTTCCCATGGTTTGCTGGCTCCTGTCTGAACGCAAACTTCTGCAGGTCCGCATAGGTTTCAATTAACAGTCCTATGACAAAGATCCCTGCTCCAGCAGAGTCTAAAGTCGTCATTGTCTTCGGGGACTTGGGGAAAGAATGATGCGGCGAGTTTATGATAATAACAGGCAAACTGACAATATACACCCATACCGCTTGAAAAGTGTAGAACACTGCAAATCTTAAAGTATTGCTCTTACGATCCTCGAACTGTTTATCTCTACCGATATGATAGATTCTATAGATGAGGTAGCCGGATAACCTGACGCCCCAGAGGCAGACGAAGGCAGTGACCATCAGCTGTCTGCTGTCATAGCTTTTCAGGTGGGAGCCGCCTTGCCCCAGAAAGAAGGTAAGCAAGGCTATAATAATAAAGTTAGCCCCACCAGTGAAATCAGTCACTTTATCGTTCTGGAACAACGAGGCGATGGTGAAGAACAATATCTGCATAGCCACGGTCACCATCGCGCTGATGGCGAAGTTGTTCCTATCTATCAAAGGCTCCATCCTGTATATTTGACACTAAATTCTGGCATCAGGGAACGTTCGAATCGATTCGTCGCATTGCTGCATTTTGGAATAACACTCTTATTTTCAGCATGTTAAAGTCTTTTCTGTGCACATTATTCACTTTTGACACTTGGATCACACACTGTTATGTTCCTGATGTATTTACTATTAGTTATTCTATATTATTTCGTTTAAAAGCGGTTTTATAAGCTCGTTCCTTGAGCTTTACTGAAATAGATTTGACGTTTGTACCGCGCGTGCGTGAAGCTTCCGCGCGCATGCGTACTTTTCCCCCTCTCGAGCAAGAACGACTTATTTATTCTTAATTTATTTTTACTTTCATTACATTTTTTTTCTGTTTTCTTTAAAGACTCGTGTCATTTAAGAATTTCTTTAACACGTTTTGTGTAGTGAATAGTATTGTTATTCAGATTGTTTCGTAAGTGGGGCAGAATGACGTAGATAGCCGAGAATAGAAACAGTGTTGTCAGTACATATTACTTATGTGTATGTGTACAGCGCATAGTTCAACTTTGTATGCGACAATGTTGAGAGTTCCGCATTTAGAATAATTGGTTCATTCTTTCTTAACACCGCTTTTTCGTGGAAATTTGAGCAGGATTGTAAAGTTTTGAAGAATAAACTTGGTGAACTTATTCATATCTCTATTTGCAACTTGATTCAATCAGTATTGAAGTACTAAAATACTGGTATTCAGCTGCATCCAATTAGTTAAAGGAAAAGGCAGACAGATGTCGATGTTTAAATTAGGAATACTATCCAATATCCTGTTACCTCAGATTTCATTTCAAGAAGAAGTTATGAATTACATTACCTACAATAAAATATGTAACTTTCAAGTAAAACTATGAGTAATTTGACCATGGCAATGACTTTCCTGCTTCCCCTTAAGGATAAGTAAATAATTGAGTGGTGTTTGTTTACCTAGTAATACCACACCGTATAAACAGGTTAGAATGATCCAAAATTATTAGTTTCTAATCGCCCGATTTCAAACATTCTTTCACTGATGTAAAGGTACAGAATGACCAAATGCCATAGGCTATAATTATTTAATTCACCGAACGAAGACGCAGGCAGATAGCTAGTACCTTATTGATAATTTGAATATTAAATTAACGCAGTTACACCGCTATTTTTTGTTAATTCGTTTCAGAGAAATCAGATAAACAATAACGTTTTTTCTCTTTAATAACTTTGTAATTAACGAGCTGACTTTATATTCTAAGAAATGTTTTTAGAGCCCAGTCCCCATGATTACATATACAACGGATCGCTTGACTCACTAATATGTAGTACTTTTAAAATAGAAAAGTTACTAGGACCAAATTCTACAGCCAATTTCAGCTCAAAATTAAGAATTTTAAACGAGCCTTTCCAGGTTGTTTCAAGTTAATTACACTTTACAACGTGTAACTCTACTGTTTATTTTAAACTTTTAACGATCGGTTAACATTATTAGGTAGGATATGAATAGAACATACTGCAGGCGCACAGAGGGGAACAAATGTCAGGGAACACGTGGAGCTAGGGCACCGGTGCCACCGCTGATCGAGAGCGACTTGTAAATTAAGCTATGCAAAAACGGTTTAAGCGAGGCTATGTATAGCCTAATATATCACCGTCTGTGTGTGTCGTAAAAAATCGACCAAGTGCGAATCGGACTCGCGCATGAAGCGTTCCGTACCATCGTAATAAAAATGCATGAATTTTGTGAGCAATGCGGTGAAAGAAAAAGAAGTTAATATCAGCGTGATGGTGGACAAGGAAGAATGGAAGAAAAAAATGTGTCGTGCCGACCCCAAGTAACTAAGCTGTTATAATGATGAAGATACAAATACACACTTAACGCAAGACCTCTCGTGTGGTGTCTCAGACCACGAAACTCAACAACTTTTGTTTTATGACTGTTGGAAATTCATAAATTTTGTTTAGTTGCACCCAGGTTGTACCATATTATATGTTGATCAGCTGATTGCGTAAGTTCCTATAGAGAGGCAATTTTTTGCGAATTTCTAGAACTCACAGAACAAAAGTTGTTGTCTTACGCTTCTCGCTTATCGTCTGCAGTAGGACAAGAGACTACTATTCTACCGTAGTCAGTTAGCTTCTGATTGGACATTACTGTCTAAGTGACAGTGGTCTTTATTTTCATAACGATAAGGTTGCTATTCAGTTGCTGACACTGGCAACTCTGTCAAATAACAGTGAACTTTATTCTTATTACGATAAGGTTGTTGTTCGGTTGCGGCTGTCAGATGTCAACTGTGTAGTACTGAGGGTTTGCCATTGCGCCAATATGTCACAGGAAAAACAAATAAATGAGGAATAGTGAGCAACCCAGTTTAGTATACTGAGGTTTTACATTTCACACATCCATTCATTGCAAATTAAACCTTATATCAATGACTTAACTTACATGACCCATAATTCAATTGCAAGGATTATAGTAGTAGATCTCTTTGTGGACAAGTTTGCCCGAGATATATCATCACCCACGAATGCGCGTCAATCATTGTCAATTAAACCTTACGTCTATAACAATAAAAGTCACATGATCTGCACTAGTTAATTGCAATGACTTTAGTAGTACTGGTATTCAGCTGCACCAGGTAAGACTGGAAGCCGACCCCAACATGGTTGGGAAAAAGCTAGGCAGGTGATGATGCAAAATCATCAGGAGTATGTAATGACAGTTACTTGATAGGATTTCTACAAAAAAATACTTTAGTTAAATACTGAGAATTTGATGTCATTCATTTGTAGTGCTGATATCTATAATTACTATGCTTTTATTATTATTTATTGGTGAGATTTCTATCTAATAATCGAATGTCTGAGGCAGAACACCTTACGCCTCCGTAGACCAGAGAATGGGCAGCAGCGTTTCTGTTAGTCTTTCATCACTGCGATCTCCAAACCGCCTGCCAAGCGTGGAGATTACGGCAAATTCTTCCCATCATGGGAGAGGCTTATGTCCAGCAGTGGACGATATGGGCTGTTGTTGTCTATCTAATAAAAACATGATTTTAATTATTTTCAGATAAAGAAAAATATTTTTTATTATTACATTTTTAAATGAAAGAATGTGAATGAGTACACTCACATCTCGCCAGTTAAGTTTAAGTCCCATGTTATTAAGGGCGACTCCAGCGAGCCAGACTCCGTAGCTGCTACTGGGAAATTCTTGATGGAAAAACCCAATAACACTTTACCCGACCCTAGAATCGAACCCAATACCTAATACTCAGCAGTCGCGCTTGCGGGCACGAGACTAATAAGGCAGCTAAATAATACAGCCCGTTACCATCCGTACCCTTAGTTTTGATAAGAATTAAGATAAAAAACTACAGAACGGATTTAGATGAAATTAAGCACACAGATAGTTTATAACCTGGGTAATAGCTTAGGACACTTTTTATCCCAGTAGTATGATTCCGTGGGACAATTATCGAACTTTACTCGGGCGAAGCCGTGTGCGTAAACTAGTATGAAAATAAAACTCAATGTGATTTTGACAGGAACGCAAAATTAGTGATCTACAACTGTGGAAGGCATACATAATTATGTCGTAGTTAGGTACCTATATACATTCCTTTTTTCTGCGTTAATGAGTGACGTTCATGACAACGATATTATTATCAATCAGATCTAATCTGTTATTCGCCATTGCACGTTTTAGAATTTCAGCACGGAACCGGATGTCAATAATTTTGAAAGTAAATATTTTTATATACGTTGATGGAGTTCCTGATGCACTAACATTGAAATAACCTCATTTTGATGTTTTGATTTATTATAGTTAAGTATATTTATGTATAGGTACATAACACACACAGGATACAGGTAGGCCTGTATCCTACCTATATTTTGAAGATAACGTATACGTATACATATCTACTCTTGTAATCAAATCTCAATTAAGGCTGTCACTTCATATTAGCACACACACAAATATAAACTTTTATGTGTTAAGTCAATCACCAATATCAATTAAACCCTGGCTCCAAATATATCATTCGTAACTAGTAGGTCAACGTAAGCTAGCTAAACAACAAAAATAATACATTTATTACAGTTTTATCGTTTCTTTGTTTCGTCTTCCGTCCGATAATCCGACGATAAGTTATCTGTACTGAGTCATCGACAAACATGAAACAATTTTCGCCATTTTGGTGTAAAAAATATTTTTTTTTGTTATTGCACCAGACAATAATGTAAATAGCTAATATATTTACATCATAGTAAGTATTTACGAGATAACAGTTTAGCGAGAAAGTGAGCTTCTGTCCACTAAAGACAACACTCCTCTTGTCGACGCATCCTAAAATTTATATAAGGACGAAAGACTTTCCGTTCTTTTCCTCCTTCCTCTTTTTAATTATAAATGATTAATGATGTTTAATTTGCAAGTAGGTTTTTACAAACACTTTTCCAAGTCATTTTTTAAAACTAGATGGTGCCGATGTTTCGTACCTTACTACTCTGAGAAGAAACAGCCGAAACAAACTCAGAGGTCATAGTCTCTTTTGAAGTCCAGACATAATCTTGCTCAATTCACATGAGGACTATACAGATTAGTGTCTGAGATGGTCTTTTGAAGAAAGAACCACACAAATTTGAGTGGAGCTGTCCAGTCAGTGCAAGCATTTGTCAGTTTTCGTGTAGCTCGACTTATAACTCAAGGAGCTCAACGAACCGACGTACAATACCAAAGGAAGGACATTTGGGTAGGTCGCTTATTCTCGTAGTGTACTCAAACTGCCAGACAGTGTTGTGGGAAAAAACAAACAAAAAATAAAAATGTGACCCACATGGTTCACATTCACAATAATCAAATACAATTAATAACAAGTACTTTTCAAATGTCACAATAATATAAAAAAATAAAAACTTTACATCATCCGAAACTAACTGCTGACGTTTGAGTTTGAATAAAAAGAAGCGACGTCTGCAAAAAATACTATGTCATGATTATCCTTTATGAGGTAAGGCAAGTCATTTATATAAATAAGAAACAAAAAACAAAAATGGAACAAGAATTGAGCCCTGGGGTACCCTCATTCTTACTACGGATCCGGGAGATCTTTTCCCGGGGGAGTATGCTTTCGAATGAATTCAAATAAACAATTGTAAAATGTGTTCACAGCGTCTTTAACATCAACTCTCTGAATTCTATCACTCAAATATGAAGTAAGAAGATCCAGAGAGGCGTTACGGATTCCGTAGTGGTGTAGTTTCCTGATTAATGTTTCATGAAGAACGCAATCGAAAGCTTTAAATAAATTGCAAACAAAATGCCCAAAGCATCGCATTTGTCCTCCCAGGCATTATAAATGTGTCCTAAATTCAACACCGGTATCAGTAGTTGAACGACCCCTTGTAAAACCAAACTGTTTTTCATGTAATAACTTATGTTTATTGAAAGACTTTGCATTTGTGCCAAAATTATTTTTTAATTTTTTTACTAATGGTGGGTAGTACTGAAATGGGTCTATAATTAGTGAGGTCTGATGTACTACCCAATTTAAACAATGGTATTATTTACCATTGTTTGGTAAATAAAAAAACAATGGTATTATTTACCTTATAACTCCATTGGCTGAGAAAATTCTGGTCACCACTTTAGGCTATTTTAATCAACTGATTATACTTCCATTGGAAAAAAAAGAGTACACAAATGACAAATTCTCAATGCGACGAAATATAAAAAAACTTTTTTGCAAAAAATAAAACCGACTTCACAAACACAAAAATTTATATATTTATTTTTTGCTAAAAAGTTTTTTAATTTGTCCATTTTTAGGGAACCCTTCAATAATAGCAAATCTGTCCTGATTGCTGCAATCGCTTGGATGTTAATTGTTTACACAACATCATTATACATAACATCACGCTAATATTGAAGAGTTCCCTTGTATATGTCCTAAGATCAGTTACCAAACTTAAACGGAACCACCGTAAAATAATATTCTTCCAAACAAGAAAATAACCATCGAAATCGGTTCACAATGGGCGAAGATATCACTGAACATACACACAAAAAAAAACCGACGAATTGATAACCTCCTCTTTTTGGAAGCCGGTTAAAAAGAGATTGTCTGTCTCGTAGATAGGATAGAGACAGTGCTAAATATTTTATTCTCTCTCTCTCTCTTCACCTCTGTTTTTTTTTTACAACAGCCGCGAAGTGTGCTAACAAATAGAAGCGTCAAAAACTTACGTTGTATTCAATCCCAGTGTAATATTGTTATCTCTGATGTACTCCTTAGCCATATCAGCGAGAAGCTCCCGAAACTGTTCCCTGATCTCTTGGAACCTGGGCAGGGTCAGACCAGCCAGGTTGAGGGTCAGTGTCTCTTCGGGAGCGTTCGCCACAGGCTCGGCTTCCGGCTCTTCTTCGTATATTGGTAGGGGCTCTGGAAGAAATGGGTATGGAGTTTAAATACAGTTTAGGTACCGCGTGTTGGGACCAACGTCACCAACGTATACAGGAGCTCGTGGCTAAATAATAACAGCCGCTCGTGTCGATCTTTAGGTTAAGCCGTGCTTGCCTACGTTGGTTTGTGGATGGGTTACATACCGAGTTTCCTCCGTGCCTCGGAAAACACGTTAAGCCGTTGGCTATCATTTGTAGATCTTTGACAGTCGTTATATGTAGTCAGTGGCCCAAAAAGTCTGACAACCATTTACCAAGGGGTATCGCTTTACCCAGTACTAACTGGGTTGTGGAGGTCAGATAGGCAGTTGCTCCATGTAAAATACTGCTATTCAGCTGCATCCGGTTAGACTGGAAGCTGTCAACATAGTTGGGAAAAGGCTAGACAGATAATTCAGTCATCTTTTTAGTCAGAAATTAACTGTTTCATACATTTTGTTTTGACCATGTACGGTCGGCCAAGCTAGTTGGTTTATATTTTAACTTGCAAATTACATTGTAAACTGTAAACCAAATAGCTGGATTGACCGTACACTGACCTTATTAGTGATGTTCTGGACAGCTTTGTCGTTTGCTACATTTAAGTTTTGGACCGCAGCGCAGGCAGGAGAGCAGGTGTGACGTGGCATATCCTATGTCGGGACTGGTCTGAGTCCGAGATTGGTCTTTAATACCCTTGAATAAGGCAAACAACAGAGGTGCCCAGGTCGCTACGAGCTGGTCGAACAAAATCTGTGTCGTCGAATCGAGGAGAAGAAGAAATAAAAAAAAATAAAAAAAAAAAAAAATATTAATCAGAAGGTTAGGCGAGTAGTACCCGAAAGTTGCAACCGACGTGGTCGAAGCAAAAGGAATATCTATGGATCGTAGCAGGCGTTCTGTAGTTTTCTACCCCAGTGAAAAAAGTGTGAGTTTTAAATTTGCCTACTCTTGACCTCAATCTAGTCTTTAGAACAGAGATGAGGACGACGATGGAATGAGCTAATCCAAGAGAAGCCTATAAACTCGCGACTTAAATAGATTGGGGTCATATGAACGTGGGAACACCGACGCAGGCAGGGAATTTCACTACTTGGCTGTGCGCACAATAAACGATGCAGCAAAGCGCTTCGTGCGAATGTGTGGAACATCGACAAGGTATGGCTGATAACCTGAAGTACTTCTGGACTCCCGATGGAAGTAGGGAGACGGAAGAATGAGCTCGTGGAGCTCTTGGGCACACTCGCCGAAGTACAATCTGTAAAAGACCGACAAACATGCAACTTTGAGTTAGTTGTTTAGATATACTTACCAATCAATTTAACGTAAAATTGGAAGCCCTGTTTATTTGACGGCCAGAGGTTTTCTTTAGTGAAGAATCGCACGAACATTCGGTTAACATCAGTGAATCTGTATTTTTTGACTGAGTTCAGGTGATGGGTGAAGACTAGGCCATCTTTGCTGGAGTCGTCAAGTCCACCTGTGAAGAGATCATGATAAGCTTCTCCTATATCGATAGTGACTACTGAGCTGAAGACTAAAATAACTATGGTAGTAGAAGACATTGAATAAATAAATAAATAAAATTTATTTAATTCAGATAACATGATCCATACAGTGAAATTAAAATTAGTATTAAAAAATAAAATAAGTTATCACAAAAACAATGAAATTCAAAAATAAATTACCATCAATGATTAAAATCAATTAAATAATAAGAATCAAAATAAGATAAATTTAAAATTTATTCAAAATTAAAATAAGATAAATAAAACATTCAAATGTAAAATACGATAAAATAAAAATTAAAACATTCAAAATACAATAAGATAAAATAAAAATAAAATAGAACACACATACAGACATAACAGACATTACTGCGCCGAAATAAATCGGGAGGGTTATAGGAAAGAAATATCATGAATAAAATTGACAGACATTTGAAATTCCGTATTAGACGTGCTGTTGCATGAAAATGATTCATAATGTATTGATTATGAAACCTATGGTTATTATATTTAAGTTTTATATTCAAAACATTAAAAATAACAACCATAATATGATCATACATAACTATGAAACTGATTCATCTGTTTAAAATTACCGAAGTGACTAGTCATTCCATTGAAGTAATGAAATCTATTCTAATATATTATCATCGAAGCAGTTTGTAAGTTTGAATGTAGGGAGTAGTCCTCGGAACTATTGATCCAATTCTGAAAACTCTTTCACTAATATCAAGCCACATTATATCCTAGTGTCATAGGCTATATTTATTACATCTGTGTGAGATAGCTCCTGACCATAAGGTTGCGTTTCCACCTAGGCGATGCGAGGATGTGTAGCGAGCTCGTTTTTTGCTGGCATCCGTCCCTAGCATACATCCCTCCCTCGCAACATATCCTTCGCACACATCCTTCCCTTGTTTTGTATGTACAAAAACCTCACCTCGCTGAGCCGTTTCCACTAGACCTGCGCTGAGCAAGGCTACGTAAATGAAGAGATTCTATTGATTCTTAACAAACACATCGCTAGCTACGCATTCTCGCACATTTCTGGTGAAAACGCAGCCTGAGGCGAGTGAAGCCGCTGGCTAAAGTCAAAATTAAAATTCTTACCTGGTATCACTAGCAAGTAGTCACCGATGGCGCCGTTAACGTCAAAGTCGGTGATATTCATTTCGATGCCCATTCCAGGACCTTCAAAGACCCAGTCAATAATATTGCCAGCAGGGTAGTTTTCAGGAAATTCTGGTGACGTCACCCTTTCCGGTTCATCCACAGACAAAGTTATATGAACAGGTGCTACGTGCTTTGCGAAACTGTCAGAGTTAACATCAAACTCTTCTTTGTGAGCAGCCACAAATTGGGTCACAAGCTCGCTGAGCTCAGCGCTGTTTAAGTCATCGATCATTGCTGTTTTTTGTGTAGTTTCTTCGTCAGAGATGGTAGTTTTCACTTCATCCAATTCCATAGCACCTACTTCCTTATATTTGTCGTCGACCAAAGCATCATCTCCATATGCTTGCGGCTCTTTGACATCGTTAGCAAATATTTGTTTGATTACGCTATCGATATCATCGTCAGCGTTAGGTTCGCTGTCATTAGAATCATTGTAGTTGTCAGCATAGTCGATAACTTCTTTTTCCGCATCGATTTTCTCAAGTAGAGCTTCGGTAGTTTCTTTTGCAGTTTCGTCATTGTTTGCGTCTGACTTGACTAGGTCTTGTTCATTATTGTCATTGTTTTCAATTGACGCGTTGGCATTTTCATTGAATATTTGGGAAAGATTACTGTCATATATGTTCTCATAATCATCATCGGCTCCCTTTTCATCAGACACAAGATCTTCTGCGTTTTCATTGTCATTTTCATCAGCAGTTTCATCATTTTGTTGTGGCTCTGCAGCATCATTGCCTTCAGCGTTTCGCCACGAGAGAGCTACGTCTTCATTATATGGTCTGCCGAATTTTTCTTCATAATCTTTAACGTCGTCTACTGCCTGCTCATCACTACTTGCTTGTTCACTGGTCTTATCATCAGATAGTTTGTCAAAAGTTGCAAACAGTTTTTCCAAGTCGGCATTTAGATCAGCATATACTTTGGCAGGTGTATCTTCTGCATTTTCATCATTATTTTCACTAAAGACGTCTTCGTCGCTCTTTGCCTGTTCATCAGAGTTATCATAATCGTTCGCGTCAAAAGCGTCATCACCTTCTGCCAAAAGTTTGTTTGTTTCTTCGATTATTTTATCCAGATCCTTATCATCTTCGACTGGCACATGATCTATTTCATCCAGATAATCTTGTCCTTTGTTCAAAATATCTTGGGTCTCCTCAAAGATATTATCGCTATCGTTTGGCTCTGGTACAGGTAGAGGAACCAGGTCTTTATCAGCCGTCTCATCCGAAGCGTCTTCGTCCAGTCCAAGTTCTTTCAATTCCACGTCTTTATTATTCTGTTCAGGCTCTTCTAGAGGCAAGACTTCTAGAGGTAAGACTTTATGTACAGTTGGCTCACTAGCCGGTTCCTCAGCTACCGCCGCTTCAGCCGTCACCTCCGTATTTTCTTCAACAGCTTCTTTTTCGGCAGCATCCGACCTGTTATCTTCTATCTGATAATCGTCAAATTCATCACTTTCTGTTGGAGCTTCAGTTGGTACTGCATCTACTTGTGTGGTCTCTGCTTGTTTTACTTCTGTATCCTCGTTGCTTTCATCGACGGAAAGATTGTAATCTTCGTAGTTAGCGTAGTTCCCATCCCAGTAATCTTGGTAATCTTGTTGCGCTGTAACAAAATAACAAGAAGTTTAGGCTTCGAGTATACAGCATGAATTTTTAAAAGGCGAGGTCATGTTTAACGATGTGGTAGGACTGGTCTATTTCTTTTTCCCCAGGACCCTGTGTTCAGCAGTCAGACTCATACCTAAATGAATTTATGAACGTTCTTCAGTTAAAAAAAAAAGTTTCCAAATGTTCTATAATAATATTCTAGGTAAAAGTAGGTAGGTTTAAAAGTTTGTATGTTGGGGGTAATCTCCCTAACTAATTAACTAACCAAAAATTCTTTGACTGGCAGAAAGTTTTACTAAACACTGCTTACAGTGCTATAAATTATATTTATATCACGCTTATTGGCCGAGCTATCACAATTTTTGCAGACAAAGTCGGGAGCGAAGTGCTAGTTAAGTATATCGGTAAAACACCTGATTTATCTACTTATAATGACGTTATAAGGTCTCAGTTATGAATATTCGTTCTGTTTACTTTGTCTGTAAAAAAAATAATTATAAATGAATTCTGTTCATTACCTACCTACCATTGTGTTAACTGTCAAGTAAATAACCAGTACCACTATAATTGGACGTTAAGAAACCACAAATCAAGCGACAAAACCTTAAAATTGTTTTCAACGCTAGCTATTTAATTTTAAAGCTCATTTTCCCATTTCTTAAAACTGTCGCATGAATCATTGTTTTGTAACTCCGTATAATTTAATTAATTGTTTTTACACTATTCATTTAATCAAATGTTTAATTGGTATTTATAATGAGATCATTTTTATGATTCATTTATTATTACATTATTTCAATTTATACAAATGATTGACTCGTTGTTCGTGTCTATGAGTAGGTAGTCAGAAGTTCGAAAGTCAGTCAACCGGGTGTCAACCAGTCAACAGGTGTCGTAGTACCCAGTTATACAATTGAGTCATGAAAACAATCAATTGCGATGTTGCCGTCCCTCCATGTTACAATAAATCTATTTATAATAATAAGAATTATAGATTCTTCTTTAAAAACAGACACATCATTTTACTGAATGCATATGAAAATAAAAATACGACACTTAATAACAAAACCATAGCAAAACTTGTCTGTCTCTGTAGCTAATCTCCGAAACGGCTAGACCGATTTTGACGGGACTTTTACTGACAGATTGATTGATGTTATAAGGTCTAACCTATGTTACTTTTATTTTAGAAAAATAATTAATGTTCCGTGCGAAAAAATTAAAAAACCTTGAGATTGCTAACAAAATCCGATTCAAAAAGGGAAGTAATATTTTTTATGATAATTTAATAAGGTCGCGGGCAACATCTCGTATCAACTAATAATTACTCATGTATTCAGACTCCATTCTTTTTAAATAACGAACGCAATCTGCCAGCTCTTGTCTAATCGGATGTAACTTCCGACTCCTGTCCATCTACCTACATGATCTGTGGTCGGAATAGAATAGAATATTCTTTGTTATGTAAAGTCACAAGCACCAATATGTATACAGCCGCTCGAGTCGATCTAAAGGTTAAGCGGCGCTTGCCTAGGTTGGTCCGTGGATGGGTGACCATCCATTCCATACAGTTTCCTCCGTGCCTCGGACAGTACGTTAAGTCATTTGGTCCCGGCTGTCATTTGTAAATCTTTGACAATCATTACAAGTAGTCGGTGGCCCGAAAGTCAGACAACCAGTCCTATCAAGGGGTACCTTATTACCCAGTACTAACTGGGTTGTGAAGGTCAGATAGGCAGTCGCTCCATGGAAAATACTGCCATTTAGCTGCATCTGGTTAGACTGGAAGCCGATCCCAATAAAGTTGGGAAAAGGCTAGGCAGATGATGTTAGATAACACAGACTAACAAAATCAAATTTAAAGCGTCTTGTTACTAACGATATACACGAATATATTTCCGTAGGTATTCAACTACTCGTACATACGAAGGTAATAAAAATAAATAAATGACAACAGCTGTTTTTATGATTCATTTGTTATTATTTTCATTGAATAAATATAATAGTTTTGCGGTAACGTTTTGTATGACAACGACTGATGAATACAGAATAGGTTATTTAGTTAGAATTACTTTAGTTTCTTGTATAAATTGTTGTTAATAATAAAATAGTTTATCATAGGGGCACTGGTTTATTAGTAATGCTTTGCTATTTCCTTTATTTATATGATCAGACCAATATTCATCATCGTCTTACTGCCTTTTCGCAACTATGTCGGGGTTGGCTTCCAGTCTAAGTCGATTAAGCTGAATACCAGTATTTTACATGGAGCGACTACCTATCTGACCTCCACAACCTAGAATTTACTGGGTATTTACTCTATACTGAAATTATAAATAAGAAGCTCTACCATCTGTTACATTTTGAAATCTATTCAGCCATTGCTGCATAGATGTCAATGAAAAATGGCAAGGAACGTACATTATTTCCGAGTGTCGAAGGCTACATTTAAAACGTTCCCATGAGTTAGTTTCCGTACATAACGGGAGCTAGTCACCAATAAGGTCAGTGTGTTAAATAGTAAGGCAGAAGAGGTACGATAAGAAGATATGACCTCTAGTCCCCTATCTATGTAGTCATCATTATTTAGTCTCGTTGAAGATGTGAAATGATAAATAAACTAATTGGAACGCATGTAGTGGAGGTAATGATAACCTTGGGGTTCTGGGAACGTAGGCAACAAAAATACACTTTGTAGATGTTTCAGATCTTCATAATAGAAAGCACTTACAAACAATGTACAGCGTAAACAACAAGTCTAGAACCATAAAATGTTGCATAAAAATGTGAAAAATCATCATTATAAGCAGTGAGAGCCTAGCGGAGTGATCGTCGGACTGCCAAGTCATAAGTCTCGAGTTCGAACCCAAGACACGTAGCCCTGATTTTTCGGATTTATGTGCGTGTTGTATAATTATCACGCTTCGGTGAAGAAAAACATCGCGAGGAAACTAGCATGTCTGAGATATTTCGCGACGGCATGTACAGCCAAGTCAGAGGCCCATGGGCGGCATAAATACTCTGACACCAGGTTAGGTACTAACCACACGGTAAAGAAAGAAAGAACGCTGCCAAGCCTTGCCCAACCATGTTGAAGTTGGCGTGTAGCTGATTACCAGTATTTTACTGATGACTTTATGATTACCAGTTACTAGGTAATACAATACCCCTTGGGAAGACTGAAATGACATAAAATCGTGACTGTAATCCATGAATAGTGTATCTATTAGACCAACATTTTGCTATAAATATGTTTAAGTCCCAAGTAAAAAGGGGCGAGTCTATTGTCATATTAACCAAGCACAAGTACAGAATCCTTAGCGTTACTGAGAAATTCTTTATGGGAAAACCCGAACACTTTGCCGAACCCGGGCATAGAACCCACTACCTCGACTCATGCTTTTATTGAATAGAAATTACAGAAAATCACCAACCATTTTCATGCTGTAATAGGCGAGACGACAAAAAAAAACTAATTAGTCCGTCAGTTAGATTATCAAAAAATATTTGACCCGTGTTTTTTCTTTTGTTACGTAAACCAAAATTGACGAAGATATGACGCTTTTAAAATTCTCAAAACGCACGCCTAGGTATAATTTTTACCTAGTTCTGACGTCACGAGCCCCCACTCCCGAGTTTTGATGCGTTTTATCTTTATCAATATCATCAATGCTATGAAATGCAACTTTGGTGATGAACAGCATGGTTTTATTAGGAAGCGTTCCACTACATCTAATTTAATCTTGTCCCATGAATTTATATCCGAAGGTATGGAACAGCGCGCGCAAGTTGACGTTATTTATACTGATTATAGTAAATGCTTTGACCATATTGACCATAGACTGCTCTTAGAGAAGCTATTAAAAGCCGGAATACACGGAGATTTGTACCGTTGGTTCTCCTCTTATATTGATAACAGGACGCAGGCTGTGGTTCTTCAGGGGTACACATCTGGATGGAGTTCTGTCCCCTCTGGAGTTCCTCAGGGTTCGATTTTAGGATCCCTTTTATTTACTCTATTTATTGCTGATGTGAAACACTGTTTTGAAACTTCTTATATTTTACTTTATGCTGACGATATGAAGGTTCATAAAATTATCCGAAACATATCTGATACACACTTGTTACAAAATGATTTGAATAGATTTGAAGATTACTGTATACGTAACCGGCTGGAACTGAATGTTTCAAAATGCTTCCACATGACTTTTACTCCTCAGAAGTCTATAATTGATTCCACATACAAGCTTTACAATATCGATATAGGCAAAGTCAATAGTATTAGGGATCTTGGTATTATACAAGACAGGAAGCTACTCTTCGATCAGCATATTAATAGTATAGTAAATAAGGCGTCAAAAGCACTTGGGTTTATAATGAGAACCTCAGCATGTTTCCGATCGCTAAAACCGATCAAAGTACTGTATTGTTCGTTCGTACGTAGCCACCTTGAGTATGCATCACAAGTCTGGAACCCTCAATACGGGATCTACAAGTCTCGTATTGAGGGCATCCAGAGAAAATTTCTTAAATACCTTGATTACAGGGCAAAGCAAGTGTCTGTTGATTACACTCACCGATGCAGGAGGTACCATTTTCTACCACTTGACCGAAGACGTCATATTGGAGATGTATGCTACTTGCTTAATATCGCAAATGGTTCAATCGACTGTCCTGAACTTGTTTCAAAACTAACGTTGCGCACTAATCAGATGGGACTGCGACAAAGACCACTCTTACATGTGCCTTTTGCGAACACTAATTATAGGCGTAATGCGTACTTTCCAAGAGCCAGTCGCAGTTTTAACGAAGTTTCTTGTGAGCCCGGTATTGATCTATTCTGCACCAAAGCAAGCACCGTAAGAAAACTATTGGCAAAGCCATTTTTTGTACAGAAGGCACCTTCTTGCTCTTGAACCGTTTATTTTACAAGTTAGCTTAAGTTATAAACAATTAAATTAAATAAACCACCAACCTTTGAAATTGGTCAATAATTTGACAGTACTATAGTGTTAGATTATTTTGTAATAAGGAACTAATATATTTTCTTTTGTATCTATCTGTGGAAGCTTGTAACTAGCAATTTAGTTATATAATTTTGTTACTATTATGTTATTAGTCTGTAAGCTTTCCTAAAATAAAATAAATAAATAAATAAATATTCATAGATTTACAAAAACAAAAAATACGTGTCTATTATTTTCCAATACTCTAACTGACGGACTTAATAGATTTGCAATTTTTTGATACTGTCGTCATGCCTATTCAGTTTTAAGCAGACTTCTTAATTAAAAAGTAGTGGTTATGTATTCTCATAATACTTATGTGTGCCAGGAGAACTAAGGTAACCGAATTAGACCGAACAATCATTGCTAAAGATTTTTTTGTTTTTTTTTTGGAATATGGCATCTTTCTGAAGAATGCGGGGTTTACCCAGAAAAACTGTCTGTAGCGTTATTTCACACGCTATTTTCCAAGACGTGGATTTGGTGGAAATTCCCGTATTGAATCTTGCGAGTAGAGTGAGTGGTAAAATAAAAAGTGCCTAATGAATAGAATCGATGTATTATTGTAATAGAGCAGCGGTGGCCCAGTGGTGGCGGCCCCGACTCACTAACAGTAGGTCGTGGGTTCGAACCCAGGCAGGCGCATTACTTTGTGTAATTTATTTCATCACCACTGCTCTCAAAACGGTGAAGGGAAACATCGTGAGGAAATCGGCATGTCCTAGAACCAAAAAATTCGAAGACATGTTGTGACATCTACCAATCCGCACTCCCTCTCACAGAGAGGAGGCCTGTGTCCCAGCAGTGGGAACATTAATAGGCTGATGATGAGAAATACTTTTATAATTCGTTATATTTTTTATTTAGGTATTTCGGTAAGGAGCTCGTTGCTAAATAATAACAGCCGCTCGGGTCGATCTTTAGGTTAAGCCGTGCTTGCCTAGGTTGGGCTGTGGATGGGTGACCACCCTTACATACCGAGTTGCCTCCGTGCCTCGGAAAGCATGTACAACAGTTGATCCCGGCTGTCATTTGTAGATCTTTGACAGTCGTTACAGGTAGTCAGTGGCCCAAAAAGTCTGACAACCAGTCTTACCAAGGGGTATCGTATTACCCAGTACTAACTGGGTTGTGGAGGTCAAATAGGCAGTCGCTTCATGTGAAATACTGGAATTCAGCTGCATCCGGTTAGACTGGAAGCTGACCCCAACGTGGTTGGGAAAAGGCTAGGCAGATAATGTTATATTTTATTTATTTGAGCAAAGTAAAACTATGCCAATATTATAAAGAGGAAAGATTTGAATAGCCGTGTGGTATCCGGCAGAGTAGAATAGAACCAACCCATTACACTCACGGGTGTCGTATAAGGCGACTAATGTCTGAGGCAGAACACCTTGCGCCTCCGTAGACCAGAGAATGGGCAGCAGCGTTTTCTGTTAGTCTTTCATCACTGCGATCTCCAATCCGCCTGCCAAGCGTGGAGATTACGGCAAATTCCTCCCATCATGGGAGAGGCTTATGTCCAGCAGTGGACGTTATGGGCTGTTGTAGTGTAGTAGTGTAGTAGATTTGAATAAACTCAAAAACTACTGAACCGATTTCAAAAATTCGTTCACCATTAGTTTGCTACGAGTACATTATCCCTGAGTAACATAGACACCCGTGCGAATACAGACATATTGTTAGTCACTCGAATATTTGTGCTGTTATTAATAATATGTCTACCTCGATCACTTGCTTACCAAACCCATAATGTTTGACTACTAATGATTCATTATTATAACTGTTTCCTTTTGTTTTCCGAGAAACAAACTAAATAATGTATTCAATGGAAGGTACTTTAGTTTTATTAGTAGAAGGGTCCACGATTGTGTCGTTGATTTTCTAAAACATTTTCCTTAGTGCAACACCAAAGAGCAAAATTATATTTGAAAGCTTACAAGTACTTACTTTCTCGTTTATAATATTGGTAAGAATGTTTTCCGTCAATATGTAAAGTAGCAATGTTTAGTTTCCAAAACAAAGATCTTCGCCGCATGAATGTGTCAAGAATACATTTAAAAATAGAACCCTGATAAGAGTTGTGATAAAAATAAAATGATAAAAGAAAATCGTTATAGAACGAAATAGAAAAAATGTACTGAAAAGAAAATGATGACGTTTATTGGCCGCAATTTTTTTAATTTTGGTCATAAAGGCACAGATAGTTTCAGGATTCTGCTAAGTCAGGAAACATCATTATCAGCCCACAGCAGACCACACTGGACATAGGCCTACTCAATGTCACGCCCCTCAAATCGATTCTCTGCAACTCTCATCCAGTTGCCACCAGCCACCCTGCGAAGATCGTCACTCCACGCTCGCCTGAGGGCATCCTACCTTACGTTTGCCGATTCGCAGTCTCCCCTTAAGTACACGTCTACCCCAACGGTCATCGGTTCTAAGCCGGCCCATTGACACTTAAGCTTACTTATTTTATCATCAAACATTTCCCTGAAATCTGTTAAAACAATATAAAGGGTGTAAAACACCTCTTAACGAAAACGAAAGGTACTTATTTTCCTTGTCATTGCGATCATTTTTTTGTTCTACACCATACCTGGGAACCTCTTAGTTACGGAGATATTGGGGGTCAAAGTTCCAACTTTTTGACAAGTTTTTTTTTTTAATACAAGTGTTTAATGTAAGATTTTTACTTTAAACACCTCCACGACCCCCGTACTATTCAATCCATCCATCAGAACAATGTTTTGAGTTCTACCACAAAACATGATTTTTCACCCCAAAAAAACAAGTAATTTCCCAGTTATAATTTTTGCGTAAAGTAACTTAGTTTGATGTACAGAATGCTTGGTTGACGGCTTCGTGATGAGGTCTTTTACACCCTGTATATAAAAAAACAATCTGCAACAGGAAAAACTTACTCCGAATTTCTAATTATGACTTGATTCAAGAGTTTCGTGTTTTATTTCAGGGGCTGTATGACGTCAAACTTGGCAGGCAACGCTTGCGTCAAGCAATATACACACGCGAGTTTTATTTGTTTTCTTCGAGTGAGGACGGTCGCGTTGGGTTGCGGTGACTCGCCGCATGCAATTTATTTCATTTGTTTTTTCCGCAGTCGTCGTAGGTACATTACAAAGATAAAAGAATTACATGCCGTCGAAAAATTCGTCCGCATCGCTGTCAATTTATCATAATTCCAATTCGACCGGCCGTGCCACGTCAGTTTTATGCACCTAAGTAAATAGATTAAAAAAAATTGTATTCCGCTTCTCGACCTCGACCGTGTACGCAACACCACACTGCGCTCCAAAACACAAATTACTGACGTTGCTCAAAAAGCCGCTAAGCTGAAGAGGGACTGAACTGGCCACGTCTGCTGCTAGCCTAATCAGCTGTGGGATAGAATAGCCTCTTTCTGGAGCCCTGACATAATCCGAAGGCGTCGCGGCAGACCTCGCAGGAGATGGAGGGACGAGCTAGACAATACCAACGACCTGTAGTCCACATTAGCTCTGGCCCTGGATTGGAACAATTGGAAGTCATGGGGAGAGGCCTTTGCCCAGTAGTGGGACGCTGCAAGCTAACAGTATATCAGTATCTTCTTCTCCTTGATGTGTCGATGACAATACAAATTGAGTCAGGCTAAAATTTGCCGTCGAGTTTGGCACTTTCATGTGCAAACAACAGGACAGGCGGGGCACGATATCAAGTGTCCCATCGTTTGTGAGGCTGCACTACATTCAGGCGGCAGAGATGAGCAAGGATGCGTGGCAAGGGATGTGTGTGGAACTAACCAATAATATAGCTAGAATTTCTCAAGCTGTGAAAAAGAAGCGATATTATTGGTAAGTTACGTTCCACTTTTACATCATTGTATTCAGCATCACCACGATTGCCCCATTTCTTTGAAGCCAGTTACGTCAAACACAGTTCGAATGATCTTCAAATCGGACCACATCTTCGCTTATGAACGAAAACAATGGCATTTCGGTATTCACCGCAGACGAATTTTTCAGTTCAATTAAGAAATGACCTTTTGAGTGACCCTATTCCAAACATCTTATCGGTAAGTGAGTAACGTACATTTGCAACAATGATTATTTTCATTTGTGACAGAGACAGACGTTTCTATTTTCAAACTAGATTCCTACCTATCAATACTATTTAACATTCAGATTTAAAAAAAAAAACGGAAAGATAGCTAATATGTAAGTACCTAACTATACTATATATAATTGTATACTAACTACACGATAAAAGAAGAATGGTGTAGTATAATAACTTATAATGGAAATTAATAACCTTCAAATTCTGTGTATTTGTCTATTCTAAGAAGTCGTTATGCGTTAGATTCCTTATCAAGTAACGGTAGTTATCTCACCTGCGTATTGACACTCACTGACTGGGTAAAACCATCTCCCTTATTATCCACATTTAAATTAGAAACATCGCATCTTGAAGGTAAATCCACCAGCAATGAGCGAGAATGCGTAGCGTGGGATGAGTGTGGAACTTACCAATCACTCACATAGCTAGAATACGTCAATATTATACCGGTTAATTTCACACACATCCCTCGCTACCCATCCTAGCTCATCTCCGGTGGAAACGCAGCCTAACGACAGACACATTACAGTAGGCCTAGCGTCCTAGCCATGGGAAAAATATAAACTAATCATATATTCTGACTGTAACTATACAATACAAGCTACAATTCACAAGTCTTGTGCGAAATATGTCATACATATTATAGGTACAATATACAATATATCTTGATAAGAAATAGATACCAAAACATACATAAGTATTCGCTATTTTTCCTACTTCGCACACAGAGTTTACCTCAAGATAAAATATAATATATTGATGCAATAATAAGACAATGACAGTATCACCATCTCGCCATCATAGAATCGTTCCAGCTCCCAGGGGGTCACCAACTGCCATACCTGGAAGACTAAACCGACTCCGACGCCAGGTGGGCCGCTGCAGGTACAACTTGGTCCGGTGGGGGAATTACGATAAAGCTGAGTGCGACAGTGGAGTCACATCCCAAACCATGGTCCACCTCCTGACCTGCTCTTTGTGCAACTCCACCTGCACTTTAAGGGCCCTGTCCGAAGCCACTTCGAACGTCGTCGATGTGGCTGAGTTCTGGCCGAAACTAATTTAAAAACTAAACGGCAACCATCGACACGAAGAAGAAGAATAGAATCGTTCTTTTGTTTTTAATTTTCAATGATACCAGATACTAAAAAAAAAGTAAAACATGACAGGAGCAGCTCAATCGTTGTTAGTGTGGTAGCTTAATAAGCGATGTACAATTTAGAACAATACCTAGCAATTTCACGTTTCCTTGCGTGCGTTTCGTTGCGTTCTCACTTTTCCTGTTTCGTCAAACGCTGTATGTGTAACCGTCAAATGAATTTGTGCAGCTGAGCTTATCCGTGAAAATAGAAATGGTGACATTCCGGAATTCCCCACAAAATAATATTTTTACGATTTTAATTGGAAATGACATCACCTGACCCCATTCCAAAGATATGCCATCAGCTTATCATTAAATGAATATCGGTAAATGGCAGACTATGTTGGCAAGTACTCAGCCTGATATAAGTAAATGACTAGAATTTTATTTCCTAATCTTAAGGAAATCATCTTCTACCTAGCTTTTTCCCAAACAAGTTGGGGTCAGCTTCCACTTCCAGTCAAACTGTATGCAACTGAATGCCAGTATTTTACATTGAGTGACTGCCTATCTGACCTCCACAATAATTCGATACCCGTTGGTAAAACTGGTTGTCAATATGTCATACTTCCGGGCCACTGACTACCAGTAACGACTGTCAAAGATCTACAAACGACAGCCGGGACTAACTGCTTAACGTGCTTTCAGAGGCACAGAGGAAACTCGGTATGTCCACCACGTACCAATCCACGGACCAATCTAGGTAATTATGGCTTAACCTGAAGATCGACCCGTGTGTCTTCTATTATTTAGCCACAAGCTCCTCAGAAATCCGTGCACTTATATGAGAAAAATAATAGCCGAAAGCTTAAACTCCTCATTTTTTTGAAGTTGTTTGAAAATTCGTTTAGAAACTTGGTCAGACTGAACAAGAAACCAGTCTAAAAGACTTAACCTCCGTGTCAGAGTGATATAAATAATATGTGATATAATAATAAACATCTGCCCATCGAGTTTCAATTGTCGAGTCGAAGCAGTAATTGACGCTTGACATTGAAATTATTCTATTCTCAAAAACACAACATATTACGCTTGTTTTCCCAAGTGTTCATGTGCCATTATAGTAAGTTTAGTGACGCCTAAATATAACATATTGTTGGAATTTTCAACCCTCAGATCAATGTAATTGAGTTGAAATTCCAACAGTATAGTAATGTCTAGGCCGTCATTTACGTACGAGTAAGAAGTGTAAAAAGGGTATTAGTATCCACATTGTCAAACAGTGTTAAAAGTTAGGTATGTTATAAGTTACATGTTACCAGGAGACCATGATCTTCGACGCATCAAGTCTTCTTCTTTCATACTGCTATATAACTCGCCATCTCATCAGACACCTTTCTTGCCATATCAACTATACAGTCCATCCATTGTTTCGGTCTTCCTGTACTCTTATAGCCATCTACATACATTCATACTTGCTCAAAACTTTTCTCATGACATTTTCCTCATTCCTGCGCATCACATCCTCATCCTCAAATCTGCGCAAGTAGCTATGCATGTGCCTTTCCAATTCGTGTGTAATTTCTAGGTGTTTCTTGGACATCTCTAACATAGATATAGGGAAACATCGTGAGGAAACATCCTCATTCTTCTACCCTTATCCCAATTCATTAGTGGTCGGCGCAGCATGTCTTCTTCTTCTCTACTTCTCTATTACTCGTCATCTCATCAGACACCTGCTTTCTTGTAATATCGTCCTTCATTTAATTGTTTTTTTGTCCACATTATACTCAAAACTTTCCTTACGACATTTTTCTTTCGTTATTTCTCGCCAAAATTATATTAATAATGCCCGTGACTGTACTTGTAAAAAAGTAAATACAATTTAGTTACATTAAAACTTTCCTTCTAGTCTTATCAGTCTAGTGTCACACTATTGTAGCAATTTGAACCCTATGACCTCAGACCTACTGACTTGGTAATAAAGTACTAATCCTATCACGAGGCACGATTACTTCAGTATCTTTAGGTGTCACATTCGTAAGATAAATGCACACATAGATAGGACTTTCTAGATTTGAAATAATGAATTACTGGGAATCGATCAGCAACGGTCCGACAGTAGTACCCTGGATTACTCTATGTTATTAGGTTAATTCTTCATTAGAAATTTATTTCCAACAATACGATAGTGTCCTGCCAACCCGCACTGGGCCATGGTGGATTAAAGGCCAAGTGCGAGTTGGACTCGCGCATAAAGGGTTCCGAAATGTCGTAGTAGGGGAGCCCCCTTTAATTTTGAATTTATTTTTATTATTTGTTGTTATAGCGCCAACAGAAATACATATTCTGTGAAAATTTCAACTGTCTGCCTATTACGGATCATGAGATACATCCGCTGACAGACAGATGAATGTACGGCCGGAATAGGGTCCCATTTTTGCTCTTTGGGTACGGAACCCTAAAAAACAAAATATCAGACTACTTTGTAAAAAGTTATGTGTATTTTTTATTCAAAGATTCAAAAATAACCCACATATGAATGCCGTGGATATCAGGGACGTCTGATAGTTGAATAGTTCAAACGACGCTGTGAGCCGATGGCCGCCATGTCGCGTAGCTCTCGAATGTGACCTTCAAGGTATTACAGTGAATAGTAACTACGGTAGAGGTGTCAGTGGGCCCGGCAGCCTAACAAGAAGATAAAGCGAACGGATCAGGAAACGCATGCAAATCTTATCTTACCACTATTATAAATACGAAAGTTTGTGGGGATGGATGTTTGTAACTCTTTGGATCGGATTTGGATGAAATTTGGCACACAGGTATTTTATAACCTGGATTAACATATAGGATACTTTTTTATCGGTAATAATTATGATCCCGTGTGGGATAATTAGCGACCTCCTCGTAGGCGAAGTCGCTAGCATAAACTAGTCTACATTAATATTATGAAAAAGTTAAGTTTCTAAGTAGGAACTACTGATCTGATTCCAAATTCTTTACCTAATGGGAAGCTACATTGTCCTTGTGTGTCATAAGCAATAATTATTATACGGGTAAAAAACTAGTAATAGAACAATTTACTGTCTCGTTGCTCCACTGGTGGCTAGTTCTAGCTCGTGCTAGTTCATGCCGAGGTCTTGGGTGATTAATATGCTGATGGGAATCCAAAAAAATGGTGATATCATTAATGGAACGACAAGAATTAGTTCACTAAAGTAACCTTTAGTTTGAATACAGTTATTTCGAGTTGTTTGTTTGCCAAAACATGACTCAAAAACGTCTTATCGTGTTAGCTGGAAATATTTGTTATCAAACTAATTCGGTGAGTGGCTTTGTTAAACAAACAGTTTTATTTCCGAATTGGTGTAAAACATCATTAATTGATGCGAGTCGCACGGGACCGCCCAATGTGGCGACACTTGACTATGTCCAACAGTGGACGTCTTTCGGCTGAAATGATGATTATGATGATGATGATCATTAAAATGAC
This sequence comes from Xestia sexstrigata, assembly GCA_941918905.2. Classification (NCBI taxonomy): domain Eukaryota; kingdom Metazoa; phylum Arthropoda; class Insecta; order Lepidoptera; family Noctuidae; genus Xestia; species Xestia sexstrigata. Next base: position 16,763,238 of record OW799224.2, read on the forward strand.
ACATCAAGGGGAGGGGGGGGGATCTGACGAGAAATCAATCATCACCTGCCCAGACTTTTTGCCCAACCAGATGCCGCTGAAAATCAGTATTTTACATGGACTGACTGTCTTCCGGCCTGACCCCCACACCACAACCTAGTTGCAGTGGTGTACCACGATATGCCTTAGCAAGACACATGCAAAGATGTGTTTACTGAAATTAATCTTATTTAGACAAACAAAGTATAAGTCATATGTTTGTATTTTTTTTCCTGTATCGCATACAAAAAAACAATAGGTATTATCTGAGCTAGTCCATACTAGCTCAGATAATATTGTTGCTTTTGCATTAGACGTCCAGTGTTAGGTTCGATTCCCAGATTTGAAAAAAGTCTCCTAACTTATTTTTGCCTACTTAGTAAGTAATACTGAATCTCACAGAACGAAGTAGTTGAGAGACTAGGTATACTTTTACTTCGTTTTGTGTTTCAAAGATCATAAAACACTTGACAGATTATGATAAAGTTGTTGTTTATTCATCGGTTAATCATTTTATATCTACTGACTACCTATGTACGGTCGACCAAGCTATTTGGTTTACATTTTACAATGTAATTTGCATGTTAAAGTGTAAACCAAATAGCTTGGTCGACCGTACGTATAGTAAGTAAATAAAGCCAGTAGATAAATGGTACATAAACGACGGCTATGTCACCATTCGGTCATGTCAGTTTTATCACCAGGCTTGTCAAAGGAGATTGCCCACTGTCGGGCCCACTCTGCGTTCCTTCGGGGGGCTAAAATTCTAAGAAAATGGGCAATGTCCTTGGTATAATGGTGTAGAGGTAATAAGAACACACATTTCGCTAACTATGTTTAAGTCCCAAGTGAAAGGAGGAGAGCCTATAGCCATCAACCGAGCACCAATCCAGAATACTGGCCGCTACTGAGAAGTTATTCATAGAAAAACCCTAAAAACACTTTGCCCGACTTGGACAACGAACCTATTGACACTACTACCAATATCTTTAGTATTATTTTTTTATTATCTGCTTAGCCGTTTCCCACTTATGTTGTGGTCGTCTGCCAGTCTTACCGGAAGTAGCTGACAACTGTAGTAAATATAGTAAATAAAACGGAACTGGAGCAGATTAAAATCAAGCAAGCTTGGTGATCATTGCTCAAATGTCCGTTCCTTGTATGGGAAGATGCCTTTGTCCCGCCAATTACAGGGTATTTACTTAATCTTATGATAACACATCACTTTCTGATACTACTATCAGTGCCTAGATGAATATCATTCACTACATAAATCCCTCTTCAAAAAAACGGTATCTATGACTAATTTTAAATTCTAAAAACAGCATATTGGGCAACATTTCAGACGTCGTTTTATAGACAAAATCTAGTAAAACATGCCTGTATTATACACAACATCACGCCTGTAATCCCCGAAAGGTTACCTAATATCTACAACAAAGAAACAACTCACAATTTGAAACACTGAAAACCGAATCATAAATTGAGAAAGATATTGTCCTTGTTCTTCTGAATGGTCGTGCGTAGTACTCGCTACCGTGCGTGTATGACCACATGTATGAACGTGAACAAAAAGGAGTAGGTATGTCCGAATAAGCCTTAAGGGCTATAAATCCCTCAAATGGCTTAGCATAATCCTCCGTTACTCCTAAAATACTGCAGCATTAATTTTAAAATAAATATATGGTAAAGTTGAGGATTAATGCTAAGTCCTATGTGTGACGAAAACACTATTCCATAAACTTTTCTTTTTTTGATTCTGATTCTTGAAAAAATCCAAAGTTACCTCCAAATCGAACAATAAACCGCTGGTATTAAAAAGGTACTTGAAATTAGATCATGAAACTTTGCATACTATCTGAACTAACTATTAAGCAGGTCTTATGTTTAATTTTTTGAGTCCAATCAATAGATTTTTTGTAAATCGCAAAAAACCACTAATTTCGCACTATTCGGCCGCAGTGATTGACGAAACAACCGCTTTGTAGTGCAAGCTGATTAGAACTTTATTGTAACAGTATTTCAAATGAAGTTTGAACCACCACAAATAGAGTTGCTAATTTTAGGGTTAGAAGGGCCTTAAGTTAGCGCAAGTATAATTAATCGCGCATTATTCGCGTATAATTTCTCTAGATATCTGTTTATGTAAGTATATATTTTTCGTAAAGTTCCGCTGTGGAAACGGTGCATTAAGAAAGTTTCCATACAAAATTCTGTTTGTATACGAACACAAAACGTGGACGTACAAATAGTCGTCTATTTCCAACGTTATTGGCGTCATCCTGTCTGCTACTATTATTAATAAAACAGTCGCACTATTATTTACTTCTGAACTCGTTTATTCAACCAATTTTCGGCGAACACTCAAGAAAACAAAACGATACATTCATCAACTATTTACACACAAAATTGCACCTTAATGACTAAAGTAATTAGGTAGTTAATAAATAATTTTAATTACCTTTGACAGCAGCGCCAAATGTCAACAACGCGACACAAATTAGCACGTTCATGTTTATTTTTGTCACTTTAACATAACTTTAAGTACTTTTATTATTTATTATTGCACCAGCCGGCAGACGAAACGTCCGTTCTCTTTGAAGTCTAGCTGAACACTGAATGAAGACGTAAGGAATATATAGAGTGTACTGATAACGCTGTGTTGGGACAGGCGCGCACTAAGACGAGTAAGTGGGGTTACAAGACGAACGCCTGCGCATTTTGAGTCATCTTAGATCGTACGGTAACATTGTGGCATGGAAAATACGCTATCAGGCGATTTTGTGGAACGCTTTTTAGGGCTCCGGACTTCAGTCTGCAAAACGGAATTCTTATAGGATCACTTTGTTGTCCATCGGTCAAGCCGTCTGCCATTTCTCAGGAACGCGTGTAGGTATAAAGCTGAAAATAAAATCAAATACTCAAGGCTGCTACCCCATGGAGCAGTGAAAAATCAAACTTGTACCTTAGTCAAGACGATCAATAGATATGACCGTTTATGTCGCATATTCTGCGATTTCACAAAGGAATCAAAACCTATGATATTTAGCAAGAAGCAATGTCTTGCAAGACATCTGAAAACCGTGAAAACAAAATACCTACAATTTTATAAACACTTGCTGCGACCGAACGAACCGCGAACTCGCACTCGGCCATTTTTTTATTGTTTATTTTATAACTTCATTATAGGCGGGGATACAGTGTCGCTCGATCCCCACTTTCTTTTTTTTGTTATTGCTTTGTAAAGGCCTCCTACCTAACTTCCATCTCTCTCGGTCTAAAGTTGTCAAAGACAAGCTTGGGGAGGAGTCTAGCGTTTGCGAGTTGGCTTGGCATTATGCGGGACCACAGAGCGAGACCCATCGGATCCTGCATGAGGTTGAAGCCCGTTTATATACCGAAATACATAACAAAACATCACGCCTGTGATCCCCGAAAGGTTAAGCAGAGGTGTACCTTATAGTACATCCACATTTCGCCATTTATGTTTTAAGTCCAATGTAATAGGGGGCGAGCCTATTGCCATCAACCGGGCACAAATCCAGAATCCGTGGCTGCTACTGAGAAATTCCTATTAAAAAAACTTAATAACACTTTGCCCGACCCGGGAATCGAAACCAGGACCTCATGCTCAGCAGTCACGCATTACGACCACTCGACCAACGAGGTGCCGAGGCGGTTTAGCCGTGTGGTGTCCGGCAGAGTAGAATAGAACCAACCCATTACACTCACGGGTGTCGTATAAGGCGACTAATGTCTGAGGCAGAACACGTTGCGCCTCCGTAGACCGTAGAGAATGGGCAGCAGCGTTTTCTATTGTCTCTCATCACTGCGATCTCCAATCCGCTTGCCAAGCGTGGAGATTACGGCAAATTCCTCCCATCATGGGAGAGATTTATGTCCAGCAGTGGACGTTATGGGCTGTTGTTGTTGACCAACGAGGCAGTCAGTACCCAAATACGTATACTTTAAAATATAGGTATGTGTGAACGATGATATGGCTAGAAAGGAGGTGACTGCTGAGATGAGGAGTAATAGAGAAGTATGGGAGAAGAAGACCATGCTGCGCCGACCACGAATACATTGGGATAAAGGTACAGGTCGATGAATGATGATTTACAGAAGTTGTGCAATTTTATTTGGTTGCTAAAGATTATGACATCAACTATGTTGAAATTATACACTATATAAATACAAGACTTGCACCTGGGATTTCCCGTCAAATCGTCTTCTGTGTAGACACCCTTTTTCTAGCTGTAAATGTTGCATTTAATTTGATCACGCACACAATCATTGTCTGGTTTTTCTTAACTATGATGGGTTCGGCTTCCATTCTAACCGGATGCAGCTGAATACCAGTATTTAGTAGACTGCCTATTTGACCTCCACAACCCAGTTAGTACTGGGTAATAGTCCCTTTTTGAGGTTCAGACATAATCTTGGTCAAGTTACATAAAGACTATGCAGTTTATTAGTGCCTCAGATGGTCTTTTGAAGAAAAGAATCACACCGATTTAAGTGGACCTGTCCAGTCAGTGCAAGCATTTGTCAGTTATCGTGTAGCTCGACTCATAACTCAAGGAGCTCCAACTACAGCTGAAACCAGTATTTTACATAGAGCGACTGCCAATCTGTCCCCCACAACCCAGTTAGTACTGGGTACTTCTTTTTTTCCATATTAAGACTGGTTGTCAGACTTTCGGGCCACTGAGTGATCACTGTCTCGAATAAAAGAACGACGAACACATTTCTTTACGATTACCTACTCGTCCACGTGTGTTGGCAAGCGACGAGTTCATATAAATACGTATAAATAACTGTTCCTATTAATATAACATGCGAGCGATAGGGATAGCCCACGCTCCAAGGATGAGGTGCATTCTAGTAGAAAGTAAATACTTTCTACTGAACACAACTTTACTGAACGGCTATTGTAACCAGAATGGATATTGAAGGTCACTTGTAATAAAGATAGGTAGTGACGCCAAGTGATGTAAAATAGCTGTGGAAGGGTTCAAGGACTTTGCAGGATACCACTTTTTTTTGGTCACAGTTCTAGAAATATTGCAAAGTTTTAATATAAGCGGATTTTGCGGGAACGTACGCAAATATGGTAATAGTCACGACTTGCAAGCTTTTATGTTCCGTCCAGTTGAATGTATAAATATCAGATAAGTGTTGTATGTTTATTGTAATTTTTATCATTTTGTATAATGCACTTTGCACGTCATGTCCCTGCTGACAAGTAAATATTTTTTCTAATCTGGTGTCAGAGTTCTTATGTCGCTCATAGGCCTCTAACTTTTCGTTACATCCCGTCGAAAATATACATCGGGCATGCTTGTTTGTTTTCCCCACGATGTTTTCCTTCACCGAAGCTAGTGATAATTATACAATACGCACAAGAATTTGAAAAAACAGAGAATCAAATATCGCATAAGACACTCTAGGATATTAGTAACTTCTTAATAACGAAAGAATTTTTGAAGAATTTCCGAAAATTCTCAGAGATTCAGAACCTCCTACGTCCAAACTTACAAACTTAGTTACCTATATCTGTAAATATAGTAATATACTAACATCTAATATAAGTATGCATAGATTGAATAAGTATGTATGTAATATTTCTTTCCTCTTCAAATACCTATAGTACTGACTGTTCAAAGCAAACATTGGCGCATGGGTAATTCGGCATCCACGCTGGTAAAGAAAACGCCCAATGCATTTTCGGACAAGCGGACGTGCCGTGCATCACGTACCTAACGTCGTTTCAAAATGACGCATGTAATAAGGTAATATCGCGTACGCTCGCCACCCCGCTCCTAACTTACTTCGTCCATGCATCGCCCGCTCGAGAGGGGTAAGCTCCCCGCTCCCCGGCTCCCCGCTACCGCGCGCCGCTCGCGTCGGCAGTCGGCCTACCTTGTTGCTAGGGAGTGCGCACGCTCAACTGCGTGGCGCCATATACCTAAACTATTGTACGGGAGCCCTATACCGCGTTGGGTAGTATTAAGATAAACTGTAGGTATATTGTGTTCCTGTGTGCCTGATTGATTATATACCCTTATTACCATGCCGTTCGCTTCATTTCATCTGCCCGCAACGCTACCGCCGTTATAAATTGCGCCCAACTCGTGGCACGTGCTCCGACGACGCGAGCACGAACTGAAACCACGCGACTGAGTTCCACCTACTGGATTATCGTCTTGGATCGCTGTCGAGTATCATCGACGAGAAGATGCCGCCGAAAACACGCCGACACGCATCCAAGGACAACCACGATGTTTCCAGTAGTGACGAGGAAAACCACGCGGTAGCTAACCCCGCGAGCACGAGCACTACGGTGACGCCACCACCGACAACGGGTGGTACACGATCTCCATGTCCGAAGAACAACTCACACGGTTTCTATCAAACGTGATGCGAAGCGTCATGACGCCGACGCCAACGCCGAGCTCGCCAACTGGGGAATCAACAGGTCCGACTCATCTTACCGCTACACACACTGGAACGCCGACGCTGACCCTGCACAGCACGGTGCACGGCCCGCTACGACGGAGCCGCACGTGGCGCGGAAACCGATGTCCGACGAGCATGCGCTTCGAGGTTTGCCTATGTTGCTGTCAGGAGAAGCCGCCGTGTGGTGGCAAGGCATTAAATCTACCGTGGAGACCTGGGACGACGCGATACGACGACTTCGGTTCATGTACGGCGCTCCTCGCCCCGCCCACCGGATTCTACGAGAAATATACGCACAGGAACAAAGTGACGGTGATAGTGTCGATTTATATATTTCGCGAGTGCGTGCCAAGTGCCAATATGTCGCGAATACCATATGAGGTACCAGAAATAATGAAATTAGATATTGTCTACGGCCTGTTAAATCGTAAAATCCGAAAAAGAGTGTCACGCGATAGTGTAAGTAGTGTCGACTGTCTACTCGAGCGAGCAAGGTACGTAGAGGAGACGCTGCCCGAAGTAAGTCCACCTAAATCATTAATTCCACCCCGCGATAATAACTCGAATCACGATCACGCGAATAATATTGAAAGTTCTACGAATTCTCGAAATGTAAACATTAACCCTCCGACTGCGAACGTTGTTCAAAATAACCGTTCGCATGCCACACCTAACTCTAGTTCGAATAATAGTAGTGATGCGAATTCGAAACGTGTCAGACCACGCTGCGCTTATTGTAAAAAGTTTGGTCATTCGGTAGATGGGTGTAGAAATAAAACGAAATCGAGTGATATAAATGTTGACAACGCGCCATTGTCTTGTTACGGCTGCGGTCAAAATGGTGTAATACGCTCTAAGTGTCCGACGTGTAGGGATACACCTTCCGCCGATAAGGCGAGTTTCCAAAGTGCTGTCACACATGCATCGGACCGGTCGCAACCAACAGTAAAGATAGGAGTTGCATCTTTATTAGGGGTCGCAGTATTAGATACAGGTGCCACCGAGAGTCTCGCTAGTCCTGGATTATATAAAATCCTTCTCGACAGCGGTACCACTTTCACGGAAACGCGCCGAAATCTCAGTCTCGCCGACGGAACGCAGCAGGTACGAGAATTATTGGTATGTAACACGAACGTCACTATTCAGAAACGCGTAATTCCTACCGATTTCTTAGTGATACCAGAAGCGAATAATAGGACGCTTTTAGGACAGGACCTTATCGCTAGAGCAGGTATATTGTTAGACCTCCAACATAACTGTTGGTATTTTCGTGATTCGCCTAGGCAAAAGTTTACTTTTGTACAGTCATACAGCCTCGAATCCACCAGTGGCGAAGCGCTAATGCAAATCGATTCCACCAGCGGCGAAGAGCTGTTGCAGGTCGATTCTGCCAGCCTGTCGCTGAGTGAGGATGAAGGAACGAAGCTGTCACCTGCCTAGAGAACGCAGCTCAACTAACTCATAGTCAGCAGAGCTGAGCGCTTCGCCACTGATGGACCCCTACAACTTATGCCACTCATCGCATTCGGGTTGACGAGAAGCAGGAGCCGACCGCTTCACCACCCTATAGAATGTCGCAAGGTAAGAAACAGTTGTTAGACGGTGAGCATGAGAAGCTGCTGCGAGCAGATGTTATAGAGGAGTGTGAATCGCCTTGGGCTGCCAACGTAGTCTTAGTAGCGAAGAAGGACGGCGGAGTTCGCCTGTGTGTGGACTACCGGAAGTTGAACGCGGTGACAGAACCGGATCGTTACCCACTCCCACGCATGGAAGACATACTTCATGCGTCGAAGACGACCAGCTATATGACCACACTTGATCTCCACTCCGGCTATTTCCAGGTTTGTGTCGCAGAAGAAGATCGCGACAAAACGGCTTTTGTGACACCCTCCGGCACTTATAGGTTTAAGAGGATGCCGATGGGCCTACGTAACTCGGGTACCACATTTCAACGGTTGATAGACCGATTCAAATCGAACTTGAATGTGCCCATTCGAAACCAGAAGGTAAATGACAGCTCCGATGTATGTGCGAACCCTCAAGGAAGCAGGCCTGTGACCATTTTAGGATATCTTGATGATTTGATAATCCTCTCACAGACCTACGAGGGTCACATCGAAGATCTTGCCGAACACTTTAGCCTGCGTGTCAATCGTAAGAAGAGCTGTTTCGCCCGAGACTCAGTCAAGTTCCTCGGTCACATCATCGTCCCTGGCGGTCTGCAAGTCGATCCAGGTAAGACCTCAGCAATTGCTGACATGCCCTCCCCAAAGACCGTTAGGCAGTTAAAAGGGTTTTTGGCAACATCTAGTTGGTTTCGGCGCTTTGTGCCGAACTACGCTGCAATCGCCAAACCTTTAACTGACCTTCTTAAGAAGAACAGCACTTGGAGATGGCATGATGAGCAGCAAGCTGCTTTCGAGCGTATCAAAGAACTCCTGGTCACAGCTCCCATTCTACGCCAAGCCGACGAATGCAAGCCCTTCTCCCTCCGGACAGATAGCAGTGGCTACTGTCTTGGCGCAGTTTTGATGCAGGGGGAGGGCCCTGATGAAAGACCCATAGAGTACGCCAGCCGTCTTTTAGAGCCAGCTGAGCGCAACTACACCACCACCGAACGGGAGGCTCTTGCCGTCGTATGGGCGGTTACAAAATTCAGGGGTTACGTGGAAGGATCAAAAGTAGTGGTTAAGTCCGACCATCAGCCGCTACGTTGGCTGATGAGCCTGAAGTCACTCACCGGTCGTCTGGCCAGATGGGCACTAACCCTCCAGGCTTACGACTTACAGATCGAGTACACTCCCGGAAAGGTGAACGTGATTGCTGATGCACTAAGCCGCCCAGCCTGTTGAGAAGAAAACCCAGGTGGTTGCGAGGTATGCTTACTGACAGTAGATGTGCCACACAGGAAACCTGACGACGTGCGAGCTAACCAGCTCAAAGACCCTGAGCTGAAGAACATAATAGAGGATTTGGAGGCGACCGACGACCCCTTTAGGGGGAGAGGCTGGTCAGAGAGAGGATACCTGATGTCGGATGGTGTGTTGTACAGGTGCGCGCCTGACTCTGAAGACGCTTATTCCGCCTGTCTCGTGGTACCTACGCATGAGAGAGAGAGTGTCCTGGCAGACTTTCATGACGCTCCTACTGCAGGCCACTTCGGTGCGGAACGGACCCTGCAACGCATCAGAGCCCGATATTTCTAGCCAGGTATGAGATCCTTCATCACTGACTACATCAAACGCTGTACTGCTTGCCAGCGATACAAAATCGACAACCGGAAGCCCGCAGGACTGCTGCAAACCCCGGCACCGACCCGACGGTTCGAAGTGGTGTCAGTCGATTTATTCGGTCCCCTCCCAAGAACTCCGAAAGGTAATCGTTGTATTTTAATTCTAGAAGATACATGCTCCCATTGGGTTGAGCTATTTGCGTTAGAGAACGCCACCAGTGTAGAGTGCGCTCAGATTTTGATTTCCGAGGTCTTGAGGTTCGGAGTTCCGCGCAGGATGATAAGCGACAATGGAGTCCAATTCGTTGCCGAGGTGATGCAGCAGGCGTGTCATGTGATGGGTATCAGACAGTCCTTGACGCCACTGTATCACCACGAAGCGAAACCTGTAGAGCGAAAGAACCGGGACCTGAAGCCTCAACTAGCCATTCTAGTAGGAAAAGACCACACTTCTTGGGATATTCACCTCGCAGCCATAAGGTTTGCGATGAACTCCGCTGTTGCAGCGAGTACTGGATTTTCACCAGCTTTCCTTACCTTCGGGAGAGAGCTGCGCGCACCTTCGGACGTCGTGGCGTACATGAAGACCATCGTGGATAGCGATAATTTCGTGCATAACATCACTCCTTACCTTCGTAAGTTATCGACGGTGTTGCTCGACGCTAGGGATGTCCACGAACGTGCCCAGTCCGTGCAGAAAAAGTATGCGGACGAAGGTAGACGACCGGCTCCTGACTATAAGCTAGGTGACCTTGTTTTGTTGAGGACGCAAGGGCTGAACGATGTTGGCCCCGGACAGTCTGCGAAATTTATACCTCGTAGGGATGGCCCGTACCGAATACGAGCAGTTGTAACCCCCACTACTTGCCTGGTAGAGGGAACCGTCAAAGGTGAGCACATTGGACGTTACCATGTCTCTGATCTGACACCGTTCATCGGTGATGGTGAGGTTCCGGTTAGAGAAAAGCGCAGACGTGGTCGACCCCGTAGATATGATTGCTAGCCCGAACGCGAGGGCGCTATGTTCGAACTAGAGGGGGAGTGTGTAATAAGGTAATATCGCGTACGCTCGCCACCTCGCTCCTAACTTACTTCATCCATGCATCGCCCGCTCGAGAGGGGTAAGCTCCTCGCTCCCCGGCTCCCCACTACCGCGCGCCGCTCGCGTCGGCAGTCGGCCTACCTTGTTGCTAGGGAGTGCGCACGCTCAACTGCGTGGCGCCATATACCTAAACTATTGTACGGGAGCCCTATACCGCGTTGGGTAGTATTAAGATAAACTGTAGGTATATCGTGTTCCTGTGTGCCTGATTGATTATATACCCTTATTACCATCCCGTTCGCTTCATTTATCTGCCCGCAACGCTACCGCCGTTATACGCATTAAAAAAAAAATCAGGCGAATTGATAACCTCCTCTTTTTAGAAGTCGGTTAGAAACATCAGCGACCTGGCGCACTATGCCACCACGACTTATCTTATCACCGGTCGCTTTTCTTCCTGGTCGAAGCTTCTGCGGCCTTATAGTCGCTTATTAATTTTGTATGAGTATTGCGTTACGGTTTTTTGAATACAGTCGCAAGAGATTTCGGAACCTACCCCACTTTCGGCTGCGAAGAGCGAGAAGAGAGACTCTTTCATGATTTTCGTCGATATTTTTTTAAACCCAACATTTATCACATTTACAACCTAATGGTTTGTTAATATACGCAGTACTTTTGTAAAATGTTTGCCTTATTTTACCATATTTTCTATCTACTCATAACAATTTTTGTATATTTTGTTATATTTTGATTTTAGTTTTGTCTTATTTTCGTTATTTAAATTTAAGTCATTAGATAGGTAAATAATTGCAATGTTGTTTTTTTCGTATATTCGTCTATGCTAAAGTAAGCTCTTACTTATCTATAGTTTGTGGAATGTATTGTTATACCTACTTAATTTCTAGAGCGTTCCGTTTTTTAACGACTGTCAAAGATCTAAAAATGACATGCTGGACCAACTTTTTTGGTACTTTGGTAAGGTTTCTAAACCTTATTAATAAGTATTACACATCAGTGTACAGCAACCTTTCTATCGCTGCATATCAATTTGTTATCGTTTGTATGTAAGCTTATCTTTATCGATATGTCCTATGATATACAAACGGACGGGTTTAACATTATATGTAACTCTTCAATAAGTTTCCAAACCCAATGATATAATGTGTTTATCTGGCATTGTATCGAGTTGCTGTACAAAGAGAGGGTAGATACAGGGTACTTATTAGATGTATGTGACGTGTGATGATGACAGATATCGAGGAAAACAATGCCAGTTTATGCTGAACTTCCATTGTATAGGTTTTTCGGACGTCAGTTTCATGTTTTTGTCATTCGTCATGTATATCAATAATTACACATCTGATCGACGGGTATTGCAACATTTTTTGGCATCATCGGTTTTTCTGAATCATCAGAAACACCTCATAACGCCTAAAAAATAGATAGAGATAGAGAATAGAGAAACAGATTCTATTGTTAATAGTTATTTAAGTGTACCTATACTTAGTTAAAAAGCGTTTATTACACTTTACTGTTCAGTTGTTACTGAATTTAGTCAAGTATAATCGCATTCAGGAAGCTATTTTACTTGATTATACTTGAGTAGTCTGAATCAGTAACGACTGAATTTAGACGACTAAATTCAGTAAAGTGTAATAAGCGCTTAAATACCCATCTACTGGTATTTAGCTGCATCCGGTGACACTGGAAGCCGATCCCAACATGGGGAAAAGCAGTCTATAATGATTTTTGGAAATAGGTAGATATTTAAATTTTTATGTCACTGAATGAGTACATTGTTGTCCTTTTAAAATAACATCACGGCATCACTCCTGTAATCCACGAAGAGTTGGGCTGAGGTGTACCCAATAGTACCTACACCCACATTTCGCCAGTTATGTTTAAGTCCCATGTAATAGAGGAAGAACTTATTTCTATAAACTGGGCACAAATCCAGACTCCGTGGCTGCTACTGAGAAATTCCTGATGAAAAACCCAAAAAACACTTTGCCCGACCTGGGGAACGAACATATTATGACCTCATGCCCAACAGTCGCGCTGGCGATTACTCAACCGAGGCACCGTATTTCTGCATACATACTCGTATGCCTGGTGGCCTACCATGACGTCTTAAAGCAGGATCGTTTTAATCTTGTTCCAGTGTAGGAAAGAGATGGCGCTAGACGTCCTCTATAGTTCCGTCTCTTACCCACACTGGAACAAGATTAAAACGATCCTGCTCTAAGACGTCATGGTAGGCCACCTGGAGTCTGAAGTCGTATCCATGTGATAGCTACGTCCACGTCATATTGTTTCAAGTGCTATAAAATAAAACGAATGAAGGTAAAAGCTAGCTTTCCTCTATTTTCCACTACAATAGGTCTTAATTCGTGTTTGTTTACTATCTAGCTACTTGCTATCTACTTACTTACCATTGAGGCCTATGCACGATTGCTTTGTTTACATCACACCATTCACACCACATAGATAACTAAAAGTTTTGAGAAAACGATTCCAATAGCTTTCAGTCCTCATCAGAAGTGAATTTATTTAAAGGCCAGCAAAGACATTCAAATATTTACGAGCGATAGACGGGACAAAACAAAGAAAATCGTAATCCAAATACTTGCTACTACTTAGTATAAACAAATCGTTCTGACTCACTAGTTATAACGATTTGTTAGTAAGTAGTAGCAAGTAGCCGAATGCTACCTGCCAAGCGGGCGTATGACACTTCATACGCCCGCTTGTCAGGTAGCATTCGTGTGTCAAAATTAAAAATGTTCGGGATCAAAAGGAGACAAAGAGATTTAAAAAGAGTTATACTTACAATATAATTGAATGTCTTTGAAAGGAGACAATTTTTATTTTGTTTGGAGAACAGGCCACCCACATAAATTGTAGCAGATATTAATGAAACGTATATAGATTTGTTCCTTATAATCTCTAAATTACAGTGGTAATATTAACTAACCCAAGTCTGACCGGAATTATGAGAAATTTTAAAATGAATCCACACACATACAAGTCGCTGCACGTCTGTAGCAGTCTCTGAAAGTAATTGGATTCGCACATTGCGTTGAAATCTTACTGCACAGTTGACACAACGACCAGCAGATGCCATTTTCACAAAATAGCTTTTATTATAAGCGAAAAAATCGCAGAAACACTTTCACGAAAATCGAAATAAACGGAAAGAGAAACCACCAAAAAGACGGATTTGAAACTTTCCGTGCCATGCTGATTTTCTATACCATCTAAAAGATTTTAGCGGAAACCTTTGAAAATTGCATTAAAAAGCTCATAGTTTAATATTATTTATTTTTATATTATATTCTATTTCTATTATAATTAAAGCAGATATGATTGGTGTACCAATGGATACCGTAGGTACTTTTTTTTTGTAAACGGAAAAACGCCCTTAATTACGTATGTATTTTCTGTCAAATGACATTGACCACAACAGGAATGGTTTGACTCGCAAAAAAATTTCATAATTAGTTGCCAGCATGACGTTCATGACGTTTGAAAACATTCAGGTTTCAGCGGGAAGCAAGCAGGCTTATATTGAGTATAGCGCCACCTATAGCGCAATAGCTGTATCAATAGCGTTGTTGACTTTAAGTAGTTTTTGTACAAATCAATAGATGTCACTTGTGTTAACATTTGAACCGATAAAAAAAAATGTGCTTCACTATTCTACAAATTAAATATAAACAATTGATATGTTCTTTGTAATATAAATGCTTCATGGCATGATCTAACAATTGTTAAAGCAGGTTTCAGAATTTTCATGATTTTGTTAGTGGTACTAATTACAATAGCTGGTTTTGACGTCAAAAAACCTTGAGTCAAGGTCAAACTATTGCATTTTTTTTCCCGTTACACCCCACGTCACTACACATTACAATTTAGACAGAAATTAGAAACATTACAAACATCTCAAAAATAGAGCTTTACAAAAACGACCTTGGCCAAGGCCGCGTCCTTGCTCGAAGGTCGCTTGGCCTTGCTTAGAAGGTCGCCCTTGGCAGGATATCGGCATTGAACTTGCGTTAAAAACCTTGGCGCGAAGGTCTGTGACGCAATTTTAGCACATTCATACCTACATACGATAACGGGTTTCCGATGACGATGGTGATGACGTAGAAGCTATGTATGTATTGACCTATAATTAATTCTATGACTAACGGTATTATGGTTGATTTTTAATTACGATGAGATGATAGAATCTGTTCGCTGTTTAAGGTGGAGGCCAAATTGAAGGTCAAACTTCCAACTTTTTCACAAGTTTTTTAAATAGAAACGTGTTTATATATATTTTTTTTTTTTTTGGGACAAGCCCGCCACACTGTTTCCAAACCACTGTAACTCCTGAAAGCCAGAATCAACAGTGGCGACCACCAGAAAAGCGCCGAGACAATGAAGCTCGACGAAGTCCCAGAGAATGAATTTAACTGTCTTGGATCCCGCAACGAAATTAATCAGAAAAGTATAGTGGAGGAGTAGGAAAAAACCGTAATTTCCACTTCCCTCCATTTCAGCAGGAGACAGAACGAAACAAGGCCAATAGGCACAAAGGGACGTTTACAACTGGGATAGGCCCAGTTGCCTAGCACCACGGATAAATATTAACATTAATGGGTCCTAAGTTGTGAGCTGTTATATTTGATTGATTGACGTGTTTATAATGTAAAATTTTTGCTTTTTACTCCTTTATGAGACACGAACTATTAAATCCATATCAGCACAATGTTTTAAGTGCGTTACATTAAGTCCTACCGAAAAACATGATTTTTCACCCCAAAAAAAGAAGTCGTTTTCCCGTTTTTTTTTGCGTAGTGTTACTTAATTAGTTTGATGTAGATAAAGAATGCTTGGTTGACGGCTTCGTGAAGAGCCTGTTTACACCCTGTATATCGCAATGAACGATACGTCGCGTCGCGGCGTCGGAGGGTTTCGTTCTGAACAATTTTTTTACTTATATTTTTTTCGTTTTAAAATCCTAACCCGCGACCGGGTTAGGATTTCGGGCCAGGTTCGGAATAAACTAAAAATGTTTGGAGGCTGGTTGACTTCTTTCATTGATGATTTTCAACTTTATTTCTAAAGGAATAAGGTTCAAGGTTTATTGGGAAAAATTGACAGTTTCGGGGATATCTTGATGTGCTGGTATATATGCCAAGTAGTGTATGATTATTGTTTTGTGACATAAATGAAACAGACGATTTCTCATAAAATGTATTTTAATTAAGTAACAAAAATGTCGAAATATTTTTAATCCGATGACTAACAATGTGGTAACTATTGTACTTAGTTTATTCTTAATTACTAAAACTTAAATCATAATGATTGTCTTCTTATTTTATTTATAGGTACTTACAGCGAACATCACTGTAGTAGGTAACTTATATTCTAAACGTTATTTGGGGGCATGGTCGCGTCGCCCCGCCAAGTCGGGCTAGCAAAATAATTTTATCAAAAAAGACCTAGATTGTTTGATGACAGTAAAATAATAATTATTGTAGTTATTGGTTCTTTTTAAACAAAATTGTTTGGAAATAGTTTTGGAACGATGTTAATAAGCTTATCCAACGATTGTGTTAGTATTTATTTTGATTTGAGCATGATGTATTGCGTAAAACTTAAAAAAAAAGAAAACGAGAATAATCAAAGCCATTTGCCAAGTAGATAATAAAAACGTAAACTTTTATAGCCTGGTAAAAATAAATAAATCAACTATACAATAATCTCATACATAAAATATCTACATAGTTTTACGGTAGTGCACCGTTAAGTTCTAAAATTGCATTATTACATTGAATAATTACATTATTATTTCAATAAAATCTTCAGGAATAATCAAAATTAAAATCGAAATCGGGCATATAAATGTCATGGATAAAAAATGATTTTATATTTTCTTTCTTTTTATGAGTCTTTTAAAACAATGAGCCGGGTATATTCTAGAATTTTCCAGTTACATCAGTTTTCCCGTAATTCGGCCATTGGGGTCGATAACTGGTTGAGTGTAGACCGTTATCCAGTAAGCTCCAGCTTATGTTTAGCAGCGAAAGTCTTTCATCTGAATGATAATGCACAACGACAGTTTGAAATATAAAATGTTGTAAAAGTCATTGAGCATGCTGTTGGATTTCCAAAGTTCGGCTCAACACCGAAAGTCGAAAATTCAGCATTCATTACCTAATAAGTCTGTTCATCTACTAGAAGACCTCCTTCCTAAACCCGAAGCCGAACTGGTCACATTTGACCCTCAGGATCTTGGCGAGCTGTGGCGGACCGCAGTAGAAGACGGTTACCTTGCCTTTGTTCTGTTCTTGAAGCTGCTTGAACACCTTGTCCCAGTTCGGACGACCTGCGTTTGTTCTGGTCTTCAAACCGGTTATGAGGTCGCGTTTTTCCTGGAAATAAGTTGAGATTTGAAAAAATAAATAAAGTTAAAATGTTGCTATGCAGCTTGAGTTTGCCAAATATGCGTAATCATTACTAATCATGCGTTTGCTGCCTGGTACCTGATGGTAACTCAGTAATTTGGGATCGAGACAGACATGTCTGGGGACAGACATGAAGGGACTGTGAAAAATTTAACTTCTGGAAGACACCGTCTGACAACTGTCACTATAGGAGAACAACGGATCGAGTTTTGCGTCTGACAGATCATGACAGAGTAGCCGCTGTTATACCACGGTCCACGGTCACGACAAACTGTTCTATTCTGACACTGTTTTAGGCTTTCACGGTTTCAAAACTAGGGTGGGATACTCGACTTCAAAAACCGAAACATCATCAGGTTAAACTTATAAATATTGAAAGAGAAAAAGGGTAGACAGATTTGTCTGCTCCTAACAATTTCCCGCATTCTACAGTCAACCCGCGACCATGGCGCTTGCAACAGCGTCGAAATATGGGGAGCTTAAAACAAACAATAATCACGGAAGATATCCGTAAGTGACAATATAAGTTTTGTTATATTCTAATATTACTATAATATATTATTCTAACGGACGCTGTCAGTTGTGACTGGTCATCTCTTAGTTACCATGGCTTATATTTTTACTGTGGACACTTTTAACGAGCATTTCTTGCTACATTGTTCTCACATAATATACCATCTCAACATGAATGATGTAACCAAGATTTTGTAACAATATGTTGATTGAAAAGAGTGTCCATGGAGTTTCTTGCCCGTTCTTCTCCATAGAGATCTACGCTAGGGAATGGGCAACTACAGTACTTTCACAGTTTTTATGTCTTGTGACTGGGACTGTAGCTACATTTAATTTTCATCTTTGTTTCGACAATTCAAAAGTGCCTCTAACTGGCCTACTTGAAATAAATGCTTTGATTTTGATTTTCTAGCCCAATCCTAATGATGGTGAACCACTTATACGATGTAAACTTCTTGTAAAGGCCACCCTGTGCCGTTATTCTTATTGGCTATTCAAAAAACAAGACACCCACCTTCTCATGCAACAGATCCAACGCCAGCTGCAGCCCAACGGCCTTCATATCAGACTTCTGCAGCGCACTAGTGATGTACATGTGCATGTCCAGGAACCGGTCGAAGGATCCTCCCAACTCAGCCTGTTCTATTTCCAGCTGGGACAGGAGCGAGACGAACCACTCGAACGAACGCTGCTCACGGTTTATCCAGAAGAAGTCCACCTGGGAATGAGTGTGGCTAAGTTAAATGGTTGTATGTTTGAACTATCACCTGCACACGAGCAATATTACTAAGCGACAAGTGTGTTGCATCATTTGCGGAGATAGCTAGTGAAATAAATTGCAAATTGCGTACGAGTCACTGTGACGTGACTTTTAACGCGACGCTATTCTTTATGTCTTATGTAATAAAGGGCGAGTCCATTTCCATCAACAGGATACCTACAAATCAGCCTCTGGGGTGCTGCTGAGAAACTAATCTAAGTCCTCGTTCTTCGGTAGTAACACTTTCAATCTTCCTGTCTTTGTCACATTGTACTTGGGGTCGGCGCATCACGTTTTCTTTCAAATGATTTCTCATACAATTCATTAATTTTTCTTTGGTTTTCCTCTCTCTCTCTCCATCCATTTATCATTCATATTCAAGTAACTCATATACCTATAAATCAAAGAAGTAGTCAGACAAACTCTTATTAATTACTTCACTAAGTAATGTGTTTTGCACTAAAAATCGATTATCTGCCAAACAGATTTTCAGGTGGTTCTACCACAAAAACAAAGCCGAAAAAATCGTCAGGGCCTGATGGCATTCCGCCGTACATTTTTAGGGACTGTCGAATGGGATTAGCGAGACCACTATGGCACATCTACAATCTTTGCCTTAAATCAGCTGTGTTTCCCGAGATGTGCAAGATTACCCGAGTCATACCGGTACCGAAGGGAGGTTCGGGAACTAAAGTTGAAGAATACAGACCGGTTGCAGTATTGTCAACAATGGCTAAAATATTTGAATCTGTTATTCATAGGAGCGTTTTTCAGCAAGTTAGCTCGCAACTCACAGACGCGCAGCATGGATTTAGGCCGACTAGGAATACTACCAGTAATTTACTCGGCTACATGGCGGATGTGGTGCCGATAGTAGATAGTGGGGGACAAGCCGATGCTGCATATTTCGACTTTAAAAAAGCGTTCGATTTAGTCGATAATGACGTGTTACTGAAAAAGTTAGCAGGGGTCGGTTTCACCCCGCATTTACTTGAGTTTTTTGCTAGTTATATGAATAACAGAAAACAGTACGTTGACTATGCAGAGTATCAATCGAACGCATATTATACTAGATCTGGGGTAAGCCAAGGAACGAATCTAGGGCCTCTGGAATTTCTCTTAATGATTAATGACCTACCAAACGCTGTGCAAGATGCTAAGTGTTTACTGTTTGCCGACGACCTCAAGCTTTATCTCCCCATCACAAACGTGAATGACTGTGAAAGACTGCAGAGAGATATAGACAGAGTGGTAGTTTGGAGCAAGAGTAATATCCTGCAGTTTAACACATCGAAATGTGTGACCATAAGTTTCTCGCGTGCACACACACCCATCACATTTACCTATACGGTGGATGGGGTGCCGATGGATAGGGCCACTGAAGTGAGGGATTTGGGAGTTCGTTTCACCACTGGACTAACATTTCGTGATCATATAGTTAAGGTATGCAAAAAAGCATATAGAAATCTAGGATTTGTGCTTAGAATGGTTAAAGGCTTCACAAATATTAAAGCTATAACAGCATTATATAATGCTTTAGTAAGAAGCCAACTAGAATGTAATGCAGTTATCTGGGCTCCACATGAAGCTAAGTATAGTCTCATGTTGGAGCGGGTCCAAAATAAATTTATTAGGTACAAATAGGTATATGAGGGAATACGGGGTATATCCATTTTATACATTGATGTATCCAACTCTATTTGTCTTGGGAATGGTCGGATATAATGAACTAAGGGTCAGGAGGCAACTCACACTAGTGACTTATATCTTTAAGGTAATTAGAGGGAAGATACACAATGCGGATATATTGCGAAGAGTGGAGCTAGCTGTGCCAGACGGGTATATGGGTCGTCGTCGTCAGCCACAGTTGCTGGTAGAACCACGCGCGCGAACTAACTTTCTGCGAGAGGCGCCGCTCACGAGTGCGCTGCGCACTCTCAACCTCATTGCTGAGGACTTAGACATATTCTGTAGCGCTTTGGGTGAATTTACAAGAACAGCTACTTATAGAATTTGCTATGACAAAAACAGTAAATTATTTAAATTATAAGTGTGCTACAATATCGCATTGGGTCTAGCCTGTAAGGATATTTGTATGTTTAGAGTAAATAAATAAATAAAAATAAACAATAGAGAAGCCAAAATACCTAAAACACGTATAAAGACCCACCTTCTTCAGATTCATATTACTGCTCGGCATGTCGTCGGCCCAGACGTGCCCACACTTGGGACAGTCGTGCCTGGCAGCCCAGTAGCGGTAGGTGACCGCCTGCAGGATGGACGCGAAGGGGGTGACCCCAATGCCGGCAGCCACCAGCGCGGCGTGCTGCGCCAGGAAGATGTGCGACGACGCCGCGCCGTACGGACCGTCCAGGTAGATCTGCAAACACGACACAACACCTATGATATGATATGACCTCAGCGTGCACAAGTCCTGCTGCCCCCAGTTGTTGCCACATGTCTCGGTCCCGTGCGACCCCTTCCCTCCACCTTCACCAGGTCATCGGTGTCCACCTAGTGGGAGGCCTTCCAACGCAACGTCTTCCGGTTCGCGGTCGCCACTCCAGAACTTTTCGGCCCCATCGGCCATCCGTTCTGCGAGCAATGTGCCCTGCCCACTCCCACTTAAGTTTTGCAATTATTCGGGCTACGTCGGTAACCTTGGTGCACAGGTACCGCTACCTATTGATTGCACCTCATCGAGGAGTCAAAGGCACTTTTAAGCGGACCTTATGATTATATCAGCGGGCGGAATTATTTCAACATTTTTGCCACCGACACGCTAAGACGAAGAAGTAGTTAGGAGATTAAAAAAAAAAATAGATGTGGTATGTTGGCATAAAAATCAAAGACAGTTACAAAATTAAGCAATGTTTTAGAATTTTTATAAAAAGAAATCATCATCTGTCCTTTAGCCTTTTCCCAACTATGTTTGGGTCGGCTTGCAGTCTAACCGAATGCAGCTGAATACCTGCCTCTAGGCAGGTATTCAGCTTCTAAAGATTCATGCAGCTTCTAAAGAAATGGTTAACTTTATTTTTACACAAATCCTAAAACATAGCTCAATCTGAAAGTATATAAACCTAACATTTGCTAACTGTTAACACTTAAGAAACATTAAAACGAATATCACAAGAGTAAGATACGATACATACCTCTAACGGCTTCCCAATAGGGTAGTCCCTCTCGAAGTCATCCGTAGCCTCTGAGCCGTCGTTCTCAACCTCCATGATCTTCTCCGGCACAGACTCCACGTCCCTGTCCGGTGAAAGACTCTTTGATAAACGACGACGCGCTGTAAATGATTAATGTTGTAAGAATTTTTTGAAGAAGTCTTGGTAGGCTAATCAGGTCTTTCGTAGGGCTTGGCAGATGCTCCACATTTTTGCTATACCTACTGAACTCATAATTATTATAGTAAGAAGTTCTAGAGCCTGAATATTTAAATATAAATGACAACATGGATAAAACTCTTGTAACTATTGACGAGTTGAAAAGTTAAACCAATGTTTTAACAAATCTGGATGCATTTAACATCTTCCAATTAGGTATCCAAGAATGTGGTAAAACAATCCAGCATGCCTTAATTAATGATTATAAACGAAATATTATAGTCGCTCACAGTCAGTTCGTAGCCCGAAATCTGACCACCAGGATATACCAGCCCTACCACCAGTATGTACCGCATGGCGTCGTTTTTCCAGTAAATAGATTGCGTAAGCCAGACAAGCAGTTGCTTCATGTAAAGTACTGGTGCACACATCTGCATCTGGTTAGACTGGAAGCCGACCCCAAAGAGTTGGGGCTAAGCTGAGCAGAGGATGGTTCTTAAGTTAACTTAGCATCATGCTTGTAATCCCCGAAGTATTCGGCAGTGGTGAATCTAACAGTATACCCAGTTCAGTTATATTTAAGTAGTTTGTTATAGGGGGCGAGCCTAACTTACCAAGCGTCAGTATACTATCATTGCTCCGCCTCCTATCATCGAAACTGGGCGTCTTGAAAGCGATGATGGTCGGCTTAGTGCGCATGTACCGGAAGCTGTGTGCCAGCGACTTGTTCTGCGGTATCTTGCATGCGAGGCTGAACGTCTTGCGCGCGCTCAGCATCGAGCTCTCGTCGAGCTGTCTCTCCGACTCGGAGCGCATGAAGTCGCGGAGACTGAAAGATTGACGTAAGAGTATGGAGGAATATGGTGCAGACGCACAAATATACTGTGCAAACGCCCATGTTACGACCTCTGGTGATGTGACCCGTGGTTGCAATTTGCGGCAAGTTGCCATTAATCGCAATGACTTGTGGCATGCTCTTAACCAATTTTGTTTTCTTCGCAGTAACTGTGACCAGACGCGCGGCGTGATGCTACTTCCTCCTCCGTTGCCAAACGGTAAACAAGAATTAATGAAATGGCAGGCAAAAGGCAGAATCGTGCATTTAACACGATTTTCAAAAAAACTAATTTAGAATTAGCTGTGCTAAAATCTAACAGGGTAATGGCGTAGATGACACACCAATCAATTGAAATACTTTTTAAGAGCTGTCAAAACGCGGTTTTCTTATAGATTTTGTATGGCAATAGCCAACTGTGACGTCACTGTTTATCCAACTCAATGACTCATATTGATTTCAAAGCAACTAAAAATCGAATTTGGCAATTAATTGAAAATAAATCGGGTTTTCAGGCCCAAAATAAAATGTTTTTTTTTAGAGATTGGTGTCTGGGAATTATTGTTTTATGGTGTCATCTATCCTATTTCAATCAAACCTTCTAAATTAATTGTATGTGGTGTTTAGGGCGAAGTTCTACCTTATTTTTTATGGCTTTCTCATTATTTGGCGAGAAGAGTGCGACAAGTGGCGAGAAGGCGCACCATCGAGAAAAGTGGAAGGAATGGGAGGAGACCTTTGCCCAGGAGTGGGACAGTCAAGGATTACAAAAAAAATAGTTTATAGTAGTATTTTTCCAATTTAACGAGAAATAAATGATTAGAGACCTCATTCCTAGAAATGGTTTTGCAATTAGCACAATTTTCAAAAAACAGGACATTCTCCATTATTTTTATTGAAAACCACATTCCGCAAACATAATTTTTATTCCCTCCATCATAACGACAGTGTTCCAAGTTCGCGAAGCCTCGGACTATGTTATAACTTACGCCATCAGCCGCTGTCGTTTCTTGACGTTCTTCTGCACGTCGGGCATGGAGCGCGACTTCTCCAATGTTCGCGGCGGAGCAAGCAGTAGGGAAGGGTGGAACGATGTCTTTGTGGGGGATCGCGGTGCTGAAAGAACAGGAAAGATGGAAGATTTTTCTGTTGCCTCTTTATTGATTATAAAATGATCGAGATTTTTTCATTAGATTTACCATTGGAACAGTCGCCAGTATATTACTGTTAAATTTCTCGAAATGATTTTAAACCATAAAATTTTGATGGACGATTTCAAAATCAAACGAGAAAATTTGTCAGTTTGTGGTAATTTGATGCGCAGTCATGTACATCATGGAGTCTAACACAACCTACCTACATTTGTTACATTGAAATTAGGTATGTGAGCTCAAAAGTAAAGCAACAAGTTGGAAGGATGTAACTGGTAATATGAATAGATCATAGGTAAGGCAACCACCATACCCTTAGGTTTGAAGGATGGTTCTCCCAAATTGGGATATTAAAGGGAAGAAAGAAAATAAATGTATTTGACCTAGTTTAAGGCGCACTTTGGAGTGTAAATATTATGGTGATGTTCCACAAACGATGGGGCACCAAATATTGTGTCGTGCGTGTACTGTTGTTTATTCACGAGGAACTGATGGATTCTACCGAAAGAGCCAAACTAGTGGCTCAGTTCTGAGCTGACACAATTTAGATTGCCATCGATACACTAAGAAGAAGGCATACATTCACAAAATGTACAAAAACAGCATAAAACTTAACTATGGTATAATATCAGTTTTTGTTAGTGACAAAGCTTGGTGTCTTCCCCGCTTTGCTGTGCCCGACAGGACCCACAATGATCATTGATAAAACTACATACATTCACATTGCGGAATCTAACAAAATGAACATTGATACATACCGTCATTCTGTCTAACATCTCCATTCGCATCATCTCCTACATACGCGTCGTTGGAGTAGCTCTTGGGAGAGAAGTCCACTGAGCGCTTCTTGGCGCTCGCAATGGAACTCTTGCGACTCTTCTTACTCTGACTGGATATGGAGCGCGCTAGTTTCCTGAAAAAAAAGTGAAATGTTAATGCAATTTAAGCGATGGTGGAGAGAGTGAATAAGGTGCGAGAGAATGGTGGGTCAAGAAAAGAATGAGGTACTTCTCATTCAGTAGACATGACCAGTTGTAGAGGCTTCAAATTTTCTGTTTCATTCTAGTTACTCCGTACTGTCCCATTCCCATCGCCTCCCCATCTTCCATTCTTTCACTCGATCTCTATTCTGCTCATTTAATGTTCATTACCAAGAGCATGCAAGGAATTAGAGGAGGCCTTTGCCCAGCTGTGAGACAGCACAGGCTGTTAAAATAAAACAAGATTTCCCACTATATCCCTCTTTGGATTAAAAATTAAAAAAAAAATGCTTTTATACAGAAGACATTATAGAACATGTAGAACGTAGGTATAAAGACAGCAGGTACAGCATAGAAATAAGAAGCATTTTACTTACTCATGTCCGCTCTCAATAGCAGGCAGCTCCTCTCCATGCAGCCTCGCTTGTTCTCTCTCGAAGTACGAGTACAGTCGGTTGGTCCACTGCCCCACGCCGCGGATGTGCAGCCAGATGTAGTCTGCGATACGAACAAAGCTTGCTTGATTTTGGGCTTGAGAGAATTAATAGCTAAATGAGGATAGAAGAATTTAATAGGTGGTTTGTTGGTTGCAGTGTAGCCTAAGGCGTGAGGACATAAAAAAATTTAGTCAAAAAAGTGTTATTTTCGTAAATCGTTTATTTTCTCGGTGTTGTTCAGTGTTATGTAAGGTAGTGTGTTGTGTATGAAGGATAGTAGTGTTATGTTGTGTGTGTGCGAGTGTGATAATATTGAATTAGTGATGGATGTTTACGACACCCATGGCATGTGTTATGTGTGTTATTAGTATTTTTGTTAAGTATTATTACTACTCTATTACTCGTCATCTCAGCAGTCACCTCCACAGAATCACAAAACAAAGTCTCGAAAAAACATATGCGGGGCAGTCTTTGGGGACTGCCGATAGAAATGAAAACTAAGTAACTTATGAATTGTATCGTTGATCAATCCAAAATAAACTTTATCTTTATTGTATAAGGTTGATTTTTACTAACAGTACTATGAAAGCGTTCGGTGACGATGACGCGAGTTTCAAGATTCTGAATCAGAATATCTTTATTTTATTTTATGTTCACCCAAAAAGTGCTCAACGTGCCTAAAGAAGTTTTCACTTCATAAAATCTGCTGCTTTTTGGCTACGTATAAAAAGAGATGCACTAACCTTCCTGCTCGGGCGCACTGCTAATAGTAAACGGATGCCACTCATAGGTAGCGATGGCGGGAATGTTCACGAACACGTAGTCTCCGGCGTGGAAGTGGAACAGGGGAGGGCGCTTCACCACGAGGTGCGTCACGCGCGACGGCAGCAGGATGCCCGACGAGATGTACGACTTGCCGCGCTCCGACCTGCTCGGCGTGGGGCGTCATACCACATGAGGGGCGAGGACAAACGACACAAGTGACTATTGTTTTTAAAACGTTTCGTTTTCCTGCAAAGATTTTCAACCAAGAGGATTGATTCAATACGTCAGTCCTCAGTCATTTTTATCGCTGATGGAAGTCTCTTCGTCTAGCTATGTTGTTACAAAATTATGTAATTATGGTTGAATGAAATCAAGACTATTTTATTTTATTTTCAATATGAAAAACAAAAAAAAACATAAAAAAATATAAAAAAAGGAAAAATAAACAACCAACTGCATTATCAAACAGAAATAAGAAATACACAAAACTTATAGACAATGCTTTGGTTAATTATATTGTGGGGAGTGGCACCTAATAACTATCTAACACCAAGTATCTATTCCAACGTTCGGATTAAGTTTTGCATCAACAAAACCAAGTCCCCCTGCGATGACCCTAAAAGTTTACCCACCATACATAAAGAATAAATTAAAATTTAACAACTATCTTCGAACTTGGCTGAACACACTGCCATGCGTCTACTTTGCCCCACATACATTTCTACAACGCAATTAGATAGACGGGTGAAACCTGGATAAGCCTAGCACAGGAACGTGAAGGTTGGTGAAGAGATAGCCAGCATGGGTAAAGTCAAGCTGTAGACGATGAAGAGGAATAAGACAGAAAGGAACCAGACCAAAGTAACTTGAAACATCCAGGTGACGCTGCTTGCCAAAGAAAAATAACAGCCATCTGTCAAATTCAGTACACTTCAAATGTAGTTTCAAATTCGTCTCTTGAGACGCGGTGGAATTTGAACTATAATAATAGCAATAATAGCAAGCTATGTTGGTCAAGTAATACAGAAGAATATCTGAAGCCTTCTACAGGATACCCACCTCATCCAGGCCAGTCTCATGATCCTCTCAGATAGGTAGACAGTCCCCGGCACGACGAACCACTTCCAGAAGTTGGGCGCGTGCAGCAGGAGCAGTAGCCAGAAGGGAACGTACAGGAGATGGGTCCAGTAGAATACCTGGAAGTATACAAGGAGAGGGGTTTCACAGGGTTTAGTCCATGGTGAAACGTAAAATACAATGTAACACAACAAATAAGCGAATTTCTAACCAGCAATCTGTACCCGTCATTACATCTGTACTTAGGCATAAGTATGCCACAGGATAATAAAATTTTTCATCGGATATTTAAAAAACCGGCCAAGTGCGAGTCGGACTCGCGCACGAAGGGTTCTGTACCATTATCTATACAACATTAGATAAAACGGCAAAAAAATCACGTTTGTTGTATGGGAGCCCCCTTAAATATTTATTATATTCTGTTTTTAGTATTTGTTGATAAGCGGCAACCAAAATAACGCATCTGTGAAAATCTTAACTGTCTAGCTATTACGGTTCATGAGATACAGCCTGGTGACAGACTGACAGACAGACGGACAGTGGAGTCTTAGAATAGGGTCCCGTTTTTAACCTTTGGGCAGGTACGGAGCCCTAAAAAACAGCTGTTTTCTACAAAAATGTAATTCCTACACGGTCAAAATGTATGGAACTGCTGTTGAAATATGCATGTATGGATCAATCTGATCAGATGAGCGAGGGTGCATAGCGAGGGATGTAATATCGCTTCTTTTTAACAGCTTCAGGTATGCTAGCTATGTGATTGGTTTGTTCAACACACATCCCTCGCTATGCATCCTTCCTCATCTCTGGTGGAAACATAGCCCAATTCTCCGCACTCACTGATGTAATGCTCGAATCTGAACTGTTACATTACAGGCGAATGCTCACGACTAGGGAGTGAAGCAACAAGATCAAACAAGAGGGTGTTTTGCCGTGACCAAAGTGACGAGTTCCAGAAGTGCGCGTAGCAAAGACAAAGAAAGAGGGTACCTAGACAGTTTTGTCTGCTCCTAACAATTTTTTTCCATCCACCCGCATTCTCCAGTCAACCCGCGATCATGGCGCTTGCAACAGCGTCGAAATATCGGGAGCTCAAAATAAACAATAATAAGTGACATTTTAAGTTTAGACTGCTATAACCCTTCTTAACCCTTCCTTTTGACTTTGCCGTAGTCGGGTAAAAATCCAATGCTTACCTCAAAGCTCCCTCCCCTCCTAATAAAGGGCTGGCTGCACACGAACATGACCAGCAGTATGACCGCCAGCGCGACGCCCGTCGGGTTGGCGCACCCACCGACCGTACCGAACAGTCCGGGCTTCTCCGTCAGCAACCACTCCGACAGCGTGTAGTTAGCCTGGTTGACGACTGGGTCATGGACTACCACGATACCTGAAAGAATTAAGGATTTTTTAAGTGAAAACTTCTTTAGGCACGTTGAGCACTTTTTGGGTGAACAAAAATCATGGAACTCGCGTGACCGTCGCGAACGCTTTTCGTAGCACTCATAGCCGATTAGCTACGGCGTAGCACCGCTTAGCGTGCGCAGGGCACAACCCGTAGCAGTGCTACGACTGGGGTGGGGCCTGAGGGGGGAGAGGTAGAGGTAGGGGGAGAGAGGGGGAGGAAGAAGCATGGAGGGGAGAGAAAGTTATTGTGAACATTTTCATCACCGCTGCTCTGATGAAACCAGCATGTTCCAGAACCAAAGATTCAATTCGATTATGCTATGCTTTGTGAACACTTTGTTGTGAGAGGTCTGCTTAGCTCGAATACTAGACCTGGCGTCAACAAACTCAGTTTTGTAGCCGATCTGTAGACGCGTCAAAATGAAACGCAAGTCAAGTGCTGAGGTTGATTGAATGTTCTTTTTAATGAGCAGCCTTATTACTGATTGTGCGTTTAATTTTTGAACCATCGATCATTTTCGTCACAAAAACAGTTGATTCTGTCAGACAATAATGATTCGGAATGTTTATTATGTTTAAGTACTGGTAATACCTACTTACTCTGTATGTTTTTTTTATTCTAATAGTTTCACGAACGAAACAAACACTATTGCACCATTTTTAATAAGAAAATCGTATAACAAAACCCATTGTGTTCCTTAAATAATCGACCCAACATAAATACCTGTAGGTATTAGGTACACCGATAATTTCACCTACATCTACATCGCCGAAATAGCTCAGTTGGGAGAGCGTTAGACTGAAGATCTAGAGGTCCCCGGTTCAATCCCGGGTTTCGGCAGAAAACTCTTTTTTAATTTATTGACCACTAACAAAAAAAACGGGAACAGAGTGTAATGTTCAAACGAAACCTTTTTATTACACACAGATCAAAATATCATTTATCTGTTAAAAAATGGCTATCCATAAAGAATAGACTCTACTAACACATACATCGAAAAACATGAAGTCTCTGACAACACATAACTCCTTTTTTGGACAGTCATGTAAGATTACGTCAACGAGTCAAGTCAGAATTACGAAATACATTTTAATTGGATCGTATTTACACTAGTGGTAATCTGAACTGACTTATCTCAAAAGCGCCAAAAGTTGGAAGAGACTTACACTCAGCTTAGAATGGCCAAAGGTTGAAGAAGAAGAAGAATCAGAAGTGCTAGATTATCCATATCTGTACAGTCATATCTGTCAAAAGACCGATAGCCTGTTAGCAGACGAGTCTTAAAAAGGTGCTTGGTTCATGCTGGATTAGAAGACTAAGCTACGCCACACCGCCCTGTCTTTCGTCTAGGTCCAGCTATGGACTGCCTCAGGCGGACTTGATTGATTGATGAAACATAATTATTATGATAATGATGTCATCTAGCCGATTGCATTCGATGGCTTTATAATAAATCGCTTTGGTTGTCAAGAGCTTTGGTGTGCTGCTCTTTCATGTACTTTCACGTGGCTAGCATATTAGAAGACTAAGAAAGAGGGTACACAGATTTGTCCCTAACCTAGTAGTAACCTAACAATTTATTTACCATCCAACGCATTTTCATGGCGCTTGCAACAGCGTCGAAATATGGGGAGTTCAGAATAATGTATAATCACAGAAGATAACCCGTAAGTGACAGTGTAAGTGTGGTTATAAACCGTGAAAGTTTGAAACAACATAATAGGCTTTTGTCCTGAAAAATTTAATTAGTCTGTTAGTTAGATTATCAAATAATATTTGACACGTTTTTTTTTTGTTACGTAGACCAAAATTGACAAAGATACGACGCTTTTAAAATTCTGAATACGTCACGGCGTGCTATATATTATATATATTATAGTTAGATACTCACTAAAATTACACAAATGCATGACAGTATGCACGACACTGTAGATGAATATGAGGACTCCGGTCAGCTTGTGCAGGTAGATGTGATGGTCTAGCGGCAGGTAGGAGCTGAACCCGCGCACGCGCAGCTCTGTGAGGCAGTGGCGCAGCATCAGGACTAACACCCAGGAGCAGGTGAAGTTTAGACATTGACCTGGATAGAATAAAGCTCAGGATTAAGTAGTTGAAACCAGGCCAGGGAAGGAAGAACACAGAGATTTCATGATTATCTTGTCATCGTAGTAAAATGAACAAATAGAAGAAAACAAAATGGACTGATCTGTCAGATAAAAATAAAGCTGATAGTCTGAATTCTGAGGAAGCCTTTTCTCAACTATTTTAGGGTCGGCTTCCAGTCTAACCAGATACAACTGAATACCAGTATTTTACATGGAGCAACTGCCTATTTGACCTCCACAACCCATTTATTACTGGGTAATACGATACCCCTTGGTAAGACTGGTTGCCAGACTTTCGGGCTACTGCCATGACTACCTGTAATAACTGTCAAAGATCTACAAATGACAGCCGGGACCAACGGCTTAACGTGCTTTCCGAGGCCGAAGGAAACTTGGTAATGCAAGTCGTGACGAAGATAAGGACTTATAAGTCATGATACAAAGAAACCAGTACGATGGCAAACGAATTGAAGCTAGAAATGTATTTTTTTCTTTTTTATGAATACTTAGCTGGTGTCTAAGTGATAACTAAGTCGAGAGCATGAGAAGTATCCAAAATTTTTAATTCTTTTGATAAAAAAGTAATGAATACTGAAATCAGCAATCAAATAAAACCTGAAGACTGGTACCAGTCATTTTATGGAACTGCAGCTGCATCTTGTGCCTAAATATAAACCTTCATCTTTGTATTAGATGTCCTGGGGGTTCTACACTTAGTTACTAAATGAATCTCTGGAAGTAACTACCTTTAAAACCGCCTAGAAATAATTGAGATGGTATGACTCTTTTTCTTTATACCTATTTTTAGAATTCACTTTAATTTTAGAAGTTTATGGATGTGCTTACATGAGTATCACTTGGAATGATACTCATGCTGAAAAAGGTTATAGAATATACAAAATAATTGTAGATTGCTAATCAACTTACCACAAGCCCTAGCAAAAATAACAAATGCATTAGCATTCATCTTCCGATACTCCACGACCCTCGCGATAAAGAGTCCAGCATTGACGAGGAAGAACAGCCCCAAGTACGTGAGGAACACGTAGTTGTTCCTGAAGTAAGGAAGGGACAGCTGGTACGGCTTGAGGCTCCAGAGGCGCTGCCTGAAGGACACTGGCTTCGGGTCCTGCTTCGGAGGGACTAGCCATCGGTCTATGCTGTAAAAAGAAAAGTTTAGTCCTAGCGTAAAACGTGATTTTTCACCCCAAAATGAAGCAATTCCCAGCAATAATTTTTGCGTAGGGTTACTTAGTTTGATGTACATAATGCTTGGTTGATGGTTTCGTGAAGTATCTGTTTACAACCTGTATAATCTAGGTAGGAACTGTCGTTCGCACGCGTTAGTGTTGTAAGAGTGTCTCAGGTGTCCGTTTACCGTATTCACCCTTAACAATCTCAACAATACCTCTGACGCTGATGGCACGGATGAAATGTGGCAACTCGGTACTACAATAAGATGGGAAGGAACACCACTTTGACCTTGAGCTGGGTTAACTTTTTGAATTGATTCAGTGGTTAATTTAAACTGGTTTGGCTACCATTGACCTACGGCTTACTGTAAAAGAGTAAACGAGACTATTGCTATCATCATCATTAGCCTACACTGCTGGATATAGGTCTCTCCAATTGCACGCCATTCAACTCGACCCTCGTCAAGTCTTATCTAGCTGCTATCAGCTATCGTCGTTCAACCTAGCCTGAGCCTGAGTGCATCCCAAGTACACGTCTACCCCAACGATCGGTTCTACGGCTACGTTCTGTTTTTGTAAATCAATGAATATTGACAAAGATAAAACGCATCAAAAATCGGGGATGGGAGCTCGTGACGTCACAACGCACTAAAAATTATACCACGGCGTGACGTAATGTGAATTTTAAAAAACGTCGTATCTTCGTCAATTATGGTTTACGTAACAAAAGAAAAAATGCGTGTCAAATATTTTTTGATAATCTAATTGACGGATTAATTATGCCTTATATTCATACCTGATAGAGAGATTCTCCAACAACCCATCATGGTTCCCGAGCTGCTTCTTGAGCGCCTCATACGTGATGGCACCTCGCTGCTCGGTGTCGGCGTCCTCGAACATGGCGCTAGTGAGGTGATGCAGCTGTTCGTCGCTGAACTGCATGCCGTTCTCCTCCATGCAGGCGCGCATGACGTGCGCTAGCTCGCGGTGCTGGATGAGGCCGTCGCCTGTGAGGTTGAGAGTATGAGATTGGAATTAATCAGTGATGCCACGGGGAGGCTTTTCTGTAGCAGTGACGTCTTTTGGTGGAAGTGGTATAAGATGATGAT
Source organism: Xestia sexstrigata (assembly GCA_941918905.2). Lineage (NCBI taxonomy): Eukaryota > Metazoa > Arthropoda > Insecta > Lepidoptera > Noctuidae > Xestia > Xestia sexstrigata. The sequence goes on from OW799224.2 coordinate 16,796,109, forward strand.
GAATCCAAATTAGTGATTACTCGTGAGCATGCTTAGCCTAATGTGATTTAGCGAGTTACTGTTACATACGAATGTATATCTATTCTAATATAATAAAGAGGAAAGATTTGTATGCTTGTAACAAATAAACTCAAAAACTACTGGACCGATTTCAAAAATTCTTTCACCCTTACAATGCTACATTATTCTTGAGTAACAAAGGCCGGGACGGGTCGCTAGTTTGTTTTATAGTTAGTGAAGGTTTAGCAAGATATTAACTTTGTGTATACATTTGAAGGGACACTGTAACCTAATTCTTGGTCAATATCACTAACATGTTTGTATTTTTATGTTCAAAATATAACAAGAAAAAGAACCTGGCTCTAGTCAGGTGATCTATCATGAAAATCAGAAAACAGGCTCTATTTATAATGAACAGAGAGAAGTCGAAGATCAACAACGAAGCATAACCTTGTTCGAATTTAACTTCACAACATTTACCTACTTCACAATGTAAAATATTATCACAACCTTCCTCAACGTTATTTTTACGCTTCAGGTGGCCTACCATGACATCTTAAAGCAGGATCGTTTTAATCTTGTTCTAGTGTGGGAAAGAGATGGCGCTAGACGTCCTCTGTAGCTCCGTCGCTTACCCACACTGGAACAAGATTAAAACGATCCTGCTTTAAGACGTCATGGTAGGCCACCTGACACGACACGCCCTACTTGAGTTTAATATTGAAATCAGTTTATTTATTATAAGTGTAAAAATCAAACTTTTTACCATCTAAATCATAAACCTTGAAGAGGAACCGTATCTTGTCCTCGGGCGTCTGGCCGGCAAAGCGGTGCACGGCCGCGATGAACTCCTGCAGAGAGATGGCGCCCGAGTCATCCTCATCGAAGATCTGGAACACGCGTTCCGTGAAGAAGGGCTGAAAATAGAAAACGGGTTTAGTTTGGTTGCAGGTGCACGCAGAATTACATTACTGTATAATTGTTTAGTCCTTAAGTTCTGGCATGCACCCCTCGATGTTGCAAGTGTCTTGATCATTAAAATATGAATCATTCATTCATATGTTGATTCACACTATGTCGAAACAAATGACATCTGTTTTAAATAGTTTGCGCTTGACCTCAAGGTTGGCGCAAGTACAATAAGTTCCTTATACTTAGTAAGTATTTAAACCTGGGTAGCTGTAGTAGAATCATTTATCTACCTACATAAATGGCGCACTTTTCATAGGTACTCACATTCTTCGACACGACAATCTTCTGGAACTGCTCTCTGGTGATCTCCTTCTCATCTCCGACGGTCGCTCGGAACAGCTTTTCCAGTCGGTCCACACTGTGCTTGTCGAAGCCGACTCGCGGTCTGAAAACAACGTTTGTCTTTTGGTGATGTTCATGTAGAGGTCTCGGATCTATTGTCCATTTTTTTCATTTTTTTTATTACCATTGAGATTGTAATTCTTTAGTAAACTGTTGCTATAATGGATATCTTCTCTGCGCTACAGCGCCGGATCGTCACTTTTGTATAATATGATATTATTCTAATCGTCACATACGATACCATTAAACTATAATAATTATGTATAAAGCTCGATTACCACTCACTGACTGACTCACTGACATAATTGTTCTCCCAGATGGTGGATGGGCAGGGGGTTATATTTTGACAGATTCGTAAACAAGTAACTCTCACGAGTATGCGATAAATGCCAAACCTCCCGTTTTCGCCCCCCTTCCTCCCCCTCCCTATCGTTTCTCGGAAACTAAGAGACCCGTATTTTGTTTTTTTTACGGATTCGTATATAAGAGGCTCGGAAAAGAAAAACCAGTTTTCAAAGTGGCCCCCTTTGCCCCCCTTCTCACCCCCTTTATGCGGATCACGGAAGTTAAGAGACTTGGACCATTTTTTTTTTCAGATTCATATAACAGGGTAATGCGTTAGTCAAAATCATTTTTCTAAACTCCCCCTCTCGTCCCCTTCTCGCCCTCTTCACCCCTTTTTTTACTGCTGAAAAAACTTTTGATTCTTACCTAAAACTATTGAGGGCGTTGAAATTTGTATACCCTCCCCTTCTCTCCCCAACCTCCCCTAAAATTTTAAGGGCTGTAACTTCATAACGGTTAGAGATAGCCATTAGGTGTTTAAACAAATATTACAGTAGGCGTCGAAACCTGTCCGGTGGTGGTAAGTTGTAACGAAGGTTGAGTGGGTGAAGGGTAACGCAGGGGGGACGACAAGCAAACTTTAAAAGTCTCAGTTTTTAAATAAGGTTTAAGTTGTATTAGGGGGGTTCTTTAGGGGTTTCAAAATCTTTAAAGTGCTCTAATGATTTTCCAATACATAAGGATTCCTATGGATTCTCAAAATTTTATAACGGTAAGGAATACTTCTCAAAGACACGACGACAGTGCGAGCTGCGCGCAGCTCGCGCACAACGCAAATACTAGTTGTTACTATAAACACACTTGGCAATATAATTTGTAATCATTGTTGTTAAAGCAAAATTCGAAGATGCTTCTCGTAAAGATTTTGACGCCTTTTATGGCACCTATGGGAACAAATAAAGTAATACACAGTAACCTATACTTCTAATTAATAATCTATACTAATATTAAAAAATAATTTAAAAAATTAAAAAATCCCACTGCGTAAAAAATAACTTTAATAGGAAAACTGAGAAGAAAAAAACAAGTTCAATAATAAATTCTAATACGGCACATATTGACTGCAACAGTCGGGACTTAAATAATCTAGCTAGATTTATCATTACCATCCAATATTCCCGACTTCCCGAACTTGTTTTTTTCTTTTCTGTTTTTATTTAAAGTGATTAGTTATTTTTTCGGAGTCGGGTTTTAATTTTTTTTCACAAAAAAAAAACACTCCTTTTTTTTGGGCATTCGTGTAATAAAGAGGAACGATTTGATTTTTTGTTTGTGTGTTTGTTACGATTTAACTCAAGAACTACGCAACCGATTTTCATTAGAAAGCTACATCTTTACCGAGTAGCATAGGCTATATAATAATATTGATGTCATGCAAATTCGCCGAGCTATCACAATTTTCGCGGACGAAATCGCGGGCGAAGTACTAGTCTTAAAGAAAGATGATAAACGATACCTGCTGCTGGTAACTGTTGAAAGGAACTCCATGATTTCGTCAGCAGTCGCATAGCCGTCACCATCCGTGTCCACTACCCTGAGCAATTTGTTTGTCACCTGAAAAACACTAGATATTTAAAGAAAACAACTTTGATCGAGCCTTATCAATAAATTAAAAATTGTGTTGTTAAGGGCGTATGTGAAAAATATTTAGCAAGTTACCCGCCTTTTTGAAGACGATTCTATTACTTTAGGAAATTTAAAACAGCGTACTCTCTTGTGTGCACAAAATTCTAAAAGCGGAAGTTGGTTACGCTATTCACTAACAGGTAGCGCTGTTATCAAAATTATACTTACAACTTTATTTTTTAAGATGAGTTGAAATGTATCCAATGTTATTACACCATTCCCGCACAAGACATAAGCTACACTTTCTAACTGCTCAATGAAGTCTATCTGTTTGTCTTCCCTGTAAACAAAGATAAAAATGTTAGTTTGCAAAATGCTTCTTCTACTCGTCAATAGATAGCGCTGCAGTCTAGATCTACTGAAATGCGTGGGAATTTGAAAATTATAAAGTTCTAATCATTTTAATTGAAGAAACTATTGATCAGTTCCACAGGATTACACTAAACTATTCACCAGATTTTAAGAAAAAAAAGTTAATAACTGAATTCGCAAGATAAAATTACGTTGATCATAGAGAAATAAAAACGAGCAACATACGTGAGCCGTTCCTTCAAGTATTCAAGCCAATCATTTTGATCTAAATGATCTATCGAATCTGCGTCAAACAGGCGAAATATTCGCTCCAACAAATCCTGAAACAATCAAAACCAGTTTAAAAAAAAAACCACGGAGCATCAAAATCAAACAAAAGAATGGTTAGGTACATATTACCTATTTTTCCACACTACGGTTCTATGACAATAAAACACCATGAAATAACATAAATCACATAATTTTTCTCAAGATGATTTTAGTTTACGTACTGACAATTCAATTGCGCAGTTCTTGGCAAGTTTGTCTACTCGGCAACACTAAGCAATTAACTACTATGCTACGACCGTAGAAAAGAATTGCGCAATTTCAGTAGCCCGTACCTATAACCACGTTTTGTAATTTTCAAAAGACAATAATTGGGAAAATCTTTTAAGAATTTCAAATAGCGTTGTATTCTGCCTAATGATACTCATATACTGCCATCATCGCGTCATGACATTTTAACTCCAATATTTGAACGATTACTACTTCTTTGAACAGTTTTTTTTAAGCCAAAGGTCAAAGGATAAAAAACAAAACAAGCGTTTGGCTCGCGACGTCGTCTGTGTGGATTTCGTATTTTCCGGACAAACTCTAATTGAATTGAATATATTTATTTCAGACCAAGCACACATTTAATTAATACAAGTCCATAATTATTATGTTAGGAGGTTTAAATACATAAAGTTTTGTTTGTAAAATTTTAAATAATTATTATTTTGGCCATGCATGAACAACCAATGCCTCAGGATTGGCTGCAAAGAGTATAGTAATGGATTGGCTGTCCACTCTGTCCGACACCACGCTCAGCGGTTTAGGATTTAAGGCATGACAAACAGACAGACAAAAACACTTTCACATTTACTATGGCTGTTTTACAAATTGCATATCCATCCATACCCATCCATATCCATCAAATATTATAGACAAAAACAGTACCTACTTACATAATACATAATATATCTAGTTTTCCTTCATGTAGTCAACAGCTTACTCGAGTAGTTTCCAATTAAGATGATTGCAACCGATTTGACTCGAATCGATGTGACGTGTTCGTGTCGACTACTCGATAAGTTGATTCGATCAAATTATATGAAGCGAGTTGTGCGTTTCGATTATGATTAGTGTCAGTCAGAGTGGGTCTAGCCGATGGCAACTGGGCCGGGTCTGGTCTGACCAGATTATGACATTGGAAACCACATTGTATACCTATATTATAATACACTAGGAAACTCGAATGATTTTGGCTAAATGTGTTATCTATCCTGGTATACATATTTATAGGTTTAAGCTAAGATTATTTTTGACGATACTGGAACTAGTTTTTAATAAAGGTTTGGACAATCCGATCTTCTTCTTTATCGGGTGGTTAGTGCCTAACCAGAGTTTTCATGCCGCCCAAGGGCCCGTTACTTGGCTTAACGAACCGTCGAGAAATATCTCACAGACGTGCTGGTTCCCTCAACTCACGATGTCAACGTCAAGCCGATACGGACTACGAGTATAGACAATAGACTCTGACAGATATATATACTGAAGTTATTGTCGGTGTCCGGCGCAACTAGTCCGGCGCAATTTGTCTGTATCGGATTTAATGGAGTTTTACATGGGTCAAGTTAAACTCAAAGTGAATTGAACCCAAGGACACGCTGGTTTCCTTACGATACCTACTTTCTATTTCCGATTTTAAAGCAGTTCAGTAGAAATTTATTATTGTACAGATCACAGCACATTAAGCCACCCAAAACTGACAAGTTTTTCCCCAATCAACCTTGAACTTAATGCTTCAACGATAAAGTTAAAAATCTATTCAATAAATTTGACAGGTTGTAGTATTTTGATGTACAGGCGTCTGAACAAGTGGGCGTCTTTCTGGGTTTGAATCCACGACCTACGGCTTCTACGTCGGGACTGCGATATCACTGTGCCTATGGGTAATCAACTAATCATCATCACCAGTATCCTGCCCTTATCACAATTCATTTGGGGTCTGCGCAGCATGTCTTCTTCTTCCATACTTCTCTATTACTCGCCCATAAGTATTCATCACCAATAAAATCCCGACCTTAGATGGCTATAAGAGTAGAGGAAGGCCAAAGAAACGATTGATGGACTTTGTGAAGATATGGCTAGTAAGGAGGTGTCTGATACTGATGAGATGACGAGTAATAGAGAAGTCTGGAAGAAGAAGATATGCTGCGCCGACCAGAAATAAGTTGGGAGAATGATAATGATGATGAAACTTAACCGACATTCTTCACAAGAAAGTCCCCACAGTCCAGCCCTTTCATCCCAACGTTGGCGTTTTGTCACATATAATCCTATTCATCATCTGCCTAGCCTTTTCCCAACTATGTTGGGGTCGGCTTCCAGTTTTACCGGATGCAGCTGAATATTTTACATGGAGCATGGAGTATTTTACATGGAGCGACTGCCTATCTGACCTCCACAACCCAATTAGTACCGGGTAATACGATACCCCTTGGTAAGACTAGTTGTCAGACTTTTTGCTCCTCTGACTACCTAACAAATGACAGCCGGGACCAACGGCTTAACGTGCTTTCCGAGGCACGGAGGAAACTCGGTATGTAATGGGCGGTCACCCATCCACAGACCAACCTAGGCAAGCACGGCTTAACCTAACGATCGACCCGAGCGGCTGTTATTATATAGCCACGAGCTCCATATAATCCTATTACAAGACTTAATAACACTACTAAGGCGTCCCCCCGTCATTTCACATCAAGATAAGCTAATCTCGAGTCACGCCGCGAGGGGGCGTTGCTATCTGCCGTCAGTCATGACAGCTTGATATTTGACAGCGGTTAGAGTTGACATCAGTAACTCGCCAATTAGCGCCTGAGAGTTGTTGATTAAGTTGTCTGTTAGAAACAATAGGTGATGAGCTGATTATTGTGATTTTAAATCAGCCGATATTTATGTTGTTTAATTACTTAATGGATCCATTTTTTGTTCTTTCTAGAAAGGACATTTTGTTGGTGTGGCATGGTCACCTTGTTTACTATTTGTTTTGAGTTCCCGATATCTCGGTGCGGCTGCAGGCACAAAATCTAAAAAATAGTAATAAATAATAAATATATTATCCCGTTTTCAGTGTTTAATGATAAGTTATAGTTATTTTATATTTCTCAAAATCCTTTGTAATTAATGTCGCAACTGCATGTAACATACATGGTGTTCTTGTTAGTAGTGTAGTGTCAAACACAGCACGACATGATAACGTCGTGAGTTCCCACTGCTCGTAGTCCTAGCTGGGTGTGTTCAACAAATGCTGCATTTGATTTATCGCCTTAGTCCAACACTGTATGGAGTAAATATGAACACTTAGATAAAATGGTTCACCAACAAATTTTTAACGTGAAACTCCGCAAAATAAATTGATTTAACTAACTCATGCCCGTAGCTTCGCCCGCGTGGAGTTCGTTAATGTCCCACGAGATTGTACTACCGGGATAAAAGTATCCTATGCCCGTGTGCATATTTATTCATCCAAATCCTGTAAGTAGTTTTTGCGTGAAAGAGTAACAAACATCCATCCATCCATCCATCCATCCTCACAAACTTTCCCATTTATACTCGTAATATGAGTAGGAAGTAGGTAAGTAGTATAAACCAACAAGTACCACACAAGTACGACGTAAGAACCCGGTACCTATGTTGCAAATCACTACTTCAATTTTTTCAACAGTATAGATAAAATGGTGAAGGTTAAGTTCAAAATCGAATGAGAAAATTGGACAGTTTGTAGTAACTTGATGTGCTGGCGACTTAGGGTAAGCGTTCACATGTCCGCATCGGACGCATCGGACGCATCGCAATATTTTTTGTATAGAAAGTCACACAAGTGCGTCCACTGATCCACACCGTACGGATCGCTCGAATCTGCTCAACGGCAATGCCGACGCCGTTGCTCCGAGAGGCAGTTGATCCGATTGCTGGTAGTTGCGTCAGCAAATCCGATCGCTGCCAATACAGTGGACGCATTGTGACAAATTCATCCATTTGATGCCATGCGTCCGATGCTTACGATGCGGACATGTGGACGCTTCCTTAACAAACCGTCGCAATGACGCGAAGAACAAATGAAAATTGACAATTAATTTAAGGTATCTCTTATCGTGATCTTCATCTGCTAACCATACTATACCGACATACGAGAGGTTTGGTCGTGATGTATCAAGGTGTTATGAACACATACAGCCTTATCAGTACAGTCAGTACATAAATCTTTACTAGTTACCGACAGATTCCTTATGTGACCGCGTGTAGTCACGAAGTGTTGGGGTAGGTTGTACGAGTACTTAATGATGTGTTCTTGATAGAAAAATGTAGTTTTTTATCGTAAAACGTGATATAAATAAAAGATGGCGATAAAGGAGCTTTAAAAGATCGATGGGAAACGAAAAAATATTTAAAGTGATTTCACAAAAGATTTGCGTTCTTGTATCGGTCAAGTTAGGTCCAGCAATCCTTTCTTTTTTTTTAAATGTGGAAATCCTCAATGCACGTACTCCGCCCTGGAGAAAGCGGAAGAGTCTGTCAGACTCGTATTGACTAAAATCACACCGGTGTTCGCTAGCACACTTGCGTCAGCGGGTAGTGGAATCTAGTGCGACTTCCACTACACTTCATCCTGGGGGGAGTGAGGTGTAGAAAACCCCCCTTACCTCTAAGAGAGACGAGCGTGGAACACTACGCAGCCCTCTCGGGTTCAGTATGACGTATATCCCCTAATCATTCGGCCCTGGACCTGTTTAGGGGGGCCGAAAGAGGGCGTTATAGTATAAGACAAGGATACTTCCTGAAGCAGCCATGCCCCGAGAGCACCTGCGTCGCCCGAGGTCCAGGGCTTATAGGTGATATCGACCTCATGTTAACGATAATTTTATTATATTAGAACCTTGTCAGTCTGTACCACTAAAGCTCCCATTAAACTGTTTACCCTTCCACCTTTAACAGCGCAACGTTTATAACTAATATCTGTTTACACTATCGTCTCAATTACACGACGACGTGTAGTTTATATAAACTTTAAATATAAATAAATGCTAATCATACAGAAATAGATGTTATTAGCATAATCGCTTTTAACTGTAACACTTATGAAAGCTGCCTCGGGCTGTGGGGCATACGGATGCGTAAAATAGCGAACTTGCTCGTACAAAAGTTTCGAGAGCATATATTATTTAGACGTTTAGGGACTACTCACACTTAATCAGCTCTATTCAGCTTATGCCCATAGAAAACAACGATTTTGTATGAGACGCGTACGCATCCGTTCAGCGCGCGCGATGACCATTCGTTTGAATACCTTCTACCATTTTATATAATTACATTATAATTTTAAAATACCAGGCAAAATAGTTAGTGGTACGCATCGGTTCAGCGCGCGTGACGCCTACACGTCTCATACAAAATCGTTGTTTTCTATGGGCATAAGCTGAATAGAGCTGAATAAGTGTGAGTAGTCCCTTAGTGGGATTTTCTAAACTGCCATTTTCAATAACTTACTAGCCAGTTTCGGTAGGTTGCTATCTCTGTCTGTTTGACATTTTGCTTACTGGACGGTTAGAAACAAAACGTCACAGAAAAGCTTTCTTTGATTTTTCTATGAATCAAGTGACAGGTTATAGGTGACACGGATTCTTTGTTTATAGAAACAGCGATAGCTACGGAAGAAGGTACATTAATCAACAGTTATACGTAAGTTAGTAAGTTATAGAAAACGGCCTTACATGCAGACATTAAAATATTCGCTTCGATTTTTTGGGAGATTTGACTAATGTATTCTTGTAACAAATCAGTCGTCAGCCGGTTCATTTGACGGAGAATCTCGAGCTACCGCCGCTTTTAAACATCTTTTAAACAAGGTTTTCTAATATTTTAGGTCTGTGTGGTTTGCCTATGCAATACCAATCCTTTTATTGCATTAATAATATAAAGTTTAAAAATCAAGGTGGTGGCTGACTGTCCCTCTGTTCTCCTATCTGAAGGAACAAGACTCCACCTCTATCATTAACTATTTTGCCTGGTACTCTGACAGGTTAAAATTATAATGTAATTATATTAAATGGCAATTCCGTTCTGCGAGCAATGTGCCCTGCCCACTGCCACTTAAGGCGACGACGGCAGCCGTCGACAGGTGGCGACGGCTGCAGTTTATCTGTAGTTGGCAACGTGACGCTCGTCTGTAAGAACCCTAAGTGGCGGTGGGCAGGGCACTTTGCTCGCAGAACGGATGGCCGATGGGGCCGAAAAGTTCTGGAGTGGCGACCGCGACGAAGACGAAGACGTTGCGTTGGAAGACCTCCCACTAGGTGGACCGATGACCTGGTGAAGGTTGTGGGAATCCGTTGGATGCGAGTCGCACGGGACCGCTCAATGTGGCGACGCTTGGGGGAGGCTTATGTCCAGCAGTGGACGTCTTTCGGCTGAAATGATGATGATGAATGATATATTTAAATGGTAGGAGGTATTCAAACGAATGGTAGAGTCAGTTATTTTAGTGTTTTAATTTATTCTGAGCTTTACTGAACACAGATGAGACATGCTTGACACTCTCCACATCCGTATGTCCCACTACTATAAGTACACACTCATACAGTAATTGCACAACATACGTTTAGGGCGTGAGAATTGAACCAGTACATCATCGCGTCATGACATCATAACATCACGACGCCTAGACGTAAAGGGACCGGCAGATAGCACGTTATAACTCATTCCATACATGACAAGGTTGAAAACATTATAATTTATCTGTTGTTGCCTATAATTTACTGTCGTAACGTAAAGTTTTATGCTTGTATCCCTGTGCTATTTCTTCAGAGGTTAGGTTAGTACCTAATTATGAAATAATTATGGGTAAGTCAAAGCATTCTATTTCAATTAGGCCATTAAAATGCACTTTTGAATAACAAACTAATGAAATAGAGAACCGCCTGATGACTTTAATCACGGAACACAAATCAACAATTAATCAAGAACTAAAATTTAACACTAAATAATCGACACGCCTGTAATCCCCGAAGTGTTAGTCACAGGTGTTCCTAATAGTACACTCACATTTCAACAGTTATGTTTAAGTTCCATGTAATAGGAGGCGGGACTACACTGAAATAAATTTCCACTCGCGTGGAGTGCGATAATGACCCACGGGATCGTACTACCGGGATAAAAAGTATCCCATGTGTTAATCCAGGTTATAAACTATCTCTGTGCCAAATTTCATCCAAATCCGATCAGTAGTTTTTGCGTGAAAAAGTAACAAGTAAACATCCATCCATCCCCACAAACTTTCGCATTTAGAATTTTAGTAGGATCTTTGAACGCCCCATAACTTGGAAGCCGGACCTGTTACCATTGGGCCACCACTGCTCTAGAAACATTATTAAATGATTATTAATTATTCTCCACACACTATTAATACTGACTTATAGCCCACGTAGAACGGATGTAAAGAATAAATGTAAGTAATCTGACATTCAGTTTCCGCTCATAAAGACGTGTACCTAATAGAAAGTGTAATATCCGTAGCAAACTTGATATTTTTGTTGTTTTATAATATCGATTTAATTATGATTTAACTTGATTATGATAAAAGTAATTTTGTTACTGATATCTTGGTAAGTAATACTAATTACGACACGACAAATGATTGACTGAAATTAGACACAATATAACATCAGGCCTGCTTTCTCTAAAGGGTCAGGCAGAGAGACATCATAATAGACGTGTGGCCCGCACCTCGCCAATATAGTTAAGTCTCGACCGTCTAAAAGATGGGAGGCGCCTGTGGTGAAAAAAATGACATACAATCTAGACCTTAGAGCTACTATTAAGACATCTTTAAAAGAAAGAAAGAAATTATAAAAACAGAACTGAGACAAGTTGCTAACTCCATAATCTCTTCAAGGAATGCAATTTTCATTATTACCTTGCTGGACCACAATTGCTTGCACCTTTTGCTTCACCAGAATGCCTGTAGAATGTAGCCTGCTTTACTCACACCCTCTAATCAGTATCATCTGCACACATCAATCCCTGCCTACCACACTATAACGCGTGAACCACACGTCGACCTCACAACTAGATCATTGCGACACGCGTCTGACGCGACATGCAACTTTGATACATAACGTCATAATGTGACAATCGTGAGCGACCGATTATAATGTTATAATATTGTACTCGCACTTACGTTGTTGCGACTGACGGTGTACTGTTGTTGAATTGGTTTGAAACAACTTGGGATGTGCTTTTCAGTTTAATTAAGTAAGATATTAGTGCCTCGTCGCCGCGTCGGTCCAGTGGTCGTAGAGTGGGACTGCTGACCAAGAGGTTCCTGGGTTCGATTTTCAGATCGGATAGTGTTCTTGGGTTTTTCTATCAGGAATGTCTCAGTAGCAGCCACGGAGTCCGGATTTGTGTGCGGTTGATGGCAATATTAGGTTCGCTCCCTATTACATGGGTCTTAAACGTAACGTGCGAATAGTGAGCTACCCTATTAAAGAACGAGTGGGTATCTAAAATTGTCTGTAGGTGTATGTATGTAATGTGCAAAGGATATTCTATCTAATAAACCCCCTCAACATGGTTATAGCGAGAAGGACAGCAAAGGGCACACTGTTCCTCTATATGTGAGTTTCTTCCATGCCTTGGAAAGTACGATAAGACGTTGGTCCCGGTAGTCATTTGTAGATCTTTGACAGTCGTCATAGGTAGAAATTCTGACAACTAGTCTTACCAAGGGACATCGTATTACAAAGTACTAACTGGGTTGTGGAGGTCAGATAGGCAGTCGCTCCATGTAAAATACTGGTATTCTGCACCATTCGGTTAGACTGGAAGCCGACCCTAACATAGTTGGGTAAAGGCTAGGCAGATGATGAGATATGCACCAAGAGATATAAACTTACATGGTCTACAATGATGTATTGATTAACTTTCGGCTTTTATAAACCTATTCAGTTGCGACTATGAGTTGTGTTGTTTTTAATTTTTTTCTCGATTCGATCTTCATGCTTTGTTCAACCATAGGCCAGGGGTTAATCAAACACGGTCCGAACACAATGGATTTGAATTCCAACATCATGGGGTCAGAGGTGGACCTTCAATATTAAATCTTCTTTGTAATTGGGCGCTTGAATCAATTATTTCCCCTTGTAATGTTAAAAAATTTGAAAGTGCCTCTTAAAAATTGCAAAATCTATTCATTCTATCCAATAAAAATAAATTAAAATTGAAGTGTCTGTTTGTAATAACAAAATAACAGGTTTTTACTAAATGCATAATATGAAAATATTTACGGCACTCATAACAAAAACACTTTTTTTTTAATTGTCTGTCTGTGTCCGTCTGTCTGTCTGTCTTTCTGTTGGTTCCGGCTAATCTCCGAAACGGCTGGACCAATCTTGACGGGCCGTGTGGTATCCGGCAGAGTAGAATAGAACCAACCCATTACACTCACGGGTGTCGTATAAGGCGACTAATGACTGAGGCAGAACACCTTGCGCCTCCGTAGACCAGAGAATGGGCAGCAGCGTTTTCTGTTAGTCTTTCATCACTGCGATCCGCCTGCCAAGCGTGGAGATTACGGCAAATTCCTCCCATCATGGGAGAGGCTTATGTCCAGCAGTGGACGTTATGGGCTGTTGATGATGATGATGAATCTTGACGGGACTGGCTCTTGCTATAGGGAGTAACGTAGGCTACTTTTATTTTGAAATAAGAATTAGGGTTTAGTTTTAAAAATACTTTCACTCTGCTCTGGCAAAAATGTATATTTTTATTGGGAAAAATTCAGGGTACTAAACAGAGTTTTTAAAAATGTACATCGAGGTAAAGGGGGACTAAGCAGAGGAATAAATAGATTTGTTGTATTTTCTTAGTTAGGCCGGATACTTCTGGGACCGCCCCTGTAAGTCAACAACTTAAACCGACTTGAAATCTTTTTAATAAAATAAATAACGCAAATTCGCAAGTGTACGCCAAATCCTTAACAATTGGGCCATGGTTAGAAACAACGAAAGTACTTTATAAGCTCTCGATTTCAATAAATGCTATACAGGCATACAGGGTGTAAACACAGACTCAGACTCTTCACGAAGCCGTCAACCAAGCATTCTGTACATCAAACTAACTAAAGGAAATTACTTTTTTTTGGGGTGAAAAATCACGTTTTTCGGTAGAACTCAATGTAACGTACTTAAAACATTGTGCTGGTGGATGGATGAATAGTACGGGGTTGTGAAGGTGTTTAAATAAAAATCTTACATTAAAAACATGTATTTATAAAAAAAAAAATAGGTGAAAATGTTGGAGCTTTGACCCACAATATCTCCGTAACTAGAAGGTTTCCAGGTATGGTCTAGAACAAAAAAATGATCGTAATGATGTACAGGGAGAACAAGTGCCTTTCGGCTTCGTTAAGAATCTTTTTACACCCTTTATATATCGTGATATTTGATAATGATTAGAACAGTAGGCATTGTGTGTGAAACCAGTTTAAAGCCTAGCCGGCCAGTCAACATCAGATGCAGGATAGTGGGCTGAACATTATGGAAATTTTATTATAGTTCTAGAAGCAGTAGTAGAAGTCTTCGTAAAAGATGAATTAAATAGCGAATTTTTGACCGAAAAAGACAAAAATAAATAAACCGTACTGGCGCTTAACAAAAGTTAAAGTTTAATTAGACAGTCATATTTAAAACTTTAGAGGAGGTGTCTGATGAGATGACGAGTAATAGAGAAGTGTAGAATAAGAATTTAAGACATGCATCGCCGACCAGAAATTAATTGGGATAAGGGCAAGAGAAAGACGATTTAAAACTTCAGAGAATAGAGTTGGTTTTTACAGGTCCTGTGCAAAAATAGGACGCTGAAAAACGTCTTCCTGATCCCATCCTGCCTCATCATCATCATCATCTGCCGAGCCTTTTCCCAACTATGTTGGGCTCGGCTTGCAGTCTTACCGGATCCAGCTAACACCAGTAATTACATGAACAACCTCACCTATGTAGCTTTAAAAGACTTCAACTCAACCATCGACCACCTAACACAAAAATTAAGTACAAATGATCAAATAAATTATCTTACAATTATCAATTATCTCCACGTATAATAAATCACATTGGCCAACATACGCCCGACAGCGAATTCAATCATATCATAATCTGCGCGTCATAAACAACGCCCAATCGCTCACAGCGTGATTATAGACCAGAGACAATACATCAATCCATAACCTCATAGACAATGTATTAAACTATAACTACATACGGACTCGTCCACACCCTTGGGCGATAAGACTCGCGCCGACTATCGCGCGAAAGCTTCATTTGTTTCCATCGTGTGAGTATTGTCACGTTGACTTGTGGCATGCTCGAAGAATCTACCTAGCATTTAGTCTACTATATTCAGGTCGGCTTCCAGTCTAACCGAATGCAGCTAAACACTAGTAAAAATACTAATACACTCATCACATTTTTGAAAAAAACATGGAGCAAAGAGTAAAAAAATGTGACGAGTGTGAATTAAAGGCAATCTGATCTCCACAACCCAGTTAGCAACACGATAACCTTGGTAAGACTGGTTGTCAGACTTTCATGCTTCTAACTACCTGTAGCGAATGTCAAAGATCTACAAAGTACAACTGCACCTTCCTCGGCAAGCATTACTAAAACCTTAAAAATCGACCCGTATGGCTGTTACTTAGCCACCAACCCCTTCAAACGTGGCTCGAACAAGCATGCTCTAAGCAATTTCTCTCATTTGATGTCTCAGTCGCAATACGGGGGCGCTTGAACGCGTAGCCCGTGGCCAGGCGGTGGGATAATGTATGAAATTATTCTATCATTCACAATAAGATGGCTGTGATGTATGAGCGATTGTAACTGGTTTGTTATCCGTGAAAGGCGATTTGATTTGAGCTGGATGTGTTCTTGAATTAGAAATGAATTAATAACGATTGGTACGAGGTTATAAATTTATGCCTATTTCAAGATTCCTGTAACCCCTGAAGGGTAAGCAGATATGTTACAATATTTGCATCACTTTCATCAGAAATTATTAAGTAGTAGTATCATTTATAAGAAAACAAGTCAATTGCCATCAACCGAATACAAATTCTGAAATATTCCTATCGGAAAAAACCCAGACCTACTTTGGTCAGGGACGGGGATTTGACTCCAAGACCAGGATTAAGAATTGACTTCGTTAATCACTAAACTGTCAAAAAAAGATCATGACGTCACTTTCCAGTTTGACCATTCTGTATAGGCCTAACCTTAAAGGCACTGGCAAATCGAGTATTAATAAAAAGAGGAAAGATTTTTCTGTTTGTTTGTTTGTAACGAACTAGCTGATGCCCGCGGCTTCACCCGCCCGCAAATTATATACTAAAACCTTCCTCAATTATAAAAAAACCGCATCAAAATCCGTTGCGTAGTTTTAAAGATCTAAGCATACATAGGGACAGACGCGGCGGGCGACTTTGTTGTATAACCTGTCGTGATAATCTGCGAAACTTCTGGACCAATTTTAACTATTATTTCACCAATAGAAAGCTCAATTATCAAGAAATAACAAAGGCTATAAATTATATTGATATCGTAAAAATTAGCTGAGCTATCATAATTTTTGCGGACGAAGTCGCGGGTGAAGTGCTAGTATGAACAATAGACATAGGAGCCAATAACTCAGTCCAACCCAGCAAGAACCAACCATTCCTTATTTCTACCCACCCTTCAAGGCAAGTAGCGTGGTGATAGGAATGCGACTTTAGCACTTAAATCACGACCTAAACAGAAGGCGGTCGACGCGAGCTCAGCCATATGTGTAGGAGAATGTTGCATTATATTGGATGGGTGGCCATGCGGTAAAGCGGATCGGAAATAAGCATTAATCGATGATTGTTATCCGATTTACATTGGGTTCGTAATTTCTATGCAAATTGCCTTTACTCTCTGTCACTTCAGCCTGCAGATCAGATCGTTTATTTTTTCCACACCGATGAGGCTTGAAAAGACTTGAATTGAGGCTTGAAAGAATTTGTGTGTTTATACTACAACTAAATAACCCGACCACTGAAAAATCATGCACGCGCTTTACACGGTCAAATCGTCCCCTCCTATTGTTGAAGTCGGTTAAAATGTAGCAAATGTTACCCGGGTCATAACAACAAATCGATTGGACACCTTATTCTGATGAATAAGGTGTCCAATCGATTGGGAGGTGTCAAATCGGATGAATAGTTAAGGCGCTACCGAGGAACATTCGTAAATACAAACACATACACAGACTGCAAAATCATAACGCTTTCTTTTGGCTTCGCCTTAGTCGGATAAAAATAGTCTATAACGTTCTCACTGCAGACACTCAGGCTTCCTTGGGGTAAGAGGCAATGGGCTGAAATCCACCACACGCACCCAGTGCGGATTGGTGGATGTCTAAAACTTAGATTAGCACATTTGTAAGCACTGCACCGGATCGTGTCATCTCATTTCATATTATTTACTGCTATAAAATGTGCGTTGCAGATGCAGTATGGTGTTTCATAGAAATAATCCCGAACAATTGCAAAACTGTGAGTTGACTTTAAGACATCCTGGTTCCGTTACGATTTTTCTTCACCGTATTCAATTATACACAGAATGAAATTAATTTTATTAAGCCCGTGCGAGCCTAGCTGGGTTCTAAAACGCGATCTACAAATCTTAAGTCGAGGATCTATCACTGCTCGAAACTCATAGTCACCCCACAACATCACACTATAGATCATAGACCGATACTAGATCATTAGGACGGCGTGATCGATACCCGGCGCGCGCTGCTCACGCGCTTCCATAATTCATGACTGCCACGACGACTCCTATGCGTGGGACAGAGACAAGAAATAATTCAATTGAGTAGTACAACGTTGATGGAATGACGGCTGTCGAGAGAAATGGTTGAAGAAACAATGTGAAGCTTCTCATTAAAATTGCTGCTTAATTAGTGATGTGGTTGGATTGTTTTTTTAAATGTTGGTACGAATACCGTCCAGGTGGTTACCGAAAGTAACATAACATCATTTCTATAATCCACATTTCGTCAGTTATGTTCACGTTCCATAGGGGGCGAGCCTATCTATTGCCATCAACCGGGCACAAATCCAGACTCTGTGGCTGCTATTGAGAAATATCTGATGGAAAAATCGAATAACGCGACCACTACCCCAACGAGGCAGTCAGTTTCATATTGATAATAATAAGTAAGGATGAGTGTTGATATGTGTCATGTCCCAACGAGCGTTTGAAATTTGTGTATGAACAAGAACAGGACAAACAGTTATTATCAAACAAAATAAATAAAGTACAGAAACAAATTAATCAAAGTCTAAGTACGCTACTGCACGACTGAAACAATCTAGGTCATTGAGACGCCCGTCCATTGGCTAACATCGCGCGACTGACGACCAATGGTGACGCGGTGTTGACGCTGTCTGTCACTTGTTAGATCACGACCAGGTTTCAAGGCATTTCTAGGTCTTTAGGTGCTAATGTTTGTGATAATATCTCGCTAATGATATTTCTTTATTTCGATAATCTTCTTTATGCGTCGATGAACTCAAATTGTGTTAGACAGTTATAGAATTTGCTTCGATTAAATCTTGATATATGAATCATGTGCAGGATGGGCTGGACTGGAGGTGGAGCATATCCTGCTAATGGGGCTCCAATCTGTTTGGGATGAATCATGAATACCACATTTGGCCAGATTATATCTACAGCGGCCCACCAGGGCTCGCGATCGGTTAAGAGATATCCAAATTGGCCACTAGCAGTTCGTGTCCGGGCGGCAGGTGTTCTTCCGGGTTGATGAAATGTGGAGGGCATAAAATGATTGTTTCTCCACAGTTCGAATCTCTCTTCGTATATTTTAAAAAGCTTTTACGGCTCTAAGCGTGCTAGCATTATTAATGGGTTCTCTGTTGTATTACCTAACTTTTTTATTCATAATTTAAAGTTCCATAACTTTTTTTGTTCTTATCATCATTTGTCCGAATGATAACTTACCCGAACTTAATATAACATAATATCACATGCCATAAAATCGAAATCCCTAAACATATTAAGCCCTAAATCCGTTTGTCATAAATATTACAATCAATAATATACAAAAGACTTAAAACCGTCTTCAATAAAATTGATACTATAAGTCCTAAATTCAAATTATTTAATGTTTATTTAGAATAATAATATTCTTAGAACAAATTTGTATTACAAAGCTTTTCAAGGGGTGTAATGTTCACTTGGGTCAAATAATCTACAGACAAATACAAAAACGTGGATTTCAGACATTTTACGGAAAAGATACTGTTTTAAGCTTTCACGGTTTACAACTAAACTTATATTGTCACTTACGGGATATCTTTCGTGATTATTGTTTGTTGATTATTATAGTGTGTTTTGTCGTGACTTAGTGGCGAGTTCCAATAGTGCACGTAGCAAAAGACAAAGAAAGAGGATAGACAGATTTGTCTGCTCCTAACAATCTATTTTCCATCCACCCACATTCTCCAGTCAACCCGCGATCATGGCGCTTGCAACAGCGTCGAAATATCGGGAGCTCAAAACAATTACCAATCACGGAAGATATCCCGTAAGTGACAATTTAAGAATACGGAAAAGATGTAGATTTTGTTAATGAAATGAAATGTTTGTTGGCTCTTTCTTACCTGGCAGCAAATGATGTACCGATTTATTTTGAGGAATGGGAAAACACTGTTTCAGATGAAGCTAAAATAATAGCAGAAGGGTTCAGTGAAGTTATATACTCGGTACTTGCTGTTCAACGCCTAAATACGATCCAACATTTTGGAACACAACACCTCGAACACAAGCTTGGCATAATAGAATCAATCTTCTCGTGAATAAGCCTAAATCAGGCTTCTATAATTCACAAATAATATATTCGAGTTAAAATATTCAATACCTATCAGAAAATGAAAAAAAATTGAACGGCGGTCCCATTCCAAATAAAAAGAAAAAAATAATTGAAAAAACAGCAAGAATTGATAACATTTAAAAAAAAACAATCAGAATATACAAAATGTGTTTTTTTGAAGGCAATCGCAGCTAATATAAAATTAGCTTAGAATTCGCCTACAAATTAAAATTTGTCATTATAATTACGACTAAATTATTTAATAATTATTGTATTTACGTTTTAGTATCTTTATTTTATAATTAAAAATTATCTGTTTTTGTATTATATTTTTTTATATTTAATAAACATAAATACATATATGTACTATTAAAGCAGTTTATTGTGAACATGTGGTTTTTATTTCCCCGTAAGGAGCATGCAAACAAGCATACACCATGCATGCAGCATGCTTGCTTGCATGCTTGGTAACGTTCAGTTTTTTATCAATTTCTGATATTATATATATATATTATAACTGAATCATACGATAATTTGACAAATGATAGAAGCCTGGTTTAGGCTTATTTATGAGAAGATTTATTCTATTACGCCAAGCTTCTGCACAATTTTCATTAATTCTCAATGTCTGAAATCGGCGATTTTGTATTTGTCTATAAATTATGTGACCCAAGTAAAAATGACACCCCTTGATTGCAATGTTAACAAAATATTTTTTAAGCTTGCTTGTTAGCAAGCAAGCATGCAGCATGCAAACAAGCATGCAGCAACTTCGCGCCTACGCGATTTTAAATTACATTCTAGGGGTAGGGCAGACAAGACTGCGTGGAGTCGGATTTATAGCGATTCGTTTCTGTCACTAAAACCTAATTTTTAGCAATTTTTTTAAGATCAAAAATCTTATCGTAAATGAACATTCGGAATAATACACTTTATATGACACAATACTTAGGACATATGACTTTAGGTCATGTAAAATTAGGAGATTCAATTATTATAGTACTCGAAATTATGACAGAATACCTCTAGAACTAAAGACAGTTATGTTAAACAATATTTCGGGATTTTGAACATTATGGTAACTGAAGTTTAGAGGAGTGTTATGGATAATGATTTTCGGACAAAATTTTTTAGGAGAAGTAAGGGGTACTTCATTAATGCTATGTGATATGAAACATTAATATCAATAACCATGGATAGAAAAGCGTTGTTTTGACATGAATCAGAAAGTACATTGCTTGATAGATCAGGAAATGGACCATTATTTATTTCTCCCCACAACACACCTTTTCGTAACAATTTTATTATTTCCCTTTATTAAATCCTAGAAGCTTATACTTAATCTACTTGCCTGTATAAGGAAACGAGAGCATGTTAACTGCCAACCAGCTCACTTCGGCACACGTGTGTTGGAGCGACAGCACAGTGGTGCGTCGGTGACGTTAATTATGTGAGCCAACATGTCCCCGCTACGTATGTGGAGTTGGAAGTTAATCCCATCGTGCTGATTGCGACCGTAACTTAGAGTTTGCCAAACATAGGTAATCGTGACGATATTTTACAAGGATAGATTGGTAGTAGAGACCATTTCTTCAATCGAGGTTTCAGTTAATTGAAGATTTTGCAACAATGCGGTCGTGGTGATTTGGCTTAAAATAAGAATGAACCATTAAGTATTTAATTACATAGTATAATTTATGAAATGTGTTGGTATGGATGGACATGTGATGAGGAGAGATCGAACACATGTGACTAAAAGAGTAGGTAATGGATATGAATGTTGATGGATGGAGAGGGAGAGTAAGACGGATGAATTGCGTGAGGAATGACATGAAGGAAAAACGGGTAGATGATAGCGTGATGGTTGACAGGGGAAAAAGAAAACTTTTCATGGTTTTCACCAAATGTAACATGGGACAAAGGCAAGAAGATGACGATTTATGAAATGTCTAAATGGAATCTTAAATCCTAGAATGTAAGACATAGCATCTAAAAGTCTATTTAAATGGCTTCTAAAAACTACAAAAAAAACCTATCAATGTGTATCCTGTTAGTAAAATGACGACCGGTAAATTCATGAAGTGCCAATCGCCACAATTACTGACACTACTAATTAACTTTATGTGAAACTACTTAAACCATTGCTCTGATGAGTACGTAGCTAGCTGTAAAAACACGTTCATCAAAAATGTTTCAATGATTGTTCGTCAACGCTATGTGATGCGATCAAGTCAAACAGGAATTTGTAGGTCTAGGCCTATCATAAGGTTTCCAGCATGTTTAACAAAAAATATAGGTAACATAGTCGGAAAACCAAGTTTATAAAAAGTACCTTTGGCAGTAAGTCTCTAACTTGAAAGACCTACCGAAAACATATTCTCAGGCGAACATTTTAGAAGAACAAGAAGGACAGTCTAGAAGGACACATTTTATCAAGGGAACAGTAATTTCTGAATTGTATTATAATATTCATAGTCTGTAAGGTAGACATTATTATATCACTGGGCCAAAGTTGCCTGACAACAATTGAATGTAGTTGTTGTTGTTAATTGTTAAATTTTTTTAAGGTTCCATGTTTCCATATAAGTCATTACACACTACGTCGAGTGTCTTGTTCCCGAAAGGAAGCCGACAAGAATCGGCTCCTTAGGTGCCTTCGGGCCTGGATGAATTACGATGCTTGCGAGAAACGCATCTTGGATGTAGAGACTTGCGTTACTCACAAGCATCATCATTGCAATCCAATTAATTCATTAATAATTAGCAATCAAAAGTTAGCGATTTTGTCGTTATCTCTGTCAAGACTGCCGGCCCTGGTAGGTAAGTTCATGCATTCCGTCAAACAACATCGCGACAGATCGCATCTATCACTCACATGGACATCAAAACTATGTCCACAAAAACTTTAAATACATACTTATTCCTATGAAACACGCAATCACATATACACGTCGCGGGAATAGTGCGCCTGCGCAGTGTGGAAACTTCTTGCGTACAATTAGTACTTATATGGACGTAAGGAGATGAAATCGTTGCGGGTAATGTGATCATGTTAGTAGACAAGAAAATTGTAGAAAATTAACATAACTTAGAATCTGCTAAAAGAGAATATTTGTGTTAATTCAGTCAATTTTATTATTGGGTAAAGCCACGTCTGAAGAAGCAAGAATACTTCATTGGTATATATAAAATAATAATATATTTATTCAAAAATAGAATTAGAAAAAAAATAAAGTCAGGAGAGGTAGTAACTCTGTCTGTCTTTTGGTATAACGGACCTGTTAGAAAACATAGGTTGCTGTTTAAATAATTAATTTCCGGGATTGCGCCGCTGCGATTGCTGTAAAACTCATTCAGACAGAATAGTGACAACTATTCTGTCTGAATGAGTTTTACAGCAATCAATGTGTTGTTGTATTTTTAGGACTCATTAAGACGATTGTCTTAATGAGTTTTTCAGCCAATTACAGCCAATTCGAATGCAATATCAAAGAGGACTATGGAATGTACGAGTAGGAATTATATTACTAAGAATAGATTTCTATAAAAAAAAACTCTGTTGTAAAATAAATGATTATTTTACAACTGATTGTCATTCGTTTTCATCGCAACTGTTCTCATTTTGTTCGACACCATCTGAAGACACAGAGCAATGTAATCCACAGAGAATTTAATTCATTATTCATACAATGCTTTGCATTTTTTTTGCACAATCATTAAGTAAGAGCTTGATGAATTAATACAAGTTGACGTCTAGATCACGTCAATCAAATTCTTGAAACCAATTTGATTGACATGATGTCAATTAAACAGTAGTGCAAAATTAATTAGTTTTATTCAACATTGAATTAGTGCAAGCATGACATTAATGAATTCAAATTCGACTAGGGAATCGATGCCGGGACCTCACGCCCAGCAGCCATGCCCCCGACCTCGAGTCCAACAGGCCAACGGATAGATTGTAGTTAATGCCCATGCCAGACTTGTAAACAAGCCCTCTACATACCTCCACACCGCCACATCGGTCTCCACCGGCGGTTTACAACAGTGCGTCATCAGTGAGTGCTGTTGTTAACCGCCGGTGGAGTCCGATCGCGATGTGGAGGTGTGTAGAGGGCCTATTTACAACACACGGCCCACGCTTATGTCATCACCAAACCAACAAGTTAATGTGCATTATGACATCACGCCCGCCAAAGCATGGGTCAAACCAACTAACGGTTCATTGTCACTAGTACCATTAACAGGTCCATGATGGAACCATTGTTGTTGTTTTTTAATCACTGATTCCATTTCAGTACACCCCGCCCAACCTGGGAATCGAACCCAAGACGTCCATCAGTCGCGCTCGCAACCACGATGACCCAATGGGCAAACGGGGAGATCGCAATAAAGCATGATCAAAACACTAAAGTGCTGTAGCTTTTTTAAAATCCAAAACCAGAAACTATGAAATAATGTTCCATCAAAGCCCAACCCTAAACACGTACCTCTGATTTTTCGGATTCATGTACAATTATCACTTGCTTGGTGAAGGTAAACATCGTGAGGAAGCCAGCATGCTTGAGAGATATTTCTTGACAGCATGCAAAACTCTGACACCAGTTTAGGTACTAACCACACGATAAAGGATTGAAAGTTCAAAGAAACATTCCTTGGTAGGTGTAAGTAGTTAAAATAATAACGACTCACTGGGATATAACACTTTAACTCGTTCTCACTCAAACACTCTGTTTGGCGTTCCTAGCTCAGTATGTGTCGCGACCACGCCCGGACGGTCACTGTGGATCCATGAGACTATGGTCCGTATCGGACACTAAACCTCTAGTCTACACAACGCCAAACAAAAGCGCTTGTGTTTTATTTTAAATGCTTATTAATCCGACATATTTATAATGTATACGAGATTCATCACATGCAAATATATACGCACATATTAGTCTCCTGACCGTTTTCGGTCACGGCGGCCAATCTTAGCGGAGATTAGCCATCAGCGCGGGAGATAAATTATAGTGACAAGTTTGTGCGCAGGCACAGATGGACTCTCTGTTCCTTTACTCCCATAGTCCGATGGGACGGCCATCCGACACGACCGAAGAGAGATCAGGCGCAGGACCAACAGCTTAACTTGCGCACCGAGGCACGGTGGTACCATACCACCAGCATCCAAACTCCGAACTACTAATGAAAAATTTTCAATGGAAAAACCTGATAGCAGTTTTTGCCCGACTCCAGAATCGAATACAGGACCCCACGCGCTTGCAATCATGAGAACAACGGAACAGTCACACACACATAAACAGGTAAAGGACATAAAGAAGAACCTCCATTCTTTTCGTTTGAGTAAAGCAATGCAACCATCTTGACCACTTCAACCGTCTATCAAAAATCAAAATCAAAGCATTTACTTCAAGTAGGCCAGTTATTGTATGTAATAATGCTTAATCAATTGTTCAATCAACACCAACAGAATCTTACACGACCAACAGTATGCCAGGTACTTTTGAACTGTCGAAACAATGACAACAATGAAATGTAGCTACAGTCCCAGTCACAAGGCATAATAACTGTGAAAGTAATGTAGTTGCCCATTCCAAAGCGTAGATCTCTATGGGGAACACCGGCAAGAAACTCCATATAGACACTCTTCAGAATCTCTCATATCATAACTTCACAACAATATCTCATTCGATCACTCATTCATATTTCCTTCAATAAAAATTGATATCTCCGCAAAAACCTCCGTTAGCGCTAACTTGATGGAGTATCAGTAATTCGGTACATGTGTCCCGCAATGAAGATATTCATTAGTGCTTGTAGGTACGTTACTCTGTGCTGGCTGTACGTGATGGGGCTACCAATGGAAGTCGCTTTAGAGGTATGCGTCAGGGTTGGCACTGAGATGAAGAGGTTATTTTTCTATTTTTACAGTCTGAGAGGCTGCAAAATGAAATGCCACAGCTACCTTAGAACAAAATTTCTCAGGCCCGAAGGCACCTAACAAATCGATTCCTGCCGGTTTCCCTTCGGGAACAAGGCACGCTACGTGTCTAGGTGTCTAATATCTCTATTGTGTATGTATTCTGCTGCTACGATTGTGCATGAAGTTTTGGGTTCTCCCAGGTCATTCAAAGTATTTTTTTTTCCATTATCTTAAACATCATAATCAAGATCATCACCCTCATGATGCAAACTGATTGCAGTTTATAAATTTCAAAGCCAGCAATGGCAAGTGCAACTTGCAAAGCAATCTTGCTTTGAGCAATGGATGAGAGTTGCTGAGAATCGAGTTGAGTGGCGTGTGATTGAAGAGGCCTATGTCCAGCAGTGGACTTCTATAGGCTGACGATGATGAGTCAAAGGCATTTCAAAACTGACTGATCGAAAGCATAAGTAGCCTCCGACATGATTTTAGAGCAAGAATTTTATTTTCTACATATTATGCGTAAGTAATTAAAAAGCTATTGTATCATGTTTTACAGTGTTTTTACCCAGGAATAAAAGGAGAAAGTTTGAAGACAAGTCAAATGAGGTGTCATTTGTCATTTTCAACCGACTTCCAAAAAGAGGTTCTCAATTCGACTATGTATATTAATTTTTTTTTTGTTTTTTTACCTCAGAATTTTCCACTGGGTGAACCGATTTTGATGATTTATTTGTAAGCTGGTGCTTTCCGTGTGGTTCCATTTCAATTTGGTGAAGATCTGATGCTTTTCTTCGGAGATATACCATGGAACTCTTCAAAAATAGACGGCAAATTTGCAGTGATTGCTGGAATCGCTTGGATATTTATTGTTTATACAACATCATGACTTAACATCACGCCTGTATGCTCTGAGGGGGTACGCAGATGTGTACAATACACCCAGATTTCGACAGTTAGGTATGTTTAGTTCCATTTATTGGGGATAAGCCTATTACCATGACATGTTAACAAGGTAAAATAAATTCATGGTAAATATTTGTTTGGAATCAATTAAAAATGGAAAAATAAAAAACTTTATTGCAAAAAATAAAACCGACTTCAAAAAACACAAAAAAAGAGAAAAATAACTTTAGCTTCAGAAGTCGGTGGCAAAAACAAACTGAATCAAACAAAAAAGTCACGTCAAGTTATTTATCTCTTTTTTGAAGATTGTGTTTTTTGAAGTCGGTTTAATTTTTTGCAAAAAAGTATTTTTTTATTTTTTTATTTGCCAAATACATTTCTATATTTTTTGTGATATCCAAAACTACATAAGTTTCATAGATCCTCAGTGCCAACCCTACCCTAGCTACTGTCGCGCGTCGCACCGCGCTTCGCGCACACCTCTGCGACTTTTTTGCCGCGCGCCCAACATTCCGACTGTCTAACCGGAAACCATAATTAGTGCCTTTTCAGATAAACGACAAAAAGTCGCCCGTGTTTTGTATATGGACGCGTAATTGGCAACCATTTTAAATAAAAAAGTCGTCGGTAGCCGTGGTATGTGTGGGGGACACTTAGTGATCTGGTGGGTGGGATGCGATGTAGCTCAGATGATGGGGTGGTAGATGTTAGTGGTTCATCTTCTGCCTAACTTTTTCTCAACCATGTTGGAGTCGGCTTCCAGTATAACCGGATGCATCATAATACCAGTATTTTACATGGAGCGACTGCCTATCTGACCTTCACAATCCAGTTAGTACTAGTTAATACTCCTGGTTGTCAGACTTTCAGGGCCTTGTAACGACTGTCAAAGATCTACAAGTGACAGAAGAGATCAACGGCTTAACGTGCTACCTGGCTGTTATTATGTAGCCGCGTGGTTCTCGAAAGTCGTCGGTAGCCGTGGTATGTGTGGGGGGCGCTTAGTGGGTGGGGTGCATTGTTTGGGCTGGTAGCTTGATGTTGTAGGTGGAGGTTTCTGATACATTAACATACTACTGCAAAATGATCATGAATTGTAGAGCAGCTGTGAAAGGCTTAGATTGATCATACTAGGCCTATTCACTCACCGTTATTTCATCCATGTTTATTTTTATCGGCGCAACGTGTTTTATTGCTCTAAGAGATATTTCTCCGTTAGCTGTCATCCCAGAATTACCTCCTATGGGTATTGAGTATCCTCCTATGGTATATGGAGTTTCTTGCCCGTTCTTCTCCATAGAGATCTACGCTAGGGAATGGGCAACTACAGTACTTTCTCAAGTTATTATGCCTTGTGACTGGGACTGTAGCTTTGATTTTCTTTTTTGTATTTTTGACATTCAAAAGTGCCGTAATGGTCTAATTGAAATAAATGCTTAGAGTTTTGAGTTTATTTCATGTTTTACATTAATTAACCTTCTTTTTTGCACTTTTCTGCTCTTTAAACAATTCACGTTAAGCTAGGCCCGTCCGACATACAGCCCGGGCCACCTAGCGGTCCGCATAGGTCTTTCATCCGGCCCGCAAGTGATTTAAAGCTATATAAGACATCAATAAATATTGCACGGACATTGTTCAACAACAAAATTTAGAGGTCACTTTGCATAATATCTTTTAGCCCACTGTGGTTACAAAAAAAAAAAAAAAAAACTAAACAAAAAAAATCACAGATCTCGTGCTCTACACGACCTTCGGGTACATTGAAAATGCTCTTAGGCAGGCTTTCCATTCAATGCACGATGTAAAAATAATCATTTTTTGCAAACAAACAACATCGCAAAACAGTTCTTTTGTTTGACATTAAGTCACTCGGCTTGGAATGGATCTTATTTGTAGGTAACTTTGTGGTTAGTTCTGTCTCAAATATATGTTTTTGTGTCTTTAAGGACAATACGCGTTTAACAAGTACTACCTATTTAGTTTGTGACCACATCCTTTCGGGAGCCAAACAATTATTATGGAATTTGTGAGTCTCTACTGCGTCGGGATCTATTATTTAGAGAGCAACAATTATTGTACACCACTTTCATTGCTTGCTACAATGTTATTTTTCTAAATTGCAGATGCATTTACTTAAAGGAACTTTCTACTCTACGTATAGGTATAAGTTTGTATGCTTTACTAAATTATCTTGTAACAAAAGAAAAACTTTTTTGCAAAAAATAAAACCGACTTCAAAAAAAAACAATCCAAATTAAAACATACACACGAACATATAACCTCCTCCTTTTTTTTATAAGTCGGTTAAAAACAGTCAACACAGTTCTCGTCTAAGTATACATAGTACGTAGGTACTATGTATACTTGCTCTGCGATGTGAACTATTTTATTTTTCATGCCAACTCAATATAAATTTGTCCAAAGCCATAAAACAATATGCTCTAGAGGGTACTCCCTTAATTCTCCTAAAAATTGTTGTCCGAAAATCAGTATCCATAAAACGTTTGCGTTGTAAACTTATACTATAATAATTGAATCTTCTAATTTTACATGCCATAAAATCAAATGTCCTAAGTATTTTATTATTCCAAATGTTCATATAAGTATAATAACATTTTTGGTCCTAAAACATTAGCTAAAAATTAAGTTTTAGTGACAGAAACAAATCGTCGATCGTTGTCTGCCCTACCCCTAGAGTGTAATTTAAAATCGCGTAGGCGCAGAGGGGCGAGGCGGCCCGCGAGTTGAGGAGCAGGTGGTTGTAACACTCGCCGCCGCTACTGAGGCTGGCTGGTTCGCCAGCCAGCAAGCTGAAGCTGCGGTGGTGAGCGTTACACACATCTGCGACGATAAGCTCGCGTGGGACCGCCGGAGCCGTAACAGAAACCATGCCTGCTGCATGTTGCTTGCTCGCTTGCATGCTGCATGCTTGCTCGCTTGCATGCTGCATGCTTGCTCGCTTGAATGCTGCATGCTTGCTGCATGCATGGTGTATGTTTGTTTGCATGTTTGCATAGTTATTACAGGGAAAAATAAAATCCACATAATTATGTTCATACTCAACCGTTTTACAATGATTGACGTTTTGATTTATTGATTTTCAGCCTTTTAGTGACTACCGATATGAAATGTATGCCAAAAGAAGATTCTAACAGTGATCTTTCTGCGATACGATGATTCTAGTTTTTAATACTAACAAATTTCACAAGAGCAATATTTCATAAAAATGTGTTGTGTTTAGAAAAGTTCATAGCATAGCAAAAGCTAAGTAATACTACCTGTAGTTACCCGTAATTACAGACACAATTAAAATAACAATGTTCTGTTCCCTTTTGGGAACGTCTGGGAACATACCGGTTTGTTTTTAAAATATTATTAAGTTCAAAACATTTTTTTTTTTTTTTTTTTAATTTAGGATTTATAACTATTATTGTGTCTGTCTGTCTGATTTAGGATTTATAACTATTATTGTGTGTGATGTCTTCAAGGTTCTGGACTGGAGAGGGCTAGGCATTAACGTCAATGGCGAGTACATCACACACTTTCGGTTTGCCGACGATATAGTGGTCATGGCTGAAACCATGGAGGACCTCAGTACAATGCTCGATGACCTCAGTAGAGCTTCCGGAAGAGTTTGTCTTAAGATGAACATGGACAAAACCAAGATCATGTTGAATGCCCATGTCACACCCATTCCTATCAAGATCGGAGACTCTACACTCGAAGTTGTAGACGATTATGTGTACCTGGGACAAACGGTCCAGTTAGGTAGGTCTAACTTCGAGAAAGAGGTCAATCGTCGAATCCGACTCGGCTGGGCAGCGTTCGGGAAGTTGCGTGGTATCTTCTCGTCCAACTTACCACAGTGTCTCAAGACGAAAGTCTATGACCAGTGTGTGTTGCCAGTGATTACATACGGGACCGAAACGTGGTCGCTCACAATGGGCCTCATCAGAAGGCTTAAAGTCACTCAAAGGGCAATGGAGAGGGCTATGCTCGGAGTTTCCTTGCGTGATCGAATCAGAAATGAAGACATCCGCAAGAGAACCAGGGTCACCGACGTAGCCCGAAGAATTGCCAAACTTAAGTGGCAGTGGGCAGGGCACATTGCTCGTAGAACGGATGGCCGATGGGGTCGAACAGTTCTGGAGTGGCGACCGCAAACCGGAAGACGTTGCGTTGAAAGGCCTCCCACCAGGTCATCGGTACCTGGTGAAGGTTGCGGGAATCCGCTGGATGCGAGTCGCACGAGACCGGTAAATGTGGCGACACTTGGGGGAGGCCTATGTCCAGCAGTGGACGTCTTTCGGCTGAAATGATGATGATGAACTATTATTGAAAACGATTTTAAGTCTTTTTCATATTATTGATTGTAATATTTATGACAAACGGATATCTCTCCATTTCTGGAGGTAATTTACCTACGTTTATTAATTAGGAGCCTGTATTGTCCCACTGCAGGGCAGAGGCCTCCCCTACCCTTTTTCCAGCACTCTCGATCTATTGCCTTTTGTTGCCATTCCTTCTCCCACCAAAATAATTTTAAAGAATTAATTTAAATTAACATAATTATAAAGTTCAATTAAAATACGTATTTTCAAATAAATACAAATACATTTAAAGTTCAAATCTTAAACACTCCCAGTCCCATAAGAAATCAGCGACGCAAAGCGAATCTAAGGAGCGCGTTCCCCGAAATTATGCCACACAAAGGGGGGTGCTCCTGCCTAGATTATTAGTGACGGAGATCCAGTTTTTTTTTTAATGTGGCCCAACTCAATACCCCGAGGGCTTTTTTCATTTTTTCGATTTCACATTTAGTTTTTGAGATACAGTTGATTTTATGTCAAAAGACCTTAAAAAATTCATCGAATTTTGTAGCTTTTGTCAATACACGTCTTTTGTAACTCAAACAGTAATGTAGCCCTACAACTCACGACACCAAGGCGATGTCACACTCTGAGCGAAAATGGGGGCTATTACTGAAGCGATCGAAAACACATTTTCAATGTTAAAACTAAACTTGGCCCTCCATAAAATGATGTTGGACATCCCTGCGTCAAGCAGTTGGTCCTGCGCCTGATCTCTCCAGTTAACGCGTTGTCGTTCCATTGGATATAAAATATGGGAGTGAGGGAAGAAAGCGCGTATTTGCGCACTAAAATATCTCCTGCTCTGATGGCTAGTCTACGCTGAAAATGCCCGCTATTGTCGGAATTCGATCAGGTTCACTGCTGGACAGAGGCCCCAAGCTTCGGGCCAAGTCATCATCATTCATCATCATTTCAGCCGAAAGACGACCACTGCTGGACATAGGTCTCCCACAAGTGTCGTCACATTGACCGGTAACGTGCGACTCGCATCCAGCGGATTCCCGAAACCTTAACCAGGTCGTCGGTCCACCTAATGGGAGGCCTTCCAACGCACCGTCTTCGCCCCAAAGACTAGTTCTGAAGTCCTGTCTTCACAGCATGTCCGTTGTATCTTGCGTGACAAGCGCATTCCACAACTACCATTTTCTAAGCTATTGCTACCAGCAATAACAACTTGAAAACATGAAAATCCTTGTCTAATCTATCACGTCTCACCAAAATAACTTAAAAAATCAGTAGCCAACATCAACTTGACACAAAAAAACCTCACCCAGCGGTCGAACCTATCACCTCACGCGCGCATACCAATCGATCATATCTGAGCCAGAGTGATATAATTATCTCGAGCCAGTCACGAAGCTATGATCGATCGCCGCTTGATACTTTAATGTTTTGAGCTCTAATCGATACGATGCTTATCGAATAATTGACTATTTATTTATTTATCTGCTCTTGCTAAACAGTTGCATTTGAATGTGGAACAAGTCAAGAGGTACAATTTTTTTTTATTGTGGCAGGCCCGCCACACTATTCCCAAACCACTGTAACTCCTGAAAGCCAGAATCAACAGTGGCGACCACCAGAAAAGCGCCGAGACAATGAAGCTCGACGAAGTCCCAGAGAATGAATTTAACTGTCTTTAATCCCGCAACGAAATTAATCAGAAAAGTATAGTGGAGGAGTAGGAAAGGAGATTGATAATGTCAGAATCAGAGAGACCTTCATAAAAGGGTCGCAGTGCTGCCAACCAGGGTTGCTGTGATTGTTTGTTTCATCAACATCAAATCACCCCCGAATAACCCACTACTGGATAAATACCTCTCCTTTCTTCTGCCACACTTTCCGGTTCTGTGCATCCCTATCCAGGTGTATCCCGCGATTCTAGTCAGATGTCCTGCCCAGGTCCACTCGTGGCGCACCGCCCGGTCCCTGACGTCGTCGTGGACTTTACGCACTCAATTTAAGAGGGTTATGCCCAGCATGGCTCGCTCTATAATCTAACTAAATAATATAAATATTAAACGGCAACTGATGACAGTTAATTTAATTAGCAGTCGTTCCAACATTAATTTTCTGTTAATTTAAAACAAACAACAAATCATCAAGTTAATCATACAAATCACACCGTTTACAATTTAATAAGCGAGCTCACTAAAGCGGCCTCCATGATAACCATATCCCGAAGTGGAGCTATTAAGTCCCAACACAGATGGGCACTAATAGCTTTAGATAAAGCTAATAGCTTTCATAGAATTAGTAATAGCTTCTCTTTTAGGAATAGAAGCTAGTGTTGGTCCTAGGGTACTTTCTAGGATTACATTAAAAGACGATAGGATACTCTATGACTCAGGATAAACGGTGTAAAATACTCGAGTTGTTGATATATTTTAATACCAGCCGTTGCCCGCGACATTCGATCGTGGAAATTAAGATTTAATTCCCTTTTTGAATCGGATTTAGTTCACAATTTCAAGGATTTTTTTTTTGCACGGTTCCCTATTTATTTTTCTAAAATAGAAGTAGCATAACAAAGTTAGACCAACATTAGCTATCTACCAGTAAAAATCCATCCAGCCGTTTCGGACATTAGACAGACAACAAACGGACCGACAGACAAAAATTACGTACGTACCGTATATACTCGTACTTTCATATGTATTCAGTAAAAAGCTGTTATTTTGAAATTACAAACATACCACACTTCAATTAGATTTATTTGTATGTAGGATGAACTAATATTTTCAACCCACGTTCACCCACTAATGAGGTAGTCAACTAACATCGGAGACACATTTTTTTAATCGTGTAATGAATCAAGTGACCAACAACTCAGACACCGTCACAACTCCGGTACTCTAGTCATGTTTGACAGGTCAGTGGTTATCACCGAATTACGCACAGGATTTTTTTCTATAGCAACATTGTGTGGAATAGGTTATTTGTTGTGTGATTGGTTATGATGGCCAATGTTGACCCTAAGAAACCAGTAGGCCTATTACGTATCTTTCTGATATCCAGTGACTATCAAGCTTCGGTTGTACACCGAAATTTGATGACAACCGAGAATGTCAAATTATTGGTATTACATATCGCACTGAGTGGATATCACTTTACGGTGACCAACAGCCCGGGTATGGTGTAACGTCTTTCACGAAAGCCACTTCAAACTTAGTTGTCATCAATTTGTTCTCCACTACTACGCTTACATAATCGAAATAATATAAGTATCGATACGAAAGCGTCTGTCAAAATGAGTTACGGTGACTATCAGCCACGATGACCACCAATGGCGTCATATTTGATCGCGACTGGTCATAAATAGGACGAAACTAACCTTTGACAGTTAATTAATGGACACTGAGCCTAGTTACTATCATTTCGAGCTGTCAACAAAACACAAATTGCTACCATCAATTGATGTTATAATTTCGTGTTAAGTAGTTTCAGTACATAGGCAGTCACAAATCAATCTTATCTTAGCTAAGTATGTACTTATACCTAGACACCG
This sequence comes from Xestia sexstrigata, assembly GCA_941918905.2. Lineage (NCBI taxonomy): Eukaryota > Metazoa > Arthropoda > Insecta > Lepidoptera > Noctuidae > Xestia > Xestia sexstrigata. Next base: position 16,830,625 of record OW799224.2, read on the forward strand.
CGGTAGGGCGCGGGGGTGGGGACGAGAGATTCGACATTGTCGCATTACTCCGGTAAAAAATCATAAATTAATTTATTGTAAATATTTTTTTTTGTGAAATCGTTACTTGAAAATTTTTGGAGCTCATGGGAAAGATTTTATTTATTATTATTATATTGCTTTTTTAGTTTGGAGCCGCCGGGAATAAAATTATGGAGTCCCTGGGAATAAGCCGCGTGAAGCTGATAAGGAACCGCAACTAGGCAAAGATGACATCCAACTAAGTTGGCTAGTTTAAAGATAATTAAAATAAGTTTGTCATTAAGTAATGTTAAATATTAAACAACAAAAAAACTACTCTCCTACATAATATAGGTAGTATATTGTTAGAGCTCCTGCAGCCTGTGATATAGGATTATCCTAGTACAGGCATCGAACATTATTATACCTACATTTATAGTTGTAGATTCATATTGTATTTTACTTTTTGGGGTTCTGAATAAAGTTTTTTTTTTTCAAGGTAACTAAACAAAGATGTCATTTGAGTACGGGCAAACATTGATCACAAAAGTTACACACAGTATAATATTACCTACTTCTACAGAATACATAATAGTACAAGTTCCTACCGAATGTTTTTTTCATCGTCTCGTTAAGCAGAGCGTAATGAATCAAGTGTCAGACACATCAGACACTGCCTTAACTTCGGTAGTCTGTCTTTAAACAAAAACTGTTTGATTCATAATATGCATTAATTATGCATTTCAAATTGACTGTCTAGTTGTGGAAGAATATTTATCACTAGGTAAACTATAGTTCTCTACATGATGTAAGTACGAAATCAATATTTTTTTTTTGGAGACTAAATTATGCCGAATAAACACCGATTGGCATCATACATCGTCAAGTAAAATATCTCAATCTGAAACCCGTTTGGGGAACATTAAGCAGCGCATACCTACATACATACATGCAGCATCAGACTGCCCACATGGTAAGTGTAAACAGCTATCTAATGTACGTTGTATTAACATAAGCCGACGACTTAATGTCGTAATCCTAGCAGCTAGGACCAGCAAGCAGGTACGTATAGAAGAACCAGGTTTTTATAATTGTCATTCTTATAATGGAACTAGTATGTGCTAGTATATGGCTTCTCCCGCGAGATTGTAACTGTCCCACGGGATCATACTGCTGGGATAAAAAGTATGTAAAGAGTAACAAAAATCCATCCTGATGGATGGATCCGGATAGATGGCTGGATGTTTGTTACTCTTTCTAGCAAAAACTGCTGAACGGATTTGGATGAAATTTTACACACAGATAGTTTATAACCTGGATTAACACAGGATACTTTTTATCTCAGTAATATGAACCATTGGGATAGTTACCGAACTTCACGCGGGAATAAGCTGGTATTAGATATTATGGTACAGTTTTCTTAATAAAAACCTGAACTCACTTCAACTTATTTGACGACCCGAATGGCGCAGTGGTAGTGACGTTGCCTTACGTTCTTAGGGTCCCGGGTTCGACTCCCGGTAAGAGCAAATGTTTGTGTGATGAGATGGACATTTGTTTTTGATTCATGGATGTTTAAGTATATGTTTAATAGGTATGTATTTACAAACAAAAAGTATCTATGTAGTATATCAACTATCTGGTGTCCACGACACAAGCCTCGTTGCTTAGTGTGGCACTAGATGGCGGTGTGTGTAATATCCAGCGATATTTATTATATTTATTTATTTAATTATGTTTTGTTTTGGATAGTTTGGTCTAATATTTGGTTATTTTTTCAGGTGGACGCCTCTTACACGCGAAGTAATCCTTCTGAACGTGGTTGTTTAGTGAAGAACTCATTACTTATAAAATTACGTATCGATATGTTTTCTAATTAAAACGATCGGTGTATTAATGGTCGGCAGATCTGTAAGATTGCCCTAATCTTAGGTTAAGGTGTGGTTCGAGTGTATTTTTGTGTAAATAAGATTCAGAGAAGTGTTGGATTTTCTTGCCCATTCTTCTCCATAAAGATCTACGCTTTAGAATGTGCAACTACAATACTTTTACAAGTTATTATGCCTTGTGACTGTGACTGCAGCTTCATTTTCTTAGCTTTTCTGACATTTAAAAGTCCCTGTAATGGTCTAATTGAAATAAATGTTTTTGCTTCATTTTCTCGATGACACTTTTTTTCTAATAAACTAATAGATTACTTATTTTAACAGAACATCACTTTGCCTGACCTGGAAATCGAACCCAAGATAAGTAAATTAACAAAGGCGAGAGAATTTGCGAATGCATTGACGACCTCAAACGCAAATTTGTACAATGATAATTGCGTACAGCTCAGTGATTGATATCCTTGCCTGTCGTACCTACATACATCAAATATTTTCATAAACAGCACACTAACAAGAACATACTTAACTAGGTAGTATGCTATGTGCAAAGAAGATTGTCACGGCTCAGTTTCTTGGAATGGATAACCTTAATATTATTACACCTATACGAGACTCGGAGGAGGAGACCTTTGGAGATTCCTTATCGAAAAACCCAATAACACTTTTCCCAACCTGAGAATCGAACCTAGAACCTCATGCTCAGCAGTCACCCTTGCGACCACTATACCAACGAGGCAGTCAATAGAAATTGAATGTGTCTGTAAGTGGCCCGATACGTGTGATGATTTTGAAATAAGAATCAAAACTAAGATAAAATTAGTCAACAATTAAGAGTACGTGACAGACCGTCACAAGCTGTTGGTCGACTCTTCACGTGACCTGAGGACTGAACTATTTTTTGGCCAAAGAATCAGCATTGCCATCCAACGTGGCAACGCGCTGCCAGCGTACTGGGCTCTTTTCCTGTTGACAGTGACGTGGAAAAATTTTTTGACGCCCTGTACTTCTTTTCCCCTTTTTGATGCTTGTACATATTTTATTATTTATTTAGGTTTGTAAATTATGTGTAAATAAATAAAATGTACTAACAAAAGTATTCAAAACCCTAACTGCTTATAAATAGACAGTAATTTATAATTATTGATCAGCTGATAAACAAGCCAGTGATATTTAATTAAACAACATCACCAAACCACACCTTAACCCGTCACATTAGTCACACATAACGAATGATTCTCGATTCAAATCGATTCGTTTTATCGATCTACTTTCGATTGCATTACGATTATTTCGGGGCCGCACACTTATAATTATTTTGGGTAAAAGTCGACGCGGTGTAGAAGTTACTTCAATGTCAACTGGAATGTGGGTGTAGGTGACCGTTGTATCAATGAGGCGTTTAGTTGTGAACACCAATTTCAAGAACACTTATGCACATATCACTCATCATTCGTCATTGCGAACTCAAGGTTGGAGTGGTTTTTCAAGATTGTTGTGGTTGAAAAATTACCACTAGTCTTACAATTCTTTTGGTATTGCCGGTTTTATGGCGAATATCAGAAGACTATCCTCTGATCTAATCAAAGTGCTGTTAATTATGCCTTACCAATCCATTCACTTTAAACCAGAAAGCAAAAGACTGATTATAAGAGCTCTTACTCCTGTTTACATAAAATGAATACATTCTGATTTCATGAAAATATTTCTTATTTTCTTTTCATCTCCCTTTGGTCCTGAAGGATACAAGAAAATGCTAATATTCTCAGGTGGTAACAAAAATTGAAAAAAAAAGGAATGCTATTAAACCATTTGGCAAAGACATCGAGTTTAAAATGTCACTTCTATTTTGCGTCAAACTCAATGTTTACGGTCGTCGTGTGGATTATTTTGGCGGCACCAACACCAAGGCTTATTTATTTTAATGTTCATTACTTCAATATAAATTAAATTTATTAATTTAAGTAATAGTGAAGGTTGGCCGACGTGTTGTTGGGTAATTCAACAAGATTACAAACGAGCTTGTAATGATTTATTTGCGGATAATGTCGGCGAAGTCACGATTGACGAGGAGACGGATTAATTGAGATACTAATTAGTTGTGAAAATATGTACTTAAATATAGACTTGCAATGATCTTACTTACATTTTATTCATTTACTTTTTTATTTTTTTTAGAAACGTTACCCTACTCTTGTAATTTCTCCTTTATCGTGGGTGCGTTTAAAAAACTTTAAACTCACATACATAAACAGCCAGACCTGGAACAACAGCCTGTAGGTTATACAAATATTTGTTCTATCGAATTTGCGACATGCAGCACAGCAGCCAATCACTCAGTAACTGCGCCTAAGCGTGCGGTCAAATTCTTGGGGTTCAATTCAAGCATTTTGCTTGAATGCTCCTTAGTGTAAAAACTCAATGTGAGTAATTTTTTTTCGGTTTTGACAGCTTGATGCCGTTTGCTAGAGAATCGGAAGACGTCGTTTCAGCTAATCAAACAAGCAACGTCTCTATCTAATTTGTTACCATAAATTAATTACCTAGGTATAATAATGCTATTTTCTTTACTCTCTTGTAAAGTTCCTATTTTTGACTTCCGTGGTGTTAGAACTTCGGCGACCTTAAATTGCAAACAAAAAAGAAATCAGGTGTTCCAAACTTTTATTTCGTGATTTCAGGGCTGGTTCCTTTTTCGCGCGTACCAAACCAAAACAAGATGAGTTACTTCTTTTTCGCTTCTAATTTAAAGACATTATAGCTCTCTTTGCCCGAGTCCATCAAAGTCATTTGCCCGGTTCCCTCAAAGAACAACTTAATTGGCTGATTACGTATATAGAGCAGTGATCTACAGTTAACGATCGGTATAGATCAGGGCTGATAAGCGCCTGCGCACACTCGGCTAACAAGTTACCATAAGCAGTGTGTCTAATAAGCTAAGCTATAAATCACTGGACATAGCTGACCATTATAGTTGAGGTGAAACCAGTTGCGTGGCGAGTTGGTCTAGTCTAGTGGCTGAAAGACTGCTGAGCGTAGGGTCAGAGGTTCGAATGCTTGGGTAATGTATAAAATACGCGCGCATTATACATGATACGCGCGCGTCTAGTGGTCTAGCTAGACGCGCACGTATCATGTATAATGTGCGCATATTTTATACATGAGACATTAATATAATGAGGGCTAAACTTAAAATGTCACTTACGGGATATCTTCCGTTCCGTTTTAAGTTTTGTTATAAACCGGAAAAGCTTAAAACAGTGGATAATTTGGGCTATAATTTTTGAGCTCACCAGATGGCGCTTCTGGCGAGTAGGGTCCTGTCATTAATTATATTTCATACTCTAAGCGCGGTTTATACAGAAGAGACGAGGCAGCGTACAAATGACAGCCGGGACCAACGGCTTAACGTGCTTTCCGAGGCAAGGAGGAAACTCTTTAAGTAATGAGTGGTCACCCATCCACAGACCAACCTTAACCTGAAAATCGATCAGAGCGGCTGTTATTATTTAGTATATTTTTACTAAATTCGTTAAGTTATCCAAAAACTACATTATATATACCATATCATTGGACTACATTTTATCTAGTCCAGTCTGGGTAAGTGACACAATGATTCAAATATTTTTTGGTCGAAAGCGTCGAAAGAGTTTTAGAATCAAAACAACATGTTTTTAAAAAACCCACTTACCTTTGAGTTCTTAAAATTCAAATTCAAATGTGATTCCAATCCAGCTGTGATTGCAAAACCTAATACGGCTACGTATGTAATAGTCAGAATTTACATGAAATAATACATAAGAGTTATTGCATGTGTATGTAGTTAATAGGTTTGGTTATCCACCTGACGCGCTGTAAGTGGGTAGTAAATTAATTATATCGTACTATGAGTTGTTGATTGGAAGTCGGCGGTTTCTCGATTGTGATTGGTGATGTGTGTTCGAGAAGACTACAGTTAACATGATGACATTTATTTAAATTTATATGAAGCCACAAAGCAAACTACGAGCAATCGTCATTTTCTTGCCTTCGTCCCATTCTCCTTCGGGTCAGCGCAACACGTTCTCTTCTTCCATTCTCCCGTCAAGTCACGGCATCATTCACTCCTTTCTCTTTCATAGAATTCCTCACACAATCCAAGATCCTATCGTTATATTAAAAAAAAAGTAAATTTCCCCTGACTCTGGGAATTTACGATTTTTAGGTGAGAGTCGTGCTGCATCCTGCATCCAAACATGGATATTTTTCATGGAATTAACACTACATATTTTGCAGAACATTTAAATAAATTAATCATCAATTATTCAGGACGAAACATTTCTACATGAGTATTTAACGTAATGAATTTCCACTTGATTCGATAATTTAACTTAAAGCTCTTTGACCATCCTCACTCTTTTATCACATGCGTATCGAGTTTCAAACGAGAACCCCCAGTATCCCTGCCACCCGCCTCAGTAGTTTATCACATGCGTATCGAGTTTCAAACGAGAACCCCCAGTATCCCTGCCACCCGCCTCAGTAGTTTAGACTGATCTAGCTCGACAGTGAGATTGCCCAACGATTTCACTGTGTAAACACCACTGAGTTTTATCATAACTTTACCCGCTGTCGACTATTTATCAGAGCTGATTTACTTTACATGTCGCAGATTTTAACTGTTTCTGCCCCCGTATTCATAAAACGCGTCGATTCGATTTCTATTCGGAAAGTCGCACGTATGTCATCTCGCTCGCTTTCGAAATCCTAAAAAAAGATAGACATACGACTTGTCGAATCGAATTCGAAATTGAATCGAAGTGTTGGTGAATACGGATGCTGTTCAGGTGGTTCGTTTCATTTGCGTAGGTGTCAATACAGACCATTAAGTGGCTCACCGGTCACGTATGAGGTCTCCCACATTTAAAAAACGGGTAGATTTTTTGAACCAGTGAATATTATAAATTCCAGTACCTATTGTTAATATGAATAGATTGGTCCCTCGAGCCGGATCGTATTACTAACATTTTTAATCTGCTTCTTGTCATGTTTGTTATCATTATCTGCTTAGCCTTTTCCCAACTATGTAAAGATCGAATTCCAGTCTAACCGGATGCAGCAGAATACCTGAATTTTACATGGAGCGACTGCCTATCTGACTTCCACCACCCAGTTAGTACTGGGTAATATGATATCCCTCGGTAAGACTGGTTGTCAGAAGTTAAAAGATCTACAAATGACAGCCGGCACCAACGGCTTAACTTACTTTCCGAGGCACGGAGGAAACTTGGTGTGTAATGGGTGGTTACCCATCCACAGACCAACCTAGGCAAGCACGGCGTAACCTGAAGATCGATTCGAGCGTCTGTTATTGTTGTCATATTTGTATTTAAACAAATTATGAAACTTAATCACATGAGTAGTTAAAACTTGATTGCCAAATAGCCCAGTGTTCTAGAAGTCTGATTTGAACATTCCATTTCATAATCAAACAGTATTTATGGATAAAGGTCTAAGTAAGCTTTCAGAAGGGAAAAGTTAATTATATTTTGTCAATTGTGCAGTATCGTTTAGCGTAATTTTTATTTCTTAACTATATATAACGATGTTGCTTATTTGACATACTTTTAGACTTATCGATGATTATCTTAATTACCTAGCTATTTGCATAATAATATCAATGCTATCCTCCTTCCTTTCAAGTGTAACATTTACGAAATCACTTACAAAGTAATACTTAGAACTCATTAAAATCTAACAGATCAATTCCCACCAATTCTTTCTTCAAAATTCTTAGAAAAAAAACCGGCTCTCTGATTGGTCGTTATATTTTTAATGTAGTACACCAGACACTACCTGACCAATGGAAGTATAAATGTGAACGCAAGGTTGTATCACATGTGAAGGGATAGTAATTGTCTCTAGTAATTGTTGCTTAGCTCGAGCGACGTCACAAGCCACCTTCTAGACTTCAAGGCAATGTCACGATGTATGTAGATCGTGGGTACAGCTGGAAGGTTAGGTTGTTCCTAGGTCTTAGTCTATAAGTCATAAGTCAGGTATTATTAGTAACGGGTTTAGCTTAATGCCTGTGTTTATGTTATGGGCTTTGTGTGTGAGGATCATTGTTACAATTGTCATACTTGATTTCAAATAATATCTGCTCATAATTGCTAGAGGTTAATCAGATTAATTTTGGTATTGCCCAAACCTCATTTTTTGGCTCAGAATTTTGTCTCCAAAGCGTCAACAGTTCGAAAAAAAGCGTTAGCTTGAGGATCTACAACGATGCTGACCACCGGGTACCGAATATCCAGCTAGGCTTCCGGTCAGAGTAACAACGTAAAGTAACGAACTTATATACTAGTAAACAAGAATTTATGTGTATACTACCACTAAGAACCCGACCACTAAAATTAAGCTCTAATTTCGGGATTTACAAGATAAAATCGACTCCTTCTATTGTTGAAGTTTGTTAAAATGTAGCTTAGGTTACCCGGACCATAAGAACGAATCGATTGTCACTTTATTCATCAAAATCGCATGCATAGTTTTGGCGCTACAGAGGATCATTCTAAAATACAAACATTCATTCATACATAAACTCATAACCTTTTGGCTTCGCCGTAGTCGGGTAAAAAACAAATCCAATTGGGACAAAACAAACCATCAGGGATTTTTAAAGGAGACAAAAACTGCACCTAAGAAACAAAAGAAGTCAATTAAATATTTTGAGAGACCACAGAAATCAAGAGAATATATCCAAGAACGTATATTTTCTAAAATAAAATTGTGGGACATTTAGTTTACACGGTAAGTGTGCAATTACCTTTAGTCCATTTATAATACCAGCATGAGGTTAAAGTATATCATGCAGCCAGTTGACCTACCCTGTCAGCTGTCGATCTGTGATTGGTCAATTAATTACAAGCGGTCATTTCATTGGCCAACGCAGGCGGGGGGAGACTTAGCCATCAATCTGAATGAAGGTTGAATGACATTTATGTGTAGTAGGTACAGATAAGATAAAAGTTTCTGTGAATTGGAATCAAGTAAACGATTAAAGAGCTATATTTTTAATAATTGCACCTACTGGGCTCAACATGTTGTATACAGTAGAGAAGAGAAGAGGTAGAGGAAGGCAAAAGAAAAGATGGATAGATTGTGTGAGTGAATCATATTATTATGGCAGAGAGAGGAGTAAATGATGCCGTGACGTCTGACAGGGGAGAATGAAAGAAGACAACGTGTTGCGCCGACCCCAAGTAGAATGGGACAAGGGCAGGGAGATGTTGATGGCCCAACTCCATAGATATATATATATTTAACTCAATGCCCAACTCAATATAAATAATCAAATCAAAGTATCTATCGTCAACACGAAAAGAGAAAGAAGATGGACAATCTCTGATTGCGGCTTTACTGTGGTTGTAAGCAGTGTTAAAAATAGTGAATTAAAAAACAATACACTCTTTATTTTTGACATAGTAAAGTAAAAGATCACAGGAAATAAGCCAGATTTAATGACAATCTTCACTAGATGACTTTATGACACAAGTAGAGAGCTCAGTAGCAATTTGAGCGGCCTATGTATAACTTTAACTAGTACTGGTCAAATAGATGAAATTAATACTGATCGCTGACAATCATTATCATATTTTACAGAGAAATGAAAATATACCATGAAGAAAGTTTGTGTCAGTATGAATGTGGATTAGATAAAGGCAGAGGAAGATCAAAGAAACAATCGATGGACTGTATAAAAGATGACGTAGTTAGAATGGGGATTACTATATGAGAAAAAACTTTTGGAAGAAGAGATAGGCCTGCTGTGAAATAAATTGAGATAAGCGTAGGTGAATTTACATAAGTCTCTCACAAATGAAGAACATTCAGAAATAACTTGTCTTAAACATCATTGAAGAAGCTGATCAGCCAAGAAATACGAACAACTTTTCAATCGCCAAGGTGTGAATACCAATCATTCATCCACCCAACCATTGCCCAACTGAGATCGATCGCTCAGTAGCCGTTTAGCCAGCAGCGTATGTTAACTGGTGAAATATTACACTTGATACCATCGGCGACTTTCCAAAGCAATTATATTTGTGATACGAGCGACGTACAGCGCAGGCGCGGCGGCCATTTGTCAAAATAGCCATTCATATGGTAATGACGTGTGCTGATTGATCATCTTGCGCAACTGATCTAGTTTGTAATCTTTTGTGTGTTGTAATTCTGTAAAGGTTTTTGCAAGGTGTGTTGGTGCTCCTAGTTTTGTTGCAAATTCTTTTCTGATTCCGGTTTGACTCGAAGACCATTAGACTTGGTTGACATAGCAGTCACTAGCTGATTGTTTACTTGCTTAGTCAAGCAAGCTTGGTGGTTAAAGCTATGCCAGTGCTATCCTTGATAAAGCAGTGATTAGGGGAGGTATTATAAGAGTGGATTGACATCTCGCGTTGCCATCACCTGTAAATTTAAAGACATCCATTTTACTCATAATACCTACAATTTTAACGCTACATCTAAAGAATAACGGCAAACGCTTCATTGCTTCCGAATTGGCTTTCCACTTTGCCCCAAGTACAGTATAAATGCTTGATTGAAGAAAGAGAACAGTAGCCTACAAGAAGAATGAGAAGCAAAAAGATCATTTAATTCCCATGAAAACAGCCAGCTACATAAATTAAGTCATTTATTATGCAGTAACGTGTAACTCGGTTCTAAGTGGAGCCAATATATCTAATTGTTAACTAGGAACATTGTAGGGGACTGCTAACGAGACCATAACTTAGTGCGAACATTAGTTGCACTTCAAGCAACTAAGTATAAAACCTCCTTTTTAACAAGATTGTTGCAGAAAACTGTCAAATTTTTCCAATCAACCTTGAAACCTAACGCTAGAGCGATAAAGTTGAAAATCTTTTAAAGAAATTTGGCAGATTGTCGTAGCTTGATGTGCTAGCGTCTGTACACCGATTAAACACGATATTTTAAGAGATTTTGAGAGACAAACTTTTACAAAGAGTTTATGACGTAATTTTATTACATCCTTTGACGATTTGAGCGGTACTCCTAGTACTTTCTGGTTCAAATTCTAAATTGAATTCTTTAGGCACAAACGTTAGTGTACCAGAGAGAGAGAGACAAAAATTGCAACATCAACAAGGAGTTTCCTTGAACCTTTGTGAGCTGACTGTATCGATTCAATGTTGTCGAAACGGGACTCAATGCATGAAGATGAAAATTCGAAAAGAATTTAAATTTAGAATTGTGGTACACCATTGTGTAGACTAAACTGCCAGCTATTTACTGGCGTATTTTTTTTTAATATCAGTCCTCTTTTTTATGAAAATGCCGCCTAACTAAATAGCACTTGCACTACAACTGTTTAGTTTTTTTAATGATTACGAAAAGGCACTTTACATTTTTTTAGCACGTCCTTTGTTCAGTTGTCATGGAATTGAGAAAGTTACAAATTGGGATGTAGTCGTTGATAAACCACAAAATAAAAGCGAAAGCGAATCTGGGGAGAGAAACTAGTATCAATAAAACCGAGTATCACGTGAAATTATTTACTTCATAACATAACAGTCGCAGTTTAAGTTCATAAAAATTAACACACTCTTAAATTGCAAATAGTTTCGATTTTTTTTGTTAAAGACCTCAATCTGCCAATTTAGAAAATGTGAAACACACAACTTTGCTCTTTAAAAACTAAGTGAACACTCTTAATAAGTCGCTAAAAGGTCGCAATTCCTATAAACACTTTTGGATCTTCTAATAAATTATTTGATTACTTAAATTAAGTTTACACTTGGCTAGTTGGTAAACCGAACTAATGTCATGGGATTACAGAATAAATTCGCGTGTATATTTGTTCATAGACAGCAATGGGTAAAGTTGTATCATCAAAAGCACAGAATTACGAAAAAACCAGAACAGTGCTATTGAAATAAAATTTTATGACACACATACATGTAACAAGGTACATCTGTGTAATCCGTGTATGTGTATTGTGGCCAGAGAAATAGCGTTTTTTGGAGAACAGTTTTTCCTAAATCCTTTTGTCATAGCAGTTTTTTTATTTAATATTTGCTTCTTTTTATTTGTATCTTCTTTGACTTATCAATGTTATTTCTAAGCAGTTTTTTGACGTAACTAACTTTTGACTTCAATTTTTTTACTTGATTTTTTCACATTGCAGTTGTTAGACTTTACTAATTTGTAAACTTTAACGCATGTCGTAAGTCCATTAACGATTTTTAAAAGTGGTTATTAATGCCTACTGCTCGGCTATGACTGAAGATTGCTTATTTTATCTTTAAGCAATGTTAATTCTTAATATAAAGACCATAAGTATAAGTAGCTCATGTGACTAAAAGAGTGATGGACATGAATGTTGATGGATGGAAAGGGAGAGGAAGGCCAAAGAAAAGATGGATGGATCGTGTGAGGAAAGATATGAAACAGAAAGGAGTAAATGATGCCGGGACGTCTGACAGGGGAGAGTGGAAGAAGACAACGTGTTGCACCGACCACAAGTAGAATGGGACAAGGGCAGCAAGAAGATAGTAGCTCATCATAGTTCGTACAAGGTGGAAGCACCTCCAACCAAAACAAATCCTTAAACAGCATTAGTTATGTCACGGAAGCTAGTTTTATTAATATTTACCGTACACGATATTAATATTAAGCAAATTTTATTTATTTACACACTGAGGACGCTTGCGGTCAGAATGATTGCTTAATAAACCGGACAGTGCTTGACATTGAGGCGTCTACAAACAAACTGACAGGCCCTTATTTAATTACAATGACATAAGTACTTATCTAATTTGAAAACGTTTAAGTGGACTTCAAACGCCCTTTAGGAGAACAGTTGCCTTTGCTGGTTATAAGTAATCAGCAGAAAATCGGTGCGGTAGGCCGCTTCAGCCGCTTGTTAGTAATAATAAACCATTATAAACTGGTTTCTTATTCTATTGGAAGTTCTTACCATGCTAGGTCAGTGTAACTTTTGCCACAAAAAAAAACATAACTCTTTTTTTTTACTTTGCCGTAGTCGCTCACACTTTGAAATTCTAGCATTTACTCGTTCAATTTTATAGTGTGCTTATTCTTCAGAGAGGTTCAAAGTGAACTTGACAGAGGAGGACTAAACTTGTAGATATTTAAATAACAAGAAACTCTAGCATACTGTCTACTGAAGTCTCTAATGTTCCCACTGCCGATCACAGCCCCTATCTATAAGACGAAATGGCAAAAAAAAGTTGGGTCTCTGACATGCTGGTTTCCTCACAATGTTGTAACACAAATATTAGCCGTGTAAAATCACAATCGCGAATTTCACAGCCACACAATAGATCCTCGATCCTCACTTGCGAAGCTTTCAAACTCCAAAACTGTGAGGCCACGCGTCACGACTGTGCGTGCAAAATGTGCGATTCGTACTCTAACGAGCTTTTAATTTGTGTGTAATGATGTTGCGAAAATTGATACAGAAGATCAACTAAGGTGTAGAGGTATAGACCACAATAAATAGAACAGCCAGGGTCGATTTTCAAGATTAAACCGCGTTTGCTAAGGTCGATCTGTGAATAGGTGACCACCCATTTCACACCGAGTATCCTGCGTGCCTCGCATAGTGCTAACCCGTTGGTCCCGGTTGTCATTTGCAGACAGTCTTTACAGGTGTAGTCAGTGGCGCAAAAGTCTGACAACCAATCTTACCAAGGGGTACCATATTATCCAGTACTAACTAGGTTGTGAGGGTCAGATAAACAGTCGCTCTGTGTAAAATACTGTTATTCAACAGCATCCGGATTCCGGTTAGACTGGAAGTTGACCCAAACATAGTTGAGAAAAAGCTACTTCTTGGTGACTTCAATCTCCCCTGGTAGAAAGCGATGAATTAAGAAGATGACACTCTTGCTTTGAAAGCGAATGCGGTCTAGGTTGAAGGGATCATAGATGCTGGCAGAGACTTCTATACTGAATGGAAAGAAAATTAGGACATAGAATAGCTAATTCTAGTGCCAATCATAAATGTATCCTCTGGGGACATCTACCTAGTTAACAATACTACTGACTAGGAGATTACTCACTTTCATTTTTTGGCTTATGGTTTTATCACTGCTGTGTGAGTGATGTATGGATACACTGTATGGATCTACTGTATGGATCGGAATGCTGGGCTGTGAAGAAGATGGATGAAAAAAGATTGCATGTAGCGGAGATGAGAATGTTGAGGTGGATGTGTGGTGTCACAAGAATGGATAAAATAAGGAATGAGTATATTAGAGGCAATTTGAAAGTTGCGCCAGTTACAGAAAAGTTGAAAGAGAATCGACTGTCTTGGTGTGGGCATGTGATGAGGAGGGAAGAATCGCATGCATGTATGGGAAAGGAAGAACAAAGAAACGATGGATGAATTGTGTTAGGAATGATATGAAGGAAAAAGGTGTAAATGATTGTTTGACGGTTAACAGAGGAGAATGGAAGAAAAAAACGTGTTGCGACGACCCCAAGTAACATGGGAGGGAAGATGATGGTTTTATCACTGCTGGATTCTAAATTATTCACACGCTATTAAGTACCATCGCTTATAATGTATTGTGTAATGATACATATATGACTGTATTGGTAAAAGTTTTAAAGTTAATCACGATTTCGGATGTTATTTAAGGAAAAAAAGAGTTGAAGCATAATATTTAGTTCGAGATCTCTAAAAATTCTTGTCATGTACCTTCTTTTCCCCTCATTTTATGACCACGGCTGTCACCGACTTCAACCCTTTTTTTTATTTGGTTTTCTCCCAAAAATGTCCCAGAAAAGCCTCTAGGTTGTCACCCCAGCTTGGGTCACTAACTGTTTGTAATTTTCGTGGTAAGTAAACCTTCTGTATTTAAAGCCAAACTATTAATATAGCAGCCTTGCGCGATATACGATGAGCAAAACGAAGGTTGAATAAAACAGTATTGCTGTTGAGCAAACTTGTCTTAATGTGTGAGTTCACTTAAAGTTACCCAATGGCTGCCTTTAATTTTAATTCAATTACGAAGTATTCTTTTTTATGTGTTTTTTTTTATTAGGTAGGTAGCTATTGATTTCTTTGAACTTACTGATTGAAGTTTGCGTAATGAATTGATAATTGAATTTCGTTGTAATAGGAGCGTATGATTTGGTGACTCATAATAAATTCATCATGAATGATGATTGGTGTTGATTCTTAGAACAAGGATTTTACTGAGTTATGTTTTTTGTTCAAATAATCGGCTGCAGGAAGAGACGGTTACACTTGACGGTAA
The DNA here is from genome assembly GCA_941918905.2 of Xestia sexstrigata. Taxonomy (NCBI): domain Eukaryota; kingdom Metazoa; phylum Arthropoda; class Insecta; order Lepidoptera; family Noctuidae; genus Xestia; species Xestia sexstrigata. The sequence continues at coordinate 16,845,800 of OW799224.2, forward strand.
AAAAATACCGCAAAGGAATTCAGAATACCTAAGTTTAAGCAATAACCTCCTTTTTTTTAAGTCTCAAAACAATATTGGTTGTTCATAACTCCTTCCGTCTCTTAAGTTTATACAGTAAGCACATAAGTAACAAATGCAATTTCAGTGTGATTTAGTTAGGTTTAAAGAAACTTTATTCTCAATAAAGACAAATGTCACTTGAGAACAATACTAGAATTTAAAATTACATAAAGTTCGTCGCCTGTCGCCATCAGTTACAAACTAGAGTGCAGTCTAGTTTTAGCGTTCATAATATACTGACTTAGTTGAGTTTTGAATGCATTGAAAGAGTGCAGATTTCTTATACTAAAGGGTATTCTATTAAAAAGCTGTGCTCCTTCAAAAGTAAGCATTTTTTTGCCGTAGTTAGTTCTAGTTTTGGGTAAAACTACCAAGCTAGCTCGCCGTGTGCTACGTTGACTGACTTGTTTATATTGCGTAAGTGTTATGTTCGTGTGAATAGTTTTGGTAAGAATTTTTTTGATGATAATACATGTGTGGTAAATATATAGTTGTTTGATATTCATTATTTTTGTGTCTATAAAAATTTTACTGGTTGATGTTAAATATGGATAGTTAAATAGTATTTTTATGAGTTTAGTTCATGTTACAGTAAGCTACACAAGTTAGTAGGCAATAAAATGTTGACCTTAAGTTGACCTAACGTAGAAAAGAATTCAATAGAACAAGAAGCCAGCATAATACTGCTTCTGTTACTCTAAAAAAAAAACAAATGAAACTCACCTCATCCTGAAATGTCCGATGTAAACTCTCTTTCGTATACTTCTGGTCTCCTTGTTTCAAGATGGCGGAGCATTGCTTCAATAGCGCCAACCTCGTCCTTTCCTTAGCACACTCCACCTCCATTATGGACGGCCGGTGGCCCGTACGTGGCACACCCAGGCAATTCCCATCATATTGCCCGTTGATCGCTGACAAATGGACGGCAAATTGCCCGTTGAATTGCCCATTTTTTTCCAGATGCGACGTTCCATTTTCGTCTTTTTTATCCAAATCGATTGTATCCAAATTGGTTGTAATTTCTGGCGTTTTACCGTTCGATGCCATATCTGTTTTTTATTGAGTCTGTGGCATTTACATTTTTGACGGTTTTGTTTTTTGCACTTCACTTTTTTTATTTATTTGTGCTTTTGTTTGCGACCGTTGTTCTATAAAGAAAATTAGTTATGTGACATTGTTATGGTGGAAGTACCTTCATATACAGTGTTCAGCACATTACATAAATAATTAACGAATGAAATCCTTTTTGTTCCATCTCCTTCTCCATAATTGGTTAAGGGGAAAATAATATTTGCATAACTATAGTTTATTAATACAAATAAACAATTAGTATTTTCCCATATAACGAAATAATGCGGTTTGCGGAAACTCAGACCTAATTTAATACATAAACATAATAGTATCAATACTAAAGGTGAGTCCATACTACATTCTGCTTTTGCATGCATTTTAATTGAGTTAAACCTATACGAACAAATGCAGACGCAGCTTTAATAAGGACACGTCTAATGCTCCATTGAAACACTTCACGGCCCTCTGCAGCCGGTCCACAAAATGTCTGTACACATTCTATACAGTTCCAGTATAACATGGCCTCGCTTTTTATAGACTTCCCGTACAGTGAGAGAGCCGCATAAACTGGTATTTTAAAGGTTGATTGGTCGCCGTGCGTGCCAGTTGGGCTGTTCAGAACATGCTCGCAACGGAATCTTTGTAACATTTCGATCGCTCGTAATCGAATGCTCGGAAGTCGCGATGTGGACAATCCTTTACTATTATACTGTCTAGGATAGGTCAATGTGTACGTGACGGGTAGCATGATACAGATTTTATTAATATCTAACTTTTGATGAGGAATCTAAACAAAAAGTTAATGTCTATCTTAGTGCTTATTAAATTATTGTTGTTTTTATGGACACGGCTTCTCCCGCATGAAGTTCGGTAACTGTCCCACGGGATCATACTCGAGGGATAAAAAGTATCCTGTATCTTAATCCATCAGGTTATATCGTAAAGCTGGAGCCCTGAGACAGCAAGACAACGTCGCGGCGACCGACGGCGGCGTTTTTGTGAATCAATGAATATCGACAAAGATAAAACGCATCAAAGCTCGGGAGTAATTTCATTCATTGAATAGTATGGGAATCGTGAAGGTATTTAAAGTTGAGTTTTATCACTAAAATTTGTATTTCAGAAAAACTAAAAAGGTGGATCTGGTTTGACCCAACTTTGTTCCCAGGTATGGTCTAGAACAAAAAATGATCGCACTAACGGGGAGAACAAGTGAGTTTCGGCTTCGTTAAGGGTATAATATTTCACCCATTAGAACTGTTATAAGCAGGAAGCACCCATTAGAACTGTTACAACAGGAAGTTCTTAGTTATCTATTACATAGTATTACCATGGCTATATTAACAAATCTTTGCAAACGCCCAGCCTGGGCTTGACGCATCGTAGCCTGAGGGCACAACGCAAACTAGCATGGCTCATTTCTCATCAATAATTGACACAGTACGCTCTATTACATGATCACCTGTCCATGTAGGTATGTATGTTACATTATAATTCGCAAGTCAATCGATTAATCTTTGGCCCCGTTCACGACTTGCAACTGAGATGCGACTTGTGATCCGACTATGATACGACTGCGATGAGACTGTGATGAGACTTGCGACGCGACTGAGATGTGAGTTGTGATGCTACGCTACTTTAATGAGACTTGCGACGCAACTGTGATGTGATTTGTGATGCTACTGTAATGAGACTTGCAACGCGACTGTGATGTGATTTGTGATGTGAATTGTGATGCTACTGTAATGAGATTTGCGACGCGACTGTGATGTGATTTGTGATGTGAATTGTGATGCGACTGTAATGGGACTTGCGACGCGACTTGCAATGCGACTGTGATGTGAATTGCGACGCTACAAATGACACGCGGAGGAAACTCAATGTGTTGTAGTAGATGTTCACCCATCCACAGACCGATCTCGGCAAGCGTGGTTTAACCTTAAAGATCTACCTGTGCGACTGTTATTATTAGCCACGAGCAGGTCCGTGTAGGTATGTATGTAACATTATAATTCGCAAGTAAATCGATTAATCTTGGCCCGCTAAATAAATAAATGTGCCAGCCCACCTGATTGTCCGATTCACTCTCACAATCGTATCGTATACATCTGTGATTGATTCCACACCGTGCGAGTGGGCACTAATTGAATTAAGTCTTTTTGTTGGTTTTGTTGAGTGGGTTCCGTAGTCAAATAAGTGATAGTTTAACAGTATTTCATTTTATAGTGAATATTTTAACAGTATGCCTGTCAAATATCTGAAAATAAGTCATTGTTTACTTATACAGTAGGTAGGTACCCGTACTCCAATTTTGTAAAACACTACTTTATCACAATCTGGAAGATTTTGAAAGAATATCATTTTGTTTCCGAAAAATCCTCTACTTGACAAAGTAAGTCATGCAATGATAGTTAAAGCGAACGCCATTGGCAATTACCCCGGCGAGTATCAAAATAAACGAATTTAGAAAAAGTTTGTCACTTAAATGTCACATGAATAAAAGAGACAACGTTCTACAATGCCGATTATTTCAAAAACTTATATGACATTAATAAACCGATTACCACTATATCTTCGGGAACCCCGGATTCACTTCGTTTTGTAAAACTATTATTGAAACTATTGAAAGTGAACACATTAATATAAGTAGGTAATATTTATGACAATCACCGCGGAACCCCAATCGCACGTGCAGTCGTCAAGCTGTAATAAATTTAAATTAATCAACTTTGCGAATTGAGTGAAAGTGCAGCCACTCCCTACGTTTCATGTTATTTCTGTATCATGTGTGTACTAGTTTTTTTAATAGTTACGTTGGTAATTTTTGGTATTATTATTTACCACATTTATTGCCAAACCAAAATGCTGAACTTACCTATATGGTCAAAATAAAAATAAAACGAAAAAATATAAATAACAAAAAAAATGAATAATAAAAAATAATAATTTGTCATTGCCATTGTCATTTTTGTATTTTTTTTGCGGTTGATACATATAGACCTATGGACTGTGGTGATGATATCGGACTGTTGGTCTACTATAGGTATACCTGGCCTGGCCTCACCCTTCGTGGAAGTACAAATACAAATAATACAAGCAAAACAAATAAATAAAAATAAAAAAATGTAGAAGTGTGATGGTATGTTTATATAAATCCATTTTATCTGAATGGCACGCCAACGTAAACTGGGTGGATTGTGTGAAAGACAATATGACGTTGTAAGCCAACTATTATCGCTACAATAGTCAAAAGATGTACTGTCTTAAACTTACAGCTGTACAAATGTTTCAACAGCGCCGTCACGTCAACGTCATTCGAGCGCGCAGTGGTCCTTGCAGCTTTGTATCTAACAAAGGTTTGATTCTAGTTATGCATAGAAAATTGGCAACTGTCCCAAAAGTGAAAGTAAAAGATTTACTAATAAAAGGTAAAACATACAAAGAAACTAAAACGAGGAAGTCTTGAAATTTTACTGCTCAAAAACGAAATTTCCATACACTTACGAAGAACCCAAAATATTTACATAATTAGTAACATAGTGTTTCCAAAAAAAAATGTTTGATAGTAAATTGTTACGAAACTTTCGAGTTTATAACGGACACAATAAATTATTTGAACATTTTAGCCTATTAGATTTCTATCACATAAGATACGAGTACTAGCTGATGCCCAAGACTTCGTAAACACTTCGTTTGCAATTTAGGATAGAAAGTTTAGCCTACACTTCTTCTCTTCTTCTCCAGTTCCCATGATACCTATCGATCAAATCTAATAATAATCAGTTCAGTGATTAAGGCGTGAAAGACCGACATTCTTGCGCATTATAATATTAGTATAGTCATTCTATCGATAGACACATCCCATCACTATTTCGCGACACTGAACTCGCCTCGTTGCGCGCTTGACGTAAGCTTTGGCGCGTAATTTGTCAGCCAGCTGTCACTGTCACTCTGACAGCTGAGGCGACAGAGTTAATTACTTGATTTGCTTAATCCTTTCGCTTGCTTACACTAACGAGATGAGCAGTGAAAGTGGGTAGGATGTGGGCTTTGTTTCCTGTGCTCGATTTGAGAGATTAGGCTTGTATAAACCGGTCTCATTTTTATTGCGGTTGTAAGGATTATCAGAGCTAACGAAGACGTCACTCCTTTCACGGTTATTTTTTTAGCCGTGCCAATGGCATTCTTTACTGAGTGGGCCCTGAAGTTAGCTACGAGTTTGGCGCTACCACAGGCGCCCGCTTATCCTGTAGCAAGCTGTTATCAGGTGGCCTACCATGATGTCTTAAGGCAGGATTGTTTTAATTTTATTCCAGTGTGGGAAATAAATGGTTCTAGACGTCCTCTATAGCTCCGTCTTTTACCCACACTGGCACAAGATTAAAACGATCCTGCTTTAAGACGTCATGGTAGGCCACCTGGGCTCGTAGGATTGTGTTCCATTATTGTTTGTGGAACAACAAAGTAATCTTTATTACAGTTGCAACAAGATTGCTAGTCAGTTGCTTCTTGGATTAATTTAAGGTAAATAACTTTGAAACTTTCTGAATTTGAATAAGTCACAGCTTTTAATAAAACTTTGTAGGCAACGAATTTAAACATTATTGAGGAATCCTAAAAAATGTAGTTTCATAATACAAAATTATATTCCTTTGTAAAATCAGCTTCCCAAGACTTATCAGAACAACACTTCACAGGTTAAGAGGTGTTTCAACAAAGCGTAGGTATGTTTGTTTATGTAAAGCAGCAGAGAATATTTGATGATTTGATGTTCTATTCGGATAGTTCAATTTCTGATCATGGTTACTATACTGTTGGAACAAAAAAAACTTCTCATCTTCTTTAAAATAGTAATTACATAACATAACATCACGCCTTGTCATCCCCGAAGGATTGGGCAGAGCTGTAGTTACCTAACAAGTACACCCACATTTGTTCAGTTATGTTTAAGTCTCATGTAGGGGTCAACAGGCCAAAAATTCAGACTCCATGGCTGCTACTGAGAAATTCCTGATGGTAAAACCCAATAGCACGAATACGATACGATAGCGAGAAGTTCTGCGTCCCAGCAGTGGGAAGGTTATGGTCTAATATACTAAAGTAAATTGATTGAATCCAAGTACACAATGGAATTATGATGAATCTAAGAGGAATCACATCAATAACAATAATCATTTAACATTATATTATTTTACTGAACAAGTCTTCGCGACGTTCCCTATGTGGGTTTTTTTAATTCTCGTTATGGTAATTTTATTTAAATGTTGACAAATCACGGACGGATGACACCGTGGTGTTAACTTTAGTTTACAAGCTCAGGTTAATCTTTTAATTGTAATCATTCAATTATTATTTTATCTATTTACTAGCTTCTTCTTTGATTTTGCACGTGTGAAGTTAATTGTTTTTAATATAAAACATGTACTATGTTATTCGAACTGTAGCTTTAAATAACAGTAAATATGAAGGGTGTAAAACACCTCTTAACGAAGCCGAAACACACTTGTTTTCCTCGTCATTGCGATCATTTTTTTGTTCTACACCATACCTGGGAACCTTCTAGTTACGGAGATATTGGGGGTCAAAGTTCCAACTTTTTGTCAAGTTTTTTTTTTTATACAAGTTCTTAATGTAAGATTTTTACTTTAAACACTTCCACGACCCCCGTACTATTCAATCCATCCATCAGCACAATGTTTTGAGTGCGTTACATTGAGTTCTACCACAAAACATGATTTTTCACCCCAAAAAAAAAAGTCGTTTCCCAGCAATAATTTTTGCGTAAAGTTACTTAGTTTGATGTACAGAATGCTTGGTTGAGGGCTTCGTGACGAGGTCTTTTACACCCTGTAAGTACAATTTAATTACCTTTTTCTTAATAATATCATACTGTGGTCCAGAGATTAGCTATCATTGAAATCAAATATTGCCAATTTTATCTGTAAAAGCTCCCAAAGAATTGTCAAAATACCTAAAACCTAACTGTATGATGTACAGAATGCTTGGTTGACGGCTTCGTGATGAGGTCTTTTACACCCTGTATATGATATCGGATGAGAGATTTACAAATTACTTCCAACATTCCAATTTATATATATTATTATAATATAGATATTATTATTATTATTTATTTATTTTTTTATTATTATATTATTATATATTATTATTATATTATTATTTTTTTATAATTATTTTTTTTTATTATATTCCAAAACTATATAAAAAATTACGTTTTTTGTTAAATATTTAAGTATTAATTACCCTTTATTTCCTTGATGTATTTATTTATTAACTACACTTACAACTTTAAATCTTTTTAAAACTAACATTAGTGTAAACGTATGAAATTGTAAACAACAATGTGTTTCATTCAAATTAATGACATAATCGATAATTTATACTTATAATCAGTTTCTTTAAGTCTGGCTATTACGTTTATTTTGAAATGATAGTGATTGATGCGCAGACAATTGGTATACAATTAACTTTATTACATTTCAAGCTTCTTCGTAATTGTTATGACAAGCATTGCAATGCTTTGCGAACAGTAATGTTAAAATAATATTATGATGATTTGAATGGTTAATATTAAAAATGGGAATTAGATTTCCATTCATCCGGAGTTTGTTTGGCTGGCTTAGTCATTTGCCCTAAAATGTTTTTTTTTTTTTATTAATTTCTGACAAAATAAGGATTTCAAAGTTAAAGTGTCCGGATTCTTTTGCAAAAGTCCTGCTTTTTGTAAGGACTTTTCGAAATTTGAATGTAATCTAAACGTAATGCAACAGTTGTACGGGCTGATTTAATTTGAATAAATCTTCAGTTAATATTAGACCCTTGATTAGAGTTTACGGTGTAATCCACTTCCAAACTCATACTCGTAGGAAATAGCCAAAAAAATTGGTTAAAATGTTTATTATTTATGTAGATTTTTACTTTTATTATTTTGTTTAAACTAGTTTGACTTATTATGTAGTATTAAGCATTAATTATTGTTTCTTTGGTTGATGTGATACTTAGTTGTATATTAGTATAATGTAGGTCCACTATCAGTTCATACAGATCATCTTCTCATCTAATTGTTGCATAAAACATACAGTTTGTTTGTTTACATAATAGGAACTTGCGCTTAGACGCTAGTTACATAAATAAATTAAACTAATGCTTTTAAATTATAAAATTTAATTATTTAAATTTTAAAATTTGATATTCTTACATTTATATATTTATTATAATACCTGTACTATAGTAAGTATACCTATATACTTGTATATTGCCTACAATATACAAGTAATTGGAACGTGTCAGGTAACGATTATCCATTAGACCTGAGCACGAAGTGGATACACAAATACCATTTGTCAAAATATGCCTGAAGGGACAAATGCAATAAGTTACCAGCATAATTAAATTTTCATTGCTGGGAACTAAAAGTAAGGCTAATCTCTAATCGTCATGTAAAACATCGATATTATTGAGAAGTCACAACGGAACATACCTATGATAAATACTTACAATTATACTTCAACTAATTTTCATAAGGTAAAAGTTATGTTTTACTGATCAAATAAAGTTATAGTCATTTAAAAAAAAACGCTTAGGGCCTTGTTGAAGATTTAAACTTATGTATACATAATTAGGATGTTTTTGTTCATTTATGTGTGTGTAAATTAACTAAATGAAAAATTACCTAATCGAAATATTTGGTTTTCAAAGCACGAAAATCTATAAAGCAATTTGTAATAAATAACTTTTTACAAAGTACCAAAAAGGATATATTATTATGCTAACGTATCTTCAAAGTAACAACAGTCCAGTGGCTAAGGGGTCAGACTACCAGATGTAGGAGAAACGAATTCGAAATACAGCTGTGATACAAATCGGACTAGGCGCTATAAATACATAACCTTTATAGCGCAAAAGTTCGAATTACGAAAAGATGAAGAAAAAGAAAGAAAAAAAAGAAGCTAGAATATTAAAGATTACTCAAGAAACATTTTCATTAGCTCATCAGCGCTTTTCAGCTATGAAAAACCAAATTTACTCCACATTTACTCCATTGGTTGTAAAAGCTAGGTATGTTGGTCTCAATCAAGCCAACTTTTCAGAGCTTAAAAGTTGATATTTGTCTAATGTTTACTGATAAAATCGCTTATCTACTAAGTAGGCCAGTCACTTAAAAAAAAATCGTATCGATTAACGAAAACAATCTTAAGATTTTCGTAACCAGATCACCAAAAACACCATAATCCCACGTAAAATGCCTTAACAACGCCACAATAACTGAGTTTCCTTATAAAACACCAAAAACAGGTACACTTTAAATTTCACCACAAGATTAACATACAAAAAAAAACTCGTATTACCATAAAAAAACAAAACACTATCGATAAAAATTCACACTCGATTATTGAATTATTTATGTATTTCCCATCACTACGCAAGATATCCCGTTTTTTGAAAATTATCACCCGATTTTTTTATCGTTCACTATCACTTTTTAACACTTGCGTGATCTAAGTGTTGATAGATCGTGCGCGCGCGCAACTGGCGTGGTGTCACACTACTGAGGGGTTAGACCGCGCATCTAAACGAGGCTCCAGCTTGAGACTTTGAAAGCTCTCTTTTGATTCGACGATTTAAAAATTCAGAGTAAAATTTTGGGATCGAAATTTCGACTCAATCGCGAGTCTGCCAGTGTTGAGTAACTGCCAAGATTATCCTTATCGTAATATATTGAATTGTGCTTTACATTGAGTCCTACCATAAACCATGATTTTAAACCCAATAAAAAGTCATTTCCCAGTAACATTTTTTTCGTAGACTACTTAGTTTGATGTACATAATGCTTGGTTGACGGTATCGCGGATGTCCGTTTACTTACAACTTGGATAGTAGCAACAATATTGTACCCTTACAGAACCGTTTTGATGAAATTTGTATGGGACCAATCGGGAAGTATCCTTTCACATAAAAATATTTTTTCAAATCGGTTCATAAATGATGGAAGTAACAAACATAAAAAAAGAAAATAAAAAATGAGAGTAAGATTTCTTGTGATAAAATGTTGGCTCACGACTGAGTCGTCTGAAAGTTGGACCATTCCCTGTCCAGAGACCATGATTTATGGCGAATGCTTTGTGCGCAGTGAAAGTGTTAATTTTAGAGAAGGTATGCCAAATTTAATTGTCCTTTTTTAAACCGGGCGTGACGTTTTTAAAGGTTTTTATATGTGAACATGACAATTGTTTTTAGGGTTCCGTACCACAGTCAGCGAAACCGGAACCCCTATACTTATAGGATCACTTTTTTGTCTCTCTGTCCGTCTGGCAAGATCGTTTTTCTCAGGAACGCGTTGAGGTATCAAGCTAAAATTACCAAATGCTCAGGTCTGCTAGCCCAGCAGCAGCAAAAAAAAAATTGTAAGTCAACGGGATCAAAAGGAAAAAAAAACAAAATATGCGACATAAACGGTCATTACGGACGGTATTTTGGAATTTCGCAAGGGAATTAAAACCTATAGGGTACTTTCTGTTGACTTAGAATCATAAAATTTGGCAAGAAGCAATGTTTTATAGCACATTTAAGTAACGTAAATAATCTGAAAGCCGTATATATATACAGTTAAATAACAAAATATCTACAAGTTTATACGGAACCAGCGGTGCGCGAGTCCAACTAGCACTTGGCCGGTTTTCTTTATATAAAACCAAATATTTAATCTGCACAAAGCATTGCGGATTCGTATTAAAAACTTAAAGCTGCCCTACGCTAACGCCCTGATCATACAAATACCCTTGCGAAAATCAAACCACAACACCTAGCACCAAAGCCCAATCACTGAGCTACTGCGCTTACTAAGACATTTTGACGTCATTACCGCAGACCTCTAAGTCGTCAATCATCATCATGCTCATGGCCTTATCCCAATTTATTTGGGTCTATTACTCATTATCTCATTAGACACCTCCTTTCGTGCCAAAATCATCCTTTACACAGTCCATCCATCGTTTCTTTAATTCTCCTCTACTCTTAGACCCATCCACATTCATACTTAAAACTTTCCTCACGACATTTTCCTCACTCGTCCGCATTACATGGATCATGACAACCGATTACCACAGACCTATGTATAAGTATTAACATAAATATGTTTATAACAGTTATCTTATACTGTGCTATAGTGGTCTAGAGTAGCGATGAATAGGTATCGAGTGACGACAAAGATGAATAAATTCTTTTGAATACTTGACTCATTGAGTCGGGGCAAGTCTCCGAATATACTTTCACTTTAGTTTGAGCCTACAAGCTTCTGCCAGAATAAACATGGAAGCCACACACTTCCAAGTGAATTCGTATAATTTTAAAGTAGTTTGAATTGTTATTAAAATGTTCACTATTTATAGTTTTTTCACTGACTGCCTGACTTGGTACATCGTTCTCACATAATGTACCATCTTATTACTCGTATGAATGATGTAATCAAGGTTTTTAAAAAAAAAAATGATTTAAAAGAGTAGGTATCCATGGAGTTTCTTGGCTGTTCTTATACATAGAGATCTACGCTAGGGAATGTGCAACTACAGTACTTTCACAGTTATTTATTATGTCTTGTGACTGGGACTGTAGCTACGTTTTATTGTTGTCTTTATTTCGACAATTCAAAAGTGCCTGTAACTGGTCTACTTGAAATAAATGCTTTGATTTTGATTTTTGATTTTGGTCTAGTGGTCGCTAACACGACTGCTAAGCAACTAAATCCCATCAAAATTGGTCCAGCCTCTATGGAGACTAGCCGGAACCAAACAGACAGACATGCACTGTATACATTTACATATGCATTCAGTAAAAACTGATGTTTTGAAATTACAAACAGACACATCAATTTTAGATAGGCCACAATAACCAGCTCATATTCAAAAAGTCTTATTAAACGTACTTGCTCTAAGAAAACCTGCCTATAGTTACTCACGACACGACAGACAAGTCTGTTGCTCAGTGAAATCTTAATTGATTTCTAAAAATTATCTAAACAAAGAAGTAATTGTAGCTAAGTGCCTCGTGCTTCGGTTGCTAGCAAACTGTCCAGGGTTCGACCTCCAGTTTAGCTAAAAACCTATCGTCCACAATACCTACTACTAAAAATTTTGAACACTTAACAAACGCAAACCACCAATGAGTAGCCAGAAAGCCACAGCAATGGTATTTCAATGACGTGTTCGTAAAGTCATCATCGTCATTATCCTGCTCTTATACCAATTTTTTTGTGATCGGCGCAGCATGTCTTCCAGTCACCTCCTTTCTAGCCATATCATCCTTCACACAGTCCATCCATCGTTTCTTTGGTCTTCCTCTACTCAAGCCATCCACATTCATACTTAAAACTTTCCTCACGACATTTTCCTCATTCCTCCGCATCACATGTCCATACCACGACAACCGATTACCACACAACTTTTCAGCCACCGGCGCCACTTTCAGACTTCCTCATAGGTACTTATTCCTTATTTATCCATGACGTTTAGTAAAGTGAATAACTAAATTCTAAAATCTCCGATCCTGCCCCAAAATATGCAGCCAAAGTGACCTCTGCGCTGCCACCGACGGTGGTGGAGGTTTCGGGGGCTATCTTCTTAGCTTGTCGTGGCAGCGTCAAGATATAAAGAAGAAGAAAAGTAAAAAGATAACCCTGTCTTTACACAACACAATCAATCACAATCGGTTAAAAAGGTTACTATGAAAGGTACAAGTGCGAGTCGGATTCTCGCATGAATGGTTGCGTACCATCGTATTAGGGAAGCCCCTATTATTTTTAATGTATATTTATTATTCGTGTTATAGCGGCAATGGAAATACACGTTCTGTGAAAATTTCAACTGTCTACCTTTTCTGGATCGTGAGATACAGTCCGCTGACAGATAGACGGAGGGACAGCGGAGGCTTAGTAATAGGGTCCCGTTGGTTACCCTTCGGGTACGGAACCCTCAAAAGTGGCTAAATATTAATTGTTTCACATGTGTGTATTGCGCAAGAAAGCAATCAAAGGAGAGTGTAATTAAAAGTTATTTTACGACGCCACCGCCCCAGTTCACGAAACAAATTGATTTCTGACCATATCTGTTTTATTATTTACCGTCCGTTTCGATATAAACATAAATTGTAGTCTTTCATTGCGTTCTCTTATGTAATTATTATGTTTTCTGATATTTTGTGGCGTTTCTGACTTTCAAGTTATTATTTATTTATCAAACAAACTCGTTGTGAATATAAACAGACCACTTTTTTTGATTTGAATAGATTTTAAATATAAACTTTTTTTTCCTTGTTTCCAATTTGATGCATATTTTCGAAACTAGTTTTTCAACAATAATTGGATAAAATAATATTCCGTGATGATGTTTTTTTTTTGATAACATTGACGAAACATCACACCTGGTTTTAGTCTCTAAACATGATAGGCAGTGGTAAATCGAGTTGCGACGTGATTAATGATAATTTTGTAAAGAAACTACCTATCCAAAAACTCTCTCTCTGACCAGGATATCTTCCCCAACAAGCTACGCTCAGCATACGTGCTTGCGGCCCCTAAACAAACACCGCATAACTACATAACATTCCATGACATTGAAATGCAGATTAACTTATATTTTACATGGTGAGTCGCAACTGTCTGACCTCCACAACCCATTTACTGGGTTATACAGGGTGTGGCGTAAGTAGTGGTCCACCGTTCAGGATTCGATGAACCAGATAATTAACTATAACAGTTAAAAATTTAAACCATTTATACCCAAGGGTTCCGAAAATATTTCCTTTCTGTCTTTTATTTACGAAATTTCTACCCTTTATTACAAATTTGGTTGTAGTTTCAACAAAAGTCATTAATCTTTCATTTTGATTTCTGTTAATTACTGCTGAATACTAGAGCTACCACGATAAATTATGATTTTTAATGTCAATTCAGCTCTTTTGAAGAAAAAGTTGGTTCTTTTCTAATTTTAACCCCGGCAGACAGACAGATCACAGTATCAATTTAAAATAAACCTTTGTACCGGTATCATTAACGGACAGATAATCGGTCCACACGAGCTGCCAGAAACATTAAATGCAGAAAGATATTTAAGTTTTTTGCAAATTGACTTGCCCTTGCTTCTGGAAGGTGTCGTTCCTGAAGTCCAAGAAGACATGTGGCTGCAGAACGATGGCTGTCCCGCTCACTATGCTGTTAGAGTACGAGAGCACCTTGATACAGCGTATCCAAATAGGTGGATTGGGCGCTTAGGTCCAATATTGTGGCCACCACGCTCGCCAGATCTAAATCCCCTAGATTTCTTTTATTGGGGTTGCCTAAAAGAAAAAGTCTATAGCAAAGAAATCACAAGTACTGACCAATTGAGGACTAGAATCCAGGCAGCAGCTAGAGAAGTCAGCGAAAGCGGGTTTGCCCGACGACTTAAACGGTCGTTTATTCGACGTTGCAGAGCGTGTATTGCTGCGAATGGCCATTTTGAACATTTCGTTTAATTTTAATGATTGTAATCATGACAAAGATTAATAATAAATGATAAATAAAGTGATTTGTTTTTTTTTTTTTAATTCTTTCTTCTTGTCCGTTAATGATACCGGTCCAAAGGTTTATTTTAAATTGATACTGTGATCTGTCTGTCTACCGGGGTTAAAATTAGAAAAGAACCAACTTTTTCTTCAAAAGAGCTGAATTTACATAAAAAATCATAATTTGTCATGGTAGCTCTAGTATTCAGCAGTACTTAATAGAAGTCAAAATGAAAGAATAATGACTTTTGTTGAAACTACAACCAAATTTGTAATAAAAGGTAGAAATTTCGTAAATAAAAGACAAAAAGGAAATATTTTCGGAACCCTTGGGTATAAATGGTTTAAATTTTTAATTGTATAGTTAATTATCTGGTTCATCGAATCCTGAACGGTGGACCAATACTTACGCCACACCCTGTATGTTACCCGAGTTGCTAAGTCTGGCGATCAGACTTTGAGGCTTCTCATTACCCGTAACAACTATCTAAACTCTACCAATGACAGTCAGGCCCACGACTTATCGTGCTTTTCAGGGCACGGAAGGCTATCTCTATCTATATAATAGATGACTACCCATCCACGAACTGACCCCGGCAAGCGTAACTACATAACATCCACCCCTGTCAGTTATCTCCGAAAGGTTAGGTATCATCATTTGTTTCGACATAAACATAATCATATTTAAGCCCAAAAAAAAATCCAGCCACCCTGGCAGCTTCTAAAAAAATCCTACGGAAACAATCAATAGAGCTTAGCCCGACCTGGGGCTTGAACCCGGGATCCCATGCTCAGCTCTACCCTTAAGACCACAAGACCAACGAATTAAATGATAATGATACATCGACCCTGTGACTATTATGACTTAGCCGCGAAGAGAAGTTTACTTTCTGCATTTTCAAACGTTATTATTTTCCTCTTGCATAACCGATAAATTAAAATCCACTAACCTTTCGAGTTAGCACATATTGTGGATAGAAATAAATTAATTCCTTTACACTAGTGATGGTGCAACGATTGACAAATTACTCGTTAAGCTGACATCGCTGAGCTTTGACAACATCACTAGTGCACGTAGTGTTGGGACATGCACAAAATCGATAAATCGATGGGGAAGTTCACTAGTATTTCTAATGGGAAAAACCCTGTGTTACCCTGCTAGCGTGTTGTAGGTTGGTTAGGCAGCCATCACCATCTTGATCATTTTAGCCCAGAATCACCTACTGGTCGGTGTAGGCCTCTCCATTCTTCCGCAAAACAAACATTACCATAAACACTGGAAACGAGATAGGTATTTACTATGTTGACCATTTGTTTTGAGTTCCCGATATTTCGGCGTTGTTGCAAGCACCGATCACGGATAAACTACTCTACTGCTAACTCTTTCGGACTATCTACTGTTTACTTCATCATCCACAGCCCGACTTCACCCACTGCTGGGTATAGGCCTCTCTTTGCTTATGCCAAGTTCTACGCTCTTGTGCCAAGCTTCACGCTCTTGTACCAAGCTCCACGCTCTTGTGCCAAGCTCCACGCTCTTGTACCAGCCTCATCCAAGATATTCCCGCGATGGCAACAATATCGTCTGCCCATCTCGCCACCGGACGACTAACACTTTTCTTTCCATCCGTTGGACGCCACTCGGTCACAGCTTTACTCCACCTGCCATCACCGCGCCTTGTTAGGTGTTCTGGCCAACTCCATTTGAGTTCCATAACTCGATTTCCAATATCGAAGACCTTCGTACATCTTCGGATTTGAGGTTTGGAACTCGGTCTATTAATTTAATGCCGAGCATGGAACGCTCCATGGCTCTCTGTGCAACTCTCAGTCTGTACACAGCCTCCTGCGTGAGCGTCCATATTTCAGCACCGTACCTCATGGTAGGCAGAACACACTGATTGACCCTAGCTGGATTTTTTGACTGTTTACTTGCTTACTTTAAAAATAGTAAAAAAGGTAAATATCTCGTTGTCTGTGTTAATGATAATGTTACTGACCATGTCAGTTTTGCTTGATTTTTATGACGACCAGTGTATTTTTACCCAACTGCCAAGGAAGGGTAATGTTTTAATAGGTTGTTGCTCCATGTAAAATGCTGGTATTCATCTGCTACAGCTGTCTACTGCAGTTAGACTGGAAGCTGACCCCAACATAGTTGGGAAAAGAAACAATTAGTGATAATAATGAGTACACACAGCGTCAGGATGTGCTAACTCCTCAAGTTATTAAAAACAGACTTTAAAAATATATACTTATTTTTTCACCATAACAATAGATTAATTATAATAAAATGTCTTTGCAAAAATAAAAAACCAATCTGGGCCTGTCACAAATTTGAACGCACATTCTTTTGGGGGGTGACCACTTAATGGGGCTGTGTGTGCTACTGTTGTGGAAAAAAAACTGAATTACGTCTCGCTAATTTGATAACGTTATGTAAAGGAATTCGGATATCAATGTGACTTTGTGACCAGGAAAAAGCATTCAAAGTATTAGGACAGGTCTCATGTTTGGAACCTGTTTTGTGATCAGGTTGTAAAGTTTCGGTTTGATTGCAGTCGTTTTGATTGCTGTTTAACCCGAATTATTTCTTGATTTAATTTTCTTGAAAATCCTTTGTTATTTATAGCGAAAACATGCTCCCACATTATAACCCTTCAAAACAAGAGTGAACAGGTATTTTCTGGGCACGCTCGTTCCATCATAGACCTCATCCATAGCTTTCCATCAGGCGTGATCGAGGTCAAGAGCAGGCCCATTTTGTAATAAAAAAAACATGTTTAAACGACTTCTAAAACAGAAGGAGGTTATGTATTCGAGTAAGTCGGATTTTTTTTAACAAAAAAGTTTTTTCTTATAATAGGCGAGACGACAAAAAAAAACGAATTAGTTCGTCAGTTAGATTATCAGAAAATATTTGACCCGTGTTTTTTCTTTTGTTACGTAAATCCAAATTGAAGAAGATATGACGCTTTTAAAATTCTCAATACGTCACGCCTAGGTATAATTTTTAGCTAGTTCTGACGTCACGAGCCGTCACTCCCGAGTTTTGATGCGTTTTATCTTTGTCAATATTCATTGATTTACAAAAACAAAAAATACGTGTCCATTAATTTCCAATACTCTAACTGACGGACTAAATAGATTTGCAATTTTTTGATACTGTCGTCATGCCTATTAAGTTATGCAGAGTATACTTCGATGTATAATAAGTTTTAAAGCAGTAACTGAAATAACTTAAAAGACTTTCATTTGGGAAGAGTCCCAAATGAAAGTCTAAAACGTTGTCAGACCATCATTCCCCTGCCAATTCCCCAATTGTATTTGGGGTCAGCGCAACATTTCTTCTTCTTCCATACTTCTTCTTCAACCGCTCGCCATCTCTTGAGTCAGTCTAAAACAGTTTTTAAATAAAATTGTAGCTATCGATACAAAATCAATGATACACATCACTAACTTCACAAGCCGTCTCAACCGCGGCGCGTTTGATCCTAAAACGGTAGTGATGTGACACTATCGGTAATCTTAAACCTCGTTGCGACGATGTAATTTAAATAACATCAGATTAATCTTCGGCTATGATGATAACTTGCAATAGCTTTCGTTTTAATTTTAATATAGAAATAAATGCAATATGCATGTATGGAAAATATTTTAGAGTACCTACTTAGAGTACACGTTTCCAGTGGAATAAGTCTCTTCTTTCGTGACGCTTGCATGCACGACTGTCCTTTGCTGGCCTTAACTTCGTTACTTCCTTCAGTCTTTGAGCGAATACTTGCACTAATATTGTGTACGTTCTTTTCCTACGACTTTGTTAGCGCTACCAAAATTCTTTAATGTAAACTAGAATTGAACGTAAAGTTTAACATAGGTACAGCAAAACCAAGTACTTAAAAAATAACATAACATAACATCACGCCTATAATCCTCCAACAGGGTTAGGTTCGCTAATAGTAGTACACCCACATTTTGGCAGTTATGTTAAGTCCCATGTAATAGGGGGCAAGCCTTTTGCAAAAATCCAGACTCTGTGGGACTGAGGAATTCCCAATAACAATTTGCCCACCTGGGAATCGAACCCAGGACCTCCATGGTCAGTAATAGCGATTGCAACCACTAGACCAACGAGGCAGGCGGGTTTTTAGAAATAAATAGAATAAAATAATGCAATATGATTAAAAGATAAAGATTATAAAATCAATAAAACGAGTTTTAATTTAAGTACATCAAACTATTACGATCCTCATCAAACTTGAATAGATTTAGTTTCAAGGTTAATTGGGAAAATTTGTCAGTTTCGGGTAGCTTGACGTGCTGGCGTCTGTACCTAATACAGCTTATAACATAACAAGTTAGAAACCCTACTTGTTTCCCGTTTGAACTAGTGACAGTCGATCGTTTGCTCTATTTAACGTTCATATAAGGAACATAATTGCGCTTATCTGATTGTACTGATTTGTGTCCGCTGTCAAGTACCACCATTGTATGGAAATTGACGGGGATAATAAACGTAGCGGGTTTCTAATGATTATCAAGGGTCTAGTTGAATGCGTTGGCGCGGACTGCTTGGTTGGTGTAGTAGTCGAAAGCCCGACTGCTGATCATGAGGTCCTGGGTTCGATTCCCAGGTCAGGCAAAGTGTTGTAATGTTTTTTTATCATCAATTTCAGAGTAGCAGCCACAGATACTGGATTTGCGCCCGGTTGATGGCAATAGGCTCGAGTCTTATTACATGGGACATATAGTTGCAAGTAGTCAGATGCCCGAAAGTCTGACAACCAGTCTTGCCAATGGATATTGTATTTCCCAGAACTATCTGGTTTGCGGTGGTCAGGATAAACAGTCGCTTCATGTAAACAATACTGGTATGCAGATACGTCGGGTTAGACTGGAAGCCGACCTCAACGTAGTTGGGAAAAGGCTCGGCAAATGATAATTCCAGAAGATATTTATAGGTAAGCTAACATTTATATAGTATTAAAGAAATCTCGAGGTTTTTTAAAATCGTAGAAGCTGG
This sequence comes from Xestia sexstrigata, assembly GCA_941918905.2. Taxonomy (NCBI): domain Eukaryota; kingdom Metazoa; phylum Arthropoda; class Insecta; order Lepidoptera; family Noctuidae; genus Xestia; species Xestia sexstrigata. The sequence continues at coordinate 16,865,508 of OW799224.2, forward strand.
GGCTGGATATTAATTAAACGAAAGTTTTCCTGATGCTGATGACTGAAATTAAAAAAAATTAATCAAATGCTGCCATTGAAAATATCAATTTTTTACAAGTGGAAAAACCATTTAATGACTAGGTGTTTTTAATTTTAAGGAAAACTTTTGGTTTAATAAGTTTCCAAATGCCATATTTTTTACAATATACTTATGACATCATAATGTTTGCTTGCACCACTAAATAATAAACGGCCACGGCACGGTTGGCGAAGTGGCTGAGCGACTGCGCTGCGTGTCGCGGGTTCGATCCCCGCACGGAACAAATATTTGTCTGACCTCAGGTAGTTGTTCCGAGTCTGGCTGTTTGTGTATGTGAATTCAATTGTTTGTAAACCCACCCACGATACAAAAGAAATTCCTAGTGCGAGGTAACGTTTTTTTTTTAAAACAGCTCCGCAATACTTTCTCTTCAGCCTTCCTGGTCTCTCAGGTGGCTGAGTCAGACCATACACTGGATGCGGACCCAGTCTGAGGTTCACCTTTTTAAAATCGTCGATGCATTTAGCTGGGTGTCCCAGCCTACTAGTTAAGAATACATAGATTAGATTATCCTAATAGTCTACTCCATTCCTTTTACGACAACTCTATGCCAAAGCACAGCGGGACACTTCTTAAGTGCAGGCCAGACCACCAGCGAGCGAGTCGGGCGAGTTTTACTTATTTTCAGTCTTTGGTACACACCACGTACTAGAGCTAAGCTCCGTTAGCGATACAAACGATGCAAACGAAATATCCGACGATGCTAGCGATGCTATTCCTTCACCTCGCCCGCTCGCTCGCCACATAGTTTAGTTCGCCAAAGCTTCGCTTAGTTTATACAGTTTCCCTCGGCACGCTTCGCTCTTGCTAGCTGTGGTGTGGCCTGCGCTTTAGTCGTGCAAATGGCGTAACTAAGGTATTTTTATTATAGCTGACTATTAAGTACGGAATAAAAACTCTAGACTCTGACTAAAGCGCTTATCTTGATAGCATATCAGCCGGTAAAGGGCTCAGGTAGATGCAGATAAGCCTCCAAGTAAGTAAAAGGTATGATTGACACAATTATCATGTACTTAAGTAACAGTTTAACATAATTTTACGCTTGTTCTGCGAAGCAGTTTGCAAAGTGTACAGTGTACACAGACATGTTCCACCCGTTACGTGCGGGTAGCATATTTCAATATGCTACCCGCATATTTCTAATGCTTCAGCATTAGAACAAAGAAGGTGAGCACCTATGTTATCTGTGGGCGAAGTCTAGCACGTCACCCATAACTCCGTCCGCAATTCTCTTTAGGCCGTCTGTTAGATTATCGAAAAATATTGGACCTGATATATTTATTTAACAATAACATTTTCAGGTTTTCCCCAAAACTAGTATTGTAAAGTTCAATAAAACTCTAGACAGGCCTTTTAAGAAATCCTCTTCTTAAAAGGTTTGTTGGATATTTATCCTTGACATTTTGAGCCAAAGGAAAACAAACAAATATGCACAAAAAATATATTTCTTGTATTTTGTCTCGCTTTATATTAAATATTTTAACCTTTAAATTGATTAGATATTATAATCACATGTTAAGCCTTTAATAAAATACATAGTAAATAAACTTTTCGATATGCACCTCTCTGCACAGGGGGTACAAAACCCCACCTGCAATGATACTTACATAGGTAATTACTTCTTTCCGTATCTAGTCATCCAGTAGCTCTACTGTTTATTTTCTAATAAATAACACAATTTAAATCCACCAGAGGGCCTAAGCAAGGTGACATTCTATCAGCGAAGATTAGAATCCTGAGAGCAGGGAGGGATTAAAGTTTTATCCCTGGGAAATAAACTCTACTTTTTACACCTACTGCTAGGAAATTTTATTATCTTTCAAACTTAAACTCAAACTCAAAGCATTTATTTCAATTAGACCATTACGACACTTTTGAATGTTAAAATTACAAATAAAAAACAAAGCTACAGTCCCAGTCACAAGGCATAATAACTTGAGAAAGTACTGTAGTTGCCCATTTCCTAGCGTAGATCTCTATGGAGAAGAACGGGCAAGAAACTCCATGGACACTCTTTTGAATCAAAATATTGTTACAAAATCTTGGTTACATCATTAATTTTGAAATTATACATATATGTGAGAACGATGTAGAAAGACGTGCACATTAAGAGCGTCCAGAGTAGAAGAACAACAAACGAATTAAAATGAACCCTGGCAGCCAAGAGATGACCAGTCCCAACTGACAGCGCCCGCTCACGAACATGACGCGCGCATCGGCGCCATTCAACTCAACCATATTGAAGGGAATTAAATGACCCGACACACCCGCCACCATCAGCGAGACATTTGAGTGAGCATGACATTCTCTCAGCCACCAAGGCATATTCAAGTCAATGAAAGATAACTAAATGTAAATGGTGGCTGAACAATACAAAGTACTCACACATGTGCTATGCAATTATATAATACTAAGAACTGGAATCTACACAATGCAAGTAGGTATATTTTTACAATCTTCTGCCGCTTCCACAATACATCAACATGGGAATCAATTCTTCTTATTCTTCTTTGCGTGTCGATAGACTCAAATAATGCCCGACCAGTACAATCAATTTAGTTTGCCCCTATAGTTGTGGAGCAGGACCAGCATTTAGCCAAGCATTTTTATCATCAATGTAATCCCCCAACTTATAATATGCTTGCCTACATAGTGTGCGTTTTATACAGGATTTAAATTTAAATTTAACTTTACCATCGCCACTCGCATTTTATTCATCGGCAACAGTGAATAAAACTCTCTTTTACTCACTGTCGATAACAGTGAATAAAACGCTCTTTAACTCATTGAGAGAATAAAAATATTTTGAATTTGGAACAATAAAACGTGCAGACAAGACTAAAGGTAACACTGATTTTCGAAAATTGCTTTGAGAGATTGACCTTCACTTTACATAATATCCGACGCACAGAGGAAACTCGGTGTGTAATGAATTAGCGGTCACCCATCCACAGGCCGACCTTGTTAAGCGTGGCTTAACCTTGAAGATCGACCACGATTGGCTGTTATTATTAACCCACGAGATGAAGTAATACTATAATTCTATTTATTTTCTCGCAGTCCATGGTAAAAAGTAGAGTACACAACTCGTAAACAAAAAAATCATCTCGGTTCTTGTATCTCTCACTTTGCTCAGGATTCTACTCTAAAATCCCTTGCTAGGCTCGGGATTCTACTATAGAATCCTTCGCTACTTTCGGAATCCAACATAGTCCCTTCGAATTAAATCCCCTTTTTTTCACTTGTTGTATAATCTACTATTTAACAATCACGTTTTATATTCTACTGGCTTCCATATAAAATTAACATTCCTATTAAAACTTCGTAAGTATAACCAGATACCAGGAACGCATAGCCCAGCGGGGGTTCTCCGTTACTCTTTAATTATAAATCATTAGGGGAGCTGTAATGCTGAGCCGGTACCCGCTGCTCTGAATGTGTATGCATGTTCATAAATATTACTTACGTTAGGTTTTGCCCGCGGCTTTGCTCGCTTGGCCCTAGATAGGATGAGTGCCAGGTACCAATCAAACTTTACTAATCAATTAATTTTACATCTAGGGAAGAAAAATACCGACTTAAGCTCTCTTTCACTCGTCTTCTCTGTAGCGACACTATCGAATGGTGTAAATATACAGTGTGTGTTTTTTTTTATCAAAATCGGGTTCGAGACTTCTTTGAGTATTTTTCGCTATTCCTCATAGTTAGTGAAAAAATCACGCTGTATGCTTTCATACGCATTCAGTCTAAAGCTGTTATTTTGAAATGACAAACAGACACTTTAATATTATTTATTTGTATAGATATATGGATGGTTAAGAAATACTGTTACCAGAGTTAAGGATATCGGTATAACTAGTCATTAGATTGTTGAGCAGATGGTATTAAATCGCTATGTGGAAAATAATGATGACAGTTCCCTTTTGAAGAGATTATAAGGAATTTGACTGCATTTCTATGACTGCCTCGATGTTTTAGTGGTCGCAATCGCGACTACTGAGCATGTGGTCCAATTGGTTCAATTCCCAGGTCGAGCAAATTGTTATTGGGTTTTTCCATCAGGAATTTCTCAGTAGCGGCTCCAAAATTTGGAATTGTGCCCGGTTGATGACAATAGGCCGGTGGGGGCACCCACATGGGAGTTATACACCTCTGCCTAACCCTTTGGGTATTAAAGGCGTGATGTTATGTAAATCTATAGACTGGAAACTGAACACAACATAGTCGGGGAGGGGAACGATAGCGTGAAAATGATAAATTAAAATGACTGTTCGGAGACTCAAACATGTGGCAAATGGTTAGGTGAGGCGATGATCTTCGTAGTGTGGGGCTGATAGCAAATGGACAGAATCGTCAACCTATAATGTGTCCACTGCTTGGACACAGTTCTCTTTGTGAAGTATTAGATCATTCATATCCACCACGCGGGTCCAGTGCGGGTGGGTAGATGTCCATGTCTTGTTTTTTTGGTTCTTGGACATGGCAGTTTCCTCTTACTGTTTTTCTTGCCGTTTTGAGAGCAGTGGTGATGAAATAAATAACACAAAGTAACGGACCTGGTGCCTGGAGAGTCAGGCCGTCCCCACTAGTACACCACTGCTTTTCAATAAGAATATTTCCAATGCTGAATTGGTTTGGTGTTCCTTATGATCAAACGAAAGCAGCAAAATCCTTTCACAAAGTAATAAGTTCGGGTTTTTTCCAAAAGTGTATTTTTTACCGTAATTTTTGTTTTATAATTGGTAACCAAGATTTACAAGGAACCTAATGAATTGACGTGTGTTTCTTGTGCCATCCCAACACCAAAGATAAAAAAAAGAAAACCGGGTTTTTTAATATTATATCTTTTTTCGAAATTTATGTATTGTAACTAGTACCTAGCAAAGTTTAAGTTAAGTTGCGAGAAACTGTCCTTTTTTGGGATCCTACATAAAACATGATCACGCCTGTGATCCCCGAAGGATTAAGCAGATGTGCACCTATAGTACCTTATGCAATTTTATTTGCCACCACAAGACCTACGAGTCATCATCGTCTGTCTAGCTTTATGTTGGGGTTGGCTTCCAGTCTAACCAGATGCAGCTGAATACCAGTATTTTACATGGAGCGACTGCCTATCTGACCTCCACAACCCAGTTAGAACCTACTTGGTAATACGATACTAGACCTACGACACTACACAAAAAAAAATCTAATTTCGAAAGCGAAATTCATATTACATATATCTAATATTAATTTACTGTTAATATTCTTAATCGCTCATCTCTATAATTACGCATAATTACCAACGTTAGATAAATGATTAATTACATGAACGTTACAACGAGTTTTGACAGTGAGGATCATGGCCTTTGGTGGTGACGTCATAGACTAGACGTCTAGTAATTAGTTGGAGTGATTAACTGGGCTAGATTTGACATTCTACATCGAAGTTACTTTTTGTAGAGAAACATTGATAGTAGGCAGCAAAGTGTTACCAAATTAAAAGCAAATAGCATAAGCTGCAAAACTTATACTAAGTTCGCATCGTATTGCAAAATGTTGTTAGAACAACTTTACAAAACACATATACACACACACACACACTCACTCACTATTACTTAATATTTTTTTCTATTTTATTATTTCGTTGTTCGTTGTTGTTACACCTACGATACATAATTATTTTATTTTTACAAGAAGCATTGATTTTTATTGATTTAGTGTTTGGCGGGCTGAAATTTAAATTGAGCCCCAGATTCCACCAACATTATGGGATAGAAGAATTTCTTGAACAAACTTTTCCAACGGTTGTTACATTTCCAAAACTACGATATCTCCATAAACTGTAAACCAAATAGCGTGTTCGACCGTACGATCTCTTAAGCACAGTTCCACATCCAAAGCCTCTCATATCCTCATCTACACCCACCAATGGTAATACCCTTAGAAGATAATTACTCTTAATTTAATTAAGTTTTTTCGTCGAACGTAATGTATACGAAGACGCTTCAACGAGAGCGCGCAACTTGCATAATTAAACAGGACAAACAAAAAACCCAATGAGGATTGCAAGAGTAAAAAATGAACATTTTTGTCTTTATAAGCTTAATTAATTGTAATCAGCAGAAGACGTCGCGTCTTTTTTTTTAATTGTAATTTTTTGAATGTTTCAGATTTTATAAGTACTGGGAAGGAGAAGTATTTTAATGTGTTCGGAAAACAGCTTGTGGGTTAATTCGATCTTGTCATTTTGGCTATGCAATTTTAATGTGCAAATGTCGAGATTTATTGCATATTTTCGAGAATAACTACCATTTCATGATTCTTGTGAACGAAGTTACAGCCCGTTTCAATATTATTTATTACTATGTAGCCTTATATGAAATAAACTACATAATAAAATAACTTTAAAATCTGAAATTCTAATCCCGCTAAAAAAAAACTGGTTTAGTTCAACATTTCGCCGACAGAGGCTCTGGATGTCTTATCAGTCACTTAGAACCACATCATGTCGGTTTCGTATAAAATATAAATAAAACTCGAATTTATTGCTGAGACTCTGGGAAAGGGAATTACTGATAACATCTAGAATTGCGAGGACTAAGTTAACCTTTTTGCTGATTTTAGTACCGCTATTTGATGGTAGCTAGCGTTGATTTAAATTTTCATCCTTTCTTTAGGTTATTTTGTTCTTGTTAGTTTAAAGGCTTATTATATTGGTGTTAAGAGAGTAAGTTTATATAATAATTACCAATTTGGAAGCAATAACTAACATAATTTCTAACAGACACTAGTCATCTGCCTAGCCTTTTCCCAACTATGTTGGGGTTGGCTTCCAACTGAATACCAGTATTGTACATGGAGCAACGGCCTATCTTACCTCCACAACCCAGTTAGTACTGGGTAATACCCCTTGGTAAGACTAGTTGTCAGACTTTCGGGTGACAGACTATCAGACAGGAAAATCAGATACTAGTAAATAAGAAAATAAAGCTCATAATTCCATACAAGGTGAGACCACAATGATAAAATATCAGTTTTTGTAACAACTACAATTAATCACACATTTTCTACCATACATCATATTATGTGATCATCATACAAACAGGATGTTTTTAAATAAACCCACCATTACGATCTAAAAGGCAATAAACGCAACATAATGCTCCGTATAATGTGATGTGTGTGGCCCACCATGAACGACCATTGATAGCCATGTGTTATTGATGAGCTGTCGTTACGCTTTTTGTGTTAGATTTGTTGTAAAACATAAAGCGGAGACTGTTCGTCGCTGGCTACTTTTTGGAGTACTAGCTTATGCCCGCATGGAGTTCGATAATTGTCCCATGGGATAAAAAGTATCCTAAAAAAGTAAAGGTATCAATCTGTGTGCAAAATTTCATCCAAATCCGTTCGGATATTAGTAGGATAAGCCAACCCGAAGCAATTACTATTCGTGCTAAGCCGAGTAGATTTTTGCAAAAATTACATCTATGTATGATCTGCCTGCTTTTTCCCAAACTATGTTGGGGTCGGCTTCCAGTTTAACCAGATGCAGCTGAATACCAGTATTTTACATAGAGCAACTGCCTATTTGACCTCCACAACCCAGTAATTAGGTAAGGATCATACTACTGGGATAAAAGTATCCTGTGTTTTACTCCAGGTTATTTATTTATGTCTAATCCGATCAGTAGTTTTTGCGTGAAAGGGTTTCAAACATCCATCCTTCCTAATCCGGATTTATAATATTAGTAGGATTTGTATATATATTTTTACATTAAATAGGTTGGTTTGGCCCCACCTGATGTGAAGCGATGATGGGGCCTAAAGTGGAACACGCTTGCCTAGAAGAAACCAATCCAGTAAAATTTTGAAGAGATCCAAATTACAGTGATCGGGGAATAGAAAAGCTGGCAGTGAAATCAAAAGTGAAAGCATAGCGCTTTGTTCGGTTCCGTAGAACTTCAACCATATATCGTTGACGTTTCGCTGTATCTTTGCTCGTCTGATGATAAAGTGTGAGGGGGAAAATAAAGTAAGAGAAGAGAACTTCTGGCTAGCTACAAGCGTAGTCAAGATCTTTAGGTACTTCAGCTTCCTCGTTGCTTCCATGTTTTCTTTTTCTCTCTTAAGTTCTTGTTCTACAAATGAAATGCAAATTATCTACCTCCAATCCTTCGCAGTTATCTAGCATTGTAATCTTGATTTTCTTAGCTAGAAGGTTACTGACAAGTCTGTGAAAATGAAAGTGATCTTTATTCTCGCTAGCATAAGGTGCCTGTTGGGTTGCTGATATTAGAAGTAAAATAAATATGAAAAAGACTGCAGTTCAAAATTCAATGAAATAAACTAGTTTCTGATTTCATAAGTAGTCTTTATTGGTTACTACTATTCTTAACATTACTATCAAAATATTTAACAGATTTATACATATAGCTAACTCTATTATAACATATGGAATATTATTTATTGATTTATTATACTTGACTCTATTTGTTGTTTTTTTAAAATTATAATACATATTTGGATTACATAATTATCAAACGTTTAATACTTATAGTAACATTTTGTTCTTATTAACTTACAATAGAGCATTATCATAACATCGTAAATTATTAAAAACTAAAGTAATAGGTAACAGACAAGAGAAAACATTCCAATTCATGCGAAAACTTCAAAATTCCTAGTACAACAACAAGTAAGGCTCTTCATAAGACTTTCCACCTAAAAGTCTCGTTACCATGCATAACTTCATCAATAAATATGTGACGACTATTCAGATTCTACACGAATTCAAAAGGATATTTTACACAGTTTAACTTTAAAGCTTATTAACTCCTAGTCAAGTACTCATTGGCAATCTCTTTCCAGTCAGTAGGATCGAGGTCTTCTGTCGCCTTCGACTTACGGATCTTCTTTAGCAGCTCCCAGCCGTTTGCCTTCTCTGTTGATGACACGTAGACGTTGTTGGGGTCCTGTTCCAAGGTGTAAGCACCTAGGATTAAGCTCTGGACTAAGCGGGCTGAGATCAGCGTCTGTGAAGAGAATAGAGAAAATAGCTAAGCTAGTGACATCTATAGGTGAGTAGTGGTACTATTAAAACAAGGAGCTTATCACACACAGGTGCTGCCATCTATTGACAAGTAACCAAACTATCAAGACAACTAGCTCGCTGCAAACAAGGTCATCTGTTATCGAATAGACACAACTACACTACAACTAATTTTTATTGGGTTTTCCTACCTTCAGCAGCCTGTATTCATCATCAGGCAGGCGCCTGTTCACGGTGTACCCAGCGAGGACGTAACCTCCGACGCGAAGGTCTCCGGTGATCAGCATCATGTAAGTCATGGTGATGGCCAGCTCGAACACGTAGTAAGAATACTGGATGTCACCGAAGTCAATGATGCCTGTGATGCGGTAGTCGGTTTTGCTGTAAGTATAGAAAAGAAATCGTGGTGTAATAAAACAGTTCAACATTATGAGTTTTTTTTCTGTCAACACTACCATTAGCTGTACAATTACTGATATTTAGCTGTATCTGGTTAGGCTGGAATCCGACCCCAACATAGAATAGAATAGAATATATTTATTGGAAAAACATGAGTAGGTAGGTATACATCAAATAATATGTGTGTTTAGTTGGGAAAAGGCTAGGCAGACGATGATGATGACTTCCGCAGGCTATAAGTAGGTACATATTTCGTCATTTGTAAGCAGAAATCCGCAGGAGTGAAATATAAACACACTAAGTCCTTACACTTTCTTTAGCACATCTAAGTATCAATGCCCATCGTGTATTTAAAGTTTTACTTGCTAATTTAATTGGAGCTTCTAAAACGAATATCATACAAGAAAGCAACATAAAATACTTCCAAAATGTTCGCTTATTTTGGGAGTTAGCAACGAAGGTTGGTTTCACAATTATTGTTCATGCATAATTTTCATGCAACCCTCGACTGCGGGGGTTTGAAATCCTCAGAAAATTTACATTTGTGTTAATTAAGTATAGGTAGGTACCTAAGAATCACATTTATTTTTATAAAACTTTATTTCCACACCTCCATACCTGTGCCCATACCACATTAATCGTATTTGCGCAGAGTTCGAAGCAAACCACATACCTAATTATTATCACTTTCGAAGCCAAATAATCCATATTCCAAAACACACATACATACTTGGCTCACCTCAACAATATTCCTTTAAGAATCTGATTGCATACCTTCATCACTGATGTTTTCCGGGGCCTAAATTAAATGGTAAAGATTTATAGTAAAACTGTTAATACTGCTATCTGTTAGTGAGTAGCAAAACTATTAAAGCAGTACAAAAAAGTATACTGTATTTATAAATGGAGAAATTCAGTAAGACGGTTGTTTTTTAAAATTAACTTCAAATAGATCCAGTGTTTATTCAAACTCTTATCGTAATGGTGTTTCATCACTTCAATCTCGTGATAAGATATTACGGGATGCCACTATCTTTGCAATAACATGAAAAATAAACAGACCAACAATCTGATGGGCATGATGAAAGTGTTTTTCTATTAAAATGGCTGATGCAACTAGGTAAGTACACGAAGCCACAAGATGATGCTCACTACTTGAACGATACATCAAAGAACAAACATGACAATGCACACGTCACAAGCACCGCCAACTCACTGTCAGCGGGTTTATCAGTTATGTACCTAATTGGTACTTAACTAACACTGGTAGGTTTACCTACAAGAGTGCCAAAAATTCCCAGCAGTCGTTCTGATGTTTTGTACCGCTCTTAGTACAGTTGCACTACTTACTTATAACAGAGAATGACATTGTGCTGGGCCACTGATAACAATGACAAACAAAACAAGGAATAAGTGTTTTAATTTAAAGGCATCTCGTCGGGTCAACCTATGAAGGTTCCAAGCCAGCCAGCCTGGCTTCTGATTAACCTGACTGTGCCCTTTTTTAAAAGGGTCCTTTGAAAAATGGCATAGTCAGTATTAGAGACAAACAATATAAACATATTAAAGATATTTACTCCAGCTTCCCTCTACAAATTCCTTTGTAGAAATCGAGTTGTATGGAATCTTCGCCACTGATAGGTAATGCTAAAATGTTTTTTCCAAATCACGAACTGTTCCTTCACAGTGATTTTTCAATAATAATATGTTAGAAAGAACATAAAGTTCCTGTTTAACGCACCTGCCTCCCGGCTTGAGTCCGACGAGCACGTTCATCTCGTTCACGTCTCCGTGGATCACGCCCTTCTCCAACTCCCCGAGACGAGGGAGCACCGCGTACTTGAACTCCTCTATTACCTGCATATTTGTAAGTTTAGTATAAGTAAGAAAGTCTGTCCCTAGCTGTGATGAAGTTCCAAACATGGCTAGAGGATTAATGTCTGACAAAAGGCAAGTACTTAATTAGGACCATGTACTGGTCTTATTGGTGATGTTATCCGGAAAGATCAGGTGCGCAGTACTCGCAACCAGCGTGCGTGTATGACCGAAGAGGCGAAAAAAGTATGTAAGGATCGTAACAGTTGGCGTCCTGTGACGAAAAAATCAGCTGTTCCATACATTTTTTACGTATTATGCGAACATATTGTAGGGAAACGCTGTTTTTTTTTCGCGATTCAGGTATTGTTACTGCCTGTGTGACGAAGACGAAAAACTAAGGTTCTGATCCAGTCAACTTATCTGCCTATCCTGGAGCATTTACAAACATCAGATCATCATAAACAAGAAACTTTAAGGAGAGCTTTGTGCAACAAGGAACAGATAACCAAGCCCTACCTCACTACTAAACGTGTAGAACTATAATGAATGTAGACAAGGCCCGATAAACATCATATTTAACTGCTGTCGTTACGAACTGTAGCGAATGCACCGTTTGAACTAACAATGCATCAATGCATCGGTTGCATGCTATTCAAACACATATCTATATAGTAGTGTGTTTGTACTTAGATAGGTTTACCTACTTACTATGCCCAATAATAGGTACATGCAAAAGCAGCTGGGCCGATTGTGGGCAGTAGCTTGACTTGTAGCCTTAACGCACTTTGATTTTATATAATTTGACACACAGGTATAACATAACTTGGGCTAGTACAAAGAATAATTTACTTTGAGTACACTTTATCAATGTAATATGTTTCAGTTTGATCATTTCCAACAAAGACGCATTCGCGCGCTAAAGCAATAACACATCTTAACTTGTACACAAATTGCTTTAGTAGATTAGAGATTGCCTAGGGCTCATACATCATGCGATTAAATCTAATCTTGACACACACCTGATCCCTTTTAGGTCATTATATGCACTTATGTAAATTATATTATCAATAATTGTTATATTCAATATCGTAGTGGCCTAGAGACCCATGAACTAGGTTAAGGGTTCAGATTCAGAAACTGGCATGCAACTTCAAAGTTATGCCTATATATGATTGATCTAAGCCATAAGGCAATACTGACAAAAAGAGATGATGAGTCCTCTATTTGTAGGAGTTAGAGTATACTCTACAACAACAGCAGAAAACAGAAAAGAAAAATACTTAAAATAACATGTTTGGGTCTTGTTGATGAATTTTCTACCAATTTTATTGAATTATCAGGTTGGTGTTGTAGTCGGAAATTTTCCGAAAAAAGTCCTCTTTTCATAGTGCTCTGCCACTGCCCTTCAACTCAAAAAGTTAACAAACTAACTTAATGTTCTGAAGCAGTAAAAACAGTTGCAAAGATCGACTGCGCACTTACTATATATATTCTGGTCATATCATACACTGACTGCCATTGCTACGCACCAGACATTTTGAAGGACATCACGAATTAGGTCACGTATGGCCATCTAAGACTTCCTGTTATTTCCTCACATATTTTGTATATAAATCGCGTCCCTTATAATCCAACTTTTCGCCTCTTCTATACTCATATTATTAAAAAGAAAGATTTGTAGTTTTGTAAGTTTGTAACGAATAAACTCAAAAACTACTGGACCTATTTCAAAAATTCTTTTACCATTACTAGAATGCTACATTATTTCTGAGTAACATAGGCTGTAAATTATATTTATATCATACAAATTAGCCGAACTATCACAATGTCTGCAAATGTAACGTATCTTACCTCTTCAGCCAGGTCCAGTTTCTCAGTATCCTTGATGACGTACTTGAACTTCTCCAGGTCGGGCACCTTCGTCAACATCCACATGTGCTCCCGAGACACCAGTCCTGAGTGGTTAAAGTTCTGCAGGACAAACAAAATTAATATTGATTAGAAACTCTAGGGTACAAAATGCACATGAGACTTAAGTCAGTATTATTAGGACGTCACAATGTACATTATCTTAACATTAATTTACTGACAGAGAACGCAAAGCTTACTCCTCTGGTTTTTAGAAGCATGTAGTTTTGCATAAGAATTCCATAAATAAAATAAATAAATAGATAAAATAAATAAATATCGCTGGACATTAACACACAGTGCCATCTAGTGCCACACTAAGCAACGAGGCTTGTGTCGTGGACACCAGACAGTTGATATACTACATAGATTCTTTTTTGTTTGTAAATACATACTTAATATACAACATATACATACTTAATATAAACATCCATGACTCGGAAACAAATGTCCATGCTCATCACACAAACATTTGCTCCAACCAGGATTCGAACCCGGGACCCTAAAAATAAATATCTAAGGTGAGGGGACGGAATCCTATGGGAGTTACAAATAGGGGAAGAGAGCTGTCTCTAAGATCAATTTTGCCTATACAAAATAACATTAGGAACACGGCTTGTATTAACATACATAAATAAGATTGTTCAAGGTTTTCTAAATAGGCAATATTTAACCTAGCTAGACTGGAAAGGTAAAAAATGAGTATATAAGAGGCAGTCTGAAAGTTTCTGAAGAGTTATGCGGTCGGTTGGCTTGGTATGGGCATGTGGTGTGGAGTCATGTGAAAAAATCGTGAGGAAAGTTTTGAGTACGACTGTGGATAAGAGTAGGGGAAGACCAAAGAAACGATTGACGGACTGTGTGGAGGGTGGCAAGAAATGAGGTGTCTGATGAAATAATGGTGAGGTAATAGAGAAGTATGGAAGAAGCAGACATGCTGCAACGACCGCATATAATTGGAATAAGGGCAGGAGAATGATGACACTGGAGATCCCACGCAAACACGTGGAAGGATTATGATACCTTTTACTTTACTATTACCAAATTACTTTAAGTATCTCAAAATGAACATCTCTTATTCAAATTAGGCTGATAATAATTAACCAGCAATATTACACGGAACAGTCCTCCAAATCGCCCTTCCTTTGATTAGACCATAATAGTATCATCATCGTCATCATTTCAGCCAAGAGACGTCCACTGCTGTACATAGGCCTCCCCCAAGTGTCCCCACATTGACCGGTCCCGTGCGTCAAGCATCCAGCGGAACCCCGCAGCTTCACCAGGTCATCAGTCCACTATTATACTCAGAAATAAATAAATCTAATCCTAATTTGTTTCCCATGGATCCCCAACCATGATTACGCATATCAAATCTAATTTATCTGTCACTGTACTGTACGTACAATGTCTAGTAACGAGAGTACAATACAAACTGTGGAAACCTTGGTGTGTCAGACTAACTAGCATAATTATGTATAGGGATAGATAAATACTATTGTGTATGTGTACTAGTAAAATCAATTGTTAATCTATGTGTAAAACTGGAAACTGTTTATACGAAGTTAGGGCTGCGTTTGCACCACAGATGAGCGAGGATGGAGGGCAATAATATCGCTTCTTTTTCACAGCTTGAGGTATTCTAGCTATGTGATTGGTTAGTTCCACACACATCCCTCGCTACGCACAGCAAATCTTCTGGCACAAACTCACCAGTGTGACACTACTAGGGCACTATAGCCCTAAGACACTAATATGCAGCTTATTATTCTAGTTAGCGACGAACTCTCCGAGCTAATAAAACAGGGCCTCAGACTTGGGCATTCCTTGCAGCAAGTCTCCAGGCACAACATTAAACTCACCAGTGGTTATGTATAGACATAACACAATGACCAATACGGTGATTTGCGTCAAGCGGAGCTAGGCAAGACATCTCGCAAAAATAGTCGATGGAGTATAATTTTGACCGAATGGTGGTCAAGGTAAAACCGTTGGCTTAATGACAATATCGTCAAAATTTCGGAAAAACTTGCATAGCTAGCAGAGAACCAGAAAGGGGCAGAGGGTGAAATAATGACGAAGATTACAAAACTACCAGGACACCATAACGCTAAGGCACTGACCTGCAGTTTGGTATCCAAGTTAGCGACAAACTCCCCGACCTGATAGAACAGGGCCTCGGACTTGGGTACTGTTTGCAGCAATTCTCCAGGCACATACTCCAGGAGTCGCACCGCATGCTGCTTGCCTCCGATTTTCTCGATGGAGTGGAAGTGGCCGTAGACGTTACGGATCGGCTTAGTGCAGGTTATGGAACGAGTTGCTGTAAAGAAAAAAAAAACTGAAATACTCGTCTAAAAATCTCTTGTCACAGTGTTTGTTATCGAACGCCTCCGAAACGGCTTGACCAATTTTTATGTAATTTTTTGTTAGTATTTGGTAGGTCTGGGAATAGGTTTTTTTTTTCTGGCTATTTTTTTGTCTCACACATACACATCAAAATTTCCACGCGAACGAAGTCGCGGGCAACAGCTAATATATGTATAAGTATGTGTATAATCGTCGATATAACTGGGTTACCAAGCTGAAATAGCAGTCGGCTGGCCATGTCTGTCGAAGGACCCATAGCTGATGGAGCAGATGAGTCCTAGAGTGGAGATCGTGTATTGGCAAATGAAGTGTGGGACGGCCAGCTGCCAGGTGGTCCGACGATCTTAACAATCTTGCTGGACAGAATGGATGCGCCAGGTGGAGGAACAAGAGTTATGGTGAAGCTTGGCCTTTGTCCAGCAGTGGACCGCGACAGGCAGATACTGACAACTGGAAACTACAATGCCACTTTTTCCGTCCCAGGAATTGAACTCATAATCACAATGTGCTTGTGGCCACAAAGAAGGAGGTAGGCTAAATCAAAAAGTAACTTACCCAAAAAATTCATAATCTCATTCTGTGCATCAACAACGTCCGCATTCTGCGAATCCATCGAGTTCATGATCTTCAGCACATACCCATATTCACTGTGATTCGTAATCAGAGGGTTCTTCACGTTGGGGTCCTCAACGATCTTGTAGTTCCTATCGTCGTAGCCGTTCAGGTCTGACAGCTCTAATACTGAGATCCCGTAGAGGCGTTCGGCTAGGAGCTTCACCCCGTCGTGGTCGATTGTGGGGCGAATTACTGCGCCGGGTTCTAGTGTGTTTGCCATTATTTCTGAGGGTGGAAAGAGAAGGTCAATGCTTGTTAGTGGTATGTTGTAGGTAATGTGGGTTGTTGCTAAGCAACCTTCCGGTTGATCTATTGGTGACGAGAAGTTTGAGGTTAGAAGAGGAAACGTGAGGTTAGATTTAGTGCAATAACTTAGGTTCATGTCGACATGAAAGCAAAGAATTTCAGACTTCGAAATCTAAAATTCTTTGCCAAACTTGACTGTCAAAGATCAACAAATGAAAACTAAGACCCACAGCTTTCCGAGGCACGGAGGAAACTCGGTCAACTAAGCCCAAACATCATATAATGTGACATGATTATTTAAGCAACCATGTAAGTCTGCGACAACAAATTGGACTTCATGTCCTAAATTCGTGATACAAGCCACGCATGGCGGTCAATATTAGCAGGGGTTAACAACATGTTTCTGGGTTCCGCAGAACTGCATTTGTTATGCTCAATTGTATTGTGATGAGAGACGGTGCAAGCACGACTATTATTGTTATATACGTAACCCTTTTCATAAGTTTGCAATACTGTTTACTAAAACAGACTGCTGTATTTCGGGACTGTAAACTGTAGTTAGTTTTAAAGATATTTATTCTCAAAAAAGACACAAAGTCACTTACATGAGAACAATGCTTAAAATAAATTGTAATTAAAGTTCGTGACAGACGTCACGGTAGCGATTACATATTAGATATACCCATCCACTGCATTCAGATGTTAGGAAGGTTGTTATTTGTCATTCAATATTCAGATAATAGACTTTTGAATGCATTGAATGGGTGCACTTTTTTAATACATGGGGGTATTTTGTTGTATAATTGTGCTCCTTCAAATGTTAACATTTTTTTACCAAACTTAGTTCTCATCTTCGGTAAAATCAGAAAACTAGCTCGGCGAGAGCTACGTTGGGTTACTTGTTTTACTTTAGTAAACGATAAATTAGTCTGTATAGTTTTGTTAAGTGCCTTTCGAATGAAAATACATGTATTGTAAATATATAACTGTCTAATGTTCATCATTTTGGTTTCTTCATAAATTTTGCTGTGCGTTTTGGTTTAGGAAACTAAGATGGATAATCAATGAATGTGGTTTTGGCTGGATTCGTCTTTCAAACCCAGACATTAATTCAAACTTAATTGAAAGCAAGGCTGAAAACATTCTGGTATCCAATCATTAAAAAATTAAAAAATAAATAAAGAAAAATAAACCAAATCAGAGGCCCTTGAGCAGCCATATAAACTCTGACACCAGGTTAGGCACTAAGCACACGATAAAGAAAGAACCGAAAATTAATTGATGTATTTTCATTTGACAAACAACTAACCAAGCATGACAATTGCAAAGAAATAAATTGTATTTATGAAACGTTGGTTGTAAACTAAAATTCGAATATTCTATATATATATAATATTCGAATATTAGTGAACCATCAATTTTTCTATCAGTTTTCTAAAATATCTTTGTTTGTTATCTATGATGACAAATCCGAAATCAATAGATTTGATAAGGTGTGGTTTTTTAGGGTTCCGTACCTCAAAAGTTAAAAAAGGAAACCTTATAAGATCACTCTCTTGTCCGTTTGTCAGTATGTCTCCACCGATTTTCTCAGGAACGGCTGGACCTAGTTGAAATTTATACCAGATACTGAAGTCTATAGTCCCTAGTAGGTGTATAAAAATCAAGGTCCTGAATCAACACAATAAAAAGATATGGGCAAATTTAGATTTTGGCGAAAACTTGGTACCAAAATGTACCTTCATTTTTTATTTTTCGGAATTTTCCCTTTACTTATGTTAGGCCTTGTTTTTAACCAAAATTGATTATTCTAGATCAACCGGAAGTATCCTATAGGTTTTTTGTCGAAAACCTATATGGTAGTTCCCGTTGACCTAGAATCACGAAATTTGGCAAAAAGGAATGACTATTATACTTATTATTTGTGGTTGGTGCAATTGCCGTTTCTAGCGATCGAACAGCAGAGTTCACCTTGTCCTTAAAAAAGTTTGTTTGGAACCCTCGGTGCGCAAGTCCGACTCGCTCTTGGCCGGTTTTTTTTGTAATAGCATCTCCCAGTTCAACGTATGAGGTTGACTTCTGCTAAACCGGATTATCCTGTGGGTGCCTTGAGTGTAAGGCCTCCAGACTTAGCATATTATGTCGTTTATAGCTAAACTACTTACTGTCAACTAATTTGACTAAGTACAGATGTACCTTCCACCTAGAGAAGAAAATAATAAGAAACTTTTTATAAGAAAGACATATTTTCAGGCCCATGGTCCTGGGCGAGCTCAGATACCCTTAAACAAGCAAAAACGAACGGAAAAAAACATCGCATGACAACTTTTTATTATCAGACAATGTCGCTGTTATCCGTAACAAGTCAATAAAAGGATCAACTTATTTAATGGAGGCAACAAACACATTTGTAACGATTGCCCTAACTAATATATTGACTCGGCTATAAATACATCGCGACGGTGGCGCCTCTAGCGGCCGCGTCGATAAACTAACGTCATGTGATTGCCGGTGTCTCGCGCTTAGTAACTTGTAGTATTACTAGATAGAAAATACAAAAATTTCCTTTGTTTGTTTTGTGAAAGAATGTGGTATTGGTTCTGTTAGAATATCAAGGTTAACTTTGAACTTTAGTCTTATATATAATGTCCTGTAGAGGGCTGTGTAGGTTTTTCAATTGATTTACGTTTAAATCTTTATTTTTTTTATAAAACCTCCATAATTATTAAAATTAATAAATTATGATTAAAATACTTAAATTAAAATACTTAATTAATTATTCATTTATAATCTGTCTGTATATTGTTGCTAATTTGCTTGTAAAAGTAAAGCGGTTTTCACTTACTATAAATCCTAGTTAGTACTTTGTAGGATCTCTTATGCCGATTTTTTATTGTATAACTGGGCTATTTGATCTTTCAATAACTTAGCCTTGCGGAAACTTATTGAATTTATTCAGGACTTAAAAATATATTAAACACAGCACTACTTACTGGGACTACTTATACGAGTAGTAACCAACCAACACCATAGATACTAATTAATTTTTATTCCGATTTAAATGAATTATGTAGTTATTATTTAATAAAATTATTAATAACAATACCTCTGATCAACACATAAAAAAAAGATTTTTTTAAGTATACCCAAGCCAAAAAAATATTTCAAAAAAAAAAATCGTTTCAAAGAAAGCAGCTCACCTCACGAGTTCACAAGTGGTCACCGCTGGTAACAATCAACAACTGAGCGGAGACGCGCAGACAATGTACTAGTACGTACACTGATAACGCGAGATGAGGCGCTATTACGTGTGGCAGACGCTATTGCTATTGTGATGGAGATTGGAGAGTAAAAAGTAAAATAAAAAATAGAAGTAATCTAATATAATAAACTCTAATTGCCAGATTGACTAGGGCTGTAGGTAGGTACACACACGGTAAATATGAGTACATCATCGCAATACTTTATGTTTGATAAATTCAAACACGCATCAAGTCAAAATAAATAGTTACTGGGAATGTGCACGTCTATCAAAATTATTCCACAGGACACGTATTGAGTAATTACCCACTACAACCTTACTTGTGTAAATCCGAAAGAAAGTGAGGCGGCTAGCGCGTCCAAACAGAAAAAGAAACAAGTTCCATCCCAATCAAGTTCCTGTGGAGGCTAATGTAATCATTTTAGCGAATTACTTCAACCGAATGTGTTCAAGTAGGTATGATGAAATGTTTGTTTGATAAGGAATTAGATGTTACTTTAAGGAAAAAACGATCAGATGGCTTTCTGATGAGACATTAATCTATACCTGTATTCCTTAAGCCTGCGACCTGCGCCAGTTTTTCATTTAAAATTACAATTTAATTTCATTTCATTACAAAAAAAGTGGAAAATAACTTTACTTTCGGAAGTCGGTGACTTTCCAGGCGAACTTTCTCTACCAAATGAAAAAAACACAAATCGGACCATGGCAGTAGGGTATCACAGAGAAATGCCCTGTAATGTTGGTGGTGTTTGTGATAAATAAATAAATAAATCAGTGCACATACATGTCAAGAAAAATTGCTAGTGGAATGCATAACCTTCTCCTTTTTAGAAGTCAGTTAAAAAGGCTTATAGTGGGATCAATCCTAGCACCTCGCGCTTGGCAGTCGAGACCATTGATGATGTAAGTAATCTTTAGATTTTTGTCTAATTTAGCTAAATACCACACAATATTTTAAAACAGAGCCCAAGATACCATTTTAGAGCTAAATCCGAAGAAATAAAAATGGGATCTACTTTCTATCTTGATAGATAGAAAGACGATAGAAACGATAGAAAGACGGTGTGTATTACGTAGATAGAGACTGGATGCTATGATTAGCATCCAGTCTCTATCTACGTAATACACACCGTCTGTGTCGCTACTGACTACTCCGTTCGTGACTCTACATTTGACAGATTACAAGACTCTACGGTTACTCTAACAATACCATGTTATTTCAGATATACATTGTATCTATGTACCTGTATGTTGTTTATCTAAATATTACGTACGTACCGATACAGGTGAAGTTGAAACTTCCAGGGGTTTTCGGGTCCGTGGAATTTAAACCATAATTTTATTTATAACGGTGACGCTTCGCTGTATCACAGCTTCAAGCGGATGACAGTAAGGCAATGTTCTACTTATTATACACCGTAACATTTACTAAAAGACAAAACACGGCCTAAACTGCTGGGTCTATAAGCTTAAAATCTAGTACTAAAGTTTGGAAGAAAGTTATTTTTGCGAATCTCATCGAGCAATCGGCTTAGTAGTAGTAGCCTAGTATAATATTATTCTTCTTTCTTTCTTTCTTTCTCTATCGTGTGGTTACTGCTAACCTGGTGTCAGAGTTTTTATGCCGCTCATGGGCCTCTGACTTGGCTGTACATGCCATAAAGAAATATCTCTCAAGCAAGTTGGTTTCCTCACGATGTTTTCCTTCACCGAAGTAAGTGATAATTATAATATTATTGTATTACTTTTACCTTATAAATGCGAAATTTTGTGAGGATGGATGGATGTTTGTTACTATTTCACGCAAAAATCGTTAACCGTATTTGGATGATTGGCATACAGATAGTTTATAACCAGTGGATAGAATACTTTTTATCCCGGTAGTAAGATCCCGAACTCCACACGGGGGAAGGCGCGGCCATAGCAACTTTAGAATCTAAGCATAGTCTCAAGTGCATGTTTGGCAACACTCATAAACCGTAGAACTCAACTTACCCAACCGTATTGGACCCTTGGACCTATCATTCTCCTAATGGGCAATTGAGAGGATTGGGCTCCCCGCTCGCCACTTTGAGGGGACCGACTGACTAGCGCAGACCATTGAACTCACAAACTACTAACACGCACAATAGAGTACAACACGCACATGATAATATCTGCGCTTGATTTGAACTTTGACAGAGAACTTAAGAGAGGGAGAGAGAGGGAAAGGCAGACTACAGAAACGATGCATGGATTGTGTGAGGAATGATATGAAAGAGAAAGGAGTAAATGATAGCGTGAAGGTTGACAGAGGAGAATAGAAGAAAAAACGTGTTGCGCCGACCACACGTAACATGGGACAAGGGCAGGAAGATGATGAGGAAGATTCATGTTTTATAGGTACTCTAGTTTGCAAAAACTCATCCGCACCTTTTTCTTACACGTAAGTAAGTAAGCAAGGTTCATAAAATTAATAAACTTATAATAAGTTCACCAGAACAGAACAATGTGGACCTCAAACTCAATGGTGTCCATTGAGTTTGAGGTCCACATTCTGGTCATCAGTAGTTCACCAGTCCTGGAATAATTTTCTTAAGTTTTTTTTTAAATTATAGATACCTTAATCAGCTCATACTGTAACCCTTTGTTAGCGGGCGCAGTGAGCGCAGCGGGTTGGTAGATGTAACATGTCTTCGAGTTTTTGATTCCAAAAAATGTTGGCTTCCTCACGATGTTTTCCTTCACCATTTTCGAGAGGAGAATCAAAAAAGTCAACCTACAAGTGACGAATAAATGTGTATATAATATTCCATTACGGTAAGTTTTGGTGTTTTATTATTACATCAATTTATTGTGGTCACGACGAGAGGTGCTAGTTGTTTTATCGTGACAATAAGATTGTTAACACGTTGAAGCGGCAGACGATGTTATGAATTAGTTTAAAGTGAAACTACACACATCAAAAGTATCTAGGGATCAACATATATTTTTGCAATAACTTTTCTCCTGATTGATATTAATTAAAATTTTCTTTAAGGATTCATCAAATAAAGTGTTTTCGTTTGTCACAGTAACGATAAACCAAGTCACCTTTGCATTAATAAAGAAATTTGCCATTTTCCTAATAAAGGGATTTTTGACATTTGAACCACTAACATTAAAGTTCGAAAAAAAGACTGAAATAACAGTTTTCTTTAAAATTTTATTGGGTAACTTAAACAATTAATAATCCGTGTTTCTACCGCGAACACTAACAACACAAGAACATCGGTTTGGCATACTCAAAATGAGTTCATCCAAATCACGCTGTGGAATGGCCGCCCATGTTCGTTGCAACAACAAAAAAAGGTCTTCTTGCGACTGGATACCCTCCATATTCGGCAGAGCTCTTCTCTGTAGCATATCCCATGCATGCTCAATCGGGTTCAAGTCTGGCGACTGAGCAGGCCAGGGCAGGACATTGATGTTAGCTGCGGCGAGAGTCTGTCTTACAACTCTTGCGGTGTGCGGTCGTGCATTATCATGCATTAACTGAAATAAGGGACCGATTTGCACTTGTAGAGGAACGATGACGTCTGATACAATCGTCTCAGCATAAATTTGAGCGTTGAGGTTGCCTCTGATCCAAATCAACTCAGTTCTTCCGCCGATCCAAATACCCGCCCATACCATGATGGTTCCACCACTATAAGGATGGACTTCCTGGCAGGATTTTAATCGCTGTTGGCGTCCAGGGGTTCTCCAGTGTCGTATACGTCTTGTATCCGGTCTCATACCAAAACGAGACTCATCAGAAAAGCACACGAAACGCCATTGTTCTTCTGCCCAATTTCTGTGTTCAAGAGCCCATTGATATCGAATCCTACGATTGTGCATTGCTATAGGTGGTACCCGTAGCGGTCTTCGGGAATGAAGGTTCACTTCATGCAAGCGGTTTCTGACTGTTTGGTCGCTAATTAAGTTCCCTGAAGAGTGATGAAGCCTCACGGCTAACATCATGGCGGTTATTGTTGGAGCTCTTCGAGTTAAGATTTGAATGTATCGGTCTTGTCTCCGTGTGGTGCAGCGATACCGTCCTCCATGGCGCTCAGCCACGGTACCAGTGCTTCGGTAACGTGTCCAAAGTCGACTGATAACACTCTGACTTGTATTCAGAGCTAAAGCTACAGTACGTTGCCGGGAACCAGCTTCTATCATTCCCACGGCTCTGAGCATTTCTTCCCTGCTTAAATGACGTCGCCGCTCCATAATAACGTTGGTTTTAATCAGTAGTAGGGAAACAGTAGCACTAATAATGTCTTCAATGCGTTGTATGTTTTTATAGGGAAAATATTGACAGCTTATTTTCATCTTTTACTCGAATTTGATTGAGAGTTCCTGATTCAAATTATGAAATGCACCAAAAAGGATCCATATAAATTTATAAAATCATAAATTTATTACAAAGCCACATCTCAATCTCAAGAAATCCGCATAAAAATGCTTGATCCCTAGACATTTTTGATGTGTGTACTTCTTCGTGTACTTGTGTGCCGCGGCTAGCCTGTTCAGTGTAAGCAGAATTTGACGTAGGTAGGATGCAATCACCGGGCAACAATGTTTGAGTAGTAAGTAGCCCTGCAGCCGACACACACAATACCCTTATTTTTTTTTATTTTTTTTTCGGATGGGAAATCATCAAATGACTTCTCCCGCTCTGGGCGGAGCAGGAAGGAGTGTCAGACTTTTACTGACTAAAACCCATCCATGTTCCTTCATCGCCCTTTGTGTTCCGGGGCCACGGTATCTCTTTCGAACAGTCCCGCAACCCCGGCGGCAGGCATCGGTCCCAGACCAGAGGGTGTTGTGTGTAAAGAGAGTCAGCAAAAGGAAGGGGTCCCCTTTTGCTGACTCTCTTTACACACAACACCCTCTGGTCTGGTTGGAGATTCTCCCTTTTCAGTGGATAAGGAACGAAAGAGTAACAAACTTTCGCATTTATAATATTAGGTAGTAGGACTACATCCATCAAATAAATACCTATCTCTGTGTTTATCTAATGTCGATGAGTAGCATTATTGTCTTCTCAATCAAACTCAACTAAACCTATAAAGCGCAGCTCGGAATATTTGGCCCATATATGTAATAGCCAGTCTTACCCAAGGGTATCGTATTACCTAGTACTAACTGGGTTGTGAGGGTCAGATATGCAGCCGCTCCATGTAAAGTACTGGTATTCAGCTGAATCTGGTAAGACTGGGAGCAGACCCCAACATATTTGGGAAAAGGCTAGGGAGACGACTAGTAATCTTGTCATTATGATTGTGGTCGTAATTTCTCTTCTGAGATTCCGAGGTCAGAATCATCACCGTTCTCCCAAACCATGTCTTCTTTTTACAATACTTCTCTATTACTCGTCATCTCAGCAGTCACCTCCTATCCTATGCAGAGTCCATCCATCGTTTCTTTGATCATCCCTTCTCTTACAGCCATCCACATTCTGTTTATAGTTAAAACGGTTCCAGAATCCTCTTTTTGTCATTCACTTTGTTTTTGTTTAGGTCTTCAGCCTTATTATCGGAAACTTTTGCCGAACAGTCATGATTAGAGCCTTAAAGTGACGCGGAGTTGATGGTTATCACTGATCTTAGAGCTCTTAGGGGTGAACGACATTGATTTATTTGATGACTATCTAAAGATTAATGCGAACTCAGATGAGGTCAAGCCTGAAGCAGACGGCAGAGGACAGGATGTTGCTGTACAGCTGGGAGAGGCCTATATCAGCAGTGGTCTGCGATAGGCTCTGTTAATTAGACAAAGTATATGAACCTGGTGAAGTTAAACAATTTTCAGATGTTGCTGATCTGTTTAATGTGGAGTGATGAATGAATGAATGAATTAAGATTCGAATGACGTAATTGCGACGCACGCTATTTCGCAAACATTTACGAGTGGTAGGTACGCCAGTTCGAAAACACGTTGAGTCGAAAACTGTTATATCGAATGACGTTATTAGACGCACGCTATATCGAAAAACGGCGTTTCCTCCTTTGCACCGTCACGAACCCGTCATCATCAGCCCGGTCCGTGGCCTTTGCAGGCACGGGCTTTGCGGGGAGAGCATCAGCCGGGATGTTCAAAACGACCACCGGCCCAGGTGGTCGCGCCGATCGGGCAGCGCTGCGGGGAGGAGCTGCTACCTAACACGGTCAAAGTGTATGCATACAATAGAATAATTTATTAACACGACAGGATCATAAAAAACAACAATAATAATATCTTATACAAAGTCAAAGTCAAAGTCAAAATTATTTATTTGCAGTAAATGTGGTACAAAAGATAGTAAAAATAATATGTAGTGCAATGACACATTTCGCCATAAAATTGGCATGCAAACATTGAATTAGATGCTAATTTCAAAACAATAACTGAATGTGAAACATACATTAAATTAGGTAACTAAGCGTATTCGAAGTTACTCAATACAAAACAAAATTTTGCTGTTAAACACTAAAACCAAACAAAGAAATTGTTAACAGAAGGAAAATAATAGGAAAATAAAATATTTTCTAATATACAAACACAACAACATATTATTATAATTTAGGTAATTCTCTACAATACATTCCGGTAATGGTAAGATTGACAATTAGATTTTTTGAGAAATTCAGTTATGGAATAAAAGCTATGTGAAATAAGCCATTTTTTCAGAATTTTGCAGAATTTTCTGTCGGAAGATCAGTAATAAAATTTGGTAGAGAGTTATAGATGAGTGGAGCCATATATACACAATTACGTCTAAATAATTCAATCAGGACGACAAGTAGGTATGTACTAAATATATCGATTGCTCAGCAAATGAACCATATAGCAATGGTTGAGGTACTGGTAATCATACCTCTGCGCGAATAACCTCACGATGACGCTCGCTGGAGCTTGCCCGACAGTATGGAACAGCTGGTTTTTTTCGAAAAATTTCTAAGTTTACAACTCAACTAGGATTATTTTATGGAAAACCTCTTGAACAAACTACTGTGAACAAGTAGGACACGTGCATTTAATAAGCCCTTAAGCTTCACTGGAGCTACGTTTCGAAGAAAATGTAATTTAAAATGACCGTATTTGGTTGTGTGAATCTAACGACATCTAGGGCTGTATATCATTACTAACTAGTTGGTTTCTCTGGTTCTTACGTTAGCTACTCGACAATAGATGGCGCTGCCGACAACATTAAATAGTTCGGCTATTTAGTAACAGATGACAGCACCAGTCGCTTTGTTAAAGTGTATTCCATTGTAAGTAAACATGTTTAAATAGCCACTCGTTCATTGCGAATGTATTAAATGAAAGATAAATTAGTATTTAAGTTTTTTCAAGGAACTATGTCAATGTCTATGTAGTAACTATTTCTGGACACAATTTTCTTTTTCTTTTATTAATTTTCTCTCATAAAGTTTACATTTTAAAATATTAAATAAGTACCCGCATCGCATGGTCATTTGCTAATTATAAGACCTTTTTTTTTGGTTGGGAAATCATCAAAATCAAAATCAATGCTCAAGTAGGCCAGTTACAGGCACTTTTGAATTGTCGAAACAAAGATGAAAATTAAATGTAGCTACAGTCCCAGTCACAAGACATAAAAACTGTGAAAGTACTGTAGTTGCCCATTCCCTAGCGTAGATCTCTATGGAGAAGAACGGGCAAGAAACTCCATGGACACAAATTTAAACACAATTTTAAATCAAAATATTGTTACAAAATCTTGGTTACATCATTCATGTTGAGATGGTATATTATGTGAGAACAATGTAGCAAGATCTGCACGTCAAAAGTGTCCATAGTAAAAACAAAAAATACAATTCAAAAATAAACATTCAAATAAGTCATGGCAACTAAGAGATGACCAGTCACAACTGATAGCGCCCGTTCACGAACATTACGCATGGATCAGCACCATTCAACTCAACCATTTTGAAGGGAACTGAATGATCCGACACACGCGCCACCATCAGCGAGACATTAGAGTGAGCATGACATACTCTCAACCGCCAGGGCACACATCACAATTAAATGACTTCTCCCGCTCTGGGCGGAGCAGGAGGGAGTGTCAGACTTCTACTGACTAAAACCCATCCATGTTCCTTCATAGCCCTTTGTGTTCCGGGGTCACGGTATCTCTTTCGAACAGTCCCGCAACCCCGGCAGGTAATTATAAGACCTTACTTTCAAAGATTTCTTTTTCTTTTTTTTTAAAGCGTACCTTCTATTTTATTTTTTAACCCTAGTTTGAGGGAAGTTCCGAGGTATTTTAATCACCAATGTTTAGGTATGACTACCAACAAATTATAAAAAAACTACTAAAATAATGCTAGTGATATGTTCTGTATGGTGTCGGACGTAAAGAATAGCACCATCCCATATCTTCCCGTGGGTGTCATAAGAGGCGACTAAGGGACTTACCAGAGAACGGGCAGCAGCCTTCTCTGTGCTTTTGTAATAACCGTACTGCGATCGCCAACCCGCCTGCCAAGCGTGGCGATTATGGCAAAACCCCCCTTTGGGGGAGGCCTATGTCCAGCAGTGGACGTATTTCGGCTGAAATGATGATGATGATGATGATGATGATAAAGTATAAATATAACATTAGGCATATCTCCCAAACTTTGTCCCAAACAAATTTGGTTTTTGAAAATCATCAACATATGCCTAGCCTTTCCCCAACTAGGTTGTGGTCGGCTTTTACATGGAGCGACTGCCTATCTGACCTCCACAACCCAGTTAGTACTAAGTAATACGATACCCATTGGTATGACTGGTAGTCAGAGTGTCGGGCCACCTGTAACGACTGAAAACATTGATAAAAAAAATCGATGTAACTAAGCTATCAATCACGAGGGCTTCACCAGGTTCAAATCTTCAACAAAAACGTAGCTTTCCAACCAACTCTACCCTACCCTTTCCAACCAAAGCGTAATAATATTAATTAACTTCTCACACCAAGATCACCCAGCCCGAAATTAAAAACAAATTAAATATCACACACTCAATCGAGCCGATAGCACCCTTTCTGTCTACCCCCTCTCGACTAATTGGCATGGCGACTAATCCTTGCCACGCGACGAACTACAAAGAAACTAATTTATTTGACGCATGACGTTTTAAACTGTGTGGTGTGAGTCTGACAAGTGATTGGGTCGTTGATAATATTGTAAGATGGATGTAAAACTGTTTGGAGCTCGTGGCTAAATAATAACAGCCGCTCGGGTCGATCTTCAGGTTAAGCCGCACTTGCCTAGGTTGGTCCGTGGATGCGTGACCACATATTACCTACATAGGTACCAAGTTCCTTGCCTCGGAAAGCACGTTTATTGGCTGTCATTTATAGATCTATAACAGTATTTACAGACAGTGTCTGACAACCAGTCTTACCAAGGGGTATCGTATTGCCTAGTACAACTGGATTGTGGAGGTCAGGTAGGGAGTCCCTCTATGTAAAATACAGTGCTCAGTCCAGAGCATGACAGGCAACCACACGAAGTAACCAAGCATCCAGTACATTTGAAGTTCACTGGTACTGAGTGGCCATTTTCTGGCCCTAAAATAACAAAGCATCACGTTTGTAATCCCCGAAAGGTGAGGCAGAGGTGTACATAATAGTAGGCACACCCACATTTCGCCAGTTATGTTTAAGTTCCGTGTCATAGGGGGCGAGCCTATTTCCATCAAACAGGTTGAAATACAGACTCCGTGGCTGCTACTGAGAAATTCCTAATGGAAAAGTCCTATAACAGTTTGCCCGACCCGGGAATCGAACCCATGCTCAGCAGCCGCGATTACGGCCGCTAGACCAACGAGACAGTCATGAGAGAGGGATCCGATGATGTGAGAGATTCTGGGCCTAAGTAATCTATCTAAAAAACCTGCGAAGTAAGAGTCTGACTCGCACATGAAGAGTTCCATACCATTGTAGCCCCCTTATTTTATTTTTATTGTTCTTGTAGCGGGAACAGAAATACACATTCTGTGAAAATTTCAACTGTCAACCTATTACGGATCATAAGATACAGCCCGCTGACAGACATACCACACTGACAGACTGACGGACGGACAACGGAGGCTTAGTAATATGGTCCCGTTGGTAACCCCTTCGGTTACGGAACCCTAACAAAAAGTGTCATCGACTAAAATATGAGGAAGCCAAACCAGACTGCACAAGATAATGGTATCTATCGCAACTTGTCTTCTTCTTCTTGTGGCTCTTCAATGCTTCAACTTCAACAGAAAGATATTTAATTAAACAGTGACATTATTAACTTCATCACACAATCTCCTCTCAACACAACAATACAGACTCACAATTACATTATAATTATCGCTCTAAACTTCTATTATATCAAACGCATGTGTGCCCAAATTAAACAGAACCGGTCATGCTAACGTTGTTCAAAACAACAGAGTTCGACTTATGTTGGTACAATATTATACTTTGACAAAATCTTGTTTTACGCTAGACGTGGTTTCACAGTCGCTTAGACTTTACCATGTCAGTTATTACCATTTGAAACCACATCTGCCAAGCAACATTGAACTTTATGTAGTAGAAATAAAATACAAATGTGTGTTTTGAGAGCAGTAAAAGTAAGTTGGCACTCTCGTCCTAAGGCAAAATGTTCTTGAGATAGAAATCTTATAAAGGAAACGTCTTTTTCAGTTTCCCATTGTCTACAATTACTTGGCTTTGTGATCTCGACTATATGTCTCGTCTCTTTCCAACATTAACATTATCATGTCTTGCTATCTCTTTCTGTCGCTCTTTGAAAATCCAATTTGAGATTTCCGTTCGCATCTGTGTTTTGTGGTTTCCTTTATTTTTAATTATTTCTTTTTTTGAATGTCGAGTTGTTTTTATCCGATTGTGGAGAAGGAGTGTGTTGTGTTTTGTATTGTTGCGTGTTTTCTTTACGACATTGTTCTACTTTAAATCGATGTTTTTGTAGACACAAGTTTTGATGTTACATCTTCTCAGCAAACAATGGAAGGACGGTAACGACTAACTTTTATCCAATCTATAGGTACTACACACTAGGGTTAGGGAGGGATGAAATACATGTGACTAAAAGAGTGATCGACATGAATTTTGTTGGATGTGTGAGGATTGTGTGAGGAATGATATTAAAGAGAGAGGAGTAAATGATGCCGTGACGTCTGACAGGGGAGAGTGGAAGAAGACAACGTGTTGCGCCGACCACAAGTAGCATGGAACAAAGGCAGGAAAATGACTAAACACTATACAATACCGCCAAAATAGTAAGAATGTCAAGGATAAAACACTTTTGATTGCTACTAAGAATACATCGAGGGTCAAGAAGTAAGTAATTCAATTCGAAAAGGTCAGATTGCAGTGCCACTATGGAAACAAAAAATTGTTAATACATTGTTGTCATACTAAACGAATGGAATTCGTGACATTTGAGTTACCTACGGAAGTATACAAGGTGTAAATAGATCCTTCACGAAGCCACCAACCAAGCATTATGCATCAAACTAAGTAACTGTACGCAAAAATTACTGGGAAATGACTTTTTTTTTGGGGTGAAAAATCGCTTTACGGTAGAACTCAGTGTAACGCACTCAAAATGTTGTGGTAAAGTAGAGTTTTAGAGAGCATTTAAAGTAGAGTTATAACGTAAAAACATGTATTTAATAAAACTTGTGAAAAAGTTGGAACTTTGACCTCCAATCTATCATTTATATATATATAATAATCTTTGATCTCCGTAACTAGAAGGTCCCCAGGTATGGTCTAGCTAGAACAAAAAAATGATCGCAGTGACGGGATGAACACATTTTAATGCCTTTCGGCTTCGTTAGTAGTACTGTGTAGCGTTTGCCTAGCTTTACCCCAAACTACCGCTCCTGCTGGATAGCAGGGCAGTTCTAAATGCTGAAGGCACACGCGAACGAAAATTGCTAGTTGATAATATAAATCTTCGCACCAAAAAGAAATAAATTCCATCGTCAAGGAAGAGTTATCTGAAGCACTCTCAAAGTAAGAAATAATTTGAATGCAGAAGATATAACTGAAGGGCAGCTGGGTGTTGCAACTGATAGATGACCCCAACACTTTCATTGGGGGTAGGGGTGACACGCTAGTCGATATAGGGTGTTAGTTGAAGAAATTGAGATAGAGATTTTGCTGGTTAAAGAATAAAGAGGTTTATTATTGGCTCATGCCTTATGTGCACAAAACATTTAAAATTATAACAAAAAAAAACCGGCCAAGAGCGTGTCGGGCCACGCTCAGTGTAGGGTTCCGTAGTTTCCCGTCCGTCACAATAAGTGTTACCACTTATGAGTTTAAAGGTGGGTATCCATTATGTCCGCGCTCCTGCAACTGCTCCCGGTAGTGGGTACGTGCGCGAACACGGAGCGTGCAACATTGCACGCTCCGCGGCAGGCGCTCCGACTCGTGACGGTTTTTAGCGCGAACACAAAGGGGAGCGAAGTGCGTAAAAGGGGAGCGCATGTAGAAGTGCGCGCGACGTATCCATTGGAGCAGTTGCAGGAGCGCAGAGCGCTGCTGGAGCGCGAACATAGTGGTAACCCTTTTTGTCTTTTTTGTACAAAAACTGTTGTTTCCAACAAGTTCAAAATGATTTTCCTAGAAAGTCCTTATAAAGTTCTACTTTTCAGATTTTTTTCATATTTTCTAAACTTATGGTTCAAAAGTTAGAGGGGGGGGGACACATTGTTTTTTACTTTTGGAGCGATTATTTCCGAAATTATTGACATTATCAAAAAATGATTTTAGGAAACCCCTATTCATTTTTAAATACCTTTCCAACAATATATCACACATTAGGGTTGAAATCAAAAAAAAATCACTTCCCTCTTTACATACCTATAGGGGGGCTACCCTAATAAAACATTTTTTTCAATTTTTATTTTACCACTTTGTCGGCGTGATTGGTACCAAATTTCAGCTTTCTAGTGCTAACGGTCACAGAGATTAAGCGAGGACGGACAGACGGACGGACAGACATGGCGAAACTATAACCGTCTTATTATAAAACTTCCAATAAGTACCAGGTTTAAACCAGGACTAAAAGGTCTAGGTTTGTTACGGTACTAACGTTAGTTCTTTCATTCGTATTACAAATCGTAGACCAACAAAGGACTACTTAGTACCAAAGATAGTCCCTGGTCTAAACATTATACACAGATTATAAGCAACAAACTCTCTACACCGTTCCTTTTTACAAAATGTTGTTACGTAATTTATAGAAAAAATATTTTATAAATTGTTAGTTGTAGTGGCAAAATATAAAGTTTGGTTATTTAAAGGTATTTAAATATTGACTTGTATTTTTTTGAATGCATTCAATTGTTCTCATTTGGAACAACTATCGAGCTAGCGCGTATAATGGAGTGAACTGGGCGGCGCGGCGGCGCGCGTAATTCGAGTAATGTTATCGAAATGTTTATGTTACATCTTAAAGTAAACTAAATGTCCGGTTTCCCTTCAAGAGTAATAATACAATTAAAGGCACAGTTCTTTGGGCACAGTATTCTTTGTGGTGAGATCGAGTGTGCATTCAATTTAAAAAAAAATGGAACAAACAAAGAAAAAAAAAGAGGTGAAAATTGGAGTTCAGAAGAAAAGGTTAGTGATAACTGACAAGTTAGATTACGTACACAACTACACACAGTATATGATGCAATAAGCTAAACTATGTACCTATGCCACATTACTTACATTAATACAAATTTCATTCTAGGATTTATACTGCGTCAACTTATTGCCGAGTCGGCTAAAATACTTGAAGATAAGTCGACGAAAACCAATTTAGATATGTTAAAAAACGAGTTGACAATTTAGTACCATAGTTAAACTAGGGGTCACGATGGTCTAACTTTGGTATCATAGATAGTTCTAGGACTAGCGATAAACTTCGTTTTGTAATAACGTTTATACAAGTTCATGGTTTAAACCTAGTACTAAAGCCGGTACTTTTTTAAGACCACGTTTTATAATAAGAGGGTAAGGGTTCGTAGTTGACTACGGAACCCTAAAAAAGGAACTTAAATCTAAACAAAAAAGGTAAAAGATTGATTGTGTGTCTCACGGCTGCGCCAAAAAGGCCCAATTTAGCTAAAAGTTGTACCGGAGAGAGATCAGGCGCAGGACCAATTTCCGAGGTCCGGGGGGATCATACCGCCAACTTCCAAACTTTGGGCCGCTACTGAGAAATTCTTGACAAAACTCAATGACAAACCAGGTGGAAATGCAGTAATAAGAAGTAACGCAGATTCTATCCTAGTACAAGAGCCAGGGTCCTAGTACAAGAGCCAGGGTCCTGGTACAAGAGCCATGGTTACACTGATGTAAGTAATCACTTGTCAATAAAGATTTTATCATATTTTTATTATATTTCTTAGATTCATTCTTACTTGGAAATCTAGGAGTGTTTTATAAGAGGCGTTAGATTTAAATCTCTTTTGCTGGATGTTACACGTCTTTTATTATCGAATTAAAATAAATAATTACAATATTGTGCCTTCCAGAAATTCTCAAGAGAATACAACAATGAACAAAGAGGTGGTTCTAACAGACGATACCTTTCATAAATGTTATTATACAAACCCTCTTTCAAGGAAAACACCAAGTAGATCGAATTACACAAGAATAAAAAAATAAACATAATATTCCGTCTGCGCCAACCCTAAGCAAAATATCAGTGACTGACCCCCGCACCCGTTAAAAAGAAATAAAAAAGTAATAAAATGCAAGAGCACAATAAAAACCACAATAATAGAAGGGTTCCGTACGGTGTGAGGGACCCTAATTTTTGCGCGGAACCGTTTACGCCAGTGAGGAGTGTTTCCTTGAGGGATATTGCCAGTATTAGCATTTTTTGAGCTTTTGTTTTGTCTTTTATTATAAGATGTGGGAATGAGTTTGCATCTTCACATTCTCTTTGTAATAATATTTTAACAAATGTGCCAAATATTTCCTTTTTTGCAGTTTGCAGGTTCTATTCGAGGAGTCGTCTGTCTTGGTCTTTCTTTGTTTATCGTGTGGTTAGTGCCTAACCTGGTGTCAGAGTATTTATGCCGCCTATGGGCCTCTGACTTGGCTGTACATGCCGTCGAGGAATATCTCTATCTCAGGCATGCTGATTTCTTCACGATGTTTTCCTCCATCGAAGCAAGTGAAGCGTTCAAAGTTTCAAACATTGCAACGGCCCGTCGTTTTTTGCTTCTGTATGATCTTCCTTTATATTCCTCTTCCTTTTGCCTGCGGCTTTTATCCAAATCTGTTTATTAGTTTTTGCGTGAAAGAGTAAAAAACATCCATCCATTCATCCTCAAAAACTTTCACATTTGAGTACTAAGGTTAAGTCCATCTCGCAGTTATAACAATCCAAGATAGGGAGGTGATTGTAAGATATTTTATCTTCCTCTTTTATTTCTTATGAGACTTGAGGAAATATCTTCACTTTCTAAACATGTTACCTTGAATTATTCGGGTGTATTTTTCCATAAACTGTCCAGTTCTATGTATTTGCCTCTCACCAAACTCCCGAGAGTTGTCCTGATCACTATCACCCAGCAAAAAATAAACTTATCGTGGCTAAAAACGAGCTAATTTGGACCTTTTATCATTCCAAAATTGTTTAAAAGGTGTGTGGCTATTAAAACCGTTGTTTAACGTGGCTCTTTGGCTCATAAAATACTCGTGAGTGTATAGTTTGTACACGTATGACGGTGCAGAGCGGCAAGTGTCACAAAGTCGATGTGACTCCGCGTGGCTACTAGCTGAGTGCGCGCTATAAGTGAATCACGGGGACGGACTTGAGATTGGACAGAAGCCTTCGAATTTATTATTACTTAACGCAAAAATAACAGAAGAAAGCGAAGAGTATTAACACTGAAAACGGAATTGTCTGCTCATAAACACCCACCCGCCAGTTTATCCGTAATCATGGTGCTTGCAACAGCGCCGAAATATCGGGAACTCGGGAACGTTTTCAGTGTTAAAGGTCACATAATATATACCTATTTCCTATTTGTTCTGGTTTAAAGTAGAGGACCTATGTAAGTAGGTTCACGAGCATGAGACATTTCAGCTTTTAATGTTATTAAAGACCACGACTATCAATCTTACTGGGTTGTGGTGATCAGATAGTCAGAGAGATCAGATAGAGTAGTTAATCCATGTAAAATATTAATATTCAGCTCTATCCGATTTGCCTTAACCGACTTTAACAAAAGGAAGAGTCGATTTTACCTTGTAAACTCCGATTTTAATTAGAGCGTGATTTTTCAGTAGTCCTGTTTTTTATGTTGTAGTATACCACACACATGTTTGTTTACAGATAACAGACAATCGAACTATGAGTTTACGATGATCTGCACCTATACGGGGTTGTTTAATATGCTATAAACATGGATTTAAACTCAATCATAATTCTATCTATATAAATTTAAATCTTGTATAAAACGCACACTATGTAGGCAAGCATATTATAAGTTGGGGAATTACATTGATGATAAAAATGCTTGGCTCAATGCTGGTCCTGCTCCACAACCGTAGGGGAAAACTAATTGGGAAAATTATTGTGGCAGCTGCAGAAGATTGTAAAAATATACTTGCTATGTATAGACTCCATCTCTTAGTATTGTATAATTGCATAGCACATGTGTGAGTACCATGTACTGTAAAGCATTTGCATTCTGTTATCTTTCTTTGACTTGAATAAGCCTTGGTGGCTGAGAGAATGTCATGCTCACTCAAATGTCTAGCTGATGGTGGCGGGTGTGTCGGGTCATTTAGTTCCCTCCAATATGGTTGACTTGAATGGCGCCGATACATGCGTCATGTTCGTGTACGGGTGCGGTCAGTTGGAACTGGTCATATCTTAGCTGCCACGGTTCATTTTAATTACTTTATTTTAAAATTGTTGATTTAATCTTTTACTGTGGACGCTCTTAATTTGCACGTCTTTCTACATCGTTCTCACATATATGTATAATCTCAACATGAATGATGTAACCAAGATTTTGTAACAATATTTTGATTTAAAAGAGTGTCCATAGTTTCTTGCCCGTTATTCTCCATAGAGACCTACGCTAGGGAATGGGCAAGTACAATACTTTCTCAAGTTAATATGTCTTGTGACTTGGACTGTAGCTTTTTTTTATATTTTTTTTTTTTGACATTCAAAAGTGCCGTAATGGTCTAAATGAAATAAATGCTTTGAGTTTGAGTTTATCTTATGATATTGGCAATAGAATTCGTTGCTGACGAGAGACAGAAAGTTTTCTTGAGAGAGTAGTAGCTAGCGCTCAATCCATCCCTGTATTGCCACCATGATAGTATTTTGTTAGTCGGCAGCTTTGTCGCGAAGTGGTTCGCTCTTCCATCGCTCTTCCATCTCCCTCACTCCTCGGCCATTAGAGGGAGACAGAGCGCCGGTCACGGGACACTGGCATCGCCTCAGTGTGACAATATTTGGTCACTTATTGGCTACACTGGGAACCGTCGCAAGCGCACACAAAAAACTAGATTGTTTAACGTTATTCTTGGTTATTTTTTCGTTGAAAAAAAAAAAGTATTGGTTTGGAATTTTTAAAGGGTTTTTAAGGTTCACGTTGTTTTCTTTCTTATATTTTTGCTTCCACCGCTTCTTTATCCTAGTATAATTTGTATTCATCTTTAAATTCAAGGCATTCGGGCAGACTCTACAAAGGAAACACCCTAGGCAGTCAGTGCCGCTGCCAAAACATGGATATCTGGTGAATATTTTCGTTGAGACACGAACTAATATCGTAACGTTAGTACCTGTAAAAAAGATGTTATAGATTTGCAAATAGGATGCAAAAATGTAAATCTATAATATAACAACAATGTAAAGTTTAATAAGCCTGTAAGCCTGTAATATCATCGGCTTAAGCCATCCATTAAACATCAATCATTATCGCGGAATCGGCTTAAGCCAGCCAGCAAAAAGGTGTACGTCTATCCATGTTCGCTTTTGTTGGACGGACTGAAGCTCCTTCCGGCTAATTATATTGCCCATTTCGAGCCCAGAAGTATGATCAGTCTAACCTTCCGTGATCCACCTGGAGCAAGCTATGGCGAGGAAGTGTTTCTCAACCCAAACTGTTGCGCCACTTGCAGAAAATCTCTCACTTGGACACGAGTTGCCATGGCTGACCTGGAAGTCTTTGAACAGACTCCGGACACGGGTTGGCCGAAGCAAGGAAAACCGTTCAGGTGGAGAACATATAGATGACTCTGCCCTGTGTTGCCTTTAGTTGTTTACAATAAACGCCTTGGACTGAGCACACGTCTTTCTTTCAACACCCTGGAGTGTTAATGTGGTGCTGCCCCACAAACGATGGGAAACTTGATATCCTGTGTTCTGCCAGTCCTGTTGTTTGGACATCACAGGAGCTGATGCACGCTACTGAAAGTTCCAAACTCGTCGCCAAATTTCGGGCTGACAATTTTGAATTGTCATCGACACGCTAAGAAGAAGAACAAGTGGGAAGATATACCTGCAACCTCGTTAAATGAGGCTACCAAAATGAAACAGCAGCAGGGTGTGATTGTGGCATGCGCTACGAAGAGGCAATTAGACAAAGCCTACCCTACTAACTGGGGCAATTATTATAACTAATGAACTATGTAATAAAATAACATACAAAATATTAAAAAAATGGCGCCTTCGAAAATTTTCGATTTTTTCTTCATGGGTGTCATTTTCGTGGTTTTTGTGGTCGCTGATAATGAAAATGAGATCAAAATGATAATCCAAGATGACGCCGATGAAAATTTTCAGTGTTTTCTTCATGGGTGCCGTTTTCGAGGTTTTTGGGGTCGCTGATAATGAAAATGAGGTTAAAATGAAAATCCAAGATGGCGCCAACGAAATTTTTTAGGTTTTTCTTCATGGGTGTCGTTTTCGAGGTTTTTGCGGGCGCTGATAATGAAAATGAGGTTAAAATACCAAGATGGCGCAGACGAATTTTTTTGCTATAATTATTTCGTGGCCTACCCTTCGTGGAATACCACTGCATGCCACTGGGTTGTGGAGCTGTGTCGTAAACTATGCTCCACCTGCTATATTGCCCTCTTAGCCTAAAAACATACAGCCGAAGTGACCTCTGCGCTGCCAACAAAATATAAAAATTGCGCTGCCAAGAAAAAGAAGACAGCAATTCAGTTTGAAGAGTGGCTGCAGAAACAGCAGCAGCAGCAGCAGCCCCTTGTCCCCTTACTGCCCTCCCCAGCAAGGCCTAAAGCCGAGGCTGATACCCCACAGGGAGTGTCCTTAGCGCGCAGTCACTTAGTTTTATTAGTTTTTGCCCTGGCTGGAGGCCTTACACTTAAGGCGGTAAGATAGTCCGGTTAAGCAGAAGCCAGCCTTGCGAGTTGCCATTACCAAAAAAAAAAACTTCTAATAGGGAATATGCATGAATTTTCTTATCTTTGATACGGAATGTTAAAGTACTATAAAAATTATGACAAAAAGCGAAAACAAGACATAAATCGGCCAAACAACACAAAAGTTATAACCATTTAAACTTTTGTTTCTCTCATCTAGATAAAAGGAATTTAGTATGGATTTTGTACTTCAATGCAGCGAATGACGTCATTCGGTGTATCGGATCTCTCTGTCTAATCAGCAGTTTCAAATGCAAACTTAGTATTTCACTTTGCTATTTCTGATGTTAATACGCTTTGTTTAGAGTGATAATCAAAAAAATCATGCATAGGTATACCCTATTACTGCTCACTCAAAAGACTCATGTCCACGCCCCCATAGGAGTAGAGACAGATATATATTCAACACCCACGTTCTACAATAACAGAACAATACAAGTGTTATTCACAGCCATACACGTGGATCCGGAACCCGTGTAACCTTGATGTTAGGACGCTGTTTTATTTCAGTGTACAAAGGTACTCGTGTTCCTGGGTGAAAAAGTCAACTAAAACCTGTACATGAAAATAAAATTAAAGCGTCTGTTTGTTGTTTCAAAATAACAGATTGATACATAACTTACATTAAAAAAAATAGATTTTATTTTACTGTATGTCTGTCTGTTCCGGCTAATCTTCGAAACGGCTGGTCCGATTATGACAAGACTTTTTCTGGCAGATAGCTTATGTTATGAGGAGTAACTATTTGGCTATATAGGCTTTTATTTTAGAAAAAGGTTTAGGGTTCCGTGCAAAAACAATAAAATCCATGGAATTGTTAACAAAATCCTATTGAAACGGCTAATCGCCGAAACGTTTGCACCGATGTTGATGGGACTTTTACTGGCAGATAGCTGATGTTATAACGAGTAACTTAACCTATTTTTATTTTAGAATAAAAATTAGGGTCCCGTGCAAAAAAAAACAGATTCAAATAGGGAAGTAATATTTTTATAATAATTTTACGCGAACGAAGGTCGCGGGGCACAGCTACTTATAAATAAATTAGGTCTTTATCTATCTACGTACCGTATAGTGTAACACAAGGAATGGTAATTCAAAAGGGCCTGTCAATGGTTTAATTAAAATAAATGTTTGAGTTTGGATATTTTAATTTAAAGATATTGTATTTTTGTGATTTCTATTATTATTTAAACCATTTTCTTAATTACAGGGCATCATACGAATGATTACAGTATACAACAGTATCAAACAGTA
This sequence comes from Xestia sexstrigata, assembly GCA_941918905.2. NCBI lineage: Eukaryota > Metazoa > Arthropoda > Insecta > Lepidoptera > Noctuidae > Xestia > Xestia sexstrigata. The sequence continues at coordinate 16,905,921 of OW799224.2, forward strand.
AAGGACCATCACTATCTGCCTAGCCTTTTCCCAACTACAACTTAGTTGGGGCTTGGGGTCGGCTTCCAGTCTAACCGAATGCAGCTGAATACCAGTATTATACATGGAGCGACTGCCTATCTGGTTTTACTCAGTTAGCACCAAGTTAAACGATACCCCTTGGTAAGACTGGTTGTCAGACTTACCCTACTAAACTAGCCGAGAGATCAGTGTGGTTACTACCTTACTGTACGTCATTTCACGATGGCATTATCTGATTTCGTATAACTTAAGACTAAATGAGATAAGACCAAGACGATTTTGACTCCCTATGTAAGCTGTGTACTATGTAGTAGGTACCTCATAGTTCGTCCGTGAACCGCGCAGCAAGGTCGTACAACCGTGTGGTAAGCGATGCAACCGAAGACAATAATACGTTGGTACTGTGCCCACATACACGTAGAGATAGCAAGGAAATTCAACTTACTCTCCAAAAAATACAGTCTTTTTAGACTTTTGCAGGAAAAAATTGGAACACGGACTTTACTCTAACACCCGTAGGTATCTACAAACAAGTCAAAGTGATTACATTATTTGAGATACGATTATTATTCGGTAGTTCAGTACTTGCTTGAAGTTAGAACTCTCAAAAGTTAGAATTACTAGCATTGCTTTCTTTCAAGGTTCTAACTTCTCGGATCAGTGCCCGGTTGATGAGAGACTCACTCCTTATTACATGGGGCTTAAACATAACTGGCGAAATGTGGGTGTACTATTAGGTACACCTTTGCCTAACCCTTTGGGGATTACAGGCGTGATGTTATGTTATGTTAAACATTGTTATAAACAAAGTGGAAAAAAAAAAATTTTTTTGCTGTCACTCCGCCTCTACAGCAGACGTTAAAATATTAATCCAAAAACTGGAAAATACATTTACCTTGTTAACACAACACGTACATGCGCACACGCACGTCTGTATTGAATTTCTTTATTTCTCATAAATGTGTGCTTCAGCTTGATGATATAGTCTCAAAAATAGTACTTTGAAAATAATTAAGATTTTGCAAATGAGAGAAATTTCGGTTTATGAAAGTCCTAAGGCGCATTCAGATCGATGATACATTTGTAAAGCCACGTTTGCAAGTGTAATAGAAAGTTACTTAATGTTATAAACAGTGATAGCGTAGTGGTGTGACCGTCGGACTGCGAAGTCATAGGTCGTACTACACACTTGTTTCTGTGAAGGAAAACATCGTGAGGAACCAGCATGCCTGAGAAATATCTCTCGACGGCATGTAAGGTCAAGTCAGAGGCCCATGGGTGGCATGTAAGCTGTGTACTGACACCAGCTTAGACACTAACTACACGATAAAGATATCAAGTTGCAAAATATTGCTCTATAAAAAGTAGTTCGCAAATTAGAATTGGTTAACAAATAATACAGTATCTTGCTATCATTCTGCGTCCCCCACACACACATACAGTCGCACACACACATTCAGTGTAAAGTGACGCAACTATAATCTGTGGTTTACTTAATTCCATTGTTTGTTCGAAATTAACCCGCTTCAAAGACACCAATTCAGTACAGTCGTGGCGACAAGTGTAACGGATAATTTGCAGAAGCTTGAAAAGTTGTACAGCTTATACAATAAGCAATATTCTGGATACGTTAAATTCAGTGCTTATTCAGTTTACAGTTATTATCAAAAGCCTAGGAAGATAATTACTGCTCCAGAAACATAATAACCGTTTCAATCTTAAACTAATTATCCTAACAACGGTATCGGTATGGTCGGGTACAACAAACTCGAGACAGCGATAACCACATATATGTATTAAAACTATTACGTGGTAAGACCTACAATTCCGGTGTTTTGAAGGAGATATGTCTTAATGTGCCTGACAATTTTGTAATGCGGGGCCAGAAGCCACGGTTACTAGCGGTGCCTCAGGCACGAACCTACTTGCACAGCAAAGCGCCATCGCCACTGACGCGCGCCTTGGACGCACTGAATGACACTGCTGAAAGGATCAATCTATTTACCTACTCTCTGAATTAATTCACAAAAACAATGTTGTATGTGTTATGTTATTTGAAATATGTAGTTATTTGGAAGATAGTTTAATTAAGGGCCACGCTAACGCATTAGGATTTCCCTGTAATGTTAGTAGTGTTTGTGATAAATAAATAAAACCATTGAACCGATCATCCTGAAATTTTGCATAGGTATAAGGAAACGAAACGGCCATAGGGAACCTTTAATCCCGAAAAACGTACTGTTCCCGAGGAAAACAACAATAACATTCTTATGATAATAGATGGCGCATTATATTTCTATATAATTTCCAAACAAAGTTTCTTACTTTTAACTTTACTTACTCCAACACTTGTCTCCCCGCCAGTCCAGTCAGCAGTAACATGATCGCTGCTCGCTTGATCGCCTCACTCCGATATATTGGGCGACTGTTTGCACTTCTCTGTTTGACTGTACACCGCTCACGCCATACCAAGCCTCTACTATTTGGACATTTTTAGAAATTTCCATTTTCTGTGCACGTCTGTACCCCGAAATGTATTTTTACAAACTTACTTTTACTCATCCGAAAATCAATTTTAATCTTTATTAGAATGTCTTAAAGGTGGATTTTGGTTTTTGTAGATGTGAGTCTTAGTTGGTTTTCTAATGGTATGTGCAAACAAAATAGTTAATAATAACACAATGATTTTAAATCTTATTTACATAGTAATAAGGTTGAGACGAAATGCAAATATATTTGTCATTGTAATAGGTTTCTTAATACTGTTTGTTAAGTTTTAACACAGATTTACTAATGACATTTTTACGGTTTCGAATTTAATATTTAATTTTGAATATTTTTCCTCAAATTATTTTATTCAAAGAATTCATTCTTGTCGAAGCTCACTCAGTCGATTACAACTAAGTTTAATATATCTGCTAATTCCTTCGAAGATTTATAAATATTAAAAAGTTTCATATAAATATAGTTTAAATAATATTTCCTAAACGTAAAACAATAATCTATACATGTATATAAATTATTTAAAGGTACACCAAATGCCAGTTATGCTTAAGTCTCAGGGGGCGAGCCTATTGCCAACAATCGGGCAAAATGTAGACTCCGCTGCGAAGTAATTTCTGATGGTAAAATCCAATAACACTTTACCCGACCTGGGAAACGAACCCAAGACTAACGCTTGGCTCTAGGCAAACGTGGCAGTTCCTATGAAAAAAATCGTTTTATTTGAGTACTAGCTTGTGCCCGCGGCTTCGCTCGCGTTCATTTAGAATTTGACGATCAATTCGGGTTGTACTCTGCTTGTAATAATATAATACAAACAATTCGAAAGACACGTGGCGCCATCTATTATCATAAGAAGGTTATTAAACTAGGTTATTGTTAATTTCCTCGGGAACAGTACTTTTTTTCGGGATTGAAGGTACCCTATGTCCGTTTCTGTACACTTGACAACGTATTTGCATAATTTCAGGATGATCAGTTCTGTGGTTTAGTCGTGAAGAGGTGACAAACAAACTTATTTTAGGATTTATAATATTTAGTAAGGAAAGGATCATTAAACCCTATAATATTATGACCCATCACTAAAAACTACTCTTTAAAAAGCTTTCACCAAAAAAGCATTAAACAAACCCATACCTACCTGCTCCCATACATACTCTAATTTACCCATACAACTATTTTTTCACTCCCATTCATGTCTCTACCACAAAAACTAAAATTTGCCAAACAATTACCCAACAGTGGGAAACGTGATACTCGTAAGTAAACCGATATTATTATAGAACACTATTATGTAATAGTTTTATTATTGTTCTCCATCTTATTTGTTCGATGTAATAATATTTTGCAAGTAAGGTATTGATGTGGAAATATATTTGTTGTTAATAGTTTAATGTGATTATTTTGCAATGTTATATTTGAAGGGAAATGTGGGGTGAATCCGCTGCAGTGATTGTGTGTTTGCACTGTCAAAGATCTACATAATGACAGCCGAGATCAACGGCATAACGTGCTTTCCGAGGCACGGAGGAAATTCGGTATAGAATGGGTGGTCACCCATCCACGGACCAACCTAGGTAAGCGTGGCTAAACTTGAATCAAATTGAATCAAAGGCGGACCTCGTGCCTAGTAGTAACAAACAACGAGCGTCTTTTCGACCGCGTTCAATTTATTTGATGAAATTCGCTATTAGCCGTGCATTTGTTTTCAAAACATGCACTGCATACACTAGAGTGTTATGTTAAAGCCCCATGTAATAGGGGGTGAGGCTATTGCCATCAACCGGGCACAGATCTAGACCCCGTGGCTGCTACTGAGAAATCCGTAATGTAAAAACCCAATCACACTTTGCCCGACCTGGGAATCGAACACAGGACCTGTTGCTCAGCAATCGCGCTTGCGACCACTCGACCAACGAGGCAGTTCAAAGAAATATCACTTAAAAATAACTTAACCAAAGGAACTTAAGATACCGTGTCATTCAATACACCTTAATAGACATCTAAGCCCAAGGCTGTACACCTCCCATACAAAAGGCAAAGGGTTTCAATTGATCACGAGTATATGTATTACGTACTACCTGCTATTGTACTGCAAGCAATCTTTTCATACAATTAAAACTGCGGTGAACAGCTGATGGTATGACGGTATTGAATGACAGTAGCCTTGTTTTGAAGATATTTTATCAAAATCGCGAGAAGATGTAAGCTGTTCAAGGTTCCGTGCCCAAAGAGCAAGGAATTACAATTTAACTTACTACTCGCCAAGCGGTTGGTCGACTCTTCACTTCACGTGACCAGAGGGGGCCTATTTTTGGCCAGAGAATCAGCATAGCCATACAATATGCTATGCAATGCTGCCAGCTTCTTGGCACGTTTCCTATTGACAGCCCAGTGGACGAATTTTTTGACGCCCTGTAATTCTTTTCCCCTTTTATTACTTTACATATTTTTATCTATACTAATATTGTAAAGCTGAAGAGTTTGTTTATTTGGTTGAACGCGCTAATCTCAGGAAGTACTGGTTGGAATTAAAAAAATATTTTTGTGTTTGTAAGTACGACCAAAGGGAGCGGAACATAAATGAAAAATGTTGCAAAGACGGGGAAAATTTATTCCGTTTGTGAGCTTTTCTCTCTTAAGTGACGCAGACGAAGTTGCGTGTGTTAGCAAGTTGTTATAAATCTATAAATTGTAGTTTGTAAATAATATACATACTTGATTTAAATAAAACTGCTCACTATAACATATCTTTTGACCAGCTTCTGAAAAGAAACCTCTTGACAGATATACTTCCGACAGATTGGCAGCAATATTATTTTGGGATGCGTAAACCATTTCTTTTGATCGATTGATTTTTGAAAGCAAGATGTAACAATGTTGATTCGGGCTTTCAGGAGTCACAGCGGTTTAGGAATAAAGTGGCGGGCTTGTCCAAAACAAAAAAAGCAGGTCCGTTTCTGGATCTTATATCTGAATCATCCAGACAGATAGCCGTTCTGTTTATTTTTAGGTTTCGCAATTTAATCTTGACGTAAGGAACCCTAAAACAATTCACTACATAAACAAATTTGGTAAGGAAGGAAATGTGTACAAATATCGAAAGTTTGATCGGTTATCTGTTTTCCTGTCGCAGAGAAAGCGATCGATCCCTACGATGGTAATGTATTGTTTGTAACTATTATGCTATACCTAGCAATTAGTCAGTCTTCGATTTCGATAAGATTTACTTCCGGATTAAAGGGGTTTTTTATTGTATAGTTCGTCAGTAGAAGTTACTAAAACCAAGAATTGTCGTAATCAGCACTCAGGTATTTCATAAGCATAACGTAATCACGTAACATAAATCTTATGTTGGCGATAAGTCTGCGAGATCAAAATGGGACTGGATGGGTCACGTTACTAGTTTGAAGCCGTACAAATTGGCGTAGATAGTCCCTGATAGGTGCCTGAAGACAGCCATCGTCACCAAGGTAGGCCCACAAACGCTGGCGTGATGATCTAGACTCTGACTAGATGGTCAGAGAGGGCAAATTGTAAACAGGATTGGAAAGCCATGAGGGAGGCCTTTGCCCAGCAGTGGGACAGAGCACTTTTTTCTTACACTTTCTTTCTGCTCTATAATACAAGTGAAAAACATGATATAAGATGACACTCGAAGGTATGTTCTGTCGAATAGGATTCTGCCGAACAAGTGCATATATCGAAGAAGGGATACAGATCCCTTCTTCGAAGTAGTGTTTTTCGAAAGTGTGTGTTATCGAAGTATGTTCTGTCGAAGCAATGAGTAGTCGAATTATTGTTTTTCGAAATTGAGACCGTGTCGAAATAATTAACGTCGAAGTTCAGGATGACACTCATATGTGTGAGCGAGTGGTTGTGTTGGTGGCGCATCAGTTCTCTGGGTTTCTTTTTAGATGTTGCACTTAGTTATCTGCTCTCTTAACTTTATATTGTATTTAACAGACGGCAGCACATCAAGCTGCTGGAATCTGTCAAATTTCTTTAATAGATTTTTAACTTTATCGCTAAAGCATTAGGTTCAAAGGGAATATTTGACAGTTTCGGGTAGCTTGGTGTGCGGGCGTCTGTATCTATATCGGGCTGGTGTCCGCTTTGGATAATTCATTTCTTCGGCTTATTCTTTTCAATTCAATCTGTTGTAACTCAATACAGTATAATTATCAAATTACCTGATAAAATCATTTAAATGAAGCTTTCTAACAACTTTCTCTTAACCGTGGCGGTTTTAAACGTATTATAAGCACGTTTACAAAGCTGCAAGGGGTCCAATTAGTAATAAATCTCATATTTATCAAACTATTACTTATCGGTTAAGTAGCCACGCCTTTAACAATAAACGAACAATAACCACCATTGAACTAAAAGATTATAACTTGAATAACTATTCACTGCTTAATAATAACCTTATTCAGTAAATAATAAAGGTGATTTTAAATAAAATCAACAAACAATTATTTTAAGTGCTTTAATTTTTATTGCCGTCACAAAAAACTGTTAAAAACTCTATCAAATACAAAATAAGAACTACAATCGAATAATTGAAACTTCAAAAAAATATAATTCAATAACAATTATTTGGAGCACCATTATTATTTAGTGAATAAATAAAGGAATAATAAAACAATGTGTAGTGTTCTCGTTACGGTACTCGAGTTGAATGCAGTCAATAGGTATCGTGTGGCGACATGTATTGTGGGGTCGAATGCAGTGAGCATTGTTTAGAACGTTATTGATTAATTGTGATACCTTTGTGGGGAGATCGAGCAGAAATAATTGAGATAATTGCTTGAATATCAGTTACTAAAAAGCTCAGTTGGAAGTGGAATATAAGAGAGAACATACTGCGTTTTTGTGGTCATATCCCACGGGATCACACTACTGGTATAAAAAATTCTCGATGTGTTAATCCAGGTTGTAAACTATCTGTGTGCCAAATTTCATCCAAATCCGGTCTGTTAGTTATTACGTGAAAGAGCAACAAACATCCATCCATCAATCCACTCTCACAAACCTTCGCATTAGTAATAGTAATAGGATTAGTAGGAGCAGAGATTTGTGTCTTATATGGTTTTGTCAAGACAGCCGCGCTCTACTGGTCACTGAACCGAACTCACTATGAGGTCCTTGGATTGTTATTCTGATTTCAACGAATTTCCCAATAACTACCCGGAGTTTTGTACCAAAATAGAATCGTCTACTATTCCACACTCAGATTTCGCTAGATACGTTTAAATAGGATACTTAAAGCGCAGGCCGCACCGCCAGCTAGCTAGCGAGCGAGGTGGGCGAGATTGTTTTCATAGTTCGTTCGGCTCTTCCGGTAGTTTGCGATATGAAATGAGTATGAAAAGATGTGAAACGATACTTCGCCCTCCTCGTAGTAGACATGGTTAACTGATAATGATAAAATGATGTTTATTTTGCAAGTAGGTTTTTACAAACACTTTTACACGTCATTTTTTAAAACTAAATGCCCGGTGTTTCGTAGGTTAGGCCACTGCTGTCAAGAACGATATGTTTTTTTTAAATCAAAATCACAAGGACTCTGCATCCTGACGACAAATCGTAAAGATATGAAGAGAAGTACCAACGAAACATTCTTATCAAGATCTCCAAATAATAAGCCTCCTTCAGTCTCCCACAAGCCGTGGGACACCCACCTGCGCACAATGCAATCCTTTGGGCGCAAGTCGTGGGAGTTGTAACCGATATCAGTTTGATATAAACGAATACACCACAAGTGTGTGTCGCTTCAGGCGCTTTGTGGCAAAAGGGTGGTTTTGTAAATTATTGAAGTAAGGGTGTCTGTTAGTTTTGGTGAGATGAATCTGTTTGTTTGTCTTACGAGTCTTTTTGTGTAATATTATTGTTATTTTTTAGCCGTACCCAAGCTAACATGAATAGCAATTTTGACTTTCGTGGAGAAAGATCTCCTGTTTACTTATGAGAAACTGGAGCATCAGGGTCCAGTTGCTCTTAATGAGCTTGCAAAAACGTAATCTATTGAATACATTCATAAACATCTTAGAATGCTTGTCATGCTGTTGAATATTTAAAACTCCCTCGCATACCGATTTAAATAAATAAATAAATATCGCTGGACATTACACACAGCGCCATCTGAAGCCACACTAAGCAACGAGGCTTGTGCCCTGGACACCAGATGGTTGATATAATACACAGATACTTTTTGTTTGTAAATACATACTTTCACATACGTTTTTTTTGTGTAACAGCAGTGAAAAATTCAGTTTCAAATCCATGAAATTGGTTGTTTCATCTAGATACGAATCCCGTAGACAATGATTGTACTTCCAATTTACAAATAGCAACTCGCGTTACGATAATAACCCACATCATACTTGTGTATTACGTATTACAAACAAACGACAAAACCAACAAACAGTAGAAAGGAAAGTCTTAAACAGTTAAAGGCTTCTAAAACACCCAGAAAAAACAACAATTTCATCCTTTTTTGTAACCATTGTGTACTATCTCCTGATCTCATAGACATTAGGGCAATTGTCCCGAACCAACTGTTGGTAAAGTGTTGGCTTAGCTTTGTCAAATGTTGGTGAACCATTGTACAAACAAGTGGATTTTGGTTTTGATACAATGGTTTTGAAGGCGAATTCTTTCTATTTTTTGGAAACGTATCCCTTTGACGATTAGATCATGAAACTGATCACCATGGGAATCGATACTATCAACGTTATATAAAAACCGAAAGCTTTTGTGTAGCAACCTGTTACAATTGTGCTTCGAGTCGCAAAATAGAGATAAATTGTATTTTTGCTAGACCGATAAATTGAATAATTTCTGAAATAAAACCAAAGGATAATTGATTGAGGTAGGCTTCCAGTCTAACCGGGTGCGGCTGAATACTAATATTTTACATGGAGCAATTGCCTGTCTGACCTCCACAACTCAGTTAGTACTGGGTAAGACTGGAAGACGCGTAGATTGCATATTCAAACTAAAAGTAAACACCTAGATCAGAAAAAATCTAGAAGGACCATTATATTTTCCGCACGCCTTCTTACACTCTTCTCCTTATTACCCGACTGCAGTGAAGCCCAAAATGCGGGTTATGTGTTTATTTAGCGTGTCGATGGCAATCTAAATTGTTTCGGCCTATAATTTAGTTACGATTTTGGTAACTTCTGTTGTGTTCATCAGTTGCTGTAACTATGAAAAATACATGCAGTCGACTACGAGGTAAATATTATATAACTAGAAAATTACTAACTTACTCATAAACACCTGAAAAACATACCATGAACGTCGATATTCGTGTTTGAATTATTTTGAAAGTTTGGTAGATATCATGCTTTTTCATATAGGTGATTGAACTTTAGAAATGGGTGATAAAGTGGCCCAGTATGGGCATTAGTGTACAGGCCATTCACACATACAAATTAAAGCAAATCTTATCCTATTGTAAAGACAAAAAAAACGGAAAAAAACTGTTTCCACTTCCTAAAATTCAATTCAAGTCCAAACACAAGACAAAAAAAATCGCACGATTTTAACAGAATTAAATCTGTCGAGACTTGATCTTCGCAGAAGGCTTCCCCTCAGACGGGCTGTTTGCACAATTTGCGATTATCCGCGCGGTCGCACGGACGCACGTGTGGTTTCGCCCTAATTCGTTTCCGTACGCTTAGACGGTTAGCTGATTTGTTACACTTTTAATTTTCGTGGCAGGTTTTTTTTATAAATCAGTATTGTAAGGTTTTTTGAAGCCCTTTAAGTTAATACTTTTTTTTTAAGAAATCGTCAATATTTTTTGTTATTAAATATGATGACCAACTACAGTAGGTACCTACACAATGCTACTATGGCTACAGTAGCGAAAAATACCCCTTTCGGGATTTAATGAGTGAGAGTATTTTAAGAAGAAGCTCGTGGCTAAATAATAACAGCCGCTTGGGTCGATCTTTAGGTTAAGCCGCGCTTGCCTAGGTTGGTCCGTGGATGGGTGACCACCCATAAGTACATACCGAGTTTCCTCCGTGGCTCGGAAAGCACGCAAAGCCGTTGGTCCCGGATGTCATTTGTAGATCTTTGACTGTCGTTACAGGTAGTCAGTGACCCGAATCTCTGACAACCAGTCTTACCAAGGAGTTTTGTATTACCCAATACTAACTGGGTTGTGGACGTCAGCTGTTATGTAGTCGCTCCATGTAAAATTAGAGATTGGTTTATATCAAAAACAAGGCAGATGGAAACTCCTGTTGCCCAATTTGTCTGGGTTACCAAACCTTTTATCAATGAAATATTCGACAAATAAATTAGTTTACGTATCAAAATATAATAATAATCCTGCATCTTTAAATTGACATGTTTAGCTACCAGAGCATTAGCAAATCAATAGAAAAGCAAATAATGTGTGGCTTTTTAAACCTCTATTCACATGTCAACAATATCAATAAAAAAATAACAAACAATTAATACATTCAACTCTATCTGAACCCACGCAAAACCTATTCTTTATAAAACCTTAATTAAACAAAAATCTACCTTACCTCTTTAAAAATAGAGGGTGTTTATCAGGCACTAAAAATAACTATTTAACTGTACAGCCAAATCACAGAAAAAGGAACGTTATCCCTAAAAGATATGCCTTATATCACATGCAGAATAAAAGTTGGTAATAAAACCATAGATTAAAAAAGGTTTTTTAGAAAAAAAGGTTTGTTATTCATAAAACGATTGCACAATAGTAATTGATAGTACTCGAATGGTTTCGAATGACGTTTTCTGACGTTTTCACTACTCGGTAGCGCGGGTTTGCCTGAGTTTTTGTTAAGTGGCACAATAAGGAGAAATTGTGTTGAATTTAATGACCGCAATAAAAAAGCTGTTGGGTTTCGTATTTAGAAACTTATCGGATTAATTTTGTTATTTCTCCTGAATTTTCTGGGACTAAGTCTAAATGATTACAGCCGCTCGGGGCGATCTTCAGGTTAAGCCGCGCTTGCCTAGGAGGGTCCGTGGATGGGTGACTACCCATTATATACCGAGTTTTCTCCGTGCCTCGGAAAGAACGTTAAGTGGTTGGTCTCGGCCGTCGTTTGTAGGTCTTTGGCAGTCGTTACAGGTAGTCAGTGGCCCGAAAGTCTGATAACCAGTCTTACCAAGGGACATCGTATTATCCAGTACTAACTGGGTTGTAGAGGTCAGATAGACAGTCACTCCATCTGAAATGCTGGTATTCAGATGCATCCGGTTAGACTGGTAGCCGAACCTAACATAGCTCGGTAAATGCTAGGCAGATGATGATATAAATAGAGAAAAATATCAACCGTAGTTATTAGGATACCTATCTCTAAACACCTAAAGATATTCTAGAATCAGATATTTTAGATTCGTCAGCTCAAATGGATCTCTCCATGACGTAAGATACGTTTATGCTTGTATAAGATCACCAAATATCAATGTCTAAGGCACGCGCCTTCCTAGAGGGTAATAAAGGGGTAGCACCGGGGTAATATCGGGATGTTTCGGGGTAAAGGGGGTGAACTCGATTGTATTGGTGTTTCGATTAATTCGCAATACTTGTGGCGCGCGGCTCGCACATTTTATATTCGCGCCGCTCTTGAAAGGGTTGGGAAAGTCTGGAGACGGCTTTTGTTAAACTGATTTTAACCAGATCTTACAAGATTTGATACATTGAGTGTTTTCGGTATTCGAATGCAATCTGGTGCTCTTTTAAAAAATAACTTTTTTTTTTTGGAAGTCGGTTTTTTTTTGTGCAGAAACGTTTTTATTTTACCCTTTCCAGTTAGAACCTCTTTCCGCAAATTCAGTATTTGAACAAGAGAAAGATTAGTCAAGGGCCTTGAGATAATTTTCCCTTTTTAAAAAGGTTGAATCAAACGCAAATAAGTTCATTTTATTTTTTATTTACATAATTAATTTAAAACTATTAAGTAAACTAACAACAAACCATAAAAGGGCATCGAAAAACTCCTCAACGCTGTCAGCTGGTGATGTGCCCAAGAGACTGGCGGCGTTCCCACGTTGTATGGCAACACTTACAGCCTCTGGCCAAGGTAAAAGCCAGCTCTTGGGTCACGGGAAGCGTCAACTAGGCGTTTTGAAAGTTCTTTGAACAGGCCATGGGCACTCGGACCCCACGGCCCCAGAGTATACAAATTCTTATCATGAATTAATTTCTACATTGTAACTAGAAGTTATAGATAAGGGATCTTCATGTCATCAACAAAACCCAAGAAAAAAAAATGTATTAAAGAAAAACAAACAAATTAATCGATTTTGATGAAATATCTTTATGACTAATCAGAAAGCATATTCTTAACAAAAAAAAAGATTTTTTTACAACTGAATTGAGAACTACGTATTTTTTTTGTGGTGTTTAAAAACAGTCGAGTGCAATTAGACAATAAGGTAGAACGAAGTTTATAGTGGTCGGATTTTCATGGGACTTTTTTATTGAGTTCCTAGAGGAGTGGAAAAGAAAGTTAATATTTCTTTTTTTCCTTTGGAATATTTTTTTTTCATTCATGAATAACTTCAAATTTAACGAATTCATAATATTGTAGCGTAATAGTGTGACCTACGTGCATCCCTTAAACGCTAATTTGTTCTGTTTCTTTGTTCATTGTTGTCGATGTATTGCATATATTTCAAGTATTTTTTGAAAATCCTATTCTCTGCAATTATTTCTAAAATATCAAATTTGAACCCTAAAATTTCTTTTGAAATTGGTAACTGATGCTTTTTCACAGATAATTGGACCAGAAAGTATTAATGAAAACCACTTTCATGAGTGTAGTGACTTAAAATTAATTCGGAAATGTCAGAAAATCGTCTATGATAATGAATTTTTTTTTTCCAAATACTGCTCTGAAACTCAATGTGAAAATTATGTCTAAATCCACATTTTATTAGCTATCTAATAAGGTATAATAACTAGAAAAATATTTAAGGATACTTGTTAGAAATTGGTTACTACTGAAAAAGTAGAACATGACAAAAGGCGTCTATCGCTAAGAAGTGGGAGCAGTATCGGTATTGATATTAAACTGCGCGCAGAGACCCAAACTTGCAACTTATCTTAGATAGAAATCGTGAGAAATGGTTACGTTATAATTACGATAATTTTTGTCAATTTACCACATTCGCAGCAATAATCAACATTTATAGAGTACCACAAAATTTATTTTTTTGTTAATGTGGATAGTAGATATAATAAGGATATTTTTAGGATAGTATTTACGTTGACCGTCATAGAAATATTTCGAGATAAATGGCCTTCTTTAACTTTTATGTGGACGATTTGCTGATAATCGTGAATTAAGTTTTAGTCACTTCATTTGTAAAAATAGTTTTCTTAAACATTTTTACATCTGTGGAAAAGTATCAGTTACTAATGTCAAAGAAATCTTGGTCTTAAAATTCGATATTTTAGAAATAATTGAAAATAAGAAATGTTCAAAAAAGACTTGAAAAATGCATTACATCGTCTACAATGAACAGAGAAACAGACCAAATTAGCGTTTAATGGATGCACGCAGGTCACACTATTACGCTAAAATATGAATTCGTCGAATTTGAAGTTATACATAGTAGAAAAAAAAATATTCTAAGGAAATTAAAAAAAAAAAAAAAATCGCGAGTGGTGAAATTTTTGTTTTTAACTTTCTTCTCCACTCCTCTAGAATCTCAATAAAAAAGGCCTTCATGGGAGTTTCTAGAGGAGTGGAATCCGACCACTATAAACTTCGTTCCACCTTTTGAGTATATTTTGTCTAAAACACTCGGCTAAAATGAACATATTGATAATGTGTATAGTAGTACTAATGTCACCACAATGTAACATACCCGAAGTGATATCTGGCAACCAGATTAATCAACGCCTCTTTTTCAGTTGCCAAGATAATAATTTTTAAAAGAAAATAATATGTTATTTTACTCAACTCATGACAACGCAACTCGTATGTTTTCTGTAGTCACCACTGTAGAAGCAATGAGGTCATCCTATGAGAGTATTTAATAAAATAAATAGAAACTGTACTCAGTAGCTAGTTGCTGTCAAACATTGCTGTTACAGGGCACTGCTTTTGCCGTCTGTCATCCCTTTCAAAATATTGTACAGACGCCAGCACATCAAGATACCCGAAACTGACAAATTTTCCAAATCAAACTTGAACCTAATAATTTAGCGAATAAGTTGTAAATCTATTATAGTTTAACAGATTGTACTAGCTTGATATGCTGGCGTCGGCGTTAAATGATAAATGATGTGGTGAAATAGGTTTTTACAAACACAAATTTTGCACTAGTAAATGGCCACACAATATAGTATTTCCATAAAATCCTCTCCACACTTCTCAACCGGTCCACCGCTGTCACTAACACTCACTCGGTAATTATTTTTATTATTGAAACACCTCCCCCCCTCCCGCAGTCCGCACACCCGTCCTTGCCCCGTTACACCCCCCCTCCGAGGTTTAACCCCGCGGACATTTTGTTTTTGTTTTTAATTTGTATTTATTACGTCTGCAGTGGACACTGGGCAGAGTTGAGTAATTAAAATGTTTGTATATGGTTAGATTGGCTGGGTAACTTGTGGGGTGGGGTGTACAAGTTATAGATACCTAACTTGGTAGAACCAATTATTATTTATGTACAAACACAAGTATCCATACTAATAACTCGTAGGAGCTCGTAGCAAAATAATAACAGCCGCTTAGGTCGATCTTCATGTTAAGCCGCGCTTGCCTAGGTTGGTCCGTGGAGGGGTGACCACCCTTACATACCGAGTTTCCTCCTTGGCTCGGAAAGCACGCTAAGCCGCTGGTCCCGGCTGTCATTTGTAGATCTTTGACTGTTGTTACAGGTAGTCAGTGACCCGAAAGTCTGACAATCTGTCCTACCAGGGGATTTCGTATTAATCAGTACTAACTAGGTTGTGGAGGTCATATAGGCAGTCGCTCTATGTAAAATACTGGTATTCAGCTGCATCCAGTTAGACAGGAAGCCGACCCCAACATAGTTGGGGAAAGGCTAGGCAGACGATGATGACTATTGAATGGATTAGTATCAAATTTGCACGGAGACAGTTTATAACCTGGATACACATAGGATACTTTTTATAACCTGGATTAACACATACGATACTATTTATCTACGTAGTACGACTCCATAACATAACATAACATAACATCACGCCTGTAATCCCCGAAGGGTTAGGCAGACGTGTACCCATTAATTAGTACATCCACATTTCACCAGTTATCTTTAATTCCCATGTCATAGGGGGCGAGCCTACTGCCATCAACTGGGCACAAATCCAGACTCTGTGGCTGTTACTGAGAAATTCCTTATGGAAAAACCCAATAACACTTTGACCGAAATGGAAATCGAACCCAGCACCTCATGCTCAGCAGTTGCACTTCCGACCACTAGACCAACGAGGCAGTCTGACTGATACACATCATCATCTGCCTAGCCAATTCCCTATGTTAGGGGTCGGCTTCCAGTCTAACCGGATACAGCAGAATACCAGTATTTTACATGGAGCGACTGCCTATCTGACTGATACAAATATTTCTCAAATTAACAATCTTTCACTCAAAACCTTAATATCAGATCTATGGAACCTTTATAAGGAACCCCGTACCATTCCTGCCTACCCCTTATCCAAAGCGTGAAGACTAAAACTTCTAACCCAAGTATTTCTGATCCAGTAACCACAGTTTGCGGTTAATCGTTAAAATTTTACAATTTTCCATCTTGACTCTATTGTAGGGGCTGAAACTTTTACAAAAGGATCTTTCCTCTCTTTCACTCGGTTTACGCAGCTATATGCCCGTCCCTGTCTAGTGGAACTTATTGTAATAGTGATAGCGAAGTTGGAAGAAAGTATTGAATTATGGCAGATTTTAATGGAGGGGCTTATGCAAAAGTGAAGAATTTAAGAAGAATATCATTGATTGGTTCTAAATATACACGTTCAAATCTATTGAAATCTGTTACACCATTAATTGTCATACTGTACTGTACAATTGTGTACTGAAATAGTGCTTATTATTATACTATTCCAGGAATCTATTACTGGATTCGGATATCAACAAAAATAATAACGAATACTATTTTTAATCAACACTCCAAAAAATTTACTAGTGCTACGAAACCGCTACGCAGCTACGCCGTAGCATCTTGAGTCGAATATTTTTTATGTCGTAGAACTTGCAATCCTACTATCCATAATAGTTTTTGTTACTTATCCACACATACAAACTTTATTATTTATTTTTGGAACGTTATTGGACGTAAAAAAAAACTTATGATGAAAAAGTGGACCACTAGGACTAGAATTATTGATACTCGTAAATAACAATTTTAATATTTAAACCCTTAAATTCAAATTAAGTATTCTCCTCCCTTCTTTATCGAACAACACCAAACATAAGTTCAACCAATCTACCACACATAATCCAGCCACTAATCACCAACAAATAAATCCTCAACCCATTCCCACGGATTTAAAAAATCCTACAATAATTATTTGAAACCACCCCCCGGTATTTAAAACCCTACAAACAATGAATTAAAAAGCGGTTAAATTGAAATAATAGTTCGCGTTGTACCGGTCGCGTGGCGTCCGACCGGTCTGACGTAATCAGATCAAATGAGCGCTCATTTAAATGTGTTGTGACGTATGCATTCTGATTCTGTTTTTGAATTTGTTTTAGCTGTCAGTTGCAAACTCTTTTTAAGTTTTAAACGTTATTGTTTTGGTGTGGGTGTGAGAGATGGATGCTGTTAAGTTAGAAAAAGAAGTACTAGTATCAAACACTGTTGTACGCTTTCACGGTTTTGAAACTAAACTTATACTGTCACTTACGGGATTTCTTCCGTGATTATTTATTATTTTGAGTTCCCGATATTTCGACTCTGCACTGTTGCAAGAGCCATTACTTACGTAGTGACTTAGTGTCGAGTTCCAGTAGTGTAGACAGATTTGTCAGCACCTAACAATTTACTGTCAATCCACCCGCATTTCTCCTGTCATCCCATACATTAACACCAAATTAGATGGAGACGTTGCTTGTTTCTGATTTGAAACGGCATGAAACATTTCAAAATCGCCAAACATTGACTTACGTGGTGTTAGAAGTTAAACGACGTCATGAAGGGAACACGATCATCATTATTAAATCCCAAAACTGCATCTACATCAGACCACAGCACGCAAAACAAACGACAATCTTCGATCCTTGCCTTCCTATCATCCAATTTGCATCGGACAATACGTCCCGCAGACGTCCATACGTCCTCTCGACGCACGAGTGACGCCATTGTGGCGACGTCGACGTCGAGTTGACGTCAGCTTAGTGACCGTTGACGTCGAGTTGCTAAGCGAATAGGGGGTTGAGTGACAAGTATCAAGATGGTTTCGTTCAAGTTGTTAGCTGTCAATGTGATATTGTTTTTTTTTTATGTTTGGTGTTTGATAGAGTTTTAGGTGGTCAGTTGTTAGTTGTGAATTTGGATGCGGATAAATGGAAGCGCCAGGGTTTTACGTGGGATTAGATAACGTTTCTGGGGAAAAGGTTTAGTATACCATTACATGATGGTTGGTAGCAAGGATTAATTGCAAAAAGCTGTGATAGCCTAGTGGTGTCACCGTCGGACTGCTAAGTCGGTCTCGAGTTCGAACCCAAGACACGCGCCTCTGATTTTTCGGATTCATGTGCGTATTGTATAATTATCACTTATTTCGGTGAAGGTATATTTCGTGAGGAAACCAGTATGCCTGAGAGATTTTTCTAGACGGCATAAAAACCCTGACACCAGGTTAGACACTAACCACACGATAATGAAAACAAGCTGATATGCAAGTTAGGTCGGTTGGTTTATACCTATTGTTAAGTCACGTACTAACCGATTGAGCAAGTATCGTCCCACCACTAGGCGGTCTAGTCTCTGTCCAGTGAAGCCAGTAATTAGTCCGGCGCTCGATAACGTGCCATTGTGGACTAAGACGCATTGTGCGGACATATGGGGGTGCAGTGTGCGGCTACTTACATAGCCGTGATATAGGTAGCTTGTAGGAATGTGGAAACGGCTGATTCTGTCTATTACGTGCTGACTGGCAATTGATAGTTAGAAGTTTTCATCACCAACTATTTAGTTACTACGACCTCGGACGAAATCTCACCACCAATACGACTATTTTTGCTTGCAGCATTCGGTCGCTATTGAAGCGCTTATTTAAGCTCATCAACCACTAGCATCGCAGCATCTGTTCCCTTGTGGTACTTTAATTATTTGAAAGCTTTTACAGCTAACATTTATATTATTTAATTTCAATGATAGTTTTGATAATCTCTGGAACACGGTATGATATTATTAAGAACTAGCTGTTGCCTGCGGCTTCACTCGCGTTAATTCAGAATTTGACAATCAGTTCGGGTTGTACTCTACTTGAAAAATATAATTTAATAATGATTCGAAAGACACGCGGTGGCATATATTTTATCAGAAGAACGTTATTGTTGTTTTCCTCGAAAACAGTACTTTTTTCGAGATGAAAGTTAGGTTATGTCCGTTTCTGTACACCTGACAACGTATATGCAAACTTTCAGGAAAAAAAGAGAACAAACAAACGAACTTACTCTCGCATTTACAATATTTTAGTTAGGTTTTAGGTATTTTAACAATTCTTTGGGAGCTTTTACAGATAAACTTGGCAATATTTGATTTCAATTATAGCTAATCTCTGGACCACAGTATGATATTATTAAGAAAAAGGTAATTAAATTGTACTTACAGGGTGTAAAAGACCTCGTCACGAAGCCCTCAACCAAGCATTCTGTACATCAAACTAAGTAACTTTACGCAAAAATTATTGCTGGGAAACGACGTTTTTTTTAGAGTGGAAAATCATGTTTTGTGGTAGAACTCAATGTAACGCACTCAAAACATTGTGCTGATGGATGGATTGAATAGTACGGGGGTCGTGGAGGTGTTTAAATCTTACATAAAACACATGTATTAAAAAAGAAACTTGTCAAAAACTTGGAACTTTGACCCCCAATATCTCCGTAACTAGAAGATTCCCAGGTATGGTGTAGAACAATAAAATAATCGCAATGACGGCCTGTTGGCTTCGTTAAGAGGTGTTTTACACCCTTTATATCACAAGTAAAGTTGGTTTTCTTATTATTTTATATGGTGTTTGTTTCTTAAGAGTACCTATATAAAGTAACTCTTGTAACTAGACTTTTTTTTTATAAAAAATAATAAAATGCTTTCTTTTCGGACAATTCGTCAGGGTTTAGTTTCGGATTTCCTGTTCTATTAGCAATATCTAAAATAATACACATTCAGGTATGATTTATTGAGCACGTTTATTTATTATTATTTTACATTACAATATAATTATTATCATCTCTAAATATTACGGGTAAACATTTCACTATTACTATTATTTACATTTACCTCTATCTATTATTATCTAACTATTGAACACTAAATAATAGAGAGTATTTCATCAAAATTTTACAATTATTAATATAACCTATGTATATCGATAAAGTATGCAAGTAGACAGTAAATAATAATAGTTGACACGCTAAATAGTACTATTATTTGAAAAGTCAATCACTGTTTATTTTTATTCAGAAACTATGTTATTATCTCAGATCTACGATAGCTATTCAGATTCTGTTTTATTTACATTCATATTATTTAATTAATATTATAATTACTGATTTACTGTGAATTAAAAGAAAAACAATCAAAGGAGGAAACAGTAAAAAAAATATCAGCAGATCATTAGAATCTCACTTTTAAAAACAAAAGTTATATTATCTAAGTTTAATAAAATTATTACACTCGACTACAACCAAATCAAGAGAGTGGGTATTATTAATAGTACTTATAGTATTATTATCAATATTTACATTTTGTACAGCGTTGCACGCTACAGTGTTAAAATGTAATCAATCTATATTTTCCTACAAATCTACTGAGAAAGACTACTGCTAACTATTCTGAATTATTATTAAATAGTAAGTATAAACGTTTAATAATATTACTAATAATCTATTTATTATTATAATCAAGCATAACCATTTAAATATTTACAATAAGGATTCAAATTGTTAGTGACACATTATAAATCTGTGAATTAATTTCATAATTCGGAAAGCTTAATCCAATTTTCCGTTACAATTGTTACACTTGTAAACTTATGTTCAATTGTGACCGTGCTTATAGATTCTGAGGCGTGTTGCAAACTTGCTTCTTGCTCAGCCTGGTTGGATTAGGCGCAGCCAGGTGACAAAATAAACATAGTATTATTTTTTTTTTTTTGCATTATGTTTTTTCAATATTATACAGAATGGGAATACTTCGACAGTTCCACCTACCAACGGTTTAAAATTAAATTAAAGCTTTTCCATACATTTTGACCATTTAGGTATTGCACTTTTGTAGAAAAGGCTGATTCTTTGTTTAATTACTGATGAAAAATTTCTATGTGACCGTTCGGAACACGTGG
Source organism: Xestia sexstrigata (assembly GCA_941918905.2). Lineage (NCBI taxonomy): Eukaryota > Metazoa > Arthropoda > Insecta > Lepidoptera > Noctuidae > Xestia > Xestia sexstrigata. Next base: position 16,927,009 of record OW799224.2, read on the forward strand.
TACTCGTTTGGGCGCCGATGTTCGTTCCACCCTGTATCTTGACGCCCGGTTTGTGCCGAATCAAGCCGACTTTTTAATCTCAGAACTCAAACAAAGTGCTATAAATACAAAGTCGAGTCGAATACAGACGCCAGCACAAGACATCAAGACAATCACAATCTGCAAAATTTCTTTAATAGATTTTCAAGTTTATCTTTAAAGCATTAGGTTCAAGGTTGATTGGGAAAATTTTACAACACTCATGTGCTGACGTCTGTGCGTCTGCGCCTAAACGGTATGCTGCTCTAACACTAGAAAGAAACAGAAGAATTAATTGGATTCTTCAATAAAATACAATGCAGTTTTCTGCCTCAAGAAGACACTGCACCAGTTCAATTCATACTTCATTAAAAAAAAATTTTGAAGATCCACATGATGGCACAAAAACCAAGCTCCTAAAGCACAGTTCAACATTTCATACCATACTAATCAGAAAACCCATCATTATTCGTGTTATCAGACGTTGGCGAGGTCCCAGGTGAAGGTACTTGCAGCTGTCGCCCATACATCAATTCTGAAGGTGGCATAAACGAGGACAGGTATTCAGGAGGAGGTCGAATCACCGTCGGTAGGTACCCCGTACCACTGTATGGAGGCGTTAAGAACCGTCGTGACGGGGAGAACTTGAAGCTCTGGTTAGACAAAGGAGAGAACGCAGATTTTGACTGGTACTGCATATAAGGAGGTGATTCTTGAGTCACTTGGTAGGGGTTTGCGTTTTCGCCGGTGATCATCATTTCCATAGCAGCTACCACGTCTCCTTTGCATCTTGCTAGGATACCTTCGATTTCTTGCCGGCCGCGTCTCGGAAATACCTTTAGTAGTACGTCTACTGGTGACTTTTGATATGGAGAAGGATCTTCTGTTACAGTTTCCACTGTCTCCTTTCTCTCTCGTCTAAACATTTTGTATTTGAAGTCAGGGTTGTCCCATTTGTCATCTTCTTCTTTTTTGACGGGAACTTCATCCCTTTGTTCTTTCATTGACAGGTTCTCAGGTGTGAGCGAAGGTTCGGTCTCTTCGAGTTCTTCTTCCACGTTTAGTTCGTGGTCTGAGGGTGAGCGAGGGGGTGGGGTGGCCAGCGGTGGGGTGGGGGCGGGTGTTTTCGATTCTTGTTGAGATTCTGTTGGTGGTGATGGACTGGAGCAGACTTCTGTGATGCGGGCGCGTTTTTGAACTGTTGACAAAGAGAGGAATAAGTTAGATATGCTAGATACTTGTCGAAATCATGTTTGGTTAGAAATAATAAAAACTAAAGTCGCTTTTTCATTTAAATCTGACAATTATTGTGGAATTGCCACGGTATTATACAATATCTATGGTGGCCAACCAGTTCAGTAGTTGAAGAGGCAGCAGAAAAAGAACAAAAAAGCATCTTAAATAGATACTGTCAAGGTTGGTTGTTGAAGAAACCATCATATTAAAGAAGTTATTGACCAACGCTTTAGCGCACTGACGCTTACGTTTACATATTTTTTAAAAACAAAACACATTCAAATATTATTCCAGAACCACCAAAAAATAAAGAACCAATTAAAAAAAAAATGAATTCGAAAAACAAACAAAGAACGTTTCTCTGAAACATATTCGTTTCGAAATTCAAAGTACACAGCGCAGCGAGAAAATAATACAGTCGAAAACAAAAGTTCAAACAATAACGGGGAACAAAAAAGGCGAACCAGCTTGCACACTGAGTGGAGGGGTGTACACAGACACAGACTGATGTTTTACTTATAATGTGGGTTTACTTGAAATAATGGTTTACAAATTAAGGTGAAATGTTTTTAAATGGTTTCTGTTTGAATAGGGTGGACACTGGAACTAAATATTTTTAAAGTCGCGGTATTTAGTACTTAGTAACTAATTAGGGCGATAAAGCTTGTGTTTTATATTGTCTTACAAGGCTTGCCTGCTTAATCCACATCCAAGCCTAATAATAACCAACACTGCCTTCTTCAAAAGGAGTCTAAAAGGTTGGACTCACACTGAACAGACCAACGTGGCATTAAAGAAAGAAAACCGACACAACTGTGGGTGACAAAAGGCTGTAATTGATGATAATGCCGCATTGAAGATAAACTGGATATTTCTACAAAAAGACCAGAAACCATTGAAATTTCATTTGGCAATTCCTAAGCAGCAGTACAATAAAGTACCAATGAGCCGGCCGCATTACCCGTAGACCCGATGACTGTTGGGGTATACATGTTCTTAAGGCCCTTCTAACCCTAAAATTAGCAACTCTATTTGTGGTGGTTCAAATTTCGTTTGAAAAACTGTTAGAATAAAGTTCTAATCAGCTTGCGCTACAAAGCGGTTGTTACGTCAGTCACTGCGTGGTTTTTTGCGATTTACAAAAAATCTATTGATTGGACTGAAAAAATAAAACATATGAGACTTGCTTTATAGTTAGTTCAGTTAGTATGCAAAGTTTCATGATCTAATTTCAAGTACTTTTTGAATACTAGCGGTTAACTGTTCGATTTGGAGGTAACTTTGGTTTTTTTTTTCTATCAAGAAAAGTTAATGGAATCGTGTTTTCGACACACATAGGACTTAGCATTAATCCTCAACTTTACCATATATTTATTTCAAAATTAATGCTGCAGTATTTTAGGACTAACGGAGGATCATGCTAAGCCATTTGAGGGATATATAGCCCTTAAGTCGCGGGTCGCCCTCTGGCTAGATGAAGCGACGAACTTCGCAAGGTGGCGGCTGAACAAGGCCTATGTCCATCAGTGAGGATTTTCACCAGTCATGATGCTGATATTTGATAAGAGCAAGTGATCAGTTCAAACCAATAAAAAAATCGCAGAACACTAGACCCACTAAAGTTTCTTCAAATCACACCTAAATCCCATATACAGCATGTATAAAATCCCGGCTACACTTATACAGGGTGTGCACAAGTTGTACCCGTCATTGTGTTGCCGCAATTAAAGCAAGTCAGCGCAGTGGCGTGAACCAATTTAATGGCCCAAGTTATTGTTTTTTTTTAACGTTTATACGTTGACGTGGGGTATCGAGAGTCTGTTCGGCTGGCTTTTCAATAAGGTTTTAATAGATATAGGTTTGGTTTATTGGTGGGAGGTTGTTGGCAGTTTAGTGTAGGCCTGCAGGGTACGGATTTGAAGTTTAGTGCAATAGTTTGAATTTTGTTAAATCAGCCAAAAATAACGTACCTACTTCTGTATAAACTTTCATCCCTTATTAAACCCCTCTGGGAGACACGTTTTCAAAGTGCGTAAGCTCTAAGGAAGGATTCAAGATAAGAAACTTTTGAGCAAAATCATGCCTCTTGAACTCTTGGTTGCCATGCCACGCAGTAGTTAAAGTATGGCGTTGTATGAAAGAATGTAAGATTTTTAGTTTTAAGAAAACTTTTTTGTAATAGCTACTGATGTATAATAAGTTTACTGAGGTATAAGTAAGTAGGAACTTGAATCAAGTATATCTAAGTCAAATCAAAGCTTTTATTCGTGACCTCTTTTTGATCATAAATAAAAAGTAAACAACAAGTAAACAAAAAATAACAGGTAACTGCCAGCATCGTTGAAAAATAAGATTTTATTCAATATTCAAAAAATGGAACGCTATCCGTCAATTTAAAACCACAAAAGCATTTCGAGTGAACACTCATTCAAATAAATCGACTGCGACCATTAAAATGTAATCGAAACCCACGAGCGTCCGCAAAAAACGATTACATTGAAAAGACACTGAGTATAAGTGAACCAATTCACTGAACACAATCATCAATGTAAACCGTTCTTTAAGAAAATACCAATGAAAAGAAAAAATGTGAATCGTTTTTGTGTTTTCTAATAAAAGGTACGCCCTCGCACGAAAAAAAATCATTAAAATAATACGAACAGTTTTTATACAATACAAACAACTTTATTGAATTACAATAAAGCGAATACTGGCCATTTTGAATCTCATTATGTGTGTGAGCGAGATGGGGATAGTGTTTTGTGTTTGTGTGAAAGAGATGAATAGAGCTATTGAAACGTAAGTAGAATTAATATAGACATCTGCTGGTAAATGATGCTGATCTGTGTTTTGGTTTTATTTTTTATTTATTGTGTATCAACAACAATGTTTGGCATATATGCAGGATTATAAGAGGGGTGATCACAAAACCATTGCATACTGTGAATATTATATACTGATGTCCATACAATTGAAATACAAACAAAATAAAGCAATTGCGGAACTGTATAGATAGTATTGATTCTATTTTAGTAATATATAGAAAGAGTGGGAATTTTGTGAGATTGTTTAGAGCGTAATCTCAGGAAACACGGTACCTATTTAAAACTACATTATTCTGGCTGGACATATGCTACTTATTATCCGGATATAACGAGGGCGAAGCCTCTAGGGCGAAGCCAAAAATCGACCCTAGGGAGAAACGGCTTGTCAAAGTTTCTTTGAGAAAATCTGTCACTCATCGTCATCTGCCTAGCCTTTTTCAAACTAGGTTGGGTCGGTTTCCAGTCTTACCGGATTCAGCTGTACACCAGTATTTTACATGGAGCGACTGCCTATCTGACCTCCACAGCCCAGTTAGAACTGGGTTATACGACACACCTTGATAAGACTGGTTGTCATACTTTCGAGCCTCTGACTACGAGCCTGTAACGAATGTCAAAGATCTATAAATTACAACCGTGACCAAGGGCTTAACGTGGTCCTGCCGGGGTTGCGGGACTATTCGAAAGAGATACCGTGGCCCCGGAACACAAAGGGCGATGAAGGAACATGGATGGGTTTTAGTCAGTAAAAGTCTGACACTCCCTCCTGCTCCGCCCAGAGCGGGAGAAGTCATTTGATGATTTCCCATCCGAAAAAAAAAAAAAAAAAAAAAAACAAAAAGGGCTTAACGTGGTTTCCGAATTCCGAGGCACTTGGGAGCGCGGCTTAACCTGAAGACCGATCCGAGAAAATCTGTTACTATGACTTTTAAGATAAGATAAGATAAGATTTCTTTATTTGTTTAAACATTGTATACATACAAGAGCATGCAAGATGTTACATGGTTTTAGCCCAGAATGTTTAGCCGTAAGTAACGGCGTACAAATATTTCCATAACATTGAGAGAAAAAATAAATAAAAATTAACAATAAGAAACGATTTAAAAATTACTTAGAATAGGCCGAACAAAGCTACGATAAAAAACTAGTAAAGTGTTTGTTACGTAAATTCTATAGAATCAAGGCTTTAAAATTTTAACGTAATCAATTTGACAAATATTTGATGGATACCTAATCGGGGGGTCCCCGTGCTAATTGAAATTCGAACAGAGTCAATATTTTTGTCATTGGAAACTTTTGAGACGCAATTTTCGTGAATGACGAAACAGTTGAGGACATTTTCTACCGAATGTTTAGATCACTAATTAATGTGGAAAATATCGTGAGGAAAGTTTTAAGTGTGAATGAGGATCGGTATAAGAGTAGAGGAAGAGAAGGAGAGGAGGAGTAGAGGAAACGATAAATGGACTGTGTGAAGGAAGTTATGGCTAGAAAAGAAGTGTCTGATGAGATGACGAGTAATAGAGAGGTATGGAAGAAGAAGACATGCTGCGCCGACCACAAATAAATTGGGATAAGGGCAGGAGACGAAATGATGATGATTTTTAAATCACTAATAAGATAAGATCAGATCAAACCATCAGAGTGAACGGAGAAAGTATTGAGTATGTTACGTTACCTAGGTCAGTCCATTTCATTCCAAGATCTTACAGGAAAAGAAATAAACAGACGGATTGCAACAGCTTGGAAAAAGTATTGGAGCTTGAAGGAAATTATAAAAAACAGAGACATAAGAATCGAAATAAAAAGGAAACTGTATGACAAAGTAATCCTACCATGCTTAACATATATGTGGTTGGTTGCCAAACATGGTCGTTGAGGAAGATAGACGAATACAAATTAGCCATACACCAGCGTAAAATGGAGAGAAGCATGTTAGGAATAAAACTATCGGATAAAATAAAAAACGAAGCAATAAGAAGGAAAACCAAAGTAACTGACATTCTGGAAAATATAAGAAATTTAAAATGGCAATGGGCAGGCCATGTATGCAGGATGACCAACGACAGATGGACCAAGAAACTGACCGAATGGGTACCAAGAGAAGGAAAAAGAAGTAGAAGCAGACCGAAAAAACGATGGGAGGACATATTTAAGGAAAGATGTGGACCAGATTGGAGAAGACTGACTAGGGACAGAGACAACTGGAGGAAGCTAGGGGAGGCCTACGCCAAAGACTTCCACAAATTAAATAAAGGAAAAAAATATAATAATTACAATTCTATATTAATGCATGAAAATGATATTTTTTAAATTTAATTCAATAATGAAATTAATTAATGTATGAAAATGGTAATTTTTAATTTTTATTCGATAAAGAAATAAATTTATGTATGGAAGTGGTAATTTATAAATTTATATTAATTATTGAAATTAATTTATGTACGAAAGTAGTACTAATTAAAATAATTAAATAAATTGTGATTATATTGAAAGCTACGTTCAAATATGCAAGTGTTAAATTGTGGTAGAATAAAGGCTATTTTTAGCTTTATTTAATAATAAGATAAGATCACCAGTGTGAAGGTGCTTGTCACATGTTACTGTTGACATGATTCGGCAGGGTTTGTGCGCAAAATTGAATACCTATTTCTAGATCGATCGAAACTCTATTTCTAAATCTAGCCGATCCGAATGTAATTCAGCTACGGAATCAACTTTTAAATTAATGCGAGCGAAGCCGCGGGCAACAACTAGTTAATTTATAAAACTCCACACTACTCTCTCTATTAACCGATGACCAAACATCAACGTTACCCCAGCAAACCATTCTACATTCAAACAATAAACTCCTCCGTACAATAACCGCGCATGTTTCGACACTCCGCCAATGTTTCGCGTAGATTTATGCGTCTGCTTATAACACTGGCCGGTGGCGTGAACAAAAGCTGCATTGTATTGTGTGCATAATAATGTCACTGCGTTGCGGCAACTATTGTTGGAGCGTGGTACTGGCCGATATACGGTGCTTTATGGTCGGACTCGAATTCCACGATTATTGAATCCAGTTTATGGACTCAGTCGAAAAAAATTTCATGTATATGTAGGTGACAATGTAGCGTAAGCATTTTCATCCTGAAATTTTGACACATTTTACTCTTTGGTTCGCCATTTGTGCGATTGTGTCTGCTTTTTGTTGTTCCTAATTATTAAAAAGAATTTTGTGTAATCTCAAGTTTTCTTTTCTGTCTAATTAATCCAGCACTCCTTATAAGAAGGAGTGAGATAAAATCCACCAAGTGAGCCCATGAGTTGGTGCCAGATAACTTTGAACTTTTGTTTCTACAGCATAATTATCCACTTAATATGATGCATTTATTGATGATTGTCAAATCATCCTCATTTTCCTGCCCTCATCCCAATTTATTTGGGGTCAGCGCACCATGTATTCTTCCATACTTTTCTATCTCTTCGCTACTATTTTCTTTCTTCCATATCATCAGTTTCTATCTTCCTATACATAGTCAATCCATTGAGGAAAATATGTATCACTCATAATTTTTATCATTCCCAATTGCAAGTTATTTTAGTGAGTTTTGAGACTGATCTTAAAACTTTCCGTTTAACTTCCGTTCTTTATATCTTTTCTATAAACAGTTTCCTTAAAGATTCTAATTGAAAATTAGATTTTTCCAAATAAACACAAATAGGGTTGGATCAGCTGCAATGTAGAAAATGCAGCAACATCATTAGATAAATTACTAAAGATGAAAGAGGAAACCACACTCAAAGTGCGATTTGTAAGCATCTATTTATTTCTACGTATATAAGACAAAAATAATAAAGAAACTACTGGGGACCTAGATAAAGTCAAATTGATGATAGAGAAGTGAACAAGAATGAATATGTTACTGGGCCACAACACAAATAATATAATACTTGCCACAATAACGAATCGATTATCACCTTAATCATCAAAATCGGATGAATAGTTTAGGCGCTACGGTGGAACCCTTCCTTTTAGCTTCGCCGTAGTCTGGTAAAAAGGTATTGGATTGACATAACCTCCCGAAAAGCAATTATTATTGTCAATCTAATTGAACATATTGTAGAAATACAAACTCCACTTATCTAGGATACCTGGTATGCTCGCGACGAATAAAACAACGCACTCTAAAGCAGGCAGAACGAAATGGAAAAGAAGAAGAACCGACTTAATCTACTTCATCACAATGATGTAAATACATAATTACAGTCTACTGCATAATGTTTACACCGTCACCGAAACATAGCGTGTACAGTCGTCGCTATAACTCACTGGGCACAATGCCACCCGCGCCACCACCCGGCCGCGCCTATTGTGCGGGAGATTTAGTGAACGCTGGCCCTGACTGTACGCCACTAGCATTACTATTCATTTGTGTTACTTTAGGAAAGGGATGTTTGGCTTTGCTTTAGGTTTAACTTGTTATAAATTTAAAAGTACTCGCAACAAACTCAAAAATAAATAGGCTTGCAAGGAGTAGCTGATCAGAGTATCATATCGTCTAGATGCACAAAAACATTAAAACACTCTCAGTCTCAGGCACTATTTTTACTATCAAACCACTATTTTGCATTGTCAATAGTATTTTAGTCCATAATAAAATAATTTGACTCTAGTGCGACGGTGTGAGTATCTACCACGAAAAATAGAGATAATTTCTATGACAACCACAATCTGGTGAAAGCTAGATATAAACTCCAGCTACAGTAAACATTGAATTTCACTACAATGGACTGACATATTTGCTCTACATATTTAATGAGTTATCAAATTAAATATTTTTATAGGTTGCAATACTAACTGGAAAACCATAACTCTATTGGAAATATTTTCTATTTTTCAATGACTTATCCACTGAAAACAGAAGCTACACCTAAAAAACTCTCTAAAAATTCACGAACATCAAAGAGTAAAGACTCTTTGATGTTCGTGGATTTTTAGAAAGTTAAAACAAACCCCCAAACAGTCATCATCTGCCTAGCATTTTCCCAGCTATGTCGGGTTGGCAGTCTAACCGGACGAAGCTGAATACCAGTATTTCTCCAAACAGTAAATACATAAAAGCTCTCGACAGTCCGCCGTCCAATTTGTATGCAATTTAACAAAAATAAACTGCTAAGTGGCTGCTAATTACTGACCCTCACATTTGAGATATTATAAAGTAATTAGTGAACAGTTTTGCAAAATATATTATTTCTTGTTTTTAAACCTTTTGTGAAGTTTCGCTTTGTGGTCGTAGTGCCTGTTTGTTTGGTTTGTTTTAAATGTGTGTTTTGGAGGGTTTGCTCATATTTTACTATGGAAATGTTCTTTTTGAATTAAGTAACCAGATTGTTATCACGGAGAGTTCCAGTTTTGATTATTAGTATGTGACTTTTGATGGGCATTAATTAGTTAGCGAGACATTATCCATTTTAAATGAAAACTTGGATTGATTTTCTTTCCTTTAACCTTTTGAACGACAGAGCATAACGCACGAGCGTGCCCTCAACGCCAAGCCACAATTTCAACGCAAATACCTACAAAAAGAATAGGCATTCCAAAACTATTTAATTGTTTATTTCGTGTTATTTTTTTCGGACATATATTTGTGTCGTTTGCATACAGGGCACGCTCTTGCTTTTCGCGTAAATGTGACAATGGCGTTCAAAGGTTAAAAATCGCGTCAGTAGGGTACCCTAGCTTAAATTTGTTAAGTTCTATTATGTTCCTGTTTGAATATATACGCATGCATTGTTAAAATTAAAATCCTCTTCATAAAACCGCCCATTAATCAAGACCTCATCATGTCAGACCATAACTCAACATTTGTCGATTTCTAATCACATCCAAACAGCCAACCCTCTTTTATCCAATATTAATATCCAAATGACTGCAAAATTAATAAAAACACCCCCGCTACGAGTTACGACGTGACCCTTCATTTGTACCCCCGAACTAAGTCCATTCTCAAGTGATTAGCAATACAGAATGAACTCTGACTACCCGCCACGATTGTACCCGACACCTATAATTTACTACCCCACATTAATCAAACCAAATTACACTTAATCCCTATTTAAATAAAGTTTAAAATTGTTCGAAATTTATTGCAGCCTGAACGGAGTAACTTTGAATCGGCGGGCGGTAACAATAAAACCAATTGTTGGCGATCTCTATTATTAAGTTCGGTGGTGCAAATTGAGTTTTGTTGCTTTGATATAGAGTTGGTTTTTGGGGTGATGGTTAGTGATGTGGTTATACATTCGATTGAGGAATTAGTGTTCTATTGGGATGCAATTATTCGGCAGGGTTGGCACTGCGGGGGTTAGAAAGTATTTGAATTTATTTCTTTTGTTTAGGAGTAGCCACGCCTGTCACGAATTTGTTTGAATTAACTATGAAAGTATGTTATCAAGCTTTTCTCTCATTTAAAGTATATTTTATGAAAAAAAACCGGAATAACTATTTTTTTCACGGCAATGGCTTTTTCAGAATAGTTAGGCAACTATTCTTTCTTACTAACATTATATACAGGTAAAGTTTGGATTCAGGAGGTGATCTCCGAAACTACACACTTTCGATTTCAAAAAATATTTCGGCGATAGAAAGCCACATTATTACTGAGTGAGTTAACTTATTGTCATGGTATATGTTTCTTTGAAGAGGATAAAGTCACTGGCAGGACCTAGTATTTAGTGAAATCATCTTTGTGTCATAGTAATCAAGGTTTTTATTTCGACAATTATAGGTTTTTATTTCGCCAATTTTAGGTTTTTATTTCGCCAATTTTTAGTGTATCAACAATTATATTATTATGTATATGCCAACACAACAACAACCTACCAGAAAATACTAACAAATAATAAAGTAACAACCCTACTAATATCCAAATCAAATTACAGTTCAGTATTTAATATTGCCCGGAGTGTCATTGTGTCCTTCAACAAAAGTAGTCACCCTGTGTATGAATGATCTGCCGGTATAAACAGCCTGTATACGGATATATTACGAGTTTAATATGAGACGGTAATTGTATTAATACTTTTAAAGTGGATTGTATTTTGTGTGGAGCAACCGTGTTGTCTGTTGAGGGGTGAGATATATTGAAGTTTGTAATAGGAGCGCTGGCTGGAGAGACACGTTTGTCAATATGTTGAAATATTGCGATACTGTTCTGGTTTCCATGTCGATTCATAGGTTTGAGATTCTGGTTAAAGCTACTTTTAGTCACTCATTTTTGTCTATTGCTTCTTGAGAAAGAAGACTTTTTTTTGAGAGTACTAACCTCTTGGATTCAGGAACTCCTAGTACAAGAGCCGGCGATCACTTGTCAATAAAGATTTTATTATTTTACTAGCGGACCCGGCAGACGTCGTCCTGCCCGGAAAACCAACGCCACATTACCACTTTAAATATGATATTTTAAATTTAACATTGACATTTTCAGGGTTCCGTACCCGAAGGTAAACCAACGGGACCCTATTACTAAGTCTCCGCTGTCCGTCTGTCTGTCAGCGGGCTGTATCTCATGATCCTTAATAGGTAGACATTAGAAAGTACACAAAAATATTAATAAAATCGTCTCTGTCATTTAGTAGAAGTCAGTGACATACCAACAGCAGCGCCACCTACCGGGTCCATTTGTGTTTTCAAGTCTGCCGGGGTAGCGGGACTGTTCGAAAGAGATACCGTGGCCCCGGAACACAAAGGGCGATGAAGGAACATGGATGGGTTTTAGTCAGTAAAAGTCTGACACTCCTTCCTGCTCCGCCCAGAGCGGGAGAAGTCATTTAATTGTGATGTGTGCCCTGGCGGTTGAGAGTATGTCATGCTCACTCTAATGTCTCGCTGATGGTGGCGCGCAGGAGGGAGCTCCTGCTCCGCCCAGAGCGGGAGAAGTCATTTGATGATTTCCCATCCGAAAAAAAAAATGTGACAAAAACACACGTACAGAAGAATTATATTATAAAGATTATTGTTAGCCGTTTAAAGCTACCAGACTGTAAACAATGATTTTCTGAATGTCCATTATCATACTGCTTCTTTTTATCTCATTAGCTTCTTTCTTAGGTAGGTAACTAACCTTAGTTTAATAAGCTAAGGTTTAATAGGTCTGAACCCTGTCAAAAGTCTCTTAAATCCTCCTGCAAAAATTAATCAACTTTTATAAGTTAAGTCAACCACAAGTCCATTGCAACGATTTGACATTGAAATCACATTCTCACCATATCTTAGCAGTAAGGGTGGTTTTCGTAGTTTAAGTTTTACAACGGTCTGTACGTATCCAAGCTTTCACTCCCCTCCATCAAACATCAAAACAATAGTTTCCATGTTGCTGATGTCATCATGACATGTCACTGTTGCTGATGTCATCACAACATTTATTGTTTGCGACCCCTGAAACGTCATCAGATAAAGTTCGACACTATCACTTCAAACGATTGTTAATTAGTATTTGAATATCTGTGGTAGTGTATAGATAGCGGAGTTGGATAGTAGAGGAGTGGTTGACTGTTGACCCTCTAGGTTCAGTTCTTGGGCACTGTTATTTTATATGTACTAGTTAAAGTGTAGTCAATAAGAAACTTTATGACGAACTAGTCCGCTGCCCGCAACGTATGTTCGCGTGAAATAAATAAAAAAAAAATTACTTCCCTTTTTGAATCGGAGTTTGTTAACAATTTCAAGGGTTTTATTGTTTTTGCACGGAACCCTAATTATTTTTCTAAAATAAAATCCAAAAGACCTTATATAACATCAGCTATCTGCCAATAAAAGTCCCGTCAGAATCGGTCCAGCCGTTACGGAGATTAGCCGGAACAGACAGACAGACCGACCTACAAAAAAAAGTTGAAATAAATGTGTTTTTGATATGAGTGTTTTTTTTATTTTCATAACATGCATTCAGTAAAAACTGTGATTTTGAAATTACAAACAGACACTTAATAAATTTTATTTATTTGTAACATAACACAGCTTATTGCTTCGAAAGAGAACCTGGAATCACTAACTGATCTGGTAATGTGTACAAAAGAAATTTTATGATAAAAGGATATTATTTGACTTACCATGGTAAGTTTTCCATTTCCAAAATTAAGCGGTTTGAAATGGGGCTACCCTTTGCAGTATGAACAGTAATTACAAAACTTTTTATTAATTTTAAGAATAAAACGATTTTCCCCTAACAAAAAAAAAACAAGACTATCACATTACTACCGGGGAAGTGCGAAGCGCGTCTCCCAATAATGAAACTCCACATTCTCACCGCAACTCATGCTCAAAAAACATACAAAAGATTGTAAGGTCAACGAAATACATAGGTATCAAACATTTTATTTTACATATGATGTTAGTATAATTATAGCATAGTAGTAGTATATTTTAAGCATCCACGAATAATGTAGCTTTCTGTCAGTAAAATAATTTTTAGAATTGGATCATAAGTTCCGGAGATTATTTATTTATTTAAGGAAAAACAAACAGTGGCAGAATTAGAATTCGTTACAATAATTTTATTTAAATATAATATCTAGATCTGGCTCGCGAGGTTGTCGACATGTGGGACGTGGGTACAGCAGTCATTGTGCCGATAGTCGAGTCGGCCAATGGCTTAATAGCCAAGAGCCTCGACCAACATCTTAGGAGGCTCTCGCTTGGCAGCTGGATCAAGGGCTTGATTCAGAAAGCAGTACTTGTGGACACGGCACGTATTGTTAGGAGGTTCCTCTCTCAAAAGCGCTGACCACCGGCAGCTCGGACCCTGTTCCCAGCGCTGGTGAGCTACTGTTTTTCATATTTTAAACGTTTTTTTATATGGTTTCGTTAAGAATTATTTAAAAATGTAAAAAAAAAAAAGAATTTTAAAACAATTATGCTACCCACAACGTTCTCCACAGATCACAATTTAAAGTATTTAAAACTAACTAGTAAGATTACCCTCTACATACAAACTAATTTTATAACATTAGTTATACACTAAAACAAAAAAGGAAACAATTAATAACGTCAGTTTATGACGAACTGACAAATAAATCTAAACGAAATAAATAAATAAGTAGGGTTGTACAGAAGGTATACAGACAATCACCACACACACAAACACACCGGTATGACATACTCACACACCCACTTTAACTCCTCAGGCACACACACTCTCACACGCTGTATTCTTAGCTATGTATATATGTTAAATTATAAATCCTTAATTGGCTGTGGGATTAGTTAAAATAGTTTAGGTTAAGATTGTAAAGAGCTGTGGATTTTGTAATAATTAAATAAATATATTTTACATTAACCTACATACAAAGTTATGACATGTCAATAGATAGGTGTACAGTTCGGATTGGTCGTTTCCTATGAGAAAGAGCAAGAAACTCCATGGTTACACTTACATGGTATTTTCATATTTTTTATTGCTAGCCAAAAATATTGATACGTCTCTGTTAACAAGCCATCTATCTTAATTAATTTCGTCATCATCAAAATAAACTAATTGATGTATGATTATGACATACAAAAATTAAAATTATTAATGAAGTCACGCAAATCATAAACCCATTTTTTCTTCAACGTAATTCCAAACAAATAAAAAAGGTACTTACGCGCACCCCTGAACAACGCTCAATCTAACTCCATGCTCTTGTTCGGGAGGAACTTTTCCCGTTTTTATTAGCGCATGTAACTGATACACGCTACACGATTGATTTATTAAATATTTGTTTCGTAAACGTGAAGTGTATTTGGCGGAAAGATGAGCGAGAGCGGGCGAGGTTTGCGGACTAAAAGAGGTGCAGGCTTTTGATGTAGATGTAGTGCAAAGACTTTGAGCGGTTTAAGTAAAGACGTTTAAAGAAATAATATCAATAAAAAGTTTATCAAAAAGACTGTCTTACATTTGGGAAAATGCAGCCGGTATGTTTTTTTGTCAAAACGGGTAGCGGGCAGCGGTCAACATTCTACCAAGAATAGACGCTTGGAACCTTGGAACTTCGCCACTACAATAACTTACTATGACTAAACAAAGATTTATACTGACTATTGAGACAGGGCAGTAATCTACCAAATATTACTGCTTCACCCTTCAGCCTACAGGCTAAGTAGATCACATTACAACTAAGACAATTTTTCACAAAAATATCTTCCCAAAGCTGAGCGAGCCATAGATTCACGAGCTCTGCCTCCCGTACCCACCCTTGTAAGCCGACACCTCACTGGCGCGGCTTCCGAACATTTTTATTAAACGCCACTGAACACTGTGACTACGGGAGTTTCTACAATTGATTAAAGAGATCTTGTTACCGTACGATATTGCTGTAAGGTTCCTGTCCCACCGCTAGCGACTAGCGAGTAGGACTAACAACTGAAAACGAGTCGTTTGTTTGTCAGAGTTCTCGCCGTGTTGGCGGTGTGGACTATTAATTTTTGTCTGTCTGTCTGTTTGTTTCGGCTAATCTATAGAATGGACCAATTTTGACAGAACTTTTACTGGGAAATGCTGGAGAGCTGCATTTTATAAAATAACATTAGCTACTTTTATTTTAGAAAAAGGATTAGGGTTCCATGCAGAAAAATTAAAACCTTTGAAATTGTTAAATTCAAATACAAACGAGACGAAGGTAGCGGGCAACAGGTAGTACTTTATAGAAACAGTCCGTGCCTTGCATTACCTGACCTCTCTCAAAAAGAAAACTAAAGAATGGGAAGTCTGCTAATGTAAGTATTCGTAGTGGATAAGAGAAGAGGTACTAATTAGACGACCCGAATGGCGCAGCAGTAGTGAAGCTGCCTTACGTTTATAGGGTCCCGGGTTCGAATCCCGGTAGAAGCAAATGTTTGTGTGATGAGCATGGACATTTGTTTCCGAGTCATGGATGTTTAAATGTATAATAAGTAAGTCAAGTCAATGTCAAGTATATCAACTATCTGGTGTCCACGACACAAGCCTCGTTGCTTAGTGTGGCACTAGATGGCGCTGTGTGCATTGTCCAGCGACATTTATTATTAATTAAAACGTTGAAAACGAACAACAAAAAAACAAGAACCAAACATGAGAAATCAAGAGACTATTTTTCATCTTGTCTTGCCGATTCCACCGTAACGTTATTCTCTAAACATATCAAACACACTCGCGACTCAACCCCCGGGCGCTGTCGATTACTGAACCATTAACCTTCTAGCACCACTCGAATCAAACAGATAAACAGGCATACAACCCAAAACATACCCTATCTAGTTCTTATAGAATTGACTGTTCTTTGTTGCAAAATAGTTGGGAGATCATGTGATATCTCAATTGATTTTGAATTCTGTTGGTGGTAGATACGACTGAATTTTGAATGATAACTGTAGCGAAGATGTTTAGCTTTTTATTATTGTATTGCCAAAATAATTTCAAACCCTGAGACTGACGAACAAGGTTGAAATTCCATTGCTAAATGCTCCGAAGACGTAAGGATTTCAAGTGGCGATTCGAATTGAGTATTTTTTTTCTCGAAATAAAAAGGTTTCAATAACCGGCCAGTGGTACAAGAGGTTTGTTGAAAAGATCTCATTATAGAGTTATTCTATACTTTTCGAGAGCTCTCCTAAATAATACGAAGTTTGACCGTTTTCTGAGAATGTGAAGTTATTATTGAATATGTTCGAGTAGATAATTAAATGTATGAAAACACATTCTTTACAAATGGGTCATTGATCGTACTGTTGACTTTATAGGTTAACATTAACATTATGCAGATTTGAAGTTTGATTAAGCTAAACGCCATTGAGGGGCAAAGTCCGAGGTCTGTTTTAAGAATACTTCTTTAAAAGTCATTGAACCTTACAATATTTAGCCTAATATATCAGGTTACATCTTATAGACCTTAGTAAGTACCTAAGTATACCTCGTCAAAACCCTTGGAAACAAGACAGTAAATCCTAACTCCTAACTAATATTATTATTAATGCGAAAGTAAGTTTGTTTGTTTGACCCAGAAATTTTGCATACACGTTGTAAGTGTACAGAAACGGACATAGGGTACTTTTCATTCCGAAAAAAGGACTAATCCCGAGGAAAACAACAATACCGTTCATAATATAATAGATGGCACCACGTGTCTTTTGCTCCTATTCGAATTGATGGAATCAAATTCAAAATCAACGCGAGCGAAGCCGCAGGCAAAAGAGAGATACTCGTATATTGAAAAACATCCAAATTAACAACATACACATTTCAAGCCAGCATTTTACTAAACCCTCTGTCCAGTATTTAAAAATCCTTTAAAAAAAAAAACTCGAACTAAACATTTTTCTTCCTTTAAACGAATAAAACACAAATTGTAAGCATCAAAAGCCAACCCTTTCACCCCCATACAAATTGCGCTCTCATTATCCCATACTTTACAATAAAAACTCAGGTTTCATCCCACGCTGACCAAAGTGGACAAGAGACGGATATACACACTCCCCACAAGAGCGAAAAGGACAGGTATACGTTTCAAGTGCCACTTGAAATATAAATGGTATCGGATTGGCGAGGAAAGATGCGAATAGGGTGTGCGTGTGTGTGAATGGGAGGGGAGTATAGAGCAATGCGCTGGAGTGGATAGTACTTATATTGGTATCTAAAGATGTTTTGAAGAGGTTCATATTAGTTGAAGTTACTTGGCAGTAGTGATGTGTACGATACAATTCGATACTTTACAGTATCGATACAACATAATGCAGTACTCCGATATTTGGATCGATACAAACTAATACGATACAATGCTTGGATCGATACAAAAGTACCGGAATTAATGGATTCAAAATCAAAATCAAAGTATTTATTTCAATTACGATTGTATGAATGTTGAATGTTGTTCTTGTCCCAATTGTCATAAATTGCATTGACAGTCAATTTAAAACTAATAATTACAAAATAAAATCACAGAATGACAAAACAAATTAAATTAATTCCTGGAATTTTGCCTAGATTATTGAAAACATTAATAGGTACCTACAATACAATACTTACATTTGTATCGGTGTAAAGTATCGATGCTAAATCAAGTAGGTATCGTGCATCCCTGATCGATGGAGTTTGCTTACTTTAAAGGATAAATAAATGTATTGGATTAAATAAATATACTGTTCAATTTGTTGCTTCAAAATTATCTTAAAGAGTTAATAGGCGCGACGAAATAACTTGAATGAAGGATGTCTAGTTGGCCACCCATGTTATTGAAGTGTATATAGAAAAACCAAGAATATCAAATATAGCATGCATTTGTTATCTTTTGCAAGAGTCCGTAACAAACTTAATTGGAAATAAGTAGAGACGTCATCCAAATTAAAACACGCCTTTCGATAAATTTGTGGTCAAATAAAAGCGTTCTAACTTTGAAACCGGGTCAAATAAGTTAATGACACAATCATGTCCCAGTGTATCGGGACGTATGATAACAGTCCTCATCATCATCATCAGCCCTCAGCAGTCCACTGCTGGACATAGGCCTCCTCAATCGCACGCCACTCTGCTCGATTCTCAGAAACTCTCATCCAGCTGCCACCAGCCACCCTGCGAAGATGGCACTGATGATGAAGATGGAGACCTTTCCTACATTTGAACAAGGCACAGGTTCATCTCGATAATTATTGGAGGAGGTGCTTGTTAAAGTGTATCACATCACACATATTCCTCGATAAATTAGAATTTATCGAGGAATATACTTGTGATGTGATACTTACTTTACTTACCTTTACTTTCAGTTAGACCTTTTACAAGATTCCCCAATCAGAGGAGTTTTTGCTTCCACCAGGAATAAAAAAAAATACTCTTTAAAGATAATCACCAACACATTATGTATTAACTTGCCCGCGACTTCGCTCGCTTTAATTTAGAATTTGACCATCAATTTAGGTTCGGAGGTTTAGACATGAAAAGGTAACAAACAAACGAACTAATTTTCGCATTTATGATATTAGTTTGGAAGTTAGGATAGGATGAGGAACAAAATAAACCTTTCAAACTATGTATATGGAACACAGTTGCAGTTTCAGCTGATAGACAAGACAGCTTTCGTGACAATAGTATATAATTAGTCGTGTAAAAAATTGGACGGAACACAAAATTACTGCGACCTCAACTATTAAAAGCACCCTAATTACGTGTATCATTACGCAATTCCCCTTAAAAACACCAACTCATAAAAGCAGTGGTCCATGTGTCCCGCTGCCTATCATGTTACGTCACCATTGTCGTCATGATGACATCGCCAACATTTGTCATGTAACCCAATATGTGAGCAAACATTTGGACGATTCGTGGAATCTGTTACTAAAGATCGGATTATAGATTTAACTTTTAGGAAAAAATGTGGTGACCATTTTGTCTAGAGATTATATTTGTTTCTGTTTAATTTAAAAAAAAGATTCGGACGAATTGAGAATCTCCTCCTTTTTTGAAATCGGTTAAAAAGTGTCGACGCAATAAATATGGTTTGGCTTAGAAATAAGTTTTGGAATCAGCCGTTCTTCTGCGGAAATCCAAAAAAAATATTTGCAAAAGGTAGATCCAAAGTTGGATGCAGAATTCCTACAGATATTTAAAATTTTTACCCGTCTATCACAAGACCGCCCGTTATCGTAGTAGACACAATCGATGTAGGTTCAATATATGTATGTATTTGTGTTTTCGTATGACAAAAAAAATATATTTATAACTGTTAATAGAAACTACCTCTCTTAAGGTCTTTTTTTATTCTTCATGTTCATTTAACCCTTTGATAATTTTTTGAGACATTACAGTTGCTCATTGAAACCACTGGTCAACTCAGATCAGCACTATTGAATAAATGCTTTCGTCTGGATTTCTCGACCTTTTACGAAAATACTACTGAAATCCATATCTCAAACAAATACTCTACTAAACAATGATTTTGATGTAGGTAACAAGGGACAACGATGAAAAATTGTTGCGATACACCTTGATACAAATCACAAAGTGACTATCGACTATATATAGGAATAATTCTTAAAAAAAAATAAAACAAATTAAAAATAGTCTTAATTTCATCGATAAACAAAATATATCATATCCGTAGCACCGCGTAGCGTCGTAGCACACTCGCGTAGCAGCGTAGACCCCTGCGTAGCCGCTTAGTTCTTATTGAACGAATATCTAAATTTTTATCGTTAATTTTAACCGTTTATCACATTACAGATTACAGAAATTTACCAAAACTAAGAAGCTATTGGGTTTAAGGAATCAAATAACATTTTAATAACACGAAGTAACAATATCGAATAAATGCGATCCGAATTCGATTACATCGATTAGTTTAATCGGGTGGAAATGCGCTTTTGTGACTTATAACGTGAGCGTTTTTTACTTGTATTCTATACGATTTCTATAATGTTCAAATTTTGTTGGCGGAAGTTTCCGATTAACCTTAGAAATAATTTTTTTTTATTAGTTAACTAATTTTGTGAGGATGGATGGATTGATGGGTGGATGTACGTTACTCATTCACGCAAAAATTGCTGAACAGATTTGGATAAGATTTAGCACACAGATAGTTTTTAATTTGGATTAACACATAGAATTCTTTTTATGCCGGTAGTATGACTCCATGGGACAAATATCGATCTCCACGAGGGCGAAGTCGCGGACATAAGCGTATTATCTATATTCAATCGTAACTTTAGCAAAGTTACGATTAACTTGAACAATAATCAGAATTTAAACATATCTACTAAATAAATAAAAGCCTGAGTATTGTAATGTGTATGTCTTTTATGTTTTTTTTATCTTTATTAAATCTTTGTTTACTTTTGTGATGTCAGTTAGTGGCAACCCTAGTTTTATTTTTAATTTATTGCTGGAGCTAGTTGTAGGTTGTATAGGTAAATCACATCGACCTAATTCGATTTTCTTTTTAATAATTTTCTAATTTTAAAATGTAAATTATCTGGAGTTGACAGGAGCCTGGTGGTCCAATGGGCAGTCTACGTTCAGAGCTGAGAGCAGAAACATCTCTGGGAAGCTTCATAAAAGTTTATTTAAAGGGCAGTTCCCCTTATTCTTGAGTTTTAAGTCGGCCTCTCTCTGCGCCGCACCCTCACCTAGAACACCTGGAAACCTTGCTGCTTGAGCTGCACAAGCCTGATGAAGATTTGACGCTCCTCGGCCCTCCTCCACGGTCGGAAGACAGAAGTCCTCGGCCCTCCTCCTACGGCCTGAGGATTGACGGTCCTCGGCCGTCCACCACCGTCTGAAGACGGATGCCCTCGGCCCTTCTCTACGGCCTGAGAGTTGATGGTTCCTCGGTCCTCCTCCACAGTCTGAAGACGGACGTTCTTCAGTTATTTATTCCATTCTGCGTTCATCTTCAGTATTTTCCGCCAGCTTCACTGGCATTAGTGATTTGAGTAGCTCCAGCTTTTAGGTTAGGATCTTTGTTAATAAATTCTTATAACTCGTCCCCTTGTCAATTTCTTTTAATAGTGCTCCCCTCCAGACTGAAAGTTAGGTAGGTGAGTGCTCAGAGTGACTTTACAGTTTTGTGGATCCTACCCAGGAAATTGTAACGTTACAGTATCAAAAGTAAATTCAGGTTTCAAATCAGGCAAAAATCTAATTTTCCTTATAGAAACACAAACATTAATCAATCTTTATTAACTTAATATTATTCCAACTTGATCAAACACAAAGAATACTCGAAAACGCTTCTAAAGTATTATGAAAATTAAAAATACTGATCTGGTCCAATATTTGTCGAGATTGCATGATCGAGTCATGTTAGCCATATGATTGGATTAAGTTTTTGATCAAACATTGCGAACAATACAACCATTAGCGAGAAGGTCAATTGATTTACAAACTTTATATTTTAGTAATTAGACAATGGGATGGGATTAGAGTACAAATTATAAATGATGTGAGTCCCAAAAAGTTGATACTAAATTGCGCTCAGAGACCCAAGCTTGCAACTTATCTGTAATTGTGAGTAATGGTTACGTTATAATTACGATATTTTTTGTAAATTTACCAGCGGCCTCATTCCGCCTTTGTCAGCAATAACCAACATTTATCGAGTACCACCAAATGTTTTTTTTTTCAGTTTTTGTATCTGTGGATAGCAGATATAATAAGGATATTTTCAAGATCATATTTACGTTGACCGTTATAGAAATATTTTGAGAAAAAGGCCTTCTCTAACTTTCATAAAGACGATTTCCTGATAACTGTGAATAAATGTTTAGTCACTTCACTCGTAAAAATGTTTTTTTTTTTTTTTTAATATTTTTACATCCAGATATCTGTGAAAAAGTATTACTTACCAATTTCAAAAGAAATCTTGGTCTTAAAATTCGATATTTTAGAAATAATTGCAGAAAATTGTAAATTTTCAAAAAATACTTGAAATATGCAGTACATTGACAAGAATGAACAAAGAAATAGATCAAATTAGCGTTTAATGGATCCACGCAGGTCACACTATTACGCTACAATATTAATTCATCGAATTTGAAGTTATTTATAAACGAAAAAAAATATTCCAAAGGAAATTCAAAATAAAAAATAAAAAAAGTCGCGAACGGTGTTTTTTTTTTAACTTTCTTCTCCACTTCGCTAGGAACTCAATAAAAAAGTCCCATGAAAATACGACCACTATAAACTTCGTTCCACCTTTTGCGTATTTTTTGTCTAATTGCTATTACCATCGTGTTACAGAAAACGTCGTTATCTGCAGCAACCCTGGACACCGACGGCTGGTAGCCCTCAGCTCTCTTGCTACAACCTACCCCTCCGAGGTCGGCGACTTCAGCGAGCCTGGACACTCCGACGGCTGGTAGCTCTCAGCCTTTTTGCTACAACCTGCCCCTCCGAGGTTGGCGACATGGAGGCCTGACTCAATACCTTTCTTCAAGAATCCCCGCACCGAACCCCCCGAACCTCGCACTCTCAAGGACCTTAAATGTTCTTCGCCCCGGCTTCCCTGGCCTTTGATAGTTTTTCAGTTAGGACTGTCCAGCACCCATTAGGTAGGGCCTGATAGGTTAGATATGGAATGTTCTCATTATTAAAACTGTTTTATTTTATCTCGTTCCCTTGACTATTTCTTTTAACCGTACTCTCCTCCAGACAGAAAGTTATGTAGGTGAGTGCTCATTGTGACCTTATAGTTTCCTGGCTCCTACCAGGAAAATGTACCGTTACAACACACGAATATAATTACATCACAAGATATGTTTTTCTCGACTGCATGTAAAGCCAAGACAGAAACCCATGGGTGGCATAGAAACTCTGATACTAGGTTAGGCGTCACACGAAAAACAAAAAAGTCGTATGTGTTCTTCTATAATGTCATCTAGAGTAAATCTACGCAACTGACATAGTGTTACTACATAATCGATATAACAAGTAGAGAGCAAGCGTGGTGATCAATTCTCACTCTTTCTTTGTTTTGAAAGAGTCCTTTGCCCTTCATTGAGCTGAATACATACCGAGTTGTATGACCAATATGTTCTTTGCATATCTACGTAGTTCGCCCTCACATATTCCAAAATAAAAGTACATAATTCACAAATACTGAGCTTGAATACACAAAGAGTACACAATACACAGTGTATCGGCAATAAAACGCGCGCATTCCGATGACGCAATATCGCACCAATGTATTGTAGGTGCGGTGTCAAGGCATAAGGGGAAGCGGGACGGGTGACAAACATGAGTTTCTTTGTTAACATTTAGCTGATGTACCCGTGTAATGCTAGCAACGACAAACTCTAATGTTTTTCTAAGCTGGACTTTTAATGAAAGGGATCTAACGTGATTCAGTACTAGTCTAGCTGTCGCCAATTTTGATAATGCCGTTCAAATACTAGTTGTTGCTTTTGCACGGCTCTTGCCGTTCCTCCATAATCAATAAATTAAAAAAAAAATGTTTAGACGATTAAAATAAAATATCATTATGTTACACTAGCAGATAAAAAGTATCCTATGTGTTAATCCATGTTATAAACTATCTATGTTCTATGTTAAATATTTCATAAAAAATCCGGTCAGCAGTTTTTGCGTGAATGAGTAAGAAACATCCATCCATCCTCACAAACTTTTGCATCTATAATATTAGTAGGACTATAATAAAAGTAATCAAAGTCTCATTCACTAGTCTCTTCCACACTTTTATTACTTTTTTTCGTGTTGATAGTGCCTAACCTGGTGTCTGAGTTTTTGTCCGCCCATAATGATGTCGAGAGTTTTATCACTGGGAACTGTGATAACTGGGTGATTCTTCGAGGTACTTCAAAACGCGGTCACAGTCTTGATTCCTAACCTATTGAACATTTCGTCTTAGGACCAAACACAGATTAAAGAAAATTATTTATTATAATGTTAATAAAAATAAACATCTAATGTCAAAAACGGGAGCTAAATCGGTGATCTTGCTAGTTTCGCAAGCGCGCAACAAAACTGCACCTCTCTTCCAAAAGCGCCAACTTGTCGCTACACGTTTTAGTTGCACGGGTACTCTGTAGTATCCCGGCGTCAGTGGAGGAGACATGTACGTTCTTCGCTTCTAAACAATAAAAAAATACGAGGCAAGTTATTCTTTGAATATTTTCAGGTAGCCATGGTCAAGAAACTTCCATGCGTACATTTTGAAGGCTAATGGTTTATAATTTTCCAAATCATTTTGAATTAAGGAATAAGATAGATTTTCGAGATTATTCCCAAGTACTTTTTTTGTTAATTTACATATAACTTTAATCATAATTCAATCATAATATAACTATAGATTTTTTGTGAGCCGTAATTGTCGTGAAGCTCAAAAGAAATGTGTTATGTATTTGTATAAGTATTTATATACATGCATGTGTTTCAATTTTTTTCTTGTAACGACTCGTAGAATTTGCTTCTGTTTGTATGTTTTCTCGTAGCCCATTTAACAGTTTACGCCACCCCAAACTTGGCTGTTTTGCCAATTGTAACCCTCTTGCTTAAAAAGTTTCGTAACTTTCGTGGGCACCAAAACTTTCAAAAAAGAATATCTCTGTAGTTTATGCACCGATTTACACATAATAAAAATTGTATGTATTGTTTTTACAGCGTCTTAAATGTGTGTCCGTTAATTTGAAGATTACTCAACAAAAAAAATTTGACACGAAAGTTACGCGGAGAATAGTTTTTTGAAGAACTACCCAACTACGATTACAGTAGCTAATCAGTTCGGAGTCTGCTACATCAACCCTTTAAAAATAATCCACTTCTAAAACCGAGTGATGGCCGCTTAACTACACACGCCCCGCATTCTATCGCAGCTATATGCGATAAATATAAAGTAATATTACACTATGTCGCAGCTACGAGTATATGGCTCGCATTCCAACGCGGACCGCAATATCGTAGCAATGTATTGCTTTTGTACCGAACAAGGCATGAGAGGTAGCGAGTTGACGAACAAACACGTTTAGGGACTTTTACTTTGAAAACTCTCGACACCTATCTACTTTTATTCGTTTGCAATTTATTTGCGAAAGCCATACCTATCACTAAGTGTTTTAATGAAGTTTCCAAATGTTTAAATCGTTTTTTAAACTGCAGAAGAAAACAGGTTCACGTTATAATTGTCATTCAATGGTTTCAGATACCGGTTTGCCATACATCATACTCATAAGGCAGATATTTACGAACGGACAAAATTCATTACCATTCACATAGGGTCAGAAATAACAGACACGCGTCATTCCTACACAGACTTAAAAATTCCGCCATCGCTTGCCTTTACCACCATAGTTTTATAGCAAACATGTCGGTATGCGGGGCGCGAAGTGTAAGTAAGTTATGCAGGCACCCAGGCCCCTGGGCTCCTGTTCCTTGGGCCACCGGGCCGCTGGGCCCCACAATACTTTTATCACAGTAATAAACATTACTCTCTTTATATTGCGCGACAACTCTGGCTGCCACACTTATTAAATGTGTCTTTTGTTTTCAGTTTGGCGACGATTAAGTTTCCGTTTTTGGTGAGGTAAACTTTTCATTTTCGTTCGTTTGTACCAGTACGGACTATTTGTTGGAGCGGCTCCGGACACCGCAAGTTTTTGGGATTTGCATAGTCATAATGTTCCCACTGCTGGGACAACAGGTCTCCTATCTATGAGAGTAGTGCGGGTTGGTAGATATCACATGTCATCGAATTATTGGTTCTAGGACATACAGTTTTGTTGCAAGCATTTCTGTTTTGAGAGCAGTGGTGATGAAATAAATGACGCAAAGTTATACACCTGCCTTGGTTTGAACCCACGACTTACTGCTCGTAAGTCGGAGCCACCACCACTAGGCCACCGCTGCTCTCATGGGAGTTGCCCTTTGGGATTTGACTGAACCTTTATTTCGACATCTATCCGGAATCTGGGTTTCCAGACGTTTATCTAAAGAGTCTAATAGGTATAAATGAATTTGTAATCCATGTGACAATTTACACAAAAAAAATAACAAGGTACAGTGAAGAAAATTCACCAAAATCCCAATTATTAATGTAAGAAAGAGCTTCTCTTCATAACTGAAAACAAAACTAGCGTAAACAATTAGAGTAACAAAAAGTCTGGCTGAATTCTCAAAACACTAAGTATGTCAGAAAACGTGTAATAAAACTTGCAAGTCTAACCACAAGCATGTAACCCCTTCCAGCTTGTTAACAAGAGCGGGGCGCAGTGTGCAGGGTGCAGGGTGCAGTGTGCAGCTAGTTTCACATTAAGTTGTCATTCAGTGCCTTTAATTTAGAAAGTGTAAGAAAAAACACATTAACGCGATTCAAAGTACCTCCTGGCAGCGGATTTAATAACCAACTGAGTGTGGGTACAGTCGACCAAAGTGTTGGGTGGACGGGCAAGAATATTCATTTTATGCCTCGACACAACCAATGTGAAATGCTGTGTAACATTAATTTGTAAGCCCATACGCCGATTTAAGAATGAATAAATCTATGCACTTTATAAACCGTAGTCGCTCTGAAATCGTATCGTTTTTCTAAACTACGCTTCAGATTTTATGTCATGTTACGTTTTCACTACCTTTCATTTACACGATTTATTCCGGAAGGTCTTAATGTATAATTAATGCTTCTTTATTATCAACTTATTTATTAACATTATACACCACACATACAAGTTATTGCTTGGACATAAAAATCGAATAAAGAGATTTCGATGAGTTTTCATGTAAAAACTGTGCGAAATAGAGACGGGGTCACAGTAGATAATTTATTCATAATCACTTATTTGCAATAAGTAAGGCATTATGGTCTTAAAGTCAGTTAAAGTTCCTAATACATAGCACACAACACACTTAACAGAGTTATGTAAAAGAATTCATTCTTAAGCACACTCACAACGTTGTTCAAAGTAGTAGCACGCTAACTGCTTATATTCATATCCGTTTGTTTGACAGTACCAAGCCACCGACAGCCGGTACTAGGGGTAATCTGACTCGCTTTGAAGTCACGATACATTAACAATTGGCTTTAGATACTGTTCAAAGCGTATTGGCAATATGATATCTTGTTGCACAGATGTTTATACTTGACTGGTTGAAAACACATAACAACACGCCTGTTATCCCAGAGTTGTAATGTAATGTGTAAGGGTTAGGCAGAGGCCTAACCCTTACACATTACATTACAGGTGTACTTAATAGTACACCCACATATCGCCAGTTATGTTTAAGTCCTATGTAATAGGGGGCGAGCACTTTGCCAACAACCCAGCACAAATCCAGACTCCGCGGCTGCTACTGAGAAATTCCTGATGGAAAATCCCAATAACACCTAGAAATCTTAAAGATCATGCTCTGGTTGAAAAAGATTCTGCAAATCCATATTACATGTTTTATTGTCCTTTTATTGCTGCAGGGGCATTAAACAAACTTTTGTTGCCGTTTCATTACCGATATGAACCGGAATACCAGTATTTACTTGAAGCGACCATATAATCTCTAAGACTTTTTGATACTTTTACGGATCTTCGACTTTCCGCACCGTCTGCAAAAGATCTTCGAATGACAGCACGGAGGTGTCTCGGTATGTTAATAAAGAATTTGACAATCAAAACTGGTTGTACTCTGCTTGCAATAATATAATTCAACCATGATTCGAAAGACACGTGGCGCCATTTATTTTCATAAGAACGTTATTGCTGTCTTCCTTGGAAACAGTACTTTTTTCGAGATAAAAGTTACCCTATGTCAGTTTATACACACCTGACAACATATGTGCAAAATTTCAGAATGATCGGTTCAGTGGTTTAGGCGTGAAAAGGTAACAAACAAACTTACTTTCACATTAATAAGATTTAGTTAGAAAGTTAGGATTAGGATGTAATCGGTGTCACTATTTCACAGCAAGTGCAGTTTAACCTTTGCTTGTCTCCCAGCCACAGGCTCTTCCACCAGTCACCAGTCACTCCAGTCCAGGCTCTGAATAATCCAATTCCCCTCAATTCCCTCATAGTAGGGGCACACTTTGATGTAGCAGCACAGGACTCGCAATGCGAATCATAAACATTTGTATAAAGAAAGCTGTGAACGCAGCAATTAACACGTTTGTGTGAATACAAGTACTTTCAACTGAAACTCGTGCATTCAGCGGCCAGACTGAAACTCTTGGAGACTTAGCACTTTGGTGTGAGTGGTGAGAGACCCGAATTTAATTATGTTATGAAGAATTAGGAGCTCGTGGCTAAATAATAACAGCCGCTCGGGTCAATCTTAAGGTTAAACTGCGCTTGCCTATGGGTGACCGCCCGCTCCACACTAGAGACTCTTTTTGTAACAAAACGAGTTTTCTCCGTGCCTCGAAAATCACGTTAAGCCTTTGGTCCCGGCTGTCATTTGTAGATCTTTGACAGTCTTTATAGGTAATCAGTGGGCCCAAAATCTGACAACCAGTCTCACCAAGCGTATTATATAATTACCACTTGCTTCGGTAAAGAAAAACATCGTGAGGAAACCAGCATGCCTGACTGCCTGAGAGATACTTCTCGACGGCATGTAATTCCAAGTCAGAAGTCTGTGGGTGGCATAAAAACTCTGACACCAGGTTGGGAACTAACCACACGATCGCATTCTCTTCTAACTTAGAACGCACATCTTACCGCCTCATATTGAGTGACAAAAGTGCAAGCGAACGCGTCTGCGAGTAAACGAGTAATTACGTGTTGTGCACGACTGTATCGAGTGACGGCGAGACGAGCGACGTGAAGCACTTGAGTGCGCCTTTGTACGAAGGAGCAAGGATGTTGAGGACCTGGCTTGAATGAAATAACGATTCGATTGAGTGGCTGGAGGGAATTGGGAGTTGAGTTTGCAAGTAAGACGCTAGCACATCAAGCTACTACAATCTGTAAAGTTTCGTTTATAGATTTTCAACTTTATCGCAAAAGCATTAGGTTCAAGATTGTTCGGGAAAATTTGTCAGTTTCGGGTGGCTTGATGTGCTGGCGTCTATACATATGGTTGAAGAAATGATGGTAAACGGTTTTAGAAACCCTGATAATGTTGGTCATGAACAGATTGATACCCGGTTTTTTTTTTTTTCGTAATTTTGGACTTATACACAAATATCGTGTTTTTGAGACCCTGAAAATGTCTCTGATTGGTAGAGCTGCTGGTGAAGTCTCATATTTGAATACTGTGATTGTTTCGTAAGTATGATCAAAGCAGCAAATCAAATAATTTAATGTATTGATAGCTATCAATGTAGATCCACCATGCACCATGAAGTTTCTTGCCCGTTCTACTCCATAGAGATCAACGTTTTGGAATGTGCAATTACAGTACTTTCACAGTTATTTATCATGCCTTGTGACTGGGACTGTAGCTACATTTGATTGTTGTCTTTGGTTCGACAGTTCAAAAGTTCCTGTAAGTGAGCTAATCGAAGTAAATGCTTAGAGAGGATTACATTACAGCCCCACCATTTCACACAAAGACGAGGCCTGATTGAAGCATTTCCACAATAGGCTGATTATGGTAATCCCCGAGTTTTCTATTAGACAAACTAAAGTACCTGATCTTTACTAATTCAAGATAACTGCAAATAAAAATCCAGGCAGAATTTAAAATACGAACGAACAGCAGAATCCACCATTTATGTTTCAACACATTCTCTTTCCAAAATTGGAATAAAAGAAACTCAGCCAACAAAAAAATAAAACTGCTCTGTTTCGTGGCAGTGTTCTAACCCGCCGCTGCACGCTGCTACAATACCTCGCGACTTCATTTTTACTTTTTTTAACCCCCTAGCGCTGCGGTGGCAAGAGTGGCAACACTCACTGTTGTACCTTAATTGGTACGACTAGCGACTGCGCTTTTTATTTTCTTAAACTGTATTTTTTTTACCGTTTAAGGGGAGTTTTAGTTGCTGTTGTTTTTATTTTTAAATGGAGCTAGTATGAAATCAATTTTCCGGATGGAAAAATGTGTAGGTATTTGAGTGTTAGCATAGCATAGATTAAATTAATTGAGGGGTTGCTTCGTAGCTAAGTGCATGGGATGGATGACCATCCATTACGTATGAACCCCTCCGTGCCTGGGTCATTGGTTTTTTTTTTCTTAGTTAAATCATCAATGACGTCTGTGTGCCAGTAAAGGTTATACGTTCATAGACAAATTGATATTCTGTCGCCGAAAATGTCTAAAAAGTGTTGATTTGACATAAGCTTTTCGATACCTTATGTCATATCGGACTGACATAAATTATCGAAAAGCTCATGAATATTGGTCTGTTTTATTTAATAATATGAAATGCTTTAAAAGTGATTTCACTAGTCTAGGCCCTCTTGTATGATTAGGCAACCAAGCGTTATGTAGTCTGCCATGTTTAAAACTAATCATCTAGATGCTTCCTTCACATCCACATCATTTACCAGTACAGTAACTCGACTGGCAAGTGTAAGTGACACTCAAAGACAGGGGTAAGGAAGCGCTCGCCTACGGACAAGTAAGATTAGATTCTTGGCGACACTCTCTGCCAATGATATAGGATAGCCTGAGGCAAACTACTACTGTCTAGGTCGGGGGAATCTGTGACTTTGAGACGTAACTTGTGATAAAGAAACTAAGTACTTAGTGACAGTTTGACTGTCCCTAATACAAAGACTAATTGGCGTTATTAAATTTTAATGTTAAAGGTTGGGCAACAGGCCGTCTGCTAACCGAATGAAAATGGTCACCAATACTTTCGATTTCTGCAAATAAAAACGGGTTTGTTGATCGAAAGTAAAAACCTTCTGACCTGAATTTAGAAAATATTTTTTTACACCAAATAGGCTTGCGTTTGAACGAAACTAGCCTAATGTGAAGCGATGATGCGTCCTAGGGTCAGCACGCTTGCCTGGACGAAACCGATTCACTCGAACTTTAAACTTTGGTATATGGTAGAAATCGATTACTAAAATAATATAGGAATATCGAATAATCGATCAAAGGAATTCATTTTGTCTCTTTTGATTCATTTTGTTCATTTAACGTTGAGATATAAATTAATTAAAAGTGTAGCGTTTGATACATGACAATGCAATGTTGTGAGACTCAAATCGCATTACCCAACAACTTAGTGACATTATCTGAAAAAACCGCCTAAGTGCGAGTCGGACTCGCGCATGAAGGGTTCCGTACCTTTAATTTTTAATTAATCTTTATTTTTATTTATTTGGTCCGGTTTTTCCCCTTGGGTACGGGAACCTAAAAAACAATCTCCCTTCACCATTTTTTAAACAAAAACACATCCTTACCTGGTGACTCATCTGGCATGTCCCCATAGTGGTGCGGCGCGGAAGACGTCTGACTGGCGTACAACAGGTTCAGTTCTCGGGCCTCGTTTTCTTCCTGTGCTTGCTGCCGGCGCAGGGCCACCTGCACAGAAGGACCTGGCTGTAGGAACTATGTAGTTACACATAGCACTATATCATTCAAGTTTCATAGAGGTTGGATATATGTTATGTTGGAGGAGGGATGCACAGAACCGGGAGGACTGTACCCAGCAGCTGGTAATTTCGGGTCTGAACTGATGACAATGATAGATATACAGGCCTTCACACTTGTGTGTGTGTCAGATCTTATCAAATCAGTTTTTTAGGTAACTGTAAGTCTAAGTTTAACTGTAATTCTGTAATAAGGATGATTCCTGACTTAAACAAATAGGATTCTGTTTAGTCCGTCAGTTAGATTATCGAAAAATTTGGATACGTGTTTTTTGTTTTATCAAATTAATAAAAAATTACAAAGATAAAACGCGTCAAAGATCAAGAGAGCTTGTAATGTTGATTTCCGGTAACAAATGTACTCAAATGTGACGTCACACGAGTTTTCGACGCACTGTATAATCTTAATTTTTTGTTTACGTGAAAAAGAAAAAAACATGATTGTGTCCAATATTGATTTATCTAACGGACTAATAAGATTTTTTTTGTCATCTGACCTATTGTTTTTAACACAGGACAAATGCATAATTTGTCCTGTGTTTAGAGGTGGTTCATTCTTTTTTCAGGAATCAATACAATAAAATGATGGTGCAATTTTTTTTTTTTTTTCAGTTGCGTATCTTAAATTATTTTCTAGTATGTTACCAGACTCAATAATTTGAGTTTTCAACTGATTAAGTTGGTAAATGCCTGTCATATCTTGCCTTTAGGTGCAGTGCAGGCCAACTGCTGTATCTTTAACCTTTTGAACGTCATTGTCACATATTGACAAGCACTAATTTCTGTACGTCAAACGACCCAAATATGTGACAAAATGGTAGGTGAAATTGTGGCATGGCGGAGAGGGCACGCGCGTGCGTTTATGCTCTGGCGTTCAAAAGGTTAAACCTTCAACCTATTTATGCACCATGCACTGTGCACTGAACACTCACCTGTGCAGCCATAACCCTCTGCCGCTCGGCGATGAGCGTGCACTTGGCGCAGACGCAGTCCCGCCACCGACAGTATCGCTTGTGCCCTTTGAGCGCCGACACCACGCCGTGGTTGCGGCAGCGGGCGCACTTCGGGGTCCTCTGGTGGGGCAAAGCAGACTGGTTATTATGTAGCAACTTCTTTTTAGGGTTAAGGGTGGTGGTGTAGTTGTAGAGCTCTTCGAGTATCTGGGTGTCAAAGAGAGGGAGGGTTGTGAGTCAGCTGCTTGTGATCAGCACGGTTAACAGTTGGTAAAAGTGTCTGAGTTCTAAAATAAAAGTTAATAGATTTAGGTAGACAGTTTATTTCCTAATAAAGCTCGTATGAAATTCTAACAAATGATTTAGTCAATCTATAAATGTTTTTTTTTTAAGTGTGATAAAGTAATGGGTAAAAAAGATAGAAAGAAAGAAAAAGTATTTATTGGACTCTTATAGGACAAACAATAAAAAAATGAAAAAGTAAATAAAACAAAATTTCAAAAATGATACAAACAAAATAAACTAATTCAAAACTAGAACTAGACTTAAATTGAGGCCAAAAGGTAAGATAACTTTACAATTTCAGTTCAAGGTAAATTATGATAGGGTGAGCGGCTAAAACATTTGAAGTCCGGTTACACCGTTACGGACAAATTGTGAATGCGGACACGGACGCCACAGATCCTTCAGTCTCGGACACAAGGTGTGGAGCCCTAACACAGGATATACCACACATTCTCTCCTGCCCGTCATTGCACCCTCTAGGACTTGAATGTGGCAAAATTCAGAGCTGTAGGTCGCTACGCACTGGTTGGACGAACGCTGATTCAATTTGAGAAGAAGAAGAAGTGTCCGCAGATGGTCCGCAATTGGTTCGCACTGGTTTGACTGATGCTACTAGAGTGGCAGACTAGGAACGGACTAAAAACCATTTGACAACTGAATATAATATCTCCAGTGGTCTTCTCTCACTTGGCATTTTAATGCAACACAAATCAAAATGAAGGATACAAGTTTATTTTTTTTATTCTCATTAGTATTTTGCGATTGAGAACTAGAATAGGCTGTCAAACTTAAGATTACAACTCTTTAATACAACTCCTTTATATGACAACAGGTAAAAGCGGTAATGACCAATAAAAGAGTGGTGGCCAACAGACGAAACTCACCCCACTAACAAAAACGGCGCCTCCACGAGCAAATAAATAAATAAATAAATAAATAAATCAATTTATTGACACACACAAGTTACAAATGACCTTGAACGAGCAGTTTTTTAGAGCCTACTCCTCTTTATCCAAAAGAAATACCAACGAATAAAAAATACATTAAATTACTACATATTCTTGACTCCAAAATTGTCGTTTCATTTTTTTTTTAAGTAGCTTAATGTTAAATAAACCCCCTCACAACGAAACCACAAAGGAATAATGATTTATAAAATGCTACTCCTCGTAAAGTAACCATTATTTTGATTTGCTATTTATACTAATGGATAGACAATTCAATAATGAACATAATTGTCGTTTCATTTTTTCCAAAAGACGTAAATTTGATTTTATAAAGAATAAAAACCACTCATTTCGCACTATTCGGCCTGCAGTGACTGACGTAACAATCACTTTGTAGTGCAAGCTGATTAGAACTTTATTCTAACAGTATTTCAAACGAAGTTTGAACCACCACAAATAGAGTTGCTAATTTTGCTCGGGGAACCGCCTTAAACCCCATTTCGCTGAAGTGGTAATCTACCGAAACTAAGTTAAGAAAAGAAAGGACAGATGGTGAAGTACAATGCTGTAGTCTTAAAGACGCATAGGCAGCTGAACACTCACATTCATTCAAAATCAAATTAGGCAGCTAACCTACAATTACCAAAATTACAAAACCCCATATTTTGGCCACACACACACACACAAAAACATGTATCATTTACGTTCATAATCCCTTTATACCTTTCCTAATTCAATAAACATTACAAAAATATCACATTACATTTAAATCACAAACTTACAATTACATTTACATTATAACATGTAATTGATAACAAACAAAAAGTGTTATATTACGATGTAACAAAGTGGGGGAGAATTTGCCACAATATCATAATTTGCGTAATTACTTACAAATTGTTATAAAGGGGTTGTTATTAGTGTGTTTTTGTTACCGGAAGTGCTATTTGAAACTGATATTTCAATGTCTTTGTTATGTGGGTCAAGGGAAATAGGGTTCTGTGCCAAAATATTCTCAAGAAGTAAACCCCTAATAACATTGCTGCATTGTCCATCCGTTTGTCTGTCTGTCACTATAAATGGTATTTTTAAATCGATCACCTTAGAGGTATAAATATTTTAATTTTATACGTTAGTTAATTTCTTGCTCGACGAGCCAGCCCGCGACGCTGAGCATGTAACGTTAAATTCCCCAAATAATGATCCGACCCAGCCTGTCCCTTGCTGCCCTCTCCTCAATGACGCACTAAGCCGAGGCCCGAACCCCACGGGGGGTGCCCTTAGTGATTGTTCATTTAATGTGTAAATCCTGTAGTTTGTAAGCCCTGGCTGGAGGCCATAAAGTAATGAAAAAAAAAACGCGCGGATGACTTGCAAGAGTTGGCTGTGGGAGGCCCAAGACCGGGAAAAATGTGTCCATATTGGCTCACCTAAAGTTCTTTACCCGAAATTGTTCTTCGTAATGATTTGTAATCCGAATGATCACTCTTCGTAAAATTGTTCATCCTAAAGTTTTCATTCATACTATTTGTAGTGCTACCGGCGATGTTCATAACACTCATGTTTCCGAAAATTGTAATTAATAATCATCATCATGGATATCTTTGCAGGTACAGTACGGTACGGTAAATAAAATTAAAGAAGACGCTTTAATTAAAAAACAAAAAACCAATTCATATAATTAGTGAGTGTGAAGCCACTTCCTCAAGTATA
Organism: Xestia sexstrigata; assembly: GCA_941918905.2. Lineage (NCBI taxonomy): Eukaryota > Metazoa > Arthropoda > Insecta > Lepidoptera > Noctuidae > Xestia > Xestia sexstrigata. Next base: position 16,962,959 of record OW799224.2, read on the forward strand.
TGTGCTAATATGCCAACAAACTTGAACTTGAGACAAGTAATATATCGCCAAAGAAACAAAAAAGAAAAAAAATACAGAACCTGATACTATTAACTTTGAAATAAATCATAATATTCTTCAATTGGACAAAAGTCAAGACGATATGATCTTAATTGAAAAAAAGAGAATAATATTATAATTATACAACTAAACAATTTCTTACTTTTTTATGTGCTTCCACTTATTTAATATGACTTTGAATAATAGTGTAAAAGATGGTTATGTTGAGAAAATATAGGAAAACAAATAAAAGTATAATAGATGTTTGACATATGAAGTTGAATGCTTCGGAAATATGAACATTAGGGACAGAGTAGTTAGGAACTGTGATTGTTAGGATGAAAAATGTTAAGAAGAACATTTTCGGATTTCCAACTATCGGAGTTGAAAATTTAGGTGAACTTTGGCGCACCCGGGAAAAATACTACAAGCAATACTCAATAGGTATTCGGTAGAATGGTGTTGGAGAGAGAATCAACTAATTTTGCAACATATCCGCGCACAAAGCCAAAATAAAGTTAATTACTGCATTAAATGCATCGCAAACTCGCGGCTCAACCATAGGTTTGCCATAGTCACTCGACTTGCCACTAACTATAACTGTTTGCTTTTATCTTCAAGTTCACACTCGACTGCCGTGCTGCCTTTGAACGCCGCCGCCGTGTTTGAACAGAGCTTCACTCGCCCGCGGGTAGGAATGTTTAGATAGGGGTTGAAGCTAACCGACTAGAATCATATTTATAAAATGCTCTCTATTTTGCTCTTGAAAAATTCAAACTACGAGTACATAAATGCGACAGTAAATCTTTGTCTGTAACTTTTTTACGCCATAACGACTGAAAGGATTTTGATGAAATTTTGCACATATGTAGGTCATAATAACCTGGTTTAGAACATACAATAATTATTTTGTTCACGCGAGATAACCTCCGACCCCCAAGCGGGCAAAGCTAGTTGTATTTATATAAGGCTCTCAATTTTGCTCTTGAATAATGAATTTGTTCCTATAGTTATTTTGATTTTAAAATCAGCTGTAGATAAGTTTTGAGTATGAATGTGGATGGCTATAAGAATAGACGAAGACCAAAGAAAAACTATGTGAAGGATGATATGGCTCGAAAGGAGGTGTCTGCTGAGATGACGAGGAATAGAGAAGTATGGGAGAAGAAGACATGCTGCGCCGACCACAAATGAATTGGGATTAGGGGCAGGATGATCATAAGCTGGCGATATTTTTCTGACAATTAGATTAATATTTTGTTTTACATAACATCACGCTTGTTGTACCTGAAGGCTAGGCTAGGCTTTGACGACCCGAATGGCGCAGCAGTGGTGAGGCTGCCTTACTTGCTTAGGATCCCGGGTTCGAATACCGGTAGGAGCAAATGTTTGTGTGATGAGCATGGACATTTGTTTCCGAATCATGGATGTTTATAAGTATAACAAGTATGTATTTACAAAAAAGTATCTTTGTAGTATATCAACTATCTGGTGTCCACGACACAAGCCTTGTTGCTTAGTGTGGCACTAGATGGCGCTGTGTGTTAACGTCCAGTGATATTTATTTATTTTATTTACCTGAAGGGTGAGACGGAGGAGGTCCTATGATACGCCTACATTTCACCAGTTATGTCTAATTAAATCTATCTACTATCGACAAATTTAGCGAGCCATATGCCGAGTGAAAAACTAAAAAATCTCTTTGGCCCTTAGGCTTTAATTGTAAAAATCAGCAGATGTTGAGCTAAAGAAATTGTTATCAGAATATGTATTTTTATAGCTTAGAAAGGGTAGACCGTATGCCTAAAAAGTCTCTACAGCACTGAATATTTTAGATCACAGAACTTCTAACACTTTATTTTACAAGAGAGCTTGGCTCAAATAAGCAGAATTAAAATGAACTTATAAAGTATTTTTCTAATTGTATTAAATCTGTTCAAAATCACTCACTCGATAGCCAGGCTGGAACTGTCGACGAAAAAGAAGGTTTTTAATGTGATCGAAGCAGACACAGGAATAAATATTAAGCCTTTAATTAGCATAAAGTCTTGAAAATAACTACAGGATAAAGAAATCATTATGCTATTCGGCAAGCAAAGCCAATGTTGACCATTCTGCCAAAGTCTTAAGAGGCCGGCGACCGATGCGTAGTTCATACAAACGTAATACCAAAATAATTTGTAAAGCAAACATATTCATAAGTTAGTGTGCCTTTATTCCGATCGAAATACAGAATATCTAGGTTCCTAAATATATATTTTGAATGGACACTGATTTAAACAAAGTTATGAGAAAAATAAGTTTTCTATAGAAATTTTAAATTCCTCATATCTCGTCTTTGTATCGTTGTCCTTTCAAAATATACATTTGGGAACATAGATCTATATTATGTTATCCAATCGAAATAAATACGCACTACCTTAAGAATAAGTTTGATTTACAAATTATTTTGGTATAACGTTTATATGAACTACGCATCGGTCGCCGGCCTCTTAGACGAATTGGAAAATGGAAAAACAAGTGCTTTAACAAATTTTAATTAATGCTATTTTCATCTTTCTTTATTGCTGACTACATTATTTGTCACCAGAATATCATAGCTTCTAAAGTTCCGTCGCTAGTTTTTACCGCCGCCGCCGGCGCTAAGGTTCCAGAATTCGCTTATGAAAATATAACTAGTTCATGTTTTCAGCTCTTGAGGGAACTACAGTTTAATAAAGAGTGTAAAAATACTTTAACGAAGCCGAAAAGCTCTTGTTCTTCCCGTCTTTAGACCATACCTGGGAACCTTCTAGTTATGGAGATATTGGGGGTCAAAGATTCAACTTTATTGCAATTTTTTTTTTTAAGAACAAATGTTTAATTTTATAACTTTACTTTAAATACCTCCACAACCCCTTTACTGCACAATGGTTTGAGTGTGTTATCATTGATTCCTGCCGCAAAACGTGATTTTCACCCCAAAAAAAACGTTGTTTCCCAGCAATAATTTTTGCATAGAGTTGCTTAGTTTGATGTACAGAATGCTTGGTTGAAGGGTCTGTTTACACTGTGTATAACTAGTTCATGTTTTCAGCTCTTGAGGAAACTACATTAATATAACAAAGATCAATGTGCACTTGTGAATGATGCTGCAGATGTCAAATTTTCTTAAATGCCTATCTACTCATAAACCACTCCCTCTCAGGAGGCTTGTGTTCCCATTGCTGGGACACCGGCCTCTTGAGAGGACTTAACATTCGTTAGGCTAATTATACTAGCTATCTACACAGTATCAAGTAGATATCGTTAATGCCTATTATCTTAAGTCTGAAGTAACTAAACGATTTGTTCTTTATAAAATTAAATTACGTATGTAAGGTCCTTCATCTTTAAACATTCGTCCAACTTAGTCTTCAGGTTTTTCCTTAAATTAATTCGGATTCATAACTTTCATTAAATATAGCATAGATTTAAACCTTCGCTTAGTTTCAGTGGGCGCCTAGAACGTAATAATATTTATTTGTCTGAAATAATTAGTCAAGTTTAAAGTTTCTATAGTAAAGCCTCAAAAATCTATTTTTAGTAAAGCTCTATATTTTTTTACTACTTCCTGAAATCATCAAGCACAGTTTTCTGCAAAAATACACCGGGACAACGATATAACATTCTCAGAATTCTGAAGAAGTGAAAAGTCGAGAGCTTTTATTGAACTTTAACATAGACTATTATTTTCAATAATACCTCAACACATTTTCATCATAAATATTAATATAATAGCTACCTGATATCTCTCCGAAGCTCTGAGGAAGAAGGGCGGTAAGGCAGCCAGCACCGGGTGCTGCACCAACTGGGACACATCGACACCGTTCGGAAGAGACATTTCCATCAAAATAACAACAATCCAACAACAAATAACAACCAAAAACAACTGATTGTTACAGCTAAAAACAACACAACAACATTGTATTTTTATAACACTTTTTTATTTTAATACTACAATTTTAAAAAAGGAATTGCAATTCGAATGTGGAACGCGAACGTTACAGTTAAGGCGACGCACACCGCGGAGTTGTTTCGAACACTGTTGATTCATTTTGAACCGAACAGTTGCTGCCGACTGCGCGACAGAGAAGGAAAGAGAGCGAAACGACACACTGTATTCAAACGTATACCTCTGTCTCTCTCACACTGTAGTGTTAACTGTATATGTTGTATCATCCGGTTATATAAAATGTTGTAAGATGAGAGGCCCGGCTTAGCCAATGGCGGGACTCCAAGACCCCGCCTCTGTATCCTCATTGGTTAGCAAATGCTGAAACTTAATTTATAAACGTGACTTTTTTGAGAACCAGTTTTTTTTATTACGGACAAAGAGTGTATTGAATGAATCACAAAAAACACAATTATGTTTGTTATTCGCGTCGTGGATTCCGTTTCGTTTTTGTTCTGAAGTTTTTTTTTTGTTTGATTGTTTAGTTCATTGTGGTCTTTGCGTTTGCATAACATTATGCGTGGAATATGCTCGACTTGGAGATCACGTTGATAACTTTTGTTGGTCATATTGTAGTTAGCTCTCCGTATGATGCGTTTTGGCATATTTGTATGGAATCGTTTCTTTCTGGTATATCTTGTCATCTAAATTATGTCTCACAGGGAATAGTGCACATTCGTTGCTCGTTTTCTGTCATTATTGTTTTGTGATATTTTTGTCTGTCTCTGTGAGATCTTTTGTGATTGTATTGTATTTTATTTAACAGTCATTTTAAATTGGTTGGGTGATGGGGTTTGCATGAGCTTTTATTTATGTTTTTGAGAAGTATCTGCATAGAGTAGGTGTCTGCTGAGATGACAAGTAAGAGAGAAGTACGGAAGAAGAAGACATGCTGCGCCGACCACATATAAATTGAGATAAGGGCAGGAGAATTATAATCTGCAAATAGAGTAGGTATATTAGTTGTCTTTTTATGAGTTTAGAAGTTGCCCAGACAACCATGGAAAGTTTCCCATTATTGTGAGTATTCTTCCAATCTGTCGACTGGTTAGTTGAAGAATAATTAGAAGTCGAGAATGGTTTAATGGGTTAGTAGTCTCTCCAAATGTAAGTCTAGTGGTCTGTATGGACACAAAATAACATAGCTAGATATTGTTGTAGTATTTTAGCCTAAAAGACCTTGTAGAAAATGGCGGGACGAGCTGTACAAAACCAACGACCAGTGGTCCACGTGTCATAAGCACTGGATAGAAACAACCGGAAGTCACGGGGGAGGTCTTTGTCCAGCAGTGTGATGACGCAAGCTAACAGTATCAGTATCAGTATTCCAGCCTATGTACAAAGGCAAACATATTCCAGAATTAGATTTGTTGGTATAGTTTGTACGTGTACTGTTTCAATAGCTACCTCATAAGTTAACTCAGATTGATTGTAATGGAGAACTCTTGCATTGTAAATCGAGGTTCGCTATTACTATCAATTATGCACCAATTCAATTACCTACACATTTCAAAGATAATCACCCCAAACAAGAGATCACATAACTTTTAATAAAAACTCAAACTTAACGGTAACCGTCGCCATCTTCAAATTCTAAATTCAAATATCGAACGTCAGAGCGGAAGGTGCGTTCAAATTGAAATATTTCAATTTACTTGTCGGCGGGAATTCGATTTAAATTACAATGAGAGGGCTGGGAGGTGACGAGAGGGCCAGGGAGGGGGAGGGGGCAGGGAGGGTGACGAGTAATTATCAATGTATAACTGAATATCTGCGCGTTTTGTGTTTAAATCCGATCGGGATGTTCTGTACGGGGTGCTTTGGGTATTTGGTGACGACTCATAGTGAAGAAAAAAGTGGAAGATGAAGACATGCTGCGCTGACCCCAAATGAATTAATATAAGGGCAACAGAATGATGATGTTTTGGGAATTTGTTAACTTTTCATAGCATGGCTCTGATTTTTTTTCCTCGAGAGATATTTCTCGACGACATGAAAATCCAAGTCACATGCTCATGGGCGGCTTCAGCCACGAAGTCGTGGCTGTGTAGTTCAGTGTTTGGTGCAGTAGGAGTTCTTTAACCTAGATACTGCATAGGACTTATTTTTGTGTACATTTGAATAAATAATTTAATCCAAATTAAATAGGACTACTACTAGGCATGAGTGGAGGGAGGCTCTTGCCTAGGAGTGGGAATGAGCAGGCTGGGAAAAAAATGGTATCGTTAAAAGATATCCTCATGACTATAGCCATTATCCAGGTCACCCTGTATCCAGCCGAAACATTGACGTCCATTTATTTACCAACAAAACGTACTAATGGACAGAGAATAACAAAAAAAAAACTTCAAACTACTACAATGCCTGAAATTTACACACGAAAAATATTTCCCTCAAAATCGGAGCATCCTGTATACGTAACAGATACAGGTGTGGCTGAGCGCGGGCGCCGGCGGGGTTGAGGTGGGGGTGTGGAGCGGGTGGAGGGACGGCGCGGGGGGTGAGGAACAGGAACGAGGCGCAAATGAGAATTCCGCAGAGCAACGATCAATTCGCGAAATGTGAACATTTCGCAAACGTCTCAACTTGGGATAGGGATGGGGTACTGTCGATGGTTTTGGGATACAATATAAAAGTTCAAAGGTATTTTATCGATCAAGTAATACCTAATAATTGAAATATGGGAAAGGCTGCTGAGAACTTGAGACAGCAGCAAGATATGGTAACCAATACATACTTACAACCGACGGAATATTATTCTCTTACCCATAACCAAGAATACATTTCTGGTCGGCTCAACATGTCATCTTCCATACTTCTCTATTACTCGTCGTCTCATCAGACACCTCCTTTCGAGCTTTATCATCCTTCGCACAGTCCATCCATTGTTTCTTCGGTCTTCCTCTACTCTTATACCCATCCACATTCAAACTCAAAACTTTCCTCACCACATTTTACAACAGACGGAATATTGCGAACAGAATCGAAATCCACTTACAATACGTATGTACTGTGTTGCACGTGTTTGTATGTAAACTATGAAGTGTGGAAGAGGAAGACATTCTGCGCCGACCTCATTAATTAATAAGGACAATAGAATGATAATGATGATTAAGTGCAGATAGAGTTTATTAAAAAATGCCAGTTCGTAGTTATTTGTAAAATTCGTTTATTTTAAAAGACAAATCACCGAAACCTCATAAGCTCATTTCTATCGACAGCCAAAAACCACACTTCGCCCATCCCCACACAAGCGTGGGAGCGCGCGAATATCTTCGCAAGCGTTAAAATGAAATGTTCGCAATTTGAATATCGTTCTGCTACCATCGCCCCTCCCTTACCTCCCGCCGTCACAGCCTCACCCCCTACGACATCCAGGAGATAATATTGTATGGTAGGTATCTTAGTAGTTTTACTTTAAATTGTTTTTTCTGTGTATGTGGTTGGTTTCCGGGGACTTACTCCATTTAAATCACGTCGGTGATAGATACTTGGAAAGATAAAATATCTGATTTAGAGGAGGTAATAGAAACATGAAGAGCTGACTGTTGTGATGTAACCAACCAGCCTTGAAACTAGTAAGCGTGATAAGATTTTAAAAGTCACACACTTTTACACACTTCTTCGTAGAGAACAACGCTACGGAATGACCAGCTATTGTACTCGTACTTTCACAAGTAGGTAATTATGCAAAATTAACAATTCAAAGTACCTGTAATGTAGTACCTATTGAAATAAAAGCAATGCGCTTTTTTTCTTTACTAGTGCCACTTTAAGCAAGCAATGAACAATCTATCGACATTTAGTTCAAAACAGCGAAAGAAACAACTAATTTACTATTCCAAGATATAAAATACAGTGACCAAGAACAACTCCTCGTGAAGATAGGAGTTGGCTTGGAGTTTTCCATGAGTAGGTACGAATCAAAGACACACAAGAGTGTTGCCATGGAGTAAGAAGCAATACAATGACAATAATATCTGAACCCTGAAAACTATAAACGAGTATGTGGTCTGCTTAGCCTGACCCCAACTGTGTTAGGGTCTGCTCCTAGTGTAAACGGATGTAGCTGAATACCAGTATTTTTAACATGGAGCGACTGCTTATCTAAACAAGCAGGTAGTACCTACTTGCAAACAATTTAAAAACATCTGAAACTGCTTCTAATCTCACCGGAACCAGACAGAATCCTACTCGATGATTGTCACTCTTTTACGCAAGAACTACTGAACGGATTTGGACTAAATTAAGCACACATATAGTTTATAACCTGGATTAACACAAAGTAAATTTTTTATCCCGTGGGACAATTATCGAACTCCGCGCGGGCGAAGCCGCGGGCATAAGATAGTACAAGAAATATTTGTGGTGTGCTGTTTACGTAAGGTAAAGCTGTACCAATTTAGGGGGAAATTTTCTGTATAGAACCCTTTTTTTTATTTTGTGTACCTTCCTACTTCTTTTATACTGGGTTCATCATCATCACTACCTTCCTTTTCATCATCTTCATCAACATTATCAGCCCACAATATCTCGCTGTAAAATCGTCCCATTTCTTCCGCCAGACTATCCGGTTCCACGCGACCCTCAACCAGGTGTTTCGTGCGATTTAGAAAATACCGTCAACTGTTTCTTAAATTGTAGGTATACCACATCTTCGTTGCTACTTCACTCCAGGCTGTTCCCCCGGATATTGTGTTGAGCAAGTAATTTAGCGACACGAGAGCTCTCTGATATACTGTGTTGTGTTGTAGTGTGTTGCGTTGTGCTGTAGTGTGTGCCTTTATCTTGGCCTTCTGTGAGAACGCCTCGTCTAAGGAGGACGGCTCTATCTGCCTTTTGTGTCGGTTAGAATTACATTTCCTTGGAAGTATGTCGAGGGAATGTAAGTTATGAGTTTATAAGTCAGGTATTTGTGTTCTTGTAATTATCAGTCTCCTTGCCATTGTCAGTGGCAGTTGCCAGTGTAGTTAATGTGACGATCACCACGTTTGATAAATCAATTGGTCATAACAAAAACTTGTAATTCATATTTTTTGTGTTTAACTAACTTGATTCGAAGTTGAGTGGACTCGATCTACATATTTTCGCAATAGACTGCGAATCTCGAAATATCGATTGCCTTTTGAGATTAGAGTTATTTACAGTGTTTTTCGAACTTACTCGAACTTCCATAGTACGAGAAATTATAACACTCTGTTTCAACACGTTTTTTAAGCGTCGCGCCATCCTTTTTCGCAGAATATTTTAAGTACTGTTACATCTTCAGATAATCGTGATTAGTGCATTTCATTTTAAGTGTTAATAAGGTTTACTTATAAGGGGTATAAGCCATAGGTACTACTTACTAATATCTTATCATGTCTGTTCATGTATCTGTTTCTTTCATTTACAATCGTGACATACGGCCATTTTCAATAACTTATTAACAGGTAATGGAAGTTTGCTATCTCTAACTGTTTGACATTTAGCTTACGGACCGTTAGAAACAAAACGTCACAAAAAAGCTTTCTTTGTTATTTCTATGAATCACAGTCCTCCGAGTGACAGGTAGGTGACGCGGATAGGATATTCCAAGCTAACTTCGTTTATAGAAACACCGGTAGCTACGAGCGTAGGCATATTAACTAACAGTTATACGTAAGTAAGTTATAGAAAACGGCCGATAACAGCTAACTGGAATACCTATTCACGTACCTAAGTAGTACCTACACGCAAATAACATACTTAAGGCTCTCTCACACTGTCCCACCATTCCTCCCCTCATAGAACACAACTATCCCTAAAAACAAACGACGGAAAAAAGCCTACTTTAGCGACATCCGCCCTAATGAAGTGGGCACGCCCCCGCTTCGCTACATCGCGCCGACCAATCGCAGCGTTTGAAACTGTTGCCAGCTCCCCCATTGGTAGAAACTGTAGCAATACTGTTGCGAGGCGAATGGTGTTTGAAATGAGAACGAGTTTGAACCAATGGAGATGTTGCATACTGCTGTAAAGAGTTAGGTGTAAATGTAGTATGATGGGTATGTTTCTTGTTTCTGTGAGTTTTTTTTTGTACATTTCAGTTATGTGCGAATAGTTCGTGCGGTGGCAATACTAGCTAGTGGGCAAACGACTACCTACAGCCTTTTAGTGTTGTCACTTTTGTGGGTTTTGTATCCTAGATCATCTTTCTTTAAAGTGTGGTTAGTGCCTAACCTGGTGTCAGAGTTCTTATGCCGCCCATGGGCCTCGGACTTGGCTTTACATGCCGTCAACATATATCTCTCAAGCGTGCTGGTTTGGTCTCCTCACGATGTTTTCCTTCACCGAAGTATGTGAAAATAATATACAATATACATATGAATCCGAAAAATCAGAGGTGCGTGTCTTGGGTTTGAACTCGAGACCTATAACTTGGCAGGCGACGGTCACACCACTAGACCATCACTGGTTTTTCTGCTGGTTGTACGCCAGATATAACGTGGATAAACAATTTGCTGCACAACATAAGCAAAATAAATCACTCAATTTTTGACCATTTCTTATCAAATCGGGCTTGACTCGACCATGTTACGAAACAATTATGCGAAAAGGCAAATCGGTAGCCGAATTCATAGCTCAGGAGTCAGTCGATAGCTCGGGAGTCAAGACGTAGTACTTTATTGTCAATTTCCATCATCATAGTCGTTAACGGTAATTGTTGTATCCTTATACCCATTACTGAACATTCTAGTGACCTCTATGAAGAAACCTGAAGGAGATTCCATAATCACCAAGGATGAGTGATCCCAGTATGTTGTTCAAGATAGACAAAAAACTAGCTCCCAACTGTTGACGAATGCTCTCCCAAATATCATCACACTTTGCCCTTGTTCAATCAAAAATAATTAACATGGACAGAATAAACGACATAACATCATAAAACTGTTTGCAACAAAGCGTAAAGTATAGCCGCTACGACATTATTCGTAGTAGCTTGCTACGAAATCGTAGCACTGTCTACGAGGTGCTACGTCAAGTTTTACGTAATTATTTTGTATTAACTCGCCTGCTAAAGGTATTTTTTTTTGTATTTTAAGAATTATATTTATGTTTCAACCAATAACTACAAATGTCAGTCAAGAACCAACACCTTATCTCACATATAGTGAATGGTCACCCATCCACGAACCGACCTCGGTGAGCGTTGCTTTACCTTGAAGATCGACATCGTGGCTGTTATTTTTTAATCTAGCTATTTTTTTATCTATATCTAGTTATTTTTTTATCTAGGGCATGCAGAACTGGATTTATCTCGAGTTTTACTATGCGACCGAAACCCGCCCTAATACTGTCCCACTGCTGGGCCTCCCCAAGTCCTTCGCAGTACCAAGTTTTCTAGTAAATAAATAATATAAACCAGTCTGGAACACATTTAAAGGTCTCCGTAAAGTTTATTTTTACCTGAATTAATTTCAGACAGTTTGATTTTCCAGTCACATTCCCAGAAACGTTCGAGTGTTTTGACTGGGTTGAATAGGTTCAACATAAAGGGTTCAATATAAACTACCCATCATTCCGATTTTTTTTTTCTATACTCTTCCTCGAAAACTGGTGCTTATCGCACTACGATTAGGTTCAACAAGCAATGTATTTCACACGCGTGCAATTTTTTTCATTTTCCAACACGTGTGCGGGAATGAAAATTGCCACAGGTAACTATACCTATACTTAATCCAAATTGGTTCAATGCCTAGTGTTTTTATAAAAAGTGTCAAATTACGTGCAAATTTTCGCGGACCTCCGCGATTTGCCGCGGTCGGGGGTAAAACGGAGCGCAGACGACGCTCGTCAGAGGTTATAGATAGAATATCATAGATAAACATGATTATTTAAAACTAATCTTTACTTTTATAAACAAATAAACATTTATTTGTGTTCTAAATCCAAAAATATAAAAAAAAAAATGTTTTATATTAGGCTGTTTAGCGGCTTCATACCTTTGCTTCTCATTCAACCTGGCGAAAGCAAAGCGGAAAAAAAGAAAATTAAAATCACAGTTTCCTAATACTTCATAACAAAAATATTTTTCGTTCTTTTATTTTATTTCTTCAAAAGTGTATTGAAAAACGTCGTTTGATACACGTGGACATTTGTTATTGCAGTTCTCGGCTCAAAAACACCCTCGCCTGCGGCTCGGGAGTTAATTCCACTTCCAAACTTTCTCCACTTGTATCAATATGTACAATTGTACTAGACCATACCTGGGAACCTTCTAGTTACGGATATATTTGAGGTCAAAATGCCTCACAAGTTTTTTTTTAAATACTACATTTTAAGGTAATTAATAACTTCGCTTTAATTACCTCTACGACCCGTTTACTATTCAACCATCCATTAGTACAATGTTTTAAGTATAGTTTTACCGTAAAACGTAATTTAGCACCCCAAAAACAAAGTCGTTTCCCAGCAATAATTTTTGCGTAGCGTACTTTGATGTAATAATGCTTGGTTGACGACTTCGTGAACGGTCCGTTCACACCCTGTATTATCCCAGTCTAAATATATTCAAGTTCAGATTATACCGACTGCCTGTCCTAGTCAGTCCTAGTACCTCGTTGGTCTAGAGATCGCAAGCGCTCCTGAGAGTGAGGTACTGGCTTCGATTCCCAGGTCGGGCAAAGTGTTATTGAGTTTTTCCATCAAAACTTTCTCAGTTGCAGCCAAGGAGTCTGGTTGTCCCCTATAACATAGGACTTACGCATAACTGTCGGAATCTGTGTGTTGGTACACCTTTGAATATCGTCCTGGTTACTTTTCTGTGGCCAGTACGATCAATTTGTTTTTCAAGGATAGTCCCAATCATCATCATTTGCCTGACCTTTTCCCAACTTTATTTTGGTCGGCTTCCAGTCTTACTGGATGCAGCTGAATACCAGTATTTTATATGGAACGACTGCCTATCTGACCTCCATAACACAGGATGGTCCCAAAATATTCAAATATAAAACCAACCCATTAATTTAATCGGAAGACATTTCCCTCCAAACCGCCAACACGACTGCTCTAGCATTTATAAATCCCACATACACACACACACATGTAGGTACACAGTCACACACCTACACACGCACACAGTGGTCAGCGCCACAAATGACGGCGCTGTGTCACCGAAGCTGACGCGACGCCGACGGTGCAGGAATAGGGGAAATAATAGGGAGGATATGTAGGCAAAGAATGGAGGTTTCTTTTTATGCATTGTGTTTGGCATGTTTTTTGGCAAATGACTAACTTATAGTTAGTCATTTGCCAAAAAACCTGACAACCTGTCTTACCAAGGCTACCGTATATATTGGATAGTGTACGTATACGGTTACATCCGGACTTAATTACTACACGGACCTTGTGGAACTAAATAAATAAATAAACAACTTAAGATAATAAATTAGATAGATAATAAATTTATGATAATATTTATTCGTGGTGTTTTGCAACTGGGCTTATCCCAGTTGTTTGTAAATGACCCTTTGTGCCTACTGGCCTTGTTTCGTTCTGTCTCCTGCTGATATGGAGGGAAGTAGAAGTATGGTTTTCCCACTCCTCCGCTTTATTTTTTTGTTTATTTTCGTTGTGGGATCCAAGACAGTTAAATTGTTTTTCTGGGACTTCGTCGAGCTTTATTGTCTCGGCGCTTTTCTGGTAGTGGCCAATGTTGATTCTGGCTTTTAGGAGTTACAGTGGTTTGGGAATAGTGTGGCGGGCTTACCCAATTGAAAAAATGGCATACCTATGGTACAGTTCGCGTGCGCTAGCGTGGGCGTAGTAGAAAGTGTGCGACGCTAAGGGCTGAAGGCCGGTACAGCTGCCGCCAAGTTCGATGCGAATGTGCTCTTACCGTTGAGACTACTGCAGCACTGCATAGGGCGCTACATTTTAAAAGATTAGTTAATGGTGCGTATTATGTCTGCAAATCTATATCACATAGCATAATCAGACTATAATGTTCCCACTGCTGGGACACTCGGCTTCTCTATGAGAGGGAATGGGCTATAATCCACCACGCGGACCCAGTGCGGGTTGGTAGATATCACATGTCTACGATTTTTTGGTTCTAGGACATGTCGGTTTCCTCACGATGTTTTCCTTCACCGTTTTGAGAGCAGCGGTGATGAAATACATTACACAAAATAATGCGCCTGCCTGAATACGGGTGACCAGGTGTATCATGTTGGCTGATTCTAAAAAATTTCGTATATTTACAGAAAAGAACTTCATGACTGAACTTTCCCAAAACTTCTCCACTTGTGTAAAATGTGATGATATATCAATTATTTTTTAGTTCTAACCCACGATCACTGATGGTATTATTTATTATTGTGAAGATATTATTTCGCACATCAGCGTCCATTCCCGTTCAAAGTGTTCCCAGCACTGCTGCTTGGTCAGGTTTAAAGTGCAAGTGATATGACTTCAAAAAAAATGTTGGTTCTGCCTTCTAACTATGTTTTCAGTTTTATGCACAAGGGACATAAAAGATTGCCCCTAAGCATAATCAGCCTATAATGATCCCACTGCTGGGACACGCGGTCTCCTCTCTACGAGAGAGAATGGGCTATAGTCCACCACTCAGATACATTGCGGGTTTGTAGATGCCACATGTCTTCGAATTTTTGGTTCTAGGACATGCAGATTTCCTCACGATGTTTTCTTTCACCGTTTTGAGAGCAGTGATGATGAAATAAATTACACAAAGTAATGCATGCAATCATTACACTTAGTCAGGGCCACCACCGCTGCGCTGCTCTCAAAACAAAAAAATAGCGCCTACAAAATACATACACTTATATTTTTAATTATAATTTTTTTCTAGTCTTTTATTCTGTTATTGCACCTACTGTGTATTGTCTCTTCATCACCATAAGGTAGAGTGGTAGAAAATCCCCGAGGCATTAAGTCCGCCTTTGTACAGTTTTTACTTGTGCATAAAGTTCTAATAAATAAAAAATACCGTTTGCTCATAAGGTTTCGAGTCGAACTTCCCAAGTCGGGGCCCATCACCCAGTTATGCGCCCGTACAGATTAAAAAGACTACTATTTTGTTTAGAACACAAACACGTTGAAACGCTTCACAAAACTTCCCTAATAACATCTAACCTGTCCCATCCACACTATGCCAATCTCCGCTGACCGACAAAAACGCCGCTCACTCAGCAACTGCCCATACGTACACTTTTTTTTTACTCGACTCGTACGTTCACTATACTTGCCCGTTTCACTAGCCTGCAAGTGAGTTTGATGGAGGGCCTCCACTCAGAGAAACGTTTGTTTTTTTTCAACCCTTTCCCCGCTTGTGGCTTGTGTCAAGGAGGTCGTTTTGTGGCGGTAAAGTATGGTCGCGTGCCGG
Organism: Xestia sexstrigata; assembly: GCA_941918905.2. Classification (NCBI taxonomy): domain Eukaryota; kingdom Metazoa; phylum Arthropoda; class Insecta; order Lepidoptera; family Noctuidae; genus Xestia; species Xestia sexstrigata. The sequence continues at coordinate 16,978,339 of OW799224.2, forward strand.
ACAGAGTTCGAGCCAGTTAGAAGTTATTTTCTATTTGATGCTTTTTGGGGCTATTTTTAAAGGTGTACTTACCTAATTTTTTTTTTTATTTGATTGAGTCATTTACGAGACTGGATAAATAAGAAAATAGTACGTTTGAGGAAATCAAATCTGAAAGTGGCGCCGGTGACTGAAAAGTTGTGTGGTAATCGGTTGTCGTGGTATGGGCATGAGCTGCGGAGGGATGAGGAACATGTCGTGAGGAAAGTTTTGAGTGGTATAAGAGTAGAGGAAGACCAAGGAAACGATGGATGGACTGTGTTAAGAATGATATGGCAAGAAAGGAGGTGTCTGAAGGGGGAACAGGAACAAGACCACGGCCACCCGGCCACACGGCCCTGTACGGGTATCCACTACTACTTTCACGCTTAAGAGGGCCCTTCCCGGCGCGTCTATCGTCAACGCGAGCATGGTCGAAAAGCTTGTTGTTTCATCCAGAGCCATCGCGGCGATATTTTTTCAACTGTCCTGTCTTACCTAGCCCCGACCCCGCACTACTCGTCACCCGCGCACCTCATACCGACTAACGCGAGGACATTGAACGAAAAATAGTGTTCGAAAATTTATAAAAGTTGTTCCAGGAAATACGTGTTTTTGAATAAGTCTTACGAGTTTGTGAAATACATTTTTGATTATTTAAAATCTCTACTATATTTGCAAGGCTTCTATCAGGCCATTTTCTTTAGTTTTACAATTTATGAGTACATTATGAACGGCCAAAGTAGAGGTAAAATTTGAGAAAAACAGCAGTTTTTGCAGGCTTATACTGAATTTGTTCCCTTCAAATTTTTATTTTTTGCTTCGATAGAAGCCTAGATATAGTGCACAAGATATCTATCAGTTCAAAAAATTTAAAAATATATGTGTAACAACTTCATAATCACGCACGAGCGTTTGTCAAAATTCTCGCGAAAAGTATGGCGGGTTGGCCGCTCTTAAAGCTTTCTAAGATATACGACCTCCTTAGTAGACGGTGCGTCAGACGAGAGATGCGACCTCTGGAGAAACAAAAATCCCATCCCTCCACAATTCATCAACCCGGAAGGACACCTGCCGCTCGGATTCGAACTGCAGTGACCAATCTGGAAATCCTTTAACCGAGTGCGAGCCCAGGTTGGCCGCTGTAGATATAATCTCGCTGAATGGGGTATCCTCGACCCATACCAAACAGAATGCCAGTGTGGAGCCCCTCTGCAGGATACGCTCCACCTCCGGTCCTGCCCATCCTGAACAACCACTTGCACCTATCAAAATCTAATTGAAGCAAATGATAGAGCTGTGCAAGTGGCTACAATACTGGTCTAACATAATTTGAGTTCATTGACACGTATAGAAACAGATAGAGAAGTATGGAAGAAGAAGACATTCTGCGCTGACCCCAAATGAATTCGCATTTTGTTCGAATGTCAGGCAACCTCCTGACCAAAATGTTAATTGAAGAAACGTAAAAAAACACGCTCATCATCTGCCTAGCCTTTTCCCAACTATGTTGGGGTAGGCTTCCAGTCTAACTGGCTGCAGCTGAATACCAGTATTTAACATGGAGCGACTGCCTATCTGACCTCCATAACCTAGTTAGTACTGGATAATACCCCTTGGTAAGACTGGTTGAACAGACTTTCGGGCCACTGACTACCTACCTGTAACGACTGCCAAAGATCTAAATGACAGCCAGGACGGCGGGACCAACGGCTTAAATTGTCATCAAAAACGTGGTTTCTCGAGGCCCGGAGGAAGCTCGGTACGTAATGGGTGGTCACCCATCCACTGAGCAATCTACACAAGCGGGGCTTAACCTGAAGATTGATCCGAGCGGCTGTAATAATTAAGCCACAAGCTCCTCATCAAAAAACCCCATTCCGGTAAAATTAACCGTTAAACAGGTTGCAACGGGTTTATTATTTAGAGACCATATTATTGGCAACATACCATATTAATTTAACGTTATAATCCCTATCAAAGTTTTGTCTCGATTCATCCCTGCGTCTATATTGGCCTATTCACCCTGGTAGGTAATGTTCTTGGACATTATTATGACTGCAACAAACGTCACAAGTAAACTGACAATAACTGGTTATTAATATTAAATCCTTTGTTTTCAGACTACTTTGGCCCAATAGATAAATACCTTACAGACGAACATATAGGTATATCATAATATCTAGTACAAAGTGTGTTGTATTATTTAGTACACCAACATTACCAGTATTACCAGTATTATTTAGTATATCAATTAGCTGGTGTCCAAGCCTCGTTGCTTACTGTGGCACTAGGTGGCGCTGTGTGTTCATGTCCAGCGATATAATTATTAATTATTTTCTGTAGTGTAGAAAATTCTGATGGGGGAATAAATCAGTGCAGGTAAAATACCCACTACTGGGCAATGGCCTTTCCCTATGACTTCCAATTGTTCCTATCCAGGGTTAATGTAGGCCACTGGTCGTTGGTTTTGTCCAGCTCGTCCCGCCATCTTCTACGAGGTCTGCCGCGACGCTTTCGGCCTGTTTCAGGACTCCAGAAAGTGGTTATTTTGGCCAAAGGTAAAATAATAGACATTAAAAAATCAATCTTCCTCACACGTTTCGTAATTTGTATTTTTCTGAAGTGGTACCAAAGTAGTTATTTTGAGTGCAGAAGCGACATCTGTTGACAAATAGCAGAACATCTTTATTAATTCGTTGCCTACTGTTGGCGATGTTAGTGCTATTCCCCAATAGATGGCACTGTTCGAATTTAGCATGAATAAATAAAGAGGGCGCTAATTACTTCATTTAAGATCGGGATATTTTTAAATGCACATCTGTATAATTTTCCAGTACATTATTTAACTACACTAATTAACTGAATGCATACCAGAAAAATGAATGCTGTGCAAAAAAACCAATTGAATATCTAAACATGTCCTAAAAGAAAAACTAAAAAATCACACAAAACGAGATGACCTTTTTTATCGAATTCACACCAAAAAAAATGTGGTTCGTGCATCGGATATGTATATGATTTATAAAACAAAAATAAGAATAGTTTATCAAAAATACTTACTTACACTCTAAATTGTACAATCTTACTACGGAATTTCTTTAATGGGCGGCATCGGCACTGGGCCGTAGGCCGACGAAGGAAGCCGGCGCGGCGGAGGCACTTTGGGGATAGAAGTCAAAGAGTGTTAGGTACCTGTTTAATAGGTATGCGAGCGTAGCGAGCGGGTGTCATGGAGTTGCAGCAGGTACTAAAATAACTAAAAAAACAGTTCAGTAAAAACAAGTCAGTATTTTTGGTTTAACTTTGAAATATTTTGTTCGAAAAAAGGGAATATACAGATATCGATTTAATTACATGCATTTAATTAAGATCTGCCGTAAAAACTGCCACTATTACTTTAATTACACAGACACTTAAGATTATATTCTTTTTGAGCAAATGTCGGACGTGACTGTAATGAGGAGTGATGAAACGCATGTGACTAAAAGAGTGAGGACATAAATGTTGATGGATAGAGAGGGAGAGGGAGGCCAAAGAAAAGATGGATAGATTGTGTGAGGACTGCTAGGAAAGAATAAGGAGTAAGTGATGCCGTGACGTCTGACAGGAGAGAAAGGAAGAAGAAAACATGTTGTATCGACCCAAAATAAAGTGGGTCAAGGGCAAGAATATTATGTTTGAGCAAAGGTCGCCCTGAAATTTGGACGTTGCTGATCTTGTACTCTCCCTATGATTAGAGCTACCTTAGCGACCGGCCTCAGGCTGTATAACAGGTACCCAGCATATCACTGCGTGATTTAAGAAGGCAAATACCAAATGCCTACTACAAAACATCACGCCTGTAATCCCCGAAGAGGTACGCAGAGGCGTAGGCTAATAGTCACTAGCTGTTGCCCGCGGCATCACCCGCGTGAAGTTCGGTAACTGTCCCACGGGATCATAACACCGGAATAAAAAGTTCCCACCATACCACACCGTTCCATACCATACACCGCACCACCACCATCCACCATAGCATCTACTTATGTGCCAACATTTCATCCAAATCCGTTCAGTGAAAGAGTAGGTAACAAACATCCATCCATCCATCCATCCTCACTAAGTTTCGCATTTTTATTTAATTAAAAGTTCCATAGAACAACTATAAAATGTTTAATTTTTTTATATTTTATTGTGTCTCTGTTTATTTTGTCTTAACCAATTTTAGTTTTTTAGTCAGTTTTATACATTTAATCTAGGTGGTAATGTTAATTTAAAATTGCTCCTTTTAGTTATTTGGATATTATTTTTATAGTACCTACCCAGGTAAAATGCTTGTGGCACAGCTAACATTGGGGTATACATCCTATACAGGGTTAGTTTTCAATGATCGGCCAAATTTTCAGAGATGGTTTAGAATCGATAATATTTTCAATACCTATAATGAAAAAGAAAACATTTTTTTTTTTAATAAAATTTCATTCATGTCTACCACTAAAAAGCGAACGTTTGGATATTGCAACAGCACAATTCAGTTTATCATAATAATAAGTAATAGAAGTTATCTTACATATAAATTTGGTAGTGCATTAGCATCAGCTTTATGATCTAGGAAATTTTAAGACATTTTCAAATGAATGCTATTATTTTATTTTATATTTTTCGACAATAATATTTAAAATACACTTTTGGTTTGTTATCTAGATCTTAATTTTAAATTTTGGCTGGTCATTGAAAACTAACCCTGTATAATAATAAATTATGTTCTGTGGCTAACACGTTTATAAGTGATCCAATGCTAACTGTAAGAAATTGTTAAAGTCAGTTTAGATTATGGTAGAATTTACTCTATACATTTACAGTGTAAACAATTGTTGGTTGGCCAATAAATGAAAAAAAAAACGCATCGTAGCTACATGATCTGGGACTGGGCAGGCCATGTCTACCGGCATAGCTGTGGGCCCGAATATCGTTAGACTGGAGCCCTGAGACAGCTAGACGGTGTCGCGGCAGACCGAAGAGAAGATGGCGGTCTTGGATGGCTTCCTCGCGAATTTTCGTGAAAAGCACTCCACCGTGAGAAGTGGAAGGAATGGGGGGAGGCCATCCTCATGAGTGGGACAATACGGGGATACAGGGTCTTAAAAAAGAAAAACTACACCATCTAAAAGCACTTTTACGTAAAAATTCAGCAAATTCATAACGTCCGTAAACCTACGTCCATTTGACAAACATCGAAGTCACGCGCTCATTCCTAAATATTGTTACAAACAACCGGCCATTACATCTAGCAAACACAGCGAGATTTACAAACACACGCGTTCACTGCATCCTGTAGTATTCACGAGGGCTGCTCTCATTACGAGCTGTGCCATGGATTAGAAACATTTGTGATCAACTACCGACTTCCCGCTGTGCACTGCGTGATGATTTAGCTGTTTAAATCTTAGGATAGGAATAAATTAGTACATAGGTTTGTGTTATCCGAGGAGCTGGCAAAAGTAAGTGAAAATTACTTCTTTTTTTGTTACCCAGTATGCTAATAGTTCTCCAGACCTTTTCAGCTATAGCAGCCAGTCTCATGACAGCAACCACCAGTTTTGCGCAAGTTTATGCACTCCCATTTCTATATAAATGGCTCATAACTACGAGTAGATGCAGTCTCTGCACCAAGTGTGCACTATAACAGTGAGGACGTTTCGATGCATTAGTAGTTCAGCCGAGAGCTAATGCTATGAGAATGAAGATTCAGTCTGGACTATGTAAAAAATACTCTGAGCTACACATTTTTTATGCTCTTTAATTACTTATCTAAAAAGTCACTAGACACTAGACAATATCAGGCACTTGGCACCTTAGACAGAAAGAATTTTAACTTCAATTTTGAAAGTTTTTGCGTATTATTTTAGTTATCTACACACCTTTACTGCAATAAACATTAGGAATCAAGATTAGGTATCTCGCCAAATTTATTTAATTGGTCGGAGAGGTAACGGACATGATCAGATCACTGGGAAGTAGGAACTCAATCATCCCAGAGACGTAATGAGAGACGAAAATCCGAGAACTATAGAACTAACTGCTTGTTTATAAAACAAACCAAAAAGTATAAACATAGTTTTTTATCGTTCCGACATCAATGCTAAATATCTCATTCGTTCCAGATACTGGAACCAAAGATGACTCGGTTATTCTTCAAGCTGCTCTTCCTAACATTCTACTTCATCCAGTCTTACTCAATTATGATCAGAAATGACGCACTTATATCCAAGATGGTGTCGGACTTCCAGAAAGACAACTCGATGGCTGCACAACAACATGAACAGCAGCAGCATCATCAGCATCCGAGGGATGTTCTGGCCATGATGCAAAACGTCCTCTGCAAGAACTTCCCCAGCATACCCTGCGACATGATCGTAGAAGACGAAACGCTCAAGAACCTCATACAGCGATCCATACAGCAGCTAAAGTATAAAAAACTATCGATGGAGAAGACAACGCAGTCACCTGCCGTTTACCACTTAACGTTATTCCCATCAATCAACAGCGAAGACCTCACAAGTTTTCTACAAGTTAGTAATTCAGGGATGTTCAAAAACAAGGAAGAAAAAGAAAGCCAAAGAAGTAAAAAGAGAACGGCTAAGATCAATGTCGAAGTTACTAGAGACAGGGAACTGACGAAACGGTCGAAATCAAAAACGGAAGGCTCGAGAGTGCATTACAACGGACGTAAAAAGATCAGGAAGTTTTATCCTCACAAGATAAAGTACAAAGACAAGATGAAGGGAAGGAAAGACTTTGGAGACTACTCGGAGGAGAAGCTGTCCATGTCCGTGGAGGTTCCGGAAATGAACATGGGAGTTCTGGAAATAAATAGGAAGGGGGGTAGAATGAACTACAAAGCGGATGCTGATGATGGCGAGGATCCGGTGTGGAGGATCGACTACCAGAAGCACGGCGAACCGGGCCTGAACGTTTTTGGAAGTGTACCGGACCGGTTGAAGGAGAAACTTGTAAAGACAGGACCTAACGTTCTCGTCTCCGACAGCATTCCAGAAGCAGGTGCGCGGACGGACGTGATGCATCCAGACGTGTACATCAAGAACCACAGCAGGAAAAACAATCTTGTGACATTAAATTCCGACGGCAGCGATTAGGTATGCTAGTATAACTGTGCTATTATTTTAGGATTTTTTTGAATAAACTATAAAGTTGAATTCGGTGTGTGTTTTTAACCCCACCCACTTTTCTGAAGTTTTAGGTATGTCATAATGTCTAGCAATTGGGTTTTGCCTGTGTGGCACTATTGATTATGACCGTATATTTTTCTAAGCAGGGACCGAAAAGGTTACCCTGGTTAAATGAAAAACCCTTGTTAAAGGGTAACCCATATAATAGGGTTAATCAGTCTCTATAATTATTATAACCGGTTCACGCACAAAGTTCGTTTTTTCACATACATGAAAATGTGCATGAAAGTGACGGAGTTATCCTGCACTTGGTGCTTTGTCTCTTTCAGTCTAATCAGCAATATTTAAATGGTTAATCCATATATTGTAAGGGTTAACCCGTTAATCAAATGGTCTATAACGGGGGGATTTAACCAGTTAAACTTTTAGCGCGATTTATCGGTGTTTCTAAGTAATACATAAGTTTTTTTTTTGCAACAACAACAAGACTACGGATTTGATTAAAAAAAATTATCTGAAGATTAAACCCGCCCGTGCTCACGTTGAAGAAGTACATCATCATCATTTCAGCCGAAAGACTTCCACTGCTGGACATAGGCCTCCCCCAAGTGTCGCTACATTGACCGGTCCCGTGTGACTCGCATCCAGCGGATTCCCGCAACCTTTACCAGGTCATCGGTCCACCTATTGGGAGGCCTTCCAACACAACGTCTTCCGGTTGAATGCTCATGTCACACCCACTCCTATCAAGATCGGAGACTCTACACTCGAAGTTGTAGACGATTATGTGTACATTGGGACAAACGGTCCAGTTAGGTAGGTCTAACTTCGAGAAAGAGTTCAATCGTCGAATCCGACTCGGCTGGGCAGCGTTCGGGAAGTTGCGCGGTATCTTCTCTTCCAACTTACCGCAGAAGAAGTACATGATAATGTTAATTTAGTAAGTAGGTATTGTAACGTTACATTTTCCTGGTAGGAGCCAGAAAACTGTAAGGTCACACTGAGCACTCACCTACCTAAATTTCAGTCTGGAGGGGAGCACTGTTAAAAGAAATAGTCAAGGGGACGAGTTATAAGAATTTATTATTAAGTTAACCTAGGGCCTACCTATTCGGAGCTAGAAGTTAACTAAACCCTCTCCAGGCCAGAGAAGCTGGTGAATGAAAATGAATATGAACGTGAGATGAACTGGAGAAAAGCGGGCCTCTAGGCTGTAGTAGTGGCCGAGGGACGTCAGGCTTCAGCCTTCCTTCAGTGATACTGGTCGAGGTACATCAGGCTTCGTCTTCCATCAGTAAAACTGGTCGAGGTACATCAGGCTACGTCTTCCATCGGTAGAACTGGTCGGGGTACATCAGGCTTCGTCATTGCAGCCGAGGAGGCGGAGGCCGTCAATCTTCCTCTCGGAGGACCGGAGGACGTCAGTTTACTCAGATCGTAAGGGAGGATGGAGGGTCGTCAAGACATGGCACAGGCGTTAACTTATAAATCACAGTACAGGGAAACTTCCTCTGGTCACTCTTATAACATTCAAGACTTGTGATGCCTTTCAGCTACAGACGTAGACTGAAAATTCCACCACCTAGCTCCTGTCATCTCCAGATGATTGACATTTTATAATTTGGAAAGAATTTCTAGAACATAATAAAAAGAAAAGAAAATGAGGTCGATGTGACGACCTACAACTAGCTCCAGCAATAAATTAAAAATAAAACTAGGCCTGTCACTAACTGACATTACAAAGGTAAACAAAGATACAAGAGAGATAAAAATCTTCAGAAAAATTAAATAACATGAATTACAAGGTAAAAAGATATGCTAAACCTCCAGTTAATGAGCATGAAGCTACCTAGGGAGGACGAATGCTTAAATTTTCAGATTAATAATGTCCAAAAATGTAAGTAAAAAAAACCATGTAAAAACACACATTACAGTATGTACGACAATTTCGATAATTATTGTGTAGATAAAGATCACATTGGTTGGTTAATAAAATTGCCTATATCAAAATAGGTTTCATAGCTTCATAGAAAATGTACCTACATAAATTAATGATTATGTGAATTTGTATTTGCCTAGAGATAATCTAGTGTATCTGTGTGTGTGTAGAGTTAGAAAATTTTGCTTTGAGTAGAAACAGACCGGTGATACAGGCTTAGTGTCCAGCCAAGCTGTATTCGCCTGTCAATGTCTCCATCTATCGAGTCCTTCTCAAGCCTTATTCTTTGACTTAGATAGATGTATTCCTTAACCTTCTCGATAATTGTGCGATCTATCGAAATCGATGTGAAGTCTGTTGGGCCCATCCACTTGGTCTTATCATAGTTCATTTTTAGCCCAACTCTTAATGATGACCTGTTTAGTTCTCAGAATTGTTCTAGTCTTCAGGCGACTGTGCGAGTAGGACGATGTCATCTGCAAAGCAGAGGTGACTTAAATATTGCCCATCAACATTTACACCGTGTTTTCCCAATCCAGTGTTTTGAAATAAAATAAAATAAATATCGCTGGACATTACACACAGCGCCATCTAGCGCCACATTAAGCAACGAGGCTTGTGTCGTGGACACCAGATAGTTGATATACTACATAGATACTTTTTGTTTGTAAATACATACTTATTATACATATAAACATCCATGACTCTGAAACAAACAAGCTCCAACCGGGATTCGAACCCGGGACCCAACGAACGTAAGGCAGCCTCACTACCGCTGCGCCATTCGGGTCGTGAAGATGTCTTTAAGAGCATTGGTGAATAATTTGGGAGAGAAAACGTCTCCTTGGCGTACCCCCTTTTGACGGGTATAGTTGTTAATGCACCTTGTACCTGAATCAATATTGTCGCAGATTGGTACAGGTTTTTCAGTATTTGGTTATACCTATAGTCAATTCGACGATGTTGCAAAGAGTTGAAGACTGCCCAATGTTCCACAGAATCGAATGCCTTTTCGTAGTTCACAAAGGCAAGGTATAGGGGGCGATTGTATTCATGTGCTTTTTGTATCACTTGCCTTAGGGTGAAAATGTGATCGATTGTGCTGTAGCCACTTAGCAACCCCGCTTGTTCCTTTGGCTGATATTCGTCAAGCCGTTTAGTTATTCGTGATGTAATGACACGCGAAAATAATTTGTATATTTGACTTAATAGCGCAATCGGGCGATAGTTACTAAGATTTGTCTTGGCGCCTTTCTTGTGGAACAAAACAACAAGGCTATCTTGCCAAGCCGCTGGTATTTCGCTTGTGAGCAGCACTTCATTGAAGATCCCTCGGAGTTCTTTTAGGACTGGTTTTCCACCTGCTTCCAGATAGCAAGATGATGTCTGCGACGAAATAATGACGTCCCACTTTAGTCATTTTAGGGACGTCCTTTATTCGCCGAACATGTACGTAAAACTGACGTTATTTTAGGGTAGATCCATTACCAACCCGTTTTAGTCATAAATGATACGTCGTAGCAACGTATATTTAAGGTCAATTTTGTGACGTCCGGTATTAATCACGAATGGTACGTCCTGATGACGTCTATTAAGGGTCACCAGTGTGACGTTTTGTGTCCGATTTATTTCGGCCTTGTTGGTCACGAATAGTACGTCCTAGCAACGTCTATTTAAGATCATTCTGTGACGTCCGGTATTAGTCACCACATATATCTCTCATTGAGTTCCAAAAACCAAACTAGATGGCGCTGTACAATTACGTCACAATTCTGAATCGTGGTGTTAAGATTCTCCGCCGTGGAACGACCCTTGCGCGGGTGTATAATGAAGCTATAAAAATCAGGTCTTATAATTTCCACATGGTTTGAAATATTATCACCTATGATTGTTGTCCGACGTCCGTATGGCGTCAGACGTAAAGACACAGTACATTCGTAAACACCATCCCATCATCTTCCCGTGGGTGTCGTAAGAGGCGACTAGTAAGAGTAACCAAAAATACTATTACTAAGTACACCAGTGGTGTCAATTCTGTTGTGCACAAACTAAACTTAATTTAGGCAATTGCTATCTTTTTCTCTCTAATAAAACGAGAAAGAGACGGACGTAATTTAGAGCTGTCAAATTTAGTTGGAACTAATATTTCCATACAAATGAAGGGTGCACGTAAGAACATGTTGACTAAAAGCACGGTGAAGCGCAAGGCATAAACAGTTTGACATCTCTAACTTAGTTCATAGCTATAGCCGTCCTTTCCTCGCACTGTCTTTTAGTAAAAGATAGCAATAGCCTAAATTAAGTTTAGTTTGTGCACAACAGAATCGACACCTGTATGTATATTAGTTTGTCATTATATGACGTCTTAATACATTTATTAAGGACGTCCACAGAAGGACATATTTTTGTCCGTATATGACGTCTTAATGCCGTGATTAATGACGTCCGCCACTACTGTGGTGGACGTCATAACCTACGTCGTCGTCGTAACCTACTGGTTACTAGGTTCTATATTGGTCCATTAAGACGTATTGTAGGGTCTAAACTACGTCTACGTTACGTCATACATTAGTCCTGAGTCATAAAATGACGTCGTGAGGCTGTGACATATGTACGTCATATTCCAGGGACGTGTCACGTCATAAAATGACATCAGTTACGTCGAAAATGACTGCGAATGGACATCATAATCACGTCGAAATGCTACCCGGGCTTTGAGCAGTTCCTTGGTTATCTTCTCCGGGTGCTTTATACCGTTTTAGATGTTTTAACGCTTGTTTCACTTCGAAGAAGCTAATTTCAGGGTACAGTTTGCCATAGAAGTTGGCAGTTATGTCTAGTCTTCCTGACGCTTTAGCAACCATTTCCCCTTTTTCGTTTTCTAGTATAATAAGCTGACTACTGCTACTGTAAATATTTCTGTTGAATATTTTTGGTCCACGGTGTTTTTCTATAAGGCGTTGGATACGCTCAGTGTTCCTAATGCGGATATCTCGTCTTAATGACCTGGATATGTTTATGTTAAGGTCTCGATGTTCTTGCGAGTTTTACTTTTCAGAGCTAAGTTGCCTACGTTGTACAAACAGCATGTTCGTTTCGGAGGTTAATGTGTCTCTTCCACGAGTTGATGGGCGAAATACATATTTTGCTGTATTGGATATACCTAAAGAGCTAAGTGAGTCTGTTGTGCTTGTTAACCAAGCTTTCTTCAAAATATTCGGCGAGTGGTCGTCTAAATGCAACATCAAGTTTTCCTTAAAAGGTCTGGTGGACTTCATTTGGGATGATCATGTTAGCTAGGGGTTTATTTAGTAGTTTCCGCCTCTCAAGTTTTGTGTCTATTCTTATTGTACTTCGCAGCAGACCGTGGTCGCTCATCTTTAGATTCTTCAGGACGGTGACATCAGAGACTAATACTTCTTATTGGTACATATGAGATCAATTTCGTTCTTTATTTTTCCAATTGGGCTAATTCATGTCCACTTCCTTTGTTGTTCTTTGTAGAAGAAAGTGTTCATTGCAAAGAACTTGATTGATTCTAAGTAGTTGGCTAGAGTATGTCCTCGATTGTTCCTCTCACTGATGCCGAAGGTACTTAAGCAATTTTCATCCTCAGCCCTGGTTCCCAGTTTTGCATTGAAGTCCCCCATGATTATACTGAACTGCATTTTCTTTTCAGCTGCTCGGGCTTTGTCTATGTCCTCATAAAAGGTTTCTATCTCTGCTTCTGTATGCTTTGATGATGATTTAGGTGCATAGACCTGAACGATTTTGATAGAGTATCGTTTAAATAAGAGAGTAAAATAATATCCCCATTTGAACACAGTTGACAGTCTGTTTTCAATATTCATTAAATTAACACTTCAGAGCAGCACAAGATATGAAAGCGCCTAGAAACATTATTGAGCAATGTACCTTTTTAAATAGTTGCTCGAGATTTAAACACAGGAGTCTAAAGCTTTTTGTTTTGCTTTGTTCAATGATTACGAATAACCAGCTTATTGCTTTAATTTATAACCAAGAGAAGAGTTACAAATACTCTAATCTGCTAAATATAATCACCAAGTGATTCCATAGTATCTTTATAATACTCGTAAACACGTTGTAATCTAAAACAAAGCTTATCGCAAGCGATTAGAGTCCAACTGTCCCGTTATGAATTAATAAGCATTCGTAGAGAGAAAACATCTTTACAGTAGTTTATTTCTCAACTGCCGCAGAGAGTAGACGTGCAAAATGTCACGACCTGTACTATCAACTCATGTGTTGGATACATCTACTGGAACCCCCGCAGCTGGGGTTTTTGTTGAATTATACAAGCAAACCAAGCAAGGTATGTGGTTACTGTGGCACAGCACTATTACATCCAGTGACGGGAGAATACAGTTTCCATTTTCGACTGACGCGATGACGGAAGGGGCTTATAAATTGTTGTTCAAAGTTGGCGATTACTATAAAATGGTCGATAAGGAAACTATTTACCCGATCGTCGAGGTATGTATATTTTAGCTTTGTTTGTTATTATTACTCTAAGTAGGTACCAATCTACTTACCTCTCTATGTAGGTAGGTACATACATTGCCTATTCTGGACTATGAGTGACCGATGAACCATTAAATTAAAAACATTGGCATTTTCAAATTACTGTCTTTATATTGAAAAAAAAGCTGTACCTCTTTACTTATCGGTTTGTTTTTCAAAATAAGTCTGAGTACTTATGTACAAATATTAACATGGTAGGTATCTATTTATTAGCCGTGTGGTATCCGGCAGAGTAGAATAGAACCAACCCATTACACTCACGGGTGTCGTATAAGGCGACTAATGTCTGAGGCAGAACACCTTGCGCCTCCGTAGACCAGAGAATGGGCAGCAGCGTTTTCTGTTAGTCTTTCATCACTGCCATCTCCAATCCGCCTGCCAAGCGTGGAGATTACGGCAAATTCCTCCCATCATGCGAGAGGCTTATGTCCAGCAGTGGACGTTATGGGCTGTTGTAGTAGGTATCTATTATCTGTGGCATGGTAAATATCCCGTTTTCTATGTTGTTAGAATCTGATTATGTGGGTACCTAATTACTTAATATAACACGACCTAATTATGATTGTTTAATAAATAAAGTAATTACCTACAACAGGAAAGTAACAGCTACAATGCGCCAATTGAACATTTTCATTGCGAGTCGGTAGGTATCCAGAGCAAACCGCAACTCAATACCTACTTACATTTTAAAAGATTGTGTTACATTATTGGCTCCATCAACCGTGAATCGTGATAACAACAACATTATTAAATAATTCATAACATTTAGAATTATTTCGAAACTATTTTGTTTACGAATAGTTTTATGGGTAAAGTTATGTGTTTTGTTCGCGGTTTTAACCTTCAAATAATGTCTACTAGTAGGGAACTAGTACCTACCCTGTACGGTTATAGAAACATGATAGTGGTTATCTTATCTAAAAATGAATTCGCTATGTATTTACAGTGCCACTGTATTCCGCCACCGAGAGGGTCATAGTTCATTGACCTAACCTATATTCACGATATCTCGCGTTGTTTCTTTCTTCATGAGGAGTAAAACGAAATACAAATTAAATCAATCAATTTTGATTTAATTGAATCTCTACAAAGCAAAGATTAAATCGAATTGTGTCATTTTATTTATGACAGCTCTCTCTATACAATGATGTACGAAGCACTAGTTTGTCTACTAGATACTAGATGGCGCTAGTGGTTTTAAATTCACGAAACCAGAAAATTTTAACGCGTTTATTATTTTTCAGATAACATTTAACACCAAAGATAACCAGCACTACCACATACCCTTGCTACTCAGTCCCTACGGATACTCCACCTACAGAGGCAGTTAATCTTCAGTCAAACAAGTTCCTACAATAAACCTTAACTTTAATTTCCAAGTTCTTTTTATTTCCTTCATTGGAGCTCTTCTAAGATCTCAAGTTTTACCAGAATAACATTATTTGTATTGTATTTCCCTCAACGGGTTAGGCCTAGGACTAGGTTCCTATAACAATTCGCCAAGTGAAGTCACCTATTAGAGGGTGCCTGCACTCTCTGCTACTGATGTAAAAAATTAAACCGACTTCAAAAAACACAAAAAAGTGAAAAATAACTTTAGCTTCAGAAGTCAGTGACCTTTGTTTGATTTATTTAGTTTTTTATTTGTCACCAACTTCTGCAGCTAAAGTTAATTTTCACTTTTTTGTGTTTTTTTAGGTCGGTTTTTTTTTTTCAAAGAAGATTTTTATTCATTTTTAGGGTACCGTACCCCAAAAGGTAAAAAAGGAACCCTTAAAAGATCACTTTCTTGTCCGTTGTCTGTCCGTCTGTTACGACCGATTTTCTCAGGAACGGGTGGAACGCTAGCAAGTTAAAATTTATACTAGATACTGAGGTCTAATCCCTATTAGTGTATAAAAATCAAGGTCCTGAATCAACACGATAAAAGATATGGGCAAATTTAGATTTTCGCGAAAAAGGGCTTTTCCAACTTTTTTAAGGAATTTTTTATAATTTTCCTTTTGCTTGTGCTGAGGCCTTGGTCCTTAAGACCTTGCTTTTAACCAAAATTGACAATTCTAGGTCAACCGGAAGTAGGTACCTACCTACCCTGTAGGTTTTGGGTCGAAAACCTATAAGTATATATGATCAACGGGTACCCGTTGACCTAGACTCTAGCATGACTGCTTCGCAGAAGGAAGTGACGGAGTCCCATTCCGTCTCTCTCTGGACCATGGCTTGAACCAGGGCCGGACGCGAGGTCGCCGCCGCCAATCGCCGCTTCGAGGACACGGCAGTGCTCCGCCCACGTGGGGCACACCTCCACCGTGTCCTCCGGTCGATCCTCGCAGTGGAAAACTGGAAACACCCGGGCGTTTCCTCCCGCCCGATTCGGTGCAGGAACCTCCCGAAACAACCGTGTCCGGTGAGGACCTGCGTCAGGCGGAAGGTGAGGACGCCGTGGCGTCTCTCTCAAGCCACTCCTCAAAGAGGGGACTTATCGCCACTATTGTGGCACGTGCCCTGCACGGGGTTGCGACAGTCGCCCTTTCCATGTCGCCATGAGATCCCGCCGGAAGTCAGTCCGCTGAGCGATGGGAGCCCCCCTTAAATATTTATTTTGTTTTTAGTACTTATTTGTTATTATAGAGGCAACAAAAATACATCATCTGTGAATATTTCAACTAGGTAGGAGCATCTATATACTCGTATACAGGTACGGAACCATAATAACAAAAAATAGGGGATTAAACTATTACAAACTTATTATTAAAATCCAAAGTTAAGTTTGTTCATTAGTTTATAGGGAACCCTCGGTGCGCGAGTCCGACTCACTCTTTGCCGGTTCTTTAGTTGTTCCCACAAATATTTGCGTCGTGAATTTAGTTTACATTGTTAACATGTTACGTCATGATGTTGTATAAACATCCAAGCGATTGCAGCAATCACATTCCATGTTCCATAGTATATCTCCGAAGATCAGCATCAGATCTTCAACAAATTTAAATAGGACCACCACAGGAGTACCTATACTCTTTTAAATTTAAAGGAATTTTGAGAATCTGTCCATAAATGGAGAAATCGGTGAACATACCTACTTAGGTACTTACATAAAAATAACAGTCGGACATAGAACCTCTTCCTTTTTTAAAGTCGTCTAGGCTAAAAACCCAATAACACCACCGCCGCGGCTCCACCCATCCCCCATCGAATAAAAATAATCGTAAAGAACTTATGGCTTCGCTGTAACGACTGCAACAATGGGGCATAAATAAATTCTTAGCTTTGTTTCTGTACTTTACGTGTTTACTTACCCTATATTCAGCTAAGTGCCTTCCTACTTTGTCGTTTCATGACAACGGGAAGTTAAATGAAAAAACAAACATTTCAGTTTTACATTTTATATTTGACGCTCATAGAAAACTTAAGCAATCTAAAAACTTATAAAATTGTATCTGTTCATAACGAACTAGTCATAAATAATGACTGCTCCCTAGTCAATTATCAACATGCTAGTGTTATAGAAAAACGAATCATGTTCCGTGATGCCAAGAGCACATATTAGCATTTACGTAGTGGTTAAGAACTCTTTTGTTAAAGATAATTAAATAGGTCACTATGGTAATTTGTATGAAATTCATGAACAGACTACTAAATTATTACAATAGGTACAGTCGCGCATCAAGTTCTACACACTGTCAAATTGTCTCATTCGATTTTGAACTTAAATAGAACATTCTATGGTTTAAAATCATTTGGAGAAACTTGACAGTTTGTAGTAACTTGATGTGCTGGCGACTGCACTTTAGTTAAGTCACAAGCACAATTATCACACAAAACACTTAGCCTATTTTCAAAAGCGATTTTCTCGTGAACGATTCATAGGTACCTACTTTGAAGATTAGACTCATTTTATAACAGTACTTAATTAAAGGTTCCAAATTAGTGAACATAAAATTACAATCAACAGAGTAAGAGAAACTTACTTTTAAAAGTAGCACACGATTCATTGGTTTACTCATTCAAAGCTTTTTTCTAATGCATGAGTCGAGCTACTGAGCCAGAAAATTGGAACACAGTTCCTTATTTAATGAAAGTGTTACCAGAAAGAGAAATGGTTTACAAATCGTGAAAATTGAGTTTTTCGAGGTAGTAATATGTAGTAGTGGAATCTGATTTATTTTGTTTGCTTGGCTTAACGTAACATAATTGTATTGTGTTCTATGTGCTGGAATATACATACATACCTACTGTTTTTGAATTTATACAATCACATTTCAACAATATTGTAAATATACGGAGTTAGATGAGTTTTACTAACTATTATCACCTAATTATGAACATAATAAGTCTCTATATAATTATAAAATATTTAAGTATATTAGATAATGTGGAAAATTCCTAAAATAATTGGCCTAGATTCTAGAAAAACATGTACCTATGCTACTTGCAATTTGTAGTATAATACTAATATTATTGCGTTCTTCAAATCGTTGACCATTAGGTAAATAGATCTAGGTATTCGGAAATAAAATAGAAAAAAACCACTCACAACGAATTGTTCCTAATTACCTAATTAAATTACCTACAATATGTAGCTAACATTATAGTCAATTAACCACCCTGCCACATTTATTTGTTAGACTGCCAATGATTTAAAATCTAAGATTTTACAAACTAAAAATAAATGCAATGCGTGTTTCATTGTCTTTAAATATAAAATATACTTCTTCAAACTCAACTAGGTGCCTGTACATTAAGAATAACAACTTTTTGAATTTAAATTATGAATTTAATAAATTTTTTAAAACTATAAAATATTAAAAAAAATAGACAAAATTTTACAATTAGAAACTACAAGCTAAGTTGGAGCGCACATCACTACAAAAAAAATTGCTTTCTAGTTTGTAATCTCACAATTTGGTCTAGTCTATCTTATCTATGAGTATACAGGTTTTGTTATAATGTTTGGCAACTCGCAGCAGCGGCTGGCATGTAGTCTCTGTAAGGTAAATGGTCATAGTCATCAGTATTCTGCCGTGGGTCGGTTTAGACACCATTTTCTTCAAACACAACACTACAGTCACTCTATCACATTTCTGTCCAATGTCCTGGTTCTTCATCGCTTCGACTTGACTGCCCTATTCCGTTGAGCAAACAGCTTTAGCCATATTTATTACTGAACCTTACCCGTTAACATTGCAGATATTCAGACAAAGGAAATATTGATTTTGGAATAAATTTAACGTTATTGTTTTTGCTGTAATAAATCTCTGAATACTACCTAGTTGAAAGGTCACAGTTCAATACTTATAGTTATTTTATGGCCAATCTTGATCATTAATTTCTTGACTTACTTCTACAAATATAATTTAAATTTTTGGTAGTCACATTGTACTAAAAGAAAAACCTTAAAATATGCATGACAACACCTGTTTTCTTATACACCGAAAAAGTCTTTCCACCTTGATTTAGAAGAATGCTAAAGAGTCCAATTTTTGAAGAATTTCATTAAGTCAACCCTCAGCAGATTTATGCTTGAATATTTGAATATCACAATTTTTGGCTGCTTCACAATTTATACTTTTACCTTTTTGGGGCTGTGAAAAAAACCATGATTAGTGTACAGGAATAGTGTGATTCTTCTAGAATCAATACTTACCATGTAGGACGCTGTGATTTCTGAGTGGCGACCCTCAGAAGAAGCATTGAGCGCCGACATCTAGTGTAGTGAAACCAGAATCAAACCATTAGAATCGGAATATTTTTGCATACCAATGTACCACAACCTTGGACCTTTATCAACTTGAACGTAAAGCCTTTTTTCACATGAGATCTTGAGGAATTATCTTTATAAAAGTTGAGTCTCTTGGAGCAAATAATTACACAATCCATTGTTATCACTTATTTATAACTCACAAGCACAAAATAGTTCTTAATGAGTAAAGAATAAGAGTCTTTTCTTTTTTATTATCAGTCTTGTTTCATACATGACTAGCGAAGAACCTTGATCACCTGATAGCTAGATAAATTTTATAATAAATCTGATACATTGACAATAAATGTTCGACTGACCTGTAATCCAACCCTGCAAATAAAAATTATTGTTATGCAGAAAGTAATAAAGTTCAAAACCCACCTATTTCCCATCTTCTTGTCCTACGACCTCTTTATATCTGGCAATCATGAGTTTTTTGACTGTGTCTCTGTAGGTCTCCCCGGGGGTGGGAGTGTAGATGCCTCTCTTCTGCCCTAATCCCGCTAGACTTGGCCTTTGTTCAGCTTCTATGGGCGCGATTCTTCCCTGTTCCTCTTTACCTAACCCTCTTCCTTCAGACCAGCCCATCTTTTGCAGCATCTTTCCACCAATCGTGTCGACGACTGAGGGAGGAGGGTGCGGCGCCATCGGTGGAGGCATCGAATCAGGCGGATCATATCGCTTTCTAACGATAGGCGGTTCATCTTCACCGAACTTCAACCTTCTTTCTGCCGCTCTGTCTCTGTAGCCATTCATTTGCGGGATAAGCTCGTTCTTCTTGCGATACTCCGCCAGGTTCTGTTTGTGTAAGTCTGACAGTGACTTGTGTTTGTTCAGCACCTCGGCGGACGGGAAGCGTCGCTTACAAATGAGGCAAGTCAGCTTGGCCCAGTCTATGATGCCCTCGTCGCTGTCAAAGGCTTGTTCTTGATCAGCTACCCTTTTCATTAGGAAGTCGTCTCCCGTAGGTGGGGGAGATATCTCCCTAACATGAGTCAAGGAAGGACCAGACCCTAACACTGAAAAGCCTATGTCAGCAGAGCCCTTACTGGCCCCTGTGTCTAAAGGCTGTTCCATCACAATGTTGCTTCTAGCATTCTCTTTCTTTTGATTCAATGTTCGCGCCCACCTCTCCATATCTTTAGCTATTTTTTTGGCAACTTTCACTTTGTCCTCTTTATCTTTCTTTTTCTTTTCCTCTGGTTCTTTAGCTATGGTGTTCTCAGTGGTGGCGGTTGGTGGGCTGGGTAGTTTAGGCTGTTCAGTGTTCTGGTGTGCTTGTGTAGCTGCTATATATGTGTTGTTGGTGGAGTCCCAGTACATGTACTGATTTGTCTGACTGTTGTAGAAGTACTGACTAGTGCCATCATAGTACAGACCTGTGGCCGGGTCATAGTAGTAGCCGGAAGTCTCATCATACATGAAAGTCCTAACATCAGGTGCAGTGTACACTGTTTTTCCATCACCAGTTGGAGCTTTGACTGACGGAGCATTTTGTGCAGTGGAAGTCACAAAAATTGGGACACTCACGGGAGTCCAGGACATGTGCCGAGCTTGTGCAGCTGAGATAGCAGATTGAGCAACGGCTGCAGCTGCATTCACACGGTCTGCTTCAGACATAGATTGAGCAGAAGAAGTATAATTTGACATTTGAGCATAGTAAGAAGAATAGTCCGCATTTGGAGGTTTTGAAATTTTCTTTGGTTCATTATAGAAACTAACAAGAACCTCTCGGGCATCTATCTCTAACGGTGGTTGCAGAGAAGCCAACTCAGAATGAGCGGCTGTAGAGTCAGCAATAGAATTAAAATTAATGTAAGCTAAACACTTTGACGCCCCAGTTAGTGTTTCTCTACCAATAGTGATGCCTGCAATAGAATCTAAAACAGTCTTTGAGCATCTTGCTTTTATTACCTCTAATATTTTCTCCTCAGTAGTCAAAGCATCTAATCTTCTAAACAACAAACGTTTAGTAATGCCCGCACTCTCAGACAGGAGGTTCCTCTCGTTGTCACCACCATAGACTATGCCATCTGACCTCTTTCCCTGACAGTTCCGTCTGTAGCACACCTGGCGCCTCTTGAAGTTGTACAGTCCACACTTGCAGAACCAATCCCCCGGGGAAGCATTGATAGTCTGGTTATCATCATGTTTGTCTCTGGTGTCGTATTTACTCTCGTAGTCTAAGTCCATACGATCGCGACTGCCCGAGCGGCTGCTAGACCTAGAACTAGGTTTGCGATCCATGTCGCTAATAGTGGGTGGAGACGGCGGTGCCGGCACGTCGCGTTCGCGCTCATCATAACGCTTGGGCGATCGGCGGCGGTCGCGGTCGCGCGGGCGGTCGGTACGGTCATACCGCTCGCGGCGGTAGCGGTCGCGGCGGTCGCGGTCGTCATCCCGGTCGCGGTCGTAGCGGTCTCGCTCGCGGTCGGGCCGTTCGTGGTGGTGGCGCTCGGCGCGGCGCTCGGGGCTGGCGCTGCGGCGAGGCTCCCAGGCAGGCGAGCGCGCGCGGCCCTCGGCCCACCTGTCGTCGCCCCAGCGCGAGTTCCTCTCGTCACGGCCTCGCCACGACATCGCACACGCCTGTGAACATCACCCGTACGAATAAAGCGACTGTACTCACAAACCGTTCGACGCCGCAGTCCCGTTGCCTCCATGTTGGCTGGCCTATAATCGTAGTTTATTAACCTTTCTCCTCGCCGTACTATTGTTTACCTGCGTAGCGATCACTGAGACGATAATGTATGCCCCTAATAACACACGGTTAACACTTTACACGATAGTTATAATAGAGTTAAGCAATGGAAATATTATAATTGTATTACAGAACTCATATTCACGGACTTTCAATGAAAATGCGTCGTCGACGCCATGTTTTTTTAATACAATTTTGACTTTGACTTTGACGTTTTGTTTAATTGTTGACGTAATAGAAAATAGAGATTTCAAGAGACTCGGTTACTAAAACCATATTCTTAAATAGTCAATCAGCTGATAACCGATTGTTCTACGGGAAAACTTGGAAAAAGAAAAAAGTAATGTTACATTCTAGGAACCTTAGCTTGAAATCTGAAAAAACAGCCATGCTTTTTCGGTTTAAAAATCAGCATTGCCAATTGCCATCCAACGTGGCAATCTGTCAGATTTCCAAAAAATATTGGACACATACATTGAGAATAGCTCAATGTATTTTTTGGAAATCTGACAGACTAATAAATTTTATACTACGTATATAGAAGACAGCGCGAACAAAATCTGTGCGCAGTGCGGGGCGCGCGGGGCGCGGCTAACCCCGTATATATAATGCTGTAGCGAGCAAGCGACTGAGTGAATTGTTGCCAGCTGACAGCATTTGAACGGAGCACAGATTTTTTTCACGGTGTCTTCTCTATACGTAGTAGTAATAGCTCAATGGACACATATTTTTTCTTTTTTCACGTAAACAAAAATGAAGACGATACACATACAGTGCGTCGAAAATTCATGTGACGTCACATTGAGTACATCATGATCTTAATATAAAATAATAACAAAAAAGTCAATTTTAAGGATAGTCCTAGTCCTAGTCAACTAAATAAGTCAACATTCTTAGGAGAGGAGGATGATAGTTATACATTCATCTTCACCTATCAGGAGTAAAGGCCAAAGTCAAGTCAAAGTCATGAACTGAGCTATGATTCAGATTCATTCTTATCAATAGAGTCAAGTCACTCTTGTCAGTCTGAAAAACAGTCACAAAATACACACATCAACACGGTCTAGGGATATTTCATACTCAATTAAATAACTCGAAAAGTACTGGCCGCATTGGAATCTTTTATACACCGATTTGTTTGTAATTTATCTCAGACTAATTCCAAATTCAAATTTTTTAAAATTCTTTTGTTTCGGTGGCATAAAAATGTCTTGATGTATAGGAGAGGGAATTTTCATTTGTGCGAAATTTAGAAAACAATACGAATTACGTTTAGTTACAGTTTTTTTTCATTTTTAAACGAAAGATAAAGTTAAAATTGAGGTATTGTAGCCATGCAACGCCGACATTTGACGAGGGCGGAGATGTTACGAGCTGTGGGAATGGTGGAAGCTGGATCTGTTCAGCGTAATGTTGCTGAGGCCATAGGGACCCATCAAAATGTAATTTCAAGATTGTGGACACGCTATCGTGCCACAGGTGAAGTAGCGGAGAGGCACCGGGGGCCAAGTCGCATCACTACCCCCAGACAAGACCGATTTTTGCAAATTACTGCGCGAGCACAACCAAATGCAACGGCGACTCAATTGGTCCAAAGGCTGCGAGTGGAACACCAAGTGCTTGTGAGTGACCAAACTGTAAGAAGGCGACTGCATGAAAGCAATCTACGCTCTCGTAGACCACTCCGGGTCCCACCTTTACGGAGAGGCAATCGTGGACGACGATTAGAATGGGTTCGGAACCACGTGGACCGGGGCCGTGACCAATGGTCCAATGTGCTGTTCACGGATGAATCCAGGTTCGGCTTCCATCCAGATTCACGAAGGACGCGTGTTTGGCGAGTTCCTGGACGATGGAGCCGTCTCCAGAACCCTCAGGAAGTTCACCCATACCAAGGAGGAACAATTATGGTTTGGGCAGGAATTCGTCTTGGAGGACGGACGGATCTCGTTTGGGTGCGGGGCAATATGACGGCAGAACGATACGTCCAACAGGTGCTGGGGCCCGTAATCTTGCCCCACGGAACACAAATGGGGCAAGATTTCCTGCTCATGCACGACAATGCCCGGGCACACACGGCGAGAACGGTAGCAGCTTGGTTACATACACATAATGTTAGGGCCTTAGACTGGCCTGCTCAATCGCCAGATCTAAATCCCATTAAGCATGCGTGGGATATGCTGCAAAGAATAACTCTGAAGGAAGTTCCTGAAAATCTGGCTACAGAAGATCAACTTTTTGCGCACCTCAGAAGGACATGGGACAATATTCCGCAGCAAGACATTGACAACCTTGTTCTGAGCGTGCCGAATCGTTGCCGATGTGTTATGAACATCATGGGCGCTTTCTCAGACTACTAACTTCAAGTTTATAAACACACACACAATGATTTTTCTATTTTTTTCAGTTTTTACTCACAAATTAAAAGTTCATTCATATACGGTTTCCGTCTATGCTTAATTTTTTTTCCATAAAATCCTGAAATTTTAATCTATACCTTAACCATTATTAAAAAATGGTAGAATATTAAATAACGTATCTTTTAAATATATACATTCAGTCAAAAAAGTATCGGGAATGGATGATTTGTTTATGGTTCCAAATTCAAATTTTTGTTTTTTTGTAGTTGTTAGATTGGCACAACTGTTTTCCATTTTGGCGCGGAGTTTGAGTTGCATCTGTTATTTATATTAAATACAGTGCTGGTTTTAGTAATATCATATATAGTGTGTATTGCGAATTTCATAATGGACAAAAATATCGAACAAAGAGTTTGTCTTAAATTTTGCATCGCCAATGGAATTTCGTGTTCGGAGTCACTGAAAATGTTACAGAAGGCTTACGATGAATCGACTTTATCAAAAACTCGTGCTTATGAGTGGTTCAAAGCGTTCAAAAGCGGTCGAGATGTGATGGAAGATTTGCCTCGCTCTGGTAGGCCGTCAACGTCTGCAACTGAAGTTAACATCGCAAAAGTGAAGAAAATAGTGACTGAAAATCCCCATTCAACTCTGAGAGAGATAGCCGCCGAACTTTCTGTATCTCACGAATCGATCCGTACCATTTTAACTAATCATTTGGGTATGAAACATGTTGCTGCTCGGCTAGTCCCAAAAGATCTGAATTTTCTCCAAAAACTCAATCGCATGAAAGTAGCTGAGGACATGCTAGAACGAGTCAGTTCGGACCCAACATTCATGAAACGCATTGTTACTGGTGACGAGACGTGGGTTTACGAGTTTGACATGCAAACTAGTCAACAAGCTTCGGAGTGGCGCCTTCCAACTGAACCGAAACCGAAAAAACCACGCCAAAGTCGATCAAAAGTCAAAGTCATGTTGACTGTTTTCTTTGACCATCGCGGTGTTGTGCACTCTGAATTCTTACCGGAAGGTCTAACGGTAAATAAAGAATATTATTTGAGCGTCTCTTAAACGCCGCATAGGCGTTTAAGAGAGCAAATTCGACGAAAAAGGCCAGATTTGTGGAAAGAAAATTCTTGGATTTTGCACCACGACAATGCGCCTTCGCACAAGGCTATCATTGTGAACGAATTTTTGACCAAACACTCAACAAATACTATCCAGCACCCACCATATTCACCAGATATGGCTCCTGCTGCCTTTTTTCTTTTTCCTAAACTCAAATTACCACTTCGTGGCACCCGTTTTCAATCGATAGAAGACATAAAGGAGAATTCGCGGCGAGAACTGAACTCAATTCCGGAAGCAGCGTTTAAAAAATGTTTTGATGAATGGATTATTCGTTGGCGCAAGTGTATCGTTTCTAAAGGAGCATACTTTGAAGGTGATAAAATAAATTTGGATGAATAACAGACATTTTGTGTATTATTGATCTTTTCCCGGTACTTTCTTGACAGAGTAGTACATGTCATTTAAATAATTAACACATTGATAGTAATTCGCTTTTTTAAAAATATCCCTAGACCGTGTTGATGTGTGTATAATAAAATCAAAGTCACTTAAACCTGTAAATGTTGATGATTATTCTCAATCTCAAAGTCAGTCAGAAAACATAATAAAGTCACCTATATTTGTTAATGTCGATGAAACAATAGTTTCACCTGAAAGTCTACATGATTATAACGAATTTGATATCGAAAGTCCAATGTCTTCTCAATGTAGAAACTTAGAGGACTTACTTCAAAGTCCAAGTGAATTAAGTGTACCAAATAGTGGAGAACAGTCTCCTTTACCATGTAATGATGAAGCTGTAAATGCTGAAAGACAATATAGTTCAAGGGGAAGATTGTTAAAGAAAACACAAAGACTTGATTTGTAATGTTTAATACTTAGAATATAAGATAATTACACAAGATTAATGGCATAACGTAATTCAATTGTAAATTGTAACTTTTATTGTAATGTAGGCATGCATCACTAATTCATAATAAGATATTATTGTATAACTATATTTGTAATGATTTTAAATACGATTGATTATAATTTTTCAATGTAAATTGTTAATGGTTGTGTAACGTAACTTTGTTTAGCAAAGTAGGGTTATGTTTATGTTGTCACCTGTCAGTTGTCAAATAATTGTCAATGTCCATGTCAATGTCACTCTGACAGCTTTCTTTTAAAAAGGGGCATGCTGTAGTCTATGGTTTAATAAAATATAATGATTGTCTATGGGATGACGAAGGCCAGAGCTCTCAATGGTCAACCTGGTTCATGTACACACATCAACACGGTCTAGGGATATTTCATACTCAATTAAATAACTCGAAAAGTACTGGCCGCATTGGAATCTTTTATACACCGATTTGTTTGTAATTTATCTCAGAATTCTCAGACTAATTCCAAATTCAAATTTTTGAAAATTCTTTTGTTTCGGTGGCATAAAAATGTCTTGATGTATAGGAGAGGGAATTTTCATTTGTGCGAAATTTAGAAAACAATACGAATTACGTTTAGTTACAGTTTTTTTTCATTTTTAAACGAAAGATAAAGTTAAAATTGAGGTATTGTAGCCATGCAACGCCGACATTTGACGAGGGCGGAGATGTTACGAGCTGTGGGAATGCTGAAAGCTGGATCTGTTCAGCGTAATGTTGCTGAGGCCATAGGGACCCATCAAAATGTAACTTCAAGGTTGTGGACACGCTATCGTGCCACAGGTGAAGTAGCGGAGAGGCACCGGGGGCCAAGTCGCATCACTACCCCCAGACAAGACCGATTTTTGCAAATTACTGCGCGAGCACAACCAAATGCAACGGCGACTCAATTGGTCCAAAGGCTGCGAGTGGAACACCAAGTGCTTGTGAGTGACCAAACTGTAAGAAAGCGACTGCATGAAAGCAATCTACGCTCTCGTAGACCACTCCGGGTCCCACCTTTACGGAGAGGCAATCGTGGACGACGATTAGAATGGGTTCGGAACCACGTGGACTGGGGCCGTGACCAATGGTCCAATGTGCTGTTCACGGATGAATCCAGGTTCGGCTTCCATCCAGATTCACGAAGGACGCGTGTTTGGCGAGTTCCTGGACGATGGAGCCGTCTCCAGAACCCTCAGGAAGTTCACCCATACCAAGGAGGAACAATTATGGTTTGGGCAGGAATTCGTCTTGGAGGACGGACGGATCTCGTTTGGGTGCGGGGCAATATGACGGCAGAACGATACGTCCAACAGGTGCTGGGGCCCGTAATCTTGCCCCACAGAACACAAATGGGGCAAGATTTCCTGCTCATGCACGACAATGCCCGGGCACACACGGCGAGAACGGTAGCAGCTTGGTTACATACACATAATGTTAGGGCCTTAGACTGGCCTGCTCAATCGCCAGATCTAAATCCCATTGAGCATGCGTGGGATATGCTGCAAATAAGATCTCTGAAGGAAGTTCCTGAAAATCTGGCTACAGAAGATCAACTTTTTGCGCACCTCAGAAGGACATGGGACAATATTCCGCAGCAAGACATTGACAACCTTGTTCTGAGCGTGCCGAATCGTTGCCGATGTGTTATGAACATCATGGGCGCTTTCTCAGACTACTAACTTCAAGTTTATAAACACACACACAATGATTTTTCTATTTTTTTCAGTTTTTACTCACAAATTAAAAGTTCATTCATATACGGTTTCCGTCTATGCTTAATTTTTTTTCCATAAAATCCTGAAATTTTAATCTATACCTTAACCATTATTAAAAAATGGTAGAATATTAAATAACGTATCTTTTAAATATATACATGTCATATAAATAATTAACACATTGATAGTAATTCGCTTTTTTAAAAATATCCCTAGACCATGTTGATGTGTGTATGTGCACAGTGCTACTTATCTAATAAAAATAAAACAGTATAACGCAGTTTCCTTGATCTACAAGCCATCCCGACCGAACCCACAAACATAAGACACCACTTGTTTATGTTTAAATAACTTAACAATACACTCACCATACTAATTAAGCACTATTTTCCGTTATCATACACATTCTAATAAAAAACTGAATCAATATTGTTATGCCCTGCACAATTTAAATAAAGTCGCGAATCGCAGTACCGTTCTTACCGCATACCATGCATACGTCTCCACAACACTGCGATATGGAGTAATATTCTGGGGTAATTGTACGGATAGGGAACGGTCTTTAAAGCCCAAAAAAATGGGTTCGTGCAATATGCATGATTCAAAACACTGACAGTTGCAAACCGTTTTTTATTAATCTAAAATTGTTAACATTCCCGTCCCTTTATATTCATGAAGTTGCCATATTTATTAAAAATAAGCCTAACCAATTTGAAACCGTATCCTCTAAACGCCAACAAGGTACACTGAAGTCTAAATCCCATCAAACAGCCTTTTAATCAAAAAGATTCCTAGGAATGGCACCAAAAATATTTGATAAACTACCTAAATCAATAAGAGCATCACGAGATTCAAATACATTCAAAAAAACACTCTATAAATTCTTAAGGCTGATGCTCCAGGGTAGCCCGCGAAATTCAAATTTTCTTACGTTTTTTGCAATTTTCAGGCCAGTGCTAGTCGCGGCTGTAAGACGGTATGTAGTTATAGAATTATTATCATCAAAAGGTGTAGGAAACAAAAAAAAGCAGAAAAAGTCATTTATACTACACCTGCTTGGAAAGTACCTTGATACTTTATCAAATTTACGGTAGAAAGTACGTCATTGCATGTCGAACAAATATGCGGGGAGAAAACGCATCTGAGCGGGAGAGAAAAGTGTATGAAAATCCATTTCTTACGTGGTTTTTCTTTTTTAATTTTGAGTAAGACTATGCGCCGGTAACCTAAATATCAAAAGCCAAAAAGTTTTTACAGTGAGTTTTTATCTCCAAGTTCGCAAAATGACACTGGCCAAAAAGAACATGTGAAATTCCTCCTACATTGTCACAAACATTAATAGAAAAAGTGTTACATTAAGCTTCACTATTATTTTTATTTTCTTACTTTTATTACTTACTTTTATTTTCCTCGTAGGTGTAGTATAAAGCACTATGTATCACTCGAGAGAAAGTGCGATTCCCGATCTCGGGTGTTTCAAACGACATCCTCGACGGTAATCGGTCACTTTCTCCTCTCGGTGAACAATGTACCTACTATTCTACACCTTTATGAACTTGGAGGGTTGTATTGATGATTTTGATGATTATAATTCTGTAACTACATACGTCTTGCAGCCGCAAATAATATTGTAATCAACATTAACCCTAGTACTGGCCTGCAAATTGCAAAAAACGTAAGAAAATTTGAATTTCGCGGGCTACCCTGGAGCATCCACCTTAATTCAAAAAGCCTTTTCATTCGGTCAATGAATACCTGGAAGAAAAATGAAAATTACTGTTTTCATTTTATATTTTTATTACTTTTAGTAGCTTTAGTCCATAAGTTTTTTTTTTGACAACCTGTCAATGGAATAGAGCTGTGATTTTTGGTACGGAGTTGAAGAATATTGGCGATGCAAAGATTATACGCGCGCCTCTAGCGGCAAAATTTAGAAGTTGTCCAAGAACGACACTTTGCTTTAAAGTTGAGGTTGGTGAGGTTAAGTTTAGACCTAATAAGATGGATCACGATTACATAAAGAAACCTGTTGCTAATAAATGCAGAAATACGAAATATTGTTGCGTTCCTCAATGTAGTACTTACGGAGATTCAAGAATAAGTTTTCATTTGTTTCCAAAAGACAAAATTATGAAGTAAAAATGGGAGACTGCTTTAAGAACAGGCAAGTCGATTTCACCAGCAATGAGAGTTTGTTCTCATCATTTTCAAGCTTCAAACTATTTTCCAAACAGTTAGTAAATATTATTATGTTTTATTTATTTTAATGAACCTATTTAAACATGAGTTATTTATTTAGTTTAGGCCAAGGCGAGTTTCTCGTCTGATAACGAGATTATGTTTATTCTAACCGATTCTAAAAGACAGCAGTTGTTTCCTATTATCGTACCGTCTCAGAATATCCTTAGAGAAGCTCTGCTATAGAAATACAATTAGCCCAAAAAATAAAATCAATTGCACGAGAAAATAGGGCTGTGACACAGGAAAATAGTTGTATCAAAGAAAGATCTTGGGCTGGCTGTTGAAAATGAAAAAATTGACGTTGCGGATGGATTTGAAGACTATAATATAACTGATAACACCAGTCATCATCATGTTATGACTTCATCAACACAAGCAATTTAGTGGATTACAGAAATTATCGTCCTTGAGAAGATTGGAGTATGGCTGACCTTCTTTGTGACGAAGAACCTTTGGAAAAGTGCACTCAAATAAATTTTTCTCCGATATGGAAAAAGGAAAGATCAGCTATAAATCAATTAACCCTCTCAGACTTACTCAGTAGTGATAATATGTATTTATTTCTTCTCCAGAACGTATTGGTTTTGTGTATACTGCAGACGCTTTAATTACATCGACTATTGACAACATAATAATTGTCTCATCCAGCAAGAAACCACATAAATCTGATTAATATTTAAATAAATATTTTTTTCCGTGACGTAAGTTGTATCGAAAACTGTCAAAGTTTCGTTCTTAGACAGCTTCACAATTTTGACACGTGAGGCACTAGTTAGAATCTTTGCCTCGCCAATTGTAGAGATGGGAAATAAACTATTCAATTTCATAAATACGAGGAACAAACACAAATTTGTTGTTCCTGCAACGAGGCTCAAAAAAATAGGGGGTACGTTTAGATGCCAATGTATACGTTTTTACAATAAACTTCCGAGCCATATTCAAGCACTAAGTCTAAATAAATTCAAATCGTTCATAAAACGGAAGTTATGCCTGAAAGCCTACTATCATGTTAATCACTATCTCGAAGATAAAAAAGCTTGGGATTAAGCTGCTCCAATTAAATTTGCTCTGTGAATGGCGAAATTTCGGACTTCGCTTGTTTATTGTTGATTCCTTTCTTGTATACAAACTGACATTGAATGATTTGACATGTATTTTATTATTTTTTACTTTATTTTATGTGACATTTACTGATTTGACATGAATACTTATTTCATTAAGTATTTTACTTTTTATTATCATTGTGACATTTAATGATTTTTGTGATTTTTATTTACATTCATTTTGAAAAGAACTTGTTATTAATTTAATTTGATTATTGTGAATGTGGGGACCATGTGGGTCACATTTTTATTTTTTCCCACAACTGTCTGGCAGTTTTAGTACTTTATGCGACCTACCCAAATGTCCTTTCTTTGGTATTGTTCGTCGTTTCGTTGAGCTCCTTGAGTTATAAGTCGAGCTACACGATAACTGACAAATGCTTGCAATGACTAGACAGGTCCACTCAAATCTGTGTGGTTCTTTCTTCAAAAGACCATCTCAGACATTATTCTGCATAGTCCTCATGTGAATTGAGCAAGATTATGTCTGGACTTCAAAAGAGACTATGACCTCTGAGTTTGTTTCGGCTGTTTCTTCTCAGAGTAGTCAGGTACGAAACACCGGCTCCATCTAGTTGCAAAATAAACATCATTTATCATTTACAATCCAAGGACAAAGCAGGTTTTAGTCGATTTTATAATTCAAATATTTACAAACAGCGGCGGCCACCAAACGTGGCCCGAGGCTGCAGGTAATCAAAACCTGCACGGGAGGCAACATGTGTGGCATTTCACTGTCAAGAGACGGAAAATCGACTACCTAATTGAATTGATTCGTTATCATAGAAGTGTACATCATCAAAAAGTAAGACATGTTAAGATTCACGCATAGAAGAAATAGCCCAAGAGTTGGTATAGCGTATATAGAAATTTCGGGGGTTGAAGATGAAAGATTTAAAAATTAATAATCGATGTGTTAATCGATTTTTTGTAATATTTAAATTGCTTTGCAAAATCGATTTTTATTACGAAAACATCGATTTTTAATCGATTATTTCCATAATCGATTATTTTTTCTCGGAGAACCACCGAACGTTCAACTTAGCGCGCTGGCGGCTAGCCGTCCCGCGGCGTGCTGCAGCTGTGCCAAAGAGTAGCTGTGCAGTTGCGGTGCCGGTAGGTATACTTCGCGTGATGACTGTGTCGCTTGCTATGCAAAATACATTGAATGCGTTTTTGCTGAAATAGTCGCTCGAAGGAAGGTTCGGCACTACGCCGAACGCGACGTAATTTCGGCTGATGTTGAAAAACACTGCGACTGCGAGTGTATTCAACCGAACGTTCGGCACCGACCGCGACGCGATGTAGGTACATTACCTATACCTATAGTACATTGTCACAAACATTAATAGAAAAAGTGTTACATTAAGCTTCACTATTATTTTTATTTTCTTACTTTTATTACTTACTTTTATTTTCCTCGTAGGTGTAGTATAAAGCACTATGTATCACTCGAGAGAAAGTGCGATTCCCGATCTCGGGTGTTTCAAACGACATCCTCGACGGTAATCGGTCACTTTCTCCTCTCGGTGAACAATGTACCTACTATTCTACACCTTTATGAACTTGGAGGGTTGTATTGATGATTTTGATGATTATAATTCTGTAACTACATACGTCTTGCAGCCGCAAATAATATTGTAATCAACATTAACCCTAGTACTGGCCTGCAAATTGCAAAAAACGTAAGAAAATTTGAATTTCGCGGGCTACCCTGGAGCATCCACCTTAATTCAAAAAGCCTTTTCATTCGGTCAATGAATACCTGGAAGAAAAATGAAAATTACTGTTTTCATTTTATATTTTTATTACTTTTAGTAGCTTTAGTCCATAAGTTTTTTTTTTGACAACCTGTCAATGGAATAGAGCTGTGATTTTTGGTACGGAGTTGAAGAATATTGGCGATGCAAAGATTATACGCGCGCCTCTAGCGGCAAAATTTAGAAGTTGTCCAAGAACGACACTTTGCTTTAAAGTTGAGGTTGGTGAGGTTAAGTTTAGACCTAATAAGATGGATCACGATTACATAAAGAAACCTGTTGCTAATAAATGCAGAAATACGAAATATTGTTGCGTTCCTCAATGTAGTACTTACGGAGATTCAAGAATAAGTTTTCATTTGTTTCCAAAAGACAAAATTATGAAGTAAAAATGGGAGACTGCTTTAAGAACAGGCAAGTCGATTTCACCAGCAATGAGAGTTTGTTCTCATCATTTTCAAGCTTCAAACTATTTTCCAAACAGTTAGTAAATATTATTATGTTTTATTTATTTTAATGAACCTATTTAAACATGAGTTATTTATTTAGTTTAGGCCAAGGCGAGTTTCTCGTCTGATAACGAGATTATGTTTATTCTAACCGATTCTAAAAGACAGCAGTTGTTTCCTATTATCGTACCGTCTCAGAATATCCTTAGAGAAGCTCTGCTATAGAAATACAATTAGCCCAAAAAATAAAATCAATTGCACGAGAAAATAGGGCTGTGACACAGGAAAATAGTTGTATCAAAGAAAGATCTTGGGCTGGCTGTTGAAAATGAAAAAATTGACGTTGCGGATGGATTTGAAGACTATAATATAACTGATAACACCAGTCATCATCATGTTATGACTTCATCAACACAAGCAATTTAGTGGATTACAGAAATTATCGTCCTTGAGAAGATTGGAGTATGGCTGACCTTCTTTGTGACGAAGAACCTTTGGAAAAGTGCACTCAAATAAATTTTTCTCCGATATGGAAAAAGGAAAGATCAGCTATAAATCAATTAACCCTCTCAGACTTACTCAGTAGTGATAATATGTATTTATTTCTTCTCCAGAACGTATTGGTTTTGTGTATACTGCAGACGCTTTAATTACATCGACTATTGACAACATAATAATTGTCTCATCCAGCAAGAAACCACATAAATTTTTTTTTTCGCGGGTAGGTGTTAAAAAAACACAGACGTATCTGTTATATTGTTTTAATATTTAAAATAGAAATTCACTGCTTTTTTGCTAAATTTTCATAACTTATCAGTGTATAACCTCTACACAACGGGTACTCACGTTTGCAGCACATTTATGTGATTCAAGCTATAAATTTACACCACCTGCCAGCTCATCATTTCACATCACTGTTTTCACTGTCACTGGACCACTATCACTGTCGAATACTGCAATGTCTCAATTTGACGACATCGTATCTGCACAGAAGAGCCTAGAAGACAGCTTCATCCGGAAGATGAATGAACTGGAAGCGCAGATCCAGTGTGCTGGTCCGGGCAAGGATACCGTGGCGAGGGTAGCTGACGAGTTTCGCACCTTCAGGGAGCTGATCTTCAGCATGCTGAGTTTGCTTAGAAGACAGATCAGCGAGTGTTCGGGACAAGTCGATAGGCTGGAGACCAGACATCGGAGAAAGGCGCTGATATTCCAGGGCATCACGGAGGTTGATGGGGAAGTCAGCAGTGCGGTCATCTTGGAGGTGATAAATAAGAAGCTGGCTCTTAAAACTGTCACTGCATCCTCCATAAAGGTCTGTCACAGACTTGGTGTAGCCAATAAGGATCACCATAGACCCATCCTTGTCAAATTCTCTAGCTACGATGACAGGTCTGCAGTCTGGAGAGCAAAGACTGGGCTGAAGGGTTCTTCTATCTCCGTTAAGGAATTTTTAACAAGGACCAGGCAATCTATCTTTGGGAAGGCACGGCTTCACTTCTCTATGCGGTCGTGTTGGACTCAGGATGGTGTCATTGTTATTAAAGCCCCCGATGGAAGCAAACACAAGGTCACATCACTCGAAGAACTGAGTCCGCTGCTGGTGAAGTATCCCAAGGTTCAAACTTCTGGGAGATAGCCTGAAAAACAAGAGGCATTCATTATGGTAATAATATTCTATTCTATTAATAACGTACAGCATACCTATTCCTACGTCGCGTAGGAATTACTTACCTTAGAAATTGTCATGTTTCACTGCGTTTAAAAATGGATAAGTTTTGAACTTTGGGATTGTAGTCATTGATGTTTTTTTTTTTTTTTTTTCATTTCATTGTTTTTTCGTCACACGTCTCTGTGATTACATTTTGTAAGTTTTGCATGTAATAATTAGTTTACCTTCAACCTCAACTCGACAAGTTGTTTATTTTACATCGCGAAATGTCAAATAATCGTGATTGTCAAATCTGACTGACAATGACGTCTTGTAAGATCGGATACGTTCGCTTAGCATAGATGTTGTTTTGAAAGCTTGTAGGGTGCGTTTCAAATACCAGGTTAGAGTTATTTTATTCATACTCATTAGAACTACTTTTAAATTGTTAATGCGATAGTTTTACTTAATGTGTTCTTTGTCAGTACTTGTTGTTACCCTGTTTCGTTATATGATGATGTTAGCTGGCGGGTGGTGCAGAGATGCAAACGCCGTATAGTGTTTTAAAGTGTTTATTTATTGTATAATTTATTTTGTTATATTTATTATAAATTCTATCTATCCATGACAACTTTTTTTGATAACGAATCTTTTTTCTCTGCCAACGAATCAGCTGCCACTTCTGATGATGATAGTTTTTGTTCCGTTATAGACACCCTTGGCGATCTTTTACGTCAAACTTTCAACCAAAATCATGACCGACTGTTTAACGTTTGCCATATCAATGCTCAGAGTGTTCCAAGCCACTTCAATGAACTTTATGAAACTTTTACGAATAACAACGTCCATGCCGTCCTGATTTCCGAGACCTGGCTTAAGCCTGAACTTCTATCCACCACTTACCCTCTCCCAGGATTCGTTCTACTACGGAATGATCGTATCGGTAAGAGAGGGGGTGGTGTAGCTATTTACCTTCGTGCTGATTTTCCTTTTAAAATTCTCGCCACTTCTTCCTCTAATAGTTCGGCTGAGTTTCTGTTTCTTGAGGTTTGTGTTAAAGGAGCTAAAATTGTCATTGGAGTTGTATATTGTCCCCCTTCCCTTGATTACTTCATCGAATTCGAATCGGTTCTAGAATCTTTAGGTTCGGAGTACGCACATCACATAGTCATGGGAGATTTCAACACCAACCTCCTTGCCCATAACTCCCCTCGATCCTGTAAACTCCTGCATCTGGTCGAGTCAGCTTGTTTGCATGTGTTGCCTCTCCAACCAACGCATC
The DNA here is from genome assembly GCA_941918905.2 of Xestia sexstrigata. Classification (NCBI taxonomy): domain Eukaryota; kingdom Metazoa; phylum Arthropoda; class Insecta; order Lepidoptera; family Noctuidae; genus Xestia; species Xestia sexstrigata. Next base: position 17,014,991 of record OW799224.2, read on the forward strand.
ACAACACTGTCGGTGATGATACTTGGCTCGACCTTATCCTCATTTCTAATCCTTCCCTAGTCTCCTCACATGGTCAACATGGCGCTCCTGGCTTTTCCCATCATGACCTTATCTTCCTATCTTATATCCTTAAACCTCCTAAACCCAAACCTACTTTCCAATACAGGCGTGCCTTTGCTCGGATGAATACTGAAAAACTAATACAAGATGCTTCTAATATTGACTGGACACCCCTGGAGGAAGCCACTTCAGTTGATGATAAAATTGTTTTTTTTTAATTCAGCTGTAGTTAAGCTGTACGACACCCACGCTCCTATCAAGAAAGTCAAGCTCAAGCGCCCGCCTGCGCCATGGATGAACAGAGGAGTTCGGATGGCAATGCGACGGAGGGACCGCGCGTTCCGGAAGTTTAAAAAGGATCGGTCGGAGGATAATTGGACTCTCTTCAAAACTGCTCGCAATCGTTGCAACCAGATGATACGCAACGCTAAACGCCGCCACATTCTTGACAATATCACTTCTTCTTCTCCTGCTGTTATTTGGAAGTTCCTTGGAACTCTAGGTATAGGCAGATCGCGACATTCAGACCTTCCTAAAACATTTGGTTTGGACGATTTAAATCACCATTTCGCCACTGTTCCCACTCTTGATAGCCAAATCAAATGTCAAACTATTGACTACCTTGCTGGTCTGACGCGTCCCAATCTTACCCCCTTTGCCTTCACCCCAGTCGACCCGGGTGAGATCAAGAAGATTATCCTCTCCATTAAATCCAAAGCCGTGGGCTGTGATGACATCAGTCGCCACATGATCGTGACGGCTCTTGACCAGCTCCTTCCTGCAATCTCCCATGTCGTTAACTTCTCCCTTTACTCCGGTGAGTTCCCTTCCCTCTGGCGGAAAGCTTATGTGCGACCACTGCCTAAAATTCCTAACCCCACTCTTCCCAGTCACTTTCGTCCGATTTCCATCCTTCCCTTTTTATCTAAAGTACTCGAGGCCTGTGTCCATAAACAATTCTCTCACTTTATTCATCATAACTCCCTCATTAGTCCTTTCCAATCCGGGTTCAGGCCTGGCCACAGTACCGTTTCAGCTCTCCTTAAAGTGACTGATGATATTAGGCGGGGAATGGAAGACACTAAAGTTTCCGTTTTAGTGCTGATAGATTTTTCTAATGCTTTCAATACCGTCAGTCACGAAGTCCTTTTATCCATCCTCTCCTATCGAATGGTCTCTCCCGAGGTTTTGCATTGGTTTTCTTCCTATCTTCGGGGGCGTCAGCAGTCGGTTCTTGGTGGAGACTCTTCTTCCAACTGGTGTAATCTTGATGCTGGCGTCCCACAAGGCGGTATCTTATCTCCACTTCTGTTCTCTATTTTTATAGATCTCATAACTACCGAGCTTCAGTGTGCGTATCATCTTTACGCTGATGACTTGCAGCTCTACAGTCAGGCAGGTGTTGACAACTTATCTGATGCGATTGAGGTGCTGAACCGGGATCTAGCAGTGGTAAAAAACTGGTCTGATCGTTTCGGTGTAGCTGTTAACCCAACCAAGTGCCAGGCTATCATTGTAGGGAGCCCCTATAGCTTGAGAAGGCTGAATGGTTTAACGGTGCCACCGGTTACCTTTGACGACACAGTGATTCCGTTTAGCTCTGACGTCAAGAATCTAGGTTTGCATGTTGACACCTGCCTTGGCTGGCGTAAGCAGGTTGCGATTGTGAGCAAGAAAGTCACCGGTACGCTGCGGTCGCTCTATCGGTTGAAAAATATTCTCCCGTCCCACATAAAGGTAATGCTGGTTCAGTCCCTTATTTTCCCCATACTTGACTATGGCGATGTGTGTTACTATGACCTGAATGCAGATCTCCTCAATAAACTTGACCGACTTCTAAATAACTGCATTCGATTCGTTTTTAATCTCCGTAAGTATGACCATGTGTCCGCACATCGGTCACGCTTAAAATGGTTACCCATCAGACAGCGCAGAGCGTTAAGGGCATTGACAACTTTGTTTTCCCTTCTAGATAAACCCACTTCTCCTTCTTATCTGACTTCTCACTTCCAATATTTATGCTCTGCGCACAGCAAGAATCTTCGTTCTTCCAATAATCGTCTTCTACGATGTCCTACTCACCGCTCTGGTTTTCTTAAGTCTTCTTTTCCTGTCCAGGCGGTTTTCCTTTGGAATGCGCTTCCTCTGAATATCAGGATGGCAACCAGTCGACTCATATTTAAAGTGAAAGCTCGCGAACATCTACATAAGAAGTTGGCAGACTTGTCCCATAATTAATTAGGTAGTTTTTCATTATCGTTGTATTTTAATCTCTCTTGACTTTGTATATTTTGTTTGTATGTATGTATATATGTATTTATTGTTTTATCTTAGTATTTCTATATATATATATATATATATTTTTTTTTTTTTTCTTAAAACTTTTCTGTACTTGCACCTACTGTTTTGTCTCTGCATCACCCTAAGGTAGACTGGTAGAAAATGCCCAAGGCATTAAGTCCGCCTTTGTACATTATGTGCATAAAGTTTTAATAAATAAATAAAATAAATAAATAAATCTGATTAATATTTAAATAAATATTTTTTTCCGTGACGTAAGTTGTATCGAAAACTGTCAAAGTTTCGTTCTTAGACAGCTTCACAATTTTGACACGTGAGGCACTAGTTAGAATCTTTGCCTCGCCAATTGTAGAGATGGGAAATAAACTATTCAATTTCATAAATACGAGGAACAAACACAAATTTGTTGTTCCTGCAACGAGGCTCAAAAAAATAGGGGGTACGTTTAGATGCCAATGTATACGTTTTTACAATAAACTTCCGAGCCATATTCAAGCACTAAGTCTAAATAAATTCAAATCGTTCATAAAACGGAAGTTATGCCTGAAAGCCTACTATCATGTTAATCACTATCTCGAAGATAAAAAAGCTTGGGATTAAGCTGCTCCAATTAAATTTGCTCTGTGAATGGCGAAATTTCGGACTTCGCTTGTTTATTGTTGATTCCTTTCTTGTATACAAACTGACATTGAATGATTTGACATGTATTTTATTATTTTTTACTTTATTTTATGTGACATTTACTGATTTGACATGAATACTTATTTCATTAAGTATTTTACTTTTTATTATCATTGTGACATTTAATGATTTTTGTGATTTTTATTTACATTCATTTTGAAAAGAACTTGTTATTAATTTAATTTGATTATTGTGAATGTGGGGACCATGTGGGTCACATTTTTATTTTTTCCCACAACTGTCTGGCAGTTTTAGTACTTTATGCGACCTACCCAAATGTCCTTTCTTTGGTATTGTTCGTCGTTTCGTTGAGCTCCTTGAGTTATAAGTCGAGCTACACGATAACTGACAAATGCTTGCAATGACTAGACAGGTCCACTCAAATCTGTGTGGTTCTTTCTTCAAAAGACCATCTCAGACATTATTCTGCATAGTCCTCATGTGAATTGAGCAAGATTATGTCTGGACTTCAAAAGAGACTATGACCTCTGAGTTTGTTTCGGCTGTTTCTTCTCAGAGTAGTCAGGTACGAAACACCGGCTCCATCTAGTTGCAAAATAAACATCATTTATCATTTACAATCCAAGGACAAAGCAGGTTTTAGTCGATTTTATAATTCAAATATTTACAAACAGCGGCGGCCACCAAACGTGGCCCGAGGCTGCAGGTAATCAAAACCTGCACGGGAGGCAACATGTGTGGCATTTCACTGTCAAGAGACGGAAAATCGACTACCTAATTGAATTGATTCGTTATCATAGAAGTGTACATCATCAAAAAGTAAGACATGTTAAGATTCACGCATAGAAGAAATAGCCCAAGAGTTGGTATAGCGTATATAGAAATTTCGGGGGTTGAAGATGAAAGATTTAAAAATTAATAATCGATGTGTTAATCGATTTTTTGTAATATTTAAATTGCTTTGCAAAATCGATTTTTATTACGAAAACATCGATTTTTAATCGATTATTTCCATAATCGATTATTTTTTCTCGGAGAACCACCGAACGTTCAACTTAGCGCGCTGGCGGCTAGCCGTCCCGCGGCGTGCTGCAGCTGTGCCAAAGAGTAGCTGTGCAGTTGCGGTGCCGGTAGGTATACTTCGCGTGATGACTGTGTCGCTTGCTATGCAAAATACATTGAATGCGTTTTTGCTGAAATAGTCGCTCGAAGGAAGGTTCGGCACTACGCCGAACGCGACGTAATTTCGGCTGATGTTGAAAAACACTGCGACTGCGAGTGTATTCAACCGAACGTTCGGCACCGACCGCGACGCGATGTAGGTACCGCAGATTGTCGTCGCGACTCGCGAGTATGCTGTGACTAGGGTTACCAGGGCCTAAAATCGGAAATCCGGTCTTGGAGGATAAAAAATCCTGATTTTCGACATAAAAGGTCTAGCCTAAAGTTTACCTACGGATACGATCAAACAAAAAACTGATTTTTTTATTTTAGGTTAGAAAAAAAAACAATAAAATTTGGTTTTGACCGCAAAAATTTGATTGAAGAATTGCTCACAACAACTATATTGCTATAATCTTTCCATTGTTACTTCGTAAGTACGATGGCTATATTAACTCCACTGATAGTCTGTTTCTTTTTTTGTCCGGCATGACATGAGTCAAAAAATCCGGTTTTGTAATTCTTTCAGTCCTCCGGCTACAGCCTTCGTAATTTACTTACCTACTTAATATTCTGTTTTCAGAAGTTTATATGGTGACTTTAAATGTACTTATGTAATATTTATTCTTTAATTTACTCTATATTTCGTTATAGGTTAATTTTATTTAAAAAACCGGCCAAGAGCGAGTACAAACTTTTTAAAGGACAAACAAACTTAACTTTGCTGTGTTTTCCTTAGAAACGGCTATTGCACCAACCGCAAATAATAAGTTTGTAATAGTAAAATGGTTTTTTTTTTGTTATTTAACTACATATTTACGGTTTTCAGATTTTTCCCTTTACATGTGCTGTAAAACCTTGCTTTTTGCCAAATTTCGTGACTCTAGGTCAACGGGGACTACCATATAGATTTTCGACCCAAAACCACAAGGTAGGTACTTCTGGTTGACCTAGAATTGTTAATTTTGGTTAAAAGCAAGGTCTTACAGCACAAGTACCTAAAGGAAAATGTCCGAAAATAAAAAAGTTGAAAATTAAGGTAAATAATGGTGCTTATCATGTAGGTACCTAAGTACTTACATCTTTTTATCGTGTTGACTCTTTCTTGTCCGTCTGTCCGTCCGTCTGTCACCACCGATTTTCTCAGGAACGGGGAACAACCTAGCAAGTTGAAATTTATACCAGATACTGAGGTCTATAGTTCCTATTAGGTGTATAATAATCAAGGTCCAAGAAACCAAGGTTAACTTTGCTACCTGGTCTATACCTATACCTCCACGGAGCACGACCTACGTACTATCATGTACAATGTTTTGAATGCGTTACATTGAGTCACCGTAAAACTTGATTTCTCTCCCCAAAACAAACAGTCGTCATCTGATCTGCAATATTTTTTGCGCAGAGTTACTTAGTTTGATGTAGGTATAGGTACAGAATGCTTGGTTGACGGCTAAGTGAAGAGTCCTGCCCTGTTACACCTTGTCTACTGAGCCTACCTAATGTAGACGTCCATTCAAAATATTTAGTGTTAGCTAGCCAGTACCTAAAATAGGTAAGTAGGTAGGTATAGTAATAGGTAGGTAGGTACTTACACATAATTTTGTAAGCACAATAATCATTTTATTTCATGAGTGAGGATCGAGAAAATAATAAGCACACGATACAATAGTTTTACTTTATTTTGTTGACCATGTCATAAAATGATAAAATTAGTTATACTTAAGCAGAAATTCTATAAACCTAGCTAACTAACTAGGTACTGACTAATCGAACTATGCGCTGAATTCAAAACAATACTTATCTTCAATCATTCTTACGTAGATACATAGGTAAGTAGTGACCTAGATTAGATAATTGAACAGAACAGACATTATGCTAGTTTAATGCCTTTTTTTGTAAAATATTATTTCTAAAGTTGCAAACACATTTTTAGGAATATTCCAATATCGAAAATAAAAAGACGTTCAGTCATATTTTTTTAATATCTAATGGCATTAAAATACCTACACCTGACAAACAGTGATTTAATGTGTAAATCTAAATGCATTATTTTTACAATTAGGTACCTACTGCTAGGTACATATAATTATATAATAAAGTGTTAAACATTAAGAAAGCGTAATACGTTTTTTTTCTGTCGATTACGGAATGTCGGTGGGTATACAATATTAAGTGAATGGTAAGGCGTTCATAAATACTATGCCATGGTATTACTTAATAACACCTATTACATTTAAATTGGAAACCAACGATTTACTAGACGTGCCTTTTAGCGGCTCACTTTTGTAAAGTAAGTGATACCTATCTAGATTCTAGGTTATAAACAGACACCAATCGACTAAAGAATAACACTACACTGGAAGTGTCCTTTGCGTAAACACAATCACGTTAATTGTAACCTGCAAGCCACATTATGCCCGAGAAGCTGACTTGTGTTAGTGGCATGACATGAGTGAATGAGTGTAACCTGTGTAACACAAGTTAAATTCAAGCGCCTTCCAGGCTTGCCAGGAATTTGACGTTCTTTGACAACGAGAGGAAGTACTGCTGTGGTAGGTTGGTACCACAGAACGTGCAATAAAAGTTTACTCAAACAAACGTTTATTAAAATTACCTTGAGCAGCAAATTATTGTAACTTTTTGCCCAAATTTTGGGATGATAAAATAATGATATGACGATGTTTCATGTGTGAGCTTAGCTTATCTGGGTCCCGCCGTGTCTCCCGACTTTTATTTACTACTGATCATTTTAGCGCTGCCGATTTTACACTTTGTGTATTTTTTATCAACTTATCTTCATGTACAAGTTAACACGTTTTTATAAATACCTAAATAATTTATTGGTCGTAGCATGTGGCGTTATGCTTACTCTAATCAAGTTTAAGAATAAGGAATTTGCTTTTAAAGAGTTAAGCCCTCAGGAAGGATCGTTGTTCTGGTGAGGGTTACGGGAATCCATTGGAAGCGAGATGTACTGGATAAATAGTTGTGGCGAAGCTTGGTCGAGACCTTATAACTAGCAGTGGAAGTCTTTCGATTGAATGATGATGACCTCATCTCCTAACCCCAATTTCTGACGACGATACTCATACAGCCCGAATTTTAGGCAAGACAATTTCGGCGGTTTAAATCTCGATTTCTCGATCGATTTTTTAAATTTCTTAGCCCACATCAAAACGCTCAGGTAATTTTTCAAGCTAGATGTTCGAGTAAATATTTAGTTGCAATCAGTGAGCTGTTCCTCATAATCAACGTCAAAATCCTGGGGGGCGTAATACTAGTCTTTCCTTCCTGTGAGGAGATGTTCTCGCAGCGTGAGGATCTCTCGCTCGATGTTCTCGCGCGCCGCGGACTCAAAGCACTCGAACTCAGGAGTGTGGAACAGTTTTGGTATCTGGCTGAATTGGTTTAGCACCTAGAATTTGGGGAAAAAGGTTTTGTTACAGATGTAGGTAATGTATGAGGCAATAATGTGTCTTCAAAGACAAAATGATTGCCGTCAAAACTAAATTGCTCACCTTAATCCTCAACTCAACATAGTTATCATGCGTGAGCTTCGAATACTCGGCCCTCACAAGTTTAGCGTGAGCGTCGTACTCTTCCCTAGAAGCCGCCAGCACGGCCAGCTCGCAGTCCCCGAACAGCTGCAGGTCGCGCAGCGGCGCCGGGCCGGCGGGCGTGGCGGGCCCGGGGGTCGCCGGGCCCGAGCTGTCCGCGCCCGAGCCCGCCGGGCCCGAGCTGTCCGCGCCCGAGCCCGCCGGGCCCGAGCTCTCCGCGCCCGAGCCCGCCGGGCCCGAGCTGTCCGCGCCCGAGCTCGCCGCACCCGAGCCCGCCGCGCCCGAGCTCGCCGCGCCCGAGCCCGCCGCGCCCGAACCCGCACTCACAGCCGAGTCGGCGGACTCCGGAGACATCGCTTCTCCGTCGTCCCCCATGTCTACTTCTAAAGGGATAGTTATCATTAGGATCATAAAGGTGAACGCACACTTATCAGAGCCGAAGGAAGCGAAAGAGCCGAAATAATCGAATTTTAGAATTACTTGTATGAAATCCTATAAAACCTCGCACACTTCGCGCCGAATCGGACGAATAGATAAAGTTACACGGATTAGAAAATCTTTCTTTCGGCGCGGATAAGTGTGCGTTCACCTTAAACGTCTTCTAACTCGACTCGATTCTAGTGCCAATCTGTCAAAACATTGTGTCGCCCCGAGGCGATGCGAGTAGTGTCAGGGATTGCGTCACCCGAAATGCGCGTACGTCATTTTTGGTGCTTCGTGTGAATACCGCCGCTTTGACTCTTTGTGTGCTCTAGTGACTTTCTTTGATTTTGTGTTTTCCGCAGACACTGACGCATTCCGATTTCATATCACTCCCTTACGACGGGAACATGTCGTTTGAGCTGATAGCCAAACGGTTACATATAAACTCGCCAAAATAACTGTACAATATAGTTACCATCAATAGGATCATCAGCCGTCGTCGAATCCGGAACATTCGATTCGGTCGTCGAATCCGGCACTACCGGCGGTACAGGGATCGCGAAGGGAGGTGGTGGGATCGTGGCGAGGGCTTCGGCTGCGGTCGCCTCCGAATCCGCGGCCGCGGCCGAGGCCGAGTCCGCGGGGCCTCCAGCGGCCTCGTTCGTATCGACATCTGTGGCCTCCGCTGCGTCCGCGTCGGTCTCCACTTGGTCGGTAGTAGAGGACTCTTCGTCTGCCGAACTGGCGGGGGAGGAGGGGGTGGAAGATTCAGCAGCTGATTCAGAACTGTTGCAGTTCCCACACCACGTGGCCTCGTCGTCTGTGAGGAGAGCTAGGATGTACGATGTCAGGTCTTGCTGTAGAGTGACGGGTCTGTTTTAGTTGTTGGTCTCTGGTGCGATTTGTTGTTACATTCATTGGTGTTACAAAAAAGATTACTGTGTTTTGATTAAGAATGAATTTGGATTCGAAGAATTTTCAAAATTAAATAAAAGAGTTACCAGGGCATTAATTATTCTTGCTCTGAGTAAAATACTTTGTATGGACTATGGAAGGCATATTGGCACATTGCTAAAGTAACTATCAACATGTTGCCGAGTAAATTTCCTCTTGCATCAATTGACTGGAAATCATTGTGGCATAACCAATTGATTAGGTACACATTGTCTTTGAAGCAGTTATTTAATACGCTCGTCTCCTTCACAGATGAGTAAACACGACCTGACAAAGGTGGCTATAAATATTACAAGTATTATCAAGGTTTGTGCAATGACTTCAAGGCTACGAAATGCCTACAACGTAAGCGGTGGGATGAAGCAAAATGTATTAGGGACAAGACAGTCAAAACAACAGAGAGACTGGAACAAAATATGACATTTTGACCTGAATCTCTTGTAACAAGCACGTGGAATTATCATAATTTAGGTGACACTGCGAAAACAGAAGGACTGTTATTCTAATTGAAATTGGGGGCGAGATGTCTCAAGAGATTTTGTTGTCGACAAAGTGGAACGTTTTTGTCAGAGAATTAAGAATTAAGTTTATTTATTTATTTATTCTAATTAATAATTAACTAATTAGAATAAAGAGGGGCCGAAATTTACATTTTTATAAGTAGCAGTATTTTCAGCAGGGTGTTTTGGAAAGGACTGCATTTGATTTAATTAAACGAGTCTTAACATTGCAGACCTCTTACAACGTAATTGTATTAATTTGCCCAAGCTACACTTGACCTGAGTTGACTTTTACGAAGCAGAAATATGCAACAAAAACCGCCTACAGCATAAACTACGAGCTAACATAACGTCTTCAGAACGAAATGTTTTAAACTAGTAATCAAGACCGACAGTTAGGTACCTATACAAAGTAAGGTAGTCGTTTATACCGTCCTACTAGTAGTCAAGACAAACAGATAATTATATATACCTACTACTCTAATACATTTTCGACAGATATTACTATGACTACATACTAAAATGAGTTCAAATTGCATCAGTTACGAATTCAACTCACAGATTGTATGCAATATTGTTGTGTCGTTGATCGCCTCTTATTAATTTATTTAACAATTTATGTACGGTCGAACAAGCTATTTGGTTTACAGTTTAACCAACAAATTACATTGTAAAATGTAAACCAAATAGCTTGTTCGACCGTAGGTACACACTAAATATAAAAAAGTAGAAACGAACAGAAAACAGTACAAAGGTGATGCTTATTTCTAAAGAAATCACTTCCAGCATACCTGCGAAAGGAGATACCTACTAAAAAGAGATGTAGATGTCTACATCTCGTGTGTAAAAAAAAGAAAAGAAAAGAAAATGGAATACATAAAACAGATAATTAACAAACTATTTTAAATATAATATACAATACATACATACATACGTACACATAAATATAAAGATAAACATTTATAACGATAGGTACTATAAATCAATAACTAATAATAAATACTTAAGCAGTTATGACGAAATGGATAGGTAATGTTCTTTCACTCTTGTTATCAAATAAAGAATGATGTTGTTACTTGTTATTGTTACTCACAGACTGCGGATGTAATCGCAGCAAGTCAGACAGCAGTTTCACGGTTAGCTCGGACGGCGTGTGCCTCAGCACTATCGCGAGTTTGAACGCCGCCGGTTGGATCACATCGTCCATGCCTTTGTTGAGCAAGTTCTGCCAGACGCCTGCCTGTAAACCCGCAATGGATAACGAAATTTGAATTATGATCGATTGAAATACACGTCGTGGTCTAAGGATGCCAGTTTCAGATGTTCATGTGTGTGTAAACTGTAATCATTGGAATGTAGGGTTCAGACGCAGTGTGAGAAAGTTGAATGCGGTGAATCTATTTGGCTGTAAATGTAATGTTGGAAACAACAATTAAAAGAATCGAGGTTATTTTTAGAATTGTTTAGTAACAAATCGAACTGTATTGTTATCACTGTAGTAATTGACGGGTTAATTTTAGTTGTTAGGTAGTAATAAATCAACACAACATCACAAGTTCACAACATTGATATAATCAGCCGATGGTAACATTAATATTATTAACAATGCTGTCACTTGTGGCCTCAAATTAGTATTTCCTGCTGCGAGGGAAAGAGATAGTAAGCAAACTTTGAACGTACACAGCCCACAGATGCCGAAAACAGTAACAACGTGGAGATAAAAGATGTTTCTTTTTATTCCTACGTATATCGACTAAATACACCTAAACAAAACTCTTTTATTCAAATAAGACTGAGAATCAGAACTTTTTGAACCAGGAAGAGAGACACAATTCCAGTGCTTCTCATATCCAAATTCGCATAAACTTCAACAGGTCAGTCATCAGTCACCCTGTGGGTGGGGGCTCTACTCCTTCCAGCACGTAGTAATTAATACATCTGCAAGATCAAATTTAATAGCGATAGGTACTCCGCAGATGTCGCGTACCTTTAGAGGATAAAACCCATATTTTTTTATTAGAACCTGTCTTACAATAAGCTATACCTAATAAACCACATAGTTCCTAAGCCTGTGCCATAGAAACTCAGGCGTCTTCTTCCATCCAGTGGAATCCTGTGGACTTCACCACATTCCAGCTTGTGGAGAGCCTACTCAAATGATGTGCTGTAGGTACCTGATATGCCACGCAGTTCCGCAGCGTGTGCCACAGCGACTCGGGCGGGGAAGCGTCCTCCACCTGCTTCCAGGCGTCGTCAGCGTCGGGAGCCACCAGCGTGTTGCAGGCGTTGCGCCACATGCGCATGGCGGAGCAGCCCTGCGGCTCGCCCGACGGCACTGGGGCTGACATCACTGGAAAAAGAGAAATAGTGTTACTGTTAGTCTGAATCATCCCTCTGTTTAGCAAAGGCCCCATGACTTCCGGTTTTTTTCAATGTTGTGTTGTGTTGTTTTTTGTTTTTTTCTAATGTGGAATAAAGAGAATTATACGATTTAAATTATACCAGTCGCTAGTTGTCGTCCGACAGCAAATTGGGAAGACGACAATGGTGTCGATTCTGTTGTGCACAAACTAAACTTAATTTAGACTATTGCTATCTTTTTCTCTGTAATAAAACGAGAAAGAGACGGACGTAATTTAGAGCTGTCGAATTTAGTTGGAACTAATATTTACATACAATTGAAGGGTGTACGTAAAAACATGTCGACTAAAAACACGGTGAAGCGCAAAGCATAAACTAGTTTGACATCTCTAACTTAGTTCATAGCTATAGCCGTCCTTTTCTCGCACTGCCTTTTAGTAAGAGATAGCAATAGCCTAAATTAAATTTAGTTTGTGCACAACAGAATCGACACCAATGTTGCCATCGGAGCAAAACCCGGATTAAAGTGGCACACGAACGCGGAGATTGGCATAAAAATAGATAGGCCTGTAACCAGCAGTAGTTTCAGAGAGACTGTGGATGATGATGAACTAGTTGACCGTGAGATTGGGCGGCGGCAGACACTGAAGAAGAAGGCAAGACCACTAACCCCAGTTGTCCCATCTCCTTTGTCTTCCTTAGGAATTGGCAGGAAATGGCGCAGGACCCAGACTGATGGAAAAAATGAAGCATTTGTCCAGCAGTGACTAGGTACAGGCTAGCTAAAATATAAAAACCAGCAGTTTCTTCAAAAGCAAAATTATGCAGCTGTAATTGTGTGACTGAAAATAACATCAGCCTAACCACAAATATACATAGCTGCAGGACTTAGGACCCAAATAGGAGGCAACGACCTCGTTCTAGCGTGGTCAGCAGGATGGTAACCTGCACAAAGGTCTTTCGCGTGTCTGGCACAAATCTATCAAATTGCCACGCAGACCTAGTTACAGCTTTTAGTTCTAGCCTAACCACTAACCGTATCTTACCTTATAGGTAGTTGTTTCTCCAAGCAAGAGAATCCCAAACAAAGTTGCCACTTCGTTATACAATACAAACAACATTGAGTCAACTATTCAAGCTAAAACCTGGTAAAAACGAACGAAACTCTCGTTTTTGCTAAGTTAACGGTAATTAGTTACAAAAATATTCAGACCGGTTGTTTTCTCAGACGAACGCGTTGTTAGACAGTGATCTCAATAACAGAACTTTAATCTGGGGAGTTATTTATACAGAGCACATGTGTCAAAGTGAAGTTAGTAAGTTAAATAGCGATACATTGAAGAAAGGAATCGAGTAATGAAAGAAAGAATGCTCTATTCGCATTCGCGCATATTTTTACAAATTATACCTAAAGTATCAAGTTATTTCCGACGATTCACAACGTCAATTTTGTTTACTATTATTTCATTAGATAATTTGACATTTCAGTGAGCACCTTTGGTATATAAGTACCCTCGCTTTTTGCTCAAGTTAGGTAACGTAATAAAATAAAAAATTAAAACATTTTAACTCACCTACCGTGTTATAAAATCACAAGTCCCTACATGAAAAGTAATAAATTTAAAAAATTCTTACTATCCAGGTATAGCATTATTATTATTATTATTCCATAATTACTTACTTAATATTATAAATGCGAAAGTAAGTTTGTTTGTTGTTTGTTACTTTTTCACGCCTAAACCACTGAACTGATCATCCCGAACTTTTGCATATTCGTTGACAGATGCACAGACACGGACATGGGTTCCTTTCATCCCGAAAGTAGTATTGTTCCCGAGGAAAACAACAATAACCTTCTTATGATAATAGATGACGCCACGTGTCTTTCGAATCATGATTGAATTATATGTATTATTACAAACAAAGTACAACTGATTGATTGATTGTTGATTGTCAAATTCGCATAACTCGTCAAAATGTATGGAACAGCTGACTTTTTTTGGTCCCATAGTAAAAGTTGTTCATAATGATGAGTACAATGACCGGTCGAAGTTTATCGATATCGTCCGGAAACACGGTGTTAGTATTTAAAAGAATTAATGTTGTTTTAGTTTTGCAAAATGGGTAAAAACACGTTTCTTACCCCCCATGTCAGGTTCTCTCCACCAATTGTTCGCCATGACGTAAGCAAGGCCGTTGGCCCTTCAAGACACAACTACTGAAAAAAACAACATTAACTTGTTAATAAAAAAAATATACACTAGCGAACCTGTCGCCTCTGTAAGATTCGTTGATCTATGACTAAAAAACGTGATGTCACCCGAGCCGTAGGCAATTGAAAAAAATATTATTATTTAATTATTTTTCAAAATACTTAGGCAAATAAAATTCGAGTCAACTTTTTTTTTACTGTTTATGATTTAATTTATGTTATGTGTTATGATACATATTGCAATAATAAGCATTAAAAAAAATTGGTAGCAATCGCCCAGTCGATACCGATACCATCAAAAATCTGATATTTGATGGCACCGGTAGAACTGTCATGTCGTAATCTTGCTAACGTGTAGATGAGAAAATATGAAATATAGGTACAGAAAAAAAAACCGTAAAAACTTTACAACAACAAGGACATAGATTTAAATTATATTATCAAAGACCTTGATCGTTTTCTGTGGGTAGGAAATCAATTTACTTGACACAAAAAAACAAAATTGGACGAATACAACAAATGAAAAAGAAAACAATTAGTGATGTTACTACCAAAAAATAAAGCAAAAATAATCGACTTACTTGTGTTATTCAGATGATTCCTGGCCGGAATATTGTTATTTAAAAATCGAATATTCTATTTTGGTACGTGCCAGGCGCGTAGGGCGCGCGCGCGGAGTGTCATGGCGGCTCGAGGGAGGTGCCGCGCCGCGCCATACATCGACAGTCGATGGTGTTTGCTCGACAGCTGTACGTGTTGTTATGCGAGCGATTGTTTTTACAGCGGCGAGAGAGATACTGTTTCGCTGAACGCATTGTTGCGGTCGATGACCGGTCTATAATGTGAAATTGCGATGCTGTTCGTATACGTCGCTTATTTGATTGATGTGATATGGTTAAGTTGATAATTGGAGATATGCATTTCTAAGTCAAACCTCTTCAAGAAATATGTACTTACCTATTTCTTGATGAGGGTTGACTTAATAGAAATAATCTAGGTTAGTTTCTGGTGAATTTGCTAGAAAAAAACTCAAACTGATTTGTTAAACTGTACCTTCTTAGTATTCACGGTAACCTTGACGCCTTTTTAGTATTTGCTGTTATAATTTACACAATTATACACTCGATTACATGTAAGAACATACCTGGGTGGAGCCGCTTGCAGATTTGAATCCACAGATTTTATAATCAAGGTTGTCACAAATCAGCCGTGCAAGTACGTAGGAATCGATTCGATAAATCTGTCAGATTTATCGAATCGATTCTATAAATCTGTCAGATTTATCGAATCGATTCCTACGTACTTGCACTGCAGAACTGAGTAAGGTATTTTGTCCATATTCTCGCAAAAAAAACTGTCTTATACTGTAATCAATGCATCATGTGTATCAGGTATACTGGACTATTTATTCATAATCGTTACTATGGTACCTACAATTCAGTCTAAATTTTTATCTTGTTAGTTTACGGATATTATGAAGTACCTACGGTATTAAGTAACCTATGTATGTAGATACTTTTGTGTGATAGAATAAAATACCGAAGAATTATTATTACTTGCCATATCGATAGATAGATAATAACTATGTAAATGTACTAATGCCAATAATACATTTTGGGTTTTCTATTTCAGTAAGAAATGAATAAACCATTTATAAAAAAAAAAAACACATCGAGTTTATTCTAACAAAACATCTATTGAATCCTTCGACTTTCTGTCGATAATTAATAATTTTCTAATATTCACAGCACTATATTCCAAGGGTAGGGAACAAGTGGACACGGTACGCATGCGTCAGGGCGTTTGGAGGCCTTGTACATCCAACCCTTCACATGGGAAACTCACCCTTAACATCCAGGAGTAAGGTTTACTTCCGAATGCGTTTACTCTGTCATGTCTATTAGGCCATTCAATAACGAGTTTTATTGGATTTCAATAGGGTTTAAAGTAGTTTTGAGGTTAGCTAAGAGTCATTCTTGGACGTGAACTTGAAATCCCGCGAGTTTGATCCTGCGACATTGCGATGACATTTAGGGCAGGCGCTTTATTTAAGAAGTGGAGATCTTCATTCAAATGCAATTATGTTAAATGGTGTCAGAATATTGTCGGCTAAAAAAAAGGGATCATGTCAAGGGCATGAGCAGAATCTTATCTAATATGCCTGTAGGTATACTGCAACATGGTTTTTTTGGCGCATGAATGTTATTGTCAGGAGGGCGGGCGTAGGGCACGCCACAATAGTGGCGGTAAGTCCCCTCTTTGAAGAGTGGCTTGAGAGACGCCACGGCGTCCTCACCTTCCGCCTGACGCAGGTCCTCACCGGACACGGTGTTTTCGGGAGGTTCCTGCACCGAATCGGGCGGGAGGAAACGCCCGGGTGTTTCCACTGCGAGGATCGACCGGAGGACACGGTGGAGCACACGGTGGAGGTGTGCCCCGCGTGGGCGGAGCACCGCCGTGTCCTCGAAGCGGCGATTAGCGGCGGCGACCTCTCGCGTCCGGCCCTGGTGCAAGCCATGGTCCGGAGCGAGACGGAATGGGACGCCGTCACCTCCTTCTGCGAAGCAGTAATGCTAGAGAAGGAGGTGGCGGAACGTGAGAGGGAGAGAACCTCACAGCGTCCCGGCCGCCGCGGGAGACGCCCCGGGCGTCGGGGGCCACCACGTGGCCCCCGGCCACCGTAGGCGCGGGCCTGTGGACGGTGGGCTATGGGCTAGCTCGCCGTCCGTCCGTCTCATGACGACAGGCCGTGTCGACGGCGCGTTCGTGTTCCGA
The DNA here is from genome assembly GCA_941918905.2 of Xestia sexstrigata. Taxonomy (NCBI): domain Eukaryota; kingdom Metazoa; phylum Arthropoda; class Insecta; order Lepidoptera; family Noctuidae; genus Xestia; species Xestia sexstrigata. The sequence goes on from OW799224.2 coordinate 17,031,937, forward strand.
GCGCCTCAAAGAGAGTCAGCAAAAAGGAAGGGGTCCGAAAGGACCGATGCCTGCCGGGGTTGCGGGACTATTCGAAAGAGATACCGTGGCCCCGGAACACAAAGGGCGAGGAACATGGATGGGTTTTAGTCAGTAAAAGTCTGACACTCCCTCCTGCTCCGCCCAGAGCGGGAGCAGCCATTTGATGATTTCCCGGTCGAAAAAAAAAAAAAAAAAAAAAAAGGAGGGCGGGCGTTTTTCATATTTTTTTAAGAAATGTTAGTGCTACCTAATGAAAAATAAGACGGTGCCTTTAGTTCCGATTATTGCCAGTGCATAAAGAACCTTGCAGCCCTGTGATTACAGACCGTATGGTCAGCCGCTGATTGATGATAAGTACAACGGTTCACTTGTCTACCATCCCATAATGACGTGACGTGAGGTTTTTGTGCCACTTTTGTAGCCCCCCCCCCCGACCCCTCGATTATACGTCGTTTCTAGGCTACCCCTTCTCTCCTCACAGTCCTCACCCGCACACGTGTATTTTTTATTATTGAAAAGATATCTCATACTTTTAGGACATGTTCTAACAATAAAAAAAAAATGTGTAATAAAAAAATACACGCGACTGTCACAATCGTTGTGTAACCTTTACAACCGGGTTAATCGGTCCCTGCAAACAAGACCAAATACTTTATAATTATAGGAGGCCGGGTCAGACTGCTGAGTGCAGGAGGCGGAGGACAAGGTGTTGTTATCGACGCGTGGTGGAGGCCAATGTCCAGCTGTGAACTGCTAGAATGTTTGATTGCAACAAGAAACGTATACAGCGCTTTGCGGCCACCAATCATACCTAGTTTAGGACCGTTCTAAACTGTATTGTAGAAAACAACAATAAAACACAGCGGTAATCTAGAATAATTTATTTACATTTTTATTTCATCAACTTCCTGCCCTTACCCCATGTTACTTGTGGTCGGCGCAACACGTTTTTTTCTTACATTCCCCTGTCAACCGTCACACAGTCATTTACACCTTTTTCCTTCATACACACAGTCCATCCATCTTTTCTTTGGTCTTCCTCTCCCTCTCGATCTCGATCGATGAATAGTGTTTTTTTATATTTACATCTTTATTTTTATATTATTAATTCCCTTGGCTGTGCGGGCTGTACCCAGGGCTGTGTTCACCGAGTGTGCAGGGCGCGGCGGCCCTAGGGGGCGCCGAGAGCTCCGGAGCCCCACGAGGCGCGCGCGTAGGCCGGCCGCGGCACGACCAATGACCAACGTAAAAAGAGCTCAGCTTTGCTTACATTTTGCATAGCATCTGGAGCTCTTCTTATATTTGTAATATTACAGCAAAGAAAGGCATGGGTACGTTTTGGCTTCTAAGGTAAACACCAGAACACCCTGTATAATTCTAAACACAGACACAGCACATCATGCATGGTATCCAAAACCGACAAATTTATTCTTCAAATTTAATCTCCAAACAATAGAGTAAGTATTATTATCCATTGGGGAAATTTGTCAGTTTGTGGTAACTTGATGTGCTGTTAATTGCTTTGTACCCATTCTATTTTGACCGCGCGCTTACTAGGGGGCGCTTGGGTAATGTTTGCACACGGGCGCTGCATGGACTAGAGACGGCTCTGGCTCACAATTTTTCTTGTATTTGAGTGTTTGAAGAGTCAAAGTGATTATGATTTAGATATGGCCACATTGTTAAAAAAAAATATGCCCGAGAAAGTTTGATTATTTCCCTCGGGAGTTCTAAATAAATATCACAATTTTTCTTGTATTTGAGTGTTTGATTGACTCTTTAAACACTCAAATACAAGAAAAATTGTGATAGCCCTCTCAATACATAAGACTTAAAATAAACTGGCAAAATGGGTGTGCACCTCTGCCTAACCCTTCTGGGATGACAGGCGTGATGTTATGTTACATTCTGCCCTCAAACTCGTCAGTAATATTGTATCGGATACAACTTGTCCCACATTTGGAACCGGGGTTCATAGAGATTCTGCAGCACTTTGAAGTCCGTGTCAATCCGCAGGTAGTTCCTCATGGCTGGCTTCATGGTTGGCCAGGAGTCAGAGATTGGGGTGTTCCTGTCCCGAGGGATAGGTTTGCTAGAAAGAACAATAATTTGATATTTATTATTTGTTTGGTTGATAGATTGCTAGATACCTACGTTACATTTTCTTGGTGGTTGTACATTTATGAAATGAGTTCAAAGACTAGTTATGGTACTTGAACATAAACTTTTATTGTTTACAACGACGATTTTGTAGCACGATGCCTACTTTCGCACTGTGACAACTTTTTTGGATTGATTCAGTCGAAGCCTTCAGAAACAAGACACGCAAACCAAATCTTTTTGTCAAATTTATGCTAAACCAGTTTTGGCAGGCGCTTTCACTATAAAAAATATTAAGCTCGGTTATAATGTAACTCGGTTACATGTGAGTACATGGTCTTTAAGGTCGGCGGCAAATGCCGGGAAGAGGGACCCGAGCTGCTTATAAACGGGTCAGTGATCCGTAGGGTATCTTCTTTGAATATACTTGGGTCATTTTCTGTCCGACGACCTTGAAGACGATGTAGATATAGAAAGGAAGCGCAGGGCACTAGCCGTCCGGTGCAACATGTTGATCTGTAGATTTGCTCGGTGTACGGACCTTGTTAAAATCACTCTATTCCAGGCCTACTGCCAGAGTCTGTACACGGGTAATGTCTTCAGGATGTTTTTGAGACTACCTCGCTCCTGCAGTGCGTCGGGGATGTTCGCGCAACCTCGTACCGACGGGTTTCACACGATGGTCCGAAAAAGAAGTGTCTCGCTACTCAGGAGAGTGAGAGATATAGCTCTCCAATTGTAATTTTTCTTGTGCTGGGTAATTGGTACTAACACTTGATAATAAGTTTTTTAATATTATGTTACTAACACTTTATAGATCTTTTTGTGTCCGAAATAAAATAAATAATAAGCCCCCTAAAATCCAACCTGACGTCCGAGCTGAACACCTAGCACACCTAGCACAGTAACCCTTTATGGAGATGAGTAATAAAAGAATATATAATTTACGGTCGCTTTCCGGGGGGCGCCGGGCGTGCCGGCGCATCTGGAGCCGATGCGCGATGCCACAGCATGCGGCCCATCGGCGGTGAGGAGTTGAGCAAGCGGGCTCTCGCCCAAAAATAGTTACAGCTGGTCGTAGTAAGCTGAACAGGCGGGCTCACTACGTCGATGCTACAGCCGATTCCACGGGCGATAATACCATTTCGTTATTTTCATCCATCCCTTCAACTCGCCCCTCCTACATGACAAGAAAAATGCTACCTTGTCTACCACCAGCACGCATGATAGTGTTGTGCCAGATGCCATCCTTGACAATGAGTTTGCACCCGCTACAAGCGCTACTAGTAAGCGCAGGCGATGGACACTTGAAATGAATATGTTCATTCTGCGCACTTACTTTCAATTAACCTTATTAGACACAGATAAAAGAACCTACCTCGAACCACTCCACTTCAAATTTATAGAAAAATTCTCAGAAATGCAGGTTAGCCGACAGAGAATTGGAGACCAACGTAGAGCCATTATAAATAACAAATTACTACCACAAAAAGAAATAGACAACATCCGAAACGAAGTAGAAAAAGAGTTAGATTAACTGCAATTAAATCATTTTACCCTACAGACACAAAACGCTACAGATTGTACCCAACCAATATTTACACCCACACAAATACTACCTTCAACCATAGAAGCACATAGTACACAAAATAAAACACAAACTCAAATGAGATGGACTAGTGAACAGAATGAAGCTCTAATGCGATCTTATTATCGAGTTACAGATTTAGGTACAAACGAAACGGCATATAGAAAACATATATATGATGATTTCGTTAGCAATTCCCAACTTTTGCTCACCTAAGCGAACAAAGAATAGCTGATCAGAGGGGAGCAATAATAAACAATAAATATATCAGCTATGATTAATTAAATTTGTTGAAGGCCGAGGTAGCTGAAGAACTCGGACTACGAACCCTCAACGCACAAAACAACAGGGACCCGCACCAGCACAGCAAATATTACTAATATGAATAACACCAATGCCCAAATAACAAATAACACTGAATCCATAGAAGACCCTACACCTAATACTCGAACATCAGATAACGTTGAACTGAATACTTTAACAGATATTCTACCTAATCCACAAAATAACACAGAAAGAGATGATAGAGAATTGATAAGTGATACTTTTCCACAAACACTCGAATTTTTAAAAAAAACTAGTCCTACTAATAGAATTTATATTCCAAAACAGAAACCGTCTAAAAATCTTGCAATAATAAAAACAAAATCATTTTACAGAAAATATCGACTTCAATACATTACAAACCGTTATTTATTGTTTAGCATGGATTGCTGCTAAACTAAATGGAGCAAGAATAACACTTGAACCGCGAGAAAATACCCGAGTTTCAAAAACAGAATACATGCCAAAATGGCTAAAACGACTAGAACAAAAAGTTAAACATTTACGGATGAAAATCGGTAGAATGACACAATTTGTGAACGGCAATAGTAGTAGAAAATTGAGGAAACATGTTAACAAGATAATAAAACAATATAAAACTCACACTATACACGAAGAACCTAACACAAAAGCAACACACACACTCGACACACTGAAACAAAAACTCTGCGTCGTAAAAGGACGACTTGAAAGATATAAAGCATGCAGTTTAAGAAAACAACAAAACACTAAATTCATCCAAAATTAAAAACTTTTTTATCGCAATATCAGACAGACAACAACAAATATTCAACAAAACACCCCACATCCCAATGAAAATAACACACCTGATCCAGAAACATTAAAACAATTTTGGGCAAAAATATGGGAACAACCTGTTTGCCATAACTATCAAGCTGATTGGATACAATCAGAAGTATCAAATAATAATAGTAACATCCAACCAATGGCATTTGAGCACATATCCCCAGAAATATATCATAAGGTTCTGGCAAGGTTACATAATTGCTCCTGGATCAGACCACATACATAGTTACTGGTACAAAATATTCACAGCAAATCAATACCAGCTTCCGTAACGTCTGTCACAACTTTTATGATACCAAAAGATCATAATGATCTCTCAAATCCGGCGAAATACAAACCCATTACATGCTTGCAGACCTTGTGTAAAATCATCACATCCTGCATATCTGAAATGATATAACTGACGAACACATTGACGCTAACAACATCTTGGCCGAAAACAGAAGGGATGTAGAAAGTTTAGCCAAGGCTGCAAGGAACAATTTATAATAGACTCTGTTGTTTTAAGAAAAGTCCAGAAGTCCAAATCTGATTTATTTACCACATACATAGATTACAAAAAAGCTTATGACTTAGTTCTCCATTCATGGCTGGCATTAGTAATAGCATTCCTTAAGACCGTAATGACAACTTGGACAACTGTACTGAGACTCACTACTCCAACCGAAACAAAAGACACTAGTCCAATTAAAATAAAGAGAGGCATCTTCCAGGGAGATGCAAGTGCATCTCCCTGGAAGATGCCTCTGCCACAGTGGACTAAGTAGTCCACTGTGGTTCTGCCTTGCTCTTAACCCATTGTCACAAATATTAAACACAACGTCACTAGGAATCCCTTTAAATTCTATTGCTGACGGGCAGGAGGTGACATTTTAACTCAGACCCATGGTAGCATTTTAAACCATTTGATGTAAATGGATGACATTAAACTATTCGCAAAATCGAAGGATCAACTAGCTAACTAACCTCACAGATAAATTCACAAACGATATAAAATGAAATTTGGGATAGACAAATGTAAAATAAATTCAGTAATAGGAGGACAGAACTTCCAACACCAATACACCTTAGCAACGGGCTAACAAATAGAACCATTGGATGAACAGGACACTTACAAATACTTAGGGTACACACAATCAAGTCAAATACACTACAAGGATATCAAACAGAAACTAAAACAACAATTCCAACATAGATTAAACACAATTCTTAGAACACAACACAGGAAAAGCAATTAACACCTTTACTATCCCTGTCCTCACTTATTCGTTTGGGATTATCAATTGGACGAAAACAGACCTGAAACACTTACAACGCAAAGTTAACACTACAATGACTAAATTCCGTAAACACCATCCGAGATCATGCGTGCAAAGGCTTTTTTTTTTTTCGGATGGGAAATCATCAAATACTGACTCAATCACTGACTAAAACACATCCATGTTCCTTCATCGCCCTTTGTGTTCCGGGGAAACGGTATCTCTTTCGAACAGTCCCGCAACCCCGGCAGGTCCTTGCGGACCCCTTAATATGCGTGCAAAGGCTTACACTACCACGGAAAGAGGGAAGCAGGGGACTTATTGATATTATAAATCTTCACAATCGACAGATCTCAACTCTCAGACAATACTGTTTTGCTAAAACTGAATCTTCCACACTCCACAAACGAATAGCTTAAAACGACCAATGCACACCTCTTAATCACTAACTATTAACACCTCTAAATCTTAAAGACACAACGGAACAGATGAACGAAAGAGTGACTGATGACAAAACGAAATATCTAGAATGGACCCAGAAGTCTCTACATAGAAGACATCGCCAAGATTTATGACAACCAAATGTCGATAAAGAAGCGTCGAACGCATGGCTTAATCGAGGCGAACTCTTCCTAGAGACTGAAGGGTTCATGCTAGCAATACAGGACCAGGTAATAGAAACTAAAAACTATAGAAAGCACATCATAAAAAATCTACCAAACGACACATGTAGAAAATGCAATAGTTCCCCAGAAACAATTCAACACATAACTGGTGCCTGCAAATCTATAGCTCAAACCGACTACAAACACAGACACGACCAAGTAGCCAACATAATCCACCAGAAACTAGCTCATCAGTACAAACTTGTAGACACTGTAGTACCATTTTATAAATACAGCCCTGAACAGTACTAGAAAACACCACAACAAAGTTGTACTTTGACCGAGCTCTCTTCACCGACCGCACAATTCATTATAACAGACCAGACATAACATTGATAAACAAAGTAAACAATACTGGATTCCTAATAGATATACTACAACACTCACAACTTACAGACTACAATAGCCGAAAAACTATCGAAATACACAGAGTTAAAGACGAAATAACCCGACTTTGGCGCTTACAAAAAGTTATAATTGTCCCTATAGTTATTTCGTCAACAGGAGTCATCCCTAAACAGCTTTATCAGTCCCTGAGTCCTCTTAACTTACCACCTAGCACCTACTACTTACTGCAGAAGGCAGTGATTTGAAACACATTAGAAAGTTTCTGCAGTGGGAGTCGGCCAATATTACACAGTCTGCGCATAACCGCGTGGAAGCTAATATTTCCATACCCGCACTTAACCCAACTGATGAACACTTGGCTTAGGCCCGTGCCATCAGAACTTCCCGGCTAGCCATATGTCCAAACAAAAACAATAATGATAATAAAAGAAACACTTTAAATTATATCACCCTATAAAAACCTGCAATTTTAAATACATGTCGAATTGTCAGAAAATTCATGCAAATAGAACCGAACGAAATAAAGCCTCATCACAACACACCCCCAACATAACATGCACCAACCGCGCATTTGCATTACACGCTGCATTTACTTTGGTTTAGGCCAAATCGTAAAATTTAGTTGGAAGTACCAGTAAGCTGAGAAGCAAAAGCACATTCCAAAAATAATAAATATAATCGTCACAAGTCTGCTTGATTTTTCTAAAAATCAACTTTTCTATGAATTATAATTATATATTTTTTAACGTGGTCTTTTAATCAATAATTACATGAGCTTGTTGTTTTTAATTTTTAAACAATTAATATTGATAACTGTGGTCTCACCCGTGTATAGCGAAGTTGTACCACATTCCGGTCATCTTGTCCACCATCTTGGAATCCTGCGTGTCAGCGACCTCTATCAGCGGGAAGCGGTAAGTCAGCGAGAACAAGTAGATTAGGTCGTCGTGGTGGGCTGCGAGTGGACCTAATGAAGAGAGTAAATTATAATGTTATTAATAAGAGTTATTTTTTATCCATATTTTTATCCGAATTCCTTAGGGTCATTCTTGTTGGTGTAGCAAGTCTGGCCGAATGCCGAGGTCGGTTCGTCAATAGGGGGCCATTCATTGCATACCGAGACCGGTCCGTGCCTGGGAAAGCACCTCCGCGATAAATCTTCGACAGTCGGCATTGGTTTTCAAAAGTCCGAAAGTCATACAACCAGTCCAAGGGACATCGGGTTCTCTATAGTATCTGGGCTGTGGAAGTCGGAGGGTGATACCGGTGATTTCAGGAATGTATGGGCTACGATATATTCAAATATGAACTTTGCAGGTGTCACTGACGAACTGTTTTTCCAGTGAATGGATCCTCATAGTGGCTGTGGTTGCCGACGTACGCGAACAGCGAGTAGTACACCGGCTGCGAGGAGTGGCGGCACATCAGGTTCGCCATTCTACAACAGAAGACAGTGAGCTCATTAGCTGTTACTTGTCCCAAGTAGTTTTACAAAAGTAGTGACTTCTGTCCGTACAGGGTGATCGTAAAGTTGCATTATTTGAAATAGGCACTAGAGTTATTTTGCAACAACTTTGACTTCGATAAGCCGAGGTTCAAACTGGGTTGTTAAGGAGAAAACTACCTTTGAAGTTCATCACCAGGAACTGCTAATAGTTATAAATCTACGCACCTTTAGACATTAGCTGGTAATTTTTGTGATAGCTCATAAACGAAAGAATCCTCAGAATAAAGCCCCATAATTTGAAGCATCATAAAATCACGTTACGTAATTCAAAATTCACTGCTAAGACGCATTAATTCGGTTACACTGCATTGTGCCATGACTGATGACTGCCCCGTTGGTCTCGTACTCACAAGCGCGACTGCTGAGCGTGGGGTCCTGGGTTCGATTCCCGCGTCGGGCAAATAGTGCTATTAGGTTTTTCCATTAGAAATTTCGGAGTTTAGAAGTTGACGGTATGATACCCCCGTGCCTCGGAAAGTGGTCCTGTGCCTGATTTCACTCCAGTTCATTTTTCGGATTGCCGTCCCATCGGACTATGAGAGAAAAGAAACAGAGAGTGCACCTGTGCCAGCGCACTTGTAATATCTACCGCGCCGATGGCTAATCTCCGCTGAGATTGGCCGAAAACGGTCAGGGCGACTATATATATTATATTTCGTGCCATAATGACGCAATCTATCTTCAAATCTTCTGCCACTATACCTACCTATGTACAGGGAACCCGACGATCGCGTCCCCATACAATTTCCCCAACCACCTAGCGCTGGCAGTGTTGTTGACTATAGGCTTGTCTCCGAAGTAGGTCAGCCTCAGTGTAGCGAGCCTGTCCTTGGTCTCGTTGCGAGGGAGTATGAACGAGATCGGAGCTATTCGGTTCCATTCGTTGTTTACCGTCTCTAGCAGTACTTTGTTCTTCAGGAGCGCTGTGAAGATGTGTAAGAAAGGATAAGTACTTCATTGATATAGCTTAGCTACGCAGTCCCCAGCAGTCCACACTGGTTGCTGAGCAGTTCATGCTAGCCTTCATTCTAAGGGGTTCAATGTTTATAAAAAAAGAAATACTGTAGTGCCAGCGACACATATAGGAAGAAGGAAGTGATGTATTAGTCGAGGTCTGCCTGTGTTACTGTACTTTCTGAGGCGTAATCTAGAAACGGCCCAAACGAAACCTCAAATTCTGTAAAGTAACGTACTATACGCCTTAAAGAAGAACTCTCCAGTAGTCTGACTGATGATGAACGGCACGGCGTGAAACCTGCCCTCGCGGATGGAGAGCATCGGGTCCTCTACCAAGAACCGCTCCTGACCGAAGTCTGGCTCGACCACTGGCCGCCACAGGCTGAGGGGATCGTAGCCGAATTCCTGGATATATATAAGTGGTGGTAAGATATATATATAAGTAGGTTTTCCGATAAATGTGGAAGAGCGCAGACAGACTCGGCTCTATCAGCAATCAGCATTACTATTAACTTTATTACTATTGTGCCCGAAATAATACAATTGTTATGAGCTGACCTCTTATTCTATTAAAACCCCGTACTACGCCAACGCCTTCGGAACATGCGTAAATTAAAACTGACTCATGTAGTTTAACAGACATCAAGCTACTCACACAATCACAAAATTACAATCCGTAATTTTTTTGAAGTTTGACGAAAGTTGAAGATCTATTAAAAAATAGATCTTTCAACTTTATCGCTAAGGCATTAGGTTCAAGGTTGGGAAAATTTGACAGTTTCGGGAAGCTTGATGTGCTGGCATCTGTAGTCTGTACCTAGACCAAAGTGTCAGTAGAATTGGGTTATTCATCATTTTCCTCCACAATAATTTATTTGGACAGGCGCCGCTCAGCATACTTCTATATTAGTCGTAGTTCAAACTCAAAGCATTTATTTCAATTCGACCATTACGGCACTTTTGAATGTCAAAAATACAAAAAATAAGCTACAGTCCCAGACACAAGACATAATAACTTGAGAAAGTACTATAGTTGCCCATTCCCTAGCGTAGATCTCTATGGAGAAGAACGGGCAAGAAACTCAATGGACCTTGGTTAAATCATTCATGTTGAGATTATAGGTATATGTGAGAAAGATGTAGAAAGACGTGCACATGAGCGTCCAGAGTAAAAGATTAAATCAACAATTTAAAAATAAAGTAATTAAAATGAACCGTGGCAGCCAAGAAGTGACCAGTCCCAACTGACAGCGCCCGACCACGAACATGACGCGTGTATCGCGCCATTCAACTCAACCATATTGAAGGGAACCAAATGACCCGATGAGTTAGTAGTTCACTACCTTTCTAGCCATATCATCATTAACACCGTTCATTCCTAGTTTCTTCCTACTCAAGAGTAGATAGAAGATTCTACCTTTATCCACATTCATACTAACTCAAAATTTTCCTCACGACATTTTTCTCATAACTCCGCATCAGATGTCCATATTGTACCGTGACCAATTTTTTAGTAACCGGTGCCATCTTCAGCAGACGTATAAAGACCAGTAAAGACTCTCACAAAGAACTTCAGAAGTGAACCAGCGATTTCCTTCCAGCCCATAGTCTTCAGACATGCGAAGAGCGCGGTGGTGTCGTTCGTCGGGCATTGGGACGCACGTGCTTGCTTCTCGGCCAGGTCCAGCCGGTGTGAGGGGAGCGGCACTTTCTCGGTACCGGATCCGCTCAGTGATATGCCGCGGTGGAAAAGACCTGGATATGAGAGTCAGAATTTATCATTGCTAAAGAACTCAAAGAAGACGACGTCGGTGACTGTTTGTCAAGTATAGGGAAATCATTCAGCCTATAAGGGTGTAAAAGACCTCATCACGAAGCCGTCAACCAAGCATTCTGTACATCAAACTAAGTAACTTTACGCAAAAATTATTGCTGGGAAACGACTTTTATGTTTGGGGTGAAAAATCATGTTTTGTGGTAGAACTCAATGTAACGCACTCAAAACGTGCTGATGGATGGATTGAATAGTACGGGGGTCGTGGAGTTGTTTAAAGTAAAAATCTTACATTAAAAACTTGTATTAAAAAAATAACTTGTCAAAAAGTTGGAACTTTGACCCCCAATATCTATGTAACTAGAAGTTTCTCAGGTATAGTGTAGAAAATAAAAACGATCGCAATGACAGGGAACAAGTGCCTTTTGGCTTCGTTAAGAGGTGTTTTACACCCTATATATGCTTCAGTTGAGGTACTGGTTCTGACTGGTTCAAGTGGAATCTGCGTGGATATGCGTGGTTACTCCTCGGTACTGGTAAGTAGCGAGAAGCAGTAGGAGGGATAAACGATACTGAATGCTCCACCGGTTGTTACCGAAGTTAAACGTTGTCTCACCTTTGGACATTGGCGATACCATATGCACCATGACGCTCACCGCCCCCGAACTGCACCCCGCGATGGTGACCAGGTCGGGGTCTCCGCCGAACGCGGGGATGTTCGCCTGCACCCACTTGAGGGCGACCACCTGGTCCTTGAAGCCGTTGTTACCGGGAGCCAGCTTGTTGCCCAGAGCGAGGAAGCCTGGGAGAGGAGGGGACGTGGTCTGCATAGAGCATTGGTGGACTATGTGGCTAACGGCATTGACTTACGAGGTGTAAATCATGAGTTCGAAATGTTTGTACGTTACTTTGTGTAATTTATATGGTCATCAGTACTCCCCAAACTGTGAGTAAAGTGGCATGACTGAGAACCAAAACCTCGAAGACATATTGACATTTACCCACCTACCCACACTGGCCCCACTGGAGAAGGCCTGTAATCCAATAGCAATATGCCTAATAATTCTGAATGTGGTCTGCGTTTCTGATCTCACTACCATTGTCTTCGAGGTGTTTCAGAAAGGTTTAAGTTGACTTCACGAAGAACTTTTTAGGTCTTACATTACCATAACACAGGAAGCAATGGCTTTTATGGCTTTGTAATAAAACCTCGAATAAGAATAAGAATTCTTCTGGCTTTAACTCACCAAGGGATCCAAGCCTATAGTTGATGGTGACGAGTACGAGATCCCTGTCCAACAGATAGTGCGGCCCCGCTACGTCGCTGCGCCCTGACATCGAGTAGAACCCGCCAGGGTGCATGAAGAAGATCACCGGTAGAAGCTTGGGCCTGCAAAAGATAAAGAGTTAGCTAATAGAGCGATGGTTCGAAGATGAATTTTCGTCGATTTTAATGCTGGCAGTAAGCTCCCGAGCGTAGACAACGACCGCTTCTCGCATCTCGCGTTCCTGTGACTTTCATCAGTGCCTATCAGCCTAGGCTAATGGAAATGGCTTTCAAAGTAGTTCGTATATCACGTTTCTATAGCGATTTTCAACTGGTACTGGAATTAAGTTTGACATACTCTTTTTGGCAGCCTTATGCTAATCCAATAATATTTCACTTTGAGGCTCTTAGGTCCATCTTGTTTACCCTCCGGTGGGTGACCCTTAAGAACCCTTAAGAACTAGCGTTCCGAGTTCCTCCAGAATATTTCGTCCTACTGTATATTTGTCTGGTTCGCTCATATAACACGGGAGTTCACGTTCACGTATACACGTACTATGACGCGTTTGACTTATGAAAACTGGCGTCCGTGATAGAAGTTGTACGTGCAACGCACTTCCAGTGAATAAATATTTAAGAACTACCGTCGCTATCCACTGCCGGAGCAGCGATTCTCTATTCTGAAACTTCACTTAATTACCTGATATGTCCAGGAGTATAAACGTTGATGATGAGGCAGTCCTCATCCACGTGGTAGCCTGGAAAGGTGTGCGCAGGACACGCGGGGCCATCCATAGTGGCGTCCACGATGTTATGGTACTTCAGGATAGGCTTCGGAGGCTGCGGGGGAAGTTGTTGAATCATTAAAGTGTTTCGAAGAATGTGAATAGCCAACCACTCCTTTACGTTACACCTTACACTAACGTCACGATTATCGTGGCTACTAACTCGAAGACGATATTCTACGATGGAACAGCTTAAGGGTTTTGACTGGTGGTTGAGGCAGTCCTTATCTTATAGATAATTTGAATCTCGCCATTCAGATGCCACTGCATCACCATCACTTCTACTTGAATATTTTATCTGCACTTGCCCTTCATAATATTTATGTTAACATCAGGTGCCCGTGTGTCTTCCGTGCCTCGGAAAGCACGTTAAGCAGTAAATCCTGGCTGTCATTTGTAGATCTCTGAAAGTCGTTACAGGTAGTCAGAGGCCCAAAAAGTCTGACAACCAGGGGTATCTTATTATCCAGTACTAACTGAATTGTGGAGGTCAGATAGGCAGTCGCTCCATGTAAAATACTGATAGTCAGCTGCATCCGATTAGACTGGAAGCCGACCCCAACATTCCAACATAGTTAGAAAAAGGCTAGGCAGATGATGTGTATCTGTGCCGGACACTTCTTTTCTTAGTCACTTTTTCATTCGGGAAGGATGATATGGATAAGAAGGAGGTAACTGCTGAAATTACAAGTAATAGAGAAGTATGGAAGAAGAAGAAATGCTGCGCCGACCCCAAATAAATTGTGATTAGGGCAGGAGAAGGATATACAATTATTGTTCAACGAGAACCTGTCTCACCTGAAACCTCAGGTTCTTCACAGGTGGTTCTGCGTACCGTATCCCGCGATACGCCTGGATGCGCCTCCCGCGCCGCGTCACCATCCAGGACCCTTGGAACTGCCCCATCATAGAGTGCGTGATGGGTGGTATGGGTGGTTCCTCGGTCTTAATAGGTGTTACTACACCTAGAAAGAAAAAAAGATGCAAACAGACCCTTCACGAACAATAATTAACATACTCGTACAACCTAGCACTGGCCAGCAAATTGCAAAAACTTAAGAAAATTTGAATTTCGCGGGCAACCTGGAGCATTTACTTTAAGAGATAGACATATGCCATCGCGGACTTTTCTGTAGACCTATATAAGATACACAATACCACCATACATAATTTTGTTATATCTCAAAAAGTTTAGGCAGCGTTTTCGTAATTTATTTGGGATCCTCATAACGAGTCCTTTCAAATGATATATGACACAGCAAGGTTTCAAAACTTTTATTTTAATTTCCTAATATTTTGTCCCCGTAAATGACCCTTCCTTAAAAAAATACATATATTTACTTTGCACATCTGTGTTTGGGTCATAGGATTACACCATCGTACCAAATTTCACCTGATTTGGTCGGAGCAAATTGGCTGTGACAGACAGACAGACGCACGAGTGATCGTATAAGGGTGCCGTGTTTTTCATTTTTTGTACGGAACTCTAAAAAAAAGTGTGAATTGTTGGAACTTTGACGTAACTATGATATCTCCTTATCTAAGGTATCATCATCAGCCTACAGCAGTCCACTGCTGGATATAGGCCTCTTCAACCGCACGCCACTCAACTCGATTCTCGGCAACTCTCATTCAGTGGCTACCAGCAACCCTGCGATCCCGTCGCTCCACCTAACACTGGCTGATTCACACGCACAATAACACGTCGGTCGGCCCATTGCCACTTGAGCTTATTTATTCTATGAGCTACGAGTACATTGAGCTCAGCAACCTTGAATTTATGGACAAACCGTACCGTGAGTGTCCACGTTTCGGCCCCGTAAGTCATAAAAGGCAGGACGCACTGATTAAAGACCTTAGTCTGACGGGAAGAACAGATGCCTTTCGGTTTTTTTACACCTATTTTATCTGGACTTTAAAAGAGACTGAACTCACGCTCAGTGGTTGTTTCAGTTTTTCTTCTCAAAGTAGTCGGCGACGAATCACTGACCCCATCTGGTTTAAAAAAAAACAGGTAAGTGCTTTGGTTGCATATTAGAAAATCAAAACTTTTCTGAGCAAATTTCAAAAGAACAACGTATAAATCAACAAAGTTTAAAATAACGATGGTCATTTGATCAAAAGTTCAGCTGACCAAAGTCTGGAATATCAATGTTTATATTATTTATTACACTATTGACCAAATCGTTTAAAGGTCAAAATGGATTACTGGATAAATTAATACAAATAATATAGGCGTTATACTAATGCGGGTAGAACTTAGATAATAAAATTATATATTATAGGCGTCATACTAATGTGGGTAGAACTTAGATAATA
The DNA here is from genome assembly GCA_941918905.2 of Xestia sexstrigata. Lineage (NCBI taxonomy): Eukaryota > Metazoa > Arthropoda > Insecta > Lepidoptera > Noctuidae > Xestia > Xestia sexstrigata. Next base: position 17,047,658 of record OW799224.2, read on the forward strand.
TTTTTTTAATTGAATGCATGTTACAAACAGTCTGAAGCGTTTTCGTTTTCACTCGTGTTCGATTAATTAACCTACTAAAACAATCTCTTTTTTATATTAATGCAAGTCGTTTCTGGCGTAGGTCGTAGGAAGTCACAGTTTTAACCCATCCTACCCATTTTGTTTAAAGAATAAATTAACCTAACTTTTGATCAGTCGTTCATTTGATGTCACATACATTGGGATTCTAAAATTTTTCTAAATAAAACATTTGGTCATTTAAATTTTGTTATTTCGTTTATTGTTCTTTTGAAATTTGCTCGAGAAAGTTTTGATTTTTTAATATGCAGCCAGTGCTTTTTACAACCAATTTATAAAATAATAATTATTATTTAATCATTATTTACTGGGTTTAGTATCTAGAGGCAGTCGGCGGCAGTAGTCTTATTAGAACACTAGGAAGCGGAACAAATGGTCGGGGTCGACTAACACACACATTTAAAGCGTGTACAATAATGCCAAGCATGCTTCAGGTAACAGGTTGCACGTGTTTAAGTCGGGGCTGTCGCACCCTGACAGGTGGTTACGTTATAATATGTGTGTAGTGCACTGTGCAACATTTCAAAAAGTTTACAACCCCGAGTCTAAGATGATATACAATCAATTAAACGTTTATTAAATACTAGCACTTCGCCTGCGAAATCGTCCGCAAAAAACCGCCCAAGAGCGAGTCGGACTCGCACACCGAGGGTTCCGTACAACCTTTTTAAAGGACAAACTTAACTTTGCTGTTCGATCCCTAGAAACGGCTTTTGCACCAACCGCAAATAATAAGTTTGTAATAGTAAAATCGCTTTGTTTTTGTTATTAAACCACATATTTACGGTTTTCAGATGTTTCCCTTTATATGTGCTGTAAGACATTGCTTCTCCTCAAGTTTCGTGATTCTAGGTCAACGGGAACTACAACATTGAACATAATATGTTTTCGACAAAACCTATAGGGTACTTTCTTTTGACCTAGAACTGTCAATTTTGGTTAAAGGCAAGGCACCACAAGTAAATGGAAAAATAAAAAAAGTTGAAAATTAAGGTAAATTTTGGTACTTACAAGTTTTCGCGAAAATCTAAATTTGCCCATATCTTTTTATCGTGTTGACTCAGGACCTTGTTTTTTATACACCTAATAGGGACTATAGACTTCAGTATCTGGTATAAATTTCAACTTGCTAGGTCTACCCGTTCCTGAGAAAATCGGTGGTGACAGACGAACGGACAGACGGACAGATGGACAAGAAAGTGATCTTCCTTTTTTACCTTTTGAGGTACGGAACCCTAAAAATGTGAAAGTTCAGCTAATATACATAATTTAAATATAATTTATAGCCTACACCCATCTAGCACCCACGAGCATGACCGATCCATAGTCACACCAAATTGTCACACCAGTGTGACTTTGGTTAATTTTATTTATCCTTAGTCACACTGGTGTGACTACGCGACTACTATGCGACTTCGTAAATCATTCAATTCTTACTGATAAACTAAATAAAATTGGTATTCGAGCCCCAGCTTTAGAGTGGTTCAAAACATATCTCTCAAATCGTACACAGATATCGAGAATCACTAAATTCGACGACAAAATTAATAGTATTAAGCACTTTGATTCTCAACCCCGGATCAACTACTTTGGTGTTCCGCAGGAAGCATTTTAGGGCCGCCGTTATTCCTTATCTACGTAAATGATCTTTCACAAGCGATAGACCAAGATTGTGTTCTGTTTGCTGATGACACAACAGTTATTTTAGATGATAAAAATGGTGAATCGCATGAGTGTAATATAAACAACACCTTACTTAGAATTATTACATGGTTAGATATAAACGCCTTAAAAATAAATATAGAAAAACTAAAGTATTTAATTTTAAAACACAGAAGAGTAAATATGTACACCTTAAAATATCACATAGGGACCAAATAGTTAAACAAATTCATAAAACAAAATTTCTTGGAATACCAAGAAATGTTGTTTTATGAATTTGTTTAACAATTGTAATAACAATTGATGAAAATTTCACCTGGAAGGATCATATTAATGAAATATGAATCAAAATAAATATATTTATTTTCGCTTTGAAAAAAGTTAAAGGGTCCTCCAGACAAACTGCGTTATCATATCACGCCTGTGTTTGCTTCATCATCAGGTATGGAATCACTGGGGAAACTCTTCTGAAGTTACTACGGTGTTGTTAGCACAAAAAAAAATGCATACACTCAATCTTCAATATGGACTGAACTGATTCTTGCAGACCAGTGTATAAATCACACAACCTTGCAGAAAGAGAGAGAAAGAAGAGAAGAGAGCAAAAGTAAAGTAAATAAGAAATTGCAAAATTTGTCAAAAATAACTCTTCACTTTTTGAACTGAAAAAGAATATTAATAAACGTACAGTTACACAGTATCTACTTACCATGCCTATACCTTGGATTGAATTATTTAGACGTAATTGTGTATTATATATTGGCTCCACTTATCTTTAACTCTCTACCTAATTTTATTACCTACTGATCTTCCATACAGAAAATTCTGCAAAGTTCTGAAAAAATGGCACATGGCTTTTATTCTATAACTGAATTTCTCAAAAAATCTAATTGTCAATCTTACCATTACATTAGAATTACCTAAATTATACTAATATGTTGTTGTGTTTGTATATTAGAAAATATTTTATTTTCCTATTATTTTCTTTCTGTTAAAAATTTCTTTGTTTGGTTTCAGTGTTTAAGGGGCTCCCCTAGCGCCACTTTAGTAAAAAAATCAGAACTCGTTAAATACACAATTAATATAAAATCTGATTGACAAAATCAATCGCCATCATAAAAAATAAATATTCTTTATAGAGAGATCTATCCTTTGTTTCTTAACGCTATTGGACGCAAGGGCAATATTGCTCAATCTGCAACACACATACTCGTAACTTTTCACTTCAGCAGCGAGAACACTTTAGGAGATAAAATAATAAACAGGAATAGATTGAAATAACTATTTATTGTGAATCAAAATAATTAACATTGTAGGTAGAGGTACCAATTCAATAAAATGGAACATTTTAAAAGTTGAAAGTAAAATTACTGCAATTCTGCAAATTAAATGTAACAGATTTATTTGGCAACGTTATAGTTGCATTGAGTTGAGTTTGATTATCTGAGGTTAAGGTTTCTATTTCGGTGGCGGATTGAGAAGGAACAACGGTGAACGTTGGTGACTCTGATCGGCTTTGTGTATAAGTACACTGTGCGTCGTTGGAAGTGGATGGGCGTGGGTGAGACCAAGGATCCGAGGTCGAATTCAGACTTATTGTTTCCACTGTACGCTTACAGATTTTCTATTGAGTCTTTAATATAGCCTTCTGCAACCGTATTGGACTTCCACCCGCCGTGACGTATTAAAGTGGTGAGATCGGCTCCGGAATCAGCCAAGAGCGTTGCTGAAGTTCTCCGAAAGCAGTGACCCGTGTATAGCTGAGGCTTTTCCAGTTTTATGAAAGTGGCAATTTTATTTACTCCCATAGGCTGTCTTGAGCATTTATTATTATGGTATTGTATGAAAAATCGGTCGGCTTTTATAATGGCTGGACGTAATTTTTGGTATTTTTCTACAATAGTCACATTTCTTCGCGTGCGACAAAGACCTGTCAAGGTTCGTCTCCGTATTTTTCAATTTTACTAACAGTAATCTATCTGAATGCTTTTCGATACTATTAACTGTTAGCTGTAATAGCTCGTTATTGCGACACGCTCCACTAATTCCTATGATCAGTACAACCTGTAATGAAGATATGACATAATTAATTTGCATCATTTAACATTTACAGCATGTTTTACATATCGTAATAAATATTTTGACAGTATTGCTAAGCCAGACTAGGATTCATTGCGCCTCCAAAAATTAGTAGTAGGCAGTAAGTACCTTTATACATAACAGTCTACACACAAATTGTAATAACTAACAACATAGATTCATAGGTACCACTTACTTTAGCGGCAAGAAAATTGCAGTCCGGAGCTTCATTAAGAAATTTTTCCATGTTAAGGGCCGTGAAAATTTTGGACTTTTTAGCCTTATGCCCAACTGACATTCCTTTTAGAAAAGATACGAGTTTATGTTTCAATATTCACGTTATGTTTTGTTTTTAAAGTAGCTTTCAACATTGAGTAAATACCTCTCCACATTGTAGATGATCGCCTCGTCTGTGATAAATCTAAATAATAAGATAGCAACACCGTGTCCGAAAAACTGCTTGCGCCCTTTGTAAGTCTTGGTTTTTCCATTAGTTGAAGACATGGTATGCTTTCAGATATTTCTCGCGAGACTTCTCAGGTAGGAAACTTAATTCTGCTTTAATAACTTGTTGTTTTAACTCTTCCGGTGTTAAAATACTGTTCTCGTCGCTAGTTTCACTCATATTTTGCGATTATTTTAATATTTTTTAACTTATTCAACTCTTTACGCCAGCCACGAAATTTTATTCCCGCTCTTTTATTTAAATTAAGGCGTGTTCGAAAATAGCACCCATGATATTTTATTATTCAAAATATATTACGTAACATTATTGAAACTAGAAATAAATATTTATAGGTTAAATATCAGTTTTATTTGCAGTAAATACTTATTTTCGTTTAAATACAACAATAAGTTAAAAATTCAATAAATTACATTAAAAGACATAATTATCTTTTTGCAATATTTCTTTAGTTAGTTCGAAATTCCGAACGTGTTTGTCTTTGAGGTCGAATTCAAAATCGGAACCTTGAAAGGGCTGGTCTTTCTCTCTCTCTTTCTAATGGCGGGAAAGAGATAGAGTGTGAATGTTTCGAATTGTATGATTAACCCAAGGCTTATTAAGATATTCGCGGCTTTCTGAAAACAAAAATTTAAAAGTTACTTTGTTTGATTTCAGGCAGCAAAACCTACAAGTTTGAGCTACTGAAGTGGAAAAATAATTGGTTTTTATTTTAATGAAAACAAAACACAATCGAAAAGTTTCTGTTTTTAAATCAGCCAGTATTACTCCGAGAACAAAAAGATTGTATACCAATCTACTTTGTTAAGAAAAAATAAAGTATCAATTAATAAAACATGCAGTTTCTGTAAAATTATGCGTGTTGATTAGACTTTATTGGTGTGTATATATAAAAATTTATCACGCGTGAACGGCTGGACCGATTTCGATATTTTGTTATAGTTTGTTATTGCCAGGAGAAGGTTCTGAAAGAAAACAATAAAAAAGTTGCACGGAAAACTTAACGACCATATTAACTTTTCTAATGTAACCATTCGTTTTTCTGGCGACCAAAAATACTAGGCTAGCATAAATTCAAGGTGCTACGTAGGTTAGGTAGGCAGGTAGGGTAAGTATGTGGATAGGTAGAGTAGATAGATAGGTAGGTAAGATAAGTAGGTACCTAGGTAGGGTAAGTAGGTAGGGTACAGTAGTCAAAAATATAAGGAAGTAGTAGGTAGGAAAAGTGCATTGGAAAGGTGCTAGTTTATTAGATAATTGTGGGAATCATCGATACGACGAAGAAAACAGTGAGAGGAAGAGATAGAAACGAACCACAAAGTCCTCACACGATTGGTCGCTATCTAGGTCATCGGTGCTCCAATCAAGGAAATAGTCAGGCCATTTGATGAGCTGCGCCGATTGAAAGTAGTGAGGCCAGACGATAGACTTATTGACGCGCCGGGACACCGGGCGGGGAGGGCGGGGAGGGCGCGGCGTGCTCGGGGTCCCTACGAGCCCAGCGCGCAGCGTCGACACGAGAGAATACACGGTTAAGTCACAACGAAACTTCATAGACGTTATGGGGAAGATAAAACAAAATAAATATCATTAGATATATATCATTGACGGTTCCGTACCCAAAAGAGTGCTATCGGTACACTATTGACTTCGCTGTCTATCCGTCCGCCTGTCACAGGATTGTTTCATTCTAACCGTAATAGGTAGATAATGGCCGCTACAATTAGAAATAATTACAATTAAATAAAGTTAAATTAAAACTGGTCCTCATTCAAGAAGCGTGTTTGGCACTGTGGAATATCACTTCTCAATTTAATTTGACCCTATTTATCCTTCTTAGGTATCTTACACTGAAACTTGAAAGAAAAGACATGAACTAAAATTATATGAGACTGTTCCCCAGAATGTACAGATATAAAATTATATGAGACTGTTCCCCAGAATGTACAGATATAAAATTATATGACACTGTTCCCCAGAATTTACAGATATAAAATTATATGAGACTGTTCCCCATTATGTATAGATATAAAATTATATGAGACTGTTCCCCAGAATGTACAGATATAAAATTATATGAGACTGTTCCCCAGAATGTACAGATATAAAATTATATGAGACTGTTCCCCAGAATGTACAGATATAAAATTATATGAGACTGTTCCCCAGAATGTACAGAAATAAAATTATATGACACTGTTCCCTAGAATTTACAGATATAAAATTATATGAGACTGTTCCCCAGAATTTACTGATATAAAATTATATGAGACTGTTCCCCAGAATGTACAGAAATAAAATTATATGAGACTGTCCCCAGAATGTACAGATATAAAATTATATGACACTGTTCCCAAGAATGTACGGATATAAAATCTATGTCATTTAATAGTGAAAAACTTCTGTAAAAACCGGCCAAGAGCGAGTCGGATTCGCGCACCGAAGGTTCCGTACAAACTTTTTAAAGGACATACTTAAGTTTTCTGTTCGATCCCTAGAAACGGCTATTGCACCAACCGCAAATAATAAGTTTGTAATAGTAAAATCGCTTTGTTTTGTTATTAAACTACATATTTACTGTTTTCAGACTTTTCCTTTTACATGTGCTGTAAGACCTTGCTTTTTGCCAAATTTCGTGATTCTAGGTCAACGGAAATTACCATATAGGTTTTCGACCCAAAACCTATAGGGTACTTCCGGTTGACCTACAATTAAGCAAGGTCTTACAGCACAAGTAAAGGAAAAAGTCCGAAAAATAAAAAGAAATAAAAATTAAGGTAAATTTTGGTACTTACAAAATTTCGCGAAAATCTAAATTTGCCCATATCTTTTATAGTGTTGACTCAGGACCTTGATTTACACCTAATAGGGTAAGTCAGCATCTGGTATAAATTTCAACTTGCTAGGTCCACCCGTTCCTGAGAAAATCGGTGGTGACAGACGGACAGACAGACGGACATACGGATAAGAAAGTGATCTTATAAGGGTTCCGTTTTTTCCTTTTGAGGTACGGAACCCTAAAACGGTGCGTATTGCTCAGGTTTGGACAAAAGTTATAAAGGCTTATAGAAGTGGTCTTTAGTCACTACGGCTAAAGTATTTTTATCTATATTGTAGTGTATATTATGTATATATTTTGTCCCAGGCAATTAATAAACACATTATATTGGTTAATGAAAACATAACACTCCTTTTTTTGGCAGTCGTGTAAAAGCACTGGGAGACAATTATTATTCTTCGAACTGAGACAATCTATTCGTTTGTAAGTGCGTAGGTATACACGTCCGTATAGACGTCAGAAATTGTCGGCGCTTATAGTTAGAGAGCCCACGACACTAAACCTAGTTCGATAAGACTCCCAGATGATATATATAATTTGTCACGTTGTTCATGGGGGAACACGAAATAGCGACGCTGCAATGCAAAAAGCCTGGAGGCGCTATAAAAAATCTATTAATAACGTGGCTCATTATATATATATCATCTGGGAGTACTATCGAACTACATTTAGAGTCATGGGCTCTCTGACTATTATCGGCGCCGACTTGCCAGGGCTGACAACCAGCGTTCTACGTGTACACGCCCTAACAATAACATTACCGGTGAAAAAGCAGGTATGTATCTAATCTCTTTGCTTTACACAAAGCGATTTAAATCTGGCACAAAACAAAACACATTCAAATTATAACAACATAAATTTATGTCAATCAAATTGTTAATATTGTATGGCAACGTTGAGGGATACGACTATTCGAGTGAAATCAAAAATAATAAAAACACTTATTATAATGAGTATTTTTTTCTAAATCTGGTTTCGTACGTTAATCATTTTCAAAAATTCTTAACTTTTTATTATTAATTATTTGTAATAGGTACTAATTTTGTACAATTGGGGCTGGATTTTTCCATGTCCTTTAACTTATTGACATTATCAACTGGGTCACTGTTGTTGTTGACCACTGACCTGCATCTTCAGCCGACGCCATCACTGCACTCGCGACACACAACACCCACACTTTACGCACCAACATTTTTGTCAAGACGCCGCGAGAGAACTGAGACATTCAAAGAAAGAGAATAATCAGAAATTCGTTAATATCAGATGGACGTAATTAAGCAGAAATGAGTCAATCCACAATAAGTCACTTTTGAGTTATGAGCGTTTGAAGTTTCAGCTGTAATTTCTCTAAAAATAAGTTATTATTAATAAGATAGTTTATTCTTTAATTGTCCATAAAAATTGTGATATAATTTGCAATAGATTTCGAGATATTAAGTAAAATGTGGGTTGAGTCCTTACAATTAAACTTAAGTTTATTAGGACAGGTATTTTTTTTCTTTCTCAGAATGGACTCAAAACGGGTAGTTTTGAGTCCATTCTGAGAAAGAAAAATCGACTAGAAAATAACTTATTAAAAAAAAAATACTATTAAATTTATTAAGTTATCAAAATCACGCAAAAACGCTATCATTATCATTTAAAAAATATAAAAAATGAGCGCTCATATCAATTTCCCTCATTCTCCAAGTCAAAAGCCACTCTTTACTTTGGCCCGTATCCATCAACATCCTCGTTAAAACAGCTGTTTCTCTTAAGGTTATTATAAAATGTATAACAGTCTTCGAGTATTAAATAAATAAAATTATTATTAATTATATATATACAATTTTTTATATATATATATAATTTTATTATAATTTTTTTTTTTTTTTGAACTGCTGAAATTTTATTTAATAAAGTAACAATTTACAAATTTATTAAAATAAACTAAACTAACTAAAAAACTTAAAAAATGGCGTCAAAAAATTATAATAAATAAAATTAACTAGTAAACATAGATCTGAGATCTTGACATTAAATCAAACAACGAAGCCGCGCGCACTAGTTTACACCAAGTCGGACCACGAAACAAGTAAAGTTCTTTTGGAAACCCACTTCCCAGACTGCAACCTCTACGAGGACAGAGCATGGGCAAGTGAGCCAATGTACACACCAAACAACCAGCATAGCTATTCACAACGCTTCGATTCGATTCGCTTCGCTCGATTTCGTAATGTCAAAAAAAGATAGACGTACGACTTACCGAATCGAAAATCGAATCGAAGCTTTGTGAATAAGGGGCCAGGAATGGGCCAGAGCCCGTACCATAGTAACCGTAAACACAATAAAATGGGCAATCAAGACCTTCAAACCCCTGCTGACAATGGGGAGTAAACGTTCTTACGCCGTGGCTGGCCATCTCCTCATCATCTACCAAGCGCTTAGCACACAAGTATGTACTCTATGTACCACTTGAATGGCGAGAGCTGAAAGTTATTTTCGTCCCTAAACCAGGCAAACCTGTTTATACACAAGTCAAAGCGTACAGACCAATAAGCCTGACATCATTCCTAATGAAAATACTTGAGAGACTCGACTCGTGATCGATACATTCGGGACAGACCTCTTTGGGAGCTGCCACAACACAAACAAAAACACGCTTACTCCACAAGTGCTCCTCACTAACTGTCTTTATTGACATAGAAGGCGCTTTTGACAAAACCTTTTTCCATAGCACCAACGCAGCCCTCGAGGTACACGGCGTGGACTCAACCGTGCGAGGATGGATCACAAACACGCTCAGACTGAGAGCCGTAAAGGTTACGGTGAACGACACCACTAGAGCCTAGAGCCATCGTGGCGAGGGGCTGCCCTCAAGGTGGCGTCCTCTCACCACTCCTATGGAACCTCGTGGTAGATAGCCTTATCAAGCGTCTGAACGACAGAGGCAGCCTCTCACACGGTGGGCTATGGTGATGATTTGACCATAATATAAACGGCACACATGAAAACACACTATGCAACCTTATGCGTCAAGCCTTGAAGATCGTAGAGGATTGGTGCAAGGAATATAAACTAGCAGTGAATCTTACCAAAACCGAACTCGTCCTTTTCACAAAGAAAGGTCGTTGGCAACCCTACAATTACCAAGTTTCTCTGGGACCACCCTAAGCCTATCGACTGAAACCAAATACCTGGGCAGCTATTTGGACAAACAGCTGAACTGGGCAAAACACACCGATTACATAACCACAAAAGCCAGCATAGCCCTATGGCCCAATTCAAAAGACTGCTCGGAAGGAATTGGGCACTGGCTATACACCACAGTCAGCCGACCAATCATCACATACGGCTCATTCGTTTTTTAACCCAGGACCAACCTGAGTCCAGCCCAAAAGGATCTCGAGAAGCTACAAAGATTTGCCAGCGTAGCAATCACCGGCAGCATGAGAACCTCCCTCACTGCTGCCTTACAGGTGATGCTGGCGTTACCACCTCGTCGTAAGAGAGGAGGCGGCTATAACGACTTTCAGGCTCGAAGTATCCGGCACCCTAAGTAAAAATTCCAGAATCAAACATACACGCATAAAAGAGGATGCAATCAAACAACGGCCCTTGAGATGGCATCACCCAGCGACAGAACCCTGTAGACACAGAAGCCTTCGGACCGAGAGCGTGCATGAAGGCGGAGGAAACGGTGGCACATGGGCGTTTCCCAGGTCTGCGAACAGACTCTTGGAACACCAATATCCCTTGCGGATGCCCTGAGAAGACCGGGAAGTTACGGCCAATATGGCTCACGCACAATGGTCCACTTTATAGGAACATAAGTGTGGAAACCAAAACCCTTAACATAGATCTGACATCTTCGAGCTTTCCTTGAGGCATGGCTATTCCATGGGGCCAAAGAACTTCAAAATCTTCAAACCTCCAACTCCACTCTCTGACGTCATAGTAATTAATGGGGCATGGATATCCTTTTTTCAAAAATATTTGTTAGGCTTTAGCCAGTTTACTTAATCTTTATTTGTTATTTAATAGTTATTTTGCGGTTAACTATTTTTTTTTTCTTTTTTTTTTGTACGTACTTAAAAATTTTGTGTTTTTAGATGCGAGAAAATGACAGAGTTGCCGTTTTTTGAGAGTAATTCACCAAAAAAACTTTTTGCCACTATAAAAAATCTCTGGAAAGTAATAAAAGTCATATTTTTAATACTATGGAAGTATTAAAAATATAACTTTGCCTTAAAAAACAACGCAAAACGTAATAATTTTCTACTTGAGTCGATTTAGGTTATTTAATACTAAATGTTTGGTTCATCAAAAGCTGTTTTTTGAAATATCTCAAGTGTTTCGATTCGTTTCTAATAAACAAAAAGAAATATTAAATGACAGTAAACCTATACCTCAGAAACGACCCAACCTGTTTGAGTCGTTTTAGTAATTTGATAAAATGATATTTTCAATCAAAACGAATTCTTAGAAAGGATCCAAACTGTTTGAGTTTAATCTGGTTTATCGACTCGTAGAAATGTCATTACTCAGAAACAATTCAAGCAGACTGAGTTCGTTCAGCAAATACATTTTGTATGCTCCTTATACTGTGGGTTGAGTCGGGTTAGTGAGAAAAACTAGTTTCCGTGTACATTTTAAAAACAGGGTTTTCACTACATGATAGATTTGACCCTCAGGAGTACGATGGCTTAACTCAATTTTGACCAAAGTGTGGATTGAGTCCTTTCTGCTTAGCTACGTCCCTCTAGTATTCGCTATTATAATATTATCGGTATTATAGTCTAGCCTAAAGAATTATATCATATGTCATACGATTGTCTTCGTGCATAGCTATTCTAGGTACATCTCATAAGACAATGGGATCGCTTCAATTATTATAAGGTGAATAAAAGAAAAAGATTGTTCATGCCATCAATTGAACTTCTTCTGAGAAAACTAGAATGTGCACGAGGGGCTGAACTTGATTGGTTTACGAGTTACGTATCTAATCGCAAACAAATAATCATTGTAAATAAACACGCGAGTGACATGCTTCCCGTCGCCTTTGGAATTTCACAGGGCAGCACACTCAGCCCAACTCTCTTCACCTTCTACATGAATGATATTTTAGACATACAACTCAACGACGCCAAAATAATATTATATGCTGACGCTCTGTCATAATTTTCCACGCTAAATCCTGGGAACAAGTTTACCGCCTGGCAGAAATCGGACTGCTAACTGTTTCTGAAGCCCTTGACGCAAATCTCCTGACTCTGAATATTAAAAAAACTAAGTTCATTACATTTTTCAAAACAATAGCTTCTCGACCTCCACGTCATCTTATACTTAAACTAGTATAAAAAATTTGCGTTGTGCGCGAGCTGCGTTCCTTACCCTTATAAAATTTTGAGAATACATTCTTCACATGATGTTAGAGAGGGAGGAGCCTTGTGGTAGACCCTTAGTGATGTTGAGAGGGACTGATCTAACCTTTCCGCTTTCGCCCATAACGACTTGCGACCTGCCTTTTAAAAAGTCGAGCAGCAACTCTAACGCTTTTCCCTCTATCCCAAGATGCCTCATCTTCCGTGCCAGTACGCCATGGTCCGCGACGTCGAAAGCTTTTGAGAGGTCGCAGAAGAGCACTGCTACCTGCTGTTTTTCCTCCCGAGATTTCAACATGGTGGATGACCACACGTGCAAGGGCAGTTGTCAATCGCCCTTTCTGTAGGCGTATTGTCGGTCGGTGAGGCAGTCATTCTTCTCAAGAAACCCCAGTAATCGGTCACATAGTCCGTTCTCAAAGACCTTGGCGACAGCCGGAATGATAGACACCGGCCGATAATTGTTTATGTAACTCTTCTTGCCTTTGCCCTTATAAAATCAAAATCAAAGCATTTATTTCAAGTAGGCCAGTTACAGGCACTTTTGAATTGTCGAAACAAAGATGAAAATTAAATGTAGCTACAGTCCCAGTCACAAGACATAAAAACTGTGAAAGTACTGTAGTTGCCCATTCCCTAGCGTAGATCTCTATGGAGAAGAACGGGCAAGAAACTCCATGGACACTCTTTTAAATCAAAATATTGTTACAAAATCTTGGTTACATCATTCATGTTGAGATGGTATATTATGTGAGAACAATGTAGCAAGATGTGCACGTTAAAAGTGTCCATAGTAAAAACAAAAAATACAATTCAAAAATAAACATACAAATAAGCCATGGCAACTAAGAGATGACCAGTCACAACTGACAGCGCCCGTTCACGAACATGACGCATGGATCAGCACCATTCAACTCAACCATTTTGAAGGGAACTGAATGATCCGACACACGCGCCACCATCAGCGAGACATTAGAATGAGCGTGACATACTCTCAACCGCCAGGGCACATTCAAGTCAAGAAAAGACGTAGGATTTCAGTGAATGATAGCTTTCTAGTACATAGTACTCACACAATATGGGCTATGCGATTATATAATACTAGAGATTGATTCTATACAATGCAAAGACAGTTGTACAATCTTCAGCAGCTCCAACAATTCTATTTAATACTATCAATTTAAGCGCCCCTGTCCATGTGGAGCAGGACCAGCATTGAGCCACGCATTTTTATCAGCGATATAATCGCCCAACCTGTAATAAGCTTGCTTACATAGTGTGCGTTTGATGCATGTCTTAAATTTCGTCTCATTCAGTTCAAGAATACTTTGTGGAATTTTATTATAGCATCTCAAACAGTACCCCATGAAAGATGAGTCCACTTTAGCGAGTCTGAAGCCTGGCTGAACTAGTTGGTCCCTATTTCTAGTACTGTAATTATGTCTATCACCTCTTTTACCAAAAAGATGCAGATTTTTTCTGACGTACAGTGTATACAGTGGAGACACCTTGATTTTTTAAATGTACTGGGATAGCATCCACTAAGCAAACACCTACTGAATAACACCGCCAAATCATTCCCAAGCGGTGCAGCCGCAGTATTTAGTAGCTCCACTGTTGTATCAAACAAATCTTTTGTTCGTTTGCGTGCGATCTGTTTCGGAATAATGCGGTATACCTCAATCGGTGCGAAGGGATGTAGCCACACACACTGACTGGCTGGGGGTCGCGCTTCCAGAAGCGTAGCCAGAGCTGTGTTCGGGTCCGCTTGAGGAGCGCCACATGAAATAGCTGCATGGATGAATTTGGCATTGACCATATTTACCAACTCCTTTTTTGTGGAAAAAGATCTGCTTCATATCCTCAGAGTAGTCCGATCCTGCTTGATTTTTTCTGCCAGTTTCTACACTTACTACGTGCCGCATACTTTTATTCGGATTATTTGTCGTTTTAATATGGTGTACTTATTCTAAGCATCCTCTTATTTCTAAGCATCCTGGAGTACTTTTCCTGAAGTCGATATACTACTTCGTTCAAATATGGAAAGTATGGGTATTTATGTATGATGCCTATAACATCAAACAGCAAACACTTAGGCCCAGCGCACACCGCTGGAGGCGAGCGGAGCGCATTTGAAGACAACAATTTAATATAAACCTTTAGGTACTACCTTGATATACGGTCAATATAAGAATAAATGCGTAAAACACATCTGCGACGATAAGCTCGCGTGGGACCGCCAGAGGCCCACAGCGCCGGAGCCGTGACAGAAACCATGCCTGATGCGTGTTGCATACTGCATGCTTGCTTGCATGCTGCATGCATGGTGTATGCTTGTTTGCATGCTGCATGCTTCAGAATCAGAATCAGAATCATTCATTCACAATCAAATCATGCTTGCTGCATGCATGGTGTATGCTTGTTTGCATGCTTCTTACAGGGAAAAAACTCATATATGTGCACAGTCAACTAAGTTCAAAACAAATCTAAATATATAAAAGAAGAAACTGACTGACTGACTGACTCAGTCATTGTGATTGTGATAGTAATGGTGATGGTGATTGTGATGATCATTGTGATTGTGATTGCGACGGTGATTGTGATAATGACTTTGATGGTGATAGTGATGGTGATTGTGATAATGATTGTTATAATATGGTGATCGTGATAGTGATTGTGATAGTGATGGTGGTGGTGATAGTGATGGTGATGGTGATAGTGATTGTGATAGTGATGGTGAATATGATGGTGATTGTGATTGTTATGGTGATGGTGATGGTTATTGTAATGGTGATAGTGATGGTGATCATGATAATGATGATGATATTTGTGATAACGATAATGATGATTGTGATAACGATGATGGTGATTCTGATTGTGATGGTGATGGTGATTGTGATTGTAATGGTGATGGTGATTGTGATAGTGATAGTGACGGTGATTGTGATGGCGATGGTGATTGTGATGGTTATAGTGATTGTGACAGTGATGGTGTTTGTGATAATGATGATGATTGTGATTACGATGATAATGATTGTGATTACGATGATGAGGATTGTGATAACGATGATGGTGATTGTGATAGTGATTGTGACGGTGATTGTGATGGTTATAGCGATGGTGATGGTGATAGTGATTGTGACTGTGATATTGATGGTGATTGTGATAGTGATTGTGATTGTGATTTTGATGGTGATTGTGACAGTGATGGTGTTTGTGGTAATGATGACGATGCGGGTGATAACGATAATTATGATTTTGATAACGAGGATGGTTTTTTTCCAATCGTCAAAATAAATTGGTATATACAATTAGGGTATCTATATATGTTTCTATTTGTTATGCCTATAAAAAATATGTTTTAATATAATTATGCGTTAGTAAATTTATGCCTAAAAATGCTATGCTTAATCATAATTATGATTAGATAAATTATGCTAAAAAAAATTATGCGTAAGCTGGTATGCGTAAATAATGCCATGCGAAAATACGATTAGGAGTAACAAAAGAATGCCAAGTTATATTAGGTCTTAAAATTTTATGCAAATGGATAGGGAACCTCCCCGCTCCTATTATAATTTTACGTCTTTTACGTTGTTTCTTCGAATTTATTGTTTGCTAGTCGTTTTCAGTATTATCATTAACGTCATCTTCATATGTCTCATTTCCAGTATTAGTGTCTTCTTGCATCCCTTTCGATTTTTTACCATCATTCATCATTATAATGGAGTCGTCTTGCTTTTCGTCACAAATCGCGGTTTTAGTGGTCACAGCGTCCGAAACAGCTGTATTTTGCATCGGGCTTTCGTCAAATTAGTCGACGGCGGTGTGCTCAGTGTGCTTGCAGTAGATACAGCGCTACGTTTTTTTGGGACAGATGTTATAGCGGCCGCTGCGTTATCGTGGGCCAATCGCTTTAATCGCTGTTGAGGGGCGCTGGCACTCGACGCGTTTTCGACAGATTTTCGGGTAGATTGAGTCTACGCACTGTCAGTTTTTTGGATCCCAAGATCGGCTTAGATTTTGCTTTGGTTCACTATAACTTCGTTTTGGTTATAAATTTGGCACTCCAATGCACTGATTTTACTCACTAACAAGTTTACTGTTTTTTGCGGTTCGCGTATCACTAGTTCAAGCGATTATAGCGATTATAGCGACTAGCCTATATTTATTTTATTATTAAATCGAATTAATAGTTCCACGAACACAAAGAAACGCGCCCGTCCATATATTATTATTAGGGTCAACTATCTACTTTAGTTTGTGCACAACAGAACATCATATCCACAGTCAGCCTCATAAGATGCATACTATAGAATTCATTTGGTTGTAAACATAACACAAACAAACAAATGAATTCTTGTCAGTGTTTACATCTTTTTGCCTTAAACGTACCCATTGTTGGACACAGACTTCCTCTGTGTGTGAGGAAGTACACAGTGCTGTTTATGGAATGTCACATATCTTCGATTTTTTGGTTCTAAGGACGTGCTGGTTTCCTCACGATAAATAAATAATAAATAAATAAATATCGCTGGACAATAACACACAGTGCCATCTAGTGCCACACTAAGCAACGAGGCTTGTGTCGTGGACACCAGATAGTTGATATACTACATAGATACTTTTTGTTTGTAAATACACACATCAAAAGTATCTAGGGATCAACATATATTTTTGCAATAACTTTTCTCCTGATTGATATTAATTAAAATTTTCTTTAAGGATTCATCAAATAAAGTGTTTTCGTTTGTCACAGTAACGATAAACCAAGTCACCTTTGCATTAATAAAGAAATTTGCCATTTTCCTAATAAAGGGATTTTTGACATTTGAACCACTAACATTAAAGTTCGAAAAAAAGACTGAAATAACAGTTTTCTTTAAAATTTTATTGGGTAACTTAAACAATTAATAATCCGTGTTTCTACCGCGAACACTAACAACACCAGAACATCGGTTTGGCATACTCAAAATGAGTTCATCCAAATCACGCTGTGGAATGGCCGCCCATGTTCGTTGCAACAACAAAAAAAGGTCTTCTTGCGACTGGATACCCTCCATATTCGGCAGAGCTCTTCTCTGTAGCATATCCCATGCATGCTCAATCGGGTTCAAGTCTGGCGACTGAGCAGGCCAGGGCAGGACATTGATGTTAGCTGCGGCGAGAGTCTGTCTTACAACTCTTGCGGTGTGCGGTCGTGCATTATCATGCATTAACTGAAATAAGGGACCGATTTGCACTTGTAGAGGAACGATGACGTCTGATACAATCGTCTCAGCATAAATTTGAGCGTTGAGGTTGCCTCTGATCCAAATCAACTCAGTTCTTCCGCCGATCCAAATACCCGCCCATACCATGATGGTTCCACCACTATAAGGATGGACTTCCTGGCAGGATTTTAATCGCTGTTGGCGTCCAGGGGTTCTCCAGTGTCGTATACGTCTTGTATCCGGTCTCATACCAAAACGAGACTCATCAGAAAAGCACACGAAACGCCATTGTTCTTCTGCCCAATTTCTGTGTTCAAGAGCCCATTGATATCGAATCCTACGATTGTGCATTGCTATAGGTGGTACCCGTAGCGGTCTTCGGGAATGAAGGTTCACTTCATGCAAGCGGTTTCTGACTGTTTGGTCGCTAATTAAGTTCCCTGAAGAGTGATGAAGCCTCACGGCTAACATCATGGCGGTTATTGTTGGAGCTCTTCGAGTTAAGATTTGAATGTATCGGTCTTGTCTCCGTGTGGTGCAGCGATACCGTCCTCCATGGCGCTCAGCCACGGTACCAGTGCTTCGGTAACGTGTCCAAAGTCGACTGATAACACTCTGACTTGTATTCAGAGCTAAAGCTACAGTACGTTGCCGGGAACCAGCTTCTATCATTCCCACGGCTCTGAGCATTTCTTCCCTGCTTAAATGACGTCGCCGCTCCATAATAACGTTGGTTTTAATCAGTAGTAGGGAAACAGTAGCACTAATAATGTCTTCAATGCGTTGTATGTTTTTATAGGGAAAATATTGACAGCTTATTTTCATCTTTTACTCGAATTTGATTGAGAGTTCCTGATTCAAATTATGAAATGCACCAAAAAGGATCCATATAAATTTATAAAATCATAAATTTATTACAAAGCCACATCTCAATCTCAAGAAATCCGCATAAAAATGCTTGATCCCTAGACATTTTTGATGTGTGTACATACTTATTATACATATAAACATCAATGACTCGGAAACAAATGTCCATCATGCTCATCACACAAACACTTGCTCCAACCGGGATTCGAACCCGGGACCCTAAGAACGTAAGGCAGCCTCACCACCGCTGCGCCATTCGGGTCGTCAAAAATATGATATGCGATGGTTCAACATCGTTTGTTACATCACTACTGCTCCCATAGCAACTAAATAACATGAAGTAAATTGCTTGCCTGGGGTCGAAGTTCGAACCTATATCCGATGGCCTATAAGGGGTCGTTACCACTGGGGCATCACTGCTCGTCAACATCTCGGCTGTAACACAGGGTGCTCCGGAGGTCCGGACACACGGGGGGTTCGGAATGTTATATCTACTGAAGACGTGGCAATCGTTTGTGCGTCGATTTCCCTTTCACTTCGTATGTCATAATGTTTAGGACGGTGCGGTGCTGACCCGTGGAACACCAATGTGGTTCACCTAGGTACTACATCATCACCGTCATCTTAGTGTTCGTTTGTTTCTTAAACACTTGTGTTTACGATGTTTAACGGACGAATTGACGGGACGACGGGAGCGGGCTAACACGACCTGCCATTCCATCCGCATCATACGCACCGGGCGCCGAAGGGCGTACAACGATCTCCGGCCGTCATAGGGCGGGACCTGCGGGTGAATAGGTTTATTACTCCAACACCCCAGCCCAAGGTAGTCGGAGAACACCGTGGTGGTTTTTGTCAGTACGAATGTGATTTCCACGCCTTTTCGCATTTTCGTTCACGATGGGTTTTTGCCCGATGCGGCACCGTGCAGGCTCAAAGGACAGTTACATTATGCAATATGCATTATTGGGGTTATTGGCGTATGACAGTGACTTTGGTGATATAATGCGCAACAGGGTATAAAGTTCCTCAATACTCTATAGAAAAGGGAGGATGGTCCGTCCAGACGGGTTGTGTCTGGTGGGCTACTTCCTTACAGTGGTTGTTGGGTATTTCTTAATGGTTTTAAGTCGCGGATAACTTTAACAGCGCGAATTTTGAACTTAGTTCTTCATTTGTGACATACATA
The DNA here is from genome assembly GCA_941918905.2 of Xestia sexstrigata. Lineage (NCBI taxonomy): Eukaryota > Metazoa > Arthropoda > Insecta > Lepidoptera > Noctuidae > Xestia > Xestia sexstrigata. Next base: position 17,067,411 of record OW799224.2, read on the forward strand.
GATGGCGCTGTAGTACTTTTTGCTATGCCGCTACATCTGCGAGCATTGTCTTGTTGTTGAGGCCAGACGTAGGGTGCACGGCGCATGCCATACATGCCGTTCGTGAACAAAGGCCATGTCAGAATGTGAAGGTGAATATAAGAAAGCAATTTTATTACAAAAATACATAATTTATTTGTTTTAAGGTACCTAATTACTAAACATGATCACTTAAATAAATAACATTATGATTAAGTTTGACTTATTTCATGGCATCTTATTATATGTTGATGTTGAGAGACTGCAGCTCCCACCATCCTTTCAAATCAATACTGTATCGGGTACAGTTCGTCCCACACCTTGAACCGGTCCTCGAACATGTTCTCCCGTATGACCAGATTGTCCCCGCGGTGGAGGTAGCTCCGCTTGTCTGGCTTCATGGCGGGCCAGGACAGGTTGCCCAGTTCGGGGGTGTCGGCGCGAGGGTTCGGGTCGCTGGGGGAGGAAACCAAAGTTGATGAGTGATAGCTAAGAGTTAGACTGAATAAGAAGTTTTTAAATGAAATGAAGATTTAAACGTATACCGCTGCACTGCACCACCACAAATATCTCGTCATCATTGATATATTGTTAAAATAATAATTAAATATCCTAAAATTAATCAATTTAAAATATTAAAATTATGAAATCATTTTACTATTCTTGTAAAGAGAACTATTACTCCATTTGCTCCTGTTAAAGGTCATGTCTATTATCTACTAAATGAAATGGATGCTGTTACAAAGAATAGATAAGTATTAGAAGCGAGTCTGCATGCAATTTCCAAACACTTTATTCTTTTTTTTTCCTTAGCCTATATTGTCCCACTGCTGGGCAAAGGCCTCCCTATAGCCTTCTATTCTTCTCTCTGTGCGGTTTTCTCCTGCCACTCTGTCAAAAACTTACACTTTATTCTAGTACACAAATATTTTCAAACCGTTGGCGTTGACGCTTTAGGCTAGGGTAGTTTTAATCAATTGAACTTTTCTCGTTATCTGGACGTCCCAAGCGAAGCACACGTAACAGAAACGTCTTTAATGGTAGGTACCAGGCTAGCATGTTCATAAGGAAGTGTTCCTCTCCCGTATGGAGCGAAGTTGTACCAGAGTGCAGTCATCTCATCGACGACGTGTGAATGAGGACTGTTCAGAGGTATGTCTGTTGTGGTACCAGGCGAGCATGATTATGAAAAAGCATTCCTGACCCGTATCTAGCGAAGTTGTACCAGATGGCAGTCATCTCATCGACGACGTGTAAATGAGGACTGTTCAGCGGTATGTCTGTTATGGTACCAGGCGAGCATGATTATGAGACAGTATTCCGTACCCATATCTAGCGAAGTTGTACCAGATGGCAGTCATTTCGTCGACTACGTGTGAATGAGAACTGTTTAGCAGTATGGTGGGGTAGCGGTAGCTCAGCGTGAACAGGTATAGCAGGTCATCATGGTGGGCCGCACCTGTGAAGAATTACGTTGTTTATGTAGGCTCACCATAGTCTGCTTATATAGTAGGTAGTAACTGCTGGACATAAGCCTCAACTCAAATGTAGAAGGAATAGAACGAGATTCTCCATAGATTTGGAAATTTCTTCAAAAGTAAAGGAGAATGTCGCGCTATTCCTACTACATTTGAGTTTCTATAGGATTGGATACGAAGCGGCGTTGACGTAGTACAGAAAAGTAAAGTTCCGAGTCATTTCTAAGAACGCATGCTGGATTAAAATTTACCTTGTGGTTTTCCATTAGGATCTTCGTAGTGTGAATTGTTCCCGATGTACGCGAACTCGTGGTACCACACCGGGTGCGCAGAGTGACGACACATCAGGTTCGCCATCCTGTTATGAAGAGGATTATTATAACTAGAACTAACAGTAGCGTTGAGTGAACAACTGGTAGGTACTTTAGTAGTAGGGTAGTGTCTTTAAACTTCATTAAAGTGCTCATGTCCACTGAAATTATTAATGCATGGACGTGGACTAAACAAAACTGGTATGGTATAGCCCTTTCAGCCTTACACAATTACTGTACCTCTGATTCTACATCACTGTCAAAACTACTGTGATCTTTAAAATCGTTAGAATAAGAACCCTTCTAACTTATGGTAAGCTTTCCTGTTTGAAGCTGTGTATCACCACCTAGCTTATTCTGTTACACCCTGTATAATAATCATAGCACGTGGCATTTGTAGTTTCGGCCTTTTTATCTGCAGATACGCCCCTTTTTCTTACGGACGCAGTATTCACAGTTGTTATGATCAGACAATTTGAGGATGATTCTTTCGAAAGAAAGATGAGGACGCTGATGTACATGTATGCTTCCAATTTTTCCTAAGCCATAGCTAATTTCAACGAAATCTACTTGGGTACAAACACCATATTCAAAAGAAGAGAAACATTGTCACATTCAACAGATGCAAGACGGTAATCAAAAGTTTCTCACCTGTGTACTCCAAATCCAACAATAGAGTCTCCATACAGCCTCCCCAGCGCCTTCTCACTCTCCTTATCATTGGCCAGCTTCTTCCCCTTCAAGTAGACCTCCTTCAGCCTGTTCACCGCCACGGAGCGGTTCTCCTCCGGCAGCATGAACGAAATAGGGGCTACTCTGTCCCATTCCTCGTTCATCGACTTCAGGAGGGTCTCGTTTTGGAGTACCGCTAGGAAAAATAAACATTTGTTCGGTTAGGTGCTTCAAAAGTATTAACCTGTGATCGCCAATACGCTTTGATGCAGCGTGGTGATCTATGATCGACGCTCAAGCCTTCTCTGTATGATGAATATCCTGCTGATCCTGCAGTATGACAATTATAGTTTGGTGTTATTTATGTGCTTAAAAGACGTCACGTCCATTTCTATGATTGGTAAGTAGTAGTGAGTTGAATTGACTGATGAGATGGGATTTGATGGTTTTACTGCTTTTAGAATTTAAAATTCTGTTTAGCTTTTAGAATTCTGTTTACCAGCTCCCGATGTTTACGTATTTGTATGTTTAGCCTTATCTGTGTTACTTTTTCTATAAACACAGACAGACAAAATATGGTATTTTTAAGCTTCTGATCTACACCAGGAGCTTAAAAATACCATTTGTCGCATTAAAAGTGAATGGATATGGTAAAAACGTTTGTAAAGAATGTCTCAACAGTGAACTTAGATTTTTTGTAGACAACAATTTCCAACTCACGGAAAGCTTTCCAGAAGAACTCGTCAGTTGTCTGGCTGACGATGAGGGGCACGGTGTGCATCTTGCCCTGTTTGATGGCGTCCAGGGGGTTGATAGTGAGGTACCGCTCCTGGCCGAAGTCAGGCTCAAGCACTGGGCTCCACAGACCCACTGGATCTCCGGTACCGAACTCCTAGAAATTATAAGGACATGAACATTTAAAGACATGTGCGTGTTTGAATTTGTTTTTAGTGTAACTCTTGAGCAATAGGTTTCTTCATGTAGTACTTGACAAATGTTCTCTTTTGAAAAACATACCCAGAACTTAGGCAGCGAATCTCCGAGCTCCCTCCAGGGCTTGGTCATGAGGCAGTCGAGGATGATGGAGGAGTTGTCGGTGGGACAGTTAAGGATCTCAGCCTGGCGCACTGCGAGGTGGCGCTGGTGCGTCAGGGGTGCCACACGAGAGCCTACGGGAGACGCGCTCATTGCTATGCCGCGGTGGAAGAGACCTGGAATAGATGAAAGCTTTAAAGCATGAAGCACTATTGCTTTGGGGTAAAAGTAGTGGGCATCCCTAAGCGACTATTAACCTCGCTACCATTCAGCTGATATAATCTTAACACCACAGGTCCACATGATCTCCTTTCATGATACATTTAAGTTTATCCCCATGGCCCAGAGGAAAAGGAGGTTAAAGAAGAGGTGCACCTAGAGTTCACTGACATTCCGCTAGTTACATTCAAAGCCCCTTACATGCACAATTCTTCGGACACTTCGGAGACATTCCAAACGGGGAAAATCTCAATAAAACTACGCCCGACCAGGCATCGCATATATAGCGCCCATGACCTCCTGCTGAACAGTAACACTTGCGACCAGTACACCGGAGGCAGTCTGCCTAACTTCGGGACTAGCAGGCGTGATGTTCTGATATTATAAAAGAAATAAATTATTTCTTCCGTCTACCTTTAGTCATAGGCGAGATCATATGCAGCATGACACTGATAGAGCCCGCGCTGCAGCCGGTGATGGTGACGAGGTCGGGGTCTCCGCCGAACGCGGCGATGTTCCTCTGCACCCACTTGAGGGCTGCCACCTGGTCCTTCATGCCATTGTTACCGGGGGCGTAGGCGTCCCCTGTGCTCATAAATCCTGGAAAGAGCGGTATTATTAGAGGTCGTAAATCATTAGGTGCCTTTTCGCCACCTCTCCACTTGTTAAAATTACATGAGGTAGTTCCCCAATTCGCCCGCACTTCGCATAGCTAGGTATGTAATGATGAAAATGGATGATCACCCATCGACATATCAGCCTCGACAAGCGTTGCTTAACCTTGAAAATCAAATCGTGCGGCTGTTTTTATTTAGCGACAAGTTAGAGGAAGAATGCATGGAATAATGCATGGATCATTTTATTTAATAGGTATGTAATGTTCAACACAATGTGAATTGTTTATGAATAAATAAATTAATGAATGAATCTGCAGGTAGAAAGAAAAAGTGGAGAATTGAAAGCGTTTGATGTCAATTATGGAAAACATAATATTATTATCATGGAGGGAAACATTTACACACAGATAGACATAAGAGAAAAGTAAGGACCAGTAGTGAAGGGTCAATTTTTGTAAGAGGTAAGCCGGAGTACATAATCTTTAGTGTGTATAATATTTGTCTAAAGAATATTAATTCTGCCATTTTTCAAAGGGAATTCGATAGGAATCGAGTTGTATGCTACCTCCGCCGCTGCTAAGGACTTACTACACACAAAGTCAGAACAAATTGAGATCACGAATTTAACTGAATAAAGTCTTATAGAGACCGACTTATAAATTAAAGAACCTCTTAAATGAAGTAGTACCTGGTAATATATCGTTAGACGCCTTACCCAAGGATCCGATCCTGTAGTTGATGGTGACGAGCACCACGTCCCTGTCGAGCATATAGTGCGGGCCGGCCAGGTCGCTGCGGCCGGTCATCGAGTAGAACCCACCCGCTTGGATGTAGAAGATCACTGGTAGGGGACCGGTGCTGGAACAGACAGGATTCAAAGTGGAATTAGAAGCTTATAGCTTCCAAGAAGAAGAAAACTTCTTCCTAGGTTTGTCTTCGAACTTCTCAGTGGCAACCGAAAATCTGGATTCGTGCCCGGCAATAGGCTGGCTACCACATGGTATTTAAACGTAGCTGGCAAAATGCGGGTGTAGGTGTCCCATAGGTATACTTCTGCCTAAATCTTGAAGGATTACAAGCGTGATGCTATGTTATGTAGCTTAACAGTGGTCAACCTCATATGATACAACCAACCAGTCCTTAAATTCCATTTTTCGCCTGAAAACAACCAGATAACTTAGAAAAACTAGTTGTAGTGTGCCAAATAGATGGTAGACCGTACACCCTTTAGGTTACTCATCAAGGCGCTAATGGAGTCCCATTAGCGCCTTATCCTTATGTAGGGCAGTGATAACAGCGAGTCCGCTGTTATCACTGCCCTACATAAGGATAATCAGCCTATAATGCTCCCACTGCTGGGACATAGGCCTCCTCTCTATGAGAGGGAATGTGCTATAATCTACCACGCGAGCCCAGTGGGGGTTGATAGATGTCTTATATCTTCGAATTTTTAGTTCTATTTTTAGGACATGCCGGTTTCCTCACGATGTTTTCCTTCACCGTTTTGAGAACAGTGGTATTGAAATAAATTACACAAAGTAATGTCGCCCCTGGGTTCGAACCCACGACTTACTGTTCGTAAGTCGGGGCCGCCACCACTGGGCCACCGCTGCACGCCAGGCCACCACAGTGGGCTGAAAGCAGTTCGTCAACTACTTCATCAATGCTTTCCAAGAAGAGCACGACGGACACAAAGATGAATAAGAAGAAGACAGGTGTCCTTACGAGTTATACTGAGCCGGCTTGTACACGTTCACGGTGAGACAGTCCTCATCCACGTAGTAGGTCGGGGGCACAGGCTGGGGACACGCGGGGCCCTCCTCGCTCGCGTCCACCTCGCCTTCGTACGTCAGCTTCAACTTCGGCGGCTGGGGAGAGATGGGTAGTTAGGTTCGTGATGAAACTGAACGCGATCAGCACTTTAAATCGAGTTCAAGAGCTGCCAGTGTCATTATTATTGTAGAAGTGGACAGGTCTTTTACTCAAATTATTTGCCTAGCCTTTTTAAACTATGGTATCACTATCGTGGTCACCTTCCAGTCTAACCAGATGCTACTGAATACCAGTATCTAAACATGAAGCGACTGTCTGACCTATACCCCGAAAAACAGGAGAAATGTTATGATATGGTTTTGTAACCCAATTATAATATTATATTTGAATCATTCTTATTAGTGTGCAATATTTTGAGCGACACCTTCAAGGTTAAGTTCGCGGCTACATTTTCCTGTTCCACTCATAAACTGGTTGTGGGTTTAGCGTGGGTGCCAAGCGGTGCACCTGTCGCATGACTGTCTACACAATGTCAGTGCTCGTTGAATTGACATTGGCCTGTCTGTACATTGTTCTACTAAACCAATCTATCTTATTAGTCTAAATAGGTACCTACTATTTTACAGTAAGAGCAAGGCCATTTTAATTATGTTTATAAACAACTTTTAATGTGGGTTCAACCCTAAAATCGCGAAAAAAAACAGCCGTTACGAGTAGTTTAAAAAACAGTAATGAGTCAACTATTACTTTGGCCGACTGGCCGACTAGTCGGTCACCAAAAGGCCGGCTAATCGGCCAAGCCGATGATTGCTTTCGGTGGGTGGAACTTGAAGGAAACAGCTGTTTTCTTTTTATAACCGACAAAAAATGAATATGTGGCGGGTTTCAGAATGATGTACTGAATGCGTGGTACTGGTTACAGTTTTAGTGTGGGTGTCCCTCCCACCTTCAATACTATGATACCCGCAAGATAGACACAATTAGGTACTGATTTGTAGTCTTTTTATAAGTATGTTCTCCTCACCTGGAACCTCAGAGCGCCAACCGGTGGCTCGGCGTACCGTATCCCGCGAAAAGCCGCGAAGCGCCTTCCGCGGCGCGTCTCCATCCATGACCCTCGGAATGACCCCGACACGCCGCGGGCTAGCGGCCCTTCCGGGTTCACGATGTACGAGGGGACGTCTGCTACCACTGGAACTGGTACGAAGTACGAAGGTGAACATGAGTCTTTACTGATCTACAGAGTAAGTCTGAATAGCCAGATACTGGATAGCCATGACACAAAACCTAAAAGTGGAAAGATTTGGAAGAGACTTATGTACCTAACCCTTGATCAAACGTTAAAGAAGAAACAGAGAAGAGGTAGATGGCAAAAACAGTAAAGAAACAGAAAACAACGAATGCCTGTATGGAATATAAAGATGAAGAGGAAGTCTCATAATATACTTGACACTCCGCATGCAGGCAATACACTGTTTGAGAAACCTATAAGATTGGACTCCTTGGATTTCTTTCGCTTTCATTGGCCCAACTTGTAATGAGTCTAAAGAAGAAGATAGTCTAAGAAAGGAGCTCATCGTGAAATATGCTACATAGGAGCTCGAAGAGCATAGGTGGTAATATTGTCCACTGCCATCATCACCCGCACTTCATAAATCAATATCCACCATTGCACAGTCACACTCATTTGTTTACAAACTAACCTGCCTGATACGTCTGTTGTTGTTGTTGCGCGTGATCCGCATGATGCGCGTGTGAATGTTCGGGCGCGTGCCCGCATGCACTTAGCACAGACGCACAAAGAAGCGCGAGGAACAACATGGTCATGGTGCGCGCGGTACGGCACAGAGGGTGCGACTGAGACGAGGATCGGCAAGTTGCAGGTTTTATACGTGGTGGGCTTTGTGGTTATGTGTGGTCTATTCTGCAAGCTTTTGTATTTAATGTTGCTGGCTTTTACACGCGGCTTCGTTCGGTTTTGCTGTCGGGAAATATCCCACGGGAACCTACAATTAGATAAAAGTTCATTGTGCGTGAGGTGCTAGGTTCATCGCCCCGACTGTAACAGTCGGGACCCATTAAATAATCTAGATTAATCATTACCTACATCCAATATGGGTTCCGAATGTTGCAGTCAATTCAGTCAATTTTTATTGAAAGTTATTTTTTACGCAGTCGAATTTTTTTTTTCAATCCTTTCCAAAATGCAGTCGTGATAATATCTGATATTTTGTAGAAGTATACATACAATGGATTAAAACTATCAGGTAAACAAAGTGTTATCAGTTAAAACCTTGAACTTGTCTGCGGTTATCACTTGTCTGCCACCTTCGATTCGGACTAAATTTATTACACAGAAAAACAATTCTATCGAATTATGGAACCCATTTCGAGGTGTTCCCCTCTCAGACTCTGGCTATTTGAAAAAAGCATATTATCATGGAACAAAATGCCTACCTATGGACTTTATCGCCCTTCTACTTTTCATTGAGTTCATTAATTTGACCTCTGCGTTTTTATTTTTGTAAAGATAGAAGATTATTATTCTTGATGATTATTTTGACTAGCTAAGTCCGCGGTTTCGCCCGCGTGGAGTTCGGTAATGTCCTATGGGGGAGTACCTACCTACTACCGGGACACAAAGTGATCTATGTAAAATTCGCCCCTATGAGGTGACTTGTTAACATACCTTACTTTCAAAATGTTGGCGTACTTAAAGGGCCGTAGGCCGATGATGGAGGCCGGTGGCGGCCCAGCGCTTCGGGGACAGAAGTCAAAGAGTGTTATTTAATATGCAAGCGAAGCGAGCGCGCGTCATAAAACCTCCGTGGTAGAGACCACCAGGAAATACGAGAAGGGGCCACGGGCGAAAAAGGTGTTCTCATAATGTTCTGATTAAAATTTCATCTTGTTACGAAGATCTCATATTTTTACGAAAAAGATCCTATCAAATTACAATATTTATTTCTCGCGAAAATTGCTTTTTACAAATATATATAGGTACATACCAGTGCTAGTGACCTCGTGACTACTGTATATTAAACAATAGAGTCTTAAAACAAGGAAAAATCTCAAGCAACGCAGTAGTCATTCGGGAATCCCGTTTGTACGACCGCGGAATTGATTAGCGTAGGTGTAGGTATTGTGCCGCGCACTGACATACACAGGGAGATGACTCGTGGCATTATCCCTGTGTTCCCAGAAAGGGTAGGCACAGGAGTGGGAAGTGCGGTCAATCGGACGCCATTAGTCGCACCTGAATAATATTTATGATCTGAGAATAAAACACGAGTAACTATTACATTCTAGGGCCTAAGCAGCCGAACTAAACACCGCACCGTCATCTGCCGAGCCTTTTCCCAACTATGTTGTATTCGGCTTTCAGTCTAACCGGATGTAGCTAAATACCAGTATTTTACATGGAGCGACTGCCTATCTGACCTACAAAATCCAGTTAGTATCTACTGAGTAAGCCGACCCCTTGGTGAGACTGGTTGTCAGACTTCTACCTGTAACGACTGTTAATGATCTACAAGTGCTAGCCGAGGCCAACGGCTTACTGTGCTTTCTGAGGCATGGAGGAAACTCGATATGTTATGGGTGGTCGCCCATCCAAGGATAGAACAGGCAGGTGCATTACTTTGTGTAAATTTCATCACCACTGCTCTCAAAACGGTGAGGAAAACATCGCGAAGAGACATGTCCTAGACCAAAAATCCGAAGACATGTGACATCTACCAATCCGCACTGGGCCCGCGTGGTGGATTATAGCCTATTCTCTCTTATATAGAAGAGGCCTGTGTCCCAGCAGTGGGAACATTATAGGCTGATTTATGGGACTTGGGTAAATATTACTTGGTGGCAATACAAAAAGCAGATACACTACTATCCTGCGTACCCTTCGGGAAATATACGCATATGATGTTTTTATTACTCATCGGGTTTTTTTTCTTAACGAGAATCATTACTGCGCATCTATTGTCTATGTACATAACTTTAGGTAGTTCGTTACCTCGTCTTACCGATACTTTTACCTACATCGTGTGTTGTGTTTTGTAATTTTCCTCTAATCGTTTCCGTGAATCACACGTAATACCTACAAGTGATGACGAATTCTGTTATGATGCTGTCTGCTGGATCGATGGTTGACGGTCAACTAAGTGCCATTTGTTAAGTTTTCCTAAACTTCTGCCAAGGTCAATGGTCATATCATCACGCAGATGGCGTACTACAGTTTCTGCCTACCCCTAGGGGGAAAAGGCGCGTGAGTTTGTGCATGTTTGTTTCGTCAGGCTTATACTTTCCAAACGGAGTATGTAGACAGTACATCCTCCAATTCAATTGGTACACAATTTGTTTGGAGGAACTCTTGGATATTTACGGTTAAGCAGCGCTTGCTAGGGTTGGTCTGTGGATGGGTGGCCATTGATAACGTCCCGAGGTTTCTCCGTGCCTCGTGAAGCTCATTAAGCTGTTGGCCCCGGATGTCATTTGAAGATCTATGACAGTCGTTAAAGGTAGGTAGTCAGTGGCCCCAAAGACTAACAAGCTGTGTGAGTAAGGGGTATCGTTATACCCAGTACTAACCGGGTTGTGTGTATACAGTACATGAACTTGTGTCCGACAGATTTGTGATGAGTTAATGCCAAACTGTTTCTGTTTTGATGCATATACTAACTCCTAATGAGAGGTTTTCTTTTTGAGGTATTAAAAAAAACTTAGTTTCCAAGAACTCTATAGATGGCGTTGAACTGACTACGATAGTTGGTGCCAAAGCCAAAACGCTTGGGAAAAATATCAATGCGTCACGTCACATACGCTCGTTGACTGACACTTTTCGTTTGCTTAAACTTCCAAATATAACTTAGTTTTCTCGCGCTTTGTTAAAATCAGTTTTTTTAGGTTCCGTTCCTTGCATTAACGTACTAATTTCAGCGCCATCTATCCAGCGACTAGGGAAGAGCTAAAAAGAAAATCCCTCATTCAATTAAAATGTCTAGTTTTGAGTTTATATAATTATATCACTTAAATTTAGGTTTAAAAGATTCAATACTAAACAAACTAAATTGTTCAAACTATTGTATGCCGAACATGGTAGAGCAGTGCAAACGCACACACAAGTAACTTGATAACAACTCTGTAACCACTGTCTCACAATAAAGATCTTTGACTTTGAGGCAGACAGGCAGTCGCTCCATGTAAAATACGGTCATATATTAACAGAGTTATGGGGTAACAAACATAAAATACACTACTAAATTGAGAAACTCCTCCTTTTTTTTGAAGTTGGTTAAAAACTAAGGAAAGTCAATCAAACTCTGCATCGAATATTGTGTTTCTTTTATTTTAAAATAACATGTACAATTGTTTCGTAAAACTAAGGAAAAGATCAAACACATCTTATGTAGTTACGTATAATTATGTACCTTATATGACACAATGAATTTCAATATCTTCATTGTATTATTTTGTACCAATTATTTATTGTACACACGCCAGCACATCAAGCAACCCGAAACTGACAAATTGTTCCAATCAACCTTGAACCTGATGCTTTAACGATAAATTATAAGCAATTATAGAAGATCATTCGGGTTTAAACAGTAAACTGATATGCGTTTATCAACTTTCGTTGCTGACCCTACCCTAGTCAAAGTTATTAAGTCTTCTTGACCAGAACATCTCTTGATTTACATTTCTGATAGTCCAGTGGGAACAGCTCCTCCCACACTCGGAACCGATCTTCGAAGAGGTTCTGTTGGACGGAGAAGGGGCTGTCGATCCGGAGGTACTTCCTGTCGTCGGGCTTGTACTGCGGCCAGCGCAGCGAGGAGAGCTCCGGGGTGTCGGGCTTGGGGTTCGGGTCACTGCGGGATGAAGGATCATTGGTTAGTTATAACCTAGGTAACTATGGTCATAGATGTATTGTCGCTCCATGTAAAAGTTAAATACTGGTTGAATTGAAAGCCGACCTCAACATAGTTCAGAAAATGGAAGACAGAAACAGTCACACCCTTGTTATCACTGACAGTCCCCTGTGCAGAGCTACATGGAGCCTTATGAAACGATAGCGCATTCACTCCTCGAGTGCATCGGCGTCACCCAGATCCGCGAGGAAACTCTTGGAACACCAAGATTCCATGCGCATGTCCTGAGAAGTCGGGAAGATTGATCTGCTTTTGGAGGGAGGTGGGCTGGTTGGAATAAGGGCCGCCATGGCTCTCGTTTAATGGTCCACTTTAAGGACTAAGTGATGGTACACAGATGATGATGATGATCGGCGCGAGGTATTTATCAATCAACGATCGCAGTGAACGAGCACTGCTAGACAAAGCCTCTACCAAGGCGCGCCACAACACTTTGCCATCCGCATCCAGTCTGTCAATCCAGCTCACTAGCTCACCAGCTAGGGCAGCTGGTGACCCATACTACGCCTGTCTCCACACCAGGACTCTTTAGTTCCATCGAAAAACATGGCGGGCCCACTGCCACTTCAGCTTGCTATACTAGGCTATGTAAGCTTTTTTGGTTACTGAGGCAGAGGTGAAAAATACATATCTACACACCCAATTTACAAGCTTGGCAACTTTGTCGAGACACAAGACAGAAGTCAGACATCGGAGGTCTAGACTATTACCGGAAAACACTAATGGATAAACTCAAAAACCAGCCATAATCTCCTTACCCGTATCTCATAAAGTTGTAGAAGATGGCGGTCATTTTATCCACCATCTGCGAGTCTTGGCTGTCGGAGACGGGCACGGGCGGGAAGGTGTAGCTCACGTTGAACAGGTACAGCAGGTCGTCGTGGTGCGCGGCCGCTGTGGGGACAATACGTTATACAAGGTGATTGGTAATTGGGGGCATTCTTTCCTACTTGTGGCCCAAGACTGTTGACAGACAGATCAAATTAAGAGTCTTCCCGCGACCACAGCTGGTGCAATCCGGTCGAAACGTCGGGCTTAGGTATATTAAAGGTAAAATTTGCGATAAATACCCGTTTCCATGTGTTTTATAATGTGCTCTGATCGTGAAAGTTTAAAAAAGACAGATCAGATTAAATTCATCAAATTTTAGAAGTTCATATTTCTCGTGGTTCAATAACATCAATGGAACTCACCGATCGGTTTCTTGGTGTCGGGGTCGACGTAGTGGCTGCTGTTCCCGATGTAGCCGAACTCGTAGTAGTACACCGGCTTCGATGAGTGACGAGCCATCAGGTTCACCAGCCTATGGATGGAGAGGAAACTGGCTGAGTAATGTACAACATGCTTGATCATCGGGAGTATAAACACTTCCATTTCCAGTCTTATGAAAGTGAGCACACATCAATCCGGGATTGGCTTGAGGTGATCAGAAAGAGCCAAAAAAACCGTAATTAATTCGCCTCTTTCGGTTTTGATGACGCGATTCGACGCTGCGTCGTACCATTGGTTTTCGGGGTGGCTAAAATGTGTTCTGTTTTACCCCCATCTGGGTTCTGAAGCATCAATAAAGACAAAAATCTGCTGACAGAATGTTGGCACCGGCACTCACTGAATGACTTTCAATAAGTAAAATGACCTTTTCACAAAAATCAATCCATGAAGAGTTGAAGTTAGCAGCAGCTATTAGAAATAAAGAGTGTCTGGGATCCTTTAAGAGGTCTCTGTTTAAATTTCTTATAGACAGATGTTATTACTCGATCACTGAATTTACTAATGATAAACAGAGGTATGATGATTCCGACTTCCCAATTAAACACTTATGAATCTATTTGTTGACTAATTAGGGAATGTGATTATTTATCTAAAGCTGAAATGACATGTTTACCTTATCGACATATGTATTTTAAACTGAATTATTGTTTTCCTTAATCTATTGACATGCCACCTTAATAATTGTAATTGCTTGTTTATGTTTTATGTTAATTTTGTCCGCCATTTTGTACGCCATAAATTGGCAAAACATAGTACACTCGTTTTAGACGATATACTATCTGTAACCATACCTATGTTTCACAAAATAAAAGATTGATTGATTGATTGAAGTATGAATGAATGATTCATACTTCAACTCTCTAAATTTCTCTAAATTTTCTAGACAGTATTTGACAATCTGGGTGTTAGCCTAATTTGATTCAGTGAATGATTTCTTACCTGTGTACTCCAAAACCAATGATAGCATCAGAGTACAGCTTCCCAAATCCTTCACCAGTGGCCGTATCATTGGTCAGCTCCTTGCCGGGCAGGTAGGCCTCCTTCAGTTTGTTGGCGGCTGTGATGACAGACGAGTTGTTGCCTGAGAGGTACAGGGCGATGGTGGCCAGGCGCGGCCAGTCAGAGCGCCAGGACTCAAAGGCGGATGGGTTGCGAAGAACATCTAGAAATCAAAGATCATCATCTATAAACTGGTAGACGACAGCATCACATGTGCTTCCCGTATTTTGTAAATTTCAGGGTTTTCGTCCTTCAGAGATTATAAGACACTTGTTGCAGCTCTCCGGAGCACAGCGCTTCAAGCGGCTGCCAGGGCAGGAATATCTCCAACTACTCACCGAGAGCCTTCCAAAAGAACTCGTCCTGCGTCTGGCTGATGATGTATGGCACTTGTTGCAGGTCCCCGGAGCACAGCGCTTCAAGCGGCTGCCGGGGCATAAACATCTCGCCTTGCCCAAAGTCTTGCTCTTGTATCGGTACCCACAGAAGGACAGGGTCGTAGCCGAAGTCCTGATAAGAGATAACGAGACAAGACGAATTTGAGTATGAAGTTAGGAGTCACCAAAGAAACGGTGGGTGAATTGTATGACTAGGCTAAACATAAATTATAAAATTGATAGAGATGTATGGAAGAAGAAGACACGCTGTGACAACTACTGACGACACCAAAATAATTGGTATAAATAGGATGATGACTTGTTCCTATACATAACGAATGAACAGCAAAATCTAAATCAAAGCATTTATTTCAAGTAGGCCAGTTACAGGCACTTTTGAATTGTCGAAACAAAGATGAAAATTAAATGTAGCTACAGTCCCAGCTTATTAGAGGCAGCTGTTAGACATATTCCTCTACAATCGCACACTATAATCAACTCGATTACCAAGCACCTGGCGAATATCGGAACTCCACCTAGCCAGCAGGCGTCCTACATTCCATCGGTTCCTTCCTATGACTTCTTCAGCTTGCGCATGATGGGACGTTATGGTACGTCTCATCGTATCACTTTGACACAGTATACAGATACCCTCCCTAACTGTGGAACAGTAGACGGCCACGATAATCGTGACACCGGTGCTGGTTATTGTCCTCCAATATGCAGGTGTAGGGTCACTTACAAACATCTTATCCAGCGAGTCCCCCAGCTGCTTCGACGTCTTGGTCTTGAGGCAGTTGATGATAGCCTGGGAGCTGTTGGTGGGGCACTGCAGCAGCTCCGCCTGCCTCACAGCCAGGTAGCGCTGGTGGCGAGGGATCACGATTTGGGAGATTGGGGAGCCACTCATTGAGATCGCGCGTTGGAATAAGCCTGGGACAGAGAAAAAAAATATATAACGCAAGTATTTTTCGAAGAAGTAGGCAGTTTTGTGCACACTTCTTGCCAGCAACTGTGATAGTCCTGTGGAACAGAAGGATCCGGAAACATGAGTTCACATTGCGCTTGTAATCATCGAAGGAGAAGATAGAGGTGGGTTCAAATCCGGACACTGAGCTAGTGAAAATTCCAAATACACTTTAATATCCGTTTATTATATGGGACTTAAACATTAGTTTTAGTTGCGAAATGTGGGTGTACTAGGAGACACTTCTGCTTAATCATTCAGGGATTGGCTGCTGGCGAACTACGCCGCAGTGACTGACGTAACAACCGCTTTGTAGTGCAAGCTGATTAGAACTTTATTCTAACAGTATTTCAAACGTAGTTTGAACCACCACAAATTAGGGTTACAAGGTCCTTAACGTCCTGGGCGTCCTGGGCGTCCTGGGCGTCCTGGGCGTCCTGGGCGTCCTGGGATGGGCGATCCCCAAGTCAGACAGATAGTTGACCTATTTTCCACAAGGAAAATAGGTAATATTTTGAGAGATAATATATACGTACCTGTGTAGGTAGGTACCTACATATAACAATGTAGGAAAGATAGGTCATTATCAGATTTTTTTTCTGCGAACATATTTTGTACTGTTATTATTTATTATCGCAATCGGAATGGCCATAGATAAGTCTTGAAACACGTCTTGAGTATAAAAATATCCTATTGGAGCTATGTACTGTATAATTTCAACTTGGATTATAAGTCTTCGGTAGTATAGTGGTAAGTATCCCCGCCTGTCACGCGGGAGACCGGGGTTCGATTCCCCGCCGGAGAGAATCTTTTTGCATTTTTTTTATGATTGAACTTTATGATTGTATTAAAAAGAAGTGGTACGTAATGTTTTTTTTTTTAATTATAGAAACTTTGGATAATTATCTAGATTTCTTTCTTTCTTTCTTTCTTTCTTTCTTAGAATCTACAGCCACGGTTTTTTTTTTGTCCTATTTATTTCTTTATCGGTTCGTACCATTCATTCTAATGAAGGGCCCAAGCACATTCAATTCAATCTGTACCAAACATGTCTGTTGTACCAACCTTTCGACATCGGCGACACCGTATGCAGCATGACACTGAAGGAGCCCGCGCTGTACCCCGCGATGGTGACGAGGCCGGGGTCTCCGCCGAACGCGGCGATGTTCCTCTGCACCCAGCGGAGCGCCATCACCTGGTCCTTGAAGCCGTTGTTACCGGGGGCGAACTTGTCGCCCGTGCTTAGGAATCCTGGAGAATGGGATCAAAATGTACTTAGACAAGGTGTAAACAGATCCTTTACCAAGCGTTCTGAACATCAAACTAGGTAACTCTACGCAAAAATTATTGCTGGGAAATTACTTTTTTTTTGTGGTGAATAATATTGTATTTTTTTTTAAATGACGTTTTACGGTTAGTACTCAATGTAACGCACTCAAAACATTGTGCTGATGGATGCATTGAATAGTGGAAGAGGTATTTAAAGTGTAGTTAAAACATTAAAAACTTGTATTTTAAAGAAAAAGTAGTAATTTTGAACCCCAAGATCTCCATAACTAGAAGGTATGGTCTAGAACAGAAAAATGATCGCAGTGACGGAGAACGAGGGGACGGAGACGGGGAGAACAAGTGCCTTTCGACTTCTTTAACGGTACCTTTACAATATAGATGACCTACGAGTATTATGTTCATGTTAGTATTCCCTAGGTTTGTTTCGAGTTGTAAATTAGGTTTGCAAACAGGGGGGTATCGTGTCACGCAGTAACTTAGTTATGAAGGTCAGAAATAATGTTTTATTTTGCATATAAGTCACTCTCTGCAATATTATATACTGGTGTTTAGCATCCAGTTAGACGGGAAGCCGAACGCACATAGTCGAGAAAAGGCTCAGCCAATGATGAGGTCGATTATGATGATACTGCAAAAGCACATAGAACTTGCCTCTTTCTCTATTACCCTCAACAACATAATAAAAAGAAACTCACCAAGCGATCCAAGCCTGTAGTTGATGGTGACGAGCACAATGTCCCGGTCCATGAGGTGGCTGGGCCCGGCGAGGTCGCTGCGCCCCGACACCGAGTAGAACCCGCCGGCGTGCATGAACACCAGCACGGGCAGCTTGTTGCTGTACCAGAAGAATAGGGCAAGTGAGGATACTTGATAAAGTAACAAGGTTCGACAGGCACGAGAACGGTATAATAGCCTTCCTGACCGTTTTCGCTCACGGCGGCCAATCTCAGCGGAGATTAGCCATCAGCGCGGGAGATATTATAGTGCACAAGTGTGTGCGCAGGCACAGGTGAGGTGCACTCTGTTCCTTTACTCTTCTAGTCCGATGAGACGGCAATCCGACACCACTGGAGAGAGATCAGGCGCAGAATCAAGGTCTTAACGTGCTTTCCGAGGCACGGGGGTATCATACCGCCAACATCCAAATAGAAGAGAAATATCATGGAAAAAACCCAATAGCACTTTTTGCCCTACCCGGGAATCGGGTTTCCTCGGTTTGACGGGAACGTTAAATCGTCATTAAAACTAATGCTGTGGCTGGTTAGTCCCCTCGACCGTTTTTTGAACATGGCGGCTAGTTTCAGCGGAGATTATTGGCCATCAACATAGTTAATATTATATAGTGCACAAGCGTATGGGCAACACAGAGCAAGGGCAAGAGTAACGCAACAAGACCGCAGAGAATTCATGGCGTTGGACCAACTTCTCGAAGCACAGGGGTATACCGCCAACATCCAAGCTCTGGGTGGCTCTGAAAAATTCCTAATGGAAAAACCGAATACCTCTATGTCCAACCTTGTTATTGATACCAGGATCCCAAAGAAAGTGAGAGAGAGTAAGGTACTAGGAGTTAGACTTACGTGTTGCCATCAGGGCGGTACACGTTGAGGCGCAGACAGTCTTCGTCTACCGGATAGTTGTTGTAGACTGGCTGCGGACACGCGGGGCCTTCTTGTGTGGCGTCCACCTCGGTGGTGTAGTTTGTGATCATTTGTGGTGGCTGTCAGGAAGAGAGAAATATACCTAGGGTTTACATAAAGAAAGAAAGAAATAAAACCGACTTCAAAAACTTAAGCTTCAGAAGTCGGTGGCAAAAAAAACTGAACCAAACAAACAAAAGTCACCGACTTCTGAAGCTAAGTCATTTTTCACTTTTTGCAATAAAGTTTTTTTTTTTTCATTTTTAGTTGTAATATCCTGTACAATTAATATTTTCGCACAGATCCAATGAGACAGCAAGGTATAAATAAAAATATTTAAAACTAAAATATCAATTTTAAAATTTTTGTTGGTTATTCAAAAACTACTCGACCGATTTCGATAAAATTTAAATGGGACCCATTTAAATTTTATCGAAATCGGTCGAGTACCTGGGAAGTATGAAATAAAAAATGAAATTTCATACATAAAAAAAGATTCCGACAAATTCAGAACCTCCTCCCTTTTTGAAGTTGGTTAAAAATAGTTTGTCATTACTCATCAGTTATCCATTTTAACAAGGCCGGTAACCTAGTTTAATTTACCTGAAACCGCAGCTCCCCGACAGGTGGCTGCGCATACCGGACGCCCCTGAACGACTGGAACCTTTTCCCGCGCCGACTCACCATGAAAGACCCTCGGAAGTGGCCTGACACGCTGTTCACTATCGGGTCTGTGCTCGATGGTGTGGTTGCTTCTGAATGCAAACAAAATATTACGCCTGTAATCATCGAACGGTTAGGCAGGATTGTTCCTAAATAATACACCCACATTGCGCCACTTATGTTCAAGGTCCTATAGGGAACAAGCCTATAGCCGTCAATCGGGCACAAATCCAGACTCCGTGACTGCTACTGCGAAATTCCTGGTGGGAAAACCCTATAACACTTTGTCCAACCCGGGAATCGAACCCAGGACCTCATGCTCAGCAGTCGCGCTTGTGCCCACTAGATTAACGCGGCAGTGGTAAGTTGTAACACTTTGAAGATAGTTTAAAAAATAAATAGTCAATATTAATTAACAGTAAGCAATAAAAATAGAAAACATTTGACCAAAATTTCCAAAATATCCACTGGATCAGGTAAGTTAACAAACACGTCATCACCTGTTCCATTTTGCTTCTGATGATGATGATGGGCGGCGCCGACTGCCGCCAGCGCGGCACACAGGAACACACACAACTTCATGCTAGCTCAGATGAGGAGGCACTGACGTGTGCGAGCGTTCAACAGGGCTTTTATCGAAGCTGCGAACAAGAGGTCAGGATTATTCTGCTGTGATTTGAATGCATTGTAGAATTTTTCCTTGTCTAGTAAATTTTCTATTATAGTATCACACTATTCAATTGTTTCATGCTTGTAATCCTCAAAGGTTACGACAGAGGTGTACTAGTAGGTACCCCCACATCCGGGTACAAATCCAGAATAGTGCCGAGGAATTCCTGATAGAAACCCTGTACTTAATCAAATACCTGTGGTTATTTACGACATCTACTAAACACAAACATTTTGTAGCAAAGAAAGTTAAACTATGTGTCACTCACCGGCGCGGCCCCTGCAGTATGTATACTGAGCTAATCATATAGAACAGATAGTGTTTTGTGTTGATGCGTGAGTTTCCTACGCTTTGTTTATGTCGTGAGAGGGTAACTGGGTAAACAAGGAAAACGGAACTGAAAACATTTAGTCGAACATAAACAAAGATTGCTATCTTTTTCTTTACAAAATTTTTTTGGTTTTTCATGTTTATTGTTTGATAAATTTTTGTTAACACGTATTTCATACTTATATTCCCCGAAGGGTTAGGGAGAGGAACCCGCAATTCGACAGTTATTTTTAAGCCCCATGTTATAAGGGGCGAGCCTATTGCCACTAATCGGGGACAAATCCAAACTCCGTGGGTCCGTGGTCACTACTGAATTTTTTTAAATGCAAAATTCAATAACACTTTGCTCGACCTGGCAATCGAACCCAGAACCTCTACTCAGTGTCCCACTGGCGTTATCCGAGGGTTGGCATTTCTCCAACGTCTGCACTTCCCACTAGAGATTCGAGGCGACAACGTCGTGTCTGCGCAGCGTTTTCGCTTTGCGATGATATTTTACGACGTTGGAGAAACGCCGACGCTCGTAAAACGCCATCGCGCCGGTGGGATTGCCATAGGGCACAGATAATATAATACTTCGCTTAGGGTTTGCGACCACTAGACGAGCATTTGATTAACAAATACTGCTCGTAAAACATACAAATTAGGTACCTTCTGAAGAGTTTACAAACAACATATGCGTGAACTCGTTTATTTACCCACGCTTAAGGAAAATGGTTGTCATCGTAGGGTATTCCCAGGTGCGATGTATGTATGTACCTATGTATGTGTGACACTTCCTCATGAATGACAAGTCATTGACGTACTGCGGTCAGGTGCGTGTGTGAGACTGGAGTGATTGAATCTAGTACACAACATCGATTTTAAGGTTGGAATAATCAGTAATGACATCGACAGGTCGGATACAAATTATTAACTTTACCGTCTCTATACATTTTTGAAGTAGCATTTTTTGTAACAAGTAACCCCCAACTATGCTATGGCTATCAGACGCGTTTCCACGCAACAGACGCGACAATAGCCAACTTTGCTTAGACTCAGCAAAAACCGCTCTAGATGACGAAAAGCTTTTTTTGTATGGCCCCTAAGATTTACAAAAAAATACAGTCTTACAAAGCTCTGCCTACAAATTTATTTAAAAAAAACCGGCCAAGAGCGTGTCAGGCCACGCTCAGTGTAGGGTTCCGTAGTTTCCCGTCCGTCACAATAAGTGTTCCCCTTTATGAGTTTAAAGGTGGGTATCCATTATGTTCGCGCTCCAGCAGCGCTCCGCGCTCCTGCAACTGCTCCCGGTAGTGGGTACGTGCGCGAACACGGAGCGCAACATTGCACGCTCCGCCGCAGGCGCTCTGACTCGTGACTCGCTCTGTCGGTTTTTAGCGCGAACACAAAGGGGAGCGAAGTGTGTCAAAGGGGAGCGCATGTAGAAGTGCGCGCGACGTATCCATTGGAGCAGTTGCAGGAGCGCGGAGCGCTGCTGGAGCGCGAACATAGTGGTAACCGGTGGTAATTTTGGATTGCAAGAACCGATTTTAATAATTCTTTTTTTGTTTGAAAAAAGATACGTTCAGGATAATTTAATATGTAAACGAAGTTAAAAAAATGCTTGCATATACGAATATACTACAAACTTAGTCCAGAAATTATTTTGTACAACTTTTTGTCTTTTTTGTTCAAAAACTGTTGTTTCCATCAAGTTCTAAATGATTTTCCTAGAAAGTCCTTATAAAGTTCTACTTTTCAGATTTTTTTCATATTTTCTAAACTTATGGTTCAAAAGTTAGAGGGGGGGGACACATTGTTTTTTACTTTTGGAGCGATTATTTCCGAAATTATTGACATTATCAAAAAATGATTTTAGGAAACCCCTATTCATTTTTAAATACCTTTCCAACAATATATCACACGTTAGGGTTGAAATTAAAAAAAAATCACTTCCCACTTTACATATAGGGGGGTACCCTAATAAAACATTTTTCTCCAATTTTTATTTTACCACTTTGTCGGCGTGATTGATATACATATTGGTACCAAATTTCAGCTTTCTAGTGCTAACGGTCACAGAGATTAAGCGAGGACGGACAGACGGACGGACGGACGGACAGACATGGCGAAACTATAAGGGTTCCTAGTTGACTACGGAACCCTAAAAAGATGCGGAATTTATTAACAGACAAGAGCTACTATAATTTATTAAGTATATGACTTCTTATCGGATACCTTTTGACATATTTTATCGATTGACATATTTTACCTTTGATACGTTTTTACTTTTTGACATAAATTACCATCTGATATAAATTATTATTTTGGACCTTTTGACATATTTTACCTTTGCACATCATTATTTCAGTTCTATCTTCATGAAAATTGGACAATGTGTATTTTTTTATTTATTTATATTTGTATTATGTAATTCAAAGAAAATAATTAGTTATTATGTGTGTACCAGAGAAACAATGGCCAACATATAAATGTAAAAATAAATCCTAATATATAATCCGCATAATTGTTAAAAAAAAAACACAAATTTGTACACCTCACTAGGTAAAACATGTACGGACCGACCCTATTTACTAAGATCTTGCTCGATTAGTGTGTACGAGTAAATGCATGTTTTTAACAAATAAAGTATCTTTATCTTTAAGGTTTATTGAGAACTAGCTGTTACCCGCGACTTCGCTCGCGTTAATTTACAATTTGACGATCAATTCGGGTTGTACTCTGCTTGTAATAATTTAATTCAATCATGATTCGAAATACATCTAGCTATTGTTATAAGAAAGTTAATGATGTTTTCCTCGGGAACAATACTTCTTTTCGGGATGAACGGTACCCAATGTCCGTTTCTGTATACCTGACAACGTATAATATGTAAAATTTCTGGATGATTAGTTCAATGGTTTATGTGTAAAAAGGTAAAAACAAACTTAGTTTCGCATAAATATTAAGTAGGTAAGGATAAGGATATATAGTTAGGATGACAACAGCATGGTGGGCGCAGTGGGTGGTCCCTGTAGCATATTAAGCATAGTCAGCTTATAGTGTTCCCCCGGGAGGGACACAGGACACAGGGCCTCCTCCCCGCGAGGGAGCGGGCCGTAACATCCATCACGAAGGTCCAAGGTGGGTCGGTGGAGGTCACATGTCATTGATATTTACTAAATCAATTGTATTTACTTCTGGTTTCTCCGCCGCTCTACCTTATTCATCAAACGACAATTTATTTTAAATTATAATGTGTTTATATCGAAATAATATTTCTAATGGAATTTGTCATCTCCGAAAATTAACATCATAATATTCTGTCAACAACTCACTCTTATCTTAGCGTCTATTCTTGGAATTACAGACGTAGTTTTAGCTGTTAACAAACATGGTTATTTGTACCAAATAGTTAATAAGTAATTAGTATTAATTATTATTGTATTACCTACATTAATTGTCATAGTGTGTTGTTTGTTTTTATCATAGCTTACTAACATGGTCGTAAGTTTAACTAGAGTTAACAGTTTTTGAGTCAATAATACTCGATTAAAGAGAACATGCAAGGAAAAATAATTCCTTCATCGAAACTAGTTACGAAACTACGGTTTCGTAGACGGTCGAAAGGAAATTCTATTCTATTCTAAAACAAATACAAACCTAAGCCACGTAAAAACGCCAGGGTAACCCGCGAAATTCAGATTTCTAACGTTTTTAGAAATTTTCAGTGTTCCGCGTACCTACTCGTTACAGAATTAAAATCAACAAAACAACCCTCTAGGTTCATTAAAATAAAATGTTATTGAATGATTATTTTGTCATCCAGTTTTCTTTTATAAACCTATGGGTTTTCATTTAGTATTTCTATTCGCGACACGGAAGCAGTCGCTCGCATTTGTGCGCCATTTCCAATTATCAATCAAGTTTGATTGCAATCAGTTTATTGTTTTTGTCGAGATATCCATTGTTTCAGTTTTTATCGTCTGATTCTCAAATTAATTATTAATTACAGATTAAGTCTTTGTATAATCTACTTGTCTTGTCTGTCAGGTGTGGTTGTTAGGAGCTCATGACGCATGATTGGCTTTTGTTTAATTCTTAGATCATGGGTCTAAAAAAGTATTAAGGGGCTCCCCCATGCACACTAGCGCCACTTTAGTAAAAAAATCAGAACTCGTTAAATACACAATTAATATAAAATCTGATTGACAAAATCAATCATTTGGTCTTCTAAATTATTTACGTCTGCTTAACTCATTGAAACATAGCTTGCTGTCGTTACAGATACAAAATGGAAAAAAACGGCCGTTTTTAGCAATTTTTCTAACTGTAACAACAGTGAAGTATATTTTAATGAATTAAATAGACGTCAATAATCTGGAACTCTAAAGCATTGATTTTGTCAATCAGATTTTATATTAATTGTGTATTTAACGAGTTCTGATTTTTTTACGAAATTGGCGCTAGTGTGCCATGGGGAAGCCCCTTAAAGGAACATTGTAAAGGAATCAATTAGGTTCTAGGTTTAGTATTAGAGTTCTAATGTTCTTATTTACAATACTTACCTACAAGTGAGAGCTCAGTCTAGTACCTACTTGTGGACGGTTAACAACAAAAAAACAGTTGATATTTTCTTGCATCATTATCAACTTCCCGCCCTTACCATGTTACTTGTGGTCGGTGCAACGCGTTTTTTTCTTCCATTCTCCCCTGTCAATCGTCACGCTATCATTTACTTACTCCTATCGATATTTTCATGAAAGAAATGGAAAATGTAGCTTCTGGGCTGGGTTTTCGTCTTCTGTCACTCAATCTAGCGCCTCCTCTGGCATAGCACATACTTATTGGAAGAAGGATCATGGAAGGAAGGTAGGTCCAAAGACCTTCCTGACTTTCCATTAGGTGTGCTGGATTCAATACTTCATCATCATCATCACCAGCCTATAATGTTCCCACTGCTGGGACACAGGCCTCCTCTCAATGAGAGGGAATGGGCTATAATCCACCACGCGGGCCCAGTGCGGATTGGTATAGATGTCATATGTCTTTGAATTTTTGGTTCTAGGACATGCCGGTTTCTTCACGATGTTTTACTTCACCGTTTTGAGAGCACTGGTGATGAAATAAATTACACAAAGTAATGCGCCTGTCTGGGTTCTAACCCACGACTTACTATTCGTAAGTCGGGGCCGCCACCACTGGGCCACCGCTGCTCTCTAAGCAGTCAATAATTATGCTCAATATTTATGTTATGAAAAAATAAAAAGTGCATCTTTTTCATCTTTTTAATCGACTTCCCAGGTAGGGTTACGTTTTTCGCGCGTAGGTATCTTGTATGTTTATAAATTTCTTTATAACCTTGTTCAGCCTAACCAAACGCTAAACCTTGTCCTTTTGGTCTTGGCCTTTTGGTCTACCAAAAGGCTGGATACAATTAAGGTATCGTTATTCGTCTTAAAAACCCAAGTGTGTTAAGATAGGTGTTTCAAAAATATAAAACAATATGATGGATTTTTGGCGCTAAATACTTAGTCGTTAATATTTTTTTTTTCACACAAACCTTTCGCGTAGGCTATCAAAATGAAGGAAATTAAAGGGAGATTACAGATATAATTATATACTCTGACTTATACAATTTATTTGTAATCGTTTTTTTTGATAATTTTAATTAAATGTTACTATTTTTCTTGAAATGATTTCCGAATCTTTAGATACTCTTTGTCTGGTGAATAGCGATGCCTACTACAGCTTCTAACCCACAAAAGGTTTTGTCATGATAAAGTTTCGCTAACTTACATTGAGCAGTTGAAAATACCTGGTCTTTTTTTCCAGTATTTGCCCAGTTTAAGCAATGAATTGTTTCGTATTTTATAGCAATTTTCAGAGAGAATGGGATTCATTGCTTTTGAAAAGTGGCAAGGCGCACATTTGTGAATACTGTGAACAGCGCTACAGTCGGTGATAGAATCTCTCTTCGTTTCCAGCGACGTTCACATACAACAAATTGGTGTTTTCATTTCTCTCCCTCTCTTTTCTTAGATGAACTATGAAAATGTTGATATTATCAGACACCATGATTTTACGAGAAAAGTTTACCAGTGCGCTTAGTTAGTAGGTACCTAAGGGTACCTAACATCAATGTGTATACATAATACATAATCGATTTTAATTGGAAGGGCAAATAATTGAACTATTTTAGCGGCAATTACTTTAATTGTTTTGCTTTACCTTCTTCGAGCAGGCTAGGCATAAGATGCACTCTGATTCCACCATAACAAGACGTAACATAGTTTGCAACGACATCAGTGTGGATGTATGGATGTTTGTTACTCTTTCACGCATGGATGAAATTTTGCACATATTTAGTTTATAATCTGGATTAACACATAGAATATTTTTAATCCCGGTAGTAAGATCCCGTCAGACAATTATCGAACTTCACGCGGGCGAAACCACGGGCATAATCTAGTTATAAATTAAATAAACCTGCTGAAACAATGTAGTGTTGTTAGAGAAAAATCTTTTAAAACTGGTTTCATCGTTTTTGGGAAATTGTTGGACATACAATCACAAATAAACTGATCGAACACAGATCCTTTGCTAGTCGTTTAAGAAAAGCCTTCATATCTTGTGATCAATATCGGTCGGTAAACACATTGTTTTTCATCGGTTCCATCTAGTTAGTACATACACGACGACTACTCGTCCTAGTGCCTACAGCCACCTCCCATTGACTGATCTACTAGATAGTAGGTACCGTGGCGGTCGCTGCAGGAACTCTATAGAGCTGCTGCTGCTTAGTGATCAAATGAAATTAAACTGTGACAAAGACAAGTTAAGGGTTAGTGACAAACGTCGCAAATGGCATGGCGCTTGAGAGTTGTTTCTGAAACTAGTGGTCGTAATCCTGTTCGTAAGTGAGGAGTGGTGACACTTTAAGAATATTTTTCGATAGTTGAAAGTATCTAATCGTATGAGTCGTTAGGCCGTTAAGGCGTCAGTTCGCAGCCTGAAAGTCTGACAACCAATTTTACCAAGATGCACGTGGCACTCTGCAACTGGCTTGTGGAGGACACATAGGCAGTCACACCGTGTTAAATCAGCAGCAACCGGTTAGACTGAAAGCCAACTCCAACATAGTAACGAAAACGCTACTCACGGAGATGCAGATTCGTGACAAGTATTTTTATTATAATTTAGTTTTCACAGCTCTATGTGATGTCCTCTCTCCTCACAGTTTCAATTTCCCGTTCTATGCATGTCCCGCAAGCAGCAGTGCACAGTCAGCGCCGCGAACACTTCCGAACGCGCCGGCCGAACGCGACCGCGCCTACACCACAAAAAAAACTTTAAAAAAGTTACGCCAACCGTGCACGGAAGCGCGCCATATTGGAAAGTTGATGTAGAATATTTCTTATTTTATTTAAATATTTAGTTTTATATTTTACTTTAGTTGTTAAATGTTCAGGTGAATTGTGCTACTTTCATTTAGTGTTGTGATTTATTTTTACGGGTTCTGCGTTAAATAATTATGGCGCGACATACGTTAGCATTTTTGGTAAGTTATTTATTACAATTTTTTATTCTTTTTTAATCTTAAAATTTTTTACCACCCAATCGCAATAAATAAAGAAAAATCTAGAATTTAAACTTTAATACATTTCTCGAACTCCTTTCATAATAAGTTGAATTATTTTTAGATTCCTTCCTTATTCCCAATAGTCTTACAGAAAATTAAAAGTATCTAAGATTTGACTACACTAACTAAGCTCAAACCGGATGTTCCAAGTTCAATTTCCCATCTTGACAGCTAGTATAACGATTCCATTGACAATTATTTCAAACCTATTTCAATAACAAATTAATTCTACGAAAGAAACTCAATTGAAATGAAAGATAGCCTCATAAGTAAGTGCAGACATAGTTGAGTGTGCTGCTGAGGTAGAAAGCGATCGGCACAGAGCTGCGATTGGAGAGAAATTGTGCGATTACAAAAGGAGTAAGGTAAATAAAATTGTTCTACATCTCGGAGCGAAGAGATTGCTGAAAATTGTGTATACGCTCTGGTGACAACGTTTCTCTATGATCGTCGTTTAAATTTCGAATCCCTTTGGTGTTTTGTTTTTCATGGCTGTAATAGAAAAAGGAGAATTTATAAATTGCAAGACTGCAAGTGTTGCATAGTTAGTTCAGTCTTTATGAGTTCCAGCAAACATCACCGAAGGGACAATCCTTTAGAAGATGGACTAGTGGCTCATATTAGGTACTGGACAAAGATTTCTAAATCTTGAAACAAGAAGTGAAGATGTTTAAAATAAGACAACGTGGTACACAGAATAACGAATACAACCGTTTATTCTAACTTGGAACAAAATATCAACCACTGAAACTAATTTAAACCGAACCGAACCGAACCGTTACTTCAAAACGAACTCATCAAAACGTAATTGTTTAGAAAAATAACGAGTAAGTACACAAAATAGGAAAATAAAAATCTCACAGCCCTTTGAGCGATATTTTTCAACCGCAGTCTCTCGCGGA
This sequence comes from Xestia sexstrigata, assembly GCA_941918905.2. Taxonomy (NCBI): domain Eukaryota; kingdom Metazoa; phylum Arthropoda; class Insecta; order Lepidoptera; family Noctuidae; genus Xestia; species Xestia sexstrigata. Next base: position 17,096,195 of record OW799224.2, read on the forward strand.
ATGTCGTCTGTCAGTGTCACTTCTTTCCATAGAAGTAACATGTACTGCGTACAACCTCATTTCTTCATAATACTTCGTAAGACCTCATTTCTTCCCAACAATACATGTACAAACATGGAAATCTGTGATATTTTCTTAACTGCACAAAGTAGTGTGTGCGTTCAATGCATTACTGAAGGTGCCAAACTCGTCGCCAAATTTTGGCACGATTCAATTTAATTTACAACAATGGGATGAGAGGAATGCAATAATGATAGTTATAGCCATAGTCACAGAAAATATAATACTACGCCATAGTTGTGATAGAATAGCTATTAATAAGACTATTAATAGAAAAATACTATCAATCGCAACATTGCAAAACATGCATAAACCTGAAGTAGCTGATTACATAAACGCTAAATTCCGTAACTGTTAAAGACGAACCATGACACCCTACTGTTCTGCTTACATACATTGATGAGCAAGTTATGATAATTGCTATCAATTGCATTGTTAACGAGCATTGCATTACAAAGTAAGAACGGTCTAGATTGAGTCTGAGTAAATTGATGGTTATTGGTAAAGTGTTGGATCAATCAAAGAAACGATGGATGGACTGTGTGAAGGATGTTATGGCACGAAAGGAGGTGGAAAAACTCAACAATAACCAATTGGCCAATAGTGCCATAGACAACATTTCACGGTCTTCGGTGTAACGATTAGATCAAGTTCTAAATTCCTAATGATGTTATCTAAGTAACTAATCGATTTGTTAAAATTGAGAGCTGTTACAAATCCGATGTTGCAATAGTTGATGACGAAGGTTTTGTAATACTTATACAGACTATCAAGATGTAAAAGCTATCACAATCACGAAAAGTCCAGAAACTCCACAGTTGACTAATTGTCATAATAGTCACTTATAATCAGCTAAAGATATGCTAGAGATACACTAACTAGTACTAACTACTAGTAGGGTATTATACACATTCAAGTTTTCTGGATGGGCCATCTTTGTAATCACTATGATTTCTGCTTTCTTATGTCGAGTCCTGTTATTTGGATCTGTTGTTGTTTTGTCCTACACTGATTTATCTCGAGTGCTACAATAATATTTACCATCATCGCTTCGGTAAAGCCCGTTTGGTCCTCGGTTACTACACTACTACTACAACAGCCCATAACGTCCACTGCTGGACATAAGCCTCTCCCATGATGGGAGGAATTTGCCGTAATCTCCACGCTTGGCAGGCGGATTGGAGATCGCAGTGATGAAAGACTAACAGAAAACGCTGCTGCCCATTCTCTGGTCTACGGAGGCGCAAGGTGTTCTGCCTCAGACATTAGCCTTATACAACACCCGTGAGTGTAATGGGTTGGTTCTCTGTTACCCACCTGCTAATTATAGAACTATTAGCGGTGCGTCTCGACTTTCCTGTAACTTTGTAATCCTCATCTTCTTTACTAAGTCTTATCCCGTTATTAGGAGTTGCTTCTTGTTTATACTCCGATGATTCATCTCGACTACGACTATTACTAGAATCTTCGTCATCATCATTATAAAGTAAAACCAGTTTCTCCGCCCCAGACCTAAATACTACAAATATTTCAACGGCTTTTGTTTCGCTCGCTGGCGCCACACCAACGGTAAATAACATAAACGTATGTAAATCAGCCGAGTTGTTTTCGAGGACGTTACCACCACATAAACAAAAACTTTCTCCATACAATAACTGGTGCAACTCGCTGTCAACGCATCTTGGACTTCACTTCCACTTTTTTGAAATCAGAGTCACTCGAAAAGAGGTTAAGGTTTTTTCCGCAACGGTGATGCACGTAGCAACCGCTTTTGTAGAATTGTGGGTATGTAATTTGCTGTACGTGCGTTTATAGTTTTTTGCTATCTCTGAGCTCAAGGATTTTTTGATCAAAATTGTTTTGTTGTAATAGGCATATTGAAATAACAGCCTTACCAAAGGTTGTGTGTAGCGGTCAGATAGGCAGTCGCTCCTTGTAAAATACCGGTAACTATACCGCTGAGTACGATTAATGTTCCAAAAAAAACTAGAACTGCTCACCATTTTTCCACAACTTAAGAATTTATTAGTTCATAATGCTTAACAAAAGGCTGTATTCACGTTTTTATTACTAACTATATAACATTCCCTATCCAAATCACAAAGTCTCAATTTCCAAAAACATCACTTTGCAAACCGATGTCCCACTATTAAGAATCTTGGAATGCGAGCAAATTGGATCGATAGGTAATCGATACGCGTCCGATATAGTTCCGTTACTAATGAATATTTTGCAGAGTTCTCCGTAGAGCCATAGACTAGTACAATCGCTGTACATCGTGCATTGTCTCTGGGCTGCCATTACTCTAAAAACCCACTAAAATTGAGATGATTATTTTCATTCAAGTTACCATTTTGCTATTCTTTGTAATTTTTATTGTGTGCTACAATTTTCAACGCACGCATACTCTTCAGAAATATTTCACTGATTTATTTTATTTTATTTTGGAAGAAATCCATGATACCGTTCAAACGATCATTGGTTTTGAATATTGGATTGACAAAAAACAATCGCTTACTTTCCTCCTTTTAGGATTTTTGGTGACTGACCTTTAAATATTTTGGAATCTGTGTCGTGAATTGGCTTAGCGAATCGTCAATCTACCCACACGTTTCCAATTTCCGAGGATACGAAGAGTCCCGTTAAGCTTTCTCTGGTCACTTATTTGGACGACTCCTAAACCGACGTCAAAGAATTAAGGTCACACTTAAACGGAGATTAATGAGTAAAAGCTATGCCGTGACCTAAGAAAAAAAGACAAAAGACAGGCCATTTCTTACTGTAATTAGTAGAATATAAAATTAAGGGGCATGTTCGCAATCAAGAGGGTATTATGAATTCGCGAAACCACCATTCACCATAACGATCGAGCGAAAATTATGAGAAATAACGAAACTAGAAGATAAATTACCTGTGACTATATACTATTAGGTGATAAATGGTATGTCACGACATTGAAAACTGTTAAAAAATTACATAAACTAAGTTCATACCCGTGAAAACTGTAGAAGATGATCGCAATGATAAAATCAACAAAGGAATAGCATTCAACCGGCGCGCGGCGTAGTGGCCGTTTCGAAACTAAACTTGCCACAATCCGGGATGCTCAACTTGAGGAATTCAAAAACAACAATACTGACAATAAGCAAGAAGTAAATAAGGAACTTAGAAAAGAAGGAAATAGACAAACACTTTAAGAGTGTTATGATACTCGTAGTTTGTAGAGAAGAATAGGAATTGGAGATACCCTTGTATGAGGATAATGAAGCCTGGAACAAGCTGTTTTGACAATATCCACAGCGAAGTCATGAAACAGAACACAATTTTAAATCTATTTGGTGTCTCACTCTAAAACTCTGCAAGTCCACATACATGGCCTAAATTCCAATGATTTTCCCAAAACAAATTAGCTTTCTCTTCTAACCACCAACTTTCGCAGACAACAAAATAATGAGTTTTTAACCAAAATATCTTAGTTTTCCTCCTCTTCGAACTTATTCCAATCTACATGCGCGTCTGTTTCTTCAAGTTCAGTTCTATCTTGTGTTGTTCTATCTCTTCATCTACTTGACACACATCTTCACTGGCTAAGCTATTGGTCTCTTGTCACAACCTCAACTGGGCTATCTGTCACCTGTCAAGATAGATATTATTTGTCAAGATAGATGTTATTACACCTTTTAAATATATGTAGGTACTTAAGAGTGAATTTGTAATTTTGATCATTTAATACAGGAAAGCCTATTTCAGGCACATCACACGTGTGAATTTGAGCAAAACTGTATTTGTTCTGTATTGTTGTATAATTCGAATATTATAGTATTGTTATTTTGTTAAACATCCCAATTGGCTCCATTATCTGTCACCTGCCCTACATCTCCACTGCCTGTTACCTGCCATACATCGTCATTGGCTGCACTATCAGTAACCTGTCATACGTCTCCAGCATCTCAACAATCAGTCACCTGTCATGCGTCTCTATTGGCTCATCAGTCACCTGTCGTACGTCCCTAGCTGCACTTTCTAATACAACATGTTGATAATTAGCCGTGACATCATGAGCACCGCTATGAGTCGTGACCTTCACCCAGTGGCCGGCTGGCCGCGGGTCAATGATCGTCACGAGGCGCGCATGGCAGTGTGAGCAATGCTCTCTAAACGATTGGTGGTCGCATTCCTTTGGAGATCTACTCGCACCGAGCAGAAATTATCACAGAATTAGATAAACAAGTTCCTAAGCAAAAACTTTGTTTAGTAAGGCCTTTGCCCGCAGCTTTGGTCGTGTTATGGCCAAAATTTTTCTCATTTTCTCTTTCTTACGTCTAAAAATGGATAATGCAACTCCCTATTAGTGAAACAGTTTCAGTATTTCTTATGATTACCTACATCCAAACTAACAAAATACCTTTCTATAATAATAGTATACATTGGTGTTCGCATTCCTTTAGTATAGTTTGGTGCTGGATCCGACTTATTGTGATCGTCTTAATTCGTAAATGATTTCGAGAAAATGCCCTAATAGAATCAGTGAAGCGCAGTTCGTTAGCTCGTAAAGTCATGAATCGTCATTACGTCAGAAGTCGTTTGCGGCAGTTTCTCATATAAGCGCAACGTAAGCTGGATATGGTCGCTCTAAATAAATCTCTAACATGATTTCCCTGCCTACCTAATTTAACTTGAGCACGACAGTTTCTTCATCCAAAATTTTTAAATGTTATTTACAAAATAAAATGTAAACCGTCACTTTGCAATTATTAAATAATTCTGGACATTTTATGCATAATGCTTACCTCTTGTCTACCTCCTTTTTCCTTTATCTACTTCCACTTTCACTTGAATACACTTCTACGACCTATTTATGGACGGCACGGTACTCGTAGTATCATATAAATAAGTCTGTCGCGCTCGGTGGCTTGCAGAGTTGCAGCATATTGTGGACGAAATTCAATAAATTAATACTGAGCGTTAAAAGTCATCGTGCAAAACGGGTTATTTTATCATGCTTCCGTCCCATTTATGTATCTTTCCTTTTTTCTTATACATATGTATATTTCTGTTTTGATATGCACTTTCGTTCAGTCACTCTAGTTTATTTTTTAATAATTTATTGTTTGTTGCCAGCGTCGGGCGCTAGTTGTCCGGCATTTTGCTGAACTGGGCCTATTTGGCGCAGCCAGAGTGAGGCACACAGTGGTGTCGATTCTGTTGTGCACAAACTAAACTTAATTTAGGCTAATGCTATCTTTTACTAAAAGGCAGTGCGAGAAAAGGACGGCTATAGCTATGAACTAAGTTAGAGATGTCAAACTAGTTTACGCCTTGCGCTTCACCGTGTTTTTAGTCGACATGTTTTTACGTGCACCCTTCATTTGTATGGAAATATTAGTTCCAACTAAAATTGACAGCTCTAAATTACGTCCGTCTCTTTCTCGTTTTATTAGAGAGAAAAAGATAGCAATTGCCTAAATTAAGTTTAGTTTGTGCACAACAGAATTGACACCACTGTCACATTATTTTAGTTTTTTGTTTAGTTTTAAGTTTTCAACCGACTTCCAAAAAGAGGAGGTTCTCAATTCGACTGTATTTTTTTTATGTTTGTTACCTCAGAACTTTTTGACTGGGTGAACCGATTTTGATGATTCTTTTTTTATTTGAAAGCTGGTGCTTCTCGTGTGGTCCCATTTCAATTTGGTGAAGATCTGATGCTGATCTTCAGAGATATACAATGGAACTCTTCAAAAATAGACGGCAAATCTGCCGTGATTGTTGGAATCGCTTGGATGTTTATTGTTTATACAACATCATGACGTAACATCACGCCTGTATGCTCTGAGGGGGTGTGTACAGTACAACCAGATTTTGACAGTTATGTTAGTTTCCATTTGATTGGGGATAAGCCTATTACCATGATTGTATTGTTAGCAACAACTAAAAATGAAACTTTTTTATTTTTATCTTTTTTCGTTCTATTTTTTTTTTGTTTTCTTTTTTGTTTATTTCTTATACTGTGTTCACCTGTGGCGTGTGCCAAATAAATGTATTTTCTTTCTTTCTTCTTCTTCATTCATATCTGTTGCTAACGCTGTTCACACTTCTTTGAGGTCCGTGCAGTTTGCTGTAAGTAGCTACTTTTTTATTAAGGTCATCTTCACGACAGCCTTTGTTTAGGAAATCGATTAATTCTTCATATTTACTTCACTAACTGTATTTCAAGGTTTTCTATGACTACTTCTTTATGTTGTGTGCCCTAATCAGGGCAGCATTTTGTTTCATTGTCTTCTTTACCTATAAACAGTAGTTTAGTTAGTATGAATCTAATCAATCCGCCGTATTAGTATTCATCAGCCCTTCTGCGTGTGCGCATTCCGTACAGCTTTATACTTTGAATAGAGAATGATTGGTATTTATTCTTATTATATAGTCTTACTTTATGTTTGAATACATAAGGTATTCCCAGATAACAGTAATATTCTCTTTTTTTTGTTCGCTTTTTAAATATTTAAATTATGCTCGAAGTTCTAATAATGATACGTTACGAATTTCTACATCTACATAAAAGGTAATTGTCTTCTCCCTCTTTTTTTTTTTTTTTTTTTTTAATGGCGCTCTTTACATTTTTGTCTGAGTCTTCTTGAAAAGTTAGCAGCAAAAAATATTTCCGTGTTGTTAATAATGTGTAAGTATCTAAGTTATTTGGAATTGAGCCAAATAACTTAGATACTCACAAATTATTAACAACACGGAAATATTTTTTTATTCACAACAATTTCGTTTTTGCTGATTCGCTTTTTCTTCTTAAGAGAAAGTAGTATCAGAAGTGGTGCTGGCGTCATCTGGCACAATGTTCAGATGTAATAAAAACATGATCGTAAATATCTATAGGAATTGTTTCTACGGTGGTAGTGGAATTTAGTTTTGTTTTTCTACTTACAACTTACGAAGGTTCTTGGAGAACTTTTGGATAGTTAATCATAGAGGAGTTAATGGCAAACACTTGACTGTTGGTACCACATCGGCTCAGTCAACTACTCTTGTTGGCCCCAGCGCTTGCGACCTAAAAGCGCTTCTGCTGATCATTAGTTCGATTTCCTTTCGGTTTAGTGTTATTGGGTTTTCCATCAGGAATCCTCAAATTGCAGTCCGAAGTTAGAATTTGTGCCCGGTTGATGGCAATGGGCGCACCCCTTATTGTATGGGACTTAAACATAACTGGCGAAAGTGTGCGTACTGAAGGTACACCTGTGCCTAACCTTTCGGGGATAACAGTCGTACCTAATGTTATTTATTTCCAAATAATATTTACATAAACATTATGTGCCCAGCACATTACTATATGCTACGAACCCAGAACAACAACTAGAAGTCAGTAAACAGCAACCTAAATACTTGTCTCTGTGACGTCAGTATGGGAGGGTACCGTTAGCGGAGGTGCGCGTGACCTTCACCCAGTTTCGAGCGCGACCGCGCGGTCAGCGACCTGACCGGCGGCGGCGCTGTCCACTGACCAGTGTCCCACAACATACAGAGCAGTTGGGACAGTACAAACAACACACTCATCCTTACAACGCGACCTTTATCGCAATCTGCTTGCAAATGCAACCCAGCCATTGCTCGTTCAACTAGTTTTAATGCAACGTTTCAAATTCGACAAACACGTTATTTTTACTTCAAAGTGTCCTCTAACTTCTGATAGCCTCTCTATTGTCGTAAATGTTTTTGCTGGTTTGGTGTGTAAACGTGTTTACCAAGAGTGGTGATAATGATTTGACAACCTCCAATTCTACAATGCGTGAGACGAATCACTCTTTCTAGTTTCATCTCCACTCATGTCTACTTAATAATACATTACAAGCCACGTATTATATATAGCATTATGTTATTCTTTATCTAGAATTCTAGTTAATACCACATAACTCTACTTACATAGATAATTACATATCGTGTATACCATTAACGACGTGTGAAAATTTGCAGTTGTATGGCTACACAACAAAGATGACTTGGTAGCGGGCGACTGCCATTTGTTTCAGAAAAAAATCGAAATATTAAATTATTTAAAAACTATAGATAGTGAAGAAATGGGAAAAAATTACAAGGCGTCAAAATTACAAGGCGTCAAAATTACAAGGCGTCAAAATTACAAGGCGTCAAAATTACAAGGCGTCAAAATTACAAGGCGTCAAAATTACAAGGCGTCAAAAAATTCGTCCACATCGTAGTCAATAGGAAAAGTGCTCAGAAGGCTGGCAGCATCGCCACGTTGGTTGGCAATGCTGCCAGCAATCTGTGATTAGTTAAATTATCTGCAATAGCAGTTATAGTTAGTGGGATTTTTTAAGTCTTCCATTAGTAAATGTTATGACAGCACCTAAATTTTAAGAGCGGGACCAATCTACTAAAGAAAATGACATAAAAATAATAAACTGATTCCGCAGGTCCCAAATGAGCGGGATCAATTTACTAAAGAGCTCCAGAGCCGAGCTCTAGTTCCAGGCTCCAGTTAGTGTCAGCGCGGCGGCTTTCCCTAATGAGGTATAATCATCATCATCATCATCACCCGCAGCTCGATGTGTCCCACTGCTGGGTATACGCCTCTCTTCGTTTGTGCCCATCCACGACCCTGTGCTAGCCTCAAACATATACTCTTTAACAATAGTACCTACTTATAAAAAAATACTTTAATTTTCCTACAATACATAGGGTGTAAGATCCGGTTATCGTGGGTCAGTGTCGCGCTCTGGTTGCGTCGTAACGGCACCACATTGGCGCGTGCGGAGACGGTAACGTTACGCATAACGTTAGTACGAGAAGCGCAGGTGTACAGGTGGCCTGGCAGGCAGGTGTGAAGTGTGACGCTGTGGTGATAATAGGAAGACAAATAAATAGATTCGTACTGTCACTTGTGCTGGTATTCAGTCGCAGAATAGCTTTGAAAAATGATTATTGAAAATCAGTAATCATCGACACAAAAAAGAAAAATTCATAACATAAACTCATCCCTTTGTCCTATGGCCGTAGGCAGGAACTACAAAACGCCACCAGCTACAATAAAACCTGGACGAAGATGAAGAAGACGAAGTACCTACCTACTACGTAAAACAGAGTTAGATGACCGAAAAGTAGAAAAATATAATTAAATTAGATACTTTAGGTTAGGCGATCAACAAAGCGATCGTAAAAGGGTAGAAAATATTTCTAAACGTTTCTAACAAGGTAACTCTAATGTTCGTTTAGCCGAAGATGATAATCACGATAGAGATCACTATTAAATTCCCATAGAATTACTGAACTCAACGGTTTTACTGACTCAGTATAAATAGACATAAAATTCAACGCATGTCAGTGAACAACTGATATGTCCTAATTAAAAACTCATAAACTATTATAAATATGGCAGGTTAATACCGCATTTATAAGGAAAAAGTATTGCAAAAAAACTCGTGCGACGCATGAAAGTGCAATTTAGTGGCGGCCAGTAAAAAATGTGTTTCACTACAATAATATCGTGCTGTGATAATGAAAGAGAACCAGCTGTGCGGCAGGCGTTAGACTTCCATGATGAAAGTGATTATTTTGTAGCAGGGATGCATTTAGAGAATGTCCCAGAGATTATATGATACGTTCTTCTCCATAGAGATCTACGTTTTGAAAAGGTACTGATCGACTCTTTTACATTTAAAAGTGCATCGAAATAGTTTAATAAAGATTCTTTGAATTTGAGTTTGCACTTTTTCTACAAGTAGTGTGGGTTTCAATCATGATCATCATTGTCTTCTCTCGCCCTTTATCCTTATTGATGTCTTGTTGGTGGAACACGTCGGCCATCTGAGCATTTGAGCCCTTTCTAGCTTTATTATCATTCAGACAATCTATCCATGGCTTTGTATCCAGTGCTTATACTAAATGCGGTAATACTTTTCATAATGGCAGATTTAAAAAGTTTCATTTGATGCACCTGTGATAAGATAAGTCAAGAAATTCATCAAAATAATGCAGGGTAATAGTGTCAAAAATAAAAAGTAAACTAACTACAAAAAAACCGACTTCAAGAACACAAAACCGGCCAAGAGCGTGTCGGGCCACGCTCAGTGTAGGGTTCCGTAGTTTCCCGTCCGTCACAATAAGTGTTCCCACTTATGAGTTTAAAGGTACATATGTAAACGATGTTAAAAAAAATGCTTGCATATACGAATATACTACAAACTTAGTCCAGAAATTATTTTGTACAACTTTTTGTCTTTTTAAGGGTATAAGGGTTCCTAGTTGACTACGGAACCCTAAAAAGTGTTCCACTAACGAAGTCCATGAATGGCAAAGCAACGTAACACAAACCACGGTTGGCGGCCCTCGCTAATGACCACCTAAAGATGACATGAATACGACACCAAAAACACACCAACGTCACCCTTATTGCTAAGACATAAGAGCCATGATAGCCTAAACTGATGCTACAATTCCATGGGAGTCTTCACCCAAAGAAGACCCAAATATCAGAGATCGTGATCATGCTAAAATAAACTTTAAGGCTTTGGTATAAGAGATGGCGCTAGGAGGCGGGTATAATGATGTGGTTGCCGACAACCGCAGGTAAATACGTGTGACAGTTATGAGCCAACAGCTGGTGCTGTCGCAAGCTCCATCTTTACAGTTACCTGACTATGTAGGTTTGATGACAGAATCGTTTATACTTTATAAGGCAGAGGAGACTTTTGTTAGATTTCTGAAAGAAACAGTGCGTGGAACATTGATGAGGTCTTTCTTAGTAGTTGTGAAGTTTCTGACAATTGGAAAGGTATATATGAAACTAATGGCGCTAGCATGACTAGTTCCAATCATCGTCATAAAATTAGCCAAGAAAATAAGTCGTACCATCGATACGAAAAAAGAATATCGTCGCGATTGGTTGAAAATTGGTTTACAAATATCCTTTAATACGTAGCTTGACATAATTCACCATATTTGGACTAGCTATGGTCAAGCTATCTACAGTGAGCTTAGTCCTGCCCCATTGGTAATAATTAATTTGGTATTTGTTGAAGAATTACAGATCAGTGTAATATTAACATTGTCAATAGTGATTCTATTTGTTTTGTCTTCATTCTTTCTCACCTAATCTTTCGTGTTGTACAAACCATGTCCTTGGTTCTTGTACAATACGAGGCTTTTCTTTAGCATCTTTATTTTATTTATTCTACCTCTTCATTCTTTATTTTCTCTACATGTCTCATCATCATCATCATCATCTCAGCCGAAAGACGTCCACTGCTGGACATGGGCCTCCCCCAAAGGGGGGTTTACAAGGGGGGTTTTCTCTACATGTCTACAGCAACAATTTAAGTTCTGGATCGACTTTTATATACATTTGTCCTATTTTGGCGCCACCACCAGCTTTGCCATCCAGCATGTCTTTGCTGCCAACCTTCTGAACATTTTTCCGCCACAGCTATGAGGATGAATGTTTTGCTCCCGACAAACGTAGAAGAAGCAACATTGTCTTCCGTGTTTCCCCACTTTCATAGAAAGCATTCTAGACTAGTGTTGTAATGAAAAACATTTCACTTGTCTATAATAACTTCTACGCTTTCCAGTTTCACTTAGAAATTATCAAGTTTAGCCAACGAAGTCACGGCTCGAGTTTTATTGCTCATGAAATACTTATAAAAGAGATTTTAATTAGCTAAGTATGGTAGCGCTGAAATATTCTCTATTTATGTAAATTGCTTTTTAGGGTTACCGTACCTCAAAAAGTAAAAAAAGGAACTCTTATAAGATCACTTTCTTGTCCGTCTGTCTGTCCGTCTGTCACCACCGATTTTCTCAGGAACTCCTAAACACCACAGGACCTAATAAATTTAAATTTAAACCAGATACTGAGGTCTGTATTTCCTATTAGGTGTGTGTGTGAAAATCAAGGTCCTGAGTCAACAAGATAAAATAAATTTCGCGAAAACTTGTAAGAACCAAAAACCTTAATATTCAACTTTTTTATTTTTCGGAATTTTCTCTTTACTTGTGCTGTAAGACCTTGCTTTTAACCAATATTGAAAATTCTAGGTCAACCGTAAAGACCCTATAGGCTAGGTTTTGGGTCGAAACCTACCTTATGGTAGTTCCCGTTGACCTAGAATCACGTAATTTGGGGAGAAGCAATGTCCCTCAGCACATGTAAACGGAAACATTTGGGGAGAAGCAATGTCCCTCAGCACATGTAAACGGAAACATTTGGGGAGAAGCAATGTCCCTCAGCACATGTAAACGGAAACATTTGGGGAGAAGCAATGTCCCTCAGCACATGTAAACGGAAACATTTGAAAACCGTAAATATGTAGTAAAAAGAAAAACGATTTCTATTACAAACTTATTATTTGCGGTTGGAGCAATAGCCGTTAAGTTTGTCCTTTAAAAAGTTTGTATGGAATACTCGGTGCGCCAGTCCCACTCGCTCTTGGCCGGTTTTTCATATTCATGTAATAAGTTTATATTTTTGTAGTTAGTTTCCTGTTTAATCATTTATTAATGCAAATGTATGGACATCTGTGTGTCGTCAAGTCGGTTTGATATGCCTATATCAAACCGAATTGAGGACACACAGATGTCCTACCTAAAGACATTTATTTAAACCTACTTAATATACTTAGTACATTTATGTACTTATAATTCTCATTGTTTATCATATACAGAAACAAAACAAGCAGTCCGCCCCATGTAATTTGCGATCAGTAAAGGTCGAACTTCTGAATAAACTTTTATCATCTATTTAATGCCTTATGAAAAAAAACTTTTTTGCAAAAAATTAAACTTTTTTATTTTTCCACTTTAGTTGTTCCCAAACAAATATTTGCCATGAATTTATTTTACATTAAATATCAACGAACGTAAGCGCATTGCGATTAAAGACAGTTAGAAATTCTGCCACAGATCGCACCCTTACTGTAAGCCGTTCAGGAATTCCATTGATCATCATATTCGACTACGACAATAACTTGACCATAAGGACGTTACGGTAGGTGACTCAAATATCCGGATAGCCTATAAAAGATTCGGCCGAGTATCGTTAATTTGCTCTTTAGAATTGAAGAGTTCCGTTTCTTTGTCATGGATCCCATACACACACCAAACTCTCATCAAACTACCCTTGAAGTACATCCTTTCAAATAAAAAAACAATACATGTCATGGTAATAGGCTTATCCACAATAAATGGAACTTAACATACCTAAACTTGTCGAAATCTGGGTTTATTGTACACATCTGTGTACCCCTCAGAGCATACAGGTGTGATGTTACGTCATGATGTTGTATAAACAATAAACATCCAAGCGATTCCAGCAATCACTGCAGATTTGCAGTCTATTTTTGAAGAGTTCCATTGTATATCTCCGATCAACATAAGATCTTCATCATATAGGACCACGGGACACGGGAAGCACCAGCTTTCAAATAAAAAAAGAATCATCAAAATCGGTTCACCCAGTCAAAAGTTCTGAGGTAACAAACAAAAAAAATATATATAGTCGAATTCAGAACCTCCTCTTTTTGGAAGTCGGTTGAAAATTCAGACCAGATGACTGCTTGAATTCATGATATGATAGCAAATTTCTATGCCTGTAGACGGGTAGACCCCAACAGTTCAGTTCATTGTCTCACAGTGCCCAGCCTGAGCCTTAGTAGAAACTGTATTAATAAATGTCTCCTCACTGGCTTTAACAAGCTTCAAATTAATGTTTTCACATTCAACCTTGTCTACAGTCTACAGCAAATTACAGAAAATTAGCTTCCCAAGAATCGGCGATAGAAACTACCACATAGTTAGTAGTAAATACTAAAATTAATTTGACACCATTACCGTTGGCATTGATGGTAGAATAATAAGTATAGGAAGCTCATACGTCGCGTGTAGTACCGAACCATTACCGAAGCGCGGCATTCGCGAGGCGTAGGTACCAGAGCCGCACCAACAACACGGTCAACGTAATAACTAGTAATAAGACACAAGCAAAATTCTAAATATTGTTAGTTGAAGATAATTGAATAATTTCGGAGGTTAACTACAGCAAGAGCAGCGGTGGCCCAGTGGTGGCGGCTCCGACTTACGAACAGTAAGTCTTAGGTTCAAACCCAGACAGGCGCATTACTTTGTGTAATTTATTTCATCACCGCTGCTCTCGGCATGTCCAAAAAATTCGAAGACATGTGACATCTACCAATCCGCACTGGGCCCGCGTGGTGGATTATAGCCTATTCCCTCTCATAGAGAGGAGGCCTGTGTCCCAGCTGTGGGAACATTAATAGGCTGATGATGATGATGAACTACATAAACATAACACCACGCCTGTACTCCCTGAAGGGTTAGGCAGAGGTGTACCCATTAGTACACCCACATTTCGCCACTTATGTAATAGGGAGCGAGCCTATTGCCATCAACCACGCACAAATACAGACTCCGTGTCTGCTACTGAGAAATTCCTAATAGAAAACCCAATAAGGCCTGGTTTCCACCAAATCGGAGAGGAGCGGAGCGGAGAGAAGTGTGCAAACCGACCAATCACATTGGTTGAAATCTAAATTGCAGCTCTCGTCTCTACAGTGATTGGTCGAATCTTACACATCTCCTCTGTTCCGCTCTTCTTTTGTGGTTGTGGTGTGCTTTGGTGGTGTCCGGGCCCTGCCCGACCTGGGAAACGAACCCAGGACCTCATGCAACTATGTTGTTAACTGCATTAAGGTGGTACCTACATTGATGATCTGACTGAAAACACAAGAATATGGCTGTTATGTCAAATATGCAACAAATTCATGTGACAGAATTACGAGTATGTCACTAGGTAAATTGATATCTACGGAAAAGTCAAGCATGTCCTATCCCATAACAATCCTGTTGGAAGTCGTTGTAAAAAAAAACTATTATAAAAGAGATCTCCACTTGACCTGGTTCTCTTGAGGCAAGCATTGACAATGATTTTGTAGTTTAATTAGAACCATCAGAAGAACCTACTGTACAGATAGTCCTGTACGGGTCGTTGTATGATGGTCCGAAACCCGAAAGTCTGAGAACCAGTCTCGTCTAGTGGTATCGATTCTTAGACTCGGGTAGTGGGTTGTGTAGGTCAGGGCGGGGGAGTAGCTCCTTGTAAAATACTGGTGTTCAGCTGCATCCACATAGATGGGAACCCAACTCCAACATAGTTAGGCTAAGCACAAAAAGATTTAAAATATAGAGCAGACATTGGGAGTATTTTCATACAAAAGTTTTGATACCGTACCATGTCGATCTTGACACACGAATGCAATCTGACAAGCGGGCGTATGATACTAGACTAGACAAACGACTCATTACAAAGTAGTAACAAGTATTGGATTACGATTTTCTTCGTCTTATCTTGTCTGTCATATCTTTGGCTAAGCAGATGTTGATGAATGATAGGTACCCACTGTCTAATAGCAACAAGTCGTGCACTATGCTCGGCTAACGCAAGTGTATCGCTGGCAAGGTATGCGGGTCAGTGCGGTAACGGTCCGTCTGGGACGGCTCCCTACGGGGCTACAGCCGGCATGGCAGAAGTGCACGCGACCACATGCGAGCTGCTTGCAAGTGGAGCAGTACTCGCAGCTTGTCGAGATGTTCTAGTAGTTATATAAATTACTATTATAGTTATAAGTGTGTGAATGAGTCAGGTCTTCATTATTTTATAGGTGTTAAGCCTCAGTCAAACCGGACTGTGCACTTAAATACTTAAGTACAATTTGTGTGGAGGTGTCCGTACTGTGGTTTGACTGACAATTTGAATAACCTTTTTGAGAGCTAGGTTTTCTGCGGGAATTGTTTTAACTCGAAACACTTTAAATACTCGTTATACGAAGGCAGTTCAACACTCCCTACAAAAGACATAAACGGGCGCACTAAGTACAAGCATTTTCCTCGTTGTAATTTTAAGTGTAATTTCAAGAAAAAAAAACACTCCTTTTTTCATAAAGAATGTTTATCTCGGGCATCGTTGACATCAGTGACATTCGTGAGGAACCCTGGACTTATACCTAATTATTAATAAAACAGTCTAGATTAACTAACCCGTCTTAAGCAAGCGTGGTAATCATTGCTCTCCGTATGAGAGCCTTTGCCCAATTGTGGGACAAAGTAGAAAAAAAACAAGTGCAACAAACAATACTGAGCCAACGAAAACTCTCGGAATATTTACCTAAATGCAACAAGTCATGCCAACTATTCACAAAGAAATAAAAAGTATCTACCTATCTACTCAGAATTCCAAATTAGACGTGCGCCACACTTACGCTTGTCGCTCACGTCACGCGTCACGCGTCAACAATGCGACATTGTCCGCGAACTCGCGGCAAGTGTGCCAGGCACAGAAGTGGGGCAGTGGCGCGTGGCGTGGCCGGCTCTAGATTATCGCGGGATCGCGTCTATGAGCTGTGTGCCGAATGCTTAAACGACGCGGACGGTCGCGATTTGGCTTCCAAACATGTAAACATGTTCTTTTGGAAAAACTACTTTAATACCCACCACACATTTAGTTAAGTTTCTACTGCAATTTCGAACATGTTTATGATATTTTCAAAAGTGCTAGTCAGTCTAAAATGAACTTCATTTATACCAGTATCATTCATTCTCCTGCCTTTATCCCAACTGCCGTCATGCCGTCTAGAAATATCTCTCAGGCATGCTGGTTTTCTCACGATGTTTTCCTTCACCGAAGCAAGTGATTATTAAAAATCAGAGGTGCGTGACTTGAGTTCGAAGTTGAGACCTATGTCTTACCAGTCCGACGGTCACACCACAAGGCTAGCACTGCTTAAAACAAATAATTAAAAGTGATTTTTAATGATTTAATTGAAGGAGAATAAGAAATAATGACCTAATTGAAATAAATGGTTTGACTTCGACCAGCACAGAGTTGATAGTAGTTTTTATGAATATGTCAGTAATTGGAAAACAGAACTAAATAGACTTTTGTGCTTAGGTACAGATAGATAGGAAGATAAGTAAAACAGGGCTGCGATTGATAGCAGTAAAAGCAGAAATGGCGATAGATAAAATATGTGAAAAGATTCACGATAGTTGTACAAGGGTAGCACAGTTCAAAACTTGGTCTAGGGTAAATAATAAGTCGGAAAGCTGGAATTACAAGAAACAGTCTAAAATCGCCAAAAAGTACTAGAAAAGCGATGCTGGTGATTATTACTCATTCCTCCTGCGTATGTGAAGAGGCCCTTGCCAGGCATATATAGTACCTAGGTAGGCGTCGCTCCAGAGTTAGCAACATGCTGGCGGCGCTGACAGCTCAACTAGAACTGGACACACCATGACTAACATCCTCCGGCTCTTATTTTATTTCATTTGTAGTCACCGCAGCACCTTGGTCTTACTTCCTTACACGTCTTATTTCCTCAATATACTCATAAATCGTCTATCGGCATCTCAGGAAAAGCAAAAACATTTTTCTAGTTCACGAGGGGCTTGGCGATCGTTGGCCATTGCAATTTCTGGAGCACCTGCAAAGTTTAGCTGGTTCGTCAGGCGCCTCAGAGTGTGTAAAAATACTTTCGTACACTTAGGCAGAAAATGTGGATACTAATATGGAAGCTGACAACATTATTATCCTCAGCTTTCAGAAGTACCTACATACAGACATATTTCCATTTCATACTATCATGTTTGTTCGCATACAAGTTCCGTGACCTTTGCTCCTCATCCATCTAAGGTTAATTTCGTGTTGCTCAAGTTTGTTGCTCTTCAGATTCAGATTCTAGAATGTTTGTCTGTACTACTTTCATGTTCACGCGGCGTGCGGGGTGAATGTCCCTGTTCTGTATCACGCAGACCAGATCCACCGTTAAGCGCGTAAACTTTAATTTGTAGGTAATGTATGTAAATAGCGCATTAAATATACCATAACAAGGTAATTAAAGAACACAAGGTTTTGACAGTAAATATATACGCCTGATTACCAACATATCCAAAAACATGAAGGCAAAGATACAAACTAAAAGAGAAGGGAAATATTTTCCAAAAAAAAAAAAAGGAATTTGGCAAGGTGATCCTATGTGCCCCAGTTTTTTCAGCAGTCCTGGAATACATATTTAGACAACTCGAGTGGGATCAGCATGGTTTAAGTATAAACGGAGTTCAATTAAATCACTTAAGTTTCGCAGACAATTTGATTCTTATTTCAGAAAATCCAAGAAGCTTACAAGAGATATTAGAACAACTTGTATATGAAACCGAGAAAGTGGGACTATCCATGAATACCTACTGCAAAAACTAAATTAATGACAAACTTTGAACATACCCCAATAACTGTCAACGGCACAACAATAAAATATGTGGAGGAATACACTACACGTATCTCGGACAAATTATATCTCCAAGAGAACTAACAAACAAAGAAATTACCAACAGAATAAATCTAGCGTGGAAGAGGTACTGGTCTCTCAAGGAGATTATGAAGAATCAACACATACCTCTTAAAGCTAAGAAGAAAATATTCGATCCGTGTATTTTACCTGTTCTGACGTATGGATGCCAAACATGGAGCCTAACCAAACTTAATATACGCCAAATAGAAACTTGCCAACATAGCAAAGAGAGGAGCATACTTAACATCAAAATAATAGACAAAATAAAACTAGACACTATAAGAAACCGAACTAAAATTGCCGATGTTACGTACTGTATTGAGAAACTTAAGTGGAGGTGGGCAGGCCATATGGTTCGGAGTATAAGCGAGAAATGGTCAAATAATGTAACAGAGTGGTGTCCAAGACAACACAAAAGAAAGAAAGGGAGGCAGCGTCTTAGATGGGAGGATGACGTTATAAGAACGGCGGTTACTACTTGGATGAGACAAGCGCATAACCGAGCGCAGTGGAAAACTCTAGGGGAGGATTATACTGGAAAGCAAGACAGTCTTAAGTAACCGGTGTCAAATTAATTTTAAGAAGTGCAACTAAGTGTAATGTAAGATTGTAAAATTAAGGCTATAAATAAATAAACAAGTTAATTTAGCCAACATATAAAGCTTTTCCATAGATTACTGTGAGTAAATCTACAGACGTGAAAGTTTTAACATAAAAACGACCAATACTTTTATATCCCACCAACCAAAATATTGATAAATGATAAATGATAAATGATGTTTATTTTGCAAGTAGGTTTTTACAAACACTTTTACACGTCATTTTTTTTTTTTAAACTAGATGGGGCCGGTGTTTCGTACCTGACTACTCTGAGAAGAAACAGCCGAAACAAACTCAGAGGTCATAGTCTCTTTTGAAGTCCAGACATAATTTTGCTTAATTCACATGAGGACTATGCAGAATAGTGTCTGAGATGGTCTTTTGAAGAAAGAACCACACAGATTTGAGTGGACCTGTCCAGTCAGTGCAAGCATTTGTCAGTTATCGTGTAGCTCGACTTATAACTCAAGGAGCTCAACGAAACGACGAACAATACCAAAGAAAGAACATTTGGGTAGGTCGCTTATAGTACTCAAACTGCCAGACAGTTGTGGGGAAAAAAAAAAGAAAACAAACAAAAATATATAAAAATGAAACCCACATGGTCCCCACATTCACAATAATCAAATAAAATCAATATTCCTTCATAAATAATATATATTCCTTCACAACGCTGTAGACTGCCTACCGGACCGGTCCATCCCCTCTCTGAGAGGAGGCCTATGTGACATGTTGTGTCCCAGAAATGAGAACCTTATAGGCTGACTAAGTGACTATGCTATTATCAAAACACTCGCGGCATTGTCTCGTTATATGGCCATGCTAAACCTTTGAGCCGATTGCGGGCCCGGGTTGGACGCTGTAAAAATAATCCGGCCTAACCTCGATCCATCTCAAATACAATGCCAATGTGGAACCCCTCCGCAGGATATGCCCCACCTCTTTTCTTGCCCATCCTGCACAACCACTTGCACGTTGCAGCATTTAAATGAAGTAAACGATCACCCTGTGCTGGTGGCTACAAACTGTACTGGTTGAATATAACTTGAGTCCATCGACACACAAAGAAGGAGAAGGGAAGAGGCCTGTGCCCCAGCTGTAGGAACATTACAGGCTCGATTTTGCTTATGCACTGAATACCAAACTGTTAAAGACATTGCCTATCACATAGCGACGCAAGGTCTCCCGTTACTGAGCTGGCGTGACGCGAGCACCTACATTAATCACAATAATGATCATGTTTCCATCAAATGGATTCCCATGAGACTTGTTGTAGTGGTATAGTTGCGTGCAAGGTGTATCATCACAATGTTGATCGATGTTTTATGTTCGAATCAACATAGAACATGGTAGGTAGGGTTCGACATGATAAATTGTCTTTATGGGAAAATAAATTGTCACCACCTACATTCCGTAGTAGAAACATTATATCAGCCAAAATAACATCTTAGAAAATACTATACTAGTAATCAACGCTGACTCAATTCAAATTCAGTTTTAGCCCGATTTTAGGGGTATAAGAGAGAGGGTGTGAGATCCCTCATCCGCCATTATAAAAGGAGGATCCTCTGAGCAGACAGACAGACAGACAGACTCCTCTACAGAGCAGGTTGCTGTGCCTGGTGGTGGTGGGGTGCTGCCCGACAGTTGTTGTCGGGGTTTTCGACATCTTCTTAATTCGCGGAGAACTCTGGTTGCGCGACGTAGGAATCTGATTTTGGTTCCTTGTTTGCATCATTGATGGCGCTCTGTAGTACTTTTTGTACTGTGCAGTTGCACGATTAAGTTCCGCAAATGATGGATCCCTTATTGACAGGTATACCTGTCATGTACTTGGTCCTCTAATGCACGCATGCATCTATATCTCAAATTAAAACTATAGCTATTGTTCCCAGTGCAGTCGCCATTTGTCGTGAACTTGATCACTATTCAAAATTGTAAACTGAAGTACAATTATCTGTGTTTTTGGGAAATAAAGATATTATTATTATTATAATCAATCTAACAGATCGGGGATCCCTTCTCTCCTCAGATCCTGTGCATCACCACACGGCTGGTGCTTCCGGAACCGACAGCGCCTCCCACGGACACGACAGCAGAGCCCCGTGATGAAGCCCTGGAGGACACCGAGGAGCCTCCCGAGGGGTACTACGCGTTTGTGGAGTCGCCTAACGCCACGCCGCCCAGGTGAGCACAGTCCAACTTTGTTACGAACTCGATGTGCCGTGCCATAAGCGGCCACGTTATTGCTTATGGTATACTGCCCAATGTTACTTAATTTCCTGTACCTTGAGGTTCTGAGTTCTAAAGAGAAGTCATTACTAGACCTAAATGGTTGTGCCTGTAGTCTTAACAAGGTACCCGTCAGCGAGTGATCGACGTTGATCGACATGACCAATATATATTTTGAGCTGTATGACGTCGATCGGTCCGGTTGTGGCATTCGTCATGCTGCTGAAACATGTCCATTAATGGTCTAGCTTCTCCTAAGCATCCCGATTTCCCTAGGTCTATCAATTAGCAGGTGAAGGTCGGGGGAATACCCTGAATACGTGACGCACAGGACCGATCCTTGAGGTGAAACCTGGGCAAACAACGGCCCGAGTGAATTATTATAAGTGAATTATTATAAGGAGTAACTCTGGCAGAAAGCTGATGTCATAAAGAGTAACTCTGGCAGAAAGCTGATGTCACAAGGAGTAACTCTGGCAGAAAGCTGATGTCATAAGGAGTAACTCTGGCAGAAAGCTGATGTCATAAGGAGTAACTCTGGCAGACAGCAAAAGGATTAGGATTTATGCAAAAAATTAAAGCCTTAACATTTTTAACAAAATTCGAATCAAGTATGAAGGACCCCCCTACCCTACCTACCCTACCCTAGGTAGGGTAGGGGGGGTGGTCGGGTAGTAGTGTTGGGTGGGGGGGGGGGTTGTGTATGTTTATAATAATTTCACGCGGATGAAGGTCGCGGGCAACAGCTAGTATGTTCTAAGAAACAGATGTAAAGCTATATTTAGTCGTTCGATACGACCGACGCCGACGCGACGTGTTCTGAATGCATATTCTAGCCGTGAATCATAATTTTCTCCTAAGAGTAGGTGTTCCGTTGTAGGGCGATGAAAGCTGTAGTTAACACTGACTGACGATAGGCACTAACATGGTAATGCGACCATTTAGCCTACATTATGGAGACTAATATCACTTAAGCCATTTAAGACTTTTAATGACCTTAGCTGCTTCATTCTTCTTCTTCATACAAGCATAGTCCGTAAAGAAAAGCTAAGGCAGGAAGGCGAATTCAAGCGAATTCATGTGTGATTGCGTAATTTTCCGTCCTCAAATTGAAATCTTAAAAACTTGCGATGAGATCTAGCTACAGGGACAACTAAGAATATTATGATTCTTTAAGATCTATTGTTGCCATGAAGCCCTTTCTTGGCATGAAGCCTTTTTTAGTGCAGTTCTATGTTCTTCCATCTTAAAGTGCTCATTTGAAGCGAACTAATTTAATCGTTTAAGATTTAGTATAAATATATAGCTCCATTCGATTTTGGTGTCAAAAAAATGTTGGAGACAAATTGATCAAATCTGGGTTTTCGTTTCGTGATTGCAATCAATTAAGTTACTAGCTACTTTCATGTCTCGTTTTTCCTTGACGGAAAATCAATTTTGGGGAACAGTACTCTGTACTAGTAACAGGCGAAAAGGGTATGTGGTATCCATGATAAATCCAACTCAGAACAAGCGTGTTCTTTGTAATGCCACGCCAATAATTATAGTAGAATTTTAGTCTACTAGCATGTACCTGAGTTATTGCCTCGTAGGGGCTTGTAGGAGCTCGCGGCCGCACTCGCTCACGCTGACGTCGCCGTCAGCGGTGCCGGTGGCGCCCGGCCGTAAGTTATGCCTCGTAGGGGCTCGCTTGTTGGAGCTCGTGGCCGCACTCGCTCGCGCTGACGTCGATGTCAGCGGTGCCGGCGGAACCCAAATACACGCACCTGATTTTTCGAATCTCTGCCCAACCCTTCGAATTATAAGCGTGAAGTTGCTAAGTATTAATGTCAATTATTACAAAAAACAAGCGACTCGTGACAAGCCACAGATAACAATGATTACGTTTCAACTTTCAACCGTCGCTTAGCGCGGAAGTCTACCGAGCATTCCTCATACATTTGTATTTCCGAGGAACTTTCTCTGCCAAATTAATAACAGTACATAATAGATACATAATTTGTCTGCAGTCGCACTCGCAATACAAATACATAATGTTTGCACTTTCATGCGTGTGAGAAGCATCTCACTGAAGATCATCAAGCAAGATTGTACGAAACTACACGTCATTCTCGTACAAACTATGCAGTTAACGCTTTCGTTTAAAAATGTCCATCAACTGATATTACGCGCGCCTGTGTCCAACGATGGAAATGAGATGAATCAGAGGTGTAGGTATGGAGACCGCATTTAGGAGAACCCACAATGTGGTTGCTATCTCGACACCTAATTAGTGTTTAAGTACTTTAGTAGCGTCCATTAGTTCTTGTAATGAACAAACAACAGAGCAGAACCAACGTCTGTGGAACAGCACCACATTTACATTTCAAGGCAGAGTCATTAATGAATGTCCGCCTGAGCAGGTTTCCCTTGCTGCGGCCAAGCTGTGCGTCACATTGAGTCCTACCGTAAAACATGATTTTTCACCCCCAAAACCACCTTCAAAAATGTCGTTTCCCAGCAATAATATTTGAGATTACTGTGAACAAACAGACAGACAATTTTTCTTTGTTCTTAGTACCGTAGGCTTTCATTGCATTCAGTAAAAAGCTGTTATTTGAAATTAATAACAGAGACCAATTTTATTTGTTTGTTTAGATTATATTACCGTTTTTCTTCAGAATTTTCTCAAACAGTCATAATTATATGTGTGAAAATCGTTTCTACTTACGCCAAAAGCTATTGTATTACTTTTTTACCTCTAGACGAGACTTGGGTGCACAAATCATAGGTAACTCTCGAAGTCTCGAACATAATATAATACAGACAACACGCCAAAGGCGAGGCGTCTCGCACTCACTTTCACTAACATCTGCCGGACTAATGTGAAGCTGTATTGACATCTGTCCCTCATTAAACGTGCTTTGTATTGTAACAATACAAATTACAGATCGTGTATCACAAGAGATGATTGATCGGCTGTGAATTTGGCCTTAACAATATGGGCGGGAGCTGTGAACTCTTTTCAACTGATTCACGACTTGAACTTTTGCTAATAGTTAGAACGAAAGTATGCATACCTAATTTGATAGTTTGTCTGCATAGTTATTTAGGCCTTTAGTCATGAATGATGCTCTTGAGACGAAGAATAATGGAGAAACCGGACCCAGCTTGGCCGCAGCAAGGAAAACCTGCTCAGGTGGACTAATGACTAATGATTCATTAATGACTCTGCCTTGAAATGTAAATGTGCTGTTCCACAAACGATGGTTGTGCCCTACACGGTAAATGTAGCTGGGTAGCTGGCCAATCAGTATCTCTGTATATCGAGTAGCAGCGGGGGAAGCCGCGGGAAGCAGTTACAGTTAAATACTAGACATCACGCATTCTTGACCGATAGTTTTCGTGTCTCTCTCTACCTGTCGACGGAAGAATTGACAAAATGACAGATGAACAAAAGAAATGTCATTTTGTCGATTCTTCTGTCGACAAAACCCGTTTCTACGGTGGGCATGCTACGGTGTTTTCTTCCTAATCATTATTAAAGATATTACTTTAGCTAACTGTACTACCCCATTGCTGGACAAAGTCCTCGTCATAATCATAGTGAACCGTAATGTGTTGTGTTTCAGAGTGCGCCCCCCGCCCTACAGACAAGTGACGTCATCGTGTGCTGAAGTCGAGTCCAACAAACCGCATGTGTCGGCCAACAACCTGTGCGGAGACCTCAACCGCGGGGTCATACCTCTGAACCCTATGGGGCATTACCCTAATGGAGAGCCGTATCCCTTGTGAGTATTGACCCCTATAGGAGGCCACAGGCCCATGGGCGGCACAAAACTCTGCCAACAGCTTAAGCACTAACCACACAATAAAGAAGTAGAAAGATAGGAGAAATCTAATCCTCATTCATAGGTTGAGGATAGATCATTCCCAGGATTCCGGGAACCCTATGGGGAAGAATCCTATTGGAGAGCCGTATCCCCAGTGAGTATTATGCCCTTTCAAGGCACCCAAGTTTGCGGTCCTCTAATTGCAGGGCTTATGTAGAGGGTATTACTGAAAAATCAACATTAAGAATCAGAATCAGAATTATTTATTTGTGAAGCATAGGTATAAACATGAAGGATCTTATAAATAATAAAAGCTCTTGCTATGTTTTGTCGTTATAGACATACAAATTTTAATAAAGGGAAAAAAAAAACAATTAAGATTACAAATAAAATGTCAAGTCAAATAAAAGATTACAAATATAAAAATTCAACTGAAATATAAAAAAATAAACAAATATAAAATTAATAATCACAAAAACGAAATGTCAATAAAAATCATAAATCATAAAAAGAAAAGCAATAAAAAAAATTAAATTAGGAATCAATCATCATCATTAGATAATTTACACAAATTAGCACTTATTACATAAGACAGTCTCCGAGACGCTGCCTGTACTGTCCGTCACCACTTCCCTGGTGTTGCAACTGCAGAGAAGAAGTGGAGAAATAAACTCTACAACAACGATCTGTTAAGTTAGAAGAACTGGATTCTATGACCTTGTTAAACAGAAAATAAAAATAAAAGAACTTAAGAGGATCGATTCTTCTTAATGTTCTAGTTCTCAAGACTATGGTACGAAGTCTCATAAGTAGTGAAATGTTCTGTTTGCAGCGAGTTGATCCGCAACCAGACGCTCCGCTTCCTGTCGCGCACGCTGCCCGTGCTGCGCGCTGACGACACGCTGCCGCGCGTGGCGCACGTGCCCGCGCCCGCGCCCGCGCCCGAGCTGCAGCACAACCGGTGAGTTTACAGGCTATTCATGTTCCCACTGCTGGGACACAGGCCTCCTTTCTACGAGAGGGAATTTGCAATAATCCCCACGCGGGCCCAGTGCGGATTGGTAGATGTCACATGTCTTCGAATAACTAGAAGCGTTTACGCGTTTAACATTTATTCCCATCTACCACCCCGGTGGTATAAGTGATTGGACTATTTGACTTTTTTTTTTGTTTTTTGGACTATTTGACTTTTTTTTGTTTTTTGGACTATTAGACTTATTTTTTTTTGTTTTTTAACTATTTGACTATTCTTAAATTGTTTTGATTATTTTGTTTTGTTTCTTGGATTTTTTTTTTGTTTTTTTTTTGGACTATGGCTTAAATTTTTTTATGGAACGTAGTTCCTTCGTTTATCGTAGTTCAATAAACAAAACAAAAACAAAATGTCGAATGATGCAATAATTGCAATCGACCACGTTTTGCTGACCTAGCGATACGATGCGGCCGCACTAAAGTGCCCCGCGAGCTCAGTGCATAACGGACAGCAACCGGGTGCATTCATTTCCATCATTTTAGCAATAACTTAGCCTAGTTACCTCAATAAACCCGTTAAAGTTGTTTGATTTTTTAACTGAGTAGCGTAGCGATTCCCAACAAGTATACCTATTCATTCAAACCTTTTGAACGCACACAAAAATATTAATTTGTTTAAAAATACAGTGATATCCACAACATAAATACGAGGAACAAACACAAATTTGTTGTTCCTGTAACGAGGCTCAAGAAAAGAGGGGGTATGTTCAGATGCCAATGTATACGTTTTTACAATAAACTTCCAAGCCAAATTCAAGCACTAAGCCTAAATAAATTCAAACCGTTTCTAAAACGGAAGCTGTGCCTGAAAGCCTACTATCATGTTAATAACTATCTCGAAGATAAAAAGGCTTGGGATTAAGCTGCACCAATGAAATTTGCTCTGTGAATGTCGAAATTTCGGACTTAGCTTGTTTATTATTAATTCCTTTCTTTTATACACTCTGACATTGAATGATTTGACATGAATACTTATTTCAGTATTTTTTACTTTTTATTTTATTTTATGTTACATTTACCTAGGTACTGACTTGACAAGAATATTTACGTACAGACCTTACTTTTTTTATTATTATTGACATGATTTTTGTGATTTTTATTGACATTGATTTTGTTAATTATTATTAATTTTATTTGATTATTGTGAATGTGGGGACCATGTGGGTTTCATTTTTATATATTTTTTGTTTGTTTTCTTTTTTTTTCCCACAACTGTCTGGCAGTTTGAGTACTATAAGCGACCTACCCAAATGTCCTTTCTTTGGTATTGTTCGTCGTTTCGTTGAGCTCCTTGAGTTAGAAGTCGACAGGACAGGTTCACTCAAATCTGTGTGGTTCTTTCTTCAAAAGACCATCTCAGACAGTAATCTGCATAGTCCTCATGTGAATTGAGCAAAATTATGTCTGGACTTCAAAAGAGACTATGACCTCTGAGTTTGTTTCGGCTGTTTCTTCTCAGAGTAGTGTAAAAGTGTTTGTAAAAACCTACTTGCAAAATAAAACATCATTTATCATTTATCACGTCCCCTACATAATCCAAAAAACAAAAAACAATTAAGTCAAATAGTCCGAAAAAAAAGTCAAGCATCAAAAAAGTCAAAATCAAAATAAACAAAACAATTAATAAAAAATAAAAAAGTTTAATAGTCCAAAAAACTAAAAAAAATACAAAAAAAAGGCAAATAGTCCAAAAAAACACAAATAAGTCAAATAGTCCCTAAAATCACTTTTACCACCGGGGTGGTAGATGGGAATAAATGTTAAACGCGTAAACGCTTCTAGTTATTCCCATCCACCATCCCGAGTGGTAGAGTTGGGGGTGGTAGATGGAAATAAACGGATTTTTTTGGTTCCAGGACATGCCGGTTTCCCCACGATGTTTTCCTTCACCGTTTTGAGAGCAGTGGTGATGAATTAAATTACACAAAGTAATGCGCCTGCCCGGGTTTGAACCCACGACTTACTGTTCATAAGTCGGGGCCGCCACCACTGGGCCACCGCTGCTCAACTGCTAATAACAACCAATAATAAAATAAAATTAAAGGAAAAACGCCGAAAAAACGAAGCATTTGTGCCAAACTTCAAGTTGATTATCCGATTTATTTTATTACCGGATTTTCTAAAATTTTGTTAGCAAAGAGAAATACATTCAAATATTTACGAGCGATAGACGGGACAAGACGAAGAAAATTGATTTCCAATAGTTGTTACTACTTTCGAAAACGTTCGGAATCGGGTGTTGAACGGACCGCTGTCAATTCATTTTAGTCCGTTCAGACTAAACACCCTCGGAATCAATATTTTTGACCGAAAATATTCCCAATGTCCGCTCTATTGTTTGTTTGGCATGTGTCCCTTGCTAATATTTAGATAATTTATGTACTTATGCCAATTTTTAAGTCAAACGGGAGCTTCCCCTTTAAACTGATTACCCCTGTTCACCTATTCAGGGGTTGATTTTCGCAAATTCCTTCTTTAATACACCCGTCAGCTACATAAATTACAATTAGGTACTGTCCAAAATTAACGTTTCTTTCAACTTAACCTCCGTAGCGCCTAAACAATTAATCCGATTTTGATGAATAAGGTGTCAATCGGTTCGTTATTATGGTCCAGTAACATAGGCTACATTTTAACCGACTTCAACAAAAGGAGGTTTTTACCTTGTAACCCCCGATTTAATTTTCAGTAGTCGGGTTTTTTAGTTGTTGTACCTATACCACACATTTTTTGTTAAAGGTCATACAACTTTAGCTAGCTATGATTCAGATAACATTGTGCTAAAGTTGTATGCAGTTATTAATCCAACCTAGGTCGGTAAACTTCTAGAATCGATAGAAGACTGTTCAGGCTGCGTAGCGGAACCTCCTTTTTAAACTAGATTGAATATTAGATAAAATCTTTGGCGAAATATAGGAAAAAGCTAAGATATTTCAGGTGCCTCTATTTCTGTTCTCCGGCAACTTAAGTACCGGGTAAAATTGGCCGTGGTCCTTTTTTATTGCTCTGAATCTGAAGGCGACACTCTGTCTCTTTTTCTGTTTTTATAAACTGTATAACACTTCCCCCTTTCCGCAGCTTGGAGGAGCGCAGCAAGCGTTCCCTATCCGAAGCAGATCACGCCACGCTCCGCTCTGAGGGCGTCCCATCAGCCGAGCTGCCGGCCGAGCACCGCGCCGTGGAGGCGCCGCGCGAGAGCCGCAAGTTCTGCGACAACGGCGGAGTGTGAGTACACTTACCTGCACCACACTATGTATACACTGAGGGCGTCCCATCAGCCGAGCTGCCGGCCGAGCACCGCGCCGTGGAGGCGCCGCGCGAGAGCCGCAAGTTCTGCGACAACGGCGGAGTGTGAGTACACTTACCTGCACCACACTATGTATACACTGAGGGCGTCCCATCAGCCGAGCTGCCGGCCGAGCACCGCGCCGTGGAGGCGCCGCGCGAGAGCCGCAAGTTCTGCGACAACGGCGGAGTGTGAGTACACTTACCTGCACCACACTATGTATACACTGAGGGCGTCCCATCAGCCGAGCTGCCGGCCGAGCACCGCGCCGTGGAGGCGCCGCGCGAGAGCCGCAAGTTCTGCGACAACGGCGGAGTGTGAGTACACTTACCTGCACCACACTATGTATACACTGAGGGCGTCCCATCAGCCGAGCTGCCGGCCGAGCACCGCGCCGTGGAGGCGCCGCGCGAGAGCCGCAAGTTCTGCGACAACGGCGGAGTGTGAGTACACTTACCTGCACCACACTATGTATACACTGAGGGCGTCCCATCAGCCGAGCTGCCGGCCGAGCACCGCGCCGTGGAGGCGCCGCGCGAGAGCCGCAAGTTCTGCGACAACGGCGGAGTGTGAGTACACTTACCTGCACCACACTATGTATACACTGAGGGCGTCCCATCAGCCGAGCTGCCGGCCGAGCACCGCGCCGTGGAGGCGCCGCGCGAGAGCCGCAAGTTCTGCGACAACGGCGGAGTGTGAGTACACTTACCTGCACCACACTATGTATACACTGAGGGCGTCCCATCAGCCGAGCTGCCGGCCGAGCACCGCGCCGTGGAGGCGCCGCGCGAGAGCCGCAAGTTCTGCGACAACGGCGGAGTGTGAGTACACTTACCTGCACCACACTATGTATACACTGAGGGCGTCCCATCAGCCGAGCTGCCGGCCGAGCACCGCGCCGTGGAGGCGCCGCGCGAGAGCCGCAAGTTCTGCGACAACGGCGGAGTGTGAGTACACTTACCTGCACCACACTATGTATACACTGAGGGCGTCCCATCAGCCGAGCTGCCGGCCGAGCACCGCGCCGTGGAGGCGCCGCGCGAGAGCCGCAAGTTCTGCGACAACGGCGGAGTGTGAGTACACTTACCTGCACCACACTATGTATACACTGAGGGCGTCCCATCAGCCGAGCTGCCGGCCGAGCACCGCGCCGTGGAGGCGCCGCGCGAGAGCCGCAAGTTCTGCGACAACGGCGGAGTGTGAGTACACTTACCTGCACCACACTATGTATACACTGAGGGCGTCCCATCAGCCGAGCTGCCGGCCGAGCACCGCGCCGTGGAGGCGCCGCGCGAGAGCCGCAAGTTCTGCGACAACGGCGGAGTGTGAGTACACTTACCTGCACCACACTATGTATACACTGAGGGCGTCCCATCAGCCGAGCTGCCGGCCGAGCACCGCGCCGTGGAGGCGCCGCGCGAGAGCCGCAAGTTCTGCGACAACGGCGGAGTGTGAGTACACTTACCTGCACCACACTATGTATACACTGATACATTTTCCAATTTTTGCATGCTATAACAATAAAGACATCAAAGTGGTCCCTGGTCCAAGAAAAGGTTGGGAACCACTGCTCTAGCAAATAACGGTTCTGAGCGACAGAAAAGGATAGCAGCATGGAAAAATGCGATTCCGCACTGATAGATGAAGTTCAACACCTACAACTTTAACGTAAAAAAAAAACATTTAAACAAATATGTGTATTTTTAATAACAACTCTAATGCTTACACATAAAGTTCAGTTGGTGCCACAACTTTTTTATGATTATTTCAGTAGGTACTATTTTATTAACAGTGACAAAAACCAACTTGAACTGGAAACAAGACAACTTAAGACACCTGTTTTGCCCGTCGTTTACAGAACCACAACTTCTGGTAGACATTACAAAAAGATATGACAATATGTGTGTGTGTGTGTGCTATGACTTTAGTTAGCCCTATCGGCGTGACGCATTAATTCATTTTATTACTTGGTATATTATGTTATATTGGGTGCACATTTCTCTACCGAGTTAGCCGGGTGTATTCAAACAGTTTTAGTAACATTAACGTTAAGAACAGTTTGAGAGTGAGACAATAAATAGTGGTTAACAACATAAACCTTGGTTTTCACCCACCCAACACCCGACAACTCGCTTCGTACCCCGACAATTTGGTCCTTCGAGCCGGATTGTTTGGAAAGCTTTGTGCATTTTAGTTGTCCACCAAACGTTGCTTACGCTTGTAGTTGGGGCTTCAAAATTAAGGAGCTTAACAATATTCAGAATGTTTTGACAATACTAAAACAGTAATTATAATATTCCAAATAAAACACTCACTTACATGATCAAAGTTTATTAAAAAATAATAATTTAACAATACTTACATAACATACAATTGACTCAACGCTCGAACACTCCCCGCCACTCGGGAGGATCACTCAACACTTAGACCTAGTTCACACGAACGAGCGGTATCGCTTACTATCGCAAATGCTTTAAAATTTCCACTATTAGTGACGTGTAGCGTTTGGGAAAGTGTTCCGGGCAGCACATTACACTAGCCAGTATTTAATGAACAAAACCAATCCGAAGCAATATTACTATTTGTGCTAAGCTGAGTGGCTTTTTGCAGAAAGTATATCTATATTGATCATCTGCCTGCTTGTTCCCAAACTATATTGGGGTCGGCTTCAAGTCTAACCGGATGCAGCTGAATATCAGTATTTTACATGGAGCAACTTCCTATTTGATCTCCACAACACAGTAATTAGGTAATACGATTACTGGGTTAAAAGTATACTATGTGGTATTCGATTAGTTTACCCGGCTGTGTCGTTTCATGCCGGCTTAAACATGTGTTACACTTACAAAGTATTTTTGAAGCTGCAGTGTTATTAAGAGAGTAAATCAGTATAATTTCTAAAGCATCCACTTTGACACGGGATTTCCATAAACTCAGGTACGGTCAACGCCGCCGCTCGTGTCGTGTGTACTAACCTTAATTCTGACATTTCATATAACTCAGTATTAAATATACACCAGTATAGAAGGATTATTTAACGAAGACACTCATGAAATATAGCCGTTTCTTTTTTACTCTCGGATAGCGCTGTATAGCGCTGTCTCACTCTTAAGTATCTTCGGTAAATAATCAGCCTATTATATAAAGACTAAGCGAACTGTGCATACATAAGGCGACTTGTGGTATAAATCAGGTAGTGTGTGTATATAATGTATGGAAAAATATATGATTATAGACTCTATTACAATGTTAAAACATCACAATATCTATTGCTTTAGTTGTGTAGTTTCAGATATAATTTCTTTACATAGTCTTAACGACTATACTATACTATTTATAATGTTCGTGCAGTATAGCGCACGAGTACAAGATCACATGCAATTATTTAGCGAAACTCCAGAAGTGATGGAGCGATAGCATAATATCACGCCTCTAACCCCCGCAGGGTTGGGCAGAAGTGTACCTCAAAGTACATCCACATTTCGCCAGTTATGTAAATAGATTCGCTAGGCGACAAGTTTCTTCGATACATAAAAAATGTGCAATTCTGACAATATATTACATCATACGGGTCGAATTGGTAACCTCTTTTTTTGAAGTCGGTTAAAAATTATTCAGTTTTGGAAAGAGTTCGGCTTAAAGAAAGGACAGGTGAGTGTGTTTAGCCATACGCGGGGTCACTTGATGGATAAAAGTGAGTAATTGATACTGAATAAAAAAAACACATTTTTCAAAAGTCATAATAGGGTATATGCATGGTCTTTTTTTATCACTCTAAACAAAGCGTATTAACATCAGAAATAGCAAAGTGAATTTATTGTTTTAATATCTATAAAAAATACTAAGTTATAAGCATTTGAAACTGCTGATTAGACAGAGAGATCCGATACAGCGAATGACGTTATTCGCTGCATCGACGTACAAAATCCATACTAAATTCCGCTTATCTAGAAAGAGATAGAAGCAAAAGTTTAAATGGTTATAACTTTTGTGTTGTTTGGCCGATTTATGTATTGTTTTCGCTTTTTGTCATTATTTTTATAGTATTAATATTCCGTATTGAAATAAGAAAAAGAAAATGTATGCATATTCCCTATTCCATGTTTTCAAACTACCCGCGGTCGTTTGTTTAAGAGTTATAATATATTATCACTTAATAAGAATATCTCTAGGTACATATAATAAAAATTATACAATAAAATGCGGCGAACCGATGCTATCCGAAGATAGCCGAACGCTTGCCGAGTACCACTTGCGTAATAAATAAGGTCACGGCGCACTTATAAGCACTGCACCGTCGCAACATGAGCCGTTTGGGATTGTTCCGTAGTGTGGTGTTGTATACGAGCACATGAGCTAGGTGCGGGCCGCCCGCAGGTCGGCCATGACGATGTCGTACGCGTTGTGTTGTGTGCCGTCTATTAGTTTGACGCGCGCGTCTTTCTCAATCTGAAACATAATAAAGTTGAGTTAAAAAAGAATCTGCCTGGCCTTTTCCCGACTATGTTAGGGTCGGATTCGAGTCTAACCGAATGCGAAGGGTCCGTTTACACTTAGTATAAAACCGAGACAGGGTGCAAACGGATCCTTCACGAAGCCATCAACCAAGCATTCTGTACATCAAACTACGCAAAAATTATTGTTGGGTCGCGACTTTTTTTTTGGGGTAAAAAATCACGTTTTACGGTAAAAGTCAATGCAATGCACTCATAATATTATGCTGATGGATGCTTTGAACACAAAACGGGTCCATGGAAACATATAAAGTAAAGTTATAATCTTAAAAAGTAGTATTTAAAAAAAAAAACGTAAGTAGAAGGTTCCCAGGTATGGTGGTGCGTAGTGGTTACCTCGGCCCGGTAGCGGAGGTGCTCGGGCCACACGCAGCGCTGGAAGTAGTCCGCCACGTCGGGCGGCTCGTACAGCCGGTACGCGCGACGCGACACGCACTCGCCGTACTCCAGCACGAAGTAGTACCTGCACAGTCTACACATTATAATATACACATCTACACATCGACATCGACGCTACTGAAATAATAACTGAAAAAAACCACGGTCAAATTAGGCTGACAATTTGCAGTTTCCGAACGTAACGACCATCGCATTCCGAATACGACTGGAGAATTTTGGAAAGGACGTGGTCCTTCGAGCCGGATTCCACCGAAGCGGTTGTTACTTTTAGCTGTTAATTTAAAAACAATGCTTGCAAGGTACTTAACGCAAAATTATGAGCTTATCAAATAATATTCCTTATCAACATAAAGACGGGCATGTTCTGCCATATGTCGATTAGGGCCAGATAGTATCTTTCAAAAATAGGCTAAAATCAAAAAACCAGCACATGACATCCATGTTGGAATATATTAACGAACGACGCGTGAAATTAGCTGTTCACTACCTGCCTAGGTACAGAATTCATCGAACTCTTCGTCGCGCTTGCTGCGTTTTGCCACGGTAACGATACATTACGTATAAGGAAACAAAAGAAATCAAATTAATTGGATTCCCATAACGTGCCTGAAATAATTTGTTGTACCAGTCATATTAGTATGATAATTATACTGAATTTACCCCATCAGTCTGCGGAGGGCTCAGTATGTGGTATGTGAGGCGCAGAGCGAGGGTTCCCTCACGATGACGTCCGACAGCAGTGCTGATGTAATAACCTACGAGAGGCAGAAGGGATCACCTCAGATCACACAGCTCCATGATGGGCTCGTAGTTGAGCACAGTGAACCCCTCGGCCACGAGGAACTTCTTGCCGCCTATCTTGAACTTCTGCTCGCCGTCGCTCAGGCATGTGTCGTGCGCTTTGTCATTGCCCTGGAAATATAATAATAATATAAAATCACGCCTGTAATCCCCGAAAGGTTAGGCAGAGGTGTATTTCGCAAGTTATGTCCAAGTCCCATGTAATAAGGGGTGCCTTTTGGCAGCATCCGGCCACAAATCTAGACTGCCTGGCTGTTACTGCGAAATACCTAATGGTAAAACCCAATATCACTTAGCCCAACCTAGGAATGAAACCCAGGACGTAATGTTCAGCAGTAGCATTAGCTGGTGACTGCTTGTCCGAGTTTGAAGCCACTGAGTCAGGTACTAACAAATGTCAAAATCTGCAATTGACAGCAGGGACCAACGGCTTAACATGCTTTTCGTGGCACGCGGTATGTAATGGGTGGTCACCTATCCAATGATCTGTCTCGGCAAGCGTTGCTTAACTTAACCCAAAAGATCGATCTGTGCAGCCCTTCTATCTTCGTTCCTTACGGGCACTAATATACACGCAGTAACTTTTGAAAGTAATGTTCTCCTCCTGTATAGATTATTAATGTTTTACGTTTTCACAAACATAGTATTTTAGAAGCCATACTATTACATGTTCAGGTGGACAGTTCATGATGACTGCCCTGGAGTGTGAATGTAGTGCTGGCCCACAAACGATGGGACCCTTGATATCGTGTCCTGCCTGACTTGTTGCTTGCACATCACAGGAACTCATAGACGCTACTGAAAGTGCCACTCTTCGCCAAATTTTGAGTAAATTTTTTACATTGTCATCAACACGCTAAGAAGAAGATTACGAAATAGGTTTTATCTCAAAGTAAAAACCGTGATTTCACAAGAAATTGTCACGTTTCATTAAATAGCTTGTGAGTGTACCTTGATTGTCTCGCATATGTCCGCATACATGGCGTCCATGTCCAGCGCCGACAGTATGTCGTAGTTGTTGTGGTCTAGCCCCTCGCACTTGACGTGGCGCGGACTGTCGTCCGGGAAGAAGTACTTGTCCTGGTGGAACACGTGGACCGGGACCAGAGTGTCCTTCAGCTGGTTGGACAGGGACGTCTTACCGCCGCACGTCACGCCAGATATTCCTGAAAAGAATATATTATGTTGTTTAAGCAGTAACAGAAATACACATTATGTGAACATTGCAACTGTCTGCCTATTACTGATCAAGAGATACAGTCCACTGACAGACAGACGGATGGACGGAGGACAGGAAGCTTAGTAATAGGGACCCGTTGGTTACCCTTCGGGTACGGAACCCGTAAAAAACAAGATTTTCCAAAAAATGTGACAAGGCTTACCGATAATAATCCAAGAACTCTTATTCGGTAACATTACTGCCGTGAGCGAGCTGAGCGTTGTGAGGAGAGAGCGGAGCGAGCGTCGCGTCAGAGATGCGGTAGCAGGTGGTACAGCGTGAAGGACATGAGGCCTCCCACGAACAGCAGGCCCCAAGCGCCGCAGAACAGTAAGAACCACTGAGGATCCGGGACCAAGCTGTACACCTCCGAATCTGGAACATTCCATGAGAATTCCTTCATATCTAGATGACCTAAAATTCCGGGCTTTGTGGTCAAGAGAGTATTCTGCCAAAATTACGTAACTCGGCGGCAAAATGTACGCTTCGGTGCATACGCTTGTGTCATAGCAACTACGTCGAAAATTACTCGTTGCAATTCCCATTCTGAATGCAAAGAAGGCGTTATTGCTTGTATATATCGTTAGACCAAGCAGTCTGTAAAGCCAAGACGTAGTGCCCATTTACAGCGATCTTTACCCACATAGACATAGAAATTTTTTACTTGACTGTGGCAAACCCCAAAAGGAACTTATCGAGGAAGGTTTTAGTATCTACTATTCATCGTTTAATGTGTGCGAAGCCGAGACGGGTCTTTAGTCGATAAATAAAAGTGAATAAAATCGTACAGTCAACCGCTCGCTCATAAAAAATGTTTGATTTTGCCAGTGCCTTTATTGTGTAGTAGTAAGAGTGGTTATTCAGTCCCGCAACGTTACGGTTTTTTCCTACTCCTCCACTATACTTTTCTGATTAATTTCGTTGCGGGATCCAAGACAGTTAAATTCATTCTCTGGTACTTCGTCGAGCTTCATTGTCTCGGCGCTTTTCTGGTGGTCGCCACTGTTGATTCTGGCTTTCAGGAGTTACAGTGGTTTGGGAACAGTGTTGTCTTGCTTGTTCCAATAAAAAAAGAAAGTCCCGCAACCCCGGAACAGTCCCGCTATGTAATGCAAAATCGACGCAAAACAAAGAAACTCACCTTCGTCTATAAAAGGGTACGAGTTAACCCAGAAGGACAGCAGAACAAACACCGCACTGGTTGACACCAGGAGTAGTCGACCAATCAGCGCATCAGGAATGTCCATATATACGCATCACTTCAATCTCAACCTTAAAACTACAACAAATTGAACATATATCTGTCTGTAGTATATCCTTCGTTGCGATATTGAAGCTTATTGTTTGGATAGTAGAGTTTAGATTTAACTGCAGAAGAGTTCCTTCTCGAAGTCTTCGAATGTTTCTCCTTCAGGGAATAGGATGGACTTGTGGTCGTCTTGTTTGGTCTCTATCACGTCCGCGAGCGGCTTGCGCTTGAGGGCGCGCTCCACGATCTGCAAGTAGAGATAGTTCATTATAATGAGTTTCAATCTATACAAATAAGTAAAATTGAAATATCTTTTCATCATCATCATTTCAGCCGAAACACGTCCACTGCTGGACATAGGCCTCCCCCAAGTGTCGCCACATTGACCGGTCCCGTGCGACTCGCATCCAGCGGATTCCCGCAACCTTCACCAGGTCATCGGTCCACCTAGTGGGAGGCCTTCACTCCGACACTTTTCGGCCCCATCGGCCATCCGTTCTGCGAGCAATGTGCCCACTGCCCCTTAAGTTTGGCAATTCTTCGGGCTACGTCGGTAACCTTGGTTCTCTTGCGGATGTCTTCATTTCTGATTCGATCGCGCAAGGAAACTCCGAGCATAGCCCTCTCCATTGCCCTTTGGGTGATTTTAAGCCTTCTGATGAGGCCCATTGTGAGCGTCCACGTTTCGGTCCCGTATGTAATCACTGGCAACGCACACTGGTCATAGACTTTCGTCTTGAGACACTGCGGTAAGTTGGACGAGAAGATACCGCGCAACTTCCCGAAAGCTGCCCAGCCGAGTCGGATTCGACGATCTTTTAGTAATATCAAAATAACTGCTTTTTTCCAAATGCATATAAAAATAAATACGGCACTTAAAACAATAGCACGTTTTTTTTTTCAATTTTTGTAGTCTGTCGGTCTGTCTGTTTGTTCCGGCTTATCTCCGAAACGGATGGACCGATTTTGACGGGACTTTTACTGGCAGATAGCGGATGTTATAAGGAGTAAAAAACTTAAAATTGTGAACATTATCCGTCTTAAGTAGGGAAGTAGGTAATATTTTTATAATTAATTCACACGGACGAAAGTTAAAAGGGTTTAAGTTGTAAAGGGGAGGCCTATTCCCAGCAGTGGGTGACGGGCTGATATGATCATGATGATAATAACTTTACTCTGCGTTCACTATTTAGTGTCATTTTAGCTTTTGTCTAGTTGGGTGGTTTAAAATACAAAATTAATTAAATATTAGTACTCGACTTGACTCGTAACGTCAAGTCATCAGTGTCAAACAAGCTTATTTAAAGCTTGTTTGACACTGATGACTAAAGACAGATAAGTCAACATATTATTATTACTAAGAGCTCCAACTCCAAGGTTTACATTATGAGCTTGATTCATTTGACTGACTTCCATGATGATTTGTTGTTCTAATGTCGTGAACTAATATACAAAGTAATATAACAAAAGTAGAAATCATAACATTTGCTTACACAAAGAAATTATGAAATCAATTACGAAACATCTTACATCACCTAGCGTAAATAAAAGTCATTCTTATTGTGTTATCTGATATATTTGAGGACGACATTGAGACAATTAAGACAAGCAAACATTTTGTCAGTACATGCAAGCAGTCATCAACTATATGGGTAGATCAAGGCCAAAGTTTGTATATTATGAGTTTGTTTGTTACTCCTTTACGCTCAAACGGCTTAACGGATTTGGATGAAATTTGGTATCAAGATAGCTTATATTTTGGATTAACACATAAGTAGGTTACTTTTGATCCCGGAAAAATGCGGTGTTCCCGTGTGATTTTTCTTTTTCTTTTTTATATTTCCCCTTTATGGTCAAATAACTCAAATATGGTTTTCCCGAATTTGTACAGCTAGTCAATTGAATAGTTTAAGATCACACCTGTTAGCCTAGAGTTAAGCAGTAAGCTCACCTCTGGCTTATACTACGGATAGATCCAGGTATGTTTAAGTCTCATGTAATGGATGGTAAGGTAAGCCTATTGCCATCAAAAGGGCGTAAAAAAACAAGACTGGGTTACTGAGCAATTCATGGTTGGAATTACCCAAAAAGTTAATTATTGGGTAATTCCAACCATGAATTATTATTAGAAAGTAGGATAAACTTAAATTGTACAGAACATATTCCACTATAAACAACATAGTACTCTAATTTATGACTGTAAAGAAATGTTATTATAAAATAAAACTTACAGCAACCCACAGTATCACAAACACAATTGAATCTTCTACCACTCATCACTGTTATACCAAGTGCACCCACACACTCACACACCCCTTTCATGTTCGTGTGTGTGTGTGCGTGTGTGAGACCATATAGCTATCTTATCAGCAAAGTTGTGATGCATTACTTGAGACAACAATGCTTAACTATTATTGTACCTATTTCTAAACTACCTATTATGACTGTATCTCTTTAATGGCGAGTCTATATTAAACAACCTCGAGCAGGATGACATACATTTATGTATGTCATCCTGCTTTATCTTAATTTGGGATTGGCACAGCATGTCTATTCTTCCATACATCTCTACAAGCTGAATAGTCACCCTGCGGAGACAATCACTAACATAGTACAACACACTTTGAGAACACTTCCAACATGTGTGTTGTTTAAAAAAAATTAAAAAACCTGACTGCAAATAAAATAAAAAAATAATAATAAAATAAAAATACAATGAAAATAGAGGGCCCCAAATTAGATGTAATGATTTTAGTCTAGATTATTTAATGGGTCCCGACTGTTGCAGTCAATATGTCCTGTCTCCTGAACTTGTTTTATTCTTTTCAGTTTTTCTATTTTCTATGTAGTCGGGTTTTTTAGTTTTTTTTAATTATTTTTTAATTTACACTTTTTACTTAGGTATTATACCATTTCAAAATCCTCATGATAAGCCCTTTATTGAGCCGTTCAGGCTGCAGAGCGTGCCAAACATTTGAATTTAGCATTAAAAATCCGCCATTGTCACTTTCACAGTAAATACAAATCTAACGACACCTCTCTAGCTAAAATCCATCTAGCCGTGCAGGCTGCAGAGCGTGCCAAACACTTGAATTAAACTATTTGTCATTTCGAATTACAGTCAAACATATAAGTTGCATATATTTTTGTAATCACCTTTTAAAACTTCATTATGATACCCCACTCGATGGCATTAGAAAAAAAAATCGAACTCCACAATATGGCACTCCAAATCCACAGTTTTTATTTGTTTTTGGATTATAATGTAGCCAGTGACACTCGCGACATCAAGAAGAATCTAATGACATAATATCATCTATCCAAATCCCTCCATCCGTCAAATAGTTACGAAGGAACAAAGAAACGGACATACATTGTATTGTATTGTATTGTGTAACAGGCTGGTGTCCGCAACTCCACGTCAAAGTGCGTATTTTGCGTGAAAACTATTCGATCTGATTCAAACAGACATACATACATACATACCTACATACATACAGGTCACATTACCCTCCTCTTCGCCGCAGTCGGGTGACAACATTACTTCTTTAATGATTTAGGGCAAGAACTTTCAAAAACCCTTCCTTAGTGCAATCTAGGGATATGAGGTAAATGAGGGGTGTGGTGCAAAATTTCAGGCATCAAGACTGATTTGGCTTATATTGTGTCACTAAATGTAGGTATTTGTTTTTTTTTTTTAATAACTTTGTATGTCTAACTGCTGGGCAAAGGCCTCCCCCATATCCTTAAAGCACACCACAACTCGCCATGAAATGAATGTAATTTACAAATTTAATTTGGCTAGATATTGTTGTTTCATACGGGAATAGTACTAGGACACCATACCTTGTCAGCCACACTGATGTGTGCCACGGGCTTGCTGAGCTTCAGTAACTTGTTGACGTTCTCCTCAGCGAGCTGCTCCCTCGACTTCACCGGCGTCGCCGGCTTCTTGCTCTTACTCTTGAACAAATGCCTGTGATCTACACAATACTCTGAATTAATCGTTTTGACCAAGAAATTGTGACAAATTGATCGAGCCTACGTTATGTAAGAAAGGACCGTAGTTATAAAATGTACAATAAAGGCGGCGTGTCTAATCGTTGTTAGAGGCGCAATAAACTCGCGCTACACCGTAAGTGTCGTGACGAACGTGACGTAATAACGATATGTATATCAGTCGCAAGTCGCTGAAGTTTGGACGAACCTTGACCCGCGTGTCGTGGCCGACTTCTCCGAGATCCACGCTTCGCCTCGCCACTGTCTACGAAACAATAGCAACATTGAAAAAATACTGCCAAAAAGTTTTAAAAAATTGGACGAAATTGTTAAATTTTGATCTGTACCTTCTTGGTCAACGAGTTCCAGAGCCTGTCGCACTAATGCTGAAGACATTTTAATGCAACAATGCGTAGAGAAAACATTTATGTGCAGTTCAACACGGAAATACAGTTCTAACCTCTAAACACGGCACGAAATATGAAACGTCAAGTGTCAACCAGTGTCAACTATTCAATGTCAAAAACTGTAAAAACGTTTCGTTTTAGTCACTTTTGTGAAAATAGCTAGTTAAAGGTTTTATAGCAAAATATATTTTGGTAACGAATAACTTCATAATTAATTTAATTATTTTTTTTTTGTCTGTCAGGTTTTGCATGCTCTACCGTGCTATCAACGGCGACAGCGAGTCGAGTGCGGGAGTAGAGCGCCGCGAAGACCCCGGCACACAGGCGCACGGGGCGGCCACGCAACACGCTGTGCATCACAGATATGAAGTAAGTAGATGCGACAGCAACTCTTTATCCAAACATGGGATTAGGGATTTTTTTTTAATGTATATAAGCTTAATGCTACTTGCTACAAACCAGTTCCAACTTGTGTCATTTATTCGAATTTCACTTATTTTATTTCAGTTATTCACAATGATTACAAAGTTGTTCCAATTCATTTTTACATAATTAGTCCTTTCGTAATATTTTATACTATTATTAGGTATCCTCAGACTAAATAAAAAACCAAGACATACACAAACTGCAACTAAACTACGCCTCAATAAATGCACACATGTTTACGAAACCAGCCTCACTTCTCTCTGATCGCAGACTTCCGTCTTAACTTTTTTATTTGGTCTGAGTATATATCAAACTTTTAAATTCTAAACGTACGCAGATCTTTTGTCGCGCAGCCAGTAATTAATTGTCTAGACTTTAAAAAAGACTGACAAAAAGTAATGAAAAACAAACGTTTCGTTATTTCTTTTCAGGAAGTCAGATAGGAAATGTCGATCTATTACCAGAATAAATTATTTTATTTCCCTTCATATCGAAATTA
This sequence comes from Xestia sexstrigata, assembly GCA_941918905.2. NCBI lineage: Eukaryota > Metazoa > Arthropoda > Insecta > Lepidoptera > Noctuidae > Xestia > Xestia sexstrigata. The sequence continues at coordinate 17,139,104 of OW799224.2, forward strand.
ATGCCACCCATCTTATTTTACAATCAACTTCACAAATGTTTACCAAAAACGCCCTTCTGTCAATTTTATTCAAGCAAGATCTTTATAGCACAGTATTGTAATCCTCTATTGACTGCAGGGGCCCCCAACGCCGTGTCCCGCGCGCGTGGAGTACGCGACGCCGGTGTTCGCGCGCAACTACCAGGGCGTGTGGCGCTACGTCGTGCAGATACCCTACGAGGGCTACTTCACGCAGACCGTCGAGGTCACCAGGTATGTCATACCTAGAGCATACCACGACTGCGAGTCAGAGTGACGTGATTTGCGGAACGAATTAAACTAGTGACACACTACGCGCCTCTCTTATGATACATTCAGTCGAAAAAGTATCGGGAATGGATGATTTGTTTATGGTTCCAAATTCAAATTTTTGTTTTTTTGTAGTTGTTAGATTGGCACAACTGTTTTCCATTTTGGCGCGGAGTTTGAGTTGCATCTGTTATTTATATTAAATACAGTGCTGGTTTTAGTAATATCATATTTATTGTGTATTTCAAATTTCATAATGGACAAAAATATCGAACAAAGAGTTTGTCTTAAATTTTGCATCGCCAATGGAATTTCGTGTTCGGAGTCACTGAAAATGTTACAGAAGGCTTACGGTGAATAGGAGGACACGGTGGAGCACACGGTGGAGGTGTGCCCCGCGTGGGCGGAGCACCGCCGTGTCCTCGAAGCGGCGATTGGCGGCGGCGACCTCTCGCGTCCGGCCCTGGTGCAAGCCATGGTCCGGAGCGAGACGGAATGGGACGCCGTCACCTCCTTCTGCGAAGCAGTAATGCTAGAGAAGGAGGTGGCGGAACGTGAAAGGGAGAGAACCTCACAGCGTCCCGGCCGCCGCGGGAGACGCCCCGGGCGTCGGGGGCCACCACGTGGCCCCCAGCCACCGTAGGCGCGGGCCTGTGGACGGTGGGCTATGGGCTAGCTCGCCGTCCGTCCGTCTCATGACGACAGGCCGTGTCGACGGCGCGTTCGTGTTCCACGCGCGCCTCAAAGAGAGTCAGCAAAATGGAAGGGGTCCGCAAAGACCGATGCCTGCCGGGGTTGCGGGACTGTTCGAAAGAGATACCGTGGCCCCGGAACACAAAGGGCGATGAAGGAACATGGATGGGTTTTAGTCAGTAAAAATCTGACACTCCCTCCTGCTCCGCCCAGAGCGGGAGAAGTCATTTGATGATTTCCCATCCAAAAAAAAAAAAAAAAAAAAAAGGCTTACGGTGAATCGACTTTATCAAAAACTCGTGCTTATGAGTGGTTCAAAGCGTTCAAAAGCGGTCGAGATGTGATGGAAGATTTGCCTCGCTCTGGTAGGCCGTCAACGTCTGCAACTGAAGTTAACATCACAAAAGTGAAGAAAATAGTGACTGAAAATCCCCATTCAACTCTGAGAGAGATAGCCGCCGAACTTTCTGTATCTCACGAGTCGATCCGTACCATTTTAACTAATCATTTGGGTATGAAACATGTTGCTGCTCGGCTAGTCCCAAAAGATCTGAATTTTCTCCAAAAACTCAATCGCATGAAAGTCGCTGAGGACATGCTAGAACGAGTCAGTTCGGACCCAACATTCATGAAACGCATTGTTACTGGTGACGAGACGTGGGTTTACGAGTTTGACATGCAAACTAGTCAACAAGCTTCGGAGTGGCGCCTTCCGAACCGAAACCGAAAAAACCACGCCAAAGTCGATCAAAAGTCAAAGTCATGTTGACTGTTTTCTTTGACTATCGCGGTGTTGTGCACTCTGAATTCTTACCGGAAGGTCTAACGGTAAATAAAGAATATTATTTGAGCGTTATGCGGCGTTTAAGAGAGCAAATTCGACGAAAAAGGCCAGATTTGTGGAAAGAAAATTCTTGGATTTTGCACCATGACAATGCGCCTTCGCACAAGGCTATCATTGTGAACGAATTTTTGACCAAACACTCAACAAATACCATCCAGCAACCACCATATTCACGAGATATGGCTCCTGCTGAGTTTTTCTTTTTCCTAAACTCAAATTACCACTTCGTGGCACCCGTTTTCAATCGATAGAAGACATAAAGGAGAATTCGCGGCGAGAACTGAACTCGATTCCGGAAGCAGCGTTTAAAAAATGTTTTGATGAATGTATTATTCGTTGGCGCAAGTGTATCGTTTATAAAGGCGATAAAATAAATTTGGATGAATAACAGACATTTTGTGTATTATTGATCTTTTCCCGGTAGGTACTTTCTTGACAGAGTAGTATGAGACACGTCGCAGATAGCTACATCGTCTGACGTCACGAACGGGGCGATGAGAGTAAGATATTGATTGACGTCCTTGATGGAACTGCTCTGTCATTTACCTTGTTTAAATCCGGAGGATGCAATCTAAATCAATAAGCATGATTATGCAGGATAGGTGATGCGACTTGTCCTGTGAAGGAGTTCTAAAATCAGTAGCAGATTGGATTTGCAGCGGCCACTGGCCGGCGTGAGCAATATATAATTATTGATTTACATATAATCATTGAGCCGAAGTGTGGAGGGTGGAAATAGGAATATTTGTTAATGTTGAATGTCCCCAGATGCATGCAGTCGCGCTGCCACTACCTGGACGGCGGCTGCCTGAGCTCGCCGCGCTGGGTGTCGCTGCTGGTCGCGGAGCTGCACTACCCGTCCCGACAGAACAAACAGGTACAACTCACTCAGCCGATTCCTGCGGCTCAACAAGGCACTCTACGTAGTGTCTATAGAGTAAGCTGAGAATCCGCACTTTTTTAATGTCAAAAATGCCAGTACCTAATTATTGATATGCAAATAACATTCAACCCTAAGGTGAACGATACTAATATGTTCGTGTCGTATCAGGACTACGAGCAGTATGTACAGAACCGCGCGGGTCAGGAGACGGACGCCAGCACAGACAAGCCGTCGCACTGCGACGGCCACGATGAGATGGGCTGCTATCAGGTAATACTCCATTAGGGAGTTGCATTTATATATTAGTGACCTCTAGTCTCTAGTTAGGATTTCTAGTGAGTGCATGGGAGTAGTGTTATGTTATTTTTACCCAGTATCTGCCCTAAACGATCCTAGCGGGACGTCATTTTCATACATACATTTTTATTACCCGTCATCTCAGAATTTACTTTATCTGTAGCCATCACATCTACCACACATTTCATGGTCATCTCTTTGGCCTGCCCAATCTGCCTCTATGAATTTGAATTAGTTTTCCTATGTACCATACTTTTATATTTACTCAGAAGATTCATATTCTATTCCAGGAACATGATTTAAAACCTCAATAAATTTCCAGGTACGTCTGTACTACGACTGGTTCTTGGTCCCCGGCTCCTGCAAGTGCTGGAGGCCGGACTACTTCGCGCGGTATGTGCGTCGTCGCCAGAACAACGAACTCTAAGTAAATCACCCAATACACTGCAATTATTATAATATCATCTATGATTACGTCATGCACAGGGACCAGATTATAGCATCTTCTAAAACAATTATTATAATATCATCTATGATTACGTCATGCACAGGGACCAGATTATAGCATCTTCTAAAACAATTCTTACTCAAAATGATTAAAATGTCATCTAGTTATGTACATACTACCACAAATTCATATCTGTATCAGTGAATCCACCAAATGAGATTATTTACGCTATTTGTTTACCAATTATAAAATTTTTCATAGTATGATAAATAAATTCAAAACTTTTTTTTTATTTGTCACTTAATGTATGATAATATTGGAAGCTGGTGGTACTCGTATCTAACTCTACAATACTTAATAATTACATTTTAATTATTTATAAATATAATTGTATGTATTCCTATAACGTTATGTTATAATTACATAGTATTAATTTTGGTGCTATTGCTACTTAACGTTGTGACATTAAGACTGTATCGAAATAATTATATTATCTAAGTAGGTTCGTACCAAAATATATAGAAATGGAGGCGAGATCTCTTATCAACTTAGACTATACAATAAGTTAGTGTTCACCATTTTCAATTTTCTTAAACCATTTCAAGACCCACTGGGTCAGAATTTCAATTGTAGATTGTCATAATAATTATTTCACCATCTATTCATTTCATATTTCTTTAATTACAGTTAAAATTAAGAAGAAATATATTAATTACTTACGTTTTTCCTGTAGAAATACTCGTTCATGTAGTTACACTAGTTACTTCTTTGAGAATAGAAGGAATGTATTGAAGCTCAATTTGCATTTATAATTTGTAACTATGTAAAGATTTATCACAACCATGCTTTCTTCAACTTAGAGAAGAAAAAAACTATGAAACGATTATGATGTCTCTAATTATGTATTGGTTCTAATCTTCGATCAACAATTAATAACTGGACTTTGATAATGAGGCGCGCAAGCTTGCAATGCTATTGTAAATTACATCTTTTTCAAGAGATTAGCCACTTTGAACTGCAAGAGCAATTAAAGAAAAGTTTGAGAGAGCATGGTTCTCGAAATATATTTACGAAAAGTTTAGAACTACCTTAAGATAGAAGTTATTTATTTAGACTTTAGATATAAGTAAGTTGTTTTAGTTGTATTAATAAAGCACTTCGACTATTAGACTGGGCTTTTAATAAATTAAAATGTTAAGATCTTTGGGCCACAATCCATACAATCATACCTACTGTAAACGTGCTCGACTAGCTGTTTTTTGTAAAGAGAGAACAAGCAAAAGCATCACCTTTGCCTATTTTTCTATTCCTTTTTTCTTTTCTGTATGTAGTGTGTAGGTGTGTACATAAACCGTTAAATAAATAAATAAACAAGCACGAATAAAACGACATTTATGATAAAATAATATTTAATTGCTTTGAAGACAATTCAAATATTTGTCAAAAGCAGGAAATCTGCAGTCAACGTAACTCGATAGTATTTGAAATCGATAAATTATGAGCTCGACAGTTCATCCTACCTCGATGCATCAAAATCTCGAATAACTATGAGCTCGAATGATCGCTCATTATCTTGAAACATCAATTCTCGACCGACCATCTAATCGATTTACAAAATAGTTTTAGGGATTTTATCTAAAGCGATAAATGACACAAACTATTTTCTAGAATACTTTATCGAGATCTTCATGGAATTTCACAATCTAATCTTAATATTAAAACTATAAGGTTTATTACCACTGAGCGTTTTCTAAATTCTTGTCTTATTGAACTGTAACGATATTCTTCGTTGAATTCTTTGGCAGTCTAATAAATATTGACTTTTACATGATCAGTTCCATCAATATAGACGACTCTGCCTTTATCATTACTGGCTACTTCTGTCTCATTATTATGGCTATTCAGATTTAACTTCGGACTCTCAACTATCCTACCGTTGACAAGAGCTAGTTCTGTTCTCATGCCGTTAATGTCTTCAGAGTCATCCATGGCAAAGGACTCGTCTTCAAAAAGAACGTTCTGTCGTTGTAAATGTACTTTTGGTTCTGTATCTTTGGTGTTGGTGTATGTTACGAAGCAGGCGGAGAAATGTGGCGGAGGCTCCTCAGTGTCGCGCTTATTGGTGTACGCGCACTCGGAATACGGCGGTGGCAGGTCGTCGTACAGGGGTCCGGCGTCCGTGGAGGCGGCCGTGTCCGACAGACGAAGTAGCGAGCCCATGTCCAAGTTGCGATCGTCGGGGTCCTCTGAAATATTGAAAACACTGAAATAAGCTATCAGTTAACAAAAATTACAAACGAAAATAATCAGTTGAGCACAAAACATTTTTATTTGGTAATAATAGGTTTTTACAAGTACAAAAAACACCTGGCCTATGTATTTTATAGAAAGACTTACGTCTACGTGTTATCACATTTGAAGCAGGCCGTGCGTTCGACAGTTGTCTTCTCACTGTAACAAAATATTTAAATTGATAAAAGTACCGTAGGTATATGTAACAAACCAGAATATGATAGAGTTCATCGAGTTCAAGTCACACGTCATCGACCGATTTTTAGGGTTCCGTAGCCAATTGGCAAAAAACGGAACCCTTATGTCTGTCTGTCCGTCCGTATGTCACAGCCACTTTTTTCCGAAACTATAAGAACTATGCTGTTGAAACTTAGTAAGTAGATGTATTCTCTGCACGGCATTAAGATTTTCACACAAAAATAGAAAAAAAAAATTTTGGGGGTTCTCCATACATCATTAGCACTGAAGCACAAGATTTTTTTTTCATCAAACCCATACGTGTGGGGTATTTATGGATAGGTCTTCAAAAATGATATTGAGGTTTCTAAAATATTTTTTTTCTAAACTCTATTCAGTTTAGAAAAAAAAAATTTTTTGAAGATCATTTTTGCGCGAGAGACACTTCCAAAGTGGTAAAATGTGTAACTTGTTAAATAAGAGCATGATAAAACTAAAAAAAATATATGTACATTACCATGTAAACTTCCACCGAAAATTGGTTTGAACGAGATCTAGTAAGTAGTTTTTTTTAATACGTCATAACTAGTAAACAGCAATTTACCTTTCATTCAATAAAGTTTATGCGGAACCCTCGGTGTGCGAGTCCGACTTGCTCTTGGCCGGTTTTTTCTAGAAACAGAAACGGCCGCGGACCATCCGTCGCGGATGTCCGACTCACGAAGCGAACGTATATTATAACGTATAACAATGTCTTCATCATCATCTGCTAGCCTTTTCACAACTATATTGGGGTCTGCCAGTTAGAACTGGATAATACAATATGTCTTACCAAGGGGGGTAAGACAGACTTTCGGCCCAAGACTACCTGTAACGACTGTCAAAGATCTATAAATGACAGCCGGGACCAACGGCATATCGTGCTTTCCGAGACACGGAGGAAACTCGGTAGGTATAACCCATCACATCTCGAGTTTCCTCCGTCTCTCGCTCAAGCAAGAAGATATCCTAAGGAGTCAATCGCTAGAACTGCTTGCAACGTACCTCTGCAAAAGGGATTTCCGAGTTTCATGAAGATCGCCAGCAGCACCATTACAGCGAAGCCCCCTAGTGCTACCCAGATGATGTTCTCCAAATTTGCACGGCCCCATCCGGTGTCACTTGTTGCGTGTGTCGGCTTGACCTGCACAAATTGAAATAGTATAGTTAGGTAGCTACTCTTAAAATACGGATAAAGAAGAAATGGATAGTAATTTAGACGGATACAGGAAACTGCATGTCTAGTCATTCCGCCGGATAATAGTTAAACACAGCATCACTTGAGAAGTGAATGTTGAACGGTCGGCACACTCATACAGCCTAATCACACTAGGCTATTTTACTTCTGATTATGCATCACTATCAAAGTTACAGAGTCTGGATGTGGCGCCATCTATGTATTATCATCATCAGCCTATAATGTTCCCGCTGCTGGAACACGGCTCCCCTCAATGAAAAAATTCGTAAGTCGGGGCCGCCACCACTGGGCCACCGCTGCTCTTGCTATGTATTATCATAGAAACGATATTGTTGTTTTCCTCAGGAACAGTACTTTTTTTCGTGGGGAAAGGTATCCTATGATGTCAGGTGTACAGAAACGGACATAGGATACCTTCTTTTGAACCGATCATCTTAAAGTTTTGTATAAACCTACATGCAAAATTTTAGGATGATCGGTTCAGTGGTTTAGGCGTGTAAAGGTAACAACCAAACAAACTTACTTTCGCATTTATAATACAAAGTTAGGATTGTTGTCTCTGCTACTAACACGTCTGACGTCTGTCAGAATAGCAGTGAGCTTTAAGTACGTTGAAATAAGATTGCCATTGGGTTGCTGCTGCCAGAGGTAAAAGAACATAGTAAATACGTGTGTGTCATCGTTGTTCATGAGGACAATTAGCAAATAAAGACGCATATTCTGTTGATTGACTATGTATTTTGTTGTAGGTCATTTAAATTTTCGTACTTTAAAATTAGGGCTATGTGGTTCCCGGATATTCATTTCATCCCTAATAGTAGGTAGGTATTCCTGTACATGAGTTTATCGTCGAAACATTTTTCGTTTAATTTTAAATGGGCCTTCTCTTGACCTCAATCTAGTCCTGAGGACTAAGATGAATAAGGAACGAGCTAACCCAAAAGAAGCCTACTAACTCGCGACTTAAATAGATTGGGGTCATATGAACTTGGGAACACCGACGTAGGCAGGGAATTCCACTCCTTGGCTGTGCGTATGATGTACCAAAGCGCTAAGTACGAATATTTATTTCATTTTGCCACCTTTGGAAAACGAATATTATAATATTATCAATCCACAAGTAAATCGCACAAAACATAAACAGCGATAAACAGACATTTGTATCTATCGTTTATTAAGATCGTATGGCCAAGGTCTGTAGTAGAGAGTAGCATCGTTACTATGCAAAACAGTCCGTAAAAATGCATAACATTGACATTAACACAGTTTGGTGAATTTGACTCGTATTTATATGTTACATCAACAATTCAACATCAATATGACTCCAAGACCTTGATATCACAGAATCGTGGATTCGTAATCACAATGATCAACTTGTCTATAGTTTATAGTGGAAGTTGACGCATACCTCATCGGGCGGCTTCAAGTCCCAGCGCTGTCTCGTGGTAGGCAACGAGAACTTCCACTTTGGTCTGCCAGAAGACGGTGTCACGGTGGGCCACTTGTAGACTGGTGTCACGGTGTTCCACTTGTAGACAGGTCTTAAGTTAGGTCCCTTGTCACTCGGTGTTGAGGCAGGCCTCAGGTAGAAGGGTGGTGCGGTAGGACCTGTCGGTCCTGATGGTCCCACGAAGCCCTTCTCTAACGGTATCGACGAAGAGCCGTTGAAGAACGATCCAGAATTGAAGACACGCTCAAAGATATTCTCAAAGAATGCCGTTTGATTCATTGCACAATATTATTGAACTCACGAGTCACGACTGCTCTACACGCAGAGCGAAACACTACTAATTAGGTATCTGACTAATTTTAGTCATTCTCCGGCTTAATAGTAGGTATTGATAATTTTTCCTTCCTAAACTGTATGCAAGTCTTCCGATTCCCGGAGGACACATACAATGTGTTATTGCGTTTTTCAGATTTTCTATCAGAAAGGAGAATGAGAGGTTTTGGGTCCACCCATCAATTGAAATAATTGGCTCACGAACGGATGTGAGGCATTTTTTAAGCAGAACTTAAGCTTATCACGACTGACGTCAAAGGTTAGTGTGTTCGAAGTTGTACTGTGGGTTACACAGTTACACTATCGGAATACACAAAAAAATTAAGAATATACGCGTCCGCGTCGTATTGGGAATCTCCTCCTCTTTTCCGTCGGTTAAAAAGTGATCGCAGTATTTAAGCTTGCCAAGGAACATTAACAACCAACCAAAAACATTTTCATGTAAATTGTTGGCGTGTAGAGTTAAAAGCTTGGCTCTACATGAGATCTGATACTTTTTGACAGTGCGAGTCCTATGGTCTAGTCTTGGCAACATTTTACATGAAAATGTTTTGGTGGGATTTTATTTCTTTTTGTAAGTTGCTTGTGACATTTTTTTTCCCTTTTTGGAGTTTTTCTAGCACATCAGAGGCCCCTTTTTATCAGACCTCTAGTTCATCAATTTTCAGACCTCTAGCATCAAAATTGCGGACGTCTCATACAAACTTCCATCCCCTAGTTTAATGGGTTGGGGGAAAAGTTACAAGTTTTGTATTTTTTTTTTGTTGTTTGTGTATTAATAATAGCTTACATACCAAATTTCAGCGTTCTAGGACATTAGGAAATACCCTAAGAATTTTCAGTCCCGTCACAATGTTTGTCAGTGACAAAATCAGGGTTTTTTTAGATATCAATAAATATAATTTAAAGTTTAGGGCAATTAAAACTTTATTTGTTTAATAAGTCCGCTATTGAAAACATATCCCGAAATTTTTGTTTATCTGGTAGGTATAATCCAAACCCAAGATATAAGGGTTCAAAAAAAACGACGAAGCGCTTCGAGAAAAGGTAGGTAGTGCCCTTGCGCTTCGCTTGGTTCTTCTTGGCGGGGGCACTGCCGTGCCCCCAGATTTATTGAAGTTTATCATATTAGTCTTTTAAAGCTTTATCCGATGGTATATCAGTGTTGCTATGGAAGGGTGCGCCTCACGTATTGGTTGACTTTTATGGCGTAAACTCTTTGAAAAAAATACTATTAATATTTGACCTTAGATAAACAAAGTTAGTGTAGCAAACTTTGAACCATATTCATCTGTCTTCCAGTCTAATCAGATGCATCTGAACACCAGTATTTTACATGAAGCGACTGCATATATCCGACCTCCACAACATAGAGTGATTCAAGAGGAAGGTTTAAGTATATAATTTGTCAAGCGGGCGAATCTGCGGGCATCACCTAGTAGTTTATAAGTTGTTTTTCACCTGTCTTGACAGGTGATGACCGGGTTAAGCAGCCGACGACCTCCTAGCTCCTAGGTTGACCTGCGAGATGACCTCCTAGCTCCTAGGTTGACCTGCGACATGCCATTCACAAAAACAAAAGATAGTAGTTCCACGGAATGGGGGCTATCGTTTTTGAGCTCACCAGATGGCGTCACTGTCGAGTAAGGTCTTGTCAATAATTTTATTTTATACTTTAAAGTACCAACAACTTCATAAAAAGTTTATTTTATTACGTGGAACAAGAAATTAATGAAGCAATCAAAGATATAGTAAATTTGCTTAGCTAATTTAAAAATCAATTTAAATAAAACAAAACTAATTCAATTTCAAACTTATAAATCAAACTTTCAGAATCTTAGTGTAAAATATAAAGACAGTATCCTAGAACAGGTAGTAAATACAAAATTCTTGGGCATAATAGTGGATCAAAACTGCAGTTGGAAATCACACATCAATTACGTATGCGATAAGCTAGACAAATTCGTATACGCAATAAAACGTCTTCGGTCAACAGTGTCCGTAGCCGCGGCCGTCACTGCATATCACGGATATGTATCGTCTGTGTTGTCTTATGGCCTAATACTATGGGGCAATTCAGTTGAAGTTTTGATGGCATTTTGGGTACAAAAAAAGTGTGTTAGGGCAATATCTGGCGCCTGGTTTTTGGACAGCTGTAAATCCTTATTTAAAAAGCTTCACATTTTACCTTTACCCTGCATGTACATCAAAGAACTATGTATGCTAGTAAAGCAAAACCCTCATTATTTTCGCATGCAATCAGAAGTGAGCCACAAAAAGGCTTCTGCTAGAAATAAGTACAAACATGAACTAAATGTACCTCAATGTAGATTGCAAATTTTTAGGAGAAATGTGTACGTAAATGCCATTCAGGTGTATAACAAGTTACCTAACTCATTTAAGGAACTTCCTGTCCCCATGTTCAAGAAAAAGTTGACAAATTGGTTATTAGATAATTGTTTTTATGACATTGGCGAATATATGGAATATTGTAACAATCCAAGATGACATGTACTTAATATTGACATTGGTTTTAAATCTATAATTATAATAATACTAATTCATCTTGGACATATTGTATCACAAATCTTGACATTTAATGTACCTACTTAGTTTTATGAATGACATTTTATTATTTAATTATTTAATATTTGTACACCACATACTGTGGTAGAGTGTATAGAACTTATAAAAATTTTAACATCATACTATGTACTTACAACTACATTCGTACAAATAAATAAATTCTAATTCTAATTCTAATTCTAATTCTACGTATAACAACCTTCAGATACATATTTACATTAATCTTCCTAAAATTAGCAAGCATGAAACATTTAACATGAGCATGGGCATTTGTTTCCGAGTCATGGATGTTTATTGTATATTAAGTATGTATTTACAAACAAAAAGTATCTTTGTAGTATTTCAACTATCTGGTGTCCACGACACAAGCCTCGTTGCTTAGTGTGGCACTGGATGGCGCTGTGTGTAATGTCCAGCGATATTTATTATATTATTCTTATTTAAAAATCATTTTACATCCAAGTACTAACAAATAAGATCCTAAGTTGCTACTTAAAATCTTCCTGTCATAATTAATCAGGAATGACTCAGTGTAGAACACAATCGTGAGTATTAGTATAAATATATGATAAAAAAGCACGCAACGCGCGAACACTGTATGATATCTGACATTTCGGAAGACCTTAGTCTACACGAACGCCTCTAGCGGCGAATTCATGCGCGATACCCCCCATTAACGTCATGTGGCACTTTAAAAGTAAAACACGCGGATTGAGCGCGCCTGATGCGCGCACATGTAATAATTATAATAGGCATCGTATGACACATCAGGCGATACAATAATTGTGTCATTTAAGTTAGTATTTATATTCCCAAGTTCACACATTCCTATAAAATATGTATATTTTTCCTCATTGAACTTGTAATGGGTACTGACAAAAAGAGCAGCTCGTGGAGCATCTTTATGTTAACCCGTGCTTGCCTAGATTGGACCAGCCATTACATACCGAGTTTCCTCCGTGCCTCAGTAAGCACGTTGAGATGGAAACGTCAGGGTAGCCCGCGAAATTCAAATTTTCTTAGGTCTTTTGCAATTTGCTGGTCATAGTGTTACGTTTTATGTTAATTAAAATATGATTTGCGACCACCTAAGGCGTTGGTCCCGGCTGTAATTTGTAGATCTTTGACGATCGTTATAGGTAGTCTATTAGTCAGAGGCCTGAAAGTCTGACAACCAGTCTTACCCAGTAGGTACTAACTGGGTTGTGGAGGTCAGATAGGCTGCAGTCGGTCCATGTAAAATACTGGTATTCAGCTGCATCCGGTTAGACTGGAAACTAAGATGGCGGCGTCTGTTCCGACTGTGGCTACGTACTTGTATAACTAAGCAGCGCTATAGCATGTTTAAAAGTATCACTGCACAAGAATCGAAGGGAAAAAACACCAATAAAAGAAAGTTATAATGATTTATTCAAATCAATTTTATTTAAGTTAGAAGACATTGACAACGCCACAAGTGGTTAGGACGGCACAGCTGTCGTCCAGTCGTCCTTCATTATGTGTATCACTCGAGAACTACCTTCGAATAGGTGTTGCCTGTTCATCAACATACACAACTCTGTCTTTAACGTGTGCATGTGTAGTACCCTGTCCTGTTTCCTTATTCAGATCTAAGCTCAACCTCGCCACTATCCTACCGTTGTCGAATACCAATTCCGTTTTGCGACCGTCACAGTCGTTAGGAGTGGTTGTCATGGCAACGCAATCGTTTTTGAACCCGATTTCATCGTTTCTGAACCCGATTTCAACCAGACCGTTGTGTACTAGTGGTGCAGTATCAGCAGGGTCAGTGTACGGTGGTGGTCCGCTGACGTTCTTGTTGATGCATTCGGAGTACGAAGGCGGCAAGTCAAGGTTCGGAGAATCTGCGAACATGGTAATGTTTTAAGAATTATAGCAAAAAGGAACCGTTTTCAGAAAAGGGAATGACAAATGTTACCCACAAGGTTTGTGCAATGAAAAGAATGGGTAGAATAAGAAATATAATATACAATACAGATGATAGAAAGTATCATGTTAAAGTAGATGTGCGAAGTGAACTACAAGGATAGGTAAATAAGAGATTAGTATATTGGAGGGAATTCATAATATGACACCTGTAATCCCTGAAGAAGGCACAGGTGTGCCTAATAGTGCACCCACATTTCGCCAGTTATTATTAAGTCCCGGTTGATGGCAATAGGCTCGCCCCTATTACATGGAAATGGCCATTGACTGGGCACAAGTCCAGACTGCTTGGCTGCTACTGAGAAATTCTAGATAGAAAACCCAACAAAACTGCCCGTCCTGGTAATCGAACCCAGCACCTAAGGCTTAGCAGTCGCGCTTGCGACCATTAGACCAACGAGGCTGTAACGAACTGATGAGTGACCTGATGACTGACAGATGACGAGTTGTGGAGGGAAGCCTCGCCCGGAAGGCCTCCTATGTGTCTCTATGGCTGGCTGAACTGTTCCCGCTCTAGCCGCAGCACGCGGAGCAAGAACTACACCTGAAACGTAAGAAAGACGTGAATCAGTTATCTAAGTGTACTGACGAACTCGTAATTATCCGTTTTCATAACAATTAGTAAATTGAAGTTTCTCAGCTCCCTAATAACCTCGCCTGCGGCTCGGGTGTGAATTCCGCCTCGTATGCAATAAAGTTTCCCCACTTGTATCAAAATGTACATTAAGACACTTGTCGTACAAATTGCAGAAACGACTTTCTTGTTGTATTAGCTTTCTAAAATTGTACCATAGTATCCACTTTCAGCAACTGTATGACCAGAAAACATCGATTGTTCCAGACAAGGTAGTAATTTAATAAGACTGGATTTTCGATGCTCGTTTTCCTTGTTGCAGATGTCCTTGTTGCTAAAAGCCATTATGTGACATTCGCTGTTCAACTTAATTTAATTAAATGTATTTATGTACGTACGTCGATATCCCTTAATACTTTTTAGGACTGAATATAGTTTAAGTTAACTTGCTGTGCCCCAACAGCGTCTTATGCTCGTTAGCTTTTTAACTTCCATTGTAACTGTGTACAGACGCCAGCACATCAAACTAGTACAATCTGTCAAATATATTTAATAGATTTTCAACTTTATACCTAAAGCATTAGGTTCAAGGTCGATTGGGAAAATTTTCTACTACGTCTGTACATTGTACTTAATAACTCCCCCGGATTTTCCTTCTGAGGGTTTTTTTAAAGAGCATATATGCTTCCTTATCAACGCCGTAAGTGTGACGTCATCAACATAGCTAAAAATATATTCAGTTCAATATATTCAGTAAAATTATTTCGCAATAAGTTATTGGATTATGTTTTCATAGTATTAAAAAGTTCCAACTAATGGTCTTACCACTTAAACAAACAAACTGATAGTTTTCAATTTATGTAAAATGTGTTCAGTTTCATAACATCACGCCTGTAATCCCCGAAGGGTTAGGCAGAGGTGTACCTAATAGTACACCTATATTTCACCAGTTGTGTTTAAGTCCCATGTAATGGGGCGGGGGAAGCCTGCCTATTGCCATCAACCGGGCGCAATTCCAGGCTCCGTGGCTGCTACTGAGTTATTCCTGAAGGAAAAACCCAATGACACTTTGCCCGACCAAGGTCTCGAACCCAGGTTCTCATGCTCAGCAGTCGCGCTTGCGACCATTCGACCGACAGTGTTCAGTTTCATACATAATTCATGCCAATGTTGGAAACAAAAGGATAGACCTGGTAGTTTCTGTGGTGTGCCGCGATGCAAGTCGTTGACCTACACGACACGACACTGCATCGGTTCACGGGACTCAACTCAAACTCAAAGAATTTACTAATAGACCAGTAACAGGCTACAGTCCAGTCACAAAGCATAATAAATGTGCGAGGACTGTACGAGTAGGTGCCCATTCCATTGCGTAGGTCTCTTGGTCTCTACGCCTCTCATCTCACCATGCGATGTCGTAACGTGTGTGTAATGTGCAACAAGAACAAGAGCAAGAACTGCGTCTAACGTACGTCTATGGGTTCGGATGGCTTTCTTCTTGCAAACGTTTGCTAGTAAGATCAGCACAAGGATCAGCCCCACAGCTCCGCCCAGTGCCCGAAACACGAAGGCTCCCGAGCGCGCCGACGGCGCCGGCGCAGGTGTTGGCATGTACGGCTGCAAATTCAAATCATTTTAGTAGTCACTCGCAAATAATTAAATGAATATGTTCTACATATCCTAAAATCACATAATTCCTAAACGGTTAAGCAGAGATGAACCAAATAGTACACCCACATTACGTCAGTTATACAGCCCGAAAAGAAATCTAGATGTTTTGTCGAAACCTAAGACCTAATGAACTTCGTGCTTGCCCTAAACATCAAAAGGTTTATGCTTGATCTCAAACTAAATTAGAGTGTGCCATGGTTCTGTTAGAGCGTGACCATGGACGGACCTAACGCTACCATGTTGTCACACTCATATTGACTCCTTATGTGATAAACTGCGAGCAATGCTGGCCAAATTTGCCATAATTAAATACAAAGTACCTTTTAAAATTTTACTTAACCTTTACAATGCACTGGCGGAATCAATAATTTCGTATGGAATCACTAGCTATGGCAGAACGTTTAAAACATACATAGACAAAATATTTATCCTACAACTTCGTTTATTAAAAGTAATAATACCAAATAAAATAAGGAAAACCCTTTATGATGGTGATGACGTAACAGGTTTCTTTAAATATTGTAAAATTTTGCCAGTACACACATCATCGCATAGCAACAAGATTAGCAGCCCAATTAAAACTGGTAGTACCGAGTTTCAAGAACTATTAGTTACGGGAAACGAACCTTCGCCTATTTAATACCTACTCTAATTAATGACGTAACAACAAAAATTCAATCGGAAATAACAAATAGTAATTATAAATATAAATACAAACAATACTTTAACTCTATCTGAAAGGCATCATCCTGTTTAAATTTCATTCCATTAGTTAAGCTTGGACGCGAGGTCCGACCCGCGCCTTGTGTGTTTTTTGTAATCTTTCTTTTTTACTTACGAACTACCTCACAATTTGCTATAAACTGTGTTAACCTTAGATATCAATGATTATTTGCTTTAGTACCTATTAAGATAGCTTATAAGTGTCTCAACATCCGGACAAAACTATAGAGGTTTTTGTGATGTTTCTCAGTTTATATTTTGTTTTGTTCTTTAGTTAATAAACAAAAAAAAAAAAAAAAAAAAACATAAAGTGTCCACAGCACTGGCTCTTGAACAGCAGCGCCCTCCCGACATTAACGTCATTCAAGCGCCAAAAGAATGATGACGGTGTGACGCAGTGCGCACACTGATGAGCCGTAGTATATACCAATCTAGTGTACCTATAATACGAGTAATAGTTCACGCATACCTTGAAGTCGATGTTTTCGAATTGGGTATCATAATGCTTGGGGATACTGGTAACGAAGTGGTTGTAATTGTAACTATCTTGGGGTTTCAACCAGTCCCAATTCTCTCGTCTCTCAGTCTTGATTTTTTTGAATTGGTTGTCCAACTCAAACAATTTTTCGATCGATTTTGTGTCCATAGGTAACCATTTGTCAGGATCCACGTCGGAGGGAGGCCATGTTGTGTTGGGCTTGTTGTCCGATGTCCTTCGGGACAAGTTCTCTTCTTTGATAACTCGATCGAGCTGACGCTGGATACCATCCCATGACCCGAGATACACACTTAAAAAATAAAAGTAAAAATTGCAACAGTTGTTGAGCAAAGGAAACGACAGTTCTTCTTGCTAATACTCCGACTTAATCTTCGTAAGGTATGGCCGGAACGTGGATCCGCGATTTTCAAATAATCGCGTGAGCATGATGATGATACTGATTTTTTAAGAATCATTTATTTCAAGAAATTAAAAAATCAGTATCATCAAAAAAAAAAAAACAGTATTATAATCATCAAAGAGGGTCATGCCTCTTTTAAAATTCCTGGGTTTTTCAAGCGTGAAAACCAAAGTGTATAAATCCATATAATCACTTCGGTTAGAACCATAGAGCAGTATATACTAAGTCTATGGTTAGAACTGCGGATTGCGGGAGATTCAAGCGAGACACTTTGAATGATTTTCGTAAAGGTAGTTTCGTAGAGCGAAAAATGGGCGAAATCTTCATCGTTACTCATTTAAAATGATTTTAAATATTTTGTAAATACCTTCCTTCATGAATTATTTTATAGGTGACGGCGATGTAGGTAGGTACCCGGAAAAACCATTTATTTTGTTATTAAATAAAGGTACGTACAAAGACACAAAGCATTTTAAATTGTGCAAACAAATTAATGAATTTACAATTAAATTAATTGTTTAATTTGCTTACATTTTATTCGGGTCCCGTTTAGTTGTTTGTCCATTGCTGATGGTGTTGAAGCTGAAGGCACTCTCGATGCTATCGTCAGATATCTTCGCCTTCATTGCACGGTCGCAGTAGGTATACACACGAGTATACAACGCAATGAGCTACACACAACTAATGAACTTATTGTTTAAGTTAGCAGTTAACCATCATATTATTATATTTTGTTCCATGATTTTCCTTCCTTGACTGCAAGTGCGTCGCCGGTATTGTTGGCTCTTTTTTCAGGAATTAAATGCTTAGTGGCGCCTCTGTATGAGTATGCCAGGATATTTATCATCACGCTTGTAATCCCCGAAGGTACTTAGTTCAGTATTTTATTATTTTTATTTTTTACTTTATTTTTTATTATTTTATCTTATTTTATTTATTTAGGTAACCAACAGCGAATACATAAAACTTTACAAAATAAGTTTGTTGTAGTTATTATGGCCAATTATAGGTTTCCCTGTATAACTGGGATTATGTATAACACATGCGAACGGATTAATGCCAGATAATTTCAAAAATAAAATTACAAAACAATACAAAATAAGTTTCAAGTTAAATTTAGATGACAATTTTGAAAAATTTAAAACAAAAAGGTTGAACAAAAGATAGTACAAGGAGAAGATTGGTTGCTTGCGGTGGTTGCTTGTCATTTATCTCCGTTTATAATGTTTACTATTCGTTTTTTGAATGTCGGTTTACTATAGTTAAATAAATCAACTTCCGAGAATTCCGAGTTATAAAATCGAGCAATGCGAGTTAGTACACAGTTCTTAGCAAAGTTAGTGGAGTGTCTAGGAACGCGCAACATTGGCGTGTGACGAGTGCGCCGCCGCCGTGGGGGAGTGTTAAAAGTTATCTGTGCGACCAATTCCGGGCAATCAAGGCGTCCATTGAGAGTGTCATAGAGCAAACACATGTCCACCACTTTACGCCTTTCTTCGAGTGTTAGCAGACCATAGGTTCGACAGCTATCTTCGTAAGACATTGGAGGTTTACGGAGGCGATAATTAAGATGGTTAATAAATTTTCTTTGGATTCTTTCTATTTGGTTCTTATAAATTATGTATTGTGGGGACCAGATTTGGCACGCATATTCTAAAACACTGCGCACGTAAGCAAAATATACTGATTTAAGAGCTCCAATATTTTTAAACAACTTACATGACCTAAGAACAAATCCTAAGTTCTTATAAGCTTTTGTGCTAATAAGGTCTATATGATCTGAGAACATTAATTTACTGTCAAACATTACTCCTAAATCCCTAACTATGTGGACTTTATTTATGACAATTCCAAACAATCGGGTTCCTCTTACGTGTGTAACTGATACATTGACACTTTGCAACGTTTACAGTGATCTTGTTTTTGTTGTAATAATTATTTAAGTTTTATAGATCCACTTGAAGGGCCATGCAATCATCGGGTGATGTTCTTTTATAAAATACTTTTTTGTCATCAGCGTTCATTAAGTGATCAGAGTGTTCAAAAGAATCAGCGATGTCAAACAGATATGCGTTGTGAAAAAATAGGTCCCAAATGAGATCCCTGGGGAATACCGCTGGGGATTTCAATAAAGTTGGAACGGTAACCTAGAAAGACAGCTTGTGAGCGTTTAAATAAATATGACTGTATCCATCGTAAGAGATTCTTATTTTGTATTTTATTAAGTATTTTACTTTTTTATTATCATTGTGACATTTAATGATTTTTATTTACATTTATTATGAAAAGTACTTGTTATTAATTTTATTTGATTATTGTGAATGTGGGTCACATTTTTATTTTTTGTTTGTTTTTTCCCACAACTGTCTGGCAGTTTGAGTACTATAAGCGACCTACCCAAATGTCCTTTCTTTGGTATTATTCGTAGTTTCGTTGAGCTCCTTGAGTTATAAGTCGAGCTACACGATAACTGACAAATGCTTGCACTGACTGGACAGGTCCACTCAAATCTGTGTGGTTTTTTCTTCAAAAGACCATCTCAGACACTGATCTGCATAGTCCTCTTGTGAATTGAGCAAGATTATGTCTGGACTTCAAAAGAGACTATGACCTCTGAGTTTTTTTCGGCTGATTCTTCTCAGAGTATTCAGGTACGAAACACCGGTCCCAACTAGTTTAAAAAAAAATGACGTGTAAAAGTGTTTGTAAAAACCCACTTACTTGCAAAATAAACATCATTTATCAAGGTTTAGTCAGACATGTAACTAATAATAGGTACTCTCACATTTTTCCGGAGAAGCAAGCAACAGAGTTCAGACTCTGTGGCTGCTTCTGAGGAATTCCTGATGGGCAAACCCAACGACCAAATCTTTGATTAACCATTATTAATGATTAAACGAACTTACCATAAGTGAAGTTCGATCATAATTATACTCAGCTTTGTCCTCGAGATTAGCATATGAGATTACATGTAGTAGACATACGGTGTCGCCATCTGCACTGTTTGAGAGTTTTTATTTTTTTTAACCTTTAGTCCGACAACCCCAGCCACCAAACTTCATTTACTTCAGAGCATCCGGTTGATATTTGAATGTTGAATCTGGGGAGATGGGAGGGTGGGATGCTAATCTCTTCGGACAAAGCCTTCGTATAATTATGATCGAACTTCACTTATGGTAAGTTCGTTTAATCATTAATTATACTCAGCTTTGTCCTCGAGATTAGCATATGAGATTACATGTAGATGTTGAGAGTTCCTTATGAAAATATCAACAATAATACACAGTTTTGTAGAAAAAAAATGAGGATCATTTATTTCCTTCAACACCAAAAACTAAATTTAGTTATTTTTAGCTCATCACTCATAAAAATAATAATAATTTGTAATCATCAATCAGTATTTAACAATATATTTCTAGCAAAAGAATCATCACTCATCAGATATAATCTTATTATAAAATTTACCTATTGTTTTAGAATAATCACTCCAGCCTTCTGTTTTTCGGATTACGTCTAAGCTTACTCCAAGTTGGTGTGCCTTAGAAGTAGAGGCGTGTCTAGTGCTATGTGCCGTAAATATGGTCACATCAATTCCACTACTACCTAACGTAGATTGTATCCATCTGCTCAGTGTCTGCGGAGTGATAGAATTATAGGGTTTCTTTAAACTAACAAATAGGTTATCGCTTCTTCTTATAGATCTTGTTATTGAAATAAAAGATTGCAATGCAAGAGGCCAAGAGCAGGGCATATTTCTGGACGTTCCCGGAAAAAACGCAGTATTAATATTGGTTGTGATGATCCAAGACGGGACGTTTTTATTAAGTTTGGAATTTTAATTCGAATTTCGTTATTACATTCTTCTACATTTTTATATTAATTTTAGAAAATGTCTGGACTCTATGTGCGGTTACCAGTGCAAGCAAAGTAATTAATTTCTTAGATATTTTCTCTAAGTTAAGTGTCTCATTTGGGTACCAGTTAGCTAAAAAGTTAAGGACTATAGATGTGTCCCAGGTAATGTTGTACTTAGGTAGTGGAGGTCGCAATCTAAACATTCCTTTGAACAACCGTTTAATACAGTCATCTTTACCTAATTCTTGGCCAAGAATCAGGGCGAGAGCTGATCTACAAATATTTAATGTTCCATATTGAGCACCTGAATTGTACAATTCTGTTAGGAAATTTATGGCATCTGGAATCGAGGCTGCATATAAATCAACATTGTTTATTTTACAGAAATTGAACCATTTTCTGAGGCATGAATCATATTGCTTTAATGAGTTCTCCGACAGTGAGGCTGTCATGAGAGGTATAGAATCTGGTGGCACATTTCTTTTCAGAAATGACGTCCTGATAATATTCCGGCAACCAGGGTAATTTTCTGATGCACCTCCCGATTGCTGGAATGAGAAATAATTAAGTTTGTACTTGAGTGGAATATGAGAGGTTCAGATAAGAGTAAACTGTTAAATAATGGGTACCACGGCTGCGTTGGCCACATGGGTACTATCATAATTAGCCTTAGCCCTTAGCCTTATCATTGTCAATTTTTCTTAATGCCTTTAGTATGATAGCTATTGGGGGGAAACTGTAAAAGTACATATCAGACCACGAGATAGTGAATGCATCTATAACATACGCGTCAGGGTCTCTATGCCAAGACGCGTATTTTGAGCATTTTTTATTGACTCTACTGGCAAATAGGTCTATTTCTGGAACACCATAATTTCGTACGATCCTATGAAATGCGGCATGTGACAATTCCCACTCTATATCCGGGTGGACACGTCGCGATTCTGCATCTGCGACATGGTTATCTGTCGAACTAATATATGACGCAAATACTACTAAATTACGTTCCTCACACCACTGCCACAGTTCTCTAGTAATACTCGTGAGGTGAGGAAACAGAACACCACCCATACGGTTGATGTATGAAATAGCGGTGGTATTATCAATCCGTAGTAGTATTTGGCAGTCGTGATACGACTTGGCAAAGGTCTTAAGTCCTAAAAAGGCAGCTAGAATTTCTAAATAATTTATATGTCATGACTTTTCACTATAGGTCCACAATCCGCTCGCACGCTCATCCCCACATGCTGCTCCCCATCCCGTAGTTGAGGCATCACTATAAATAACTAAACTAAAGTTACTTGTTTTTATTTTACTAATGGAACTTTTCATTGCCTGAGCCCACCATTTGAGGTCTGGCATGACAGACTGTGCACTAACCTTGCAAATTCCCTGACTTTACAACGATCTAAAAAAAGAAATTTATGAATTTGAATTTTTATTTTTTCCCGTTTTTCCCGTAGGGAAATCTGTAAGCGTTGTGAGTCTATAATGAAACCTAAGAATTTGCAAGTATTGTGAGGGGTAAGAATACTTTTTTCAGTATTTATTAGGCATGAATCGAAAGAGTTTGAAATAAGTAAGGTATCGTCTAAATAAATTGTCGATAAATGTCCGCAAGAACTAAGTAAACCGATCACTGGTTTCATTATCTTCGTGAAAACGAAAGGTGCAGTGTTCAGTCCAAAGGGTATGTAGGGATAATGGTCTGGTTCACAGGCCTTGAAAATGGAATTTGATAACCATCAATCCATGATAGGATGTTTTTATCACCCGTCAAAAGTGACCATTGGTCGCGAAAGTGAGATAGCCTACCGGCGTATTTTACCGAGTCTATCGGCTGCGGCTGCGAATCCGATCTTGACGCGACGATTGTTTCGAAGAGTTGTCTTGATGGCTCTTGAATGCAGGCTCCTTCGTCCTCTGGTTCCCCCTCGGCCTGTGACTCAGGGGAGGACTATGCCAGTTTAAATTTCTCTGGTGCGGATTATTTTTATTCTTCACCGGTTTTTTGTTCGGCGGATACGGGGTGAATTTTAGGTCAGCTCCTGACTTCGTGAAAGCTTTTGCTGCTCTTAGTGCTTCCGACAGATCTTCGCTGAAAAGGAATTTGTCTATTTTTGTAGCTTGCAGCTGATCTTTTAGCTCTTTTTTCAAATTGTACAGAACAAAGCTCCTGCGTGTGACAGAGTCTGAATACTGCCTATCACACAGAAGTTTGATAGCGTCCATGAGTAGGTAAGGTGAGCGCTTCAGCTAAACATGATGTTGCGGAGGAAGTTTGTCTTTGTTTGAGTTCAATGCCCTTGTCTCTTTTGCAGACAGTGTCTGAAATAGCAGCCTTGACCTCAGGATTGAGAACGGGGGCATCAATTGAAGTAGAATTTGCTGGAGGCAAATATTTTTTCAGGAGATCCATGCGCTCTTCCTGAGATAAGCCTGTAGTGGCTATGTGCTGCAGGCGTATCGCAAGGTCAGATTGAATATTAATACCATACGTCTTAGTCTGAGAAGGGTCCTCCCCTAATATTTCCATGAGCTCGACGTCCAGCTCCAATGCTGCAGATGACGCATCTGCTTGCAGTGGTGGCGTAGGCACCGGCAGTGGCACTGCGGCACTAGTGGACGGCTGAGGTTCTGCGGCACTTTTCGACGGTTGCGGATTGGTGACGGCGCCTGCCGTTGTCGTAGGCATGTCTGAAATGGACATTAAACCATTTTAGGTGTATATTTTTGGTAACGTGACAGCCCCTTAAGCTGGCCGTATTGCCCTACTTGGTTTTACGTAGGTAGTTTAATAGTAAAAGTAACAGTCAGACTGCTCGCAGTACTATAATATCGCAAAGTGACATTCCCAAAAAATGCCGCATTGCTTTCGTTATCCCACTAAACGTGGCTACCGAATTTAGGTAGGTAGTATAATAGTAAAGTAACAGTCCCACAGACTGCTCGCAGTACCATATAATATCGCAAAGTGACATTCCCAAAAAATGCCCGCATTGCACTCGTCATGTTTGACCATAATCACGTTTTTAGCGAGGTGACAATCCCATAGATTGCCCGCAGCACTAGTTTATCCGTGAGAATATTATGTTCGTAAAGCGTTAATAAGTGATAACCCCTCAGGTTACCCGCAATATTAATTTTCGAACATGTGGGTAGATGTAATTTTTTACCTTCAATGCATAGACGCTCGGGCTGCGGCGGTCCCGCTGTACCACACCTTGGTGATCTTGACCTTGAACGTGAGCGCGATGATGTGGAACTTGACGAAGAAGGCGACGATGAGTCTGACGATGATGAGGATGAAAACCGCCTCCCTGTTGACCTATGTCGGTCGCTGCGTCGAGCACGCATTAGTTTACGCTCTAACTTTTTTGTTTTTTTTTGCAATAGCTTCATCATTATTCTCTTCCACTATTCGAGAACGTTTAACCATGGTTAGAACGAACCGCTTGCACGATACAAATTATATATACTTTGCAGAGAGTGCACGTAAATGGCGAAGCACTGAATGTGTAATGAAGTTTGGTGGCTGGGGTTGTCGGACTAAAGGTTAAAAAAAATAAAAACTCTCAAACAGTGCAGATGGCGACACCGTATGTCTACTACATGTAATCTCATATGCTAATCTCGAGGACAAAGCTGAGTATAATACGGGTTAACCCTTATAATTGATGAGTTAAAGAACTATTTAAATATTGCTGATTGAATAGATTGAAAGAGGCAAAGCATTCGGTGCTTTGTGTTATAGTTGTTTTAGTTAGTAAGTGCCAAGTTTGTTTTATTTTTATTTTGTGTTTTTATTATGGATCTATGTTCTGAAAATAAAAATATTATTTATTTATTTATTTTATTTTTTGCCTCTTTCAATCTATTTGCGGGCTAACTCTGTCACTTTCTTGCATATTTTTTGGGGAACCAAAAAAGAACTCTGAACGTTAACAAGTTATAAATAGGCTGGTTAACCGTATACTCGTATCTAATACGGGTTAACCCTCAAGGTTTTTCACTTAACCCTAATACATAACCTGATTAAAACCCTTTTACTTTTAGGCTTGCTTGCATGGCGATCACAGGCTGCATGAGGACTACTCCGACTGCGGCTCGAGAAGCCATGTTGGGGCTCCCACCGCTCCATCTGATACAGCAGGAAGCGACAATGACGGCTGTACGCCTTAAAACACTTCAACTCTGGGATAAGAGATAAACACAGCACACCGCGGTACTGGAAGGATTCTACAACGAGTTCCCCCTGGCGAAAGCAACAAACGATCGGATACCAAAACAATTCGTATTCGTTAAGAAATACAAAATCCAGCTCCACGAGGATCACCGCTGCGAGGGATTAAACCCCGCGGAACTACGGATCTTCACGGATGGATCTAAAACAGGTACTGGCACAGGTGCTAGAGTCTTCTCGGAGGATCTCAACATCCGCATAGCCAAACCTCTGGGGGGCCACAACACGGTATTTCAAGCAGAATGCACGGACATTTCCCTGGCGGCATCTGCCATCTTAGCCAGGAAGGTTGTGGACCACTCAATTCGAATACTCTCAGACAGCATCGCTGTACTACTAGCACTGAACAACCACACAGTGAACTCTGGGTTAATACACGAGTGTCACTAACGATCGATATTTCATTCAAAATTTAAAACCTATGGAAATCTCTCGGACTATCAGTCTTTTGTTACCTTACGTCAACTGGCTAAAGATCTGGAGAAGGAAATGTTTGACGACTATATAGCAAAAATTGAATTAGCCATTTCTAAAAATCCCAGGGCTTTTTGGTAATATGTTAAATCCAAACAACATACCAACTGTTACCCATCTGTATTAAAATTTGGTGAAGTGTCGTCTGGTCACGGGGAGGAAATTTGTAATATGTTTGGCGACTATTTCTTTTCGAACTTCCAAGAGCGACGCGATGCGAATGAACTCTTAGCCTCTGCGAGAGTGGATCAGGCTACTGGTCTCGTATCAGACATCTGCTCTATTTATGTGCGGGAGGAGGAGGTATTTCGCTTGATAAAGCAAGTGGATATCAATAAATCCGCTGGTCCGGATAATATTTCAACAATTTGTGTAACTAAATAGACACCTGCATCCATCCCATTGACAATATTATTCAAACGGTCATTCGACTTGGGAGTGGTGCCTACTATCTGGAAGTCAGCGTATATAACGCCGATTCATACAAAAGGACCTAAGGACAGTGTTGTAAATTATAGACCGATCTCCAAACTCTGCGTGTTCACTAAAATTATGGAAAAATCATACACGTACAACTTTCTTCTTCTCTTAAATTAAGTTTCTCCGGACACCAACATGGATTTTTAAAAGGTCGCTCCACCACATCCAATCTCGTGGTCTGTAGTGACTATCTTTCAGAGCATATGTCCAAGAGGTCTCAGGTCGACGTTATATACACTGATTACAGTAAATGTATTGATCGAATAGATCATACACTTTTAATGCGCAAACTGTTAGGGATTGGTGAGAGGGGTAGCTTGTACAGATGGTTTGTATCATATGTCGAAAATAGATGCCAGACTGTTGTCCTCAACGGTTATACCTCGAGAGCGATGTACATTCCGTCGGGGGTTCCCCAAGGATCCTTATTAGGACCCCTTTTATTTAATATTTTTGTGAATGACGATGTCATTCACAAAAATATTCCTAAACTCTAAAATTTTATTGTATGCGGAAGACATGAAAATTATTTGTAAAGTGTCAACCATTGAGGATGCATACCTATCACAGGAGGATCTGGACCGGATCCATGATTACTGCGATCGAAGTAGGTTAGATTTAAATATTTCTAAATGTTATGCGTGTACATGTACTCGTAAGCCAAACCCTATAATGTATGATTACAAACTATCGAATACCTCAATTGCCAGAGTCAACGTCATCAAGGATCTTAGGGTACCTAACTTTTGACTCGAAGCTTTTGTTTGATGCGCATATTGACAATATAGTCTTGTTGACTATATTGGCTTCTATAGCATTCGGGTTTTATTTTTAGGGTCTCTTCTGAGTTTAAGAATGTCAAAACGATGAAAATTTTATATTGTGCTTTTGTCCGTAGTCACCTCGAATATGCTTCTCAAATTTGGAATCCAAATTACAATGTTTATATTAATCGCCTCGAAAGCATACAAAGGCGATTTTTAAGGTGCACTCAATATCGTTCAAATACTTATTCTTCTTAACTATACTAGTCGGTCTAAGAAATTTCATATTCTTCCGTTACACGAGCGAAGAAAAATTGCAGATCTCACTTTCCTATTTAATATAATGAAAGGATCTACTGACGTCCCTGAGCTGGTGCCCAAGATTGGACTTCGTGCACCGTCTGTGTTTCTTCGGAGACCTCATCTCCTTCATGTACCTATTGTGAAAACCATCTACAGGCAAAACACATATATTATAAGAGCATGTCAAATGTTCAATATGGTGTGCCGGGATGTTGAGCTTGATTTATTTACTGAGTGATATTGATTTGTTTATTTAGTGTCCAGAAATTAAAAAAATAAACGTTAAGTAACTTTTTCTTTGAAATGTAACTTTGTTGTGTAATGTACCTATTTTATTTTGTTTATTCTCTTCAGTTGTTTCTTTGTTTATCTCCCACGCTGTTTAGCGTTTTGTTAAGTGGAAACTTGTTATTGGCTTTCTTCTACTTATTACTTCTGACTACTCGAATGTATTAGCTGTAAGTTTTCTTAAAATTAATAAAATAAACACCTGAACCAGGTCGGTAATCTTAATAATATAACCATCCAATGGATAAAATAAATAAAAATAAAAAAATATATCGCTGGATATTACACACAGCGCCATCCAGTGCCACACTAAGCAACGAGGCTTGTGTCGTGGACACCAGATAGTTGATATACTACTCTGTCAAGAAAGTACCGGGAAAAGATCAATAATACACAAAATGTCTGTTATTCATCCAAATTTATTTTATCACCTTCAAAGTATGCTCTTTTAGAAACGATACACTTGCGCCAACGAATAATCCATTCATAAAACATTTTTTAAACGCTGCTTCCGGAATTGAGTTCAGTTCTCGCCGCGAATTCTCCTTTATGTCTTCTATCGATTGAAAACGGGTGCCACGAAGTGGTAATTTGAGTTTAGGAAAAAGAAAAACTCAGCAGGAGCCATATCTGGTGAATATGATGGTGGTTGCTGGATGGTATTTGTTGAGTGTTTGGTCAAAAATTCGTTCACAATGATAGCCTTGTGCGAAGGCGCATTGTCGTGGTGCAAAATCCAAGAATTTTCTTTCCACAAATCTGGCCTTTTTCGTCGAATTTGCTCTCTTAAACGCCGCATAACGCTCAAATAATATTCTTTATTTACCGTTAGACCTTCCGGTAAGAATTCAGAGTGCACAACACCGCGATAGTCAAAGAAAACAGTCAACATGACTTTGACTTTTGATCGACTTTGGCGTGGTTTTTTCGGTTTCGGTTCAGTTGGAAGGCGCCACTCCGAAGCTTGTTGACTAGTTTGCATATCAAACTCGTAAACCCACGTCTCGTCACCAGTAACAATGCGTTTCATGAATGTTGGGTCCGAACTGACTCGTTCTAGCATGTCCTCAGCGACTTTCATGCGATTGAGTTTTTGGAGAGAAATTCAGATCTTTTGGGACTAGCCGAGCAGCAACATGTTTCATACCCAAATGATTAGTTAAAATGGTACGGATCGACTCGTGAGATACAGAAAGTTCGGCGGCTATCTCTCTCAGAGTTGAATGGGGATTTTCAGTCACTATTTTCTTCACTTTTGCGATGTTAACTTCAGTTGCAGACGTTGACGGCCTACCAGAGCGAGGCAAATCTTCCATCACATCTCGACCGCTTTTGAACGCTTTGAACCACTCATAAGCACGAGTTTTTGATAAAGTCGATTCACCGTAAGCCTTCTGTAACATTTTCAGTGACTCCGAACACGAAATTCCATTGGCGATGCAAAATTTAAGACAAACTCTTTGTTCGATATTTTTGTCCATTATGAAATTCGCAAAACACACTATATATGATATTAAGTAGTGTATTGTATAACGGGCTGGTGTCCGCAACTCCACGTCAAAGCGCGTATTTTGCGTGCGGGTGGGAAACTATTCTATCCATCCCAATTCCCCGAGAAAGGCCAGTAACGCCCCAGTGTTGCTGACTATCTCGCGGAGAGTACCTGGGTTACCAAAGTACTTTGCCCTGTATGTTGCAACCTCTGGGCAGTGCAGAAGCACGTGGGCTGCTGTCTCGTCTTCTTCCATGCAGGCACGGCACAGGGGGCTGTCTGTGACTCCTAAGACAAAGAGGTGTTTATTAAAAGAGCCATGTCCGGTAATGGCGGCTGTAACTGTGCGCATCTGTGGTTTAGTCAACCGCAGCGCGCGTTTGGTGAAGCGGCCATCGATAGCAGGAAGCGCTTCCTTGGCCTGCCTACACTCGCCGTGGTCCCGCCACAGCTTGTGGTGTTGTTCGCTAGTTCGTTTCCTTACCAGTGTGCGTAGGTATCCGAAAGGGAGCGGTACGATAGGTTCGGGTCCCACCGCTGCCGTGCTCGATCCCCTTCTAGCAAGTTCATCCGCCGCATCATTACCACGGGAATCGCTGTGTCCTTTGATCCATTGGATAGTTATATTATTGAGATTACCAACCTGGTTCAGGCGTTGGTGACACTCGTGTATTAACCCAGAGTTCACTGTGTGGTTGTCCAGTGCTAGCAGTACAGCCATGCTGTCTGAGAGTATACGAATTGAGTGGTCCACAACCTTCCTGGCTAAGATGGCAGATGCCGCCAGGGAAATGCCCATGCATTCTGCCTGAAATACCGTGTTGTGGGCCCCCAGAGGTTTGGCTATGTGGATGTTGAGATCCTCCGAGAAGACTCCAGCACCAGTGCCAGTACCTGTTTTAGATCCATCCGTGAAGATCCGCTGTTCTGCTGGATTTAATCCCTCGCATCGGTGATCCTCATGGAGCTGGATTTTATATTTCTTATCGAATACGAATTGTTTTGGTATCCGATCCGATCCGATTGGTTTGGTCAAAAATTCGTTCACAATGATAGCCTTGTGCGAAGGCGCATTGTCGTGGTGCAAAATCCAAGAATTTTCTTTCCACAAATCTGGCCTTTTTCGTCGAATTTGCTCTCTTAAACGCCGCATAACGCTCAAATAATATTCTTTATTTACCGTTAGACCTTCCGGTAAGAATTCAGAGTGCACAACACCGCGATAGTCAAAGAAAACAGTCAACATGACTTTGACTTTTGATCGACTTTGGCGTGGTTTTTTCGGTTTCGGTTCAGTTGGAAGGCGCCACTCCGAAGCTTGTTGACTAGTTTGCATATCAAACTCGTAAACCCACGTCTCGTCACCAGTAACAATGCGTTTCATGAATGTTGGGTCCGAACTGACTCGTTCTAGCATGTCCTCAGCGACTTTCATGCGATTGAGTTTTTGGAGAGAAATTCAGATCTTTTGGGACTAGCCGAGCAGCAACATGTTTCATACCCAAATGATTAGTTAAAATGGTACGGATCGACTCGTGAGATACAGAAAGTTCGGCGGCTATCTCTCTCAGAGTTGAATGGGGATTTTCAGTCACTATTTTCTTCACTTTTGCGATGTTAACTTCAGTTGCAGACGTTGACGGCCTACCAGAGCGAGGCAAATCTTCCATCACATCTCGACCGCTTTTGAACGCTTTGAACCACTCATAAGCACGAGTTTTTGATAAAGTCGATTCACCGTAAGCCTTCTGTAACATTTTCAGTGACTCCGAACACGAAATTCCATTGGCGATGCAAAATTTAAGACAAACTCTTTGTTCGATATTTTTGTCCATTATGAAATTCGCAAAACACACTATATATGATATTAAGTATTGTATTGTATAACGGGCTGGTGTCCGCAACTCCACGTCAAAGCGCGTATTTTGCGTGCGGGTGGGAAACTATTCTATCCATCCCAATTCCCCGAGAAAGGCCAGTAACGCCCCAGTGTTGCTGACTATCTCGCGGAGAGTACCTGGGTTACCAAAGTACTTTGCCCTGTATGTTGCAACCTCTGGGCAGTGCAGAAGCACGTGGGCTGCTGTCTCGTCTTCTTCCATGCAGGCACGGCACAGGGGGCTGTCTGTGACTCCTAAGACAAAGAGGTGTTTATTAAAAGAGCCATGTCCGGTAATGGCGGCTGTAACTGTGCGCATCTGTGGTTTAGTCAACCGCAGCGCGCGTTTGGTGAAGCGGCCATCGATAGCAGGAAGCGCTTCCTTGGCCTGCCTACACTCGCCGTGGTCCCGCCACAGCTTGTGGTGTTGTTCGCTAGTTCGTTTCCTTACCAGTGTGCGTAGGTATCCGAAAGGGAGCGGTACGATAGGTTCGGGTCCCACCGCTGCCGTGCTCGATCCCCTTCTAGCAAGTTCATCCGCCGCATCATTACCACGGGAATCGCTGTGTCCTTTGATCCATTGGATAGTTATATTATTGAGATTACCAACCTGGTTCAGGCGTTGGTGACACTCGTGTATTAACCCAGAGTTCACTGTGTGGTTGTCCAGTGCTAGCAGTACAGCCATGCTGTCTGAGAGTATACGAATTGAGTGGTCCACAACCTTCCTGGCTAAGATGGCAGATGCCGCCAGGGAAATGCCTATGCATTCTGCCTGAAATACCGTGTTGTGGGCCCCCAGAGGTTTGGCTATGTGGATGTTGAGATCCTCCGAGAAGACTCCAGCACCAGTGCCAGTACCTGTTTTAGATCCATCCGTGAAGATCCGCTGTTCTGCTGGATTTAATCCCTCGCATCGGTGATCCTCATGGAGCTGGATTTTATATTTCTTATCGAATACGAATTGTTTTGGTATCCGATCGTTTGTTGCTTTCGCCAGGGGGAACTCGTTGTAGAATCCCTCCAGTACCGCGGTGTGCTGTGTTTCTCTCTTACCCCAGAGTTGAAGTGTTTTAAGGCGTATAGCCGTCATTGTCGCTTCCTGCTGTATGAACAGATGTAGCGGTGGCAGCCCCAACATGGCTTTGAGAGCCGCAGTCGGAGTAGTCCTCATGCAGCCTGTGATCGCCATGCAGGCATGCCTTTGCAAGCGTTGCAGCTTGATGGAGGCTGTAGTTAGTTTGGTACGGGGCCACCAGACCACTGCCCCATACGTGATCATAGGTCGGATCACCGCACCGTATAACCAAAGTATAATTTTAGGGGATAAGCCCCACTTCTTACCTATCATCCTCCTGCACTGCCAGAAGGTAATGCAGGCCCTGTTTATTTTATTGTCTAAGTGGCTACTCCAGTTTAACTTGCTGTCCAGGATGACTCCCAGATACTTGACCTCATTGGCTAACTGGAGTTCTGTATCGAAGAGTTTGGGTAGGCGATAAGGGCCTAGTGTTCGTTTTTGGGTAAACATGACTAGTTCAGTCTTCGTGGGGTTCACTGAGAGCTCGAACTCTCTGCACCATCGTTCAACGATGCGTAGTGCCTGTTGAGTAAGGTCGCAGATTGTCCCCGTCACTTTCCCCGAAATGAGGATAGCGAGGTCGTCGGCATACCCTATTGTGTTTTGGGGGGGGCTTGTATTTATGCTTTTGCGGTTGCACAACGACATGCTTTGCTTGCGCTTTGCTTGGGAGTATAGATGCAGGCCTACCTTACTGCCTCCCTCAGAGACGGTAAGGTGGCGGGGTCTTGAGGGAGAGCGCTACAGTCGTGTAGATCCTCAAGGCAAGTCTGGTGTGTTCTCCTTCACGTGGTTGCCACCCTGTTCTTGGTCTAATTCCTTAAGAAATAGACGTAACAAAAACCACCAGGCGCTTTTTAACCTAACCATGACCCTGCGTGATCGAGTGGGCGTGGGCTCGGCCGCCACTAAACACAGCTGGCGCTGAGTAGGTAAAACAGGTCACCTGCGCTAGGACCTGCGCAGTTGAGCGCCGTAAGCGGGGATGAAGGAGTCCTGGAGGGTTGAGCCGAGCGGCGCTGGCGGTAATGCGTCCGTGAAGCAACACGCCCTCTTTGGTCTGGATTTCAAGCGAAACGGTGGCCCTACCCAATAGCCAAGGGTAGGGAAATGGCCATAGTGTCCCGTTAGAGGGCCACGGCGAGGGGTGGGAGGTCCGCGGAGGTCGTCCTCGGATGGCCGAAGCGGTGGGTGAAGGTCATGCTGAAGGTGCAAGTGAAGGATTGATTAGTCGTCAACCAGATCAAGCACCCGATGTCGCACTGTAAGCCAGCCTCACGCCCCTATATCTCGAAGGTACTCCTAACGGTTAAGCTAGTTTGTAGCGAGACGTTCCCAGGTGCGGGCTCCAAGGAGGGTGGGAAGCCGGAGAGATGAAATTATTACACTATACTATGGATACCCCAAAACAAAAAGACACCACACACACACGACAAACACACACAACAACCACACAAACACACACACCTAACACACACTCACGCGCATATACTGCACACATACACACCGGAGAGGAGGCGAAAGCCAGTGATTCTCCTAAGAGGGATGCTTGCAGCAGCTCTCTAGCCCCCGGATGTTCCGCTGCTACCGCAGCGAGCTCCAGTGCGGGTACAGGTCCGGCAGTGGCGGGAACCGCTGCTAGGGCCAAATCTAAGTCCCGTAATAAACGGAGGAAGAAGGCGCTGCTCGGGACCAGTACCGCTCCTCCCTCTCTTTCAGGTGTGGAGCCCGCCACGAAGGTTAATTCCTCTGGCCGGGCTCCCCCGCCTACTGCTCCCCCCCCGGTGGCCGTCACTGGTCAACCGGCGGAGACCAGCACCACGGGTGAGGAGTTCGCGCTCACCTGGCGGGTGCAGAGGAGCAGGCACAAAGGCAGGAAGGAGGACACGAAGCGACACTGCGCTGCACCTTCAGTGCAGAATGCCCCGGCCCCCTCGACGGACAACCCGAAGAGGAAGAACAGGCCGTCCCAGAGGCAGCGGCAGACACTGTGGAAGGGTAAGACTCCACAATCCATACAGGCTAACGCCGCGGGCCGGGTAGAACCGACCAGCGGCAATGTCAACTTCTCCGCAGGCAAGCGGTCGCAGGCCGTGGCCGGCACCAGCCGACCGGGACCTAGCCAACCAGCGGCCAGCGGCGCGGGAGGACCAGCCACACACACGCCACAGCAACCCGTTCAGAGGGATCAGGCCGCGGCCAAGCGAGCACTCAACGAGACCCTAACACCTCGAGGAGAGCGCAAGCGGCCGCGTCTTGATAAGTCTAAACGGGACGCTAACAGGAGCTACGCCCAGGCTGCAGGCTCCGACCTGGACGTCGCAGTCACCTGCAACCGGACGGGTCACATCAGCCAGGAGGTGGCGAATCAGGTACTCGCGGCTATCCAAATGAAGATAGTCGCCGAGGCCTCTTCCCCTACACAGGACTCACCGGCACCGACCTTCAGAGCGAGGCCGGTGTTCAGCAGCGGGGCCCTCAGACTGTGGTGCGGCAACGACCACACCTTATCCTGGATAAGGAAGCTAATCTCCGAGTTGCCTCCCCCTACTAGCACCACGCTAGTAATCAGGAGGCAGGCGGACATCAGGCGCCGGGTGAGATGCGGAATCTCCATCCCCGACGAACAGGGGATCTTCACGGAGGAAGAGGAAGAGGAGCCGCCGCCGCATGACCTCGCCCGCCTCGTGACTTATTGCGAGAGCACAGGGCTAGAAGTTGTCATAGGCGCGGACACGAACGCTCATCATCCTCTGTGGGGCATGGAGACGCTAAATGCTCGAGGTAAGGCTTTAGTAGATTACCTATTTACAACAAACCTAACCCTACTGAACACAGGTTCTGAACCAACCTTCGTAAACAGACGTACCCAAACAATCATAGACCTCACTCTGGCATCGGAGGGTGCAGCGGCCATCACTACCGGCTGGCAGGTCTCCAAGGAGGCTTCCTGCTCGGACCACAGGTGGATCCGCTTTGACATTCAGGTCTGTGTAACACCAATACTGCCACGGCGAAACCCGCGTAACACTGATCGCGCTGCATACACGCGCTTCCTCGAAAACAAACTTGCGTCAACAAACTACGGGATGACCTACGAGGACACGCCGCAGATCGACGAGCGTGTAAGTCATCTCACGAAATCTATGCTAGACAGCTACCATTCATCGGAGACCACTCCGCCCACAACACCAGGGAAACAACCATGGTGGGGAGCGGATCTGGAACGCAAGCGCGGGAAGGTAAGGTCAGCCCTAAACAGAGCCATGAACACCTGTGCTGATAGTGATTGGGATGCGTACTACGCGGCCAAAAAATGCTACAAAAAATGCATCAGATACAGGAGCTCCACTGGGTGGCGAAAATACTGTGGCAGCATTGAATCCTGCCAACAAGCAAACAGGGTAAGGAAGATCCTGGCCCAGCAGAACACGACTGGGCCCGCTGTTCTCCGCAAACCTGACAACACACTTACCACCTCGCCAGAAGAGGCGATGCGCGTCCTTATTGAGACTCACTTCCCAGGCTGCGCTTTTACACAGGCCATCGACTGGACAGAGGTAACCCAAACACCGTCAGAAAACGACTGGCGCTATGCACACAAAGTCATTACGCTGGAAAAACTCCAGTGGGCGATCCGGTGCTTCCATCCTTTCAAGGCAGCTGGTCCGGACGGAATCTTCCCTGCCTTACTGCAGTGGGGTGGGATCTCCGTCGCTAACAGACTGGTGCCCATAATGAGAGCGTGTTTGGCATTCAGATACGTTCCAAAAGGATGGAGGAAAGTGAAGGTCATATTCATTCCTAAGCCAGGTAAGAGTGACTATACCAACGCCAAATACCACCGAGCAATCAGCCTAACCTCCTTCCTCCTTAAAACCATGGAGAAGATGTGTGAGAGAGAGCTGAGAGACGGCGTTTTAAAAACTATCCCACTCCATACTAACCAACACGCATACAGCGCGGGTAAGTCCACGGAATCCGCCCTCCATCTAGTGGTCGGCAGGATAGAAGAGGCGATTCATCAGAAGGGCACCTGCCTGGGCACTTTCATAGACATCGAGGGAGCATTCGATAAAACAAACTTCTCCAGCATAAACACCGCGCTCTCTCGTCACGGAGTAGAACAGGTACTGATAGACTGGATTACTAACATGCTAAGTAAACGAGTGGTTCGACTTGAAGTGGAGCAGCAGATGGCCATGATAGCCAGAGGCTGCCGCCAAGGTGGCGTACTATCCCCGCTTCTTTGGAATCTGGTTATAAATGACCTCATCACGAAACTCAACGCGAAAGATGGGGCTTTTCGGGGACCAAAGGACACAGCGATTCCCGTGGCAATGATGCGGCGGACAAACTTGCTAGAAGAGGATCGAGCATGGCAGCGGTGCGGTGAGATTCGAACCTGTCGTACCACTCCCTTTTGGATACCTACGCACACTGGTAAGGAAACGAACAAGCGAACAACACCACAAGCTGTGGCTGGACCACGGCGAGTGTAGGAACTTCCTGCTATTGACGGCCGCTTCATCAAACGCGCGCTGCGGTTGACCAAACCACAGCTGCGCATAGTTACAGCCGCCATTACCGGACACGGCTCTTTTAATAAACACCTCTTTGTCATAAAAAATAAAACCTTTATTTCAATTACAATAGGCATTTCGATACATATTATTGGAGATCACCTTTTAAGCAAGGAATTGCTTGTATTAGGAGACTCCGCACGTTCACTTGTCATTTTTATGCAATTGAAATGTAGACAGTGTAAACATGAAAGATATGAAAGAAGTCATAGGAGTCACAGATAGCCCCCTGTGCCGTGCCTGCATGGAGGAAGATGAGACAGCAACCCACGTGCTTCTGCACTGCCCAGTGGTTGCAACATACAGGGCAAAGTACTTTGGTAACCCAGGTACTCTCCGCGAGATAGTCAGCAACATTGGGGCGCTGCTGGCCTTTCTCGGGGAATTGGGATGGATCAAATCGTTTAATTCCTACCCACACGCAAAATACGCGCTTTGACGTGGAGTTGCGGACACCAGCCCGTTATACAATACAATACAATACAACCCATAAACCTTTTCGTTCGCTGCTCGTTACATTTTGCACTTCATATTAAACGTCATGTACAACGCCGCCCATATTTGAGTTGGTCTTTTTGTTTAAAAAACACTTTCGTATCTGCAACGAATTTTAACATTAGAATGTAAACTTTAAGATCATAGCTTTTGTCAATGTAAAACGTTTTATTATGTTTACTTTTCCATCATAGTCTTTGGTGAAAGAATATCCTGCCCTTATCCCAATTCATTTAGGGTCTAGCATCGAGGGTGCAGCATGTCTTCTTCTTCCCTACTTATCTATTACTCGTCATCTTATCGTCGCCATATTATCATCCTTCACACAGTCCATCCATCGTTTCTTTGGCCGTCTGTTAAGGTCAATGAAACGAAATATAAGTTAAACAAAATTTATTAAAAATTGTATTTGATTTGGAAACAGTACATTTATGTACTAGGGGTCGTATGTTACAGCGGTCGTGTGTGATGCCTACGTGTCGCTACAGTGCTGCAGAGCCGGTTTGCGGGGAACTACTAGATTACAAAATAACGTTAAGCCGGGTACAGATTATTTGCAACACGACATGCAATGCAACACGTAATGCAATATATTTACATTTCATTGCATAATTGCCGGTCGTAGTGAACAGACGTATCGAACAATTATTGCAATAAACAAATAATCACTTGCAAAATTGTGACCTAGTTACAAATAGCCAGTAGTACGTATACTTGTACAGTACATTTGTGTAAGGTGTATTATTAGTAGAAATGACCGGTGTTTAACAGGAACAATATATTATCCTGGTTCATGATGGAGGACAGTCCACTCAACCGGAGTAGTAAATGTGTTCGGTCCCCGCCTTCTAAACCTGTGCCCGGCACCTGTGCACCTCTGCCCGTGGCCATACCCACCTCTACCCCTGTGCCCGTAGCCGTACCCACCTCTACACCTGTGCCCGTTGCCGTACCCACCTCTACACCTGTGCCCGTTGCCGTACCCACCTCTACACCTGTGCCCGTTGCCGTACCCACCTCTACCCCTGTGCCCGTTGCCGTACCCACCTCTACACCTGTGCCCGTTGCCGTACCCACCTCTACACCTGTGCCCGTTGCCGTACCCACCTCTACACCTGTGCCCGTTGCCGTATCCGCCTCTACCCCTCAAGCGCCTATCCAAAGGAACGATGCCCCTGCAGTTGTCTCGACGGCAGAACTTCAGAACTGGATAGCGACTATCGAACAGAACCTGAAGGAGGTGTGCGCTATTGCAAATGAGGTAAAGCTGAATGTGGAGCAGAAAACGCGCATCATTAACCTAACCCGGAAGGTCAGTTACGCGAGCTCGCAGATGGCCGTCATGTACCAGTCCGTCAAAGCTAAAGCCCTCCAATCGCAATATGCCGTCAGAACTCTGGAAAGTCAACTCGATCTTTCGCAGCAGCTACAGAACCTTAAGCTTAGTATAGAAGAGTCGACGAAACCTGCCCAGGGATCTTCCTTTGCTGACATGGTAAAGAAAGGTGCCAATAATTTTATCCAGCCAAGTCATGTAAGTTCTGTGGCCATCTATCCCAGTGACAAATTGAAGACCAGCGATGAGACGAAGACCCTTGTCCAGAAAATTAACAGACCCGAACAATTGAAACTCCACGTGAGAGGCCTGCTCAAGACGAAGAACGGCGGTGTTATCATCAGCACCGAGACGAAGGATGCCATTGAGAAGCTGAGACAATCGATGCAGCTTACAAAATCAGGCCTAACAGTCGACGAGCCCCATAAAAGAAAGCCTAGGGTTGTAATTATAGGAGTGCCGACATCCATGCAAGAAAATGAGGTTTTTACCTGTGTTTACAACCAAAACCTAGACGAAATACTTCAGGATTGCAGCCTTGAGACGTTTTTGAGCCTAATTAAATTAAGTCATAAGTCGGGTAAGAAAGACTCGGAGACATGTAATTACATTGTTGAGGTATCTGCAGTCATACGCAAAGCCCTGATATCACAAGACCGAGTTTTTGTAAATTGGTCATCATGCCCTGTGAGAGACTTTACTTTGGTCACACGATGCTATAAGTGTCAGCAGTATGGACATGCGGCCAAGTCATGTCGACAGACCTCGTATACCTGCGGTCACTGTGGTGATCAAGGTCACTCAGTAAAAGAATGTCCAAAAAAGACTGACGAACCAAAATGCGCTACTTGCTTGCATTTCAAAAAGCCAGACAAGCATAACACAGGTGCTGCTGACTGCCCGGCGAAAATTATGGCTGAAAAAAGGTAGGTACATCAATTCTGTAAATTATGGAGGCGCCTAAGAGCGCCGTTAATTAGGTATTTTTCTGACCTTTTTATTTTATATTCTTATTTAAACTACCATTATGATAAATAGTTTGATAAATGATTTAAATAATTTCTCTGTATCCGAGTCCAAAGTCTGTGAAGCTGAAAACTGCAAACAATATATCTCCGGCTACAAATCTCCACTAACCATATTAACACAAAATATTCGCAGTGTTTTTAAGAATTTTGATAGCTTTAATACATTTCAGCAACGGCTAAACTAAATTGTGACGTTATTGTTTGAACCGAATGCTAGCTTGCCAAACAATATAACATACCACTAATCCCGGGATATAATATGTATTTATAAAAGTACCTATATTACAACCAAAATGATGGTGTGATAGTTTATGCAAGACATCATCTGAACGTCTCTGTTGAGGAACCTGATATGCACGACTGTAACAGATTGTTAGTTAAAATTGGATCAGATTTTGCGATATTAGCATTATATCGACCTCCGTCTTTTAAAAATACTAGCAATTTTACTGACTCTCTGAATGAGACCTTGCAGAACCTGTCATCCATCAAAAACACGATTGTATTTGGAGATATTAATATCAATATTCTTCCAGGAACTGCTGATGCTTCTGCTCAGGACTTCCTCAACCTATGCGCCTTTCATGGCCTACTCCCAGCACACAGCTTTCCTACACATCACAGTGGCTCCTGTTTGGATCATATTATGCTTAAATCGAATTTCCCCTCACTTGCACTTGTTGTTAACGCAACAATAACCGATCACAATGCTGCCCTACTAACCCTAAATTACAAGTTACCTAAACAAGGCAGTCGTAAAATTCCTAAACTGAATATAAATAGACTTGAAGAAGATTTACGCGTCATCGATTTTGTTCCAGTTTATAATTCCGCTGACCCGCAGTTGTTGTTGCATGTTGTTTGTAATTGAAAACCTACGAAATGCAATTCAGAAAAACACAGTCGTATCGCAGTTGAGCAACAAAAATCACAACATAAAACCATGGATCACATCAGGTCTTATTCGCTGTATGTATCCAGAAAATGTTGTATTGCAACTTTCGTACAAAATATATCGAAATTTCTGTAATGATCTTCTTAGGAAAATTAAAAGCAACTATGACAAAGTGTCATTGGAAAAGGCTGGAACAAATAGTCCAAAGATATGGAAATATATTAAAGACGCAACGTATACTACGAAACAATATGAGTCATCTTCAAGTTTATTACAAGCACACTCGTCACCAGTGGAATCCGCTAACATAGCAAATAATTTCTTTGCTAATGTGGGTAAGTCTCTAGCAGAAAAAAATCTGGGTCAATCCCAAAACATGACGAACATTCCTTTAACTTCTAACAGTGCTTTAACATCCTTCGCGCTGCTTGATACTGACGCGACTGAGGTAGATAGTATAATCATGACCTTGAAAGAAGACTGTGCAGTGATTAAAAGATGCAAGGACATTTTGGTACCACCACTGACTTATATTATCCGCATTTGTTTATCTTCAGGACATTCCCCAGAGTGTCTCAAAAAGCTGTAATTATCCCTGTATATAAATCGGGCAACAAAGAGCAAGTGACAAATTATAGACCTATTTCTTTACTTCCTTCTATGTCAAAAATATTGGAGAAAATAATAAACAAAAGGTTGTTGAAATATTTGGAAGACAAATCTTTTCTGTCTGAAAGGCAGTTTGGATTTAGAGCTAAAGTTTCAACTGCCGATGCGGTACATCATCTGACTGACTATCTAGCGCAAGAACTTGACAAGGGTAACCACACAGTAGGAATTTTCCTGGACCTCGCCAAAGCTTTTGACACAGTTTCCATTCACTTGGGTCACTAGGGTCCACCCTGTTTTTGATCTACATTAATGACCTTTGCAATCTAAAGCTAGAGCATGGTACTATCATTACTTACGCTGACACCTGCAAGCTTGCGCAACACGGATTTAATATTGTAAATAAATGGCTTCAAAATAACTCACTAACTCTAAATGCAGAGAAGACAAATTATATCAAGTTTTCGATGCGCAAGCATATATCAAATATCCCCTCAGCGTTGCATGCTCATTGTTGCCCAGTCCCTGCAAATAGCCAGTGTTAGTGTCCCAATATTAAGAAGACTGATAAAATAAAATACCTGGGTATTATAATAGACGAAACCCTTTTCTTCAAACAACATATTATGGAAGCTCTAAATAATCGAATTCGTAAGCTGATATTCGTATTCAAAAAACTACGATTTATTACAGATCCAAAAATACTTAGGCAAGTATATTTTGCTCTTTGTCAGTCAATTCTGACTTACTGCATTACTTCATGGGGTGGGGCGAGTAAATCTCTGTTATTGCCCATTGAAAGAGCTCAAAGAGCTATTCTCAAGGTGGCTGCTTGCCGCCCTTTCCTTTTCCCCACTAACCTCCTGTATAAATCTTGTGAAGTATTAACAGTTCGACAGTTATTTATTATGAGCACTGTACTCCGGTCCGAGGTACATACCTCGGACCGCTACTCTATAACAGGCTAAATGAAAAAGGAAGCATCTATTCCTTAAATCACAATAAATGCAAGAAAATCCTTAAGGAAGCTCTTCAAACTATGTCCTACGAAGATACAGAGAAGTTATTACTTGTGCTAAAGTAAATATTGTCCATATTATTGTTATTTTTTAAATTAGCTTAGTTAAAATAGTATAGTTTTATATATCTTTTTACATTGGTACCAATAATATTAATATGATTTATGATTATTTTATCAATTAATGTTACCTCAAAGCGCCTTAAACATAGGATTACCTAGTTCAGGCTCAAAGCATGGGTGAACTTGACGTAGATTTAAGAAACGTTTACCTTATATTTTTTGAATAAAATTTTATTATTATTATTATATTCCATGCTGGGTGTAAAACACCCCCGAAAGTCTTCGTCCCGTCATTTCGATATATTTTTTTGTTCTTGACTATGTACCTGAGGACCTTCTAATCCTTTACTTTAAATATCTTCATGATCCTTGTAGGTACCATTCAATGGATCCATCTGCACAATGTTTTATGTGCTTTACATTGAAAAACCTTGATTTTTCCCACCAAATAAAAAATCGTTTCAAGCATTATTTTTTGGGCAGGGTTATTTGGTTTTACTGTTTGTGGACACACAAGAAAAAAGTGTGCGCCGCGCGACGTGCGTTGCATTGCATGTTGTGTTTCAAATAGTCTGTGCCCCATTGTTACGAGTTATATCTAGTCTACGGGTCACGTGTATTTGGTAAGCGAACACCTATGTTACACGTAATGTTATGTACATCATGCAAGAAAACTATAATACATTTGTTAATATAATGGGCTTGTACTTCGGTGCAAGCCTCACACACAAGGCACTTACAAACAATAAAGTATTACAGAACTGAAGACAATCAGAAACATTTTGACTCGCAATAAAAGCAACTTGTACAAGCAAAGACTAACATTTTTTTAATGTATTCTTGAGACGTCAGTCGATTCTCACACGACACGAAACCGAAGTACAGAAGCTCAGCATCAACTGGCATCAAGCTACCCGAAACTGTCAAAATTTTCCAATCAATCTTAAACCTAATGTTGTGGCGATAAAGTTGAAAATCTATTTAAAAAAAATTACAGCTTGTAGTAGCTTGGAGTGCTGGCGTCTGTACGTGTCTATCAACGGATCTCATAAAAGCCTAGTCAACATGAGAACCTTATCAGCGTGCAGCGGTGTCACGTGACCATCGCCTAAACAGAATGATCGTCATTCAAGAATATTAACTATAAACTTTTATACAGT
Organism: Xestia sexstrigata; assembly: GCA_941918905.2. Lineage (NCBI taxonomy): Eukaryota > Metazoa > Arthropoda > Insecta > Lepidoptera > Noctuidae > Xestia > Xestia sexstrigata. Next base: position 17,182,492 of record OW799224.2, read on the forward strand.
TGAAGAAGTATTTTTAGTTAATCGTTATTTTGCAAAAATAGTACTGTCGTCACAGAAAGTAGCTTTGTAAAGTTTGTTCCAAGTCCATTATTATGCATCATTCAAGAAAGGGTAAATACCTATTTGTAAACACTGAGAATTCTGCCGTCGAAGTCAGATCAAAGACTACAGATCTTGTAACTTACTGTTAATGACATAACGTATATGTGTATATGTATTAATACATTTAAACATATCGAGATCTTCATAAAGTTTTACAAGCAAATCTAATTATCAAAACGTATGCCCTCTGTCACTGCTTTCAGCGTTTTCTAAACTCACATCGTACGGAGACGTAATGTCGCTCTTCATTGTTTCTATCTCACAAATCTAAGTATTGAGTATTACATTATTATACAAAAATAACTGCAGTCTCTCATACAACTCACTCACAGTATCACAAAGTCTTAAAAGGCCCGATTTACATTGGTCGAGGACAGTGGCAAGTATAGCGACTACAAGTTCAGCAGTGTGGCGCGCGCCTAGACAATGACAGTTGACTAGCTATTGTTCAATCAGTTTACACCACTGTAAATATCTACTTCGCTAAACACTTGACCGATGTAGATCGGGCTTGAGGCTCTTTGCAGCGATCCTGTCCTTTTGCATCGCTGCTATCACGGGTCAGTGGCCTTTACAACGTGCGGCTTTCGACGGAATTCATTGCGCATCTGTAGCATTCACAGGCATCGCTTGCATTGCGACTGAAGCGCGACAGCAACGCGATACTAGCGACACAGACCCGTGGTTACGTGGGCGAAGGTACAAAGTCATTATTATACACAGCACCGCATTTGTATCGCGTTGCGGTAGGCTCTGGCTCTGACACTCGTTCGCACTACACACGTAACGCTCTCTCAGGCGTCGTGCTCTCCGACGCAGTCTCATCAATGTACACGACTTTGTCTATAACGTCTGCACGTCTAGTACTCGTCTCCACATCATCATGTCTGGCTATTCCTGTCTCATTATCATCTAAGCTCGGCCTCTCTACTATCCTACCGTTGTCGAACACTAGTTCCGTTCTCTCTGAGGCCGCTTCAGAACTACTGGCTGCGGTAGCTGACTCAGCTCTGAGGGCGTGTTCAATGAGATCGTTCTGCGCGTTGTCGATGTCAGTGCTGGTATGTTGTCGCTCGTCGTCGTTCTGTCGCCGTATGTGCACCTGCGGGTCGGCGCTCTTGGGGCAGGAGTAGGCGACGTAGCAGGCGGAGTAGGGCGGCGGGGGCTCCTCGCGCTTGGGCGGCGCGCACGCGCTGTAGGGGGGGGGCGCCTCCATGTCCTCGAGGCGACGGACCGAACCGGTGTCGAAATCTCGGTGCTGCAGTTGCACTTGAATGTCGAAAATAATATATTTAGCAAACGCGACTGCTGAACATAAGGGGGAGGGTTCTATTCACAAGTCGGGTAAAACTGGTATTGAGTTTTCGAATAAGGTTGATGGGATGTGTGAATCTTAAGAGATAAGCAAAACGACATAAATATAAGCGTTGCTACAATTTAATAGACAATTTCGTAAAACATTAATTTCAAATAACTCTATTGGTTTACGCGTCGCACGCCAGTAAAGCTCAAAAGTCTGCATGATTTGTATCAATATCTTCAACTATTGTCATCATTTATTTCGGCCTATAAACACAAAACCCTAACTCCGTGCATTGGTGCCCACCGCATGAAAATGCGTTCGGTAGTTTTTGAGTTTAGAACTTCAGACTGACAGACGCGGCGAGGGGACTTTGTTTTATATGTGGTATAGAGGCAGTTCATTTAACATGTAGAGCAGGAAATAGATTAACGAAACGATTAGACATAATAAAGGAGGCAACAAAATTTTATCAAGAACTCTACTCTGCACAAACAACATTGAATTTTGATGAATGCATTTTGGACAAAACCAGAACCGTAGAAAAAGTACCTTCAATACTACTTTCAGAGATAGATTTTGCAATTAAAACACAAAAAAATGATACTGTACTGTTCTGTTCTGTACTTGCACCTACTGTTTTGTCTCTGCATCACCCTAAGGTAGACTGGTAGAAAATGCCCAAGGCATTAAGTCCACCTTTGTACATTATGTGCATAAAGTTTTAATAAATAAATAAATCACCTGAAGAAGACAATATTAGAATTAGAGTTATTAAAATGTTTAATCTGAACCTCTACAAACTATATTCAACAACGTACTGGAAAAAAGAACAACTCCTAAACAATGGTCCAGAGCTACAACAACTCTACTACATTTAAAAGGAGATAGAGACAACCTAAACAATTACAGGCCAATTAGCCTAATGAGCAATGTCTACAAAGTATTCTCAAAAATCATTCTGAACAGGCTCACCAAAATCTTAGACGAGAATCAACCACGTGAAAAAGCAGGATTCAGAAAACATTTTTCAACGATCGATCATATCCACGTCATGGCACAACTAATAGAGAAAAGTAAAGAATGTGGAAAGAATCTGTACATATGCTTCATAGATTTCTTCAAAGCTTTCGACTCCTTGGAACACACTGCTATATGGAAAGCACTAATACAACAAAGCTTAGACATAGAGTACATTGAGCTCTTATACAGCATATATTCTAAGAGTTTGGCTAAAATACGTCTGGAAAGAGACGGACCGGAATTCCGCATAAAAAAAGGCGTGAGACAGGGCGACCCCTTCTCACTCAAAATATTCTCAGCAGTTCTGGAGGTGGTTTTTAGAAATATCAACTGGGAAAAACAAGGCATCAAAAAAGATGGAGAATACTTAAGCCACCTACGGTTCGCGGACGATATCGCTATATTTGCTGAGGAGAGCACTTAGCTAGACAGCGTGGTAAACGATTTAGTGAGAGAGAGAAGCAAGGTTGGTTTATCGCTAAACGCCTAAAAACAAAAATTATCACGAATGGTACTGTTCAAACCATCAGAGTGAGCGGAGAAAACATCGAGTATGTTACGGAATAACACATATACCTAGGTCAGTCAATTTCATTCCAAGATCTTACAGAAAAAGAAATAAACAGACGAATGCAATTGCGTGGAAAAAGTACTGGAGCTTGAAGGAAATTATGAAAAATAGAGATATAAACATTGAAATAAAAAGAAAACTGTATGACACAGTAATCCTACACAACCACATAACATACAGTCCAACCAAACCATCCAAACAATCTGTCCCGTCCGTTCGTCCGTCCGTCCATCCTAACATATAGTTGCCAAACATGGTCGTTGAGGAAGATAGATGAACACAAATTAGCCACACACCAACGGAAAATGGAGAGAAGCATGTTAGAAATAATACTATAGATAAAATAAAAAAACGAAACGATAAGAAAGAAATCCAAAGTAACTGACATACTCGAAAAAAATAAGGAATTTAAAATGGAAATGGGCAGGCTATGTGTGCAGGATGACCAACGACAGTTGGACCAAGAAACTGACAGAATGGTTACCAAGAGAAGGGCAAAGAAGTAGAGGTAGACCGAAAAAACGATGGGAGGACATATTTAAGAAAAGATGTGGACCAGACTGGAGAAGACTGACTAGGGACAGAGACAACTGGAGGAAGCTGGGGGAGGCCTACGTCAAAGAGGCGACATCCACAAATTAAATAAAAGAAAAAATAAATAATAATTATAATTCTATAATAATGCACGATAATTATAATTTATATTTATATAAATCAATAATGATATTAATTTATGCATGAAAATGGTAATTTATAATTTTGATTCAATTATACATAATATTAATTTAAAACTTATATTAAAATATTATACTAAATAATTACATTCATCAATATTATTGTCATTATTTTTGAGACTTTTGTTAAATAACTGTTAAATTGTGGTAGAATAAATGCTATTTTTATTTTATTTTATAGAGGCAGTTCACTTTTTCCTAACGAATAGGTACTTACGACTAGTAGCCAACACGTTTGGTGTCGACCATTCATCCGACTCTTGTCTCCTTACTGAAATAGAAACAAGTATAAATTAAAATTAATTTCTATTTCGTGTAACTAGAGTCACTATTTGTTTGGACCCTCTAAAGAACTTAAAGAATACCGGTTAGTAGATAGGTTTAAGTTCTTAAACTGACATGGTCACTAACATTATCATTAACACTGAAAACGGGCTATTTACCATGTTTACTATTTGTGTTTGTTTAGTATTTGTTTATAAGAAGATTATTTCGTATCGTTGAACCAGTGTTCGGAAACCAACTTGCGAACCATAACCAAATAACAAATCAACCAACCCGGCAGTTAGTACTATGGCACGACCAAGCGCTAAATGTTACAATCTCGTCTTTGAACTAAAGGATAACAAAAAGGGCTATCAGGACAGCACCGACCTCCTTGTAGCCTGTAGTGTCCCGGTATCATCTCGTTCTGCTGAAGTTCGCCCGCTCCCACATCTGAGCATGGAAAACATTTACATTAGACAAACTTCTACGATTTATGTTAAGGTTATAAAGTTGCCCATAGATTGAAAGCAGTTTCAGATTAGGGGGTTTTGCGGCACTTATTTAAAGCTCGTATCGTAGCCGATACGAGCTGCAAATTCTGCGCTTCAAACTTCAAATTCTGAGTTTGAACGACAGGCTTTTGAATAGTCAAAAATAGTCAAATAATAACTGGCATAATGCATAGTGAAAGTGTAGTTATAACCAAAGCTCGCTCACTTGTGTGCGCATAGATAGCTCTGAACAGCTTCTTGTGGAGACAGTTCTCGGCCGCCCTGATGAGGAGCACCAGCAGCGCCAGGATCACGGCGCCGGTGACCCAGCTGCGGGCCCCGTACGACCAGGAGTGCGCGATGGGGCCCATGGTGCGCGGGGCCCCGGCGGCGCTGTGGGACAACGCGGGCCCCTGCACGCCCGCCTCCCCCGGCAGCACGATGGACACCGGCTCGTACGGGCGGTAGTTCTGCAGGTTCTGCTGATAGTGAAATCTAAGTCAAATCTGGTGACAGATTATGGACTGGCTGCCAACAACGAATTTAGAACACAGTTCTCGTGGAGCGCGCTCGTGAGTGGACGTGAGAGCGATACGCTGTATACTTAATTATTACCGTCGCGTTATTTGTTATTCGCCGTCGTGATATTAAATATGCAGAAAACACCAACCAAGCACGGATCGGATCCAAACTTAGCGTCGACGAAAGAGAAGGAGTGGGTTACGGCGAGGCACGGCAATAAGAAAAGAGAATATGAATCGGACATCGACTCCACACTAATGTCGCAGGATAGTAGGAGATTCAAGCCTTGCTGTTCAACAGGTGCTCTGAACGAAACACTTAACGCATTCCGCGAAGAAATGAAAGTCATGCATACCTTGTTGACCACCATGAAACAGCAACAGGATGAGAAATACGCTACTATTCAGTCCGACATTACGGAGATTAAAAAGGAGGTAGTGGATATAAAAACAAAGAACTTGGACACGGATAATGTTATCAAGAACTTAGAGGGTAAACACAAGGAATTAGATCAGGTGCACCTAAAACTAGTTGATTCAAACTATAAAAATGAAAATAGGATGAAGGACCTGATACAACGGGGTATATTTCTAGAAAAATATAAGAAGTCACTTGAGGATCGCATAGGATGGCTGGAGCAGAAGGAATTGAAATTTAATATTGAGCTAATTAATGTACGTAAACAAGAAGGAGAAAAAATTACAGAAGTAGTAGAGAAGATTGCGAAAGAATTGAAACTGAGGGTAGACGGCATAGAAAAAGTATGGAGAGTCAGAGGTGAGGGAAGTGGCATGCCAGTTATTGTAAGAATGAGTAACGCGGAAACGCGCAATCAATGGCTAAAAAGCAAGAAACAACAGCTGACGAACCATTCCATCTACAACAACAATGATGATACCCGCATCTATATTAATGAAAATCTTACTCGCCAAATGCGCCAATTACTCTGGACAACGAAACAAAAACTAAAGGATGAGTTCAAGTTTATATGGATACAAGATGGAAAAATTTTAATTAAAAAAAGTGAGGTTGAGAAGAAAGTACATAATATCTGCTGTGAAAGCGACATAAATAAATACATTTCTATTAATAGCGAGAACGGAGAGTAAATATCTAGACAAAACTTACTGTAGAATAGAATCTCCTAATTTAAACTTTCTAAATACAAATATGAACTCTGAAGACCTACAGGATATTACATACTCAAAATATGATTCCACAAAGCATTGGATAAATTATATTGTAACACATACTGAAAATAAATTAAACATCATACACATGAATATCTGTTCTTTAAGGAAGCATTTTAATGAATTTATAGTATTAATAAAAGACTGTTTACCTAAACTGGACCTAATATGTCTAACAGAAATAAATATAAAAGAGGAAGAAGTCTATAATTATGAAATAAGTGGTTACTGTTCATATTACTTAACTAGAACGGAAAAAAGGGGAGGGGGTATAATTATCTATGTACAGGAAAATAAGGAGTTTGAAATTATAAAGAAATATAACCGAAGCTGTGAACTAATACATGGTCAAATTCTCACGAAACACAAAAAAATTGACATAATAACTACTTACAGGCCTCCGCAAATGAACAAATCACATTTTATAAATGAACTCAAGAAATTAATACAAGATATACCTATTGGAAATGATTTAGTCTTATTGGGAGACTGCAACATAAACATATTGCAAGGGGAAACCGACTCACGCGCCAACGAATACCTAAACACCCTGAGTGAGTTAGGCATGGAATGCTGCATCCAAGATATTACGCGGGAGGTAATCCTGTCAGAGCGACGAGTGACATCATGCATCGATCATATTTTTGTGCGAAGTGCGCGACCGGCCGCCGAGCTTCACGCCTACGTACTAACGACCACTGTTTCTGATCACTACTTAACGGGACTCTCGATCGAAGTAAATAAACAGCTGATGCCTCCTTGTTATCGCACGACACTTAATAATGAAGCGGTTAAAACTAAGTTATGTAAGGTAAAATGGACTAATCTCATGTGTATTGAAGACCCTTTAGAGCTGTATAAGCAAATGTGTAATATTTTTAGCAACATTTACAGTACGTCGGAAACAACAAAGCTAGTTAAACAGAGGGAATCGAACATCTGGGTTGATAGAAAATTGCAAAAAATATTAGAAACTAAAGACGCATTGTTTAGAAAATGGAAAGCAAATCCTAAAAATATGTCACTTCGATTAGAGTATACAAAATATCGAAATAAAACAAATAAAGTTGTAAATGTTGCTAGAAATGCACACAGGCGCCAAGAGTTGAAAAACTGTAACGGAGATATGAGAAAAGTGTGGGAGTGTGCGAACAAGTGGCTTGGTAGAAAAAAGTTAAATGTTGATGACGTGATTCAAAAGTATTTTGTAAGCAGTAACGAGAAACTGGAAAGCGTATGTAATAATTTCTGTTATACTTTTACTAATGAAATTGGTTTTCTAAAACAGAACCATTTATGTAACCATTTGTTTTATGAAAGATGTGATTATGTAAAAGAAAGTGATGTAAGTTTTAGATTCAAAAAGGCTTGCCCTAGAGATATATGTTTAATAATAGATAAGTTAAACTGCAGCAAGTCCCCAGGCTCTGATGGCATTCGAGTACAGGATTTAAAAACTATTAAGTTTCCTATCAGCCAAGTTCTTGCACATTTCATTAATAAGTGTATAGAACGACAGGTATACCCTAATGAGTTAAAGACATCAATTATTAGACCAATTTTCAAGGGGGGGAAATACAAAGAGTACACAAATTATAGGCCCGTCGCGATATTGAGTGTAATTAATAAAATATTTGAAAAAGTAATTATCGGACAAATCACAAAGTTTTTAGAAAATAAAAATATATTAACAGATATTCAGCACGGTTTTAGGCCAAATAGAAGCACAGCAACGGCATTAAGTAAGTTTACAGATGACATAAACACCTCACTGAATAAAAAAGAGGTGGTTCTATTGACCTTTATTGATTTTAAAAAAGCCTTCGATACTTTGGAGCATGAGGGCTTGCTGCAGGCCATGGACGAGTGTGGGATACGGGGCCCTGTAAAAGGGTGGTTCAGGCAGTATTTAGATAATAGATATCTTAAAGTTAGGGTTAAAGGAGTAGACAGTAACCTCGGTAAAGTCGATTACGGAGTGCCGACCGGGTCAGTTTATGGACCGATAGGGTATATCATGCACGTCAACAGCATGGTCAATGTTATTAAAAATTGTAACACATACATGTATGCAGACGATACGTGCTTGACATACAGCGGTCGGGACTGTGAATTGATCCGGTCGGCAATGCAAGAAGATTTAGATAATGTGGTCAAATGGGCACACGATAATGGTATCCTTATTAATATAAATAAAACCAAATGTATGTTGATATCGTCCCCGTATAACCACATAGCTAAAAGTGCCTGTGTCTCGATAAAAGGCCACTCGTATGAATGCCTTCACGATAACAATGCAAACTGCCAATGTGTGTGTATTGAGCGTGTGGCGAAATACAAATACCTAGGATTATTAATTGATGAACGATTCACTTGGGACGCACACGTAGACACGGTATGTAACAGACTACGCTCCGTACTAGGGAAACTTAATAATTTAAAATATATAGTTAGTAAGCGTGTACTGTACATTCTTTACCATGCACTTGCAGAGGCAACAATAAACTACGGTTTGGGTGGTTATGGACTAACGTTTCCGGTACATCTAAATAAAATTAAACTATTGCAAATTCGATTATTAAAATTACTAGTAAACAAGGCAACTAAAGATAGCATTAATAAGGAGTACGAAAAATTATTTAAAATTTGTAGAATATTACCCATAAAGAATAAAGTAAAGACAACTATAATTTTAGAACAGCACAACAAAAACGAACACAAAATAAAGAAAGTGTATAACCGACCAACCCGTAAAGCGACACAGAGAAACAAATACTCGGTCCCCAAGGTGAGGAATTATTTTGGTCAACGGACGCGGCAATGGCTAGTTCCAACATTGTTAAACGAATTACCTAAGGAAATGTCTACCGAAACTGTATCTAAAAATGCCTTAAAAAATATCCTGCGTAAGCACTATTTGGGTCTGTGTCCGTAGCGCTGGAACCTAAATTGTTAAGGAGTCGCTTCAGTTGGCGTATTTGTCCGGAGATTCGCGTTACTTGCTTAATGGAAAGTATAGCTTATAAATTTCGAAATAAAGTTCATTTTTACGCGGCGAATGTCTGTCCGGGTACGTCGGGTGAAGTGTAGGTAAGTACATATTATGTACATAACGCGAGAATGGGTCGGCCATGCGCTAGCATGCTAATGCGCGCGCGCCGTGCCGCTGGCGGTCGGGCGGCCGCTGTGGTGTCTCATGCTCATCTCAGTCGCGCTGGGTAGCTCGTCTCCCATCGGGGGGGGGGGGGGGGGGGCTGCAGCGGTGGTCGGGACGCTAGGGGCATGTGCTTTCGTCGCGCGTGGTGGGTGGCCGTGGTGGGCATGTCGAAATGAGCTGATGTATATGCACGGATACTCGAGATGTAGATCAGTATAATTATGTATCTATCTACGTCTTTTTTTAATTAAACACTGGGCTGCTCGAGTATGTGTGCAGTAGGCGTGGTGCGATGCGTACGTCTGTGTAACAAAATTAAGTATGTGTTCCCTTACCTTTTTTTACCTTTTATAATTATAATTATGTACTATTGTTAGTGAACGAAGAGCTGTGTCCACGAGAACACTGCCGACAAACTGTCCTGCAGTTTGGCAGATGATTTGTGAATTACTCTTAAGTAAATTTTTGTTGAAATAAATTAAAAAAAAAAAAAAAAAAAAATGAAAGAGTTTTTGAGCGCACCTTGCGCAGTGGGGACTATCAATCTGCACCACAAGTGTGTTCCGATGCGTACACATGCGGCCTACACGAAACGATAAGACTGTTGGGACAGGCCTGCTCTCCGTGAGAGGGAGTGGACCCAAGATAGCTTGTGGTCCCGTCAAATGTAGAAGGATGAATCTCGGTAAGTTACACTATGATATAGCTGCTTGATGATGTGAAGCCATCATTGGCTGTTCAGCTGCAGCCCTTGAGTGACGGGTCCAGTCTGGAAGGTATGATGACTGCACGCACCTTGATGTCGGGCACGGCCCAGGGCTCGGAGTCGTGGAAGCGGTCGACGCGCCACGTGACGGGCGCGCTGGTGACCCACTGCCTGTTCAGCAACAGCCCCTTGGCGAGCGGGTCCAGTCTGGAAGATCACGTGTTCTCGGTTATAGTGCAGTTCAATAATACCGTCGCTTAGGATTGTTGGGATGTTCCTTTTCCATTGCTCACTCTTCACTATCCTTTACTTTTCTTTCATTGCACTCCTCAAACAATTCATCCATCTTCTCTTGGGCCTTTATTTCTTCTCCACTAATCTACATTCATATTCATCACTATTTTAGTCACAATCGTATCATATTCCTGTCAGACTCCTCCACACACACACACAGTAATTTGTATGCGGACAGTCGTCACGGGTAGTGAGGAGCCCGAAACTCTGACAACCAGGTTTACTAATGTATTGTATTACTTACTAAGTGGGTAGTGGAAAACAGGCAGTCGCTTCATGTACAATTTTGTTATTCATCTGCATCCGGTTAGACTGGAAGCCGATCCAAACGTAGTAGAGAAAAGGCTAGGCAGGAAATGATAATCTTGATCAACGTATTATTTATACGTATACATACGGCCGCAATTTGACCAATGGAGCACAAACATAACTGAACTTATTCTGCTGTCTGTCGTCCAGCTCTCTCAACAACAACTTATGTACATGTACATGGTGCATGCTGACAGTTGCCAATTGCCAACTCTCAGAATGCAACCTCTAACAATGATACATTCGTTTACTGACACACATCTGAGACAACGCATAGCCTTTACTAATGCTGAACCTAGAAGCATGCTATGTTGTACTTACAAGAGTTGTACTATACAAATTCTTTCTTCTTTAGCTTTTGATGCTGCCCATGGACCTCTGACTTGGCTTGACTATACAGGTGAGCACTTAGGAAGGATATTTGAAAAGTCATCATCGGTTACGTAGAGACTGAAAGTTCGTCATTTGTTCCTTTGGAAAGTCCTATAACCTTTATGAACGCATCACAGTACCTGATGAAGTGTCTGCTATCCTTCCTTAGTCCGTAGAAGGCGTACTTGTCGTGCTCCCGGGCCCGCGCGCGGTCGCGTGAGCGTGCGTACTCGCCGGCCGCGCGGGAGCGCGCGCGCCTGTCCCAGGACGAGACCCACGCCCATGGGGAGACCGTCGGCTGCATTGTGCTAGAAATTGTGGAGTTTGTTGTTAATTATTTGATGATGTAGGAAATACGTTGAATGTTAATTATAAGTGATTGATTTGCATTTCTCTATCCTTGCGAGAGATTTTGAAGAAGTTCGATATACATTGCTTCATATACTAAAAACTTCGTCTGCTGGACAGCGTTAAGAATGCAATGAATGTTACTGAATTGACCATATTCAGTTTCTTTGTCACCGACTACCGAAGCTAGAGTTATTTTTCACTTTTTTTGTGTTTTTGAAGTCGGTTTTATTTTTCGAGAGACACTCATGAATCATACTAAGCTAGTTATTGGCGCCGCTGACAATGATAAGAAGCACCATTACTTTGACAAAACAAGCATGCTACAATGTCTCTAGTCTAGTGACAGTAAATCCTTCTTGAGCTAGTGAACATGTTAACTAGCCGACTGTACTGGCAGCTAATAGCTACACTTGTCCACGTTATAGGCCAGATGTAATCTAATTATGAACTACCCTCTACTGTAGTTCACATAAGTATAACTAAACTACTGTTTTACACGCTAGTATTTATTAATAGGCCTAAACCTAAATAAGACCTAACTACAAGAGGCTTGGAGACTTGCAAATAAAACATAACATAATCCTTTGTATTTTCCGGAGGGTTAGGCAGAAGTCTACGTACACAATCTACCAGCCATGTATTAGTTCCTTCTAGTATGAGAAATTCACGCCCTTAGTGTGTGGAACGTTTTCAGTGAACCGCACATCAGTTGTGATATTAGTACTTCTAATACCGCCCATATTGCAACGACTTAAAACCGCTGTTAATGGCACATCGTTACCACTGATGTGCAGTTGACTGCGCTAAGTGTACGACCCATATGTTCCGTCTCACTGATGATACTCTACACTCCATCGGTTCACATTACATGTTGTTACGTAGTAACGATTACTTGGTAATGTGTTTTAGCGTGTTAGTGCCTCGTTTATTAGCCTTCCTCCTTATTACTAACAGACGCTTTAATTTTATTTATTTGTTTAGATATATCTGTAGCATTAGTGGTCTATTAGATCCGTTGAGATTAGCCACTGCAGCGATAAAATAAAAATAATAAAATTATGGTTGGTTTAAGTTACACAATGACACACCGGTTGCCAGCACACGTCTATCATTATAATTACCTTCTTCTGTTCGCGTGTGTGTACTATGAGTAGTACTATTGTAGTTATTAGCACCGGATTACCGTAGTTATGCGTCCGCCCGTACGGCCTCCGACTCGGCAGTCCGGATGGCCTGTTCCGATACACAGCAACAATGAGCGGCTCACGTAAAGTTACGTAACTGCATAGCTCATTGCCGACGTCATAATATCAGCGGGAAGTCTATCGACAGGTAACTGAAATTTTCCGAATGCGAATCGGCTGACACGAGATAGCAGGTAGGACAGGTAGGTAGCCTGGGGGCAACGGAAGCGACGCACGATGCGAGTAGGGTGCCTGGTAGCAGATGGATGAGAGTCGAGATGAATAGTTTGCGCCTGGAGAGGTCTATGGTCCTGAGGTCCTGACTGATTGATGATGATGATTTGGCAGAGGTACAGTCAGTTATTGTCATATTAACTTTAGAAGTAAACGGAACAGAATTCCTCAGTAGCGGCCACGGAGTCCAGATTTGTGCCTGGCTGTTGGCTCTAAAGATGATGACATTATTCAGTGTTCAGTTCATCTTCATTCAGTGGAAGGGTGAAAGAGTGTAGTATTTTGGCGAGTGTGTGTGTGTCTGTTCTTAAGCGTGCGTTTTCAGCGGCGTCTGAGGCATCTGCCTATGTATCACCGTGAATTAAGATTGCTGTGTCACCTGCGTAACAGATCATATTTAACCTTGGGTTTGTTAATCTTAATATGTCATCCATTACATACAAGGTGAACAATTTCAGAAGCATTGTGAGAGGAATTTATGAATGTGTGAACCTTTACTTTGTTATTTTGTATATTTTAATTTATGTTATCTCTTACTCTTTTAGTTCTAGTTTTAGTTACAGTCATTGGTTTAAATACAACCGTTGTAATTAAATAAATAAATGTCGGCACGAGATCAATGCCCTGTGGCACCCCAAAAGCAACTGAAAGAATTTCGCTGACATTGTTCCATATCACAACATAATGCTGTCTATCTATTAAGTAGCTTTTAAACCAGTCCCGCGCGATGCCTCTTACGGCGAGGCAATCTAGCTTTTTTAATAGCATTTGAACAGAAACTGTGTCGAATGCCTTGGCCAGGTCAAAAAAGATACCAGTGGACTTTCCACGTCTAGAGCCGTACTGGCGTCCAGACAATAGGCTGCGTTCATCAAGAAAGCTGATGATACGGTTATTAACGAGCTTCTTTTAGATTTTTGACAGAACACCAAGTAGAGAGATAGGCCTGTAGTTGTCAGGACAGTCTTTTTCACCCAATTAAACAAACCTGTCGAAATGTGTACTATTAGGTACCTATACCACCTCTGCTGCCTAACCCTCGGGGATTTTCAAGCGTGATGTAATGTGTACATACCTTTAACAATACTTCTGCTGCTGTAAGTAATATTTCCCTGACCCATAATTGAAATAATTTACAAGGAGTAAATATTATTACCTAACATTAGTGTTTGTTCCTCAAAAATCTATTGTTTCGAACAATAATGTATTCTTAATGAAGCACGACTATTTATTTTAATTAGGTACCTACTACTAATTAGTAAATTAAGTTTCTTTGTAGTCGACAAAGGCATTGGAATCTTAGGAATGTGTTGTGTTACATATTTAATGATTTTTAACCGACTTCAAAAAAGGAGGAGGTTATATGTTCGTGTGTATGTATTTTTTTTTATGTATGTTACCTGATTTCGGGTTTTTCTCCCCCATTTGTGGACCGATTCTCAAATTTCTTTTTTTATTTGAAAGAACTCTTGAGGACCCATTTAAATTTGGTGAAGATCTGATGCTGGTCTTCGGAGATATTCAATGGAACTCTTCAAAAATAGACGGCAAATCTGTCGTCATTGCTGCAATCGCTTGGATGTTTATTGTTTATACAACATCATGACGTAACATCACGCCTGTATGCTCTGAGGTACGCAGATGTGTACAATATACCCAGATTTTGAAAGTTAGATATGTTTGCGGATGGACGGACAAAGATTTTATTGGCTTGTCAGAAGTATTGTGAGAGGAATTTATGAATACCTTTACTTTGTTTATTTTAATTTTATGTTATCTCTTACTCTTTTATTTATTTCTAGTTTTAGTTACAGTAATTAGTTTAATTAAATACAACCGTTGTAATTAAATAAATAAATAAATGTTAAGTTACATTAATTGGGGACAAGCCTATTACCATGACATGTGTTGTTAATAATGTAAAATTAATTCATGGCGACTTTTTAACAACTAAAACTGGAAAAGTAAATAAAAAACCTTTTTTTGCAAAATTAAACCGACTTTAAAAAAAAACATAAACAAAAAATACTTAAAAAGTGCAAGGATGTGAACCTCAACGATCTGAATAAACATTTCTCTTTCCTTCCCTTTTCTCTCAATTCGTCTATCAAGTCTGTGACCCTCGAGAACCTTTCTAGACTGCCGTTGCCACAATGTTCTCCTTTTAACCTTAGCGATTCTTCTGAGGATGATGTTAGGAAATCTGTCCTTGCGATTACATCTTCTGCAGTCGGTAACGATAAGTTGTGTTCAAGAATGGTTACTCTTATCCTTCCATCTCTACTTCCTGTTCTTACTTACATCTTTAACCACTCTTTTTCCTGTTGTTCTTTTCCCTCAGTTTGGAAGCAAGCTCACATCATACCTTTACCTAAAACTAACAATCCATCCTCGCTATCCCACTTTAGACCTATTTCTATTCTCCCATTTCTTTCCAAAGTTTTTGAGCACTTAGTTCATAAACAATTAACGTTTTTCTTAGCGTCGAGCTCTTTAATATCCCCTTTCCAATCTGGTTTCCGCTCGGGTCATAGTACTGTCACTGCACTTTTGAAAGTAACCGACGATATCCGCTGGGCAATGGAGAGTAAGTCACTTACCGTTCTTGTGTTGCTTGACTTGAGTAGTGCCTTCAACTCTGTGGATTTCGACATTTTGCTAGGTATCCTCAAATCTTTGAACTTTTCTTCTTCTGCTTTAGCCTGGTTCAGTTCTTATCTTCGGGGACGCTCTCAGTGTGTTCGCCTTGATGAGGCTTTCTCTGATTGGTGTAGCCTCACCGAGGGTGTCCCTCAGGGTAGCATTCTCTCTCCTCTTCTTTTTTCAATTTTCATAAACTTGGTTACCAGTGTAATCTCTTCCAATTTCCATCTTTATGCAGATGACTTGCAGCTCTACCGGCACTTTACAGTAGCTGATGCCAATTCTGCCAATGCTGATATGAATCATGACCTGGCTTGTATCAGCGCCTGGGCTAAGTCGTTTGGATTGCAAATTAACCCTGCTAAATCTCAGGCCATGGGCATAGGCAGCCGATTTGTTCGTGGTGCAGCCGTTGTTGCATCTCTGATGCCGTTGTACCTCGATGGTGTTCGCATCGATTATACAGATACCGCAAAAGATCTGGGTGTTACTATTGACTCCTATATGTCGTGGCGAGCTCAAGTCAATGAGGTAAGCCACAAGGTTCACTTCTCTCTTCATTCGCTGAAATGCCTTCAGAGTCTCCGGCCTTTGAAGACTAAAATCTCTTTGGCACAAAAATTTATTCAGCCGATAATAGATTATGCTGATGCCTGCTACCTGGATGCTACTGAGGAGCTATTAAATAAGCTTGAGCTTTTGCAAAATTTATGTATTCGCTTTATTTTTGGTCTCCGTAAATATGACCACGTTTCTCACCTTCGCAAAGAACTCAAGTGGCTTCCAATCCGCCTTCGCAGGAACACTAGGATCCTATGTCTCCTTTTCAATATCCTACACAACCCGTCCTATCCTTCTTACCTGCGCGAGCGTTTTTCTTATGCTCGCCCTACTGACGCACCGTGTAGATCGCACCTTCGATCCCTACTTAAATCCCATCCTCACAAATCCAGCTATTACTCTTATTCCTTCTCCGTCCATGCTGTAAGGTTGTGGAACGCCCTTCCGCCTAGCATTCGTGATTTGAAGACCATCTCACTGTTTAAATCCAGAGTGGAAGAGCATTACCTTTCCTCTCAACCATGATTTATTATATACATATTTATATTTATTAGTCTATATATCTTAGCATTATGTATTTATATAAGTATATGTTAATATTTACTTATATGTGTATTTATATATCATAATAGGTTAAGTTAGGTAAGGCACATAATCTCTATTCTCTTCCTTTTCTCACACACTATTGTCTACATTTCTTTTTCATTTCTCCTTTTGCAGGTCTGCTGGCAGAAATTTCTTAAGAAATAATCAGTTTCTATGTACTCATAATTTAATGTAGTTTCCTGTGTTATATACTGTGTGTACATAAATAGTAAAATAAATAAATAAAAAGAAAAACACAAAAAAGTGAAAAATTACTTTACCTATAAGCCGGTGACAAAAACACCAAATCAATCAAACAAAGGTCAAGCTTCAGAAGTCGGTGACAAAAACACTAAATCAATCAAACAAAGGTTGATCCCTTGTTATTTTCACGTTATCACGCTTGTTCTCCCCAAACGATTAAGCAGAGGTGTACCTACTATAAGTGAGTATGTGCATTTCACCTTTTATGTTTAAGCCCCATGTCGTAGAGTTTCAAGACAATAGGTCCACCATTAGGTGTACCAAGAGAAGGAACTCCAGCCACTAAGTCGACTAGAACTTCTTCTCGTGGTACCAAACACGTTTACTTATGTAGCATAACTGTCTGGTACCTAGCGCCACAGTGTCCTGCTCTTAGTCGACCAAGCGGTGGACTATATTATCTGTGCCGGGTCGTAATTGGGATCAATATATTTTAATTACTAAGTGGCTGCTCGGCTCAGCCTCACTTGCTCGTCAAATGGAAAGGGCCTCACTGTTTTTTAGTTTTTTTTTTTTTATCATCTTTTTAAAGGGGTTCAATACAGTAAGAAAGTTCATCGTTTGGTCAGAGTGTCGCATTTGGTTTTGAAAGAAAAGGCTTCTCCATAAAATACCCTAATGCCACAATTATCTGCAACTATTATATCGACGATTCAATTAATATTGTTAGTGTTAACATATTATTACAAGATAAACATGTCACCATGACAACCAAAAGCAAAGACATGTACACACAGGCACAGGTGGGGACTGGGGGACTAGTGGAGCGAAATGTGACAAGTGATATATACTGAAGAGGGTCACTCAGTGCTGTGTTATATAAACTAATATTATAAAGAGGAAAGATTTTTTTGTTTGTTTGTATCGAATAAGCTCCGAAACCACTGGACGGATTTAAACAATTTTTTCAGAAATGGAAAATTAAATCATCAGAAAGTAACATAGGCTATTTCATTCAAATTAGATGAGCTATTTTTGCGGACGAAGTCGCGGGCTAAATGCTAGTCGTATATCAGTAGAGTCGCCCCCTAGCTGTTACATCGGACTAGCACAACAATAGAGTCGCCCCCTAGCTGTTATATCGGACTAGCACAACAATAGAGTCGCCCCCTGTTACATCGGACTAGTACAACAATAGAGTCGCCTCTGTTACATCGGACTAGAACAACTATTTCAAATTACAAGTAATCTGTATTAGTTATACAGAATTACTTGTTATTAAAAAAAAGTATAATTAATCTATGTCCATTGTCCACAACACAGCTGTCGGTGTTTCTGCAACAAGTTATTCCTGCTGGTGCTAAGTGCTATGTAAATCAAGTATTTGTACCACTTTCCGTCATCGATAACAAGCACATTACAATTTAAGCAGGTCTCACTGCCTACTACAAGTTTCAGCAACAACCATGGCAGTATTACCGGAATAACTGGTTCATAGTAAACTAAACTATATAGGTTCGAACATTTACGTTGGACTGTGGACAGTGGGATACCTCCATCCTATCCCACTAATATTATAAATGCGAAAGTTTGTGAGGATGGATGGATGGATTTTTCTCTTTCAAGCAAAAACTACAGATTTGGATGAAATTTAGTATACAGTTAGCATATAACCAAGATTAATACACAGGATACTTTTTATCCCAGTACCCAGTACTATGATCCCGTGGGACATTTATCGACTCCACGCGAAGCCGCGGGCATAGTCTAGTAATATTACCATAATACTTCAAATACTTGTTGGTGCCCATCGCGCACTCGGTCAGCCCTCGGCCAGCCATTTGTCCGTATCAGATTGAGTGATGCTTTACTCATAGAAATATATCATCATGCCTGTATTCTTTATACCGAGTAACCATGTTTACCATATTAACCATGTTTACAATAGTTCGTCAGACAAAGCAAAATAATTTTATTATGTTAAGATTGGAGCAAGCAGCGTTCAGTAGTGTCTGCCTGCCCCCCGTTGGGAAAACCGTCAGTTTATGTGAAGGTACCTACATGTATGTTTCAAGTTCCATAAATGAGGGCAACCCTATTAGGCGACCAGCTTAGCAGAATCACAATTAACTCAACCTGGGAATCAAACTGATGCACTCATTTTCAGCGGTCTTTCTTGTGACCACTAGACTAACGTGGCACTGTTTAGATAATATTGTCAGGAGTAGAGAATAGAACACAAAGGAACATTCTTTCTTCTAATTCTGATTTCCACTCTTCAAAACTGCAAAAGTTTTTGTGAGCTTAGACCTATCTAGGGCTGACTATGATGAAACCATTTTATTATTCTATTAGGCAAGTTACCAGTTACCATCACCCTACTCACGTATTCAACAGCAAAGTAACTACTACCTTAGCCTATCTGTGAGCGCAATCCGGGCGACGCGCGCCGCCAGCAATCTACTTCCTGAATCTACCCTTCAGTAACCAAACACTTCACTCACTACTTTTTATACCAAATGACTTTGAAAACATACCTCCGTATTGCATGCTATTTGTTTGAATATAATCGACCCGGTAGGTAGCTATGCACCTAATGCAATATCCCTCACAATTTGCGGCAAATGTTGGCCATTCTTCACCAACTCTCCGCCAACATCCCTCCCTCTTATGTCAAGGTCGAGCAATCAATGCAATGTTCATTCAACCACTCACCACACAGTATAGATATCCTGCAGGCACAAAAAAACCAGCAACTGTTTTCTCCACTCACATTTTCAGCAACACACTTATGTCACAGCACTATTTCCCAGTAAATTGTGTAGTATTTGACCCAATGTTTGCGGTGAGAACGCGTGAGCCGCGGCGGAGTAGCGCCGGATAAATAAACAGTGGGGAAGGGTGTGTCGCGCGCATGCGCCCGGGCGGCGGCCGGCACGCTAATGCCGCCGCGCCGCGTTGCGGGGAGTAGTGGAACTAGCGCGGAAAGTGAGGGCTCGGCCTGAAACATGTAGAATGTAATATAATAAATGTAATGAATAGCGCAGATTTATCGCCCTACAGCTACACGGTCAATCGTCGCAAATTGAAGTCCGTATACTGAATTTCTGCACCATTCCGTACACAAACTCACAACCTCTTTGAAATGAGGCCAGTTTTAATTGGGAAATAGGTTGTCTTAATCTGACGCTTAAATCTATTTTATAGAGTGCAAGTCCATAAATCGGGTAAAACTGCGGAGCCCAACAATTTATAGACCGATTACCTACCTGCCTTCTGACAGTCTATAAACTTCTTAGATCCATTTTGAGCTAAAACTATAGCAAACACATTTATTGAACTGACGCCCTGGATAGGAAACCTCATACTTCGTTGACGACATATAATATAATAATAATAATAATATATTTATCGAATGTTTCTATCAAAAATTCTACGGTTACGAGACTTTATATCCCACAGAAGGTGTGGAGCTCGAGACATTTTAAATTCTAAGACTCTCCACAATCGTGAGATATGCACTATGCAGTCTCAGGGAATATGTATACCTAATAGAGGGATAAGAAAACAGGGGAAACCGTTTATACGGGATAAAACCACCGTACCTGGGCTTGGCCACATAACTCGTTCTACTGCGCTGTTGCTTCTTGCTTGAGTGAATCCGCCGACGTCCCTCGAGTGCACCTCTGACTCCTTGCTTCTTAAATGTCTCCATTGTACACGAGCGGTTCACCTGCAGACCTACATCCGCGACTAACCACGAGCCACCTCACCGCACCACGTTCTGCCACACCTAGCCAACCATCGATATTGATTAACAAAATCGAGGAAATATTTATTTATTATTTACAATTTTTGAACAAGAAGTTGACGTTGTAAACATTTACATAATGACTTTGACATTCGGTAAGGTTGATTGTAGAGTTAAGTGTGAACCGGAAACTACGCTTATCTGAAAGAAGTTTTGAATGTACTGTACTGTATTTTACTATTGTAAGCTTTTTTATGTAACTTCGGACGTGACGTCAGCTAACATGCAGCCCGCAAAAGTCAAGCCGCTATATTGACGCCTCCCGTCCGGCTCCAGCCAAGCCAAGATGTCCGCCAAACCTGTAGGGATGTGTTAATATAAGCTTTAGCAAGCCATTTATGTATCAATTTGATTCTGATTATGAAATCTAGACTGAACCCCGTTTCACTATACTAGGGTTCTAGGTTCGATTCCCAGGTCGGTCCAAGTAGTAATAGTAGGTTTTTCCTCCTAGGATTTTATAATTAACACAATTGAATCTGTATTTGTGGCCGGTTGATGGCTCTAGTATTGCATCGAGTAGGGTAGTCAGGAAGATTTAATGTTAAAACATAATCAACCTCTAATATTCCCACTGCTGGGACACAGCCCTGCTCTCTATGAGAGGGAGTGGGTCATAATCCACCACGCGAGCCCAGTGCGGGTTGGTAGATGCCATATCTCTTCCAATTATCGGTTCTAGGACGCGCCCCATTTCTCACAATGTTTTCCTTAAGAGTTTCGAGACCGAGAGCAGTGGTAGGTAATGAAATAAATTACACAAAGTAAAGTGCCTGGGTTCGAACCCATGGCTTACTATGACTCTGACGTACGTGTGTACGTCAGAGTCATTCATCACTATAGCATAATATGTATAAGTAGAACATTCGAGCGCCATCGATTGCCCGTGACGCCACCGGCAGCCTCCGCAGTACACAAGAGTACACACATAACAAGAGAGCTTCGATTTATGAGACCACCTATGCCTGTTTGCCTGTCTATTAGCCTGTTGACAGGCTAACCATAGAATGACAGAAGCCATGCCAGAATGTGCTAAGGGCCAGCAGAACTGCGGCGATATAGTAACTTCTACGTAGCTGGTACATAACATCACGCCTCTCGTTCCCGATAGGTTAGGCAGTAGGTCAGTAGAAACCGATACACCATGTATCTGGAAGGTGTGATCATATTTAAGCATGTGGTACTGTCCATCAAACTGAACCACTGGTCAGTGGGTCGTCTTAGGGCACTTTCTGTCATGAGACATAATCGCGATAAAATAATGAGCTGTCCCATACAAAATGTCATTACCTTATACTCGACCCAAATGAATAATTATTTAGATGCTGTAGTAGGTGAAGATATTTCTCGTCAGTTTTCCAAGCCCCATATAACAAGTAGTCAACCGATTGCTATTGACCGGTCACAACTCCCCTGCAGGCGAGTTTACCAAAGTGGTTCAATTAGAGATTGAATAGTCAGCCTTCGTGCTACTGTAGATAGTATGACATTATTAGTGTTTAGTTGTAGGGAATGTTGAGAGGTAAATGTACACCTTGTTATTGATGGAAAAGTACCTCATAACAAGTAGTTACATCAAATATAAGATTGTATATGGGAGCTACATCTGCAAACAAACTGCTTTACTGTTTGGCAGAAGTAACATCTTATGGAATACCGGATAACTTTTTTATCACTTTTCAAAAAAAAATGGGTATTAGTAAATATTCATTAAGTTCTTCCCTGTATGCTTAAGATTTTAATTTCTACAGGCTCTAGTATAGAAGCTAAAACAAAAAAAAACATTTTGAACTTCCCATTGATCGCGATTTCCTAACTCAAAATAAACGATCAGCAAATGTTTGTCAAATTTTCCGTTTTAACACTAGTTTTTCCCAAAAAAAAATCACCTTCCTTGGCACTTTTCTTTATAATTCAATTAATAATAAAATTTCTATTTACACACATACTAAAGCTATTTGTAAAAGAAAATTGCGCACCTGGCTATTAAGTATTGACTACGCTTCCACAGAAAATTTACTTAAACCTGTGTCTTAACACTCACACATAAACACTAAACATTTACACTCTCACATTCGCACACACACACATTTACAAATCGCATTGCATCAATGCACTCTCATCACTCCATTTCCACTTTCATCCTTTTGATTTTAAATTTTGTTTTCGTGTATGTAGGTACTTATGAACATCTTATCCCACTTTTTTGTTCAATATATTTTTTTTTTCATTATGCCTGCAAGCATGATTTATATAAATTTATTTTTTATTTGTTTAAGTTTGGTCTGTACCTAGTACTACTTTTGAACCAAAATGTTCCACGAGTATTTTTTTACATGTCAATTGCATATTTTATTTTACCTATGGTTAATTGTCAAATTTCAAATAATTATTTTTGAGTAACTACTTCCAGTTTTAACTCTAGAATCTTGACCTCATTTTTTTGCTAAAATTAAAATGTTATATTATATAAGCCGGAGAGGTGATCTGTACCTCAGGATTGTCCTACATCAGAAACCTTTCTCTATTTAAGATTGTGTATATATGTAAATACCAGCGCCTGTAATTTTTGATGTCGAGATAAATAAAAATTATGATTATTATTATAGCGTCCTCATGTTACAGTGCCCAGCCCATATTGTTTGTGGTATGACCTTCTTATCGTAATTTTTGACTTCACACTCTTATTTCAATAAATCATCAATCAATCAATAATTTGTCTTTCATTTTCTACGATTCTACGGTGGGCATGGAACGCTTGATAAACGTATTATAAGAAATCATCATCATTTCAGCCTGTAGACGTCCACTGCTGGACATAGGCCTCCCCCAAGTGTAGCCACATTGACCGGTCCCGTGCGGCTCGCATCCAACGGATTCCCGCAACCTTCACCAGGTCATCGGTCCACCTAGTGGGATGTCTTCCAACGCAACGTCGTCCGGTTCGCTGTCGCCACTCCAGAACTTTTCGGCCCCATCGGCCATCCGTTCTGCGAGCAATGTGCCCTGCCCACTGCCACTTAAGTTTGGCAATTCTTCGATACGTCGCCGGTGACTCTGGTTCTCTTGCGGATGTCTTCATTTCTGATTCGATCACGCAAAGAAACTCGTGCATAGCCCTCTCCATTGCCCTTTGGGTGACTTTAAGCCTTCTGATAAGGCCCATTGTGAGCGACCACGTTCCGGTCCCGTATGTAATCACTGGCAACACACACTGGTCATAGACTTTCGTCTTGAGACACTGTGGTAAGTTGGACGGGAACATACCACGCAGCTTCCCGAACGCTGCCCAGCCGAGTCGGATTCGACGATTGACTTTTTCTCGAAGTTAGACCTACCTAACTGGACCGTTTGTCCCAGGTACACATAATCATCCTCAGCTTCGAGTGTAGTGTCTCCGATTTTGATAGGAGTGGGTGTTACATGGGCATTCAACACGACCTTGGTTTTGTCCATGTTCATTTTTAGCCCCACTCTTCCGGAAGCTCTACTGAGGTCATCGAGCATTGTACTGAGGTCCTCCATGGTCTCAGCCATGACCACTATATCTACACTATCTTATAAGAACTATTTTGGGGCAATTGTTGTGATCGAGAAAATATCTTTAAGCCCAAAAACGCTGTCTAAGAGCGATGTTTAAATTAAAAGTTACAGACAGCTGCAAACCTTTTTTTATTGAAAATAAGCTACTTACTTTTCCCTGTCTTTACACATTAGAGCTTTCCATTTTTGTCAAAAGTAATAGTAATTTATTCCCTGAAATCGAAGTAAAACAATCAGGTCTCGATATAAATATAATTTATGTACCGGTGCTCACAAAACATCTTTATAAAAAAAAAGTGTTTTAGGTATGGCGCCTGTAATCTATAATAAGGTTCCAAATAGCATCAAGGAGCAACCGTTGAGAATTAAAAAAAAATAGCTTTCATCTTTTTTAATACAAAAATGTTATCAATCAATCAATAGTCTTTATTTGTAAACACAGGTAACAACAGTGTGCAGGATGGTACAATACATTTTAAAGTTTCTCCATGTTTTGCCATTTGGCGTACAAATTTTGCCAACTAGGTAGTAAATTAATCTATAGGTAATATTATTTAAAGAAGTAAAAGTTTAATTAGCAGAATCAATATCAATTTTAATAAAATGCATAGGTAATGTCAGGCAATGTCAATATTAAATTAAATACGATAATGTCAATAATTAAAAATAGTCATGATGTATGTATGTTGTTACGAAAAATGTTTAAAATTGATATGATATTTCTATGAGTCCTACTCGATTGTGTATTCCTTGCTTCGTCGAATAAGCTTGGGAAACGATATAGGTATACCTTATATACCGTTGATAAATGATTTTATGCAAGACTTGCTCGAGAATAGACACCCTTTTCATAAAACACTTGATGATAGCGGATAGTAGTCTATTCGAAATGCTGAGGATGCTGTATGCTGGTGTGGTCGTGTGTATGCTGATGCAACAACCACGTGACACGTGCTGCTAACCTCGCGGGCGAGTCCACTCGTAGAAATTAGACCAGCCGCTTAGCTGTCGATGATAATGAAAGCTCACTCGCGTATCTGCTGCTTTGTTACATGGTGGTTGCTACTGATAGTGGTAGGAATATTCACCCTCTGATTCGGCGGAATGTTCACACGTACTTCGTAAAATACGTGGTGGCTCGAAGGATCATAAAGTTGTACGGGACAACTAGAAATGAAAAGTTGTGATAGAGTTTTTAATGATTTTATTTTATTGATATAATGCTATTTTAGCTAATTGATACAGTGATCACTTATGATAGAATGATTTCAGTACACGATAATGAGTACACGCGGCGAAGACCGAACGCGAACTAAAGTAAATTGCGTACGCGGTACAAAACTGCTTATTTAATGTAAAAAAAATATATGAATTGTACGGGTGAACCGTACAGGGTGTATCACATGAGTGTTTTAATACCTAATTGTGTCCATGATATGAATCCTCCATAAAAGGTTCTGAAACCATAGGGTGTTGTAGTGTTGTAAGAAGTCTATGTAAATTCATGGAAAGTTTAATTGCTGAGTATTTGATACAAACAAACTAAGTAGGTGTAGGTAATAATAGAATTATTTATTGTAATAATTATTTTCATTTTGGATCGTACAATTACTACAATGCACTTGAGAAATATCTGGTGGTGTGTTATCAAAGCTGGTATCACTCATTTGTGTAAACAACAAAGTACTTAATTCAATATTAATATCGAACAAAAATACGACGTGGATTCGAATTAACCTATAAGTTTTTTTTAAATTATGGCGCTATGGTAGTGAAACGCGCGTGCATGACAATGTTCTTTTTTTAAATGAGTCGCATAATGAAATTTAGTACAACATTATTACACTCGTTTGGATGAGATTATGGTTACTATGACACTGGTTGTTTTAATGTTGGCAATAAGCTAACTGATATATAGCTATATGATATGATAGCTAACTGTTACAGATATTTATAGAGGATTTATAGCATGGGTGTAGATAAATTACATAAATGGATAGGGTGGGCAGCCTGCCTACGAGCAGCTACGAACGCTACGAGTGCTACGAGTGTTACGGGCTACGTCTGCTACGGGCTACGAAGAGTCTACGAATTCATCCCTTGTGTTGTGTATTTCCTAACTTCTGAGTTAATTTATGATTTCTGATTTATTATCATTTAAATAATTTCATTTCGTTAGGGAAAACCAACAGTTGTATATTGAGAATATTAAGAAATGTAATTGAATAATTATCTGTCCACAGATGAATACCTAAATATGTATATGAATACCTGTGAGTGATTTAGTTAATGACGCATCAATTAACAAAGTTAATCTCACAACTCTAATGATATTTTTAATTTGTCAAGTGATTCTTTTAAGTTCAATTATGTTTTGTTTCGTCGAAGACTTTAATGGTTTCAACTTATTCTGATTCCTGTTAGTAGGACGTCCTCTTCAAACCGAGTGGATCAGCCAACGAGTAGGAGCTCGAGTCTTGTGCCAATTTATCGCAGCATCTCTCTGTGTGCGAGAGGATGGTCTGTGTGCGTGTCGCGGAGGATCGATGAGTGCCGCCACTCCGGCGCCACGCCGCGCGCCGGCCGGGACACACCGGGCACCAGTCGGGGTGAAAGTGTAAGTACTCTTTACTCGACTACATCGAAGTAAACACGTAAAGAGATTTTAGATTAGACAGACAAAAAAAAACGACGTAATTACCTAGTTTGAGACAATCTTTCTCTATCAAGTAGATTACAGTTGAGTTCACGCTGTCCCGTCTGTCGTTAGTTCATTTGTCCGAGTCTTTTCAGATATGTTATGTCTCAGTCACTTAGTTTCACACCAAATATTCTGTTTCCAGAAACATCGTTTTTTTTTAATACGTATCGTTGTTTTCCAATTAATTTTTCCGATCATCAGCACATCGACACTTATAGGTTAATATATCAATAGAGAAAATAAACCAATTTATACCACAAAAAATAAATATATTCTCCAACGCATCCCACGCTAATATCTCGGTGTGTCCCTCCCGTACAGTTTTACTCTCATTGGAGAGAGTCGGACAGACGAGCCGCGCAGTGCCGCTGTAAACAGCACCCTGTACGAGTCGCAGTCACACACCACACCACCTTCTATCTACCGTCGCACATCTTCACAATAAATCAAATAAAAATAGAAACAAGTGAACTTCAGAAACAATAACTCATCATCAGAACATAACAACTAAAAATCAATGGAATATTGTAGAAACAAGTGACAGGTGGTATCACCGGGTCGTCATTACAAGGAAACAAGAGAAGATCAATGGAACATACTAAAAACAAGTGAAAAAAGTTTCATCATCACAAGAAAACAATTGAGAATATTGTAGCAACTAGTGACCGTTTGAAAAACATATTGTAACTAATGAAAGCTTGCTGAGATCAGTGATAAGAAGATGCTGTTAATCATGAAAAAAGTTTACATTTGAGTTTAAAGGACTTCGTCTGCCGGGCTATCAGGTGTGTGCTATTCAATTTCTAAGTAACTATCTATAACTTACTTTACATACAAGCAAGTTACATAATGTATTGCAGTTTAGTGTAGGCTGGTAAGGTACCTATCAGCTATCAACACTACAACGAGCTCAATAAGCTGAAATGGAAACCAAAATCCCTGACCTCATTCGAAAACGACATCGAATATTGGACGGACAACAAAACAAATACATAACATTGTACAGTCGGGAAATTGTGTTGTTGTCATGGCATGCTACTGACAGAGAATGACAATTGTGATGTACTAACGGTGTAGGTCCACGGGTTAAGATGTCTCTTCAGAAACCTGGCTGCACATAATAAAAGAGATGGTAAATTGGATCTTAAAGCTTTCACCGTAAGGTTTCCATTGCCGTTTATGGATATTTGCAATACCATTTCAGAGCCATAAAAAAATTAGTGGTTCATGTAAACACTGGCACCGAAGCAAGCATAATCAGCCTATATCGTTACCACTGTTGGGACACAGGCCTCCTACCATCTTTTCCTTCACTGTTTTGAGAGCAGTGGTGGTAAATAAATTACACAAAGTAATGCGCCTACATGGGTCCGCACCCAGGACTTACTGCTCGTAAGTCGTAGCCGCTTGCAGCATGGCGGTGCTTTTACTTGCAGGGTATAGGTTTAGGCGGGGTGTCCACCAAAGCGTAGCGCGGCGTAGATGTGCAAGAGTCTATCGATCACAGGAGAGATAAGACACACGATGTAGATCTCAACTGTTGTGATCTCTACATTGAAGGAAACCAGGTCTTGATAACTTAGAGTTTATGAGGGACAGGATGTCCAGTTCCTAATTCCCCATTGTAAAGGGAGGATCCTAACAACCAGACGGGTGTCGTGTGGGGTGCCCGACACGCGTTTTTAGATTTTTGTTTTAATTGCGCCATGCAGGATTTTTCGTACTTAACCTGCATCATAGAGGTCGCTGTAGATCTTATCGTATTTTCTAATAAAAAAGTAAGTGCTGTTAAGTGACATTAACACAATTTCAACGCTCGAGTTTAGGTAAAAGACCGCAGCTATGTGTATGTGTGCGTAGCTATACACACACACACAACGCAAACAGTGCAGTGCGAGTGTCGAGACGGACTAAACAATCTTGAGCGGTTATAATCGTAATGCACCTTTTGCATAAAATGCCGTAAATTAATCCGCTTCACACATAAATCTTCCAAGCCCTTTCGACACCGAAATAATTTTTAAAGGAGTGTTAAGTATTTTTAAACCCTTCGTTCTTAATTAAGGTTCTGTAGTCCATGACGATATAATGTTAAGAAAAGAAAATTTGCATGTCAGTGTTAGGTTGTATGTTGAACAAAATATGATTCGCAAGCGTAGCAAATAATGGGTTTGCAGAGTTATAATCATTTAAATCATCAATGAAATAATCATTGAATGAGGTAAGGCGGGCGGCGGCGCGGCGTTATAAAATTTGAATTTCGCAGGCTACCCTTTCCGCGCTTTCACCTTACGTTATCGATAACTGTGTATATGAATTACAAATTAAAAATAATATCCACCTCGCTTCTGTTCCTTTCAGCTTTTTCAGAATTTTTCTTTTTTTTCTTTTATTGACACTATAGTAATGTAGAATTTAGGGCTCGCTTGGTTTAGCTCTAAATCCTGGGTTGGTTGATATTTAGTTGATGGGTTATGGTTTGGTTGTTGGTTTACGACTGGTTAAATTATACGAAATTATATGGTTTAAAGTTTATATTGAGACTGGTTATAAAATGGTAAATCTAAGCTAAATTCGCACTAAGATGGTTTGATATGGTTTGGTTGAGTTACGCGATTGGTGTCCGAACACGCACTAACTTGGTAATACTTGTGATACATGCATTTATGGAAATGCACGGAGGCAAAAGTGCTGAGCTGTTCGGTTGCAAGTATTGTACCGAACAAGTAATACAACCCCATTGCTAAAACTAATAAAACAGAAATATAATAATTATTCTACAAACTACTAAAATAATAGACTTTTCATCAAAATGTTGTAGTCGTAGTATAACAATGTGTTTACGATAGATACGCTCGACAATCGGGACGCGGAAACAAATGGCACAGGTCTTTCGTCGAAGGGCGCTCGGGCCGTACTAATCGGTGCTCGCTTATGCGTCATAATTTATTCTAATTTAGAGTGATGTTAAAAATTATATTATGTCTGATTAAATGAATTGATTTTAATAAAACTTTGGAATTAGTTTAATAAAAGAAGATAGGGTATTTTTACATGAATATTTTAATGTAATGACGCTTTATTCAAACCGAAAAATCACGATAAAATAGCGAAATAAAACGTAAAAATTGACTTATGACTTTGTTTTTTTACTAATTAATGTTATTTACTATCGATATTCTAGTACATTATGTGTCGACAAAAGTATATGTCTGATGCTTTATGTATTTTTTTCAGTGAAATTTATAAATATTTATGATAGATATAGGAGTCTGAAATTGACTCTGCGATGATTTTTCAGTAAACTAGTTGTGGGAGATTAATCACTACATAGTAAACAAATAAGTTTTTGTAAATGTGTTACATGAAGTATCAATAAGAAAGACTAGTCTATTTTTAACATGTATTCAAAAATGCCAGGGTGTTATCTAAGATGGTAAATTAGGCGACTAAAGTCTTATAAATTTGCGCGAAAACGTGAAATGTCTCTAAAAGTGTTGTTCTTGTGGTGCAGGTGTGCAGGGCGATGGGGGGCGCGGGGGGTGCGAGCGGGCGCGGAGGCGCGGCCACTGTGGCGGGGGGCATGCTCGCGGTAGAGGTGTGCGCGCCGCTACTGCTGCTGTGCTGGCTCTGCTGCTGGCCTGACGACGCCTCGGGTACGTGCTCAGAGCCCTGCAGTACTTGACCGATCTCACTAAGAAGGGGTCAGATAATAATTGTCACTGACCGCACAATCACTTTTGTACTTCTCACCTGATTACCTCAATCATTTGTCAATTGGTCTAAGAACTTTCATTTTAGACATGGTCATTCGCATCATTATCCTGAAAATGTTCTAGTAAGCGTCACAGACGTCACAGTAGACACGTTATAGTTTAGTAATGGTTTATAATACTTGATTTCAGACAGCACTTCCGGCCAACATCCGCAGAGACCGGTGATCGCCCATGTACATGGTAAGATTACTCAAAGCTCTTAAACACCTTTCATTTAAACTTTATAATAATAAGAACAAAATGCTCAACTTCCAATTGGCGCCGAACTTGGAAATGACCCCACGTTGGGCGCCAATAGGAAGTTGCGCAGGTTGTCCATTGGTGGCGGTGATTACTATGGCGAGGTGGTCCGTAGACATGTTTACCATACGATAAGAAAGCAGGATGGTGATATAAATTCGCATTGCATCCGTTCCAGAGTCGGGCTCTCGGCGGCGCTCCAACGACTTGTTGCGCAGGCGCACCGGCAGCAGCGCCGTATCGCTGCACCTGCCCAGCACCTCCGGTAACTGACTGACTGTTTCAATTTCTATCGCACACATTCTCACCAACCCTATTCAAAACATCCATCACTACAATGTTTTGAGTGCGTTACATTGAGTAACCGTAAAACGTGATTTTACACCCCAAAAAAAAAGTCGTTTCCCAGCAATCATTTTTGCGCAGGGTTACTTTTAGTTTGATGTTCTTAGTAATGCTAATGCTTAGTTAACGGGCTCGTGAAGGGCTCGTTTACACTCTACTACTTATACTCTGCAATATACACCGTGCGCCGATCGACATCTTACATCATCGCTACAT
Source organism: Xestia sexstrigata (assembly GCA_941918905.2). Classification (NCBI taxonomy): domain Eukaryota; kingdom Metazoa; phylum Arthropoda; class Insecta; order Lepidoptera; family Noctuidae; genus Xestia; species Xestia sexstrigata. The sequence goes on from OW799224.2 coordinate 17,213,924, forward strand.
CATGTTCATGTTCAGGCCAGTTTGACACATTTTGAGCTAATATAATAATTAAGAAAAATATGGCGAATTTAAAGGCCAGCAAGGGCTTGGATCATACGGTGTAGCCACTCATAGTAAAAAAAATTGCCAGAACAAAATAATAAAGTTAGTTGCTCATTTGGCACAGGCCAAATACTGATTATAGGAATCACAATAAAATATTAGAAACCGTACAATGATTTCAATAATTTGGCAAAGTCATTGAGGTCACAGACCTCTTACTAAAGAGGATGAAGCAAGACCCAATGCCTTGACCCACTTGCGTCATGGTCTTGACACCGAGCCAAACGTCGCATATAAATGTGGTCCAAAAGCGATAAGGGGCGCCGACTTTCTTTTGACGTGAAAACGTCTTTAAAATCAGCACCATACACACACAGGGTACCATGTCAGAAAACCCGACCGTAACATAAATGGAATAAACGCGTAATTGAGTGAGTATTCCACGGCGCTTACGACCTTTGGGTCGCGAAGTTTTAAGCTTGCCGCATTACACTGCTTCCATCGCTATAATCCTCTTGGCGCCGCTAGACGCCGCAGGCTTGGTGCTCGGCTGAAAGCGCTTTATTATCTCAAACCGTTTGAATTGTACTGACAAAAATGACAACAAAATGTCAATGTCAATAATTTTAATGCCAAAGAATACTTTTAAGTTTAGTCAAAACTAGCCTACGTCACAGATTTGTAAATAAACCTTGACATTCCACAAATAAGATTTATTTTGCTTTAGCGGCAGAACGTATTTACGATCTTTAGTCACTCTAGATTCGATTGAGGAGTCAATCCCGCTACTTGACCATAGATGGCGGTATTCTCAATTTGACTTGACCTCTTCACTACCTACTTGAGTAGCGAAATACTTTCGAGAATGTTCTTTTGAATAGAATCAATCCACAATAACATTTTATGAGAAGAGGTTTCAGGGGAAACGGAAACAAGTCTCTGATTAGAGTTAAGATTAATAATAATAATAATAATAAATCGTTTATTTATAAAAAGGGGCACATATACAATTAAGTATCTTAACAAATAAAATAGAGCACTGTTGCTTATTGCCTGAACTAGGTGGAACCTGTGTTTCAGGCTAGGAGGTGCATAAATACCTACTTAAAATAAATAAATTAACATTAAAAGAAAATTCAATTACTAAAATTGCAACTTACATAGAAAATAAACAAACAAATGTCAGCAGTTTATTTGCAGACAACAAGTAAATCTTCTGTCTGTGCATAAGATATGGGTTGTAAAAAAGTATTAATAGACTTCTTACAGCTAAAATAGTTTAACTTATATATACTTAGTTTTCTATTTAATCTATTGTACAGAAATGGGCCTAAAAATGAAAAGTATTTTTCCACAAAGGCATGTTTGGAGGTTGCTTTAGAAAAGCATACTATATCTTTCCGTCTCTTGTTAGTATTGTCAGCATTGTACTTGAGCATGGTGTGCTGTTTTAATACTAAGTGCATAATGAATAGCTGGCGCACAGTCAGCACATTGCAGGATTTATACAGCTGATCTGTGGGAAAGTAAAAGGGATGAAAATTTGCTACCTTTAAAATTGCTCTTTGAGCCCTTTCAAGGGGAAGCAGGATAGTTTTTGATGCGCCACCCCATGAAATGATACAGTAGTGAATTATAGATTGACATAGGGCGAAATAAACTTGTCTGATTAATTTGGAATCTGCAAAAGTTCGTATTTTTTTAAATACAAATATTAATTTGCGCACTCTTTTAACCAGACTTTCAATATGATACCTAAAAGAGAGTGTGTCGTCTAATATAACTCCTAAGTATTTAATATTACTGGTTTTGAGGATAGAAGGACAATTGCACATGCTGGCTGACCGATTATCACATTGATGGGCATATACATGGAAGTTAGCAGTGTTCAGTTGAGGTTTTCGCATGGAGAAGTGAATGTATTTTGTCTTGTCAGCATTTAATGTTAGTAAATTGTTTTGAAGCCAATTAGTCACAGTATTAAAGCCAAGTTGAGCGTTTTCAAACAGTTCACTGCTGTTTTCAGCAGAAAATATTAGCGCCGTGTCGTCAGCATATGATATGATTTTGCCGTGCTTGATATTTAGGTTACACAAGTCGTTAATATAAACCAGGAATAGGGTAGGGCCCAAAATACTCCCCTGGGGAACACCAAATCCAGTATTTTTCTGCTCATCGCTCGTAAAATTGTCAATCCTAACACATTGGTATCGGTCGTTTAAGTAGTCAGCAAGCAATGTCAGCGGCGTACCCCTTATTCCTATGGCCTCTAATTTTCTTAGAAGCACAGAAACAGAGACAGTGTCAAAGGCTTTCGCTAAATCAAGGAAGACTCCCATGACCTGGTTTCCTTTGCCCAGCTCTTCTGAGACATAATCGGTAAGGCTATGCACCGCATCGGCTGTGGATAATTTGGCTCTGAAGCCAAATTGCGCTGGTGACAAGATGTTGTCTTTTTCTAGGAAGCTAACTAGTCTGCTGTTTATAATTTTCTCAAGTATTTTTGAGATTGAGGGGAGTAGTGATATTGGTCTATAGTTATTAACCAAGTCCCTGTCTCCAGATTTATAGATAGGGATAACAACAGCCTTTTTAAGACAGTTAGGGAAAATTCCTTTGGAAAGACAGATTTGAAATATATGCGTTAAGGGAGGTGCCAATACATGCTTAAAGAGTTTAAGGATCTTGTTGCTTATATTATCCCATCCAACTGCACAGTCATCTTTAAGGCCAGAAATTATTCGGGATACTTCGTTTTCATCAGTATCCAGCATAACAAATGACTTCAGGTTGCAACTGTTGTTCAGTTTTTCGAAAGATGGTTGGGCGCAATGTTTCGTAATCTGTTAACGATTAGAAGATTAACAGTTTCCGGCGTGCGTGTGCGTGTCGCGCTCTGTGGCGCGGCTGTTATTACGAGCGCCCACGTTATCACGCGAGGCGGATTGTGTAGACGGCGTTGATGTTGACGGCGGTTGTGTTCGCCGCTCACTCGTCGTGTGTGTCATGATGGTTTTTTCGTCGAACGAGTCTTCTACATTCCGTGCGTGGCGGAGTAAATCATGGAAGTCATGACATTCTTCTCTGCGTAACCTCTTCTTTATTCTGCTGTGCAGGAGACCGTACGTCATATCCATCTGTGCCGATTCTGTTATATCACCCTTGGGCAAGCGTGCGAAAAGGGCGCGAACGCGCGCCACGAATATGTCGGTGTTTTCTTTGTCTTGCGGCGTAGAAAATATTTCAATATATATTCGATGAGGCGGTCGGCGGTCACCAAAGGCAATTATCAAGTTATCCTTGGCTTCTAGCCATGACGACACAGAGTATTTTATGCCTTGCCACCACGTGGCCGCTTCGTCCTTGAATAAGTAGGCTAAACCGCGTAATATGTTTGAGTCCGTAACTTGCGCGCAGTCGCTATATGCCTCAATCGCGTCTATAAATGCTTCAACCGACTCTTTCGGTCGGCCGGAGAAGGTTGCTCTGCAGCGGGCTAGGGTGTTGTGGCCTGATAGCGCGAGTGATTCCGGGGTGGATGCATTCGCCCGCGACACCGAGGTGAGCAACTCCCTGAACGCTTCTGTTTGAGAGCGCTGGAGAGAAGCGATAATCATCGCCACGTTTTCATTAGAGAACGAAGCGTTTGCATCGGCACGCGGTGAAGAGAACGCGTCGTCGCCATCTTGGCTGGCGGACGCCGCTGGCGGCGTGTTTGATCGCGAGAGGACGGGTAATGCGTCGTTTGCATCATCTCTCCGAGTCAAACTAGCCGCTCTGCTCCTTGTCACTGGCATTTTGTTCGTCACTGCAAAACGTTCACTATGTAGACACTAAGCACTCCCTGCTATTGTCACACGAAAAACACGTTGGAGCGCCACATATGAGAAGAGGTTTCAGGGGAAACGGAAACAAGTATCTGATTAGAGTTAAGATTAACAGTTTATTAGTATTTACACTTTTACAGTAAAATAGTTCGGAATCTAGATATTTCGCGGACAATATCGGCGCGTGGCTTCACGTTACGTCTTGCGCGGGAGGTTGAAATAAGCACGAGCATGTGCCTTGCGCGTAAGCAGCGGACTGGCGACGCCGCGCGCCGCGCGCATCGGCCACACGCTTGCAACCGCCACGCGGGAAAAAGAGGAAGCGATATCATTCGTTGTATCGGAGCGGCACGCGACCGCGGGAGGCTCTTATTGGTCGATTCGTAGGTCTCTGGGTTGCTACAATTTATCTTAATTGTATAAAGTTGATTTTGACTAACCGTTCTATGACTTTCTCATACCACAGACCAATGTTAAATATTGTCAAAATCATTGTCGAATATTGAATGAAATGTTATTTTAGGACGAAGTCAATCTGGTTTTTTTTTTCAATCTTTAACACTAAAAGCGACTCGCTGATACAGACGTTAAACGTTCGCACCAGATGTGTTCTTCCAATGTAGCTTTTTCCATAATAACCAGGTCTATGGTTTTTATTCGCGTGAAATGATCCCACGAGCATGATCCTACCGGGGTGAAAAGTATCCTATGTTAGTAGATCATGATCTATCGGATAGGGCATGGTCTGGATCATGGAACATCTGACAGATTCGCATCCGTCAGCTGTTTCAGCGTGCAGGAGAAACATTCATAAAAATTATTGCATTTAAAATAGTTGTATGATTCACATAAAATAATAAGTTCCCGACAAAATGTAATATTTCCAGGCTACAAAAGGTCTCTGTCAGCTCATCGCAGCCACGAGGAGATCGGCCGTCACCGCAAGCTGTCGGTGCACGAGGTGAGCGAGCCCGAGACGCGCTACCACTCGGCGCCCAGCGTCATCGACGAGGTGCTGCACCGCCGCGAATGGGAGCGCTCTAGCAAGGACCTGTACATCCCGCTCCGGCCGGGAGGCCAGGAGACACACTCCCACGACACCGGCTCGAGTGACAGTCCCGAGGCGCCGCACGCCACTCCTGAGTCCTCCTCTATTGAGGCAAGTCAACCACATCAGATCTAGCCTATACTCTTCAATAACATATTTATGAGAATTAAGATCTCCATCGACTACCGACTGCTGAACATTAGGTCCTGGATTCGATTGCCTCGTCTCGTCGGCCGAAGTGTTATTGTGTTTTCCCAACAGGAAATTCTCAGTGACAGCCACTGAGTCTGGATTTGTGCCCGGTTGATAGCTATAGACTCGCCCCCTATTACCTGGGACTTAAATATAACTGTCGAAATGTGGGAGTACTATTAGGTACACCTCTGCCTAACCCTTCGAGGATTACAGGTGTTATGTTGTGTTAAATCTCTATCAAAGAATCGACTGAAGAAAAGAAATACCGATCGTCTTAATTCAATCCATGTCGTCGCACAAACACACAAACACACAAACACACAAACACACACATACACAAAAGCCCACCGCCACTTCTACTTCACATTATTACAGAGTAACAACCTCTTATTGTTTTTTTGCGATTCCTAGTTTATAATTTAACTTTAATGTATTTGAATGGAACCTGGGCGTTCAGCAGCGCCGCAGTTGCTTACTTTGTACCTATCTTCGTCTTCCTTTGGGAATTATGGACCTAAGCTGATCCAAATCAACTTTACTCTAAAGGCTAAGAGTGAAGAACATCTCCTCAAGCCGTGCAAGAAGCACCACACCAACATCAAGTCCTCAAAGAGGAAGAAGGAGAAGCAGTCCACTGACATCAAGGATGACGACGCCACTGAGGCCGAGGCTCTCACAGCAACCGAAGCACATCAGCAACAGAACTTCTACATCGGAGAGCATGTGGACGAGGGCTCTCCTATCAACAAGAACAACAGTGTAGAGGAGAGGTGCGAGGATGTGCACACCAAGGTACGGCTTTGTGGGTTAACTGTAATCTAGTGGTGGTACCAGCATACAAGCTTACCCTAAGTTTCCGTAATGTTGACCCTTGGACAGTGAGCACGCCACTGATGAGTTTCATAGTTTATGTTTCGTTGCTTCCAGTTCATATTATTGTATATATACACACATCAACACGGTCTAGGGATATTTTTAAAAAAGCGAATTACTATCAATGTGTTAATTATTTATATGACATGTATTGTATATTTAAAAGATACGTTATTTAATATTCTACCATTTTTTAATAATGGTTAAGGTATAGGTTAAAATTTCAGGATTTTATGGAAAAAAAATGAAGCATAGACGGAAACCGTATATGAATGAACTTTTAATTTGTGAGTAAAAATTGAAAAAAATAGAAAAATCATTTAATTTGTGTTTATAAACTTGAAGTTAGTAGTCTGAGAAAGCGCCCATGATGTTCATAACACATCGGCAACGATTCGGCATGCTCAGAACAAGGTTGTCAATGTCTTGCTGCGGAATATTGTCCCATGTCCTTCTGAGGTGCGCAAAAAGTTGATCTTCTGTAGCCAGATTTTCAGGAACTTCCTTCAGAGCTCTTCTTTGCAGCATATCCCACGCATGCTCAATGGGATTTAGATCTGGCGATTGAGCAGGCCAGTCTAAGGCCCTAACATTATGTGTATGTAACCAAGCTGCTACCGTTCTCGCCGTGTGTGCCCGGGCATTGTCGTGCATGAGCAGGAAATCTTGCCCCATTTGTGTTCTGTGGGGCAAGATTACGGGCCCCAGCACCTGTTGGACGTATCGTTCTGCCGTCATATTGCCCCGCACCCAAACGAGATCCGTCCGTCCTCCAAGACGAATTCCTGCCCAAACCATAATTGTTCCTCCTTGGTATGGGTGAACTTCCTGAGGGTTCTGGAGACGGCTCCATCGTCCAGGAACTCGCCAAACACGCGTCCTTCGTGAATCTGGATGGAAGCCGAACCTGGATTCATCCGTGAACAGCACATTGGACCATTGGTCACGGCCCCAGTCCACGTGGTTTCGAACCCATTCTAATCGTCGTCCACGATTGCCTCTCCGTAAAGGTGGGACCCGGAGTGGTCTACGAGAGCGTAGATTGCTTTCATGCAGTCGCCTTCTTACAGTTTGGTCACTCACAAGCACTTGGTGTTCCACTCGCAGCCTTTGGACCAATTGAGTCGCCGTTGCATTTGGTTGTGCTCGCGCAGTAATTTGCAAAAATCGGTCTTGTCTGGGGGTAGTGATGCGACTTGGCCCCCGGTGCCTCTCCGCTACTTCACCTGTGGCACGATAGCGTGTCCACAATCTTGAAATTACATTTTGATGGGTCCCTATGGCCTCAGCAACATTACGCTGAACAGATCCAGCTTTCAGCATTCCCACAGCTCGTAACATCTCCGCCCTCGTCAAATGTCGGCGTTGCATGGCTACAATACCTCAATTTTAACTTTATCTTTCGTTTAAAAATGAAAAAAAACTGTAACTAAACGTAATTCGTATTGTTTTCTAAATTTCGCACAAATGAAAATTCCCTCTCCTATACATCAAGACATTTTTATGCCACCGAAACAAAAGATTTTCAAAAATTTGCATTTGGAATTAGTCTGAGATAAATTACAAACAAATCGGTGTATAAAAGATTCCAATGCGGCCAGTACTTTTCGAGTTATTTAATTGAGTATGAAATATCCCTAGACCGTGTTGATGTGTGTACATATATATTTTATACCAGGAGCTCTCATAGTATTACATTCTCTTGTCGCCAGGCATTTTATTGAATAGTACTGAAAAAGTGAGGCGGACGTATTGTTATGTAATTTTACAAACATACATAAATTTACGCCTTTTTCCCGTGTGGGTAGGCGAAAACTGCAGAAGACCACCTCCTAGGATCCTTTTATACTCCTTTTGCTTCGTCTATATACAGGGTGTAAGCAGACTCATCACGAAGCCTTCAACCAAGCATTCTGTACATCAAATTATGTAATTTTACGCAAAAATTATTACTGGGTAACGTCTTTTTTTTGTGGTATATAATCATGTTTTGCGGTAGAACTCTATGTAACGCACTCAAAACATTGTGCTGATGGATGGATTGAATAGTACGGGGGTTGTAGAAGTGTTTGGGGGGGCAAATTAATTGATTGTTCGGGTCGGGCATTATTTGAGTCCATCGACACGTAAAGAAGAAGATGAAGAATTGATTCCCATGTTAATGTATTGTAGAAGCTGCAGAAGATTGTAAAAATATACTTGCATAAGAACTGGAATCTATACAAGATTCCAGTTCTTAGTATTATATAATTGCATAGCATATGTGTGAGTACTTTGTACTGTTCAGCCACCATTTACATTTATTTATCTTTCATTGACTTGAATATGCCTTGGTGGCTGAGAGAATGTCATGCTCACTTAAATGTCTCGCTGATGGTGGCGGGTGTGTCGGGTCATTTAGTTCCCTTCAATATGGTTGAGTTGAATGGCGCCGGTACATGCGTCATGTTTGTGAACGGGCGCTGACAGTTGGGACTGGTCAACTCTTAGCTGCCAAGGTTCATTTTAATTACTTTATTCGTAAATTGTTGATCTAATCTTTTACTCTTTTAAAAGAGTGTCCATGGAGTTTCTTGTCCGTTCTTCTCCATAGAGATCTACGCTAGGGAATGGGCAACTACAGTACTTTCTCAAGTTATTATGCCTTGTGACTGGGACTGTAGCTTTGATTTTCTTTTTTGTATTTTTGACATTCAAAAGTGCCGTAATGGTCTAATTGAAATAAATGCTTTGAGTTTGAGTTTAAAGATCTTACATTAAAAACTTGTATTTTAAATAAAAACTTGTCTAAAAGTTGGAACTTTGGTCCCCAACATCTCTGTAACTAGAAGGTTCCCATGTATGGTGTAGAACAAAAAAATGCTCGCAATGACGGGGAGATAAAGAGCTTTTCGGCTTCGTTAAGTCTTTTTACACCCTTTATATCTGAACCTTTCGAAGGAAAATCACCAATTTATATTTTCTCTAAAACCGTAATCTTGACCTTATACACAAACGAATTTTTATTATTTGTAGTCCATATACAAGGCTAAAGACGACAAGCAGTCGTTCAACGAGTCGATTCGGAGCAAGGAGCGGCCGCGCCAGATGTCGGTGCTGGACGAGCTGCAGCCGCTGAGCCTGGCCTTCTGCCTGGACGACGTCATCCACCAGCTGGGCGAGCTGGACACGCTGGACCGCTCGGGCGCCACGCACCACTCCATCGAGTCGCGAGGTAGTCTGACCGGCCGCCACGTGTTCCCGCCGCCCTCCGTCGGTGAGTCGAGGGTTCGCACAAAGCTTGTGTACTGAGTATTGTGACTTGTGAAGAATGCATGGTTTTACTGTCTACTTTTATTTCTCTGCATCATGAAACCACATTATATATGCATTCAAGCCTACAAGAACGGTACCAACGCCCAAAGGATTTATTACTAAGTAAGGTAAAATGTTTTGAAGTCTCCTGAAGGCATGTCAGAAATTGCTTCGCTTACTGCGTCTTATCTTGTCTTATATCAGCAGCTTACAAACAAAGCAGACTTTCCCTAACAAAACCAAAGCTCTCATATTTGTTAGATCTGCATATATGCTCCTTCTGACGCGTGCCCAATCACGCTGCCATCTTGTTTTTCACAAATGATTTATAACAGCGTTCTAGCAATGTCATTCAAGATAAGGAATGTGATCCCTCATGAGTGTCCCAATTAAAAGATTGGCAACCTCTGCTATAAGCTTGTGAAGACTGCTTCCTGTGTATATATGCATGCATGCGTGCGTGTAGAGCCGGTGGGGTACGACGGCGGCGCGTGCTACCTGGCAGAGACGGGCGAGCTGGCCGAGCTGCGGCCCAGCGCGGCCCGGGGCCCCGGCCGCAGCGGCCCGGGGGCCCTGCGCGCGCGCCACGCCAGTGACGGTGACATCCTGGCCCCGCCGCACAGGCCCGAGTCGGGGGCCTTCTCAGGTACGATGTAACTGTGAATGACACACCTTCATAGGTGACTCTCTGATGATGTTGGTAAGAAGTGAACCTGAAAAGGTTGCGCGGCGCTTATGGAACACCCTGGCGAAGGTGGGATTTTTACCTCATCGGAGTCCTTTAAAAGACCAGCTTCAGTTTGTGTGCACCGCTTGTCAACCTTGAATATTGTCAGTTAACAATTGGCCTGAGCTTATAATCGTGCTCGAGAACTTAAATTGACAGAATAGGTATTTTTTAAATCACAATTGTCATAACTACTAGGTGTTATAATACAATTTTAAGTAGATAGTGTGTCCATCTTGATTGTTTTGTTTTTTAGTTAACCTAGAAAGGTCTCCCCTATCTTACTAAAATACTTTGCCCAAACTGTACATCTCTCCGCTGTGTGTTGCAGAGAGCGACCTGGACCTGGAGCTGGAGGGGGCGGAGGAGCGCCCCCCAGCCTACGAGGAGCTGCAGCACTACGCGCAGCAGGATCACAAGGAAACCGCCATATAGAGGACTGGTTCTAGGGTTTATATCATTAGCTCGACAAGATAATGTGTGAGTGCGACCAGTCATTAGGTCGGCAGATTGATAGCAGTCAATGTGTGTTTAAAAAATGTATTTTTTAAGTAATGCTGTTCTGGTACTGATGGATACTTTTTATTTAACACTCAAACACATAAAACCTGCATTAGAATTATGAGATTATGAACAGAAATTGTTAAAGTACTTATAATTCATTACTTATACTCGTAAGTCATATATTTCTTAAACACACATAGGCAGTCGCGCTAACAATCTGCCGAATTTGTGAGTTGTCGGTCTGACGAGCACTCGACTAGTTTATCGAACTAATGACAACCACTACATACTCGCCTTTTTATCTTAAAACATTTTGAAAAACGAGAGCCAATGTAACAAAATGTTTATGAAACTTTGAACTTTGTTAAATGTTACATCTCATGAATCTATAATGCTTCAGACTAGGTGAGGTAGGTAGGAATATAATTGGTAAAGCTTCGCGGCTCTTACATGTGAAGCTTTCGATATACGGTTTAAGAAGTAGATAATAAAAATGTCCTGAACACAACGTGCAATTAATATTTATTCAACATTCTTCACTGTAAGCAAGAGAACGTCGAAGAAACCTTTAAACGTTCCTGAATTCGTACTTTTTTAACCGACTTCCTAAAAAAAGGAAGTCATTGGTGTCGATTCTGTTGTGCACAAACTAAACTTAATTTAAGCTATTGCTATATTTTTCTCTCTATTAAAACGAGAAAGAGACGAACGTAATTTAGAGCTGTCAAATTTAGTTGGAACAATATTTCCGTACAAATGAAGGGTGCACGTAAAAACATGTCGACTAAAAACACGGTGAAGCGCAAGGCATAAACTAATTTGACATCTCTAACTTAGTTCATAGCTATAGCCGTCCTTTTCTCGCACTGCCTTTTGGTAAAAAATAGCAATAGCCTAAATTAAGTTTAGTGTCTGCACAACAGAATCGACACCATTAACTCCTGAGTGTCAAATAAGAAAGAGAATGAACTACGAGTATTTGTCCAATTGCTTAGCTCCATTTCTCTTGCACATTGCAGTGAGATAGTTGTTTTAAAAATATCCATCGCTTTAGAAAGTAATGCAGAGTTCAAAATAATATTTTACAAGAAAATTATATTTGATACTTATGTGAATGACACGTAGTGAGAGTAATATATAAGAATGTAGTATTGTTACCGTCAGCGTCATGTTGTAGATACGCACAGTCAGGGAAACAATTATGTACTAACAATTAGTTCATCTTGAGTTCATTATTGAGTGTCCCTTAAAAATCGCCTTTGTATGATTTCAAGATGATTAATTACTATTAATTGTAATTTGTATTCCAAATTTGATTTTGATTTCCTATGTGTCTCTGTGTGTGTAATTTCTATGTGGGGGTTCGGTATGGTGTACAGGACACATGGTAACGGTTTGTGCGCTGATGCCCCCCTTTCACTCCGTATCTGTATAAATCTGCTTTATACTTCGCTTTAAATAATAATTTCCCCGACTGAACATATTTTTATATTATATAATATTATTACTGTGCTGTGTAAATGTGTTAATGTGTTGTCTCTGTTGGTAATGTGTCTGTTATTACTGTATAAATGTCGTGATGGCCCGGAGGTTAAGGCCTCGCCTCTCAAGCATGAGGTTATGGGTTCAAATCCGGGCAAGTACCAATGTGATTTTCTATGTTTATCTTGGACATCACAGACATCGGTGAAGGAAAACATCGTGAGGAAACCTTTTTTTTTTTCGGATGGGAAATCATCAAATGACTTCTCCCGCTCTGGATGTTCCTTCATCGCCCTTTGTTCCGGGGCCACGGTATCTCTTTCGAAAAGTCCGCAACCCCGGAACAGTCCCGCAACCCCGGATCGTGAGGAAACATGGACTTACAATTAATATAAGTCTGAAATCACCAACCCGTCTTGAGCAAGCGTGGTGATCAATGCTCGTGCCTTCTCTGTATGAGGAGAGGCCTTTGTCCAGCAGTGGGACAGTAATAGGTTGGTATTATTATCTCCTTTATTTATTTAACATCTTATTATTTACATTTTAAAAACATTTAAAAATATAAAAATAGTAGTCCGCCGGTGTTGCCATGGGAGCAGGGTCCAAGCCACCGGTGGTTAGGGCTGCAGACAGGAACCTCCTCACAATGCGAGCAGTATCGAGAAGTACTGCCTTCTGAATCAGGCCCTTGATCCAACCGCCTAAAGAGAACTTTGATAGATGGTCATCGAAGCTCTTGTTTATAAGGCCATTGGCCGTCACGACAATCGGCACAATGATAACCGAGTTCATATTCCACATGTCGCGAACCTCGTGTGCCAAGTCAAGATATTTTATTTGTTTCTCTTTCTCAGCTTTCACGAGGTTCTCGTCATGTGTAATGGTAACATCGATGAACATTACGCAGCGCGCCGTTCGGTCTATCATCACTATGTCAGGCTTATTGGCGACAATAGTCCTGTCAGTAATAATAGACCGATCCCAGTACAGCGTGACATTATCTTTTTCGAGAACTGGGTCGGGCACATACTTGTAGTACGGTACCTCAGATTCCACAAGTTTATATTTCGAGGCAAGTTGCTGGTGTATAATCCTGGCTGCTTGGTTGTGCCTATGCAAGTACTCGCCGTTAGCCAGACGAGAACAACCAGAAATAATATGTTTGATGGACTCACCCGGAAGGTGGCATGCCCGACACACGTCAACCGTCCCGCCCTTCATAATATATTTCCGGTAGTTGTTCGTCAATATAACTTCGTCCATAATCGCGCAGACAAAACCTTCAGTTTCCCCAAAGAGGTCGCCGAAACATAACCAGGACACGGACGCAAGAAAATCTACATCGGGCCCATGAAGAGCCCGGTAGAAGCGCCCGTGAAACTCTTTGCCTTCCTTGCGGTTATCGGTGTTAAGTACCTCAGGTTTGTGCCAGTTCTCTTTAGCCATGGACAGCGGGGTGAGTCCCTTGTCCACTGCGACCACATCTCGGTGCATACCCTCCTGGGCTTTAAAAAAAAATTCTCTGAGACTGCACACCTCGCGGTTGTGGAGGGTCTTCGCGTTTAAAAAGCCTCAACCTCCGCACTTCCGCGGGATGTACAGTCTCATCACCGGTGATCATGGGTAATGCATCCGGCTTTCGGTCAGCAGTGTACGAACTCTTCTATCCAGGGCGTCGAGTCGGTCTGAGTCCATTTGAGTATGCCGAAAGATACATTAAAACCGGCATGACCCAACCATTGAAGGCGGCTTTTGTACCTGAGTAGTCACACAACTCCGCCGTGAGCTCTATGTTGTAGTGTTTTTGGAAGCAGTGGGTCTTCAGGATTCTGTCGCTGGGTGATGCCATCATAGGCTGTTGTTTGATTGCATCTTCTCTGATGCGTGTGTGTTTAATTCTTTAATCGTTACTTAGTATGCCAGATACTCCGAGTCTGAAAGTCGCTATGGCCGCCTCCTCTCTTACGACGAGGTGTAGAGGTGGTAACCTCAGCATTACTTGTAAGGCAGCAGTGGGGGAAGTTCTCATACTGCCGGTGATTGCTACGCAGGCAAATCTTTGTAATTTCTTGAGATCCTTTTGGGTCGTACTTAGGTTGGTCCTGGGCCACCAAACTAAAGAGCCGTATGTAATGATTGGTCGGATAACTGCGGTGTATAGCTAGTAGGTGATTTTGGGGCTTATGCCCCAATTTATCCCGAGGAGTCTCTTACATTGCCATAGGGCTATACTGGCTTTTGTGGTTATGTAATCAGTGTGTTGGAAAGAAGGCTATTTAATACCTTCCTCAGGCGACCGAAGAAGCGCTCCCTCAACGATTGCTTCATGTAAGCTACGTTAATGCCTAACGCTTCCGACATACCCAAATACTTATAGCTTTCGGATGAGGAAAGAGATCTTAGGTGTATGGAGTCCGAGAGCTGTAGTCCCTCGGATTCCATGATCTCCCCTCGCTTTACATACATGACTGCACATTTGTCCACACCAAATTCCATCCTGATGGCGCTATTAAAAGTTTCAGTTACTTTCAGTAGCTCCATCAGTCGCAATTTGTTGGGGGCAAAGAGTTTCAGATCATCCATGTAAAGCAGGTGAGATATAACCTGACCATCCTTCCTCAACCGGTAGCCTAGGCCTGAATTCTCCAGCAATGTGCTTAGAGGATTCAGGGCTAAACAGAACCAAAGTGGACTCAGACTGTAGCCCTGGAATATTCCCCGCTTAATCCATACAGGCTAATCGCTCCCCTGGATCTGTCGACATCCTGGATATCGAAGGATCGTCTTCCATTGCCCCATACATGACTCAAGGTGCGTAGAGTTGTATCTATTTTGTACAACTCCAGCACCCTCATGAGCCACGTATGTGGCACCGAGTCATAGGCCTTCTTATAATCTATCCAACATGTCGACAGATCCTTGCGGGATCGACGAACCTGTTGGCTAATGGCCATGTCGATGAGGAGTAGCTCCTTAGTACCGCGGGACCCATTCCTACATGATTCTGAGAGGCTGACATGATAGAGTTTTTGTCAATGTGTGTATTAATTTTCACTCTCAGAATGGATGTAAGAAGCTAGTATATTGACGACAAACACGTTATCGGTCTATAATTTTTGGGTTCCGCGGGACTACCTGACTTATGGAGCAGGTGGGTAACGCCTGTTGTTAAAAACTGCGGTAAACTTATTATTATTATTACTGTGCATAGGAAAAGATAAGATTTCCTCTGTTAGATACTGTCAATTAGTTGTATTCTTGGATCACACTCTATTCTCTAATACAACAATACCGTAAAGGTGCCGGTAGCGCTGCCGCACTGTGAAGTGCTTCACAATTTCATTGCATTTAAAAATTGCTTGTCTACGCTGTGCAGTTCTTCCCTTGTAAAATCGGTCGTTTAGCAAATTGTCTATCAACTTAAGTTGTCTGTACAGTGCTGCAAGCATCTTTTGCCGGTTGAAGCACATCGTCAGGAGGGCGTCGTGGGAAATATTGTATGGCAATTGTAGTGAAAAAACAGCGGCTTAATTAAATAACAACGAGATTCATGTGAAACTATCGAAATCACAACTGTATTTCTTATTTAGCGGACTATACCACGGCAGAGTAGAGTGGTAACCTGCTGAACAATATGTTATTTACCGGACTATACCACGGCAGAGTAGTGTGGTAACCTGCTGAACAATATGTTATTTACCGGACTATACCACGGCAGAGTAGTGTGGTAACCTGCTGAACAATATGTTATTTACCGGACTATACCACGGCAGAGTAGTGTGGTAACCTGCTGAACAATATGTTATTTACCGGACTATACCACGGCAGAGTAGAGTGGTAACCTGCTGAACAATATGTTATTTACCGGACTATACCACGGCAGAGTAGAGTGGTAACCTGCTGAACAATATGTTATTTACCGGACTATACCACGGCAGAGTAGTGTGGTAACCTGCTGAACAATATGTTATTTACCGGACTATACCACGGCAGAGTAGTGTGGTAACCTGCTGAACAATATGTTATTTAGCGGACTGGTTACCACACTGGAGGTTACCTCTGCCTTGGTATACCACGGCAGAGTAGTGTGGTAACCTGTGAACAATATGTTATTTAGCGGATTATACCACGGCAGAGTAGAGTGGTAACCTGCTGAACAATATGTTATTTACCGGACTATACCACGGCAGAGTAGTGTGGTAACCTGCTGAACAATATGTTATTTACCGGACTATACCACGGCAGAGTAGAGTGGTAACCTGCTGAACAATATGTTATTTATCGGACTATACCACGGCAGAGTAGAGTGGTAACCTGCTGAACAATATGTTATTTACCGGACTATACCACGGCAGAGTAGTGTGGTAACCTGCTGAACAATATGTTATTTACCGGACTATACCACGGCAGAGTAGTGTGGTAACCTGCTGAACAATATGTTATTTACCGGACTATACCACGGCAGAGTAGTGTGGTAACCTGCTGAACAATATGTTATTTAGCGGACTGGTTACCACACTGGAGGTTACCTCTGCCTTGGTATACCACGGCAGAGTAGTGTGGTAACCTGTGAACAATATGTTATTTAGCGGATTATACCACGGCAGAGTAGAGTGGTAACCTGCTGAACAATATGTTATTTACCGGACTATACCACGGCAGAGTAGTGTGGTAACCTGCTGAACAATATGTTATTTACCGGACTATACCACGGCAGAGTAGAGTGGTAACCTGCTGAACAATATGTTATTTATCGGACTATACCACGGCAGAGTAGAGTGGTAACCTGCTGAACAATATGTTATTTACCGGACTATACCACGGCAGAGTAGTGTGGTAACCTGCTGAACAATATGTTATTTACCGGACTATACCACGGCAGAGTAGTGTGGTAACCTGCTGAACAATATGTTATTTAGCGGACTGGTTACCACACTGGAGGTTACCTCTGCCTTGGTATACCACGGCAGAGTAGTGTGGTAACCTGTGAACAATATGTTATTTAGCGGATTATACCACGGCAGAGTAGAGTGGTAACCTGCTGAACAATATCTTATTTAGCGGACTGGTTACCACACTGGAGGTTACCTCTGCCTTGGTATACCACGGCAGAGTAGTGTGGTAACCTGTGAACAATATGTTATTTAGCGGATTATACCACGGCAGAGTAGAGTGGAAATCTGCTGAACAATATGTTATTTAGCGGACTGGTTACCATGCTGGAGGTTAATACCACGGCAAAGTAGTGTGGTATCCTGCTGAACAATATGTTATCCTGACTGTACGTATGTTGCGTGTTAGTTCCATAATAAACTCTAGTCAATCGTTTCGTGTTAATAAAGTTTATGTTACCTATTTTTCTGTTTCTGTGACCAACCTTCTCCGAACTTACGATATCCAAGTACCATACCACTGTGATCATACCATATCATAATCAGCCTGTAATGTTCCCACCGCTGATACACAGGCCTCCTCTCTATGAGAGGGAGTGGGCCACGCGAGCCCAGTGCGGGTTCGTGGATGTCGCATGTCTTCGAATTTTTCGGTTGTCAAATATGCCCGTTTTAAGAGCAATGATGATTCAATAAATTACCCAAAGTAAGGAGCCTACACTTGAATCCAAAACTACAGCTATTATATCGAGCACCACTTGGCCGGCACAGGACAGTACCAACCTACCCTCAAACAATTCGGCGTCGGTAATATTTACTTATACCTCAACTACAGCTATTATATCGAGCACCACTTGGCCGGCACAGGACAGTACCAACCTACCCTCAAACAATTCGGCGTCGGTAATATTTACTTATACCTCAACTACAGCTATTATATCGAGCACCACTTGGCCGGCACAGGACAGTACCAACCTACCCTCAAACAATTCGGCGTCGGTAATATTTACTTATACCTCAACTACAGCTATTATATCGAGCACCACTTGGCCGGCACAGGACAGTACCAACCTACCCTCAAACAATTCGGCGTCGGTAATATTTACTTATACCTCAACTACAGCTATTATATCGAGCACCACTTGGCCGGCACAGGACAGTACCAACCTACCCTCAAACAATTCGGCGTCGGTAATATTTACTTATACCTCAACTACAGCTATTATATCGAGCACCACTTGGCCGGCACAGGACAGTACCAACCTACCCTCAAACAATTCGGCGTCGGTAATATTTACTTATACCTCAACTACAGCTATTATATCGAGCACCACTTGGCCGGCACAGGACAGTACCAACCTACCCTCAAACAATTCGGCGTCGGTAATATTTACTTATACCTCAACTACAGCTATTATATCGAGCACCACTTGGCCGGCACAGGACAGTACCAACCTACCCTCAAACAATTCGGCGTCGGTAATATTTACTTATACCTCAACTACAGCTATTATATCGAGCACCACTTGGCCGGCACAGGACAGTACCAACCTACCCTCAAACAATTCGGCGTCGGTAATATTTACTTATACCTCAACTACAGCTATTATATCGAGCACCACTTGGCCGGCACAGGACAGTACCAACATACCCTCAAACAATTCGGCGTCGGTAATATTTACTTATACCTCAACTACAGCTATTACATCGAGCACCACTTGGCCGGCAGTCGGCACAGGACACTAAACTCGGTAATATTTATTTACTTGTACCTAAACTAGCTTTTGCCCACGGCTTCGCTCACGTTGATATAGAATTTAACAATCTTTTTGTAATAATATAATTCAATCATGATTTGAAAGACACGGGGCGCCCATCTATTATCATAAGAACGTGTTGTTTTCCTCGGATGAGAGGTACCCTATGAGTCTTTATGCCAGTTTCTGTACTCCAGATGAGCTGACAACGTGTTTGCAATATTTTAGGATGATCGGTTCAAAGGATATAAGACGTGAAAAGGTAACAAACAAACTTACTTCCGCGTTTATAATATTTGTAAGGAAGTAATTATTATAGAGGATAACTCCTAAAGCAGGTACTTATGCAGCTAATAAGTACAATTTATTTGGGAACACCGCACAAGCTTCCTCCCAAATGAAAAAAGAATCACTTAAATCGCACAAGTAATCACGGAGAAATCAGTGAAAATACATGAAAAAATACAATGCTGAAATCAGTTAGTTTCACATTAATATTTAGTTTATTTATGAACAAATTGATACGAGTACAGACACGAAGCTCGAATAGAAGCGATATCCAACACCCAATGATCGTAAATTGTTACAATACAGTATAAACGTACAACAACTTGTAGACAACGTGCAAACTTAACTGTTACAGTACCTATCTGTTACTTTTCCCCACACTAGGAGTTTCTCCTGTATCGTGGATGCATTTACAAACATTAAAACTCACATAAACAAATATCCACACCCGGAACAACTACCTGTAGGCCATACTAACTGTGCGGCCGCACATTATTATTGTAAACAACTTGGTTGCCACATTTTATTAGGCATTACACAAATGATTACAGCGTGTTACAAGAATGCGTGGTCGTAGGTATTGAAGCGTGGACAAACAACATGTTAATACATACTCGACCCTATTGTATGGGATCCCACGAGGAAAGGTGCTCAGACCATCACCGATCACCCTCTGTACCACCCGATTCAATTTGGCCACATAATATTTCTGCTACACGCTATTTCTAGGTGTATAGACAAATTAGCTGAATAATACACCAACAGTAAGATTCATTTAGCATATATATGACATACAAAAATAAATTTGTAGTAAAGTTGTTGCTTAAGATTAACTTGAACATTATTCGGCTTAGTTTTACACAACTTTTAGAAACATTTTATTTAAATTTTAGGGATACTGCTCCCAATTGATATTATAAATAACGTTAAAAAGCTTAAATATTTAATATTATGTTAAAATGTGTCTACTTAAAGTTCATCATCAGCTCCCTGCCCTTGTTCCATGTTACTTGTGGTCGGCGCAACACGTTTTTTTTCCATTGTCCCCTGTCAACCGTCACACAATCATTTACACCTTTTTCATTCATATCATTGCTCACACAATCCATTCATCTTAAAGTTACTATGTACAAAACATTTTGGTCACAACAACAGTAGGTACTATCAACTGCACACCAATATTACAAAGAAACTTGCGGCTGACTGTACCTCTAACGAACTGGACGGCCGCATCCGGACGAAAAACAATGTTGAGCAGTTTGAGCACAATACAGTACTCGCATTTTATATGAAAGTAAATAACATTGGTCAATTAGCATTATAAAACTCTGGCGCGTTTATAAGCGCTATATGTTACTAACAATAAACTCGTAACACGACAGACTTTAGGGTACTTAATAAATACATAGAAAACGTTCATTGCTGGATAAAATTTGGAAAAGGGCGTTACAAAAATGACTGAATATACCTACTATTAGGTTGTAAGTTTTCGAGGTAGTTATACGAGTATACAAAGAAATGTAATGTAAATATGAAGCAATTCCAAGTGGAATCGAAAATATGAAATACTGAGTTTTTTTTAACACGATATTGTGTTGATACCGCACTCGCACCTGCTCGGTACACCCCACTGACAACAGTCGCTTCAGTCAACATTTGGCACACCCTGAGAGCGTACAGAAGTGGTCGCTTTCTAACTATTTCGTGCGTGTGCTTCTAGAACGACTTCCAAAAGGATTGTCACCGACTTTTCGGTAGGTTTTAGTCTTTCTATCATCTTATTGTCGATACAATTTCAGTCTAAACTGTGACTCGCTCACATTCGACCTTGTAAAGTCACGATTCGTCACTCGGCCTTCACACGGGTGGGTATAACGTCTACCGCGCAGGGACGTCCGGCGCAACACTGACCGACACGACAGGCACCGGCAGCGGTTTGAGATCGGGCCGCGGCTCGTCCTCGGGCCCGTCGGTCGCGTCGGGCCCGGGGGGCCCGTCGGTCGCGTCGGGCCCGGCGGGCCCCTCGCCGGTGCTGGCCCGCAGCGCGGCCGGCGAGCTGGACGTGGGGAACACGGTGCCCCCCTTGCCGGCGCTGGGGGGCACCTGCATGCACAGCTTGGCCATCGCGCTCGCTCCCTCGCGGACCACTACAATTGTACATGTTCTGGTTAGTTCAATGGCCGTGTTGTTTTCTTTATTATTTTAAGATTTTCAGCTACAGAAATAGCAGAAGACGTTCCTTAAGTGACATAACTATTATCTTGATGTTCGAAAATTTGTAATAGTCCGTTGACCTTTTACGGCCAATCTTGGCGGAGACCAGCCATCGTCGAAGGAAATATTATAAATACAAAGCCCTATGTATGTGCTTGCCTGCACTTAGAAATTGCGTCGTTCGAGTAACAAAACCTAGCATCCAAAGCCAACGGTGGTTCCGTTTGGTAGCTGGCGTACCTATCACACGTACATTACAATGAATACAGATATAAATTAGATACATACCTAACAACGTACAATAAGTTCAACCGTGCCGATGTCAATGTATAGTAGGTACCTACACAAATATGTGTGTAACAGGTCCACTATCCCTTCTTCCATTTTATTCCTTCATCCGACACAACCGGACTGAGATCAGGTACAGGACCAATTTTCCCAAGTCGGGGCTGCTACTGAGATATTCCTAATACAATAACATAATAATAGCAATTTGCCCGACATGTTAATCAAACACAGGAGCCCACGGTCAGCACTGGCGCTACCACGAGGCCATCGAAGCAGTGCAGAGTGTAGCGGCAACTGTAACTGTGACAAGTAGTGTGTATACCTGGCTGCACGGGGTACGCGCAGGAGGCGGGCGGCGGGCGGCAGGACGCCGCCGGCAGGGACAGCGTGTCCGACGAACTCAACTCTGGAACATGTCATTCCCAACATTATAACGTCGAACCGAATCGAGAGTAAGCATGAAGTGTTATCTAATGCGTACAAAGAGCTTATTTGGATAGAAATGAGAGTTATATCTATAAAATTCTGGCTCAACTTGGTATAGAAGACGGCCGGCAAATTATCGTGAAGCCATATAGGTACTTATTTTTCTGATTGCCTTCATCATTCGTGTTAATAACGATTTAGTTGTACCTACTACAGCTCCTACTTTATCATGGACTGACAATTACAAGGTAGGCTATCAGTTAGCGGACCGATATGACATCTAGTCGTCTGATCGATCCTGTGAACGTTACTCGACGCTCGGTTATGTTTTTGTTTAGAGTTGCTCAGTATGTGCACTTTTAGTTCCAGCTAGACAACATACCTTTGACCTTCTTGATGAAGTAGTAGAAGAAGTACAGGCACAGCATGATGAGCAGCGACAGGATCCCGACGAGCGCCACGTAGTAGGCGACGTGGCTGGGCCGCCGCGTCCCCTTCGGCACCGGCGCCGGCACGCCCATCGCGCTGCGACTAGCACTACTGTAGCATCACATGGGCAAAACCTGCGAACTTACAACAGTTACATGTAACGATAACTCTTTTTTTGCCAAAAGGTCGAGTGCCGCAAGAAGGGAACACATGGCATGCTACGCTTCGCGGTACTACGCGCCTACGCGCAGCCGTAGCGAGTGCTACGTATGGCTACGTCGTAGAAATACGTAGCAACTATGAATACCTTATCATGGATGGCTACAAATTTCAATAGAAGCTAGACTTTCTTCAACTAAGTTTTGATATTTTTAACAGAGTTACGATTATAATTAGGTTCAGTTTAGTTATCCGCCAACATGAATACCACTGCAGTTTCCTATTAGTGCGTGACTACGGCACCCATTGCCAAAGTTGTTCAATACTTTGGACAACACAAGATGTTATTAGTAGCAGTTTTCAATAGATACCGTAGTTGAGGCAGCACGACACGAGTTCACTGAAAGCTCACAGAAACTGAACGTGGGTACATAAAGAGACGAACAAGGTACAAGTGCACGTTGAGACGCGGATCCCTGCCGAGCTGAGGCGCTAAAAGTGCCGCACAGCGGACACGCTGTCCGCTCCCTGCTCACAGCACGTGGGATTAACGACTGATTAACATCGCTGTGTCCGCACTTCTCTGCTCATCGCTATAATCTTATTACCATACAAGCTGCAAACAAGGGACAGATTAGAAATTCTTTTATTTACACCGAATAGGCCAAGCAAACAGTCCTACATAACTTTCCGGAAATTTGTAGTTCACAGTATAAATTATCCTCTGGAGTTGCTGATAAAAGTACTGCAGTCAGCAATCAACTATACTATACACACTTCAGCATCCCCGGACACTGTTAGGAGACGATTGATCGGTTTATCCCTCACGTGGCACATGGAGTCACAATCAAGTACTTTATTAATCTATGTTTTAGTTCAGCCGGGGCCATGTGTTCTCCAACCGCACTCGCTAGTCATGTGTGTCTAGCTAATGCGGAAATTAATTAAGTTTCGATACACTTAAAAAATTATTACTTTCCTTCGTCTACCGGCGTAGTCAGGTAAAATTAAGTGATATTTATTTAATCTGGAGGGGTCATGACCGTACTTTCTACACCACCAAAATCATTAATCATTGACTCACCTCTGATAGTCCCCCCACAAGCAGCCACAACAGTTGGTTCCTCCTTCAACTCCTAACTCTTCTCTCTTCGTCTCATACTTGAGAAGCTATCACACTCACAGCGCCACTCTCTCTTACCGCTATCTTCACATATCAACTGCCTCGCCAGTTCGCCACCGACTCAAGAAGTGTAAAACTATAAAAAGGATTAATGTGTAATGTCTTGAGGAGATCATGTCCGACGCGACGATGTCATAGTAATGGTGAGTCGACGACCAGCCAGCGACACAGAGAGCGCCGTGTCACACACACAGCGATACTGTGCTCGACACACTGAGACACTGCAGGACACACAGGGACGCTATGTCACTACAACAGGGAGAAGTCGAGAAGGGCAAATCGACTGTCATTGTAAACACCTCCACCCAAAGGTAAGTAATTTCTTACTTGTTCTCATAAGAAGGAATTAAACGGGAGCATAAATGACAGCTAAATACTTATTTACAAAAAGGACTAAATTACATTAAATAATTTATGTTATTTATCATCCACAGTTGTCATCCAGTAATGTGCACAGAAGACTGGCAGCAAGGAGAGCCAGCCAGAGGGTCATGCGAAATGTCGACCAGTCGGCGAGAGATCTCGCAAGTCGCACATGACCCTAGTTTCGTTTCGACCCCAACTTTAGTTTACAAAACAAGTTTAGGTACCTACTTACCTAGGTACATTGCGCACTACCGTAAACAGCTGTTTTACACGCTATAAATAGGAGTTCATTTCCAGTAAGTCGGTACTTAGTTGTGTTTGTGTAAATATGCATTATGTACACTTAGTAGCGCTACGAGCAAGAGCACGTAGACCTTTAGCTACGAGCTCAAGTTGCCCTTCTACACCAATACTTTATAGCAAATAAATTGATTTGATTTGATTTGAACACCTTTCTATAGAATTCTCAGTTCAATGAGCACGATCACCATGCTAGGGGCATGTCTCGTGTCGCAGACACACTGCTCCGTGTGCCTGTAGCTGGAACACGACGCGACGTCGCAACAAGTGCCGGCGACACTCCGGCGCCTCACACGCTGTGCCCGCTGCTCAGGGGTGGCACTGCTTTGTTTTTATCTTGAGACACATACGAGCTACCTTTAGAACTTCTTTAAGCAAACATAACATTCCCACTGCTGGGACGAAAGCCTTTTCTTTTTCTTCGGGAGATGGAGCGGATCCATAATCCAGCATGCGGGCCCGATGCGGATAGGTACCTACACGGTACAGGCAGATCATTCCCTCTTGATATTCTCCTTCAATGCTTTAAGAACAATGGCGTCATTTTAAACCTGGTACATGTTAAAGGATGTTCATAACAGAAGAAATGAGATGTGAGATAACATTTGTGTTATCGTCATAGATCACTTTAGTGATCGATGGTTTTCGTCAATGTGTAGTACATTGTGTGTAGATAACATTGTGCTTTTAACGAAGCTGTTTCAAACGAACTTTCAGGTGCTCCATTAGGTAATTTATCAGAGTTGTGGATTTCATTCTTAAACCGAGCAAAGGGTTAGGTTGGATTTTTCGTTCAGGAATGCCATTTCATATTCCCATCCCTTGTAGTAATAAAGTAATTACAATTCTGAGTCAGCCCTGTGGAGCGTGATCTCGTCGCGTCAGCGCGGCGCCTCTGCACGCGCGTGCGCTCGGCCGCCGCCCGAACCTCACGACCCTCACGACCATGTCACGATACGTCACCAAACATGTCAACTGGCGAGACGAGTGACGACGTGACACCTATAAACTGTACAAGGATCTTTTGGCGCATTGCCCAACCTAAATCAAAACTAATCACGCCAATTTGTTTTTTCAAACCAATTTCACGAATGTTCACCAACAACAAGAGCCACACCATCTATGTAGCTCTGTGGTACATTTATGACTCATGATCTGATGTAGTGATCACAGAGGTGCTGCTGACCACATCCTGGGGTCGATATTAATGTCATTTTTCACTAACGCAGGGCCACACCTAAAAGAATGCTCAAGTAAAAGCGTACTGTAGGATTTTTAACGTTCAGCGTGGTTCAGGTAAGCACCCAGGGCAATAATATTTAGGCATTTCAGTGCCGCTTCGTGTTAGTGAAAACGGGCAAAAGCATAGTATTGGGTCTATATGTGCTACCAGGTGGATATTCAATAAAATGTCTGATAACACCAATTAACTGTTTAATCTTATTATAACACGAAATATCTCTCAAAAATCTAACCGACACATTTTTCGTCTAGAACCTCTTCCCATTTTCTTTCTCTCTCTCTCTAGCCGGGTTTTGTGCGGCGTCCGAGCTTTAGCGAAGCTAGCCGAACGACCGTTGAAAATGCGCGCGAATTTAGCGCGTGAAATTTAAAATGGTGAAGCTTGTACGCCACAGGTCCTTCATAAGTAACTTGTTAGCAACAAGCTTGAGTTACTTAGGGCTCATGATGTACGGCCAGTTGTTCCCGGAGCGCGCCGCTTCACACGGCGCATCTCCGTAAATGAGCCCTTACGGTGTTTTAAGTCATTTGAACACATATGCAGCCTTCTACGATTTGACTAAAGGTTTACTAATTGGATTTGTCTTGTCCTAAGGTTGGTTTTGGCTTGGCACGGAAAAAATCATTCTCTTATGAGGCCATGTTATACAGTTACCCTAAACCCCGGATCTACGGCAACGCTTAGTTTTAAAGATCTCCGTGGCCGCGCGATTCTCCGCGTTCAATGGCGCGGCCGCTTTTAAGCCCTTATAACGCGACCATAAATTTGTCAAAGTTATGGTTAAAAAGTTAACCATAACTTTGACAAATTTATGGTCTTGAGACGCAATTTTTACAAAATCTTGTCAGTTTTTTTTAAACTGCCAAAAATCTTTGCAGTTTCTTTTAAAAAAAAACGCCGTTACCGCGCGGTCGAAACGCACACACATCCAATGCACGTCGACCGATTATTTCCATGATTTTGAAAAGCATTCAGTGGCGGCCATAGCGTCTTTAAGACTCGAAGTTTCCGGCACCCTAAGCAAGGACTCCAGAATCAAACACACACGCATCAGAGCAGATTCAATCAAAGAACAGCCGATGATGGCATCACCTATCGACAGAATCCTGAAGACCCACTGTTTCCAAAAACACTACAACATAGAGCTCATAGAGGAGTTATGTGGACTACTCAGGTACAAAAGAGCTAAGGATTTACACTGACGGATCAAAATCCGACGATGGGACAGGCGTCGGGGTGTTCTCCGACGACCTAAACATTAAGATATCCAAACCACTTGGAATGCTCAACTCTGTTTACCAAGCAGAGTGTGTAGGTATTATCCAAGCGGCACACGCTATAGAGGCCAGGGAGGTTACAGATACCAATTTGTCAAAGTTATGGTTAACTTTTTAACCATAACTTTGACAAATTTATGGTCTTGGTACGCAATTTTTACAAAATCTTGGCAGTTTTTTTTAAACTGCCAAAAATCTTTGCAGTTTCTTTTAAAAAAAAACGCCGTTACCGCGCGGTCGAAACGCACACACATCCAATGCACGTCGATCCATTATTTCCATGATTTTGAAAAGCATTCAGTTGGTTTTGGAACGTATGCATAGCGAGCGTACGTGTATTGTCTCTATACTAGGGGAATACCCGCCGCGTTTATATTGCTTACAGCGCTTGAAAGACAATATTAGAAGTGCACATTTAGTTACTCGTGGAAATGGCTGCCGGCTGCATTATGATGACATAATAATATTAGTGGAAACAGTACCTATATTTTGATTGTGAGTATTATTGGAATCACTAAGCTCAGACAAGAGGAAAGGGAACGCCACACTCAACAGCAGAGGCTACTATACGGTGGGCTATGCTGATGATCTGACCATAATAATAAACGGCACACACGAAAACACACTATGCAACCTTATGCGCCAAGCCCTAAGGATAGTAGAAGACTGGTGCAAGGAATACAGACTAGCAGTGAACCCTACCAAAACCGAACTCGTCCTCTTCACAAAGAAAAGGAAGCTGGCAACGTTACAACTACCAAGCTTCTTTGGGACAACCCTAATAGCCTATCGACTGAAACCAAATACCTGGGTATCTTTTTGGACAAACAGCTGAACTGGGCAAAACACACTGACTACGTAATCACAAAAGCCAGTATAGCCCAATGGCAGTGTAAGAGACTCCTCGGGAGAAATTGGGGCATAAGCCCCAAAATCACCTACTGGCTCTACACCGCAGTTATCCGACCTATCATTACATACGGCTCTTTAGTTTGGTGGCCCAGGACCAACCTAAGTACGACCCAAAAGGATCTCGAGAAACTACAAAGATTAGCCTGCGTAGCAATCACCGGCAGCATGAGAACTTCCCCCACTGCTGCCTTACAGGTGATGCCGGGGCTGCCTCCCCTATACCTCGTCGTAAGAGAGGAGGCGGCCATAGCGTCTTTAAGACTCGAAGTTTCCGGCACCCTAAGCAAGGACTCCAGAATCAAACACACACGCATCAGAGCAGATTCAATCAAAGAACAGCCGATGATGGCATCACCTATCGACAGAATCCTGAAGACCCACTGTTTCCAAAAACACTACAACATAGAGCTCATAGAGGAGTTATGTGGACTACTCAGGTACAAAAGAGCTAAGGATTTACACTGACGGATCAAAATCCGACGATGGGACAGGCGTCGGGGTGTTCTCCGACGACCTAAACATTAAGATATCCAAACCACTTGGAATGCTCAACTCTGTTTACCAAGCAGAGTGTGTAGGTATTATCCAAGCGGCACACGCTATAGAGGCCGGGGAGGTTACAGATACCAATATTCGAATACTCTCCGACAGTGCCTTAGTTCTTCAATCCCTAAAGAGTAATCAGATCACGTCGAGACTAACACTAGAATGCCACAAGGCCCTAGAACGAATCACGGTACTAAATCACAACACGGTAACGCTACAATGGATCAAAGGTCACAGTGGATCACTTGGAAACGATGCGGCTGACGAACTTGCCAGAAGATCTCTGTCCAGGCGCCTTCTGCGCCTGGACAGAGATAGCCTGCGTCTGGTGGCGGGGACCATCACCGGACACTGTTCACTGAATAAACACTTCCACACCCTACGAGTCACAGCCCCCTGTGCACAGCGAAACGGCAAGAGTGCACAGGCGATACCAAGATTCGCGAGGAGACCCTGGGAGCACCAAGATCCCTTGCGGATGCCCTGAGGAGACCGGAAAGTTTAATCTGCTTCTGGAGGGAGGTGGGCTGGTTAGAGTAATCGGCCAGCATTGCTCACGCACAATGGTCCACTTCAAGGACTAAGTGCGGAAACCTATACCTCATGATAGATAGGGAACGCCACAGCTCCACTGTTCAGTTCGTGCACCGGTTCGGAACAATCATAGATCTGGGACCGGATTCAGATCTCGTAACACTCGTCACATGGTCACGCTGCGCGCTGCCGGTATCCGACGGACAAGTGAGATCAGATCTGATGGCTATCTCTCTCTCCGTACATAAACATCAGCAACATTAGCTCACAGGCGACGAGGATAAAGTATTTCCTGTATTGTAAGTAAGTAGTAGATTATTATGATAGGCAGACGTGATCAAATAAAACCCACAAGGTCATGCGTTACGCACTTTATTTTACATAATTTTGTATGAAAATTAAAATACACTTGGTGGCTTACAAAACTAAAATGAAAATAGTTTTTATCATAACAAAATGCACCTTAGTCGTTAAGAAATAAAGCTCAAAATTATATTTGGAAAAAATACAGTTTCTTATCGCCTAGCCTAGGGTAAATAAGAGTAATCTGAAGTAATAACTAGAAGTACTAACTTACGTCTCAGCATGTACTGCCTCACATATCACAATGTACACTTAATAGCTAAACAGTTCCGAGTACGCTCACCGCCAGCGAGCACATAGCTTACATTATAGAAATGAGCACTAATGATATCGGCAGATTTAGTGTTTGTATACAATTGGTTGAATGTGTAAGAGTGAGATGAGTAGCGACAGGAACATGTGTTTGTGACTTCACAACGAGTGTCTCGCATGGCGTACTGTACTAACTTTACATACTACACAACAATCAGATTGGCATTACAGGTATCGAGGTAAATCTTCTAGCATTATATTGTTAACAGTGTACATCCAGACGTTCATATGCGACAACTAGCTTTGGAAAAAGTTCGGCTTCTGGCACGTTATCTGTACTCCAAGTAAATTACGAGATACTATTTGCAATGTTTAGAGGTCAACCCGAAGGCGTCAAAGGGGAATCTGCAATTTGTTACGACTTGCTACGTGTGAATTTACGTTGAGTAAAGAAAATGTGTTCCTGCGCCGTCCACGGTGTGCGCACGCGCAGGCCTCTAGTGTCCCGCTGTTTGCTTGTTGTTCGTTAATTGGTCACTACCGGAGAGGTAAATAGGTACTAGATCACTTTACTACACAACTGTACAAAGAATATAATTTTCTATAAAATTTAAACACTATCGAATATTTTAAAATCGATTACCGACATTTAAATATAATATTTATGACTATCAATCTCGTAGCCTCTAAGTAAGATTTTGAAGTGAGTTACAAGTTTTATTATATTTCATCTGCTACTTAGAAATATCGTATAAGATGTAGACATACACAGTAGAAGGCAGTCTAAATTAATAATAATTAAGTACTTGTCGGCACGACCGTACCGCTACAGTAAGCACTCGTACAACTAACACAATGTTTGTAAAGGATTCTACACAAAACTGAGCATTTGCCAACAACCGAACAGTACGTCACACTCTGATGCAATATGTACCGAGTGTGGAACAACCGAATATGAGGCAGTTTTGAAGCCTGTTATTTTATAGGACATAAAATTGTTTTTTTTTTCAAAATACATATGTGCGGTCTACGAAAACACTTTAAAGAGACATCGATGAAAGAATAAAGATTACATTCGAATATTAAACACTTGACAAAAATCGTTCTATGTTCACTGCATTGACAGTTCATGTTTCAGTTGTATGCTATCCTCAACCCACTCACATCGTCATAAGACACAGTTCGGCTTGCACGCACGCCCACTCACACTGCACTACGGTAATCTCAGTCAACAACAGATCATTCAACAACTCCTATTATCATCATTTATATGAAAATTAATATTTTAAGTCAACCAGGGTCACAACACAATGACCCAGTATATACTGACCCAGGTTAACTAACATTTAAAATAATGTAATAATTGGATTACATATAGACAATTCACTATTAATAATATCTAGAGATACCTTTCATAATCGACTAAATTCGATTATGAAATCGGGAATCGGGATTTAGTCGATTATAAAATTTGACGTCGATGGCATCTTTAACATTTTGTAAAATTTGAAAAACTTGAATTACTTTATAATGTACTATGTGTGAACACGATATTAAAACATTTTTTACAATCTGAGATCTATATCACTTCTAATATTCATATTTAAAATAAAACTATTCAAGAAAATATAAATCTGTAATTGTATGTTTTCAAAAGAAAAAACATTATCCCTGCGAAAAATAATTCGGAAATGTACTTGTTATACAATCTCATAAGTAAATAATAAGAATACGTGTAGTAGACAGAATGGCGAGTGACAATAGTAGATATACCTAACATAAGGTAGCTTACCCTGCTTCACTAAATCATTATACTTAACTAAATAAACAATCATATTATATCGAGCGAACTAAACTAAGGAGCCAATTTACAATGGTAGAAAGAGACAGACATATATATCTCACTTAATATAGAAAGAGCGAGATAGATAGCTTAGCTTGTTAAACACAGAGCACAAATGATCTCTCGGACATTTGACAGTGTATCGATATCACTATGATATAGGTAACAGTGATCGGTTATCTCATCGGCTCGCTAGTTTAGTGTCATGTAGCTCGGCTCGTCGGCGTCGCTTGTACTTGTACTACACTAGCACACCGCGCCTCACATCCACAGATACATTACAGGCACTAATATTGTAAGGTAAGTTGTGACGCTCTTCCCCAGGATATAGATTTATTTGAGGCTACATTTCATAGATATAATAGACATTCGTTTTTTATGGCATTCGTCTTATTTAACATATCTGTAAATATATCACGAGGTGTGCAATCGCCTGAAGTATTTAGTTCGTTTATAGAAAGGTTTCGCTTAAGAGTTAACACTCTCTCACCCACAGCCTGCTGTGTGTGTGTGTGCGCGGCTAGTGCGGTGCGTGCGGGTTGTATGGCGGCTGCTTGTGCTGCTCCGCGCTCATCACTTGGTCGTAGGACGGCGGGCACGCTGGAACACAACACGACAAACTGTTACTACCTCGCGTTTACTTTCAACGATAAATGTTTGCAAAATTATTTGGTTTTAATTCCGACAGAAACCGATTCAAGCTTGCGTGCGCACAGCTCTGGGTGACTGTCCCGACCGTGCACAACGTGCCAGCTAGGGGGGAGGGGGGAGGGGTTACTTGCGACGGAAGTGCTCACCTCACCCCTCAACAGCACGTAGCGTGAGGGAGGGAGGGGGACAATTTGATGGTTTCACTTCGACAGTTTACAATCTGACTAGGCAGATTACAAAATGACGGGTTTTACAATATGACGCACATTTATATATTTTAGCAAGCGGGAGGGGGCCGCATCCAGCATCTAGGTCGAATTATATTTTTACGGAATTCAAAACTAAATATTTTTGCATAACATTTTACTATGATTAGTTTCCACAACTTACGTCCTACTCCATACCTCAGTAAGTTCACAAGTAACACAAACACTACGAGACGAACACAAGCGAGGATGGACATGTTCACTAATTCAATTAAGGGCACTACTCGATGCAATTTAATCGACAAAATGTAGCTACATAGCTGACAGCCACACTATTGAGTTAAGCTGAAAACCTATAACGGGAACTAATTTAAGACCACAGGAAACAAACAACATCATTTTATGGATGATTTAATAATGCCTAATAAATAAAAATGACGTACTGCGCCGACCACAAGTACTTTGATTGACGATTTTTGATGGATTGAATAGTACGGGGGTCGTGGAGGTGTTTAAAGTAAAAATCGTCCAGTAAAAACTTGTATTAAAAAAAAACTTGTCAAAAAGTTGGAACTTTGACCCTCAATGTCTGCGCAACTAGAAGGTTCCCAGGTATGGTGTAGAACAAAAAAATGTTCGCCGGGGAGAACAAGTGCCTTTCTGCTTCGTTAAGAGGTTTTTTACACCCTTTATAGTTAGTGAATAATAGCACCCTATCCACCGGTTAACATCTTGCCGAACTGACCGCACCCTTAGGGGTGGCACACTATATTCGGGGCGGCCTAATTCGGCACGGGTCGGGGGGCAAATTCGCATGTATATGTCAGCGTCAAATTGTACCGGGGTTGCGGGACTGTTCGAAAGAGATACCGTGGCCCCGGAACACAAAGGGCGATGAAGGAACATGGATGGGTTTTAGTCAGTAAAAGTCTGACACTCCCTCCTGCTCCGCCCAGAGCGGGAGAAGTCATTTAAAGATTTCACATCCGAAAAAAAAAAAAAAAAATAGCGTCAAATTGTAAAATCCGGCAAATTGTTATCTGTCTATTCAGACTGTAAACTGCCGAAATATTGTCAACTGAACATACTGCTTACAATATGACGTATTATTTTTTGGCATATTACGAAGTGAAACCGTCAAATTGTAATATGCATGGGGTCAAATTATCTCTGCCCCCATAATCGGGACTTGGGGCACCCCGACTTTAGGTTCCTTTAAACCCGGCAGACAGAAAAAGGAGTCCGTCGACTACGCTTTTTAGGCGAATATAAAGTGTTTTGAAGTTAGGTTACATCAATCGGTTTTTCTCAGGAATGGTGCATTATCCATGGGAGTGGTACCAGAAGGCAAGGGGAGCCGACCCACCCTCCCCCCACCCCCCCAGCAGCGCGCGAGGTGAGTTCCGTCGCATAAATTTCACAATTTAACGGTTACTCTTCGACAGATTATAATCTAATAATATAATGCCTCATATTGTAAGCAGTAGGTATGTTCAGTTGACAATATTTCGACAGTTTACAAGCTGACTAAACAGATTTCAATCTGACTAGACAGATTATAACTTGACTAAACAGATTACAATCTGACGGGTTTTTCAATGTGACGCCGACGTATACATGTACAATGTCGCTCAAACGTGCCCAATCGTGCCAAATCAGGTCGAGCCAAACTTAAATGTGTAGCACACCGTACTCTTACAGGCTACTTCAAAACAGATGTACCGCCGGCACAAATAAAGCGCACGCATGATGTGCCAGTGAGGTGTGCTCGTGTTTAAGGGACTACAGACTATCAAACTGAACAATGTTCTGTCCCGTAAAAAATGTCAATACCTCCTCGATCTAAGTGTATGGGAGAGCTGGGTATTATTTCGCATAGACAAAGTTGATGGTCTGTACTACACCCTTAAATGTGAGCACAATCTTATCGATATGTCGGCATCATATTGTAAAACCCGTCATTTTGTAATCTGCCTAGTCAGATTGTAAACTGTCGAAGTGAAACTGTCAAATTGTCAAATGCATGCGATCAAAGTATCTCTGCCCCCGTTATCGGGACTTGGGCACCTCCACATTAGGTTCCTTTAAACCCTGCAGACAGAAATAGGAGGCCCGCGCAGCGGGGCTCCGTCGACTACGTTTTTTAGGCGAATATAAAGTGTTTTGAGGTTAGGTTCCATTAATCGGTTTTCTTCAGAAATGGTGCATCATCGTCATTATTGGAGCGGAACCAGGGAGCAAGGGGGGGCCAACCCTTCCTCCCCCCCCCCCCTCAACAGCGCACGAGGTGAGCTCCGTCGCATTCGCATGTAGGTACTCGACGGTTTCACTTCGACAGTTTACAATCTGATCACAATATGGCGCCGACAGATACACGCTGTATACCGTGTATAGTCATTACTACTATAGTAGCGAGTACCATACAGTTGTACAGACACAACGTCCTCTCAGCAAACTATACTATACAGAGTACGTCGGAACTCAGTGGATCAACAAATACTACGACTACTATGTACGGTCGAACAAGCTATTTGGTATACAGTTTAACCAAATTACATTGTAAAATGTAAACCAAATAGCTTGTTTGACCGTACAGTCGCGGTCACGGAATTTAGTTTACTTTGTTACAACATTTTTAATTCAAATTACAGTTTGCTAAAGTGATATAACATTTTAGCTCCTTGACTGCACTAAACATTGTTAGTCCGCGAGCGACACTTAACAACAAGCTAAGCTAGACGAACACGAGTTATACGAGCATGACTTGTATGAGTGTACGAGTACGAGTTAGTACGACCCACCTTGCGCGCTCCAGCCCGGCGGTGCGACTCCATAGAAAGCTTCACACAAAGCGAACACGAGTTAGTTATATTATATCAGTACACACGCGTTGTATTACAAAGCTCGAATTATCTTCTGTCTAATATCATGGTGATGAGCTCTGAAAGTCTAGTCAATTAATGATTTGGTCAATTATAATACTTAATTTGTTGTAGGTAGTAGGTACTTGTGCGATCACAACTTAACATTGACTGCAAATTAATCGGTGAGACTTTCAGAAACAGCAGAGGTAGTACATTTCTTCTTTTGTACATCCAAACATCATGTCAGGTTAAAAACTTATAACAACATCAAATAGTTATATATTTACAGTAAATACAAGACACCCAATACATTTTGAAAAGGATAATAAATGATAGTGAAACTTTTTACAACGTAGGACCAAAATAAAATCAATCAATCTAGGTATATTAATTCTCGTTAACAAGAAGTTAGTTTTTTTAGACATTATTTTGTACCCTATCACTATGTTTTCCTATTAAACCCAAAGGCTGACTGGTAGAGAATGCCTTGTGGAATTAAGTCCGCATAAGTACCAATAATGTACCTACATGAAGTTTAAATAAATAAATAAATATAGCGTGCGACCTGTACAGTGTACATGTTGTTGAATTTGATATACTGTCAACCGCACGGCCATGACTTTTGTCAACTTGTCATTCAGTCAAATTGTTGTCATAGACTATGACAACAATTTGACTATGACAAGTTTGCAGTAAGGGCAGTTTCAGTACAATGGTTTCAGTTCAAGAGTTAACGGACGTGCGTTTGTCCATGCAGAGAATAAAAACTTCTAAATATAAACTTGTAATACGTGACTGTATAATTATGTACGGTCGAACAAGCTATTTGGTATATATTTTACAATGTAGTTTGTTGGTTAAACTGTAAACCAAATAGCTTGTTCGACCGTACATAACATGTGTGATTGACATTGGCAACAGCACAATACTCAGTGAATGAGTGCAACGCGATAAGATAACCGTTGCAGCCAGACCCTCGACACTCCAGACTGAGCTGATTCACACCTATAAGTTTGTTTACGTGGGCAAGTTTTGGAGGGCATCGTAGGGGCGTGTGCTTCGATAACACGTATCGTGCTCCTCTCGAGCACTAGGCGGAGTTCTTCGTCTTGTCAGACTCGATTACTCAATAGGGTAATCAACCATGATCATTACAGGGAAATGGAGCAGGTGCCCCGCCTGACTGTTACAGGGACAGTCCCCACTACCTCCACAGAGTATACAAACATCCACATTGGAAAAATAGAACACCTCCTTTGAGAAATACTGTTTTACAGTTCCGAATTTGGGTGCAATCATGAATAGTAGTAGATTGTATGACAAGGGAGCAAAATAATATTTTTACGGCGAGGGCGCTATTTTGAATCTCCAGAACGAAGCGAAGGATTCTAGAATAGAATCCCGAGCACAGCGAGGGATTCTAAAATAGAATCGAGTCATATATACTCCAATTTTGCATCTCCTCCTATGAGAAAAAAAAAATAAGACACTTTCAAGTAATTTTATGGATAAGTTTAAGGCCCTTCTAACCTTAAAATTAGCAACTCTATTTGTGGTGGTTCTTTACTTTTATTACTTCGTTTGAAATACTGTTAGAATAAAGTTCTAATCAGCTTGCACTACAAAGCGATTGTTACGTCAGTCACTGCGGCCGAATAGTGCGAAATAAGTGTTTTTTTGCGATTTACAAAAAATCTATTGATTGGACTAAAAAAATAAAACACATTAGACCTTCTTTATAGTTAGTTCATTAAGTATGCAAAGTTTCATGATCTAATTTCAAGTACTTTTTGAATACCAGCGGTTTATTTGGAGGTAACTTTGGAATTTTTTTCTATCGAGAAAAGTTTATGGAATCGTGTTTTCGACACACATAGGCCTTAGCATTAATCCTCAACTTTACCATATATTTATTTCTAATTAATACTGCAGTATTTTAGAAGTAACGGAGGATCATGCTAAGCCATTTAATAACAAAAAAATTAAATGAATGTAAAAAGGTCAATTACAAATACACTTTCCGAAAATGTCTTCGCTCCTTTACTATTTTTCCATAGTATGAAATTGTCATAGGCCTTTAAATATTCCTCCCGGGATTTCGTAGGTATTAAGTTTTGTATGGTGTTATTAGCTTCTATTTTTATT
Source organism: Xestia sexstrigata (assembly GCA_941918905.2). Taxonomy (NCBI): domain Eukaryota; kingdom Metazoa; phylum Arthropoda; class Insecta; order Lepidoptera; family Noctuidae; genus Xestia; species Xestia sexstrigata. The sequence continues at coordinate 17,251,054 of OW799224.2, forward strand.
GTTTCAGGAGTTAATGCACTATCACTTTCAGAACTCGACGTAGAACTTTTTTTTGCAAAATGCAATGTCCGTACCGATTACAAGAACAGGGAATACTTTTCAGCCCTAGGGAGAATCGTTTTCAACTGACAGCTGTCAAATTATAAAAAAAAAATTGTTCATATTTCTATTGAACCATGTTCCAACTTTTTATTCAGCCACGATGTAAAATTGAAATGACATAAAGTTTTAGTTTTCTTCTTTATTAATTTAAGAATATATATTTTTTAATAACTTTATTATAATTATGTTTCAACTATTTCTTTATAATAACATAGAAAATATTTACTATTTTTTCGATGATGAAAAAGAAAAATAGGTATTGGCTGAATAATTGGCCGGCCACAGAAAAAAAAACATGCGGGGCAGTCTCGGGACTGCTAATAGAAATGAAAACTAAGTAACTTGTGAATTGTATCGTCGAGCTATGTGTGTGTGCGTGTGGGTTTATGTGAAATGTATAATATGTGTTGTTACTAAAACATCATCATCATCTGTCTAGCCTTTTCCCTACTATGTTGGGGTCGGCTTCCAGTCTAACCGGATGAAGCCGAATACCCGTATTTTACATGGAGCGACTGCCTATCTGACCTCCACAACCTAGTTAGCACTGGGTAATACGCTACCCCTTAGTAAGACTAGTTGTCGGACTTTCGGCCACTGACTACCTGTAACGACTGTCAAAGATCTACAAATGACAGCCGGGACCAACTGCTTAACATGCTTTTCGAGGGGTCTGGCTACTTTGTTCTACGAACAAGAGTAGGTGGTCTAGAAAACAAGAAAGAGACAACAACATCAGAGTAAAAGAGATGAATTACATAATGTTGCCACCAAAAATACTATTTCAAACTCTACAAAATAATAATCTTGTTCATTAATTTTTAAAGTAAACTTCCCATAAAATTACTCTTTGCTATTATTCTGATGCCAGAAAATGTTTGTTATGAAATATTTATCATATTTAATTGATGATTAATATACAAAACAAAAACAAAAGGGGAAAATATATGACAACACTAACGTCCGCACGCTGTATTATTTATAATTTTGACGTTGACATTTGATGTCACAAGAAAAATGTCTGCCGTCGCTTGCGCACCATTTTATCACATCCAACAAAGTGTTTGTATATGTAGATATGTAGATGGCGCCGACGAAAATTTTCGGTTTTTTCTTCATGGGGGTCGTTTTCGTGGGAGTTTGGGGTCGCTGTTTGTTTTTATTATTGTACTGTTTTCTCGCAAATGTGTTGAAAAACGTTGTATGACACACTTGCAGAAATTGGTATTTACAAACTCGTGACTATGGTAAGCCCTCGACTACTCGTTTGTAACAACCAACTTAGCGCAATAGTATTATAAATAACTAGGTATTTCGTCGAAAATCAACTCGTTCGGATTGTGAAGAGCATCGTGTCATGTAATTAGAAACATAATAATAGCGTTTACTATTTTAATGGTAGAGGTTTGTATAACGTCCATGTTTTGAGTTTTACAAAAGATTTTAAAATGTTTTGGAATTCATCGCGGCAAGCGGTAATTTTGATAAACTCCAGTAGAAATAATAACATTAATCATTATTATCAGGCCGAACGGAAACGTGCAACGTACCTATCATAAATACCAAAGTCACGTTTGCCAAACTAATGTAGGTATGCACTGTTTTTCACAGTACTTACAGGATAATATCCGTGATTTTCTTTTGTTTCTATGAGCTCCCGATATTTCAACGCTGTTGAAACAAAAGAAAATCACGGATATTATCCCGTAAGTACTTTCAAGTGTAATGTAGGTTGTATGTTCTGAGCGTAGGTCTGCCAAATTATCTCACATCACAATTTCTCCTATTTTCCGAAGTAATTGTAATGACAACAACACACAATGTACAAGACATAGACATAGTAATGACCGTGTGGCTTCAAACATGTTTGTTGTGCTCTAAACATGTTTTGTTGCCGTTTTTGTCGTACTTACCTAGTTGGGTTTAGTTTTCAACTTTGTTTTTGTTTATGAGCGACTTAGGTACTTTGTTTTTGTTTAGATAACAATTATAATACCGTGTACTGTTAGCACTGAGGTCTGAGTCATAATTCCAGAAAGGTTACAGCGGCTTCGTTGTGTCGAACGTGTATCCGGTGTAGGTATGTAGGTACCTACTTCAACATCTCTTATTGTACACGTTTATATTTCACTCAGCAAAAATGTGCAACGATCGAAACCTTTTCTTTGACTTACTGTGTCTTTTATTTCGATAGAAGACTTAGATTACGATTTAAAAATAGATTTTATTTGCCAAAAAAATTGCATTTCATCTACAATGACGTACGTCTATATGAAAAATGACATCATCTAAATTAAATAAGTTGCTGCTTTAATATACGTAAAAAGTAGAATAACCAAGTTTTGATGTTGACTCCTTCAGCCACGGCATGCGGCACCGACAGGACGCATCACGACAGCTACAGACAGAGACCCTTCAGAGGGCTGCATTCCATATTACAAAATAATCGCTCACAGCACTCACATCTATATTTTGCGTTCCGATTTAGATATCACGATTATGACAGCTCAGAGCTGTCATCAATTCGGAACGCTCGTGAACGCGTTCACAGTGAACATAACCCCAAACCAAAACCTTTCACTAGACCTATTTTTGAAAATGGAAGTTATGTTGGTTGACTCTATCGACTCTGATAACTCAGATTTTGAGATAGAGAACGAAGATTCGTCCAGTGATGAAAAGGATAACAGAAGTGTTTATACTATCGTATTTTGCTCCCGGCAAAGATTTACCCCTTAAAATAATCCCACGAATTACAAATTACATAGATGCAACGATAATTAAAAATGTTCATGAGTTTAAAACAACACAACCTGTGAACACAACTGTCATTTTTGACAGCGCTCACGGTGATATTTATTTGGGGCATGGTCGGTGTAATCGCAAGATGGCGCATATCATGACGTCATCTATGACGATTCAAGGGACACGGATATCGCGCTCACGGTAATTCGGAACGGGTTTATAAAATAAACATTTATTTCAGGTTCTCCCATATGACAATTACACGTTACCAAACACGAGATAAATACAAATCACAATTTAACATAAGAATTTAAAAATAATAATAAAAATAAAATAATAATAAGTAAATACAATGTTAACAAATCAGAAATAGAATGTCAAAGAAATCAAATCAAAGTCAATGTCACAAAAAAAAATTCAAAAGCCTTCAAGAGGATCAGGCTCGCCAGTTACAGGAGCAGTTGCAACGAGATAAGGAGGAACAGGCTCGCCGTCAAGAGGAGCAGGCTCGCCGTCAAGAGGAGCAGGCTCGCCGTCAAAAGGAGCAGGCTCGCCGTCAAGAGGAGCAGGCTCGCCGTCAAGAAGAGCAGGCTTGCCGGTTGGAAGAGCAGTTGCAGCAAGATAAAGAGGAGCAGGCCCGCCGCCAGGATGAACAGATGTTCCTCATAAAGGATCTTCATGCAACTTTTGGCAAAGATCTGAAAGTGATGAAGGTTCACCAGCACGAGAACCGTATCTCAGAGGCCGAAGTTCAGATCGCTGGGGTGAAAAAGGCTTTGGGAGAACTGAAGACTGGAGACGTGACTGGGGCTTCAGTAGTTGCTGCACCTTCAGCGCGGGGCTTTAAGGTGCCTCCATTCGATGGAACATCTTCGTGGTCGGCTTATAAAATTCAATTTGAGGCCGTTATGAAGGCGAATGGATGGACAAAACCGCAAGCCATGACCGCGCTCACCTTGGGCCTTCGAGACCAGGCCTTAAACATTCTTGAGGCGCTCGGCAAGGATGTAACCTACGAACAGCTGCTGGAGGCGTTAGAGTCCGCGCACCTGGAGCACGTATTTCGTGATAAGTTGAAGGATCGTGTTCAACGTAGTGCCGAGAACCTGCAGCAGTGGGCCCTGGAAGTTGAAAAGCTGGTTCGAAAAGCATACCAGTCTGCCCCTACACTTATCGATGGGAATCTGGTACAAGCGTTCGTTGATGGATTACGTGACTTGGAAGTTAGAGCTGCTGTGAGAGTTGGGCACCATGAGACGCTGAAAGACGCCTTGGCCCATGCCTCAGAAGTAGAGGCAGTGAGTCAGGACCACCGAACGCACCGCGTCAGGGAGGTTGTAGCATCACCTGTATGCGACCGCCCGCAAGGGTATAGTCCTAGGTGCTACACTTGTGGAGAAAGGGGTCACCTCCGGTCAAACTGTAAAAAACGAAGCACACCGAGAGAAAACCAATCCCTGCAGAGAAAAGCGGCTGGAATGGCTGCCCAGCAAAAGTGGAGAAACCACAGCAAAACAGATGAACTGTCAAGAAGACCTTTGCCTGAAGATTGGAAGCACAATTCCAGGCAGGAATCTAAGGAAGTGGTGCCCGTGAGGATGCTAAGAACGGATCTCAGCGACGAATGGAAGGTAAAATACAATAGGCTCAGCACAATGACTCGGACATTAAACCGATCTTCGAGTGGATCAAAGCTGGTGCTCCTAAACCCAAGTGGAGTGATCTGGCTGCAATGAGATCCATCACGAAGAGTTATTGGGTACAATGGAACAGCTTGGTGATCCAGGATGGAGTCTTGTGCCGTAAATGGGAAAACGCTCGAGGGGACAGCTGTCATCTACAAATGGTTGTCCCTAAAGCTAAGGTACCGGATGTTTTACGGCTCTTCCATGATGGATGTTCAGGAGGACATATGGGGGTCAAAAGGATTCTACTAAAAATTCGAGAACGATTTTACTGGATCCACTGTCGAGATGATGTGGAGGACTGGTGCCGCAAATGTACCACTTGTGCGGCCGTGAAAGGGCCCCACACACGCAGCAGAGGTGCATTAAAAGTGTACAACATTGGAGCCCCTTGGGAACGGATAGCACTAGAACTGTCGCAGATAAATTAGTTCAGGAAGTCTTCTGTCGTTTTGGAGTACCCTTAGATATACTTAGCGATCAAGGAAGGAATTTTGAATCGCAAGTATTTCAGGAGACTTGTCGATTGATGGGTACCCACAAAACCAGAACCACCTCTTACCACCCACAATCTGATGGAATGGTACAACGATTCAACCAAACGTTAGAGACATATCTGGCAAAAGTCGTGGAAAGCAGGCAAAGGGATTGGGACAAGCACATACAGCCGTTTCTTCTGTCCTACCGCAGCGCAGTCCACGAAAGTACGACTGTGACGCCAGCCTTCGCGAACTTTTGAAGGGAATTACGGTTACCTGCTGATTTAATCACTGGAACTCCCCCTGAGGCTCCACGTAGTGTAACAGATTATGCGATTGACTTGCGTAACAAGTTGAATGATGTTTATGAGCATATCAGACAATCCGGCCAACAGATGTCTGAGAAGATGAAAACCCGTTATGACCGGAAGGCAAATAGTAGGGGTTTCGACGAAAGTTCACTGGTGTGGTTGCATAACCCAGTACGGAGCAAGGGGAAGTCTCCGAAATTACAAGCAAAATGGGATGGACCATACCGAGTCGTAACTAGGATCAACGATGTCACCTACCGAATACAGAAGGGTCCACGAGGTGCGCCTAAGATTGTCCATGTAGACCGATTGGCGCGATACTACGGGGCTAATGATGCTCGGGACGAGCATGTCTAAGGAGGGGGCAGTGTTACGTCGTACCCGTACTTACCTACAGTTACGGTAGTAGGTAGGTAGGTAATAGTAGGTAGGTAGGTAAAACGAGTCCCGAATGATGTAGGTACAAATTCGCAAACTACCTACAAAAGAACATCATTGTAATTTCGACCGCACGCCGAGGGCATAAAGTACCTACTACTTTCCTTTGTACAAGTTGTGGAAGTTTCTCGAAGGACAATGACCCACTATGGAATTGTCTAGAAGATTCTAGGAAGTCGTGGATATTTCTCGAATGTTCGATCGCCATATAAATAGTCGACGTGTTTGCGGGAGCAGTCAGTCTGATTTTGGCTACACAACGAAGCGAATCGAAGTGAACTAGAAGTGCGATATCTAAGCGAATAGTGATGAGTAGTGTATTTGTGATTGAGTTATAAGTGTTTTGTGATTATTAAAGTTATTTGTTGTTTCTTCGGTAGTAATTAATTTATCCTATACCCAGCTCGTAACAATATAAAATACAAATACAAATATAAATATGAGTGTAGGGAAAATTTTGGATAAAATATTGTTGATTGTGGAGGTTAAATGGAAAGTCCCAGGGAATGTTTTACTGTTATTTAATTAAGTAATTAGAGACAAAATAATACGTGCTCACAGTGGCGATTCTGCTCAGAGAGAAGGGAAGAGGAAGTCGGTGTTGCCATACACATGAAACACCTAACCATGAATCATATTTTTAACATTGCAATAATACTTTACAACAAATATAATTACTTAAATTCATAAAAGCTCAGCAATAATGTTAAATCTGTCGCTAACATGCCCTGGCTATGTGCCTACTGCAGCACTTCCTAACATAAGTACAGTCCAAACGTCTAGCGATCATCACCAAGACCGCATTGGAGCTGGCCCGCACCCTGCGCACCAAGGACGCGCACCGCTTGCGCATTGTGGTGTGAAAACAGTCGGTGCGCGCTTCCGCAAACATGCCCGAGGCACTGCAAAAGCGGGGCAGCCCCAATACCGCCCTGAACGTGTTGTTGTACTGTACGCGGAGGGCACTGTAACTGGCCTGTGTATAGTGAGCCCACAGGCTGCACGTGTACAAAGACGTGCAGTATGCTGTAAGGACGCTCAAATCGATTGCAGCGTAATTCAGAACGCAGCCCCGATTACATCATCGACTTAAATCGAAACGTCAGCGGTGAGCAAGTTTCAACGCAAATGTCAACAGCAATCAGTCAGTACGTGCCGAGTGCCGACGCCGAGCGCGAGCTCACCGACATATCTGGAAGTACAGTGTGAGTTCGCGACACTTATTGCAACTAGGGTTGCCACCTTTTTTTAGGACGAATAAAGTATTTTTCATTTTGGTGGGACAAAAATAAAGTAGGTACCTACACAGCATAAAAAAGAGTATCTACCTATTTATTATTATTTTTTATTATTTTTCCTTAAAAACGTATTTTTTTTGTTCTCCATGAATCAAGCATTTATTTCAAGTAGGCCAGTTACAGGCACTTTTGAATTGTCGAAACAAAGATGAAAATTAAATGTAGCTACAGTCCCAGTCATAAGACATAAAACTGTGAAAGTACTGTAGTAGCCCATTCTGTAGTTGCCCATTCCCTAGCGTAGATCTCTATGGAGAAGAACGGGCAAAAACTCCATGGACACTTTTTAAATCAAAAAATTGTTACAAAATCTTGGTTACGTCATTCATGTTGAGATGGAACGTGAGAACAATGTAGCAAGATGTGCACGTTAAAAGTGTCCATAATAAAAACAAAAAATACAATTCAAAAATAAACATTCAAATAAGCCATGGCAACTAAGAGATGACCAGTCACAACTGACAGCGCCCGTTCACGAACATGACACTCACACAATATGGGCTATGCGATTATATAATACTAGAGATTGATTCTATACAATGCAAAGATAGTTGTACAATCTTCAGCAGCTCCAACAATTCTATTTAATGCTATCAATTTATGCGCCCCTGTCCATGTGGAGCAGGACCAGCATTGAGCCACGCATTTTTATCAGCGATATAATCGCCCAACTTGTAATAAGCTTGCTTACATAGTGTGCGTTTGATGCATGTGTAATTTCGTCTCATTCAGTTCAAGAATACTTTGTGGAATTTTATTATAGCATCTCAAACAGTACCCCATGAAAGATGAGTCTACTTTAGCGAGTCTGAAGCCTGGCTGAACTAGTTGGTCCCTATTTCTAGTACTGTAATTATGTCTGTCACCTCTTTGACCAAAAAGATGCAGATTTTTTCTGACGTACATTGTTTTCGTAGATGTACTGACAATGTACCGTCATGATACCAATATCCTTAAACAGTTCCCTTAGAGAATCGCGCCTACGAAGATTATATATGGCTCTGATGGCTCTTTTGTGCAGAATAAATATAGACTCAATATATGCAGCCCGTCCACATAGCAAAATGCCATAAGACATTATGCTATGAAAGTAACTAAAATAGACCAGTCTAGCGGTATCTACATCAGTAAATTGACGATTTTTTCTAATAGCATATGCTGCTGAACTTAGCCGCGCCGCAAGGGATGTTAAATGAGAACCCCATTGTAGCCTTGAATCAAGCGTAATCCCCAGGAAAACCGTTTTATCTACGAATTCAGGTTTCTCTTTATTCAATATTATTTTACAATCACTACTTTTAACATTAAGTAAAGCAAATCCTTATGTAATTTTAAATTCTAGTATTGTTCTCAAGTGAGTGACATTTGTCTTTATTGAGAATAAAGTTTCTTTAAACCTAAATCTTATGCATTTAGTTTTTATTTCATTTAATACTAAATTGTTTGCTGTGAACCAGTTATGGACCTGAAAAGGGCATTATTCACGTCATCTAGATTTTGGGACCCGTCTATTTATCTTAAAAAATTAGGGAAGTGTCATCAGCAAACAACACCATATCGCCACCAACACCACACCGTTAACTTTGGCGCGCAAAATAACAATAACTCTCGTTTGTCGTGCGTCGTCAGTGCGCTCGGCCGATCGTTTCATTCATTATTTCTATACAAAGTCAACGAGGCGGGGCTAGAGAGCGTTTCTATGTTGTGAGTACAAGCAAAAATTAGCTTAGTGGTGGTCAGGCGGGAGTGTCCTCGATAGTACATTACATAGCAACCAGCACATATTATTTATAATATGTACGGTCAACTAAATTAATAAGTAGCCATAGTCGTCAGATATTGTTATTGAAATAGTTGTCAGATTGTTGTTTGTGTGTTATTGTTTTAAATACTATATCACGTCTTCAGATGAAATCTAAATAAATTAACAAATTTGAATATTTCTATCAATTTAATTTTATTTTATTCGAAAACATCCATCGGTTTTTAAGAACACTTCAACTAAGTATAGGAACATATATTTCAACCCTGGTTACTTATTTGGTTTGTTGACTGTAGGTACGTGTATGTAAATACAGTGTACTTTTAGCACGAGCGCGCTTTCAGCGGAAACTTTTATTTGGCGTGGTGCTTAAAAGTAGAACAAAATAATGTGAGTAGAAATTAGTACTTATGTAGTGAAGGAATACTAAACTATCGCAAACAACGTGCCTTTCCATTATTTTAACTTTTCTTTAAGCCACGTATCGCGTCTATCGAGGCTAACTGACCGCACAAAAATAATATTTGAAGTTACAAAAATAGTATCAAACTAATTTTGCGTTCCATAAAATTGGCACATACATGCATACCATGGAATCCACTGACTACAGCATTTACTAAGCTGATTTCTTTTAGTATACTTATTAGTTTATACTGTTAGTCGGTACTCGGCTGGTCCATAATCATCTGATCACGATGTCAAATACAAACAAATACACGTTCCTTCCTACTACGTATGGAGCACCATAAACATTACTGACTGTCAAGTGCCGTCCTTATTGGGCTCCGGCTGACCACACAGTCACACACCACTTTATATATCCTTATTTTTTTGGGGAGACTAACTGTGGAACTAATGGCGCTAGAATAGTTAGTACCCAAACATCGTCATTGGTTGAAAATATGGTAATCTCATTACCCCACCGGGACGAAGCCCAAACAAAAGGAGGGTAATGTGTTTGACCTGTATGTATGTATGTCCGTTTCTTTGTTCCCTCGTAACTCCTCAACGGATGCAGGGATTTGGATAGATTCTATGTCGTTAGATTATTCTTGATGGCGCGAGTGTCACTGGCTACATTATAATAAAAAAACAAATAAAAATCGTGGATTTGGGGTGCCATAATTGTGGAGTTTTTTTAGCGCAAAATTCAAATGCGGCGCAAACGGCTCATTATGAGGATTTTAAAATGGTATAAAATCTAAGTAACTAAAAAGTGTAAAAAAAAAAAAATACTTAATTAAAAAACCCGACTGCGTAAAAAATAACTAATAAATTTATATAATAAAACTGAAAAGAATAAAACAAGTTTAGGAGACAGGACATATTGACTGCAACAGGCGAGACTAGGGTTGCCATCCGTACTCTAAAATAAAGTATTGTCCTCTATTTCATGTAGGCATACTTTATAATCTACGACACCAATAAAGTACGCTAAAATACTCTATTTACGTAAAACTGATTGTTACTGGCTCGTTACTGGTTATGATGAGTATTTATATGAGAATGAATAAACTGGTTTTTGGTTGCAAAGAGGCTGTTATTATCTTCAAGAAAGACTAATATCTGTTATGTCGCAATCAGCAACAAAAAATACATTTTTCAGGACAAATAATGAAAAATAATAATAAATACTCTTTTTTATGCTGTGTACTTTATGTTTGTTCTACTAAAATGAACAAATACTTTATTCGTCCTAAAAAAGGTGACAACCTAAAATAATCTAGACTAAAATCAAACATCCAATATGGGTCCCGACGGTTGCAGTCAATATGTCCTGTCTCATGAACTTGTTTTATTGTTTTTATTTAAAGTTATTAGTTATTTTTTACGCAGTCGGGTTTTTTGTTGGGCCTATACTACCTCAAATGGCTTAGCATGATCCTCCGTTACGCCTAAAATACTGCAGCATTAATTTTGAAATAAATATATGGTAAAGTTGAGGATTAATGTTAAGTCCTATATTTGGCGAAAACACGATTCCATAAAATTTTCTCGATAGAATAAAATCCCAAAGTTACCTCTAAACTTAACAATAAACCGCTGGCAATCATAAAATACTTCAAATTAGATCATGATACTTTTTATACTAACTGAACTAACTATAAAGCAGGTCTTATATTATTTATTTTTTTAGTCCAATCAATAGATTTTTTGTAAATCGCAAAAAACCACTAATTTCGCACTTTTCGGCCCGCAGTGACTGACGTAACAACCACTTTTTAGTGCAAGCTGATTAGAACTTTATTCTAACAGTATTTCAAACGAAGTTTGAACTACCAAATATAGAGTTGCTAATTTGAGGTAGTATAGGCTCTTAAGTGAAAAAAGAAAAAAATGTGTCCAATATTTTTTGGAACTCATCTGACGGATTAATTCGATTTTTTTGTCATTTAAACTACTGCACGATAGAGACGGCAACACATCGTAGCTGAAGCACGTGCTCAGTAACGTTATCAGTCGCGGCCGTGATAACACATGAATGGCCGAAGGCCAAGGAAAAAGGAAAATTCGGACAAAACTATACCAGAGAAACGAGTATTTTACTCTTGTTGCTAACAGACAATGTGATGCTGGGGAGTTTGTTCCGCCACTTGTTCTTGCCAACTAAAACAGTAACAAGTGTTAAAAGGGCGGGTGTGTTTGTCGCTCATAAAGTGCTGATTAACGGCCTAATTTGAACAAATGACTATATGGCGGCAGATTTTTTCACAGGATCGATATCTAAAGCGGGTATTGGTAAATCATTGGCAGACAAAATAACTTCCAATAACGTAAATTCATCATACACTAACACGGCTAGTTCATCTCAATCAACTATTTCCTGCGAAAAATCAATGGTACTGTTACCTACGGATGAGTTCGAAATAAAATCATTAATATTTAACCTCAAAAATGATTGTGCAGTAGGAATAGATAAAATCTCAGGAAACTTCTTGAAAGAATTCATTGACGTTATTGTCCCTCTTCTAACTTTAATTTGCAATTTATCATTTGCATCAGGAGTATTCCCATCTGCTTTGCTAAAAAATCATGAATAGTTCCCGTCTTCAAAAGTGGGGATAGAAGCTGTGTTAACAATTATAGGCCTATTTCTATACTTCCAACACTAGCTAAGATATTGGAACGCTTAATGAATATCAGACTGGTTAAGTTCTTGGAGACAAATCAGCTTTTATCTTCATCTCAATTTGGATTTCGCGCTAATAAATCAACTTCAGATGCTGTTTATCAATTGACGGATTTTATTATTTCTAAGCTAGATACGAAGAAAAAGACTTTGGCAATCTACTTGGACTTAGCCAAAGCATTTGACACAGTGTCTATTCCCATTTACATAAGCAAACTAGAGCACTTGGGTGTTAGGGGTGAAACATTATCTAAAGGGGAGGACACAGGTAGTTCATGAATGGGTAAGTGATGAGCTACCTATTGAATAAGGCGTCCCACAAAGCAGTATCCTTGGCCCAACCTTGTTCTTAGTGTACATAAATAACTTATGTAACACAGACCTAACTAATGGGAAAGTGATTACATTCGCCGATGATACTGCATTGCTTTTCTATGGTGACACTTGGGAAGAAGTTTATACGCGCGCCCAAAATGGATTTAATAAAGTTTCTAAATGGCTCAATAACAACATCCTCACATTAAATGTAGATAAAACAAAGTTCATGACCTACACAATCAGGAAACAAGACATACCAAACCTCGCAATTATCTCACACAATTGTAGCCTTCCATTGAACAACAGCTCTTGTGAATGTCCAAGTATCTGGGTGTTGTAATTGATAACTGACTAAATTTCCAACAACGCATCGAGGCTTTGGTTCCCAGGATTCGTAAACTTATTTACATATTTAAATCTCTTCGACACATTGCTGACAGCTCTGTAATCAAATCAGTTAATCTCGCTTTGTGTCAGTCTTTACTGTCCTATTGTATAACTTCCTGGGGTGGGGCCGCTAATACGATCCTGTTAAAGTTGGAGAGAGCTCAAAGAGCCATATTAAAAGTGAGTTCTTTTCTTCCCATGCGCTATCTTACAGTGGAGTTGTATAAACGCTGTAAGGTACTGACTGTTCGACAACATTTTATTTTAGTGACTGTTACAAAGAAGCATGCTGATCTTCCATACGACCCAAAAACATTTTCAGGGAAAAGGAGAAATACAACTGTCTGTGCGACAACGCAATATAGGACCAGTCTGGCACATATTTTTTATGGTTTTCTGGGTTCGTATTTATATAATAATATGAACAAAACATTGATCATCTATCCTCTTTCCAGGTTAGAGTGCAAAAAGACAGTGTTCTCGTGGCTTCAAGACATTGATTACAGTGCAACAGAACGTTTGTTGAAACCCCTGAGCTAATCCATAGAACGATATACTACACATGCACGAGTGTCTACTTTTACTTGTTCTTCTACTTTTATTTTATTTTGAAATGTTTACCTTATTAATCTTTGAATTAATTAATTGATTATCTAAAATTGTTAATTTATTTGCTCATTTTAATTTACTTAATTATGTTAAATTCATCTTGTATGAAAATTGAATGCAGCTAAATGTCATAAGATAAATGTCCGACGGAGGGTTAGCCTGGTGATCTGTAATACAGGTTTTACCTAAAACAGACACCAGTCTCTTTGTAGTGATAATTGACTTTGTACTGTTTATGTTGATAAGAGAAAATATATGATTATTATTATTATTAATATAATATTTGTAGAAGCCTCTGCCTAGTGGTGGTACATAAAGGTTATACCTAATCCAAAATGAGAGCGTCTCATTAGCGAATGACGAATTAAAGTCAGTCGCGTGACCCACCGGCCGGTACAGTGTACACTATCGACTCGCTTCATTACGAGAGTGTTTGTTTGAAGGCCGACACCGAAACTAACCGATCATTTACAAGCTATTACAAACTCATCAATTCGGACACGTCACGACCATCGGGGATACTCGTCACAGATACAGTAGCGCATAATTCATTCGGCAATAACGACGATTTGTATTTTTTATTTATTTTCTTATTACTTCGTTTTTAAGGAGAAGCTTAGGGCTTCCCAGGGGTATCGTATTAGCTACAACTGATTTGTTTTCGGCAAGGCAGTCGCTCCATGTAAAATACTGGTATTCAGCTGCTTCCGGTTAGACTGGAAGGCAGACCCCAACATAGTTGGGAAAAGGTAGGCGGATGTCTGTCCATTCCGACAATGGTCACCAAAAAAGCCATGCTTAAATGACGGCAACATCACAAATTACTTCTGTGTCCGTGCGTCTGTCTGCGGACGATGATAACGTTTATTGAAGGCAACCGAGATAATTGTGTGACGGCTACCCAACGTCCGAAACGTGCCATGACTCCATGAGCCACAATTACTAAAATTTTATTAAAAACCCGCTAACGTTCACGTTTCTGAAACATTTGATCAAAATGAAACGTTGAACAAACCACATGCAAGCGATATTCAAGTCATTGCTTCACTGTATGTCTTTTTTGACAATAAGCTATAAAAACAATAGTACACTTCTAAAAAATATATTATTCTAAGGAAAATTTAAAAGATAGTCAAAATATTTGTTACTTATTTATTTTTATAAAACTATACTTACAGCTTAAAGCTTTACTTTGCTAATTTTTATATTTCGGACCTCAACTTCTCAAAAGAAAGAACAACATCTAATTTATAATAAATTTATAATATAATATAGAACAGTTAAAGGCTGTATATTATGCCCTGGTCGAGTCTAGGATAAGGTATAGCATCGTGCTCTGGGGAAATAGTTATAGTTCAAACTGGCAGAGAGCTTTCATCTTACAGAAACGAGCCATAAGGACAATAGTTAAAAATCCACAGCGTGTCTCATGCAGAGATTACTTTAAAAAATTGGGAATATTAACGGTACCTAGTCTATATAAATATTGGTCCTCTTAAGTCTTTTTGCAAAGTACCTATATGAGTTTGAATCACTAGAGGAACGTGAGCTTAGAGAGAACACGCGAAGAAAAATCTTCAAACAACAAATAGCACCAAAATTTAATATAGTACAGCATTGCCCGAAGTACCAAGCTGTAGAGATATTCAACAAGTTGCCTTCTGAGCTAAAGACCCTGATTTATAACACCCACTTGTTTAAAGCAAAGTTAAAGGCCTTTTTAATAGAAAAATGTATATACAACATATCGGGACTAATGCCACGCAATAATTAATGAAAACTTTTGACTTTACTTATAAATTTTAATCTCTTTACCAGCCAACTTGCTGGTAAAGAGGGTGGGGGAGTATTAATAGCTGCCAAAAAAAAAACAATCCTAAACGTGCGGATCATTTTGAGAGTGAATGTGAGGATCTCTGGGTTACCTTGGACCTTCCATCCAATAAATGTTTTCGTCGAATAGCTTTCTGCGCTGTATACTTGCCACCACAAGTATGCCTCTCTCAATTGGAAAATTTCTTAGATAATTGTAACGCTGTTTTTGATCAACTTAATGATTCATGTGTATGTATCATATCAGATTTCAACTTAAGGTGCATAGACTGGAAACTTGACAGCGATCTGAATAAAAACCGAAAACTGCCTAATACCTGTGAAGCTTTGTTGGATTTCACATATGTTAATAAGCTCAGTCAATGTAACAACGTATACAATGCCTCCTCTAGCATACTAGATCTTGTGTTAACTGACCACCCACTGTGTGATGTTAGTCAAAGTATTGGACCCTTATATAACATCGATCAGTATCATCCACCCCTAGATATAAATATTTGTCTTAAAAAAGAAGCCAAACTTCCATATAATATTGCAAATGAGTTACGTGACTTCCGTAAAGCAAGCTATATACCGATTAAAGAATACCTAAAAGAACAGGACTGGGAGGAATTGTTTGAGGGACAATATGACGTTAACGATATGGTACAGGTTTTTTATGACATCATTAATGGTGCTATTCAGAGATTTATTCCCATTAAAATACCCAAAAATAGTAAGTACCCCCCGTGGTTTAACAAAACACTAATTAAAATACTAAACACAAAAAATAAGATTAGGAAACGTTACAATACTTACCATAACCCATTGGACAAGATAGAGTTGAAGATAATCAGTAAACGCTGTGATGCACTTGCTACGACTAGCTATAATAATTATTTAAAACATCTTGAACACACTCTAACCAGTAACCCTAAATCTTTCTGGACCTACATTAAAACTAAACGAGGCGGAACCAGCTCGTATCCTGTATCTATGACGGATGGTACAGTTGCATCATCAGATGGAACGGAGATATGTGAGTTTTTTGCTTCTTACTTCTCTTCTGTATACAGCCCTGCTGAAGACGGTTGCATTACCCACAAAACAACAAATACTAATAATATTCAAGAAAGTAGCATATATTTAAACAACCCAGTTATCGACAGTGGAGCCTCATACAAAAAGTTAAAAAGTTTAGACTGCAACAAAGGTGCTGGTCCGGATGGCATACCACCAATATTCATATGTGAGTGTGCAAATGAGCTGGTCACGCCTCTGTTGCTTATTTTTAATAAGTCGTTGTCTAGTGGAGTCTTCCCTTCAAAGTGGAAGGAAGCTAAGGTCGTCCCCATCCACAAATCCGACAGTGAGGACTTGGTTGCGAACTATAGACCCATCTCAATTTTATCAACCCTAGGTAAAATCTTTGAGTCTATAATCTGCCCTCACATTCAAAATCACTTTAAAATTTATTTAAGTGAGGAACAACATGGCTTTGTGGAGTCTCGATCTACAAATACGAATCTTGTACTTTTTACTGAGTTATTGACGACAGCAATAGACTCTGGCCATCAAGCTGATGTCATATATACAGATTTCAGCAAAGCGTTCGATCGGGTCTCACATCAAATTCTTATTGAAAAATTAAGAACTTATGGTATCGCTGGTACTTTACTCTCATGGCTTAGTTCGTATCTTGAGAATAGAACTTTCTTTGTAGTAGTCAATGGCTTTCGATCAACCGTCAGACACATATCCTCAGGCGTGCCACAGGGGTCTCATTTGGGGCTGGTTTTATTTAACTTTTTTAATAAGGATATTCCGAGCTGCTTTCATCACTGTAAAATTTTCATGTTTGCCGATGACTTAAAATTCGTAAAAATAGTTAAATCTAAGCAAGATTCCTCTGAATTACAAAACGATTTGAATGAATTGGTGTTATGGTGCCAACTGAACCAGATGCTCCTAAATCCTAGCAAATGTTACCATATAAAATTTACCAGGAAACATCATATCATTGACCAGGATTATTATTGACAAAGAAAAAATAAAGGAATTGGACACGATAAAAGACCTAGGTGTTATGTTCGATCGGAAATTAACTTTTGTCCCACACATAGATAATATCGTGAAGAAGTCTTCCAAAATGCTAGGTTTTGTTATCAGAAACACGAAACTATTTAAAAGCTGCAAAACAAAAATCATCCTTTATAATAGCTTGATTCGAAGCATATTAGAATATTGTAGCGTGGTATGGCGGCCACACTATGCTACTCATTCATTGCGTCTTGAACGTGTACAAAAACTTTTTTGGGGCACCTGGCCTATGTTAGCGGTTTTTCCAAGAAAATACGTTCATATAGTGAAAGGCTCAAACATTTTAATATGGCTTCTCTGGACAAACGTCGACGTCTAAATGACGCAATGTTTGTGTGCAAAGTTATGGCCCATAAAATCGACTGCCCGCAAATATTAAATAATTTTAACTTCCGTGCTCCTTCAAGAATTCCTCGCCGTCCTATAACGCCACTCTGCCCTCCGCAGAGAAGAACGGTTCTGGGTGCAAACTCTCCCTACGCGAGATTCTGCAGGGTTGTGAACAGTCACAGCGATCAGATCGACCTCCATTTTGGCGGTTTAGGCAAATTAAAAGCATGTTTTTATAAGTATCTCCCTGAACAATGAGTTTCTTTGCCCTGCGTTATCTCACTGTGAATAAAAGCTACATAATTATTACCTATTTTTGTATTACCTAGTTTTACTTAGTTCAATTTGTTTTAATTTAGTTTAACATAGTTTAATTTGTTTTAATTTAGTTTAATTTGTTTTATTTTGTTTTTTTGTTTTAGTTTAGTTTAAAAGTCTGTTTATTTCTATCTTTTTTGGTAATAACGACAACGTTTTGTGTGCATGCAGAGTTTACCTGTAAGTGATTGTTACACTTTATTCTAATTTGTTACTTCTGTTTTATTTCCTTGTATTAGTGTAAACAATTGTTGGTGAACCAAATAAATAAATAAATCTAATCTCTTGACATCATATTTAAGACTGGTTGACATTATATTTACAACTATTTTGACATTGTATTTTAAAACAGTTTGATATTTTAATTTTTTTGTTCTAAGATTGTATTGGCATCTTATAAGTGTTTGACATTATAATTATATTATTTTAGAACTGTATAATAGTATTTTAAGACTGTTTAGACATGATATTTGTAACTGTTGGGCACTATGTTTTAAATTTCTTGGAATGTTATTTAATAATTCACAGTTCTTATAATTTTATGTATTGCATGTATATTCAACACAATGTAAATTGTTTACAAATAAAAAAAATAAAAAATAAAATTAAAAAAAAAACATTTTTGCAAAAAATAAAACAGACTTAAAGAAAACACAAAAAGAAAAACGCAAAAAAGTGAAAAATAACTTTGGCTTCAGAAGCTGGTGACAAAAACACCAAATCAATCAAACAAAGGTCAAGGATTGATTTAGTGTTTTTGTCACAGACTTCTGAAGCTCGGTTTTATTTTTTGCAAAAAAGTTTTTTTTTATTTTTCCATTTTTAGTAGTAATATCCTGTACAAATATTTGCAATTTTACATTGACAAAAATACATGTCATTGTAATAGGCTTATCCCCAATAAATAACATAATACCGAGGCATGGAAATAACTGTGGAGATGTATTATCAACGATAAAGTTAGCTGAAGAATCTCGCGTTATGCTAAGTTTCAGATATTCAGATGATCGGTACCTGGTCTTGTAAACGGAGCAATGGGTATTGTTAAAAAAATGAAATGGCATGCTCTTCGGAGAGAACAAATAGAAGAAGGGAAATTACCGAAATGTGTGTTAGTTAAATTTGATGATGATACGACTGGAAGTAGAGTTAAAGATGAAAATGTCTGGGTACCGATTACTCCTACTGTTGCAACATTTCAGGCAACAAACGGATATGGAGATGTCGAGCGCCGAATGTTACCTTTGATTTTATGTTGGGCAGTTACGGTTCACAAGTTACAGGGAAGTACACTAAAAAAAGCTGTTATAGATCTAGGCAAGAAAAAATTCTCTAAAGGACAGGTGTATGTTGCTCTGAGTCGTGTTAAAACCTTGGAAGGAATAGCGTTGTCTGACTTAGATTCAAACAAATTATTGCGTAGGCCACACGACGAAAGAACATTGCTAGAGATGACGCGATTACGCAACTTAAATTCAGTCTCAAATTGACGTCAGCATGCCTAGTAGCTAGTGGTATTCCTATGTAAAACTTCAATCTTAATTAGGTATTGTTTTTGTACGAACTGAACATTTTGCCATATTGACCCGCATGAAGTAAGCCCCACTGCTGTAAATCGTTGAGGAATTCCCTGGACTGTCTATGGTCTCCATCATCAGACCTGTAATGGCACTTATAACCCATATGGGTGCAAAGTTCTCATCAACAGCAATGAATTAAGTCAAAACACAAGGTAGCTACTGTAAAACGTTGAGGAGTTCCCTTGACTGTCCTTCGTCTTCATCATCAGACCCCTAATGACAGTCACTACCCATCTAGGTGTAAAGTTCTCATCAATACAAATTAATCAAGCCCAAACACCAGGTAATTGCTGTAAATCGCTGAGGAGTCCCCTCGACTGTCTTTCGGCTCCATCATCAGATTGACTCCAGACTTTTATTAAATAGTAGTGCTTTAAAATACTTAATGAAAAAAATAACAAACGCACTAGTCACCAGTACGATTTTCGAAAGTTCCCCTCGATTACCTGAGATGCCATCATCAAATCCTGGTTTCCTTATCATGGTACCACTCTTGGGATATCTCCGTTCCAACATAAAAAGAATCTTCAAAATCGATTCATAAACGACGAAGTTATCCGCGAACACTCATAAAAATATATACCTCGTCACGAAGCCGTCAACCAAGCATTCTGTACCTCAAACTAAGTAACTTTACGCAAAAATTATTGCTAGGAAACAACTTATATTTTTGAGTGAAAAATCATGTTTTGTGGTAGAACTCAATGTACCGCACTCAAAACATTGTGCTGATGGATAGATTGAAGGGTACGGGGGTCCGTAGAGGTGTTTAAAGTAAAAATCTTACATTAAAAACTTGTACGAGTATTTAAAAAACTGGTCAAAAAGTTGGAACTTTGACCCCCAATATCTCCGTAACTAGAAGGTTCCCAGGTAAGGTGTAGAACAAAAAAAATATCGCAATAACGGGGAGAACAAGTGCCTTTCAGCTTCGTTAATGTTTTACACCCTTTATTATAGTACGATTGCCAACCCTAGTCCGTACTGATTGTCGGCCACATACATTGAAACTCGTTCATTGGCTATACATTACTGGTATCAGCAAGGCAGCAGAAGGCGTTTAGGCGGTTCTTTATGTGTCGCCTTATCATCTATCAATCACCAGATAATAAACAAAGTATTATACGAGAGTTGTTCATTTACAAGAAAACAAGTAGCTGTCGCGCGACCTTCGTGCGACTGAAATTATTATAAGATTTTACTATCCTATTTAAATCGGACTTTGTTAACAATTTCAAGGGTTTTAATTGTTTTGCACGGAACCCTTGTCTATACTATAGCACCCACTTCATTAAATTAGCTACTGGAACTGGACTGACATGATCAATATTTATGACCAAAGAGGCTTCAAATACATTTTTTGTTCATCATGATTAGATATCCTACCAAGTCTGTGGAGTTATTTAATTTGGCCTTGTCAACTGTTTCCATGATGGTTATATGTAGTTCGTTACAAGAACTAAGGGAGTTCGTTACCGAAGCACACTGAACAGCGCATACATCGCTAAGCTCCAATTGCAAAACTCACCCACAAATTCACAATCATGATCCATCGCTTTGTTTGTGATTTGAAACATTTCGTTGCTTCACAACGTAATGCAAATGGCTAAATTTACAAATCGTAAGAGTAGTATTTACACAAGAAAGCTGTTGTCTTATAAACCATTAGCGGCAGGTCCACCAGTGAAACTCAACGCAATCAGCACAAATGGGTTCAGGACCAGTCAGGGTCATAATGCGTTCAGTTTTATCGGTGAAGTTCGTGCAAGTGTAGTGACGTACCGGTAGCATCAGGCGCAGTGGGCGCGGGCGGGTAAGGCGCCGGCGTCGGGAACTGCGCGGGCACCGCGGCGTGAGGGTAGGGCGCTCCCGTCGGGTAGGGCGCGCCTGTCGGGTATGCCGCGCCCGTCGGGTAGGGCGCGCCCGTCGGGTAGGGCGCGCCCGTCGGGTAGGGCGCGCCCGTCGGGTAGGGCACTTGTGTCGGGTAGCCCGCGCCGACCGGGTACACCGTCACTGGTTGAGCTGTACACATTGAAAAAGTTAGCGATGCGTCTGACAATGCAGCATAAATTGACATTTTGTGCTGCGTGGTCTGTTGAAGGCACTGCTGGCGAACATTTGTCCATGGTACTAGTAACCATATAGAAAAGTCAAGATGGCGGATTTAGTTCTGATTAAGGCCATGGTAGGGCATGCGGTACCGGGAGTCGGTCCCGGGACAAACTGGGAACTTTTTTACTATGGGATTGAAAGTCGGTTCGGCATGCCCTAGCCCTGCGCCAACAGAACCTATATGCATCACCATCCTCGTGGCCTGGTCTCGTGTTACTTGGTCCCGCTATCGTTTACTCCGTTATCCTCCATATCATTCCCACAGTCCATCCATCGTTTCCTTGGTCTTCCTCTCCCTCTCCATCCATCAACATTGATCACTTATTTAGTCACATGTGATTCGTCCCTCCTCACCAGCACCACATGCCATACCAAGACAGTCGATTCCCTTTCAGCTTTTCTGTAAGTGGCGCAACTCTTAAACTACCTCTAATAAACTCATCCCTTACTTTATCTACTTACTTCCTGTCACACCAAACATCCACCTCAACAAAACTTCACGAGAAACCCGCTCGTATGCCTTTTCGAGGACGATGGAATGGACACCATGTGGAATATTTTGTGCGAACTTCTGTATTTCTCGCACAGCTGGGCCAGCTGTGCGAGAAATACAGGAGCGACGGATGTCATTTTTGCCAAAAATTACAAGATGGCAAAAATTACATCCGTCGTTCAGCGCTTATTACACTTCACTGAATTTAGTCGTCTTAATTCAGTGAAGTGTGATAAGCGCTTTACTACTACTACTAACATAGTTCACTAACCCCTCCTTTACTGATGTATTGTCCGGCGTCCAGCAAACCGTTCGTCATTCTCCTCATTCATCGTCTTTCGAAAGACCCTTCCACCTACTTACCCTTAATCTTTGTCATCATCCGAAAAAACCATTTTCACCTTCATCTTTTACTTATTTTATCTGGCATCTTCCCTCGACTTTCTTCTTCAACAGAACCATAAGCAGTAAATACTATAATTATCTAAATCGACATCGACATGCACAAGACTCGACACACACGAGCACGAGTATAGTTTCCTACAACATGCTACTGAACACAGAATGGACATGAAGAACATGCTTCATACTGCACTCAGTTAGTGCTAAACTACATTAAATGTTGCCAAACCCATGCATGACTAGAGAAATGAATGGCTGTTGTTTTTTTTTTTGTGTATTACATCTCGCAGTTCAGTCTATAGATACTGGTTTCTGTTTAACCGGGCTAAGCCTAATAATCCTAATCCCCCCAATCCCCAAATCCCAGTCCTAATGGATGTCTTGAATCTAAGGCCTCCAGCCAGGGGCTTAGAACTATAAACTAAGCGAGGTCGGAATGTTGCCGGTTAGTATTTGTTTGTATGGTATACGAACGGTGCTGGCGTCTTTACTACTTTCTGTAAGAGGGTGATAGCGCCGTCGGGGGTGATAAGAGTATGCCGCGGACGGCGGACTGAACTGATACGCGATGGGTCGTATCGGGCGGCTGGCTATTGTTAAGAACAACATAGCTATATACAGGGTGTAAAAGACCTCATCACGCCGTAAACCAAGCATTCTGTACATCAAACTAAGTAACTTTACGCAAAAATTATTGCTGGGAAACAACTTTTTTTTTTGGGTGAAAAATTATGTTTTGTGGTAGAACTCAATGTAACGCACTCAAAACATTGTGCTGATGGATGGATTGAATAGTACGGGGGTCGTGGAGGTGTTTAAAGTAAAAATCTTACATTAAAAACTTGTATTAAAAAAAAACTTGTGAAATAGTTGGAACTTAGACCCCCAATATCTCCGTAACTAGATGGTGTAGAACAAAAAAATGATCGCAATGACGAGGAGAACCTTACGGCTTCGTTAAGAGGTGTTTTACACCCTTTATAAGTCACCTAAGGGGCCGTCCATTAATCACGTGAGGCTCGAAGGGGGGGCGGGGTGTAGTAAGATAGCACGTGTTCGTCAAACGCGCGATTTCTAAGACCCAGCGCACACCGCTGGAGGCGCAGCGGAGCGCATTTAAAGACAACAATTTAATATAAACCTTAACTACCTTGATATACGGTCGCACGCATGCTCTTGTAGTAGCTTGAGGGCGCTCCGAGTACCGCGTGCGAATTTATTCTTATATTGACCGTATATCAAGGTAGATATCTAAGGTTTATATTAAATTATTGTCTTCAAATGCGCTCCGCTGCACCTCCAGCGGTGTGCGCTGGGCCTAAACCGAAAAGCGTCGTGTAGATCGACCTTGACTCGCCGTTGCCAGGCAACAAACGATTCTTTGTTTGTACTACAAATACAGGTGATTTTGGGGGGGCGGGGGGGGGGGTTAGTCTTAAACCTCACCACGTATCACCAAGGAGGAGGGGGGGGGGGGTAAAAAAATCACGTGATTAATGGACGGCCCCTAAATGATTTGGAAATGGTTCTTGTCATTGCTATGATCCATCGTTTAAGTTCCGGTTCCGGCGATCCACAGCTGTCTCTTTTATTGTACATTTCCACTGGCGAAACAGTCACATAAACATGTCTGCTGAGATAAAAGATTTTAACTAAGTGAAGGGAGAAATTAAGAGATTTAATTGAATGTTTCGCCAGTGGGAACGCTCGGTTACTCACGCGGTGTTAGTTAGTGGGCCACTTCAAGTCGTTTTAGTGTGGGCGTGTGGGAATGAGAATGGACTAGCTACGCTACCTTGTGCTGCGCTCTCACCGGGGTACAGCGGCGCGGCGTACTGTTGCTGCGGGTAGGGCGCTGGCACCGACTCGTCGCGGGGCGGCGCTGCAACCACACCGAGCGTTACATCAGCGATCATGGAACCACAATTGTCACTTTACTCCGTGGACATGTTCAAAATAGTGATATAAGTAAATCGTGCACATAAGATCACGAACAGAGATGAGAGGAGACGTGCAAGATTCGACTAATCACAAGAGAAACGAGTAACGATGTGGGTTTAAAACAACTTGATAGGTCGATTCCCGCACGTGTTCACTTTGCTCCGCTCGCCTCCGCTGTGATGGAAACTGGGCCTAAATCGTATCTAGCAGGTTCACATGTGTGAGTTGGTGACATGTCGCAAATGTGGACCCAGCTTTAAATGCCTTATGAACAGACGCCTGCATCTATTGCGGATTGGCGGAGTTATCAGTAGCAGTCAGCAGTTAGTTAGTATTTACTATACAGGCTAAACAATACATAGTAACGTGGTAGCGTATTGTTATTTGTGATACCCAATGGAATAGAATAAGAATGGAATTCGGATAAAAAAAAAAAAACAAATAAATTACGGTTGTGTTAAATGCCACAGTACAGCTGAGCGGTGCAGCCGAAGTTCTCGAGTTAACTTTATAAACGTGTTACGTATGAATATTGTTTTAGAATGTAATGTTATTAAAATTTCCCACAAGTCTGTACATATTACGTAAACACAGAAAGCACTCGTCATTCCACCTCGCGATGACACAAGTATGGACGGTTCGTTCGCGCGGAGGAACCCGAACCCAGCCCAACTGTTATCATCACAAACTTGTCTCGATAACTTGTCCATGTCCGCGAGGTCACTTGTAGCCGCCGCGGTTTGAGGAAAACCTCGCCCGAATACACGTGAACCATATACTTATATGACTGCTTTTCGAATGATCGACGCGGCGACGCGGCCAGATAACTGAAGGCTGAGCATATTCAGCGGCCAGGGACTGACTGACTGTTCCAAAAGGAAATAGATTTTTATCTGACAGTGTGAAGGTGAACAGTTTTTACGAATTGTGGTTAAAAATACAGAATCTTAATTGATTTACTCTTAGAAATTTTTGTATGGCCAATATTCATCTTATTACAAGCTTTTATTTCGTTTTATGTGGTATCGCAGTCAGTCAGAGTTTTTTTTTACCATTTACCCTTCGATCAACAATACCACTGCAATGATCTACACAATACGTATAGTTCACTGCGATTGTTTAACCATGTTGTCTACTTCGCGGACAGTGTATGCATGGCATGTAATGCAAATAGAACATGACTATAAATGTTTGTGGGTGTGTGGGCGGTACTCACGCGCAATGATACGGCCGCGCGACTTGCTCCGGCAGCAGCAGCGGCAGATGATGGCCAGCAGGATGGACGTGACCACGGCGGCCGCCAGCCACAGCAGCAGTTCCATGCTCGGACCTCGCGGAGCGCTCACCGGGTAGCGCTGCACACAACACGATCTAGTTACGGGCTTGTAGGGTGCATGCATGTACTCGTGTCGGAGTTACCTAGCACGATGTCTCTAGGGGCACGGGTAAGTGGATCAGATACGAAAAGGGACACTATTTTTTTACTGCGACCAATTTCGAGACAGCGCTCGCCGGACGCTGCCGCGGTACCGCTCCTTCGCTCGCTCGGCTCGCGCGTAGTTGGTCAGTTTTAACCTAACCTATGTGGTCCGAGTGAACGGAATCCCTTTGACACCGTTTTTACGACAAACGGTTAGTCGGAGACAAAAAACACCAACACTTTTTTGGATAATTTTTTCTTTTTTTAGGATTCCGTACCTGAAAAGGTAAAAAAGGAACCCTTATAGACGGACAAGAAAGTGATCTTCACTTTCTTGTCCGTCTGTCGCCACCGATTTTCTCAGGAACGGGTAGACCTAGCAAGTTGAAAGTTGAAAAAAAAAAACTTATTTTCAATTTTTTTTTTTTTGGAATTTTCCCTTTACTTGTGCTGTAAGAACTTGCTTTTAACCAAAATTGACAATTCTAGGTCAACCGGAAGTACCCTATAGGTTTTGGGTCGAAAACCTGCTTATATTATTATGGTAGTTACCGCTGACGAAATTTGGCAATAAACTACATATTTACGATTTTCAGATTTTCCCCTTTGGATGTGCTGTAAGACATTGCTTCTCGCCAAATTTCATGATTCTAGGTCAACGGTAACTACCATATAGGTTTTCCACCCAAAACCAAAGGTACAAGAGAGTGTTCATAATTATGGGTTCCTTTTTTACATTTTGAGGTACGGAACCCTAAAAAGCAAGGTCTTTCAAGGTAAAGGGAAAAATCTGAAAACCATAAATATGTCCTTAGTTTAATAACAAAAAAAAAGAGATTTTACTATTACAAACTCATTATTTGCGGTTGGTGCAATAGCCGTTTCTAGGGCGATCCCTACACAGACAGCAAAGTTAAGTTTGTCCTTTAAAAAAGTTTGCACGGTACCCTCGTTGCGCGAGTCCGACTCGCTCTTGGGCGTTTTTTTTCTGTGCCTCGTTACGTAAGAATTTAAGAAATTTTACCCCAAGAACAATATATTAAACGTAAACAATATTGCTGGTAGCAGCTAGTTCACAACACACAACAGTATTTAGAACGCCAATCTCCTAACACAATGACACAGTCAGGCTAACAATCTACTAAAGCCACATCACTTCCCGTGCAGCCGGGACGTGTGGGTACTTGCGTGCCTGCGTGCCCTGCCGGCCGGAGATAACACACATTCACCAGCGGTTTGCCCTATCTAAGCACTGCAACTTTTAAATCAACATGCAGTGTAGGTTATTAGTGGCATGTTTAGTTTAGTAGGGGCGGGCTAGTAGGGGCGGGCTAGTAGCAGCTAGCTAGTAGCTATGATCAAAACAAATATTATTGTGGTATTGTGCAACAATAAGCACACAAACACTAAGTAGTTAGTGCAGATGACTCATACTACTCAGAACCAGCAGCGTACCTTATTATTATTAATTGAATCACAAGTTGATGCCACAATACTCTTTGTTGCTAACTCTACCTGATAGTGGAGTCAGCTAGTCTAGCATGAGGTATTGCCGGCTTGCATGTAAAATAAAAATATCTAAACAAACTTCGTAACTAGAATGGAATGCCATCCTATACTGTACTCAATCTACCTCTTCCCTTTTCGGTGCTCAAAGTATTGAATAAATAATCCTTCATAGAATGAACAAAGAGAAATATATATTATAAATATTATTTAAACATTTCATCATCTGTGTGCTTCTTCCCAACAAGTTGGTGTTGGTTAAGTTAATCAGCCTCCAGTCTAAGCTGATGTAGCTGAATACCAGTATTTTCTATAAAGCGACTGCCTATCCGACTCCACAACCCAGGTACTGAATAATACAATTCCCCTTGGTAAGACTGGTAGTCAGACTGCTGGTACTTCTGACTACCTGATTCCTACAACATTTCTAGTGAGATAATGTAGACTTTTAACCTTTTTTTAAAGATGTAATTCAAACACAGTTGGAGTAGGTGCAGGTTATCACATTATATTACTGATAGTAAGCATTCTGACATGCTGATGTAACTTGTTATCAATGACAAACTACATTACTCATATTGCATCTGAACAAACTACAAAGGACATGATAGCTAGATAACAGCACTTTTCAGTTATCTTTCGCTTAGTACTGCACACATACAATGTGACGGCCACACTCATCCATGCTGTATTCACAGCAATGTGGCACGTTACCTGCACTTTTACTATGGGAACGGGCTGCAGACATAGTCTATATTTATTCTGGAGAAAAGAGCCATTAGAGCCATATATGAATTACATAGACGCGATTCTCTAAGTGAACTGTTTAAGGAAATTAATATCATGACAGTATCTTGTCAATACATCTATGAAAACATCATGTTTGTTAGGAAAAATCTGCATTTATTCAGTAAAAGAGGTGACAGACAGTCAGACACCTCAATTATACTAGAAATAGGGACCAACTAGTTCAGCCAAGTTTCAGGCTTGCTATAGTAGATTCATCTTTCATAGGTACCCCTATGAAAGATGAATGAAAAATTAGCAGATACCACCCCCTTAATCTTTTACTCTGGACGCTCATAATGTACACATCTTTCTACATCGTTGTCACTTAAATGTATAATCTCAGCATGAATGATGTAACCAATATTTTGTAACAATGTTTTGATTGAAAAGAGTGTCCATGGAGTTTCTTGCCCTTTCTTCTCCATAGAGATCTATGCTAGCGAATGGGCAACTTCAGTACTTTCTCAAGTTATTATGCCTTGTGACTGTAGCTTTGCTTTTTTTTTGTTTTCTTGACATACAAAAGTGCCGTAGAAATAAATGATTTGAGTTTGAGCTTCACAGGAATGAAGAAAGTTGAACGAGTTATCTGTGCAGACAATACCTGCAACAACACCCAGCACAATCAGGCACAATGTGTGCGGCTGTCCACTAGAGAACACAAGCTCAGCACTGTAGCACTGTATGCAACACTACACTCAACACCTCCGGGTAGACTGCACCAATAACACACCTGCATGTACCTACGCTGATTGCCGACTGTTACGAAATATAATATTAGTACTTCTGATAAAGTGCGACAGTGCTTAGGCATTAGTTCTACTGCGCATCCATGTGCGACGCCCGCCACTCTCGGCACTCGTGAGTCGTGACGCACCTACCTTGTACAAGTCGTCGTCTCCAAACTCATTCGAGTCGAACATCACTTGCAAATTATAAAACAATAACAATGACACTGCGCTCCACTTCACTGAGCTGCCTTCACGCTACTTAATGACTGACTTGATCACTTGACTACTGAGCGGCTGAGCCAGCGCTGACTCGCTGATCGTGAGCACTCGATACACACAACACTCATCGCAGTCAGACGTATGAGTCACCTCTGCTATGCCTAGCGCTCGGTGTAAGCCGCGGGTAAACCACTCGATGCTCGGGAATTTCCGGATTTTACAAGGAAAACAAGATATGATTACGATATAACAAAGCGCTCTTTGAAATTAGATTCGCAAAATAAAAATTAATTACCTACATTAAGATTTTAAGGGAGTTCTGCGTCTCTAGTCAAACGGAAATTCTATTTGCACTAAGTTTCTAAGAAAAAAAACAGTTTTACACGTAAAATCCTAAAACATAATAAAATGACATTTTACCTAGCTAGCTAGGCCCAGCCTATGAGATGAGCTTCGAGCGGTCAGCTTATCGGTCGGTGAAAACTAGTGAGGAGATACTGTTTGTATTTGTACTATTGGATTGGATGTGATGTATTTTTTTATAATCCTAACGCAAAGCAAAAAAAAAGAAATAAAAAATTTATCACAGAATGAACTCAACATGAACTAAATTACTACTTACGTATTTATTAATACCACTATTATATCTTATATCGTAGAAGACTAAAAAAGTGTGGATCTTATTCCCCGAAATCACGTCTAGCTTATGCAAGTGTTACACACAAACTGTTTAAATTAGAACATTACAACTATTAGCTAGCAGAAACAATACCTTTACGATAAATAGGTATTTATAAACAATATGAACGATAACTCCAGGAAAATATAAAGTATTTTGACAATATTTTAATAGGAAAACACAACCACAAAAACAATCGTTACGGCCTATTCCTTATTTAAATCGCATTGTGCACCGACCTTTCGTTTTTGCAAAAAGATAACTAAATCCCAAAAAACCTCTAAAATGTGCAAATTATCATTTGTTTCAAAAGATGACTTTTGCTTTTACTTCTATAGTTATTGATTTTTTTTCGGATTGGAAATCATCAAATGACAGGGGTCATTTGATGATTTCCAATCCGAAAAAAAATCCCCCCGCTCTGGGCGGAGCGGAAGGGAGTGTCAGACTTTTACTGACTAAAACCCATCCATGTTCCTTCTTAGCCCTTTGTGTTCCAGGGCCGCGGTATCTCTTTCGAACAGTCCCGCAGCCCCGGCAAGCAAGCAAGGTCCGCAAGGGCCGATCCCTTGCGGACCTCTTCCTTTTTTGGTGACATCTCAGTGAGGCGCTCGTGGAACACGAACGCGCCGTCTACACGGCCTGTCGTCCTATGACGGATGGAGCTAGCCCATTGCTCACCGTCCACAGGCCCACGCCTACGGTGGCTGGGGGCCACCAACTGAACTGGCCCCCGACGCCCGGCGCGTCTCCCACGGCGGCTGGGACGTGAGGTTCTCTCCCTCTTACGTTCAGCTACCTCCTTCGCTAGCATGACTGCTTCTTGAATTAAGGTTGTTTTGCTTCGCTTTTTAGAGGTTTCTAACCGACTAAAAAAAAGGAGGTGATCAATTTGACCCCTAAGGAAATTTTGAATTTCACAGACTACCCTGGTGTGGGAAGCACCAGGGTAGCCCGTGAAATTCAAAAATCCTTCGGTTTTTGTAAAGTTGAACAAAATATGGTTCGCAACCATAGAACGTACCTACTATGTTTTTACAGATTTGTTAAAATCATCAATACAACCCATAGAGAGGACTTGGCCAAAAACCCTAGAAACACCAGTGTAAGAAAATTTAAATTACACGTGATACCCTGGCGCTTTCCAGTTTCCACGTATTTCAGGATTTATACAGGACCCTGACTTCTTTCTTTCTTTAAATTTCTAGGATTCCGTACCCAAAGGGTAAAAAACGGGACCCTATTACTAAGACTACTGTCCGTCTGTGTGTCTGTCACCAGTCTGTATCTCATGAACCGTGATAGCTAAACAGTTGAAATTTTCACAGATGATGTATTTCTGTTGCTGCTTTAACAACAAAAAAACTTAAAACGATAAAATAAGTATTTATGTGGGGCTCTCATACAACAAACGTGATTTTTTATAATAATGGTACCCCTTCGTGCACGAGTCCAACTCGCACTTGGACAGTTTTTTTCTTTACATTTTCTTTTGACATAACAAAATAATTCATACCGATTTAACACACAAAACTCGAATTGTTTCGAGACATCACTATTGACGAGGCTTGGTTTGACAATCTTTTGCCTATGATGTTTTGTTTCATGTTGCGTTTTATTTGCATTTTTCTTGCAGTAAGAAAAAAGTGAAAAACTATATTAACTACTACTATAATTATAACTGTTAGTAATTCATAAATAAAATATCATATCTTAGGTCACTAACGAATAAAATGTAAAACAAACGAACAGGTTTCGTAAACTGTTATACAAAAAAAGCCATTTCAAAACGCAAATGTCGGCTGCATTCCGTATTATGCGTTACTATATTTTGCGTTCCAATTTAGTGATCACGATAATGTACACACATCAACACGGTCTAGGGATATTTTTAAAAAAGCGAATTACTATCAATGTGTTAATTATTTATATGACATGTATATATTTAAAAGATACGTTATATAATATTCTACCATTTTTTAATAATGGTTAAGGTATAGATTAAAATTTCAGGATTTTATGGAAAAAAAATGAAGCATAGACGGAAACCGTATATGAATGAACTTTTAATTTGTGAGTAAAAACTGAAAAAAATAGAAAAATCATTTAATTTGTGTTTATAAACTTGAAGATAATAGTCTGAGAAAGCGCCCATGATGTTCATAACACATCGGCAACGATTCGGCATGCTCAGAACAAGGTTGTCAATGTCTTGCTGCAGAATATTATCCCATGTCCTTCTGAGGTGCGCAAAAAGTTGATCTTCTGTAGCCAGATTTTCAGGAACTTCCTTCAGAGCTCTTCTTTACAGCATATCCCACGCATGCTCAATGGGATTTAGATCTGGCGATTGAGCAGGCCAGTCTAAGGCCCTAACATTATGTGTATGTAACCAAGCTGCTACCGTTCTCGCCGTGTGTGCCCGGGCATTGTCGTGCATCACAACGTCATCATCACACGTTGCAACACAAATGGGGCAAATCTTGCCCCATTTGTGTTCTGTGGGGGCAAGATTACGGGCCCCAGCACCTGTTGGACGTATCGTTCTGCCGTCATATTGCCCCGCACCCAAACGAGATCCGTCCGTCCTCCAAGACGAATTCCTGCCCAAACCATAATTGTTCCTCCTTGGTATGGGTGAACTTCCTGAGGGTTCTGGAGACGGCTCCATCGTCCAGGAACTCGCCAAACACGCGTCCTTCGTGAATCTGGATGGAAGCCGAACCTGGATTCATCCGTGAACAGCACATTGGACCATTGGTCACGGCCCCAGTCCACGTGGTTCCGAACCCATTCTAATCGTCGTCCACGATTGCCTCTCCGTAAAGGTGGGACCCGGAGTGGTCTACGAGAGCGTAGATTGCTTTCATGCAGTCGCCTTCTTACAGTTTGGTCACTCACAAGCACTTGGTGTTCCACTCGCAGCCTTGGGACCAATTGAGTCGCCGTTGCATTTGGTTGTGCTCGCGCAGTAATTTGAAAAATCGGTCTTGTCTGGGGGTAGTGATGCGACTTGGCCCCCGGTGCCTCTCCGCTACTTCACCTGTGGCACGATAGCGTGTCCACAATCTTGAAATTACATTTTGATGGGTCCCTATGGCCTCAGCAACATTACGCTGAACAGATCCAGCTTCCAGCATTCCCACAGCTCGTAACATCTCCGCCCTCGTCAAATGTCGGCGTTGCATGGCTACAATACCTCAATTTTAACTTTATCTTTCGTTTAAAAATGAAAAAAAACTGTAACTAAACGTAATTCGTATTGTTTTCTAAATTTCGCACAAATGAAAATTCCCTCTCCTATACATCAAGACATTTTTATGCCACCGAAACAAAAGAATTTTCAAAAATTTTAATTTGGAATTAGTCTGAGATAAATTACAAACAAATCGGTGTATAAAAGATTCCAATGCGGCCAGTACTTTTCGAGTTATTTAATTGAGTATGAAATATCCCTAGACCGTGTTGATGTGTGTATGACAGCTAAGAGCTGTCATCAATTCGGAACGCTCGTGAACGCGTTCACAGTCAACATAACCCCAAACCAAGGCCGCGTTCCGAATTGCGCTGTAATCGATTTAAGCGTCCATAAACCTGTTTCGAATTACCGTGAGCGCGATATCGATTTCCCTTGAATCGTCATAGACGACGTCATGACATACGCCATCTTGCGATTACACCGACCATGCCCCAAATAAACACCGTGAGCGCTGTCAAAAATGACAGTTGTGTTGACAGGTTGTGTTGTTTTGATATGAACCTATGAGTAGCATATAACTATACATTATAAAGGGTGTAATACACCTCTTAACGAAGCCGAAAGGCACTTGTTCTCCCTGTCATTGCGATCATTTTTTTGTTCTACACCATACCTAGTTACGGATATATTGGGGGTCAAAGTTCCAACTTTTTGTACAAGTTTTTTAATGTAAGATTTTTACGACGCCCGTACTATTCAATCCATCCATCAGCACAATGTTTTGAGTGCGTAACATTGAGTTCTACCAAAACACATGATTTTTCACCCTAAAAAAAAAGTTGGTTCCCAGCAATATTTTTTGCGTAAAGTTACTTTATGTAATTTGTAATTCGTGGTAATTTTTTTAAGGGGTAAATCTTTTCCATTTCATATAAACACTTCCGTCATCCTTTTCATCACTGGACGAATCGTCGTTCTTTATCTCAAAAACTAAGTTATCAGAGTCGATGGAGTCAACCAACATAACTTCCATTTTCAAAAATAGGTATTGTGAAAGGTTTTGGGCTGCATTCCGTATTAGAAAATAATCGCTCACAGCGCTCACAATTGAATATGCAAGCCAATTACTATACTCTTTGATGCAAGCTCAGTGAGTGTGGCTGTCACGCTCCAGCCGTGCGTACGTTTGCCGTGTTAATTTTTCGCGATCTTTTGACTGGTCGCTTGCGTAGCGTACCTACTAGTACTTCGTGTATGTTAACTGACTGATTTATTGATCCTTAATCATTACTATTGAAAATGATAAGCCGGTTAAACGAGTCCGCGTAACACTGGTCAGTTTCCCTCACTCGTCATTTTATTTAATTCGACACTTTCGTTGATTCGTCACTGTTTTAAATCACTGGTTTATTAATAAAAACTTTAATTAAGTTAGCTTGTAGGTCGGACATCAGTGTTGCCGTTGGGACAATCTAGTTTGTGGCTACATGTAAGAAAAAAGTTGCCAGTTTTGTAAATAAATCTCTTTCAAAATTCCGCTAGAAGTGGCTAAAGTACTTTTGGCCAGCTACTGCTATCCTATTACTATTGTTATGTATTACAATAATAGGCATGGGGGATAAATGGGTTAAATGTTTTTATTTTTATTAAATAGTATTAAATATTTAATAGAAGCTGACTAAAATAAAGTGTACAGTTAGTGAAACATTGTAAATTTTTTAGTTTAAAATTAAAAATCAATTTCAAAGTCTATAATGTCATCTGGAGATTTTGTAATTTCTTCGTCAATGGATGATGACGTGGATGGTATTTCAGTTTGTTTTACTGATTTGACCGTTTTTGTGACTTTGTTTCAAACTTCAGGTGACAAAACATAATTATACAATAGAATTCTAATAGTAATAAAAGTAGGTTTAACAATCTAAAAATCAGCCAGAAGTAGCTAGATTTATTTTGGTGGCTAAAATGGTTTTCTTTTTGGCTAAAACCGTTGAAAATCCGCTAGATCTAGCCACAAAGTGGCTAAAACGGCAACACTGTCGGACATTTTTCTAAGTCTGAAGACGAGCACAGATCAAAAAATAGAATAATACAAAAGTGTGGCTAACACTTGACTAGTGTTGCCAACACGTTCCCTTTTTTATTTTTATTGTGTCTTAACAATCTTATCATCATAATTTTTAGAATCTTATTTCTAACAATAATTAAGTGAGTAGGCTTTATAATTAAGGGATGCAATAATTCCAGTTACAGTAATTAATAGTTACTTATATAAAATAAATTACACTGACATTTTAAAATATACTTATGTAGCAACTAATTAACAATAATAGTCCTTAAGATAGGAGGGTTTACGGATTTCCCTCTTGGGTCTAGGAGATGATACATTTTGTTGGCTATGAGGTTGGGGAATAAAATTAGACAGAACAGCATTTTGTTCCATTTGAGGAGATGGAATGTCTGTCATAGATGGGTTTTGTGGAAGATTCCGGATAGTAACATCAGAATATGTTTCGTTTTGTGTACAGCTCATGTTCTTTGAACCTAAATCCGTGTCAACAATTCCTTCCTCACACAATGGAGAGCCTGCCTGAGATGGAGGAGGCACTTCTAAATGGCGAATGTGTGCTAGATCGCGTCTGTATGAAGTATCATTGACATTAACCAAATAAGATCTATCAGAAAGAACATCCTCAACAATACCAGGAGTCCAAGATTTACTTACTGATGGTTGTACTTGTACTGAAACCGGCTGACCAATCTCTAAAGTTATTGGCTTTTTTGCTCTCTTATCAAATACCTGCTTAGTGTCTTTTCGTCTTTTTTCTATGTCTTCAGAAACATCTTTTACGATCTGTGGTCTTAAGAGACTAGGAACCACTGGCAAGACACCTCGGGTTCTCCGAGAGTAGAGACGTTGCACTGGGCTGGAATTTAATTTATTAGGTGTATTTCTTAAGCATAACAAACTGAGCCAGATATCTTCATTATCTTCAGCAGATTTAAGTAATATTTTTTTGCTATTTTGACTGTAGCTTCTGCTTTTCCATTGCCTTGTGGATGATTGGGAGAAGATGTAATATGAAAAAATCTCCATTTACTGGAAAATTCTGTGAATTCCTGATTAACAAAGTTTGTACCACCATCTGTCACCACCCTTTCAGGGACCCCATGTCTAGCGAAGTTCTTTTTACAACAGTCAATTACTGACTTCGCTGATAAATCTTTAAGTATATCAAGTTCAAAGAAATCTGAATAATGATCTACTGTAACTAAGTATTTTATTTGTTTGCCATTCCGAGTAAAGAAGAATACATCCATGGATATTATTTGAAAGGGATATTCAGGAATCTTATGAGTTTGCATGGTGAACTTTTGTTGACTAGGTTGATATTTATTACAAGTTTGACAACATTTAATCATTTCCTGAATATCCTTGGCCATCGAAGGCTAGAATACCGCATCTCTAGCTAGTTTTAATGTATTTTCTATACCAGAGTGGGCTTTATGTAATTTTTTTAGAATTGTTGTTCTTAGCCTTTGAGGAATAAGAATAGCTTGGTTTTTTAATATCAGTCCTTGGTAAGTAGTTAAATCATTTTTAATGCTATAAAACGGCTTTAAGGCATCTGGAATATCTTTAAAATATGTGGGCCATCCATTTATAACATATTGTATAAGTTTTTGGTAGTCTTCATCTTGGCTTGAATTTAATTGAACTTCTTTTAAGCAACTATCAGAAATTGGGAGGTTCCTTAGAGGGTTAACATTTTCTATTATTTTAAATATCTTCATATCTTTAGATCTGTCTATATCTTTACAGTCTAAATAAAACCTTGATAGTGCATCTGCCATAACATTTTCTTTTCCTGACACAAAGTGCAATTCTAGACTATATCTTTGTAATGTTAACAGCATAGATTGTAAACGTTTGGGTGCATGCAAAAGAGGTCTTTTAAATATGCTTAACAACGGTTTGTGATCAGTTTTAATTATGGTTTTAGCATTACCCACAATCAATTGGTCAAACCTGGTACATGCGAAGACTACTGCGAGG
This sequence comes from Xestia sexstrigata, assembly GCA_941918905.2. NCBI lineage: Eukaryota > Metazoa > Arthropoda > Insecta > Lepidoptera > Noctuidae > Xestia > Xestia sexstrigata. Next base: position 17,288,006 of record OW799224.2, read on the forward strand.
AGCTCCTTTTCTATCTGAGCATATTTCCTCTCAGTAGGTGTCAGACAGCGAGAAGCGTAAGCCACTGGCTGGTTTTCCTGAAACACCGCTACGCCCAATGCTCCTTCGCTAGAATCACATTCAATAATAAGTGGTTTGTTTTTATCATAATATTTTAAAGTTTGAACATCACTGATTATGGTTTTGAGCTTTTCAAACTCTTTCTGGGCTCTATCATTCCAGTTCCAGGGTGTTTTCTCGTGAGTAAGCTGTCTTAGGTGTGAGGATTCAAAACTTAATTTTGGAATGAATCTACACAGGTAAGTCACCACCCCAAGAAATCTTTGTATTTCTTTCTTATTCCTTGGGACCGGTATGTTTTGTACAGCCTCCACTTTTGCTGGATCTGGTTGTAGACCTTGATTTGTAAAAACATGACCAAAGTATTTCACTGATGTTTGTAGTAGCTTCATTTTATCTTTATTAAGTTTACAATTAAATTGTGTCAATTTATTCAATAAATTTTCTAAATTGGTATTGTGATCTAGAACTGCCTCAGACATAGACTCTCCCACCCCATAGACTAATAGATCATCCACCAGTACTTCTACTCCTGCTAGTCCTTGAGTTATTTCACTCATTTTCATTTGGAAATAATCAGGCGAAGAAGAAATACCAAAAGGTAGCACTTTCCATCTATATTTCCCAAAAGGGGTCCAGAATGTTGTCAGTTTACTACTTGCTTCTGATAGATTTAAATGCCAAAATCCCTTTTTTACATCCAATGTGGAGAAAACCTTTGCTTGGCCTAACTCGGGCAGAATTTCATCCGCAGTAGTGAACTGATAGTTAGGTCTTTTAATAGCTTTATTTAATGGAATGGGGTCCAAGCATATACGGAACCTATCATTTCTCTGTATTAAAAGAATATTACTTACCCAGTCCGTATGTGATGTTTCCTTTGTGATAATTCCTTCCTCCTCTAATCTTTCCAATTCTGATTTCAGTTTGGGGCGGAGTGCCACTGGTACACGACGTGCCTTCTGGATGACCGGTGGAACCTCTAAATCAACTTCAAGGTCTACTTCACCTGAAAAGCTTCCCCTACCTTCAAAGACTGATTTGTATTTGTCAATGATTTCATGGGTATTTCTAGAGTATCTGCATGTCACTTCTTTACAGAACTTAACTAAACCCATCTCAAGGCAAGCCCTACAGGACAGAAGAGGAATATGTTGACAGTGAACAACCTGAAAAGTTATTTTATATGTGGAAGTTTTGTTTGCAATTTTTGTTTTTAACACTAAATCTATTTCCCCATATATGGTAATATTATGTCCACCAAAACTAAATAAACACTTTTTAGATGGTCTCATTTTTTTTATGACATACTCCTCCCCCAGCATGCTCCGCACATCCTTCAATCCTATCAGACAATCATCAGCAGCTGTGTCGAGCAAACAAGTAGTTTCACACCAGTCTTGATCTTTCTCGTAGCTTAATTTGCATTCTGCAAGATTCTTCCTGTACTGGTTAGCTATTTTGTTTATAACCATCATGTCTTCCTCATTGTCTGATTGTATGTTTTCTTCCTTTTCTTCAGATATTTGTTTCACCTGTTTCTTTTTCTTACACACATTTTCATTGTGGTTGCGGCCTTTACAATTAGAACATGTTTTGCCCCAGGCCGGACACATCTCCCTCTTGAAAATATGAGTATTGCCACAGAAACGGCATTTACCTTTCTTTGTTTCTATGATTTTCTTTATATTCTCCTCTGGTATACGCCCAGACATATATTTAAGCTGCGCATTAGTTGCTTCTGCTGATCTGCATATGTTGACTGCTTCGTCTAGAGTTAAATTATTTTTCTTTAATAATTCTTTTTTTATGTTCATGTCTCTTATGCCCAATACGATTTTATCCCGTATCATCTCATCTCTACTATCTTTGTAATGGCATTCTGTTGCAAGATTTAGCAGCTTACTGTAGAAGATATCAAATCCTTCATCAGTTTGATTGTGGCTCCAAAATATGTACCTGTTGTAAATTATGTTCTTTTTTGGCACCATTTTTGCTGCCATTGCATTAAGGACTTGTGTACATGTGAGAAGCTCGTCTGATTTGAGGCCATAATAGCCATATTTTGACAAGGCTTCTTCGCCGATGGCGCCAAAAAGTACACCGACTTTTCTTTGTTCGTTCGCTGTCGGCCATTCGTCCATGCGAGTGGCACGACAATAATTTTTCCACGCCGACTCAAATGCTTTGTAAGCATCCTCCGGGTCTATATTTATGTTGACTTGGGATGGCCATGGAACATTGACACTGGCGTTGATCGTGTTGATCTGTTCCTGCATTGATTGCAGAAGCTGCGTCTGCAGCTTTAAAACTTCTGCTAAATCCATATTTGTTTTAGACTTTCTTCCTTCGCTCGAGATAATTTACTGTTTTACCGCTGCCACCATGTTTTAAATCACTGGTTTATTAATAAAAACTTTAATTAAGATAGCTTGTAGGTCGGACATTTTTCTAAGTCTGAAGACGAGCACAGATCAAAAAATAGAATAATACAAAAGTGTGGCTAACACTTGACTAGTGTTGCCAACAGTCACTTTTGCTGATTGGACGGTTGTGTGAATTCGACAGTTGCGTCAACTCGACAGTTTCCATAATTTGCCAATTTCATCACTTTTATCCAATTCGTCAGTCGAAGTACAGTCGGTAGGAAAATGTCTGCGTGTGACGCGTGGTGTCAAGGCACAATTTAGATCGACCGCGCCCAGTTTAGGTATTTAAAATGTCAGCTTTCTTTTTCTTCAAGATCAAAGGAGTGCAACTTCTGTTCGATAATACTTAATAGTATTATTGAACAGAAGTTGCACTCCTTTGATCTTCTTCTCCTTTGATCTATTCTGTGCTCACGGTGATATTTATTTGAGGAGTAATCCACGGAACAGAAAAATTTCTGTTCCGTGGTGTAATCGCAAGATGGCGCATGTCATGACGTCATCTATAACGATTCAAGGGATATCGATATCGCGCTCACGGTAATTCGGAACGGGTTTATGGACACTCAAACAGTGTTGCCACCTTAGCCCTTTTCGGTCTAGATCTAGTACTTTTTACTGTGTGTAATACTCGTTTTTTCATGCTTTAGCCCGAAAAGAGCAATCTAGCCCTTTTCAAGCGATACGAAAACTTCGCACCGCGATTACCAAGTTTATTTATTTAGGATCTCCAACAAAGGATGTACACATACACATGAAATAAGTATTGGACTACAAAAGTATCTCCTAAGTTAAGTTGTGAAACAATGCGTGCTATGTAGTATAGATTTTGTCAGTTTCACTTTATAATCACTAATTGATAAGGTTTTGTTATGGTAACATCATGTGTGATTTTTTTGACTTCTGCTTCAACAAATATGATTTTGGAAGATTCTGATGAAGACTCTGATTTTTAACAATTTAATATAATTAGATTTTGCACTTTCTTAATTACTTTACTTAATACGTTTTAAATAAACAATTTTTAACCCTTTGCATTTGTATTTATATTTTTAGCCCTTTCTAGCTCTTTTGATGACAAAATTTGCTAAATCTAGCTCATTCTAGCTTGTCCCTTTTAAAAAACCAAGGTGGCAACACTGCCGGCTCAAATTGATTACTGTAGCGTAATTCAGAATGCAGCCGAAACGTCAGCTGTCAGCTTAATTTAAATCAAAATATAACCTCAAATCCAAACATTAAATAGCTGGCTCAAATCTCACTCTACTATTCGAAGAACTCTTGCAATTGCTGATATTTTTATTATTTGATAAAGTTGTACACAATGTTTCCTGGATTCTTGAGAACATTATTACCATTGCGGCAGTTGCTCGTCGTTCAGTCGTCACACTTGCACAGCACAGCCGCTCACTATGCTGTCGTCAAGAAAACCACATCCGCCGCAGGAGGTGATTATTTACTGAACTCAACCTAACAGCCAGCATATAACGCTTCTATAACGAAGATCCTGTTATTGTTTTATACCTGATAATCCTCTCAAATAGGGACTTTGCTAGCTTTTAAACAATTCTAATTATTAGTACCTAGTATTTATTTGTGGAAGGAAAAGCCTTTGCCCAGGAGTGGGACTATAGGTGTTAATTAAAAAAAAGTAGTATCTAAGGTTAATTGATTGATTAAAGTGTTGTATGAAAAACCCTAGCCGTCTTATTATAAAACTTCCAATAAGTACCAGGTTTAAACCAAGACTAAAAGGTCTAGGTTTGTTACGGTACTAACGTTAGTTCTTTCATTTGTATTACAAATCGTAGACCAACAAAGGACTACTTAGTACCAAAGATAGTCCCTGGTCTAAACATTATACACAGATTATAAGCAACAAACTCTCTGCACCGTTCCTTTTTACAAAATGTTGTTACGTAATTTATAGAAAAAATATTTTATAAATTGTTATTTGTAGTGGTAAAATATAAAGTTTGATTATTTAAAGGTATTTAAATATTCCGACTTCTATTTTTTTGAATGCATCCAATTGTTCTGTTTTGGAACAACAGTCGAGCTAGCGCTTATAATGGAGTGAACTGGGCGGCGCGCGTAATATGAGTAATGTTATCGAAACGTTACATCTTAAAGTAAACTAAATGTCCGGTTTCACTTCACAAGAGTAATCATACAAGTTTGTGGTGAGATCGTGTGTGCATTCAATTTAAAAAAAATGGAACAAACAATGAAAAAAAAAGAGGTGAAAATTAGAGTTCAGAAGAAAAGGTTAGTGATAACTGACAAGTTAGATTACGTACACAACTACACACAGTATATGATGCAATAAGCTAAACTATGTACCTATGCCACATTACTTACAGTAATACAAACTTCATTCTAGGATATATACTGCGTCAACTTATTGCCGAGTCGGCTAAAATACTTGAAGATATGTCGACGAAAACCAATATAAATATGTTAAAAAACAAGTTGACAATTTAGTACCATAGTTAAACTAGGGGTCACGATGGTCTAACTTTAGTATCATAGATAGTTCTAGGACTAGCGATAAACTTCGTTTTGTAATAACGTTTATACAAGTTCATGGTTTAAACCTAGTACTAAAGCCGGTACTTTTTAAGACCATGTTTTATAATAAGAGGGTAGAAGTGCTGTTTACCTATAATGGTATCAAATATGCAAGATATCTCAGTAATTGTAGAAATAGGCGAAGAAGTGGTCTGCATCACAAAGTAAGTAGAATGGGTCTGTTTCCAGGTGTGATGGGCCTGGGCAAGGGCAAGAAGAAGGGTGGCAAGTTGGGCACCATGGAGAAGAAGGAGATGCCGGTGGAGACAGACCCGCACAAGCTTGTCCACTATGTGTGCGGTTCCAACATCTATACCACGGGCGAGAATGTCAAGGTGACACATTGTGATCCTATCATTTTGTCATGTCAGGACATCACGAGGGTTGCCACCTTGGATTTTTTAAAGGCGCTAGGTCAAGAGTCAAGTCAAGTAAAAATTCACCAGATTTCAGAAATTTGGATTAAAAAAACCACCAAATTCCGCAAAATTTACTACATTTAAATCTCAGACAAAAGAAACCCTTATTTACATTAAAAACGAACGACTATGTTTGAGATGCTAAAAATTGTTGGTTGTTCTTGTTTATCATACAAGTAAGTATTTTTAAAATTTTGTGTTTCTATACTAGAGTGCATTAGACAGTTTTTATTTACTAACTTACAATTAACCAAACATAAACATTAAATTCAGTAAAACTTGACAAAAGTACCTAGTATTCTAAAGCGTGTAAAAAGACTGTAACAAAGCCGAAAGGCACTTGTTCTCCCCGTCTTTGTGATATTTGTTTGGTTCTAGACCATGAAACTCAAGATGGAGATATTGGGGGTCAAAGTTCCAACTTTTCCATGAGTTTTTTTTTAAATGGTCGTCGGACGTCACTGTACATACCGTAATACGTGATTTTTACCCCAAAAAAAATTTCGTTTCGCAGCAATAATTTTTTACACCATTATGTTACTTAGTATGTTATACAGATTCTGAATGCTTGGTTGACGGCTTTGTGAAGAGTCTGTTTAAAATATAGTTAGTTAAAATCAAGAAAAACAAATGTGAACTAAAGAAACGGTATATTTCCCTCTCTAATGTGATGCCAGATTTCATATTGAAAAACGGCTAAAAACCACAAAACATAAAAAATGCTATATGAATAAAAATAATGCTATATGTATAAATAATAGGTACCACCAAAAGCCTTGAAAAACCACCAGTTCTGGTGGGAAAACCACCAAGGTGGCAACACTTCATGTCTAACAAACTTGCATTAAGAATTGGTTTTCAGGATCAGTACTGTTTGGTGCGAGTAAAGTGAGGCCGCGTTCCCACTATGCCAGACCGGCAGATTTACCGGCATGGCAAAACTGCCGGAAGAGCTAGTGGCTAAAGAATTTTAATGAAGCTGTTTACATTATTTTTTTTCATTCACATTTACATTGTTTTTGCCGGATCCGGCAAAAACACCGAGCTCGGCACTAACTGAGCGTTTTGGCACTGCGAAGTGCCGGTAGACAGGCACTTATACAGAGGGGGGATACTTGGGATTTTTCCCCCTCCGAAATCTGACTGAAAATAAACGGGATCATAGCCACTGCAAAGTAGAACACCCGGACCGGAGTAATGTGAAACGAGTTTGCGCCGGTATTTATGTCCTCCGCTCAGCCCGCCCGTGCTCCCCGTGCGTCACACGGGGTGACATGCGGGGTACACTACATAATTCCGAAAAACAAAATTCCGAAAGTCACAATTCCGAATTTCAAAACACCGATTTTCATAATTCCGAATGTTTCAAAATTCCGAATATAACAATTCCGATTTATCATTAATCATCATCGTCATCATTTCAGCCGAAAGACGTCCACTGCTGGACATAGGCCTCCCCCAAGTGTCGCCACATTGACCGGTTCCGTGCGGCTCGCATCCAGCGGATTCCCGCAACCTTCACCAGGTCATCGGTGTCCACCTAGTGGGAGGCCTTCCAACGCAACGTCTTCCGGTTCGCGGTCGCCACTCCAGAACTTTTCGGCCCCATCGGCCATCCGTTCTGCGAGCAATGTGCCCTGCCCACTGCCACTTAAGTTTGGCAATTCTTCGGGCTACGTCGTTAACCTTGGTTCTCTTGCGGATGTCTTCATTTCTGATTCGATCGCGCAAGGAAACTCCGAGCATAGCCCTCTCCATTGCCCTTTGGGTGACTTTAAGCCTTCTGATGAGGCCCATTGTGAGCGTCCACGTTTCGGTCCCGTTGTAATCACTGGCAACACACACTGGTCATAGACTTTCGTCTTGAAATACTGCGGTAAGTTGGACGAAAAGATACCACGCGCCTTCCCGAACGCTGCCCAGCCGGGTCAGATTCGACGATTGACATCTTTCTCGAAGTTAGACCTACCTAACTGGACCGTTTGTCCCAGGGACACATAATCGTCTACAACTTCGAGTGTAGAGTCTCCGATCTTGATAGGAGTGGGTGTGACATGGGCATTCAACATGATCTTGGTTTTGTCCACGTTCATTTTGGGACCCACTCTTCCGGAAGCTCTACTGTGTTCATCGAGCATTGTACGTCGGCAAACCGAAGGTGGGTGATGTGCTCGCCATTCACGTTGATGCATAGCCCTCTCCAGTCCAGAACCTTGAAGACATCCTCCAGTGCAGCGGTGAACAGTTTCGAAGATATAACGTCTCTCTGTCTCAGACCTCGCTGCAGGAGGATAGGTTCCGAGTTCCGAGGCTTGGCCCTGAAGTCGGACTGACATTGTTGCGGTTTTGTAGAAACACTTCAACACCTCGATGTACCGATAGTCGATTTGGCACCGTTGCAAAGACTGCAGTACAGCCCAGGTCTCGATCGAATCGAAGGCTTTCTCGTAGTCCACAAACGCCAAACAGAGGGGCAGGTTATACTCTTCGGTCTTCTGTATAACCTGCTGCAGCGTATCTATGTGGTACACGGTGCTAAAGCCTTTTCGGAAACTGGCTTGTTCGGGAGGCTGGAAATCGTCAAAACTGCGCGCGAGACGATTCGTGATGACTCCTGAAAACAACTTGTAGACATGACTTAGAAGTGAGATGGGCCTTCTGGGATTCTTCAACCGGGCATTGTCGCTCTTCTTGAAGAAGTGTACCACCACACCCCTGCGTTAGTAACATATTCCTTAAAAAACGAAGTGTTAGAAAACAACACTACCATGCATGCATGTGTCACCATAGGGTGACACATGCAACTGACGGCAGAGAACCACCTATGGACAGTTCACTCTGCCAGCAAACATTCTCAGAACCCTCCGTTCCCTTTCAATGTCAGCATTGTCCTTAAGGTCAGTGGTGACCAAGTGACCTAAGTAGTTAAATTGTTCCACTCGATCAAGAGGAACACTGCTTAGCCGTATGGGAGGCACATCAAGATGGTACTTGGTCCCCGCCTCAAAAACAATCAAAAAAAAAAAATGGATACTTGTAAAAATAGCTGCATATTCACTAGCGTTAACTGTCATTCTTTTAAGAACGCAATCGACGATAACGAAACTTTATGTAAAACGTCTGTGCTAGTGTGTTTACAGGAGACTTAATGGCTTCTAAATCATGGTATCCCATTACTGGGAACGGTTAGTGGGGATTTTGAATATACAGGTACTTAAGTCTGCTGTGGACACATCCGCCGGTATACTGAGAGGGAGACCAAACGGTGGGTGGGGCGGCTATTCTCTGGAGGAAGGGTGTATTTGAGATGGTTTCTGTTGTAGAGTGTAGCAGTGCCTGACTAACTGCAATTAAGGCGACAATCGGGGGACGTAAGATCTTAGTCTTTTCCGTATACGAGTACATGCCTGTAAACTCCGTCTATAATTTGCCTATTTTCTCGGATGTGATTTTAATGCACATCTCAAGTTACTGTTTTATGATGAGCTCGAGAGGTATTGTTTGGATAGGTGGAGGGTATGTGCAGATGTGAAGAGGCTAAGCGCCGATTCGGGTAGTTTTACGTATGTGGACCAGTACCTATCACGGCAGTGGGAGGTGGCTAGATCACAGTGTGGTCTCCCTGTCAGCTTGGAAAACCATTGTAAATGTAAGTATATTAGATGACGTATATGTGTCTGACCATCTTCCTATATGTGTCGAATTTGATCTGGGTACGGTTAGGCCGAAGCTATATATTTCTGATATGCCTAGGAATGCAGTGATCTGGGAGGAGAGAGATGAATCGCAAAAGCTGTGAATATCATAACGTATGTCAGGAGGGTTTGCGAACCATTGATTTTCCTTTAGAGTTCACTGACTGTAGCTACGGGACATGTAACGTAAGTGCACACAAATTAGTAATTGATTCCTTAAATGACCGAATTGTGCAGGTCTTAAAAAGGCGGCTATCCTAACCAAGGGTTGGCGCCGCGCCCTGCAGCTAGGGAGAGAAGCCTCTATTGCGTTTCCCAGCAAGTCAAGTTAGTGCTCTTATTAAAGGAATGACCATAGACAAATCTCCTAGACAAGACGGGCTTATCGTCGAACACCTGAAATATGCTGAAGAACACCTCCCGAGGGTCCTGTCTCTGTTGTTTACTATGTGCATCAGTCATGCGTACCTTCCAGCTGACCTAATGAAAACCACAGTGGTGCCCATAATTAAGAACAGGACAGGTGACATCTCGGATAGGGATAATTACCGCCCGATCTCCCTCGCGATCGTGATAGCAAAGGTGCTGGACAGTTTGTTTAATTCTTGCTTGCAAAAGTATCTAACGGTGCTGCTATCGTAGATATTTTTTTATCGTAGTTATTGCTGTTCCAGTTCCTGGTTTTTTAAAGATTTAAAAATTTCGGAGTGTTTGATGCTATCGAAGGCCAAGTAAATAAATAAATTCATTTATTTCAGGTAAATAACACCCATTGCCAAATAAAAATTACTAAAAGATAAAAATATCATTACGAAGTATAATGGTTTATTATATTCGGTATATTTTTCTAGGACTTGGTTCAAGGTGTGTAGGTGGTCGGTTGTTGAAAAATTAGGGCGAAATCCGGCTTGTTCTTGTGGCTGAGGTTATCCAGTTTCCCATCTATGCGATTGTGTATCACTTTAATACAGGTCTTGTAGATGTGGGATGTTTAACTGATTGGACGGTAATTGCTAATGTCACTTTTGTTTTTTAAACAGGTTAGTAAGGTGGGGTAGCAAAGTGGTAGAGCCGATTTTAAGCGCTTCCGTGGTTATTCCATCTTCCCCAGGATTTCTGTTATAGCGCATAGTAGTAAGTGCTTTGTGCACTTCATAAGCGTTTATTGGGGGAAGGGGAGTCTGCGGGGATGTATTCGGTGTTGAAATCGGGAGGTGTGCAATCTGAATATAATGATGTATAGAATTATAGTCGCTATTTTCATTATTTTTATTCTATTGTAACGCTTGATGCCGTCAGTGTCTACCAAGCTGTAGATCCAAGTTCGTCTTTTTGTGACTCCTTGTTTTAACACTCTTAAGGATGTATGATGTATGGATATGATGACATCATTACAAAAACGGTCAAGCATGTGGCGCCATTAATAGGACCTGCTATGAGTTATAAAATTAATCTTTGCATTGAATATGGCCATTTTCCGGACAAATTAAAAATTACTGTTATCAAACCAATTCATAAAAAAGATGATAAAAGTATAATGGGTAATTATTGACCGTTAGCACTTATTCCTATTTTTTCCATTTTTTTTTAAAAGGTGATATACAATAGCCTTTCGTCGTTTTTTGTAAAGCATGATCTCATAGCCAGAGAACAATTTGAGTTCAGGAAAGGTAAATCCATTAATATGGCGATGTATGATGTTATCAAGAATATTGTTTCAAGTGTGGATGCTAGAACTCCGGTGGCGGCCTTGTTTATGGATATGTCTAAAGCATTCGACCATGTAGATCATGGTATACTGCTAAACAAATAAGAGCGTTACGGAGTTACGGTATTAGAGAAAGTGCATTAAACCTATTACAGTCTTATCTCTCAAATCGCACTCAAATCACGGCGCTTGATAGGCCGATTGTGTGAGCTCGAAAATTGAAAGAACATACATGTCGCATCCTAGGAAATATACATATGGTGTTCCCCAGGGTAGCATTCTTGGTCCTCCATTATTTAACATTTATATAAATGATAAATAATAAACATCAGATGGTCTTGTTTGCTGATGACAGCACTATTTTATTTTCTAGTAATGACATTAATATTCTTGAAAATGATATAAATGACGATCCCAAAAACATAATAAATTGATTAACTAATAATAGTCTAAAAGTAAATCTTGACAAAACGAAAATAATGACATTTAATCAAAGAACAAATAAACCGAAACTGAATATAAAATATGGTAACGTAGCAATCTCTGAAAGTGACTTCACAAAATTTCTGGGCCTCTATATAGATAGTCATCTAACTTGGAAACATCATATCGACGCTTAGGTAATTTGCGTATTCTCTGTACAGACTATCGAAAACGGTTAACCGTATTACAGTACCAATAGCTTATAATGCTTATGTGGCTTCTAGCATTAGGTACGGAATCATTTTCTGGGGCAACTCCACTGACAGAGACATTGATTTTAAAGCTCAGAAGAAATGCTTGCGGTCGTTTACCAATTTACAATCAACTGATAGCTGTAAACCATTGTTTAAGGAACTTTCTTTGCTCACTCTACCGTTTATGTACATATATGAAATGGGAGTGTTTGTTCGCTGTAACTTGCATTTATTTGAAAAATTGCGCTCTCGCCGTCATCAGAATACCATTCATGTAACCACTCATAAAACCGCATTTTTTGGGAAAGGTGTGCTAGGCATGGCCCCGAAAATATTTAATAGAACAGCAGCAGCTATTAGAAATAAAGAGTGTCTGGGATCCTTTAAGAGGTCTTTGTTTAAATTCCTTATAGATAGATGTTATTACTCCACCACTGAATTTACTACTGATAAACAGAGGTATGACGATTCCGACTTCCCAATTAAACACTTATGACTAATTATGGAATGTGTTTATGTATCTATAAAACTGTAATGACATGTTTACCGAAACGACATATGTATTTTAAATTGAATTATTCTATTGACATGCCACCTTAATTGTAATTGCTTTTTTATGTTTGTTTTATGTTAATTTTGTCCGCCATTTTGTACGCCATATATTGGCAAAACATAGTGCACACATTTTAGACGATATACTATCTGTAACCATACCTATGTTTCACAAAATAAATGATTGATTGATTGATTGATGGTCTTCTAAAGCTGTTTTGACCAAATGTGTATTCAAATTCCTCAAATCTTTCCTAATGCTCCTTTTAACTTCATTGTCTATTTTTTTTAATTCTAGTGTTCCTATTTCTTTTTCTGTCCGTTTTTCTATCAATGCTATACTATGACGTGTTAGTTTGTTTTTATTACTACGCTTATTTTTAATGGATTTACAAGTATTGTTAATTCCGTTAACTATTGCATTATATTGTTCTTCTGCGTCTGTGTCATCTACTTTGAGTTCTTTGAAATAATTTGATAGTTGTAAGTTATAATGATCGGAGCAGTGTTTCTTTAGAAAGTCTTTTAATTGGTTTTGTAAATATTTTGGGTCGGTGGATTTTAAAGTCTACTCTGATATTCGCACGGATTGGTCTATGGTCTGAGCTGTATTTAATTTTGTTAATTACACTAATATTTTTTATTATTTGTCGGTCCGATGACAAAACGTAGTCGATTTCGTTTCGCGTGAAGCCGTTAGGTGACACCCAGGTCGTCATCGTTGCGGTTTCTTCGAAAAGAAACTATTGACTATCTCCATGCCTTGTCCAAAGGCGAACTGGGTGAGACGAGCGCCTCGCTCGTTGCGGTCCCCAAAACCAAAGCAACCGACCGTATCTCCACTGTCCAGTTGTTGCCTTCGTTCCACCTTTGCATTAAAGTCACCAATAACCATGTTCCAAGTGCCCCTGTTTTCGTCGCATGCTCTATTGACAAGATTGTAAAAACCTTCTACCTCTTCGTCGGAATGTGCAGATGTCGGTGCATATACTTGTACGAAAGTTAGGGTTTTTTTGGGTGTTAGTTGGAAATTAAGCACAGCGACACGTTCGGAATAGCCTAGAAATTCAATGATATTGTCCTTCCACTTCTTTGCCACCATTAGCCCCACTCTGTGCTGTCCACTGGTTTAACCGAAGTGAAAGAACACAGCATCGTCTCTTTCCTCTGTGTGTTCAGCCACTCTCTTGACTTCTGAAAGGCCCAAAATGTCCCAATTGATGTTTTTTAGAGCGGTCTAAAGTTCGATTAAACGTTCGTCTTTCAATAACGTACGGACATAGTAAGTTAAAACATTGAGCGAATCGGAGTCCTTTATGTAATTTGCCGGGATCGTTTGACGGTTGATCGATCTCGCCCGGAAATTCTTAGCTCCCCTGACCTCAGGGCCCGTGCCTGCGCCCGTCCACGCCAGCATAACCACTGGAGTCGCCGGGCAGTTGGGGCCTGTCTCTTACTCTTCTATCCATAGAGGGGGTTTAGACCATAACCCGCCACGCTGGTCCAATGCGTGTTGGCGGGTCGCCATTGCCTCGTTCGTTTGTTAGCAGGGTGCACCACGTGCAAGTGAGGTTGGCTTGAATCCCGAAAGATGTTAGTTGGGATCCCTTACACCCCAAGTATCCATAATTAATTAAAAATTAACTCTTTCTCAAATTACGCTCCTCCTGACGAGCGAGATTTCGCTGGGGTTCCTACATGTTAAGAATTACGCGGCAGGGGTTTTATAAAATGGGGCAAATTTATCATTATTTTTGCGATAGGACGCAACGTTTTCGAGATATAAAGCAAATTTAGAACCTGCTACGAATCCATGACGCGCGGACGCGCGCTCGCTATACTCGCATTTTACATAACACCACTTTCTGTCACAAATGTCGTTGTCGCTCCGCCAGCTTCGTCTTCAAGGACCCACCAAGCAAATCCACCGGTGGGTCTCCGAATACTGATGTGTCTCCCATGACCTACTGACTGGTAGGACCTATGAAACTATTTAGTTTTTATTCCGTGAGACCCACCAGGAACTTAAATGGACGAAAGAAAACAATTACAAATAATCCTATAAGGGCGGCATGAGCACCGGGCCGTAGGCCGACGAAGGAGGCTGGCATAGGCCCGGCACTTCGGGAACAGAAGTCAAAGAGTGTTTAATATGCGAGCGAAGCGAGCGCGGGTTTACGAACCCTTATCTTTGACGCTACGTTTTCTATTTTTACCCACGAAGGAACGGAGACGGTATATGCGTTTGGGGTGAAAGGATTTTTTTTGTTTGTTTGTGCAAATACGTTGCCATTTTTCTCTAAAACTACTAGTCCGAGTGGGTCTTCAAAGATAATAAAATCTCAGAGGACCCACTAGAAAGTCTTGAGAGACACATCAGTATTCAGAGACATACCGGTGGGTCTGCTTGGTGGGTCCTTGAAGACGAACTGGTTCTGTCGTCGGCCTTCGGCCTACGCTCCTCATGCCAGCTAGCAAGTTTTTTAGACTAACGATCCATCGGACATTTGATTCTTCGGAATTATGAAATTCGGACAACTAACAATTTGTATTTATGACTTTCAGAATTATGAATTTTAAGAATTTTAAATAGTAGACATTTTAACTCATCGGAATTGTGACTTTCGGAATTTAGTTTTTCGGAATTTTTTAGTGTCCCACGGATATAATCCATGATTTGTCACAGGCCGCGCCTCGCGACACCAAATCCACTTGCGCATGCGATATCGGCGAGTCTGATTAAAACGCCGATATCTCCGAAATTACGTTAGTTAGTTCGCTACCACTTATCATTGAGAATCTCAGCCGTGGCTGGCTATACTACTAGCCAAGTGCTTTTATCGTATTACCGCGGCTGGCTAGTAGTACTAGCAAGATTCTTGTGTAAAGGTCATTATAATTCAAAAAAATACCCATTATTTCAAAAAGTTATTGTCTTATGTCCACAAAAACACTCACACGCAATTAATTAGTAATTCACATAAATCACACAAAAGAACAGACGTCGCAATACATTTTTTTCATCTAACAAGCCTAACAAAACATGACGTCATTTACGAGTGCCGCATTCCAAACAAAAGAATGGGTTTGTTTACACTTCTATTCTCAAAATTCACAACGCTCTGTAGCTTAGGTGATATTTTAATAATAATGGTGTCGATTCTGTTGTGCTCAAACTAAACTTAATTTAGGCTATTGCTATTGTAAAAAGTAGTGTTCGGCGCTATGGTGACCTAACACTCCTTTCTCGTTTTAATAGGTTATGGTTTATGGTAAAGTTAAAGTCTCGAATTGTAAAGGAAATAGCTATATATTAAATCACTACAACACTTAATTACAAGACAATGGTAATGGTAATGGTAATGGTAATGGTAATGGTAATGAGTACGCGGTGTCTCTAATGAGATCTGAACACGAACTAGCGCACATTTTGGTGAACGAGCGAATGTGCATACTTGCGTTCGATGCAATTATGCATTTTCGCTTAGTGTTCGATTTAAACTCGAACATATTCCCGAGAGCGAGAAGAAATGCGGGATGATGGCTAAAAACTAGGCTACAATACTAAATGGTGAACACAAAATTATAAAACTACTACAACACATTCGTTTCTAGTAATCTAAACTGGTAAGTATAAAATTAATTATCAAACAAGTAAGTATAGGCAAAACATAATGGCTTATTGGTCTACTTAAATTATTGTAATTTATTAGAAGTTACACTATTGAATCTTCCACAGTAAAAGCAATATTGTGATTGCCTGTGTTCGTAATTTTGTCCCGTTTGATCGCACTATAGTTCGCGCTAGGCCAGCGTTTGGCATAATTGTGTAAACGAAAACCGACTTCACTTTTGTCCTTTAGATCACTGGCACTGAGCACTTCACTACACGATTCGTGTCTTCTGGTTGGTTTCGGTGTCAGCGGAGCCGCTGCCAATTCCTGTTGGCAGCAGCTCTCGCTGCGGCGTTGAGGCCTCGGAGGCGGTGTGGTTACCGTGGTCTGCCGCCGGTGGGATCCTCCGCCACGGTGTCCAGATGCGGCCTTACGGCACAGGCGACATCGCCCGGTCTGCCACAACCAGACTGCTGCTACGCACAGAGCGATCGACATCAGCACGTAACATATTACGTATTGGTGGATGTCATGCGGCGATATATAATCTTCTATTTCTGAGTCGCTTTTATTCAGTTTCTCTATCGCCTCCCCCAGATTGGTCATGGATATTGTAAGGTTTCCGTCGTCAGCCAGTCTTTCGTTAGGGATTTTGATGTTAATCAAATGGTTAATTTGATCGAACTCAGGTATATTAATGGTTGGTGTAACGTTCATTTGGTTGGACTGATGACGTATTGAATATAACGAGAAGTCATTTCCTTTGATGACGCACTCTTGACCTATGCTAATGACCTCGGCTTGGCTCAGCTGACGAACTGTTACACGGTCGCCGCATATTATTTTTATTGTGTAGCTGTCACAACAAAAGTAAAAGTGCTGAGAAGTCAAATGTAATTCAAGCCATACGTTAGTGCTGTTGGTTTTTTCTAGTTTACATTTATTGGTAGCCAGATTCTTGTCGCAAAAACTTTCGTCATTTTGCAGGTCTGTTATTGGTTTTAGCAGCTGACAGATGTAGGTAGTTCCATGGTGTAAGCACGCCGTTAGTTCCTGTGTGGACATACTGAAGAAGGAATCCTTTTTCAGGTTGACGGCTACGTATTCGGAGACTGGTATGATTGTGGCCTTCATGATGTTTGTTTGGTGTGGTACAGGTATTATCTTGTACAATTTGAAACTTTCTCTAGATATGTACTAGTGGAAAAGTAACTTCAATTATAACAAATTTTTGAGTCGCTCTGGCTTTGACTTTCAGTAGTTTGTAAAGATACTGAAGATCAGTGTCTAAATTCGCGATTGGTAGTGTGAGTTCGCTTGGCATTTGGCCATATATGGTTTGTAGCTCCCGTTTAAGTTGCGTTGGTGGCAGTAAATGTATGCTAATTTGGCCGTGGTAGATGTCTGTTAGTGTATCGAGCAAAGTGTCTTGAAGTCGTCTTAATCCTTGCAGCAAGTTGTTTCCAGATATCGCTGACAATGTAAAGTCATTGACGTACGAAATATTTTGTATTTCGCGTTGGAGAGTGCTTGCGTTTTCTTGCAAATTTAAAAGCTTCCTGGTTATTAATTTGTGCTGCTTATTTACAGTGCTCTCCATCCTCTTCATAAGGTTGAACTCTGCTTCGATTACGGATGTTTGGTTTTTCCATAAATTAGATAGGTGTTTCTCATTGCGATGTATGGTTTCAATGTCCTTTTCATACTGGTCAGCGAAACGTGAGTCCAACACACCAAATAAGTCATTCGCTAGATACCCGACACCGTCGATTAGGCTTCGTCGGCGCCGACCCGTCTTCCCTGTGCGCCGCTGTCTGGCGTGGACATCAAAATGCTGTGTTAGCAAAAGTTCATTGTAGTATTCGAGTTCCTGATAATCGTGTCGGGCTTGCTGTACGATCGTATTACAATGGCTTTGTGTTTCAATGGTTGCGCATAATTGTTCTTGATAATTGGTTATTTTATTATAAGTGGTTATGCCCGTCCAATAAGGTCCCATGTCGTAGTACATGACTAATGTCCATTTATCCCTGATTAATTGTACCTTTGATATGGGGTCAAAATAAAGCGTCTGGTTGTTTGGGAATGGTTTTACATCGTGTAAGCCGTAAGATGGAAAAATCAGCATGAAAAAACTCAGTAATGCAGTTGCTACAGTTGCGATTTTTGATCTCGGTTTTCTCTTCCTTTCAGTCAATTTGGTTGTTGGCTTTATATCTGGTTTGGATGTCGTTACATTATTCTGGTTAACGGGCAAAACGGAGAGTTTCACAATAGGGCGTTTCATGACTCCATTTTTGGTTTTTAATGAAACAGCTCTGGTAAGGTTATCATTCCCTGGGTGAGTGTCGACTACACGTCCAAGAGCCCATTTTCCCGGAGGCAGATTTTCATCATGAATTACTACTAGATCTCCAATTTCGATGTTTTTCTGTGGTTCCATCCATTTGCTTCTTGATGAGAGTTGTACCAAGTATTCAGTCTTCCAACGTTTCCAAAGATCTTGAAATAATTTGCTGGTTAGATGCCATCTGGTTCTAGCATCTTGCTGTGTTTCTATTACAGTTGTGCCCGGTCTTCCTGATAAGAAATGAGCTGGTGTAAGGAAGTTTAGATCGTCAGTATCCTCGGATATTGCGCAAAGAGGTCGCGAGTTGAGGCACGCTTCTAGTCTAGCTAACAACGTGGTGTATTCCTCAAAGGTTAGTCTTTGTTGACCTATAACCCTCTTCAGATGATGTTTCAGACTACGCACTGCCCGCTCCCATAGACCGCCGGCATTAGGCCAGCTAGGTACATTAAAGTGCCATTCTATGCCCAGCTCTGTTATCTCGGTCATAAAACTTTCACTGAATCCTTGTTGAAGCTGGTTAAATTCTTCCTGTATCATTCTGTTTGCTCCCACGAAGTTAGTGCCGTTGTCACTGTACATATGTCGTGGCGCCCCTTTTCTGGCTGCCATTCTGGTTAGAGCTGCCAAAAAGGCGGAGCTGCTCAAGTCTGACACGAGCTCTAGGTGAACCGCTTTCGTGACCATACATACAAAAACTGCAATGTATCCTTTTGTGGTTTTGATTCCCCGTCCTTTATTTGCCTTGACTTCTACGAAGCCTGTGTAATCTACGCCGCAGTGATAGAATGCATATTCTGGATTCACTCTTGGTTCTGGTAAATCTCCCATGAGCTGGTGCTGCCGTATGGGATTTTGTCTTCTGCATATGACACATTTTCTTATAAACTTTTTTGTGGCCATATATCCGCCGATTATCCAGTACTGTTGTCGTAGATTTGCTAATGTCAAACGCGGTCCGCTATGGAAGGTCAGTTTATGAGCTTGATCGATGAGTAATGTGGTTAGCTGATGATCGTGGGGTAAGATGATGGGATGTTTCATCTCCGGACTCATGTTGGCGTTTTCCAATCTCCCGCCCACACGTTAAATTCCACGTTCATCTATAGTTGGGTTCAAACTCAAAATCCTGCTTTTGGAGTGCACTCTTCCGTGCTTGCTTATCGAATCTAGGTCGTTCGCAAATTCTGCTTGCTGAACATTTTTAATTATCAGCTGTTTAGCGCGACGAAGCTCGTGTAATTCGAGGTAGGGCCGGTGAACTTGTTTGTTCGAAGTAGGCAATCGCAGTATCCACGCAAAAATACGTATGATTTTTGAAATAGAGCTGTGCTTGTTTATCAAGTCTTTTATAATTGCAGTAGTCAGCGATTCTGTTGGTGGTTCAATAACTACCGCGTTGGTTTGTTTGGAAATAGACGACTTAACTTCTAAATTCGTCTCGTAAATGGTATGATGGTTTTCTTGGTTTTTGTATGAGGGCAGCCATGACGGCCCTTGCCACCATAACTTGTGGTCTTTGAGTTGCCTGACAGTCAAACCGCGACTTGCACAGTCTGCTGGATTATCTGTCGTCTTCACATATTGCCAATGTTTTGATGGTATGGTTTTGGTGATGGTTGTTACCCGATTTGCTACGAATGGTTTCCATCGGGCTGGATTTCCTTGTATCCATCCTAGTACTGCAGTTGAATCAGTCCAGCAGTAGACATCCGTGGGGTAATCTGATAAGCAGCTTCTGACTTTTTGCATTAGCTGAGCTAGCAGATGAGCGCCCATTAATTCCAGTCACGGTATAGATAAGACTTTGCTTATGGGTGCCAACCTAGCCTTCCCGGCAACTAATGTGATGGTTGTCCCTTCTGTGGTTATTACTTTGCAGTAGATTACACACGCGTATGCCTTGTTGGAGGCGTCGCAGAATCCGTACAATTCTATGTTTTGGTTTTTTCCCATTCCTAACCATCTGTTGACTTCTATGTTGCTTATGTCAGGAAGTTCTTGCTTCAATTTACTCCATTCCGAGTTCATTGCCTCTGGTAGGGTGTCATCCCATTTTATGTTAGACAACCAGACATTTTGAAATAGGAGTTTCATGGTAGTGCTCAAGGGGGTTAACCACCCTAATGGGTCGAACAGCTTGGAAATGTCCGAAAGTAGAGCTCTTTTGGTAGTAGTTGCAGGTGATTCGGGTTCTATTTTCAAGTTGAAAGTAAAATTATCCTTCTGTGGGTTCCAACGGAGACCCAATGTTTTGGTAGAATCGGTCTGCTTGAACTCGTATGTTGACTGGTCACATTGCTCTCTCTCCAAATCGGTTAACAGCTCTGGTTTGTTAGAGGTCCATTTTCTAAGATTAAATCCACCCAGTCGGCATAATTTAATGAGATCGGATTTCAGTTTGTTCGCTGCTTTCATTGAATGACGCCCTCCGCAAAAATCATCCATATAAAAACTTTCTTCCAATTCCTTTGCAGCGTCAGGAAATTTTTGCCTTTCATCGGATGCTAGTTGCTTTAAGCACATCATTGCTAAGAAGCCCGCTGGTTTGGTTCCGTATGTTAATGTGACGAGTTGATATGATTGTATAGGTTGGTTTTTTGATTCTCGCCATAGTACTTTTTGGTATACTTGATCTTGTTGGTGCACTCGGATCATTCTGTACATCTTCTCAATGTCGGAAGTATATACAAATTGAAATTGTCTCCATTTCAGGATAAGCTCTTGAAGATCCTTTTGTATATTTGGACCCCTGTACATGACGTCATTTAGACTGTAACCTGATGATGACTTTGTCGAGGCGTTGAAAACTACTCTCAGTTTGGTAGTGGTAGATTCAGCCCGAATGACTGCATGGTGTGGTAAGTAGCATTCAGGCGCCTGGTTAATGCTGCATGGTGTCATGTGGTTTAGTGCAAAATATTCGTCCATGAATTTTTTGTAATCTGTTTTCAGTTCGCTATTTTTCTCAAATTTCTTCTCTAAGTTCCCAAATTGAGCTAAAGCTTGTGGTTTCGTTTGTCCCAACTTGTCGTTGTGTTCCGGCTTAAGCGGT
The DNA here is from genome assembly GCA_941918905.2 of Xestia sexstrigata. Lineage (NCBI taxonomy): Eukaryota > Metazoa > Arthropoda > Insecta > Lepidoptera > Noctuidae > Xestia > Xestia sexstrigata. The sequence continues at coordinate 17,309,136 of OW799224.2, forward strand.
AGTCGGACTTCATACCTTCCGTCTTCGAGTCTCTTTGTGGTTTTAATAAAGAACTGTAAACACTCATAGTCATCGTTGGTCATCTCTATCTTCTGGTTAATGTTTTCGTTCTCCCAATATTTCAGAAGGTCTTCTGTGTTGTTGAGAATTACGTTGCATTGGTAGTGTGGTTTCATGGATCCACAGAGTAGCCATCCTAGTTGCGTCTGTTGAGCGATTGGTTGGTTATCCTTGTCTCCTCTTAAGATACCTCCTAACATTATCTTGCTATACACATCTGCACCTAGAAGCATGTCTACGGGTCTGCTTATATGGAACTCCGGATCGGCCAATTGTATTCCTTGGATATGGTTCCACGTGGTTAGTTTAGTAAACGTGTTGTTTGGCAGTCGTTTGATCAAATTGTTCATTATAATAACGTTGGTGTCACAAGTAAATTCACTATTTGTAGACTGTAGTGTTACCTGTAACATTCCCTTCGCGTTGTTTTCTTTTTCACCAACACCGTAAATTTGACCTTTAAAACGATCCCTCTTTAATCCCAATATCTGCGCTGCGTTTTCGGTAATTAACGACAGTTGAGAACCCTGGTCAACTAATGCTCTCATCTTGTGCAGTGTTCCATCAGCTCCCTTGACTTTTATAATTGCGGTAGCTAAAAGTACTTCAGATATGTCATCCCAAGACACGTGAGATGACCTAGATGTGCGTGTTTTGGTTGCAACACTCTTGTTGGAGATTTCTTCTGCTGACGCAGTTGGACTTTGTTTTGCTAATGCTTCGTGAAGTAAAGTGTTGTGTGCACCTAAGCATTTGCGACATCGTTTGCTCGACTGACACGGTTTATTGTTATGACTGCATAGACAGTTTTGGCAGTAATTTAATTGCTCAATTTTGTTTGCCTTTTGCTCATGAGTCATTTGCAAAAATGTAGGGCAGCGCCACAATCCGTGTTCTGAATTGCACAATGCACAGGTTATCGATTGCGACACATGTAACGCGTTCATGTTATACTTTGAATTATCTTTGTTGCCTGATTGATGGTTATTATGGTGAAAACTTTTCTTCTGGTTTCTGTTATAGTTTTTGCTTGATTGATGCGTCGTGGTTTTTTGGCTAGCTGGTTCCTGTTTGCGACGAGACGCTTCTAACGCTGTAAATTTCGTTTCCAAGAATTCCAGGAACTCCTGTAGATTGGGTAGCTCTCTAGGATTCTTGACCGATTCTATGTATTCGGTGAAGGTATCGTCATCAAGCTTTTGTGATAGGAGGTGCACTAAAAGTGGATCCCAAGTTGTTATATCAACTCCCAGATTCTTTATAGCGTGCAACGTCTCTTTGGTTACGTCATGCACCTTTTTGATCGTGGCTAGCGACTGCTGTTGTATGTTGGGAAGCCCGAGCATTATGTTAATATGGGATGTGAAAATTAATTTCTTGTTACCATACCTGTGGTTTAAGATCTCCCAACACACATGATAATTGTCAGAGCTAATCTGCAAATGATGAATCAGACGCTCTGCTTCTCCAGTCACCTTGCTCTTCAAAAACTGCATTTTCTGCGCATTAGACATCGACGGGTTTTTGTCGACCGCTTCGCTAAATAAGTCTTTGAATGGAACCCACTGGTTATAAGTCCCATTGAACACGGGGATGTCCATTTTTGGAGCTGACTTTTCACGGTGCTTCACTGCCCACATCTTTTTGTTTATGTCGTTTGTCAGCTCACCGTACTTTTTCTCGTGCTTGCAGAATTCCATTTGGTACGTAATATCGTCGTCTCCATCCTCACCTTCAATTTCCCAATGAAGCTTGTCAATCTCACCCCATCGGCTATCCAGTGATTTTAGAGCGTTCTCGAATTGCCATTGATTCTCGAAACTATCGACTTGTATATTACTTACGGTTCTGATGAACGCTTTGAAATTAATATTCTGCTTCTTTATCAACCCGTTCAGCTTGCTGGAGCCTCTATCTTCATATGGTAAACTATCTCGCTGCGAGGACTCCTCATGGTGCGGCGACGACGTACCTGGTTGTGGCTGCGCCGCCTCATCTTCCTGTCGACGATGGTCCGCGCCTAACTGTTGCCCAGCCCGGTTTCCTGGTAATGGTTGTACCTCCTCCGTCTTGGTTCTGTAAGGGTTTTCATCTCTCAGCTGCACCGCGCCTAACTGCCTCATGGTTTTGTTAAGTATCTCCTTTGTTTTCAAATAAACATCCTGGGCTGTTTCGAAACAACCCTTTTTGAAGTAAATATGGTCTAAATCTGCAAACTCGATTAATTTCCTGTGGTTTTCTTGATAATCGCGCCAGTATGCTTCCAACATACTAGCCTTGCGCTTATAATTATCGACGGTTTTCCTCTCGGACCCATCTTTCTTTATGTTGGTCAAAAACTTGTCCAGGATTTCATAGAGTTCCGTTTGGTTGATGAATAGCGATTCGGTATCCATATTTAAAGTTGGTTTCGAAATATTCGGTAATGGTTAGTATAAAAAAAATGGTTCGATCTGACCTTATATGCTCCAACCGACCGTCTCTGCAATCTGTGGGTTCTTCAAATTGCGGCGATCTTCTTGTTCGCGTGCCACTGTTTCACTTGGTAGTCACTGGTATTTAAATGCTCGAAGGACCATGTAAAAAGTAGTGTTCGGCGCTATGGTGACCTAACACTCCTTTCTCGTTTTAATAGGTTATGGTTTATGGTAAAGTTAAAGTCTCGAATTGTAAAGGAAATAGCTATATATTAAATCACTACAACACTTAATTACAAGACAATGGTAATGGTAATGGTAATGGTAATGGTAATGGTAATGAGTACGCGGTGTCTCTAATGAGATCTGAACACGAACTAGCGCACATTTTGGTGAACGAGCGAATGTGCATACTTGCGTTCGATGCAATTATGCATTTTCGCTTAGTGTTCGATTTAAACTCGAACAGCTATCTTTTACTAAAAGGCAGTGCGAGAAAAGGACGGCTATAGCTATGAACTTGCGCTTCACCGTGTTTTTAGTCGACATGTTTTTACGTGCACCCTTCGGAAATAGAATTTGAAAATTAAGGGCTACCGCACACTTGAGACAAAACTGTCTTGAGGCTGACTATTTCCCTACTAGTGCGAACGAGACATTTGTATCTGAAATATTGGTTCCAACTAAATTTGACAGCTCTAAATTACGTCCGTCTCTTTCTCGTTTTATTAGAGAGAAAAAGATAGCAATAGCCTAAATTAATTTCAGTTTGTGCACAACAGAATCGACACCAATGTTTGGTTCACATACTTGATACAGACAGAGTTTCAGCAGTTACAAGTCATTAGTTAATTAGTATAAAATAACCAAAGCAGACACTTCAAGCGTATTTCTCGCGCTTTGTTAAGTTCCGTTTCTTGCATTAATGTACTAAGTTCAGCGCCATCTATCCAGCGACTAGGGAAGAGCTAAAAAGAAAATCCCTCATTTGAAATCTAATTTAACATTCTACATGTTGAAGATATTTACAAACCGTTAGGCATATAAAAAATGCATGCTGTCTAACAAAAACATTAATTAAAATCAATAAACAAAACGAACAATTTCACAAAAAAATCAAGTAAACAACGGCGGTGATTGGCCAAGCGCGTCGGCGGCATTGAAATCCGGCTCTATGATTGGGCCAGCGGCAAGCCGCGGCAATTCTCATTGGTCGCGGCTCACGAATGTTTTACGTAATTAGAATTTTGAATTTAATACAACCAAACTACGATAATATTAAAATTAAACGCCTAATATCTGTAATACGATACATAAAAACCACACGTACTTAATAGCCATAGTTTGCATTTTTATCAATAATTAGTGCAAAAATACCGCGAAATGTATCAGCGTCTCTTCAATGGTTTTTCATGTTTGTTGAAATGACTATTTCTGGCCGAAATCTATAAACGCAGAAACTTTAATAACGCTTGTTCAAGAGAGACCTATTCTGCGGGATAAGACCGATGATCCGGTGTAATGTGAACACTGTCCGGGTGCCGAATTCCGGCAAATCCGCCGATCTGGAATAGTGGGAACGCGAATGGAGAGATGTTTTGGTGCACTGAGTATCTAGGAGTCGGGAATTCAGTGGATACCTCATACCTGATAGGCTGATACTGAATATCTGGAGGTTAAATACTAATACTTCTCTATCTTTTTTTTTCTAATGGGTAATATGGTTGGAAATTGAGTGAATAACTATGTTAAAAAAAATATTAAAGTAGTAGTCTACCAGGTGTGAACACACTTATGTCTGCAGTTACAAGAGGATAGCGCCTACCCGGAGTGGCTGTGGTCGCTGCCCACGGGCCGGGCGCCTCGCCTGGCGGAGCTGGACCCGAACAGCAAGCGCTACTGGCTGCGCGTGCGCGCCGCCGGCATGCGCCGCAACAACAAGCTGCGCGCCATGCGCAACTTCTAGCAGACTGACTACTTATACTGAATCAATAATATTACTTGTAACTAGCTACTAATTATCAAACAATAAACAAGTTATTATAAAATTTATTCAATTTACAAAGACTTCAAAATCAAAACGGTTCACAAACAATTTACAAAAAGTATTTCTATAAACAATGCTCAGACTTGATTTGTATTTCAACATACAAACTAAATACACTACTGAACAAAGTCGAGGAAATGAGAACTGTACAAACTGTCGATGCCGGGACGCAATATAAACCTGGGTAATATTGTGACCCACCATGGTCATCCCTCACCAATATCAACTCAGCCAAGATGTATGTTACTTTATTCTCAAGACTTGAATAGTGTGAAGAAGTTGACAATTTAGACATAACCGAAATTACGTGAAAATATATTCAATTCCCCTCGGTCCACAACACAGACACAATGACAACACAGCCACTTTAACATAATTCGTGACGTTTGTCTAAAATACTTTTACAATTCTAGGTGATATTTCCAAGTGTTTCGATTTCTAATTCAAGCCGACGTTACTTCACTGGACTGTACGATTTTTTCACCGTTTACTTAACTCACACATTGACATCACTTTGCATCATAGGTAGGTACCTATGTATTAGAAACCTGAAATAATGGGCGGAGCTATTACGAGAGTTGACCCATCCCGTGGTGCTACAGACAGTCCATGGTGTCCTCCTTAACGATGAGCGGCGGCGCGTAGTTGAACCATCGCGTGGTGCTACAGACAGTCCATGGTGTCCTCCTTGACGATGAGCGGCGGCGCCTAGTTGAACCATCGCGTGGTGCTACAGACAGTCATTGGTGTCCTCCTTGACGATGAGCGGCGGCGCGTAGTTGAACCATCGCGTGATGCTACAGACAGTCCATGGTGTCCTCCTTGACGATGAGCGGCGGCGCGTAGTCACCGTGGTGCGTGCCGAACGAGTACTTGTACGGGTTCTGGAATGTTACAATACATCACTCGTACCACGTGACGCACGAGACTAAAACACTGATGAAAATGAATGTTGATTGATGGATGGAGAGGGAGAGGAAGGATTGTGTGAGGAATGATATGAAAACAGGAGTAGGTAAATAATAGCGTGGCGGCTGACAGCGGCGAAGTAGGGGGAACTGATTGCGCCGGGCCCAGGTAATATGGGACAAGGGCAGGAAGATGGTGATAACGCGTCGGCGGCTGTCAAGTAAGGCTAGCTTCGTCATACTTGTAGTCTTTCAAATTGCACCCATGTAGGGTGAGTGAGGGTTCGGGGACTACCTGACGGACAGGGCCGTCATGTACCCCGGTCGCAGCGGAGACTGGAACCGGCGAGAGATGTCGTGCGGTGTTCCACAGGGGCCTCGCTTCTAGGGCCGCCCTTGTTGAACATCGGGTACGACTGGGTGCTGCGCGCCGACCTCCCCAGCGGTGTCTGCGTAATTTGCTACGCTGACGACATGCTGGTGCTGGTACAGGGGAGGTCGCACGAGGCGGCGCGGGCGCGGCGGCCGAAACTATGACCCGCGGGGTTGCGATAGTCGGCGTCGAGTCGACGTTGAAGTACCTGGGAATTGTCCTCGACAACTTCGTGGAGCATTTCCGACGTTTGGCTCCCAAACTGGAACGGACCGGGGCTGCCTTCAGGCGGCTCCTGCCCAACCTGGGGGTCCAAACGCCTCCTGCCGGAGGCTCTACCCGGGCCATGGCCTTTTACGGGGCCTGCATGAATGGCGCGCGGAGGCGCTACGCCGGGGGGAAACTCCGCTGCCGCGGCAAATTGTCGCTCAGCGGACAGACTACCGGCGTGACCTCATGGCGACATGGAGAGAGCGACTGTCGTGTCGCAACCCCGTGCAGGGCACGCCACAATAGTGGCGATAAGTCCCCTCTTTGTAGAGTGGCTTGAGAGGCGCCACGGCGTTCTCACCTTCCGCCTGACGCAGGTCCTCACTGGACACGGTTGTTTCGGGAGGTTCCTGCACCGAATCGGGCGAGAGGAAACGTCCGGGTGTTACCACTGTGAGGATCGACTGGAGGACACCTCTACCGAGTCCTCCAGTCTGCCCCGCGTGGGCGGAGCACCGCCGTATCCTCGTAGCGGCGATCGGCGGCGGCGACCTCTCGCGTCCGGACTTGGTTCAATCCATGGTCCAGAGCGAGACGGAATGGGACGCCGATACCTCCTTCTGCGAAGCAGTCATGCTAGCGAAGGAGGTAGTGGAACGTGCGAGGGGGAGAACCTTACGTCCGGCCGCCGCGGGGCCTGTGGACGGTGAGCTATGGGCTAGCTCGCTGTCCGTCCGTCTTATGACGACAGGCCTTGTCGACGGCGCGTTCGTGTTCCACGCGCGCCTTAAAAAGGTGTCAGCAAACGGAAGGGGTCCGGAAGGGGTGCGCAAGGGCCGATGTCTGCCGGGGCTGCGGGACTGTTCAAAAGAAATACCGTGGCCCTGGAACACAAAGGGCGATGAAGGAACATGGATGGGTTTTAGTCAGTAAAAGACTGACACTCCCTCCTGCTCTGCCCAGAGCCTGCTCAGTCAGAGATTTCCCATCCGAAAAAAAAAGGGTGAGTGAGGGTCAAGGAGAACTGGAGAAACAGTTACCTTCTTGACGTTGTAGAGGTCGGGCGGGTAGGCAGCGGGACCGGGCGTGCGCGTCGCCTTGCCTGCGCCCTCCAGCCGCGCGCCCAGCGAGTACACCGGTTGTTTACACCGGTATACGTTGGTGTCCTTCTGGAAGTAGACGGCGGGTCCCAGCGACTTGGCCTTGAGGTTGAAGCCCACGCGGGCTCCCATAGTGTAGGCCGGCGTGCCGGAGCCCAGGCGCAGCGCGTACGCGTTGGGCGCGGGCCCCGGGCGCTTCAGCGCGAAGCCCAGCCGTGCGCCCATGGAGTACACGGGGGCCCGCGGCTCGCGCATCGGCGGGCACCGCTCGGGTGCGTGGGCTCCCGGCCCCGGCGTGCGCAGCGTGGAGCGCGTCGGGAAGCGCGCCCCGAAACTCCAGCAAGGAGACGACATGTTGCCGTCGCGCGTCACGCGCTCGATGCGGTAGGCGGGCCCCGGGCCCAGCCCCTATCAACAATAAACACCCGTCTCAGGCCACTCACATCTAGTAGTCGCACCACATTTGGGGAACAACAATGTGACATAGCGCTCACTCCACATAGTGGTGACGTTAGTTCCACTCTCAGCTCAGCCAAGGATTTGTAAAGTAATAGGTGTATGCAGCACATACCTTGACGCGATAGCCCGCGTTGGTGCCGAACGAGTACATGGGGTTGCGGTACCGCGAGGGGTCGTGCTGCGGGAAGCCCACCGTCGTCGGCAGCCGGTACGCGCCCGGCCCGGGGCCTACCACACACAACATACACTTCAATTCAGAATCTTACATTATTATTATAAGACTTTTAATTTAATTATCTGACGAAACTTTATTATCAAAATCGAAATGTAAATACGATAAAACAACAATAAAAACTGAAACTAAGTGACTAATAGCCGTAGACCCCAAAAAAAAAAAAACATTGTACTCTGTCTGTAATTTTGGATTTCTTTTACCGACTTTACTCGAATTTTAAGTCATCATTTGCAGTAGAGTTTAGAAATGGAATTTGAACTTTGTAAAGTTACTTAGATGACTTTGAAATTCAGAATTCCTGATAGAAACAACCCAACAAGGTAGAGCCCCAAGTTCGGCTGCGGCAGTCGCGCTGGCAGCCACTAGCTCGCCGAGGGCGCCAGCTCAGATATGTGGCTGAAGGGTCGGCGATCTTGTGGTTTATTGGTGCTGTTCAAAAGCTTGTACCACTTCCTTTCGACTCTACTCAACTTTTGGTAATTACAAAAAGCTTTAGCTTTGCGCCAGAGCGGCTTAGAACGCAGTCCGTCTGATGGCAGCCTTATATGATTTTCGGGAATATCATAAACTATGACTTTCAAACATCACCATTGTATTAACTATAAATGCTGTCACATGTTGCTTAAATATACAGACACGTCGTCGGGTGGACAGCGTATGTACCGCACGACCAACGCCAGTGACCACCTTCGACCGCTCAGAGGAGCAGTGCAGGGTGCCGCCGGTTCAACTTCAGCTTGAGAATCACTCACCCAACGGTTTCGACGTCATTTTGTGTGTTTCTTGTTTGCTTTAGATTTAGATTTCACTGAAATTTAATATAATTGAATTAATTTGCGGTGTTTAAAACTACGGTAATTTTGACATGGATCCGTCGGCCACGACTGTTGAAAAACAAATGAACTTTCAAACGTCGAAACGTCGCGTCACGTCAGCGCGACTTGTGATGTCAGGGCTGAGCGCAAGGAGGCGCCGCAATAAGATTGTTAGTGCACTTCCTATAGTTTATAGCAAGAACTACTCACAGCTTGCTGCGGGTGTCGATCACTTTGTTGGCCCAAAACTTCGCCACTAACACGGTGTTGTTGGGCTGCAGAGGGCAGGAAAGGAGTTGAAACATTTGTTGTAACACAGCTTTATAAACCCTGCCGCTTCATTGAAGAAGCCCCACTGTACGAGGTGGGAATTATACCTTGTGTTCGGACTTCGGAAACGGTTCAGGGAGTTCTAGGTGGACCTCGAAAAGTTCTAACCTTGCAGGAAGATGCCTTGATAGGTATATAGTAAGTAGGTAAGGTCGCCAGTTCGCCACAGTTAGCATCGGGCGTCCGGTGTTGTGTAAGGGAACGCACACGAGCACACGATGCCAGTACCCAGTCAGGAAGCTATCGCAAAGAAACAACAACAGGTAGGTACGTAGATAAGTATTTATTTTAAAAACCACGTAGGTACATCAAGCTACATATACATCATCAAAATATACGTTCATATACATCATCAAAATCCAAGTGTAGACTAGTAGATAATCAACTTTTCAATAAAATTGCTCAAGTAGCGTAAATAAAGAAGTAGGTACCTACTAGTAGGACCACAAGGTTACAGTAATCAAGACATCCATCTTCGCTAAGTATGCACAGGTGAAGATGATGATGATGACAGATGATAGCTAGTGTGGCGCCGGCGCCGCTCGCGCTGCCAGCGGCGCTAGCGGCGTGTCCTCCGCGCGCGCGGCCTCCTCGTCGCTCTCGTCGTCCGGCGAGCTGGCGCCCCACTGCGCACACGGACATACGTCAGGCAGGCCCACACTGAGCTAGTCTGTGAGACATCAGCATTACCTGCTCGGAGAGCGGGTGTCGCGCGAGCGCGCGGTACAGGCACGCCAGGTACAGCAGGTTGAGCACGCCCAGCGCGCGCAGCGCCGACTCGAAGCCCACGCACCACGCCACCGCGCCGCCCGCCACCGGCCCTGTACTCACACGTAATATGAATGTGACCGGCTGCGAGCGCAGACGAGTGAACTCTCTAGCGAAAACAATCTCAAGTACGTACAAAAATTCTGAGACGTGTTTTGCATACCATCTATCGGGAGCCCACCGAATCTACAGACGAGAGGAATTTTCTACTGACGTTTGTCACAACGCTTCAGTGTATATCAATAGATGACACTGATCTGCTTTGGGAATATTTTTATAAGCGGCGTTCTAGTAAAATCCAATGAAAAAAGAATTTACTACGTATTATATTATAGGTCAATGGTAAAATCTTTTAGCAGGTAAAATTTCTTTATTATTTATTTTTGTATATACAAATAGTGAGAACTGTAAAGAACCTTTTTTCTGACAAAAATTTTTAACCTAACACCTAGCTAACACAAGATTGAAAAAGTGGAGAATCTAGCCTAGTGCTCCCTCCCATTGCTGCCGAGTCTGTGCATGTTACCTTTGCTTTAAGAAGAGAGCATTGCCCTCAAGTAACCTAGGTATGCATATGGACAGAAGACTAACCTGGCGTGAATTATAAAGACCAAAAGGGGCAAAGCAAAAAGAAAGCTTAGTCTTTCACTGGCTTATAACAACAACAACAACAACATTAATTTATTTCCAGGCAACTTTGGCCCTTAGATCTGCCAAGGCGCCAAGACGAGCCAAGCGAAGCGCAATAGTTCAATTTTTTTGAAACATTATAACTTGGGTTGGTTTATACCAGATAAACAAAACCCTAATTTCGTCACTGACTGATGATCATCAAAATTCTTAGGGTATTTCCTAATGGCTTAGAAAGCTGAAATTTGGTATGAAAGCTATTATTAATACCTACACAAACAACAAAAAAATTATAAAACTTGTAACTTTTATCCCCCAACCCCTTAAACTAGGGTATGGAAGTTAGTATGAAACTTCCGTTCAGAAACTTTCGTTACTACAAGAACTATTGTGTATCGGAAAAGTAATGAACAGTGGATACATTTTTCACCTCACGCCCATGTGTGTGAATGTAGCCAAATGGCCAAGCCACATATTTAGACCATGGTGTAGAGTTTGTGAAGTTAGACCTTGTAGAGTTAGGGCGTTTAGAGTTAGAAGCTTGGCTCTAAATGAGATCAGGCAGGGGTGATTTGAATGATTGATTGATGAAATTGATAAATGAATGAATGATTTTATTATTAACCAAAATAAACTTTATCACTACCTACATATTATAAAACAAAGTCGCCCGCCGCGTCTGTCTGTCCTTAAGTATGTATGCTTAGATCTTTAAAACTACGCAACGGATTTTGCGGGTTTTTAATAGATAGAGTGATTCAAGAGGACGGTTTTAGTATATAATCCCACCAAAAACATTCTGTAACAAACTAGCCAAGTCTCGCTGGAGTTGCTTGTTTATCTCTAAAACTAATGAAATCTAGACTAATGAAGTCGTGCCAAGAGTAAGGTTCCTTACTGCGATTTCTTTATTATTATAGTTAATGTTGTGTGACTTGGCCGTTGAACATTCTTTATACGTTAGTGGGTAAAAGTCAATTTTGTTTACACGTAATGAATAGTAGAAGGGGGCATTACCATATCTCTAAAACAGCTGAGATCAGCTGAGGGTTCTTCATCAGATACTTTCCGACCTTGACCTTCGATTTTTGACATCAAATGAAGCGGCCCACCAAGTTGAATATTTTTTGTAAAAGCGGTATGTCGATCTCTAATAGTTTGGTTGGGCTCTTGTGTTTTCTAATCAGGGTCACCAGGTACTCCAGATTTTCGATTATCCTAGTTTTATAGTTTTCCCTTTATGTGGCCATTAAACCCTAACTCTGTACCAAATTTCAGCTCTCTGAGTTTATGGGAAGTACTAGTTCTATTCTGATGATCATGAGTGAGTGAGTGAGTGTCATAAATGCGAAACTTTGCTTTCGCTTAACTTCGGACCTAAATGACCTACAGAATTGAAATTTTGGATTTTAAGTATGTGATTATAGCTTACTGGATGACGAAATTTCTGCGTTCTGGTCTTATCCAGAGGTTCTCAAATAAGGGCCTGAAAATGCGGCGAAATGGTTCCAGTAAAGGATGGTACGGCAGTGTTTGCTTCGCGCTCGACTTGGCGGGGGCACTGCCGTGCCCCCCGATTTACGGGCGGGCGAAGCCGCGGGCATCTTCGCAAGTTCATAAAGGTCGAGAAACGATTTTTTCAAGGTCAAAGTCATTGCTAGACCTTTATGAACTTAGATGGTTGTATTGATGATTTTGATGATTATAATTCTGTAACTACACACATCAAAAGTATCTAGGGATCAACATATATTTTTGCAATAACTTTTCTCCTGATTGATATTAATTAAAATTTTCTTTAAGGATTCATCAAATAAAGTGTTTTCGTTTGTCACAGTAACGATAAACCAAGTCACCTTTGCATTAATAAAGAAATTTGCCATTTTCCTAATAAAGGGATTTTTGACATTTGAACCACTAACATTAAAGTTCGAAAAAAAGACTGAAATAACAGTTTTCTTTAAAATTTTATTGGGTAACTTAAACAATTAATAATCCGTGTTTCTACCGCGAACACTAACAACACAAGAACATCGGTTTGGCATACTCAAAATGAGTTCATCCAAATCACGCTGTGGAATGGCCGCCCATGTTCGTTGCAACAACAAAAAAAGGTCTTCTTGCGACTGGATACCCTCCATATTCGGCAGAGCTCTTCTCTGTAGCATATCCCATGCATGCTCAATCGGGTTCAAGTCTGGCGACTGAGCAGGCCAGGGCAGGACATTGATGTTAGCTGCGGCGAGAGTCTGTCTTACAACTCTTGCGGTGTGCGGTCGTGCATTATCATGCATTAACTGAAATAAGGGACCGATTTGCACTTGTAGAGGAACGATGACGTCTGATACAATCGTCTCAGCATAAATTTGAGCGTTGAGGTTGCCTCTGATCCAAATCAACTCAGTTCTTCCGCCGATCCAAATACCCGCCCATACCATGATGGTTCCACCACTATAAGGATGGACTTCCTGGCAGGATTTTAATCGCTGTTGGCGTCCAGGGGTTCTCCAGTGTCGTATACGTCTTGTATCCGGTCTCATACCAAAACGAGACTCATCAGAAAAGCACACGAAACGCCATTGTTCTTCTGCCCAATTTCTGTGTTCAAGAGCCCATTGATATCGAATCCTACGATTGTGCATTGCTATAGGTGGTACCCGTAGCGGTCTTCGGGAATGAAGGTTCACTTCATGCAAGCGGTTTCTGACTGTTTGGTCGCTAATTAAGTTCCCTGAAGAGTGATGAAGCCTCACGGCTAACATCATGGCGGTTATTGTTGGAGCTCTTCGAGTTAAGATTTGAATGTATCGGTCTTGTCTCCGTGTGGTGCAGCGATACCGTCCTCCATGGCGCTCAGCCACGGTACCAGTGCTTCGGTAACGTGTCCAAAGTCGACTGATAACACTCTGACTTGTATTCAGAGCTAAAGCTACAGTACGTTGCCGGGAACCAGCTTCTATCATTCCCACGGCTCTGAGCATTTCTTCCCTGCTTAAATGACGTCGCCGCTCCATAATAACGTTGGTTTTAATCAGTAGTAGGGAAACAGTAGCACTAATAATGTCTTCAATGCGTTGTATGTTTTTATAGGGAAAATATTGACAGCTTATTTTCATCTTTTACTCGAATTTGATTGAGAGTTCCTGATTCAAATTATGAAATGCACCAAAAAGGATCCATATAAATTTATAAAATCATAAATTTATTACAAAGCCACATCTCAATCTCAAGAAATCCGCATAAAAATGCTTGATCCCTAGACATTTTTGATGTGTGTACATACTTACGTCTTATAATCGCGAACAATATTTTAATCATCATACAACCTAGCACTGATCTGCAAATTGCAAAAAAACGTAAGAAAATTTGAATTTCGCGGGCTACCCTGGAGCATCAGCTTTAAATAAATCAGGCTTATAATTCACGATATTTGGTAAAATTTCATTGCGATCTGCGTGTAAGAAAGAGACGGAGATATCGCTATTCTTCTCTTGTCTATGGGCATCCATACACAGTTGACACCCTCTAGCGAGCTAGCGAGATCGTTACCGAGTGCATAGGCGGCGCTGGAGGCCGCCTGCAGCAGCGCGGCCACGTGCGGCGCGCGGTGGGGATGTCGCGCTAGCAGCGCCGGCACCAGCGCCGCGTCCGCCGCGCCCAGCCCCACGCCCAGCAGCGCGTGCGGCAGCGCCAGCGCCGACACAGAGCTGGCGTGCGGCACGGCCAGCGCCGCCAGCGCCACGCCCAGCTGCCCCGCCAGCGCCACGCGCTCCGCGCCCAGCCGCCGCGCCGCGCCGCCCAGCAGGCTGGCGGCCAGCAGGTAGCCCGCGCTGTCCGGCACGAACACGGCGCCCGTCACCCAGCGCTGCAACGTGACGACGCGCGACGGGTGAGTGTGACACACACTAGGAGCCAGCTAGGCGCAGGCGCAGCACGGCTACCTGCGGGTGGAACTTGTGCATGATCCAGAGCGGCAGGCAGGGCTCGAGCGCGGCCATGACGCAGGTGGTGAGCAGCACGGCGCCGGCGCAGACGCCCGCCGCGCCGCGCCGCGCCAGCGCCGCCACGCCGCGCCACGACACGCTGCCGCCCGACATGCACGGCTGCACAGTACATGGGATGGTCGATGCTAGATGCAAAACCTGAATATACTTTGTTCAGAGTAAACAACTGAATCGATTCCAATAATTTTTCACCATGTTATATGTTGTCCCAAAAATGTTTTAAAAAAAGATACAAGTTGGACACCGAGCGACACTAAGTACTTATCCGAGTATCCGCTATCACACGCGCACAACTGACAGGTCATAGCGGCACTAAGCGCGGGCGGCGTGTGCGGCGCGGGCACGCTCGCCGCGTGGTGACCACGTTTTTTACGGATAACTAAGTACCCAACAGAACAAGCTTATAACTTTGTGATTTTACATGATACAGTTTTGAAATTTTGTACATAGATCATTTACATAAAATACTCGACGTGTTTTGGGTTTCGCATAATTATACTAAAACACGTTGTATTTGGAGCAGTTCCTGCTACAATGTGCCCCGTTCGATTCTTGGTCCTTACAAGTCGAGCAGACACGTAGGGCACATCCCGCCCGTGACGGTCTAGCATCAATCATGCCTAACATGGGTCTTTGGTGGAGTTTCTCCGTGTATACCTCGAGGAGAGCCTTGAATCCTCACCTGCATATTTAACTTCTAAACCAAAACAAACTTACGCGATTATACTCCTCATTATCCAGAAACATGTATTGCATGGCTGAAATCAATAAACATTGGGCAATTATCTGACTGAAAGGAGCCACGTCTACGCCAAAACGAAAGCGATCGTTGATTACCGAGGTTGGCGAGGAGCGCTGCGGCGATCAGCAGGAACGGGGCGCCGCGCGACCACAGCGCGTACGTCGCGCCGCCGAACGGGTAGCCCACCAGCACGCCTGCCACATACACACAACACACCGCTCGGGTCGGCAAACAGCAACCAACCAACAGCGCAATAATTAAATGTTTGGTTTCAGTTAAACGGACAAACCGTGAGTCTCATACCAAAGATTTGATTGACTGATATGATACCAAGAATGAACTTTAACCATGGAGAGTCAGATACACGTAGCTGTGCTCTACTCTAGTAGCTGGACACTTGAGCTTGAGCATGGAATCGTAATTGGCGTTGCGTGCTGCCGACCGCATCTTCGTTGCTGCCGCATGTGCGCGCATGTGCGCGCATTCCCGCTCTATTTCTCGCTCTAGCAAATGACGGTTCTTAGCGATTGATAGGGGCATGGAAAATTGTGATTTCGACTGAGGCTCAACCCGAGCGTGTCCGATCCATGAGTGTGTGGACGAGAAGAGAATGAATGTGTGTGGGGAGAGCCGACACTCCGACAGTGTGTATATACCGAGCGCGACGGCTCCGAGCAGCGCGCCGATGGCGCGGTCGCGCTGGTGCGCGGGCACGGCGCGCGCCGCCAGCGCCAGCCCCGCCACGCCCGCCAGCGCCGCGCCCGCCCCGTGCGCCGCGCGGCCCAGCGCCACGCACAGCGCCGCGCGCCACCCCACACGCCCGCTCACGCACGTGAACACTGCGCACACACACAGCCCTATCACTCACTAGGACTACGAGACACTATTACACTATAAACGTACGCGCGTTATCGTCTAAGTCGTCAGGTCATAAAAGTCACAAAAGAGATAGGAATGTGCAGCGCGCCGGACCCTAGTTATCGATAAACGGCTACCTGCGCACGTGCTAACGATGAGTCATTAATTATCTGTACGATTCTAATTGGTCGGTTTCAAATGTAATTGCAGTGCGTGTTTTTTTGCTATAAATGTGTTTACTGCAATTCAATAAATACATTCACGTGTTACTCATTGCGCACTATGGATACTTTATTTTCTAACGTTGATCTAAAGAAATGGCGATATTAGCCCTCAAACTCGAACAGTGATTCAAAACTTATTCCTGTTTCTCAATTAATTGAAAAGTGATCTGAATAAAGTGGCTTCTCTTAATTTCAACAAACCACGTTAAATGGCCGCATTTATTTGTGGTGTGAGCAGAGCGACTAGACTGAATCAAGACGGAAGTGTCACAATCAGTCAGTACCTGTATACCAAGAACAAATTTTAAGAAACCACAAACCGTCACTAATATTGACGATTTTGATAAAAGTGTGTTGAAGCGAACTGTAGCTTCATTTTATGAGAATGGCGAGTATCCGTCCGTGGTGAAAATTCACTTCAATGAGAATACTACCGAAGGAGGTTGGGTTTCAGTATAAGAAAAATGGCGAAGGACGAAAATATTTAATGGAAAGAACTGATATTGTTTGTGCTAGAATGGACTTTTAAGGAAATTGGATTTACTTAGATAACTAACGATCAGCGACCACGTTTTTATCTAGATGAAACATGGATTAATCAAAACCATTTAAGAAAGAGGATGTGGCTTGGAAGCAACGATGAAGGAGGTTTCAAGAATCAGCCTGTAGGAAAAGGCCAAAGATTAATAGTTTGCCATGCGGGTTCTGCAAGGACTGGCTTCGTTCCAGAAGCGAAGCTAATATTTAAAGCGGTGAAATCAATGATGATTTTCACACAGAAATGGATGGCGAAAAATGCATAAATAAATTCTATTCTATTCTATAGAATAGAAATTATTTATGCATTTTAGATACAGTACACCAGTAGTAAACTTTAAAAATTAGCTACACTCACTAAGTTTATAAGGTACACTTTCACAAAATAAGTACTTAAACAGTAAGATCAAAAATCGTTGTCTAAATAACGATTATTAAGTAAAGCAAAATGCCATTGTAACTATGTAAATTAACGTACATTACTTATAGCATAAAACGATTGATAAAGGTCCATTGACGGTATACATAAATAAAGTTCTTTTCCTTCCGCGCTAGTTAAAACTGTGTTACGGCAAGATAAGATTCTCGTTCGATGATTAATTTTCAATCGTATCGTAATGAACATAAAACACATTTTCGCTAATAGTTTTTTCTTACAATGAGAAATAGACGTCGATGACGACTAACAAGTTTAACGTAAACAAGTAGGTAGTATATGCAAAATAACTAGACAAGCATGAAGCGTAAAAAATATAAACGAATTTTAGATTTAAATGTAGGAAATGTAGATATAATTTAGTAATGAAACGTACATTTTGGGTATGTGTGTTGTGTATGTGTTACTTATTTAAACATATATATTAAACAAATGTATACATATATATATTATTCATTATAACGTGGATATAATTTAGATTATACATTTCCACTTTTGAACATATAGGTACATATACTTATACGGGGTACAAAATAAATAATAGTATAATCTTATATATTAGTCGTAGTCTTTGTTCGTAGTCCAATTTACGCAGAAACTCATCCAGTGCCTTTCTACAAACATAACTATTCATATCTTTCAGGGGTTTTATTTTGCTGACACGATTGTACAATAACGGAGCCAGGAAAAAAGAGAAACTCTGGGCAAATGTTGTTTTACATGCCGGGACAACGTAAACATCATGTGATCTTCTGGTAGATTTATTAGACGGTTTTTACGGATATGCTGTTTTAAAACTATATTTTGTATAAAAGTTGACGAACGTTTAGGACTTCGAATTCTTTGTATAGTGCAGTCGTTGGATACCTAAATCCTTTGAAATTAATAACTTTCAGAATACATCGGTGTACCCTTTCTATTTTTATGATATTACTTTTCTTAGCACCACCCCAAGCAGAGATGCCGTATGAAAGTATTGATCTACACAGCGTGAAATAAACAGTTCTATTAGTGGTTTTATCTTTTAAGTTTCTTACTTTTTTGAAAATTGGTATAAGTTTGCGATTTTAAATTACTAAAATGCTGTTTCCAATTTAAGTTTTTGTCGATTTCGATACCAAGATATTTAGTACTATTGGTTGAAGATAACAATGAACAATCGCAATTATTAATATTCACACAATTAGAACAATGA
Source organism: Xestia sexstrigata (assembly GCA_941918905.2). Taxonomy (NCBI): domain Eukaryota; kingdom Metazoa; phylum Arthropoda; class Insecta; order Lepidoptera; family Noctuidae; genus Xestia; species Xestia sexstrigata. The sequence goes on from OW799224.2 coordinate 17,327,484, forward strand.
GCTTTCAAGGTGAAATCTGAGGGAGGTTGTAAATTATTTTTTATGCTAAAAGTTATATATATTTTGTTTTTAAAAGATTCAAGGTAAGTAGGTTGTAATCAAGCCATTTAATTATCTTTTGAAGTCCATGCTCAGCCGACAATTTGACGCCGTCCCATGTAGACTGTTGGAATAAAATTACTGTATCATCAGCGAAAGTAGTCACCTTAGCGTCAGTTATTTCAATATTACAAAGACTATTTACATAAATCAGAAACAAAACACTGACCCCTGCGGAACACCGAAATTAATAGGTTTTTTTAGAGCTACAAAATTTATCTATTTTAACAGTCTGTGACCTGTTTGTAAGGTAGTCCTGGAATAGATTAAGTGGTATACCTCGAATACCTATGGCCTCCAATTTGCATATGAGTAGGGGAATTGAGACAGTATCAAATGCTTTGGCTAAATCTAGAAAGACACCAAGGCATTTTTTCTTACAGTCAAGGTTGTAACAAAGTTACAGTTGAAAACTTTGTTACAGCTACAGTTGTAACAAAGTTTTCAACTGCATCTATGGTCGATTTGTTCTTCCTAAATCCAAATTGATTTTTAGAAAGAATATCATTTTTATATACTTAGATAACTAATTAGCCGGTTATTTACATTTTTTTCAAGAATTTTAGCCAAGGTGGGCAAAAGTGGTATCGGACGATAATTTGTGATACTAGCAAGAGCTATATCCCCCGATTTAAATACAGGTATAACTAACGAGTCCTTCAGTACGTTTGGAAACTTCCCTAACGAAAAACACAAATTAAATATATGTGTTAAGGGTGTAATGACAAATTTAGAAGTTTTTTTTATAAACTCAGCGGATATTCCATCCCATCCAGTAGACTTCGTATTTTTTAGTGACAAAATTGTTTTATGTACCTACCTCAGCTTCATCTGTCTCCCATAACATAAATGAGTTCATAGGACTATCTGTAGACTTAGTTTTGTGCACAAGATCACTTTCCGTAAGTTGTAACCTTTGTAGAATATTATTTGACAATTTAGTGACCAGATTAACGAAAAAATTATTTATGAAGTCCACAGATTCTTGTGGTGTTGATTTTAAATTCAACAATTCAATCGGTACTTGTGACTTATTCGATACATTTAAATTACATTTCCTGCTATTATTTAAATCAGATTTGTCGTGGTCATTTTTTAAATTATGTAGACAATTTTTGCAGTGTTTTCTGTAGCGTTTGTAGGTGACTTGCACATCGCGATCATTTGGTGACTTTAGGCTTCTTCTGTGCAACGTATCTCTAAATCTAATGCAACGCAATAGACCCGGCGTTACCCACGGCTGGAAAGTTAGTCGTCTATTGGGCACGGAAATCGTGTGGCTACATTTTTGAATGATTTGAGATATATTATCAATAAGTACTTCAGCGGCTTTATTGGGATCTTTTAAAGATGTTACATTGGCCCAGTCCAATTCTTTCATTAATTCAAATACCTTTTCGAATTTAGTTTTTGCAGTCTTTTTTTGTTTTTTATTACATTGCTTAGTTAAAGGTATACTAATGTAAATACTACTATGATCAGTAACTGACGAATTACAGACAACAGTTATTATTTTGCGGTTTGACTTGACAAAACAATGATCAATACATTTATTAATACGCGTCGGAAGTTGGTGACTAGGCAAAAGACCGTGAGTTGCTAGAAGATTCAAATAGTCATCAGATCTTTGTTCCGTACTACTAACACTGATATTTATATTGATATCTCCAGTTAAGTAAACATGAGGGACGTGTTTTATATCTAGTAAAACGTCAAACTCAAACTCAAAGAATTTATTTCAATAAGACCATTACGGCACTTTTGAATGTCAAAATTACAAATAAAAAACAAAGCTACAGTCCGGTATACCGCCGTTTACCCGAATTTTATTTGCCCTAATATCATTTGCCATAATAGTCAACAGCCATAATATCATACGACATAATACTCATTTGCCCTACTCTCATTTGCCATATTAGTCACGTGCCAGAATCATTGTTTCCCATAAAGTCACTTACCATAACATCATTTGTCATAATCATTGTAAGCCCTAATTATCTCATGCCCTAATTATCACATGCCATAATTATGAAATGCCATAACATAATTTGCCATCGACATCGGGTGTGTAACGGTTGTTTATATCAAGAGAAATTGGATGCAATTGGGACTTTAGGGCACCCCGACTCGGACAGGTTAGGTTAGAAGGGGATGGCGGGGTCGTGTGAGCGAGCGAAGCGAGCGAATAGACCCCGCCATCCCCTTCGTGGTTATTTTTTTATAAACCACACAGAAGTAGGAGCCCCGCGAAGCGGGGCTCCGTCGACCTAACCCACCATCAACCATGCACAGAAAAAAAAACCATGCACAGAATAAATAAGTTTATTCTTATTATACCAAACATTGCGCACCCATCGACATCGACAGCCAGAAAGCTAATAAGTAGGTAAGTATTAGAATTAAAAACAAGTTTAATAATCAAACTATATAATTATAATTAGGTAGTACAATTTCTCTTTTTCCTGTAGAAACATCATGAGTAAATGCGTCGCTTGGAAAAAGATTCGAAAACAATTTATTGTGGCGCTTAAATATAATGTCATCATGTGTAATGATTATTACGGGGCTTAAATATTTGTCTAATACTTGTTATGCCATTTAAATATTATGCCATTTAAATATTATGTCTAATAATTATTATGACACATAAAAATAAGGCAAACAATACTTATGGCATTCGTATCTTAAGGTATCTAAAATTCGGGCAATTAAAAGTATGTCATATGTCTTTTAGGGCAAATGAAACATTTGGGCAAATGAAATTCGGGTAAATGAAATTCGGGAAAATGATGATTATGGCATATAATCTTCGGGCAAACAATAGACAACCCTACAGTCCCAGTCACAAGGCATAATAACTTGAGAAAGTACTGTAGTTGCCCATTCCCTAGCGTAGATCTCTATGGAGAAGAACGGGCAAGAAACTCCATGGACACTCTTTTGAATCAAAATATTGTTACAAAATCTTGGTTACATCATTAATTTTGAAATTATACATATATGTGAGAACGATGTAGAAAGACGTGCACATTAAGAGCGTCCAGAGTGGAAAAAGACAACAATTTAACAACAAACGAATTAAAATGAACCCTGGCAGCCAAGAGATGACCAGTCCCAACTGACAGCGCCCGCTCACAAACATGACGCGCGCATCGGCGCCATTCAACTCAACCATATTGAAGGGAATTAAATGACCCGACACACCCGCCACCATCAGCGAGACATTTGAGTGAGCATGACATTCTCTCAGCCACCAAGGCATATTCAAGTCAATGAAAGATAACTAAATGTAAATGGTGGCTGAACAATACAAAGTACTCACACATGTGCTTTGCAATTATATAATACTAAGAACTGGAATCTACACAATGCAAGTAGGTATATTTTTACAATCTTCTGCCGCTTCCACAATACATCAACATGGGAATCAATTCTTCTTCTTCTTCTTTGCGTGTCGATAGATTCAAATAATGCCCGACCAGTACTATCAATTTAGTTTGCCCCTATAGTTGTGGAGCAGGACCAGCATTTAGCCAAGCATTTTTATCATCAATGTAATCCCCCAACTTATAATATGCTTGCCTACATAGTGTGCGTTTTATACAGGATTTAAATTTCGTCTCGTTCAGTTGAAGAATGTGGGGAGGTATTTTATTGTAACATTTCAAACAGTACCCCATGAAAGATGAATCTACTTTAGCAAGCCTGAAACCTGGCTGAACTAGTTGGTCCCTATTTCTAGTGTTATAGTGGTGTCTGTCACCTGTTCTACTGAATAAATGCCGATTTTTCCTAACGTACATGATGTTTTCATAGATGTATTGACAAGGTACTGCCATGATATTAATTTCCTTAAACAGTTCTCTTAGAGAATCGCGTCTACGTAATTCATAAATAGCTCTGATGGCTCTTTTCTGCAGAATAAATATAGACTCGATGTCTGCAGCCCGTCCCCATAGTAAAATACCGTATGACATAATACTATGAAAATAACTAAAATAGACTAGCCTCGCGGTATCAATATCAGTAAATTGACGGATTTTTCTAACAGCATATGCTGCTGAGCTCAGCCGTAAACCGTAATGCTCAACTTCAAGATCCTTCGAAAGGTCACAGAAGATTCCTATGGCATCTTGTGCCTCTTCCCACGCAGTAAAGATGTGTTTTAATGAAGTGACACCGGCGTCAGTTGTACAACGTCCTTTGGTGAAACCATACTGTTGCTCGTGTAATATTTTATTGGTGTTAAAATGGTTAAGCATTTGATTGAGCATTATCTTTTCAAACACCTTGCTGAAAACCGGCAACACGGATACGGGCCTATAGTTATTGGTGTCCTTACTGTCCCCGGATTTAAAAAGCGGTATTACCTTACTGAATTTCATTAGATCCGGGAAGACCCCTTGATCCACGCACAAATTAAATATTGAGGCTAAATACGGGGCTACAGTCTCAATAATGGAGGTACAAGCTTTGATAGACATACCCTGTTATGTCTTTGGTTTGACGTTTGTCTATACAGGTTTCCTGGACAACGAATGTATCAGGATTGTCACATATAATTAAAATATACGAATAGCTAAATGTACGTTTGATCTTTTATTTAATATACCCCATAGATCTTCCGTTAATTTGATCTTGATTTGCTTAAAACCTTTTATGACTTATGGGGTTTATATGCTGAAATTTAAATTCATTTGGACAGGCTGCAACGTTCGCTTTCAATAAATCAATAGAGAGCAAGGGAGATGAATTTAAGGTTTCTGTAGTTTTAAGTGGGATACTGGTAAAGAAATTTACAAATTCTTGAGCAACTTCATTGTTGGAGCTCATAAGGCCACGTGATGTCTCTAGTGTGAAGTCCTCTAAAGAACCGAGAAAATTGGTTCGAGAAAATATATGGCATGGTTTTCGGATTCCCTGAATCTACTTGAAGAGCCCTCAGTTATAATCGTCGATAACGCAAACTATCATTCGATACATTTGGAAAAGATACAAGTCCCTTAACATAATGCTCCTGTCCAAAATTAAGAAGAGATGACAGTGTAAAATATCTTGGCATCCATATAGACAACAGACTAAGATGTGACAAACACTTAGACACACTCAATACCCGAACATTGCGACTTATCTCTGTCTTCATATCACTCAGGGGGTCAGCTGATCATAATATTCTTAAAATGGTCTACTTTGCCCTGTGCCAATCAGTGTTAGGGTACTGCATCAATGTGTGGGGTGGAGCCAAGAAGACAGGTCTCCTGAGGGCTGAAAGAGCACAAAGAGCAGTCCTTAAAGTTATGACAAAGAAACCACGCAGATATCCAACAGTGCAACTTTATGCAGACTGTAAGGTCTTGACTGTACGACAGCTATTTGTGCTTCAATCAATTCTTAGGACACATGGTAGTTTGGCTCCTCCCGATCCCAAAAAACGTAAACATATAATTCCCAGCATCCAACATAAAACTAAGTTTGCAAGACCAATTACACGCCATAAGTACGCACATTTATAATCAAGTTCATAAAAAAATAAACAGTAATGGAATGGCTACTAAAACAAGATTACCATAATACGGAATCACTTCTAACTTACATCACCTAATAAACGTTCACTCATTGTGTCACTCACCTATTTCTCACACCCACGCTGTACTCTCCCATATTCAAAACACAATACAAACATACACTTACTTCATTCACTCCACACACGACAAGCACAAAGGACAGGAAAGGAGGCGTAAAGTACGGTAACTGTGTCATGGGATCATACTTAAGGAATAAATAGTATCCTACATGTTAATCCAGGATATAAACTATCTATGTGCCAAATTCCATAATCATCACAGTCACCATCATCACAATCACTATCACAATCACCATCACTATCACAATCACGATCATTATCACAATCACCACCACTATCACAATCACTATCACAATCACGATCATTATCATAATCACCATCACAATCACCACCACTATCACAATCACCATCTCTATTACAATCACCATCACTATCACAATTACTGTCACAATCACTATCAGAATCACCATCACTATCACAATTACTGTCACAATCACTATCAGAATCACCATCACTATCACAATTACTGTCACAATCACTATCAGAATCACCATCACTATCAGAATCACCATCACTATCACAATTACTGTCACAATCACTATCAGAATCACCATCACTATCACAATCACCACCACTATCACAATCACCCTCATCGTTATCACAATCATTATCATACTAATCACAATCATCATCATCAATATCACAATCATCATCGTCGTTATCACAATCATCATCATCGTTATCACAATCATCATCATCACAATCACTCTTAGACCTCATAAGAAACCTACGCGGGCTAAATTTAGAATCTCTAGACCCAGTGGTTTGGGCTATGAGTTGATTTGCAGACTTTGTGGTGACAAGTCTACAAGACAAATGGGGTGGCATTTCTCCATATTAGGGGTTCACCCCCTTAGGGGTTCACGCCCTTAAGGGTTCACCCCCTTAGGGGGTGAATTAAAAAAAATCCTTTCTAAGTGCACCCCTAAACCTCATAGTCATAAGGAACCCATGTGCCAAAATTGGAATCTCTAGACTCAGCGGTTTGGGCTGTGCATTGATTTTTAGAATCTGTCACCCCATTTCCCCCTCTTAGGGGTTACATTCTAGGGCACGCCACAATAGTGGCGGTAAGTCCCCTCTTTGAGGAGTGGCTTGAGAGACGCCACGGCGTCCTCACCTTCCGCCTGACGCAGGTCCTCACCGGACACGGTTGTTTCGGGAGGTTCCTGCACCGACTCGGGCGGGAGGAAACGCCCGGGTGTTTCCATTGCGAGGATCGACCGGAGGACACGGTGGAGAGGTGTGCCCCGCGTGGGCGGAGCACCGCCGTGTCCTCGAAGCGGCGATTGGCGGCGGCGACCTCTGGCGTCCGGCCCTGGTGCAAGCCATGGTCCGGAGCGAGACGGAATGGGACATATGACATATACAATGGGGAAGATTTCAGACTGTCACCCCATTTCTCCATATTAGCGGTTGAATTCTGAAAAAACCTGAAACAAATATTTACTCATTTATCGATAGGGGTTCTCCTGTTAAGTTTCGAATAAAATAGTCTATCTTATTTCCCCATACAAACTTTGGAGCCCCATTTCACCCCCTTAGGGGGTGAATTTTGAAAAATGCTTTCTTAGTGCACCCCTAGACCACTTAAGAAACATATGTGCCAAATTTGGAATCTCTAGACTCAGCAGTTTAGGCTGTGCATTGATTTTTAGACCTTGTCACCCCATTTCCCCCTCTTAGGGGTTGAATTCTGAAAAACCCTGAAACCCGTTTCTACTCATTTATCAAAAGGAGCACTCCTATGAAGTTTTGAATAAAATAGTCTAACTAATCTTGTTTCCCCATACAAACTTTAAAGCCCCGTTTAACCACCTTAGGGGGTGAATTTTGAAAAATCCTTTCTTAGTGCACCCCTAGACTACATAAGTAACCTACTTGCCAAATTGGAATCTGTAGACCCAGCGGTTTGGGCTGTGCGTTGATAGATGAGTCAGTCAGTCAGTCAGTCAGTTTCTTCTTTTATATATTTAGATAAACAGCCCATTTGACACAGTCCACTGGCACGTCTGCCACAATAGAATTACCTATATAAGCATACCTCATAGCCGGACACTGCCCCCTAAGATGCAGGCCTAGCCTAGTTTTTTCGAATGCTAAATTAAGAACTTTAATCTGTAAACAGTGCAATGTACTTGAACTTTGTGGTAATAAACAATTTTATTATTATTTTTATTCTACCCACAAGAAACACGAGGAAAGCTGAAATTCAAGAATGGTTGACAAAGAAAAAGATTCCATATTCCAGCAACGAAATTATCGAATAATTAATTAAAAAAGTAAAAGCCAGTAACCCGCAGAAGGTCTACGCTTTAGACCATCTGGCAAATGAACGAGGCCATGAAGTAATACGGCTCCCTCCATATCACTGTCAATTTAACGAAAGGGCTGTAACTTCATAACGGTTAGAGACAGCCAATAGGTGTTTGAACAAATGTTATAGTAGGCGTCGAAACCTGCTTGGTGGTAGGTAGGTCCTGAGCGGAGCGAACGAAGGTTGAGTGAGTGAAGCGTAACTAGGGGGCGACGACAAGCAAACTTTAGGGTTATGTTAAATCAGGTTTTGTGTATTAGGGCCTTTTTTTTACTTTTTTTTTTTTTGTTGAATTAGTTTTTAGAATGTTTTAGGGGTTCTTAAGGGTTTTCAAAACATTTAAAAGATTTTACATAATTTAAAAAATCTTTTAATGACTCTAATGGATTTTCCAATTCATTTAAAGATTCTTATGGATTCTCAAAATTTTATAAGGGTAAGGAATACTTCTCAAAAACACGAAACCCGCGAGCTGCGGCAGCCACGCAAATAATAGTACTGTATATAATTTTTAAATATAGTAATTTTTAAATATAGTAATAATAATATCAAACATTGTTATTTTTTTTAATTTTGTGAACAAGATGCGATAATAAACGTTACTTATCGATAATATTATGTCTTTTATTGTTACGCCCTTCACTAGACGGTTCCATAAGACCCATAAGTGTAAGCGAGATAGATATAGAGAAATGATTTATGGCCCTAAGACTTAGATGATAACGCGCGTACTATAGGGTGTGGCGCTACCGATGGCCGCCCCGGCGAGCGTGGCGGTGGCGGCGCGCAGTACGGGCGCGGCGCCGCGCCGGCACACGGCCGCGCCCGCCAGCGGCGCCGCCAGCAGCTGCGCCACCGCCTTCGCGCCCAGCACCACGCCCACCAGCGCCTGCGACCCGCCGCCTGCTACACAAGGACACACGTTATTGTGGCACATGCCTTCTACGGTTATTTACTAATTCTAAAAAAGCAATTGTTATACAGCATTGTTAAATGATGTTCGGAATTACATGCGGAACTGTGTCAATTATTTGTTCCAAATAATGATATTCGCTCTAGAAAACATAAACAGCCTTACAAGTAAACTTGGTAGGTATATAATAAACTAAGAATAAGCAAAATGTCTACAAATAAACAAAGAATAGCTAAACCAAGAATAGCTTTGACATTTGTGTTCGTACAACCGCTATCCCGAAGTTATTCGCGCCTCCACCCTTGTATGAAGCTAGTATAACCTTAAAAGTACCACGGTTTGTGTTTATTTACGCATTTAAGAGAGCGCATTCAAGAGTCCGTGCACGGAATTAACTCATTTTGAACATTTTTGATCACTACTTTTGATCATAAGAGTCCATTGTATATATAGAGAGTACATTGTTATTATAAGAGTCAGGTTCTTATTCTTGTCGACTGCCAAAAATTTTTTTTTAAATAATGTAGGTATATATTAATGGCAATCACCCATAATCAAAACCCCTTTTCCGCAAAAGTAAGGAGATAATGATGTTTGGGGTTCGCTGAACAAAGAACTACAAAATATTCTGAACATTAAAAAATACGGATAGCATCATTATATGGTCTACTCGTAAAGTAGCAGAAAACATTATTGATTTCAATACGAAATATGGCAGAAAAAAAATGTTGAAAAAACGTAATTTATGGAAAACGGGACTAATAAGATTTTTTTTTACTATGCCTTAGAAACACTTTAAAGAAAATTTAAAAATTACTCATTAATCTCAAGGTAACCCTTTAATAGTATCTGAATTTTAATTTATAAATAAACAATAACTTCTTAAGGCAAAGTGAACTATATTATCGACCGCGCAAACCCGATCCCGTCAGTAACCATAGACTACCCAAGTAACACAGGAAGCATTTTAACAAACGAATAGTAAACTTATTTAGAACTTAACGTCCGTATAAACTCTTATTTGAGTTCACCGAGCATCTTGACGCTTTATATTGGTATTTCAAAACCATTATGATGCTTCACAATGTATAACGGTTGCATTGGCATTTCAAAATGGTTTTGTAAAGCCTTTAGTTTGAGTGCAGCAAACCACAAGGCAGCTGTATTGCTTGCAGCTGTATTAATTGCGTTTGGATCTACAATAGCATTTTTAAGTAGTACGATGATGCCCATTGCCGCTTAATAGCATAAAGTTATACCACTATAGTCCTCCGTAAATCCATTATACAGCTTTAAGCTGTTTTTAGTGCCCTTTGTTGTGTAATAGCACGTTTAAGTGGTAAGTAAAAACCTAGTACCGCTGAACAGCATCAACGTGAATCAATGTAATGCTTGCATTTATAGAAATCAACTTAGTTCTGTTGTACGAGCCAATATTGCTCACACAGCAAAAGTACGTTTCTGCGCACGTAATGAATTACGCTAAACGTACTTTATTAATTATATTCTAACATAAATTCAGTCGTCACTAAAACTCAGCCACAAGCGGGTCGATCAATAATAACATTGCATCAAGTGCGGCTCAGATAACTAAACAAACGTAACTTAAACGTAATTAAACTATTGAACATAACAGTGGTTTGGTGTAAACTAACTATCTTCCTACAACAACTACCGGGGTATGTCAACGACGAGATAACCCCAACATCTTTGGTCCTTCGAGCCGGATCACGCGGCATATCACCTCGTAAGTCGTCGTGTCTCCTCATCAGCAGAGTGCTTAGCGTGGTATATCCCAGTTACGTTAGCAAATCGGTGTTATTGGCCTCCCACAAGCGGGTCTCACCAATAGCATTGAGACGTTGCACATAACGTAAAGGAGGGTGAGCTACACTGTGTGCCTGTATCTAACGAACCAGCAGAGAAGACATCTACTGCTACAACTACAACTAAACAATCGGCGGAGATTACATTTACTGCTACAACTACAACTAAACAATCGGCGGAGATTACATCTACTGCTACAACTACAATTTAACAATTGGCGGAGATTACATCTACTGCTTCAACTAAGCAAGAATCAGCGGGGATCACATCCTGCGGTTACTTCAGCTCCGAAAACTTTCCGAGTACTCACTATCTACACGCCAACCACGCGCAGCCACAAGGCAGAAACAATGTCGACAGAAGACTACCCTGAATTCGTGGAACTTATAACGAAACAGCAAAACGGCTACGAGAGAATCAAAACTCTACAAACCAACTATAAAAAGGATGCTGTGAGTAGAAAAACCACAGACTACCTAAACAAGCGCATCGAAGCTTTACAATCCATGTGGGATGAGTTTCGATCGAATCATGAAATTTTGAAGAAGTATGAATCTGCCCAAAGAGACCATGACTACTTTAGGCAGGACATATTTATTATCACTAGAAGCATGTTTGACGAAACAATGCAATCTATGAATCAACTGCGAAACAAGTTGATAAGCGAACCTGGATTTTCGGGTATGTCAAAACCGAAAATACTAGAAACTCCCGGAACACCGCAATTTGATACAACTGGAGTACACCAACAAATCGGGGATGAAACGGACAAACACCTATCAACTCTGTTACGTAATCAAATGTGTAACTTCAACGCTTTTAAGCGAGCGGTCTCCAAAATTAATCTGGATGACATGAAAGAGAAGTGGCAACTCCAAGATCAAGTCAACATATTACGATCTAAATGGGAATCCATCGACAAGATTCATTGGGAACTAAGCTACTTGTTGCAAGGGAACGACAAGGACTATGAAGCAAAATTCGACCATTGGGAGCAAGTCTACGGCAACATAAAGGAAGAGCTAAATAGAAAAATCTTTGAGACATCCCATTATGAGAAAACAACACCGCGTATGGAATTACCGGAGTTCAACGGAACTTTCAACAACTGGATCTCCTTTAGAGATTTATTCTTTGAGATGATTCATAACAATCCAACGCTGAACAAAACGCAGAAAATGGAGTTCCTAAAGTCTAAATTGCAAGGCGAAGCGGAAAAGTTAATCAAGCACCTCCCTGTGAGTGCTGAAAATTATGACTCGTGCCTAAATATTATTGAGCACCGCTACGACAACAAGCGATTACTTTTCACTTCCTACATAGAAACACTTCTCAATCAAGCTTCCATCGAAAAACCAAACTCTACTAACATGAAAAAGCTGTATGACACAACTAAAGAGTGTTTAAATGGCCTAGAAAACATAGGCGTTAACATTCCAGTATGGGGTCCACTTATCGTCCATTTACTATCCTCCAAACTGGATGGAAGTCAGCGTACGTGAACGCTGACTTCATAAAAACCATGAAACATTCAAGAGAGCTCCCAGACTTAGAGGAGTTTATGGAGTTCCTGGAATTGCAGTTCATAACTCTAGAAACATCCCGTAACAAAGGGAATGGCGGGAAACAAAACTACTCATCAAATAACCAACATAAAAATTATAACAACAAAAAGTCAACGAACTTTAAAGACACAGAAAAGTGGACAAAAACCTTCCATGCAACGCTGAGGAAATGTCCACTGTGCAAAAACGAACACACGCTGATGCAGTGTCCTACATTCTTGGACATGGATGTCGCAACGCGAAACAAAACAACAAGAAATCTTAACTTGTGCAAAAATTGTTTGTTTAGTCACGGCGGAAATAAATGCAACTCAGTGAAAAAATGCCGCACGTGTAACTACAAGCATCACTCCCTTCTCCATGATGATAATCTGAAAGGGCAACAATCAACGCCAACCACATCAACGGTGGCTGAGCGAACATCTAATCACATTAACGGTGAACAAGAGATACTCTTAACGACTCTTCAATTACGGGTCAAAAACAAGGAAGGAGATTACGTCATCCTTCGGGCGTTACTGGATCAAGGCTCTCAAGTAAGCTTGGTCACAGAAAATGCTGCGCAACGGTTGAACTTACCCCGAAATAAAATGAACGCTGCGGTCACTGGAGTTGGCACTATAATGGGCAAAAGTAAAGGGATGATAAAATTGGAATGCAAGTCTATCCACTCTGATTACACATTCCTAACAGAAGCGTTAGTGATGAGTAAACTCATCAACAACTTGCCAAACTCAACGATCAGCACAGAGAACTGGACACATCTTCACAATATTGAGTTAGCTGATCCAGACTACAACATCTCTGGACCCATCGATCTTCTGCTTGGAGCAGATGTTTACTCCGACGTGATCCTAGGAGGAATAATCAAGCATAACAATGGTTCACCAGTAGCACAACAGACAAAGTTGGGCTGGATATTGTGCGGAGCTGCAAAGCAGTTTAACTGTCTTGTAACGCTAACAGAGCTAGACAACCTGACAAAATTTTGGGAAATAGAAGACATCCCTTCGGAATCCGAAAACACTACGGAAAACGAATTCTATGAAAAATATTACACAGAAACAACTAAACGATTAAGCAATGGGCGTTATGTGGTGAAAATGCCAATGCACCCTAACTACGAACAAAACCTGGGTAACTCGAAACTTCAAGCTACAGCACAATTTCTTCATTTAGAAAAGAAAATGGCGAGGCAAGAACACTTCGCTAAATTATACAAAGACTTCATCCGAGAATACATCGATTTGGGTCACATGAAACCCGCGACAGAATCGGAAAGTCGAGTACAATCCTACCTACCACACCACGGCGTAGTAAGGGAGTGCTCATCAACAACGAAACTACGAGCTGTTTTTAACGCATCAATGAAAACAGACTCCGGGTACAGCCTAAACGATTTGATGGAAAAAGGGCCAAATCTACAAAAGGACATACTATCCCTGGTCATAAAATGGCGGAGCTATAGATATGTTCTAACGGCGAACATTGAGAAAATGTACCGTCAAATCCTTATTCATCAAGATCAACAATGTCTTCAAAGAATTATTTGGAGAGAATCCAAGAGAGAACCACTGAGAGCTATACAACTGTGTACCCTAACATACGGGACCAAAGTCGCACCATTCATAGCGATGCGGACTCTCCAACAGCTGGCCAAAGATGAAGGGAACGCTTTCCCTCTGGCCCAAGAGGCGCTCCTTAACGAATTTTATATGGATGACGCCATTACAGGCCATCATACCATAGAATCAACAAAGCTACTGCAAGAAGAGCTAAGCGAACTACTGAAGAAAGGTGGTTTTGTTTTACGGAAATGGTCCACAAACGAACCATCTATTCTCAAAGACCTACAAAAGAAAGAGAAAAGTAACAATAACGAATTTAACTTCAAACAACAAGAGTTCAGCAAAACACTGGGGCTCGCATGGAATGACGCAAGCGACACATTCCATTTTATTAGTGAAGCACCTAACGACAACAAAAATGCATCATATACAAAACGCAGGCTATTGTCAGAAATAAGCAAGATCTACGATCCACTCGGTTGGTTGGCTCCAACAACACTACAAGCAAAACTGCTTTTCCAAAAACTATGGAATGATAGCTGCCAAAACATTGGTTGGGATGAAAATGTACCGGATTCCATAGAAAAGGAATGGAGGCAAATAAAATCCGACCTGCCGAACATAAAATTCATAAGTTTACCAAGATGGATAAAACATGAAAACAATAGTACGATCGAATTGCAAGCCTTCTGTGACGCGAGCGAGAAAGCCTACGCATGCGTTATCTACAGCCGAACTACGTCATCCAGTGGCGCTTACGAAACGACACTACTCGCAGCAAAAACCAAGGTGGCACCAATTAAGAAGAAAACTACAATACCGAGATTGGAATTATGCGCCGCAGTTTTGCTAGCGAAACTCCTACACCGGATAACAAAAATCCTTGAAGATTACGATCTAAAGATTACCTGCTGGACCGACTCTAAGCTCGTTCTAGCATGGCTTAAGGGAAATCAAAGTAAATACGAAAAGTATGTAACAAACAGAACAACACAAATAATAAACATCGTGCCTGCAATCAACTGGGGTTACGTAAAAACAAACGAAAACCCTGCCGACTGTGCCACAAGAGGACTCCCACTATCCAAACTGGTCAGCTATTCCCTGTGGTGGGAAGGCCCTAAATGGCTTAAGGAGCAAGACACACAAGCCCTTGACTCTAAAGAAACTTATAGCACAAACGAGGGTTTCCTAACAAACTGTTATACGACTAATAGTACGGAACCCACGTCGATAAAAAATGAATTAATAAATTCATTACTAGTCGACATAGCAACATAAATCGTATTACAAGAATACTTACTTTGGTGATTCGTTTTGCTGATGCATTACGAAACAAAAGAAGGTCAACTGAGTGCCATGAACTGAACCTGCATGAACAAAACAACACGCTGCACATAGATAGGTTTTTAGGTTTTATGCGGCCAAAATTATTTTAATTGCTATAACTATTCTAAATGACATAAATGATAATAAAAAACAACTTTCTGTTGAAATTTTAAATATTTATTCAAGAAAATATCATATTTATGAAAAAAAAATGTCAATAACCTAACGTCACAGACATAAAAAAATATATTTCATAAATGTACATTTTAAACGTTAGTGAGTAATGAATTGACGTATCCCCTTGACAGTCGACACATACTCCATGCCAATTCGTTACTCCAGATCAGGCGGTATCTAGTGCATACTCATCATATTTCTTGACGTCAATAATGTATCCACTTGAAATCGTTTCTAAAATGACTTTCAGTCTGTAATTAAATCGAAGTTCACTCCAGTTATGTCGGATGCCAATTGGGGATTTTCGAAAAATCTACGGCTGGTGTTTCCATCATTTGTATTCCCATAGTTGGACTTAGGCATGTCAATGAGTAACCCGGTTTCAATTTTAAATCTGTCTTGGATTTTTTGTTTAGCGGCCAATTCCAAGTCTTTTTCTTCCGTCGTTTTTTTCTGTATGTATTTTTGAACTACTAGTTTATAGCCTAAGTGCAAAATACTCTCAAAAATTCTGATTCTGGCATGCAGCACAATATTCCAAAGTCTAAAGTTTCAGGACTTACATCATATTTTTTGCTTAGATTGTTAAAATCTTTTGAAGTGGCTTTACAAATAAAGAATCGACTGGTAGACTTAGTGTCGGTTGCAGCATTGCAAACCTTGCCATCAATCATAGTCATCTTGAAAATGTGCTTGTAGGTAAATTTATTTCCATTTATTTCGATTTCGGTAGGAACCAAATTTTTTACCGATTCTTCAATGTAACTGATTTCTTCTTTGGTCATATCATTGCATTCTTTCAGAAATCTGAATCTTATAGGCCGGCAATACCGGGGAGATGATGGAGAAGGATTCTCCCAAATAACTTTTTTGTTATCCTTGACACAAAGTATTTGTAACGGGACAAATGAGCTCAAAAATATATTGGCGTCCGAATCAGCAGGATTTTCAAACTTTTGTTTATATCTTTCTTGCTGGGAGCCATCACATCCCCATTTATTTATAATAATTAAAGTCTGTCTATCTTCTTCACTAATAGATAAAAGTACTTCCTCTAAGTACATTGAAAGGCGCATAAGAGTTATGTCAATAAGACTTTGCAAAGTACTCTCTGCATACAGACTCGTCACTTTTATGTGTTGTTCATGTGGATAGCATTCTTTTTTGGCCTCTAATAATCTGTCGTAGCAAGGATAGAGCGACTTATTTATCTTACGTATGATTTCATATTGCTGTCGTGTAAGGTCGGCCTCTATAAACATCGCCAATGCTTCTTGAGGTGTTAATATATTGTGTTTGTCGGGTTCACTCGATGACTTGTAAGCATTTCTTATTTTTTTTGCCCTTGTTGGCGATTTTGTGATTTCTTTAAGGATTTCTGATGCATTTCGAAGTCCCTTAGCTCTCAAAGTTGACTGAGCAGCATGAATGATAACAGAATCGCCTACGGCCGAGCGAACCACTTCAGTTTTGCGACGCTTGCTTCTCTCACTTGACTCTTCAAATGATTTTGAAGGGCGGCCTGGGCGATTTTGGGCTTGGAATGGGATTTCAAACGTCCCATTTAACCATGAGTGGTTAGATTTTAAGAAATCCTCTTCTTTTCTTTGTGCTTTAGACCATTTTTTCTTTATGGCAGTCTTGAAGTAAGCAATATTTCGCTTTAGTTTTTTTATATTTTCCTCTGTGTCACCGTAAGAAGAAAACAGGTAATTTTCTAAATAGGCCAATTTTTCATCCATTGTTAATGAATTTTGGCTTTTCATTTTATCGTAGAGAAATTGACGGGTGACTAATTTTGTTCCGGATGAGCCAGGAGAACCTACGACGAAAAAGAAAAAAATATATTTTTTGGAACATTTTTCAACATAACTTTTTTTACCCTACCTGCACCTACCTGCAACTGATTTTTATCAGAATTATAAGAAAAGAGTATTAAGTATTATAATAAATAATAATTTTGAGGCGAGAGGAAGCGATAATATAACTAAATTACTTTTAAACTGAAAAATCAAGAATATTTTTTCAAGAAAACGTAATATGTTTTGAAGGTTTAAAATAAAGGTTTTTTAATTATACTAGGTTGACAATTTCTATAATAAATAATAGTATTTACCTGAAGCACTCGAATCCATATTGTTTACTTTGAAAACTGTCTTCAAATCAAAAATATTGACGACGAAAAACTAGTCACTTTAAAAGCGTAAAGAGCGAAAGCGCGTGCGTAGCGGGAGACTAACAAGTTCCGACTACCTGCATACGTACCCAGCGCGGGTATTGAAGCCGAGAAGACCGGTTTATTATCGTCTGTTCTATTGTTAACGTAGAAAGATATTACATTTTGTATTTGTAACTAGTTTAAAATCTTCAATTTTGGCCGCATAATAATGCAAAATCTATGTTAGTGCGCTGTTTATAATTATTAAATCAGTGCAACGGGATTATGTATTTCGAAAATGAGATAAATTCCCTAAACAAAGGTGAAAAACTTGCCAACAGAAGTACCATTTTGAAACTTAATCCATTTTTGGACTCTAATGGAGTTTTACGTGTTGGAGAACGCCTAAACCACTCAAACTTGCCAGTGGAAACGAAACACCCCATTTTATTACCAGGAGAGGGAAGATTAACCCAACTTATTGTTGAAAAGGCGCATCAACTCGAAGTGAACAGTTGATGGGCAACCTTCCTAAAGAAAGGATTACTCCATCGAGGCCGTTTTCGCATACCGGCGTCGACATGCCATGCCATGCCATGTGGACGTAAAGATAAACAAAGGCCGCGGGATAAAAACCTGCAAAGGCTACATAGCCATATTCATATGTATGTGCACAAAAGCAGTACATATCGAACTTGTTTCGGACCTATCAACGGAAACTTTCATCGCAGCACTAAGAAGAATGTGCGCCCGAAGAGGCACCCCAAAACATATTTACTCGGATAATGGAACCAACTTTGTTGGGCTCCAACAAAGTTGGTTGGTTGGTTGGCAAGAGTTTTAAAAGAAGAGTTCCAACTACACACATCAAAAGTATCTAGGGATCAACATATATTTTTGCAATAACTTTTCTCCTGATTGATATTAATTAAAATTTTCTTTAAGGATTCATCAAATAAAGTGTTTTCGTTTGTCACAGTAACGATAAACCAAGTCACCTTTGCATTAATAAAGAAATTTGCCATTTTCCTAATAAAGGGATTTTTGACATTTGAACCACTAACATTAAAGTTCGAAAAAAAGACTGAAATAACAATTTTCTTTAAAATTTTATTGGGTAACTTAAACAATTAATAATCCGTGTTTCTACCGCGAACACTAACAACACAAGAACATCGGTTTGGCATACTCAAAATGAGTTCATCCAAATCACGCTGTGGAATGGCCGCCCATGTTCGTTGCAACAACAAAAAAAGGTCTTCTTGCGACTGGATACCCTCCATATTCGGCAGAGCTCTTCTCTGTAGCATATCCCATGCATGCTCAATCGGGTTCAAGTCTGGCGACTGAGCAGGCCAGGGCACATTGATGTTAGCTGCGGCGAGAGTCTGTCTTACAACTCTTGCGGTGTGCGGTCGTGCATTATCATGCATTAACTGAAATAAGGGACCGATTTGCACTTGTAGAGGAACGATGACGTCTGATACAATCGTCTCAGCATAAATTTGAGCGTTGAGGTTGCCTCTGATCCAAATCAACTCAGTTCTTCCGCCGATCCAAATACCCGCCCATACCATGATGGTTCCACCACTATAAGGATGGACTTCCTGGCAGGATTTTAATCGCTGTTGGCGTCCAGGGGTTCTCCAGTGTCGTATACGTCTTGTATCCGGTCTCATACCAAAACGAGACTCATCAGAAAAGCACACGAAACGCCATTGTTCTTCTGCCCAATTTCTGTGTTCAAGAGCCCATTGATATCGAATCCTACGATTGTGCATTGCTATAGGTGGTACCCGTAGCGGTCTTCGGGAATGAAGGTTCACTTCATGCAAGCGGTTTCTGACTGTTTGGTCGCTAATTAAGTTCCCTAAAGAGTGATGAAGCCTCACGGCTAACATCATGGCGGTTATTGTTGGAGCTCTTCTAGTTAAGATTTGAATGTATCGGTCTTGTCTCCGTGTGGTGCAGCGATACCGTCCTCCATGGCGCTCAGCCACGGTACCAGTGCTTCGGTAACGTGTCCAAAGTCGACTGATAACACTCTGACTTGTATTCAGAGCTAAAGCTACAGTACGTTGCCGGGAACCAGCTTCTATCATTCCCACGGCTCTGAGCATTTCTTCCCTGCTTAAATGACGTCGCCGCTCCATAATAACGTTGGTTTTAATCAGTAGTAGGGAAACAGTAGCACTAATAATGTCTTCAATGCGTTGTATGTTTTTATAGGGAAAATATTGACAGCTTATTTTTATCTTTTACTCGAATTTGATTGAGAGTTCCTGATTCAAATTATGAAATGCACCAAAAAGGATCCATATAAATTTATAAAATCATAAATTTATTACAAAGCCACATCTCAATCTCAAGAAATCCGCATAAAAATGCTTGATCCCTAGACATTTTTGATGTGTGTATTTAAAACACTGCAATCGTCAGAGTTCTTTAAGGAGATCAACGACCTTCAAATCGAATGGCACTTCAACGCTCCATCCTGGCCATCAGCAGGAGGCTTATGGGAAGCCGCAGTACGTTCCATGAAAGCACACCTGAAAAGGGTGATCGGACAACAAAAGCTTACCTACGAACAATTTGCAACGCTTCTCACACAAATCGAAGCGTGCATGAACAGCCGGCCACTGTGTCCATTATCAGAAGATATTGAAGATCTGGAATATCTCACTCCCGGTCACTTCCTCACGGGAAGTCCAACACTAACACTACCACTCAATGAACCTGAAGAAAACAAAACGATAGACATCAGAAACAACTGGAAACTCATTGAACTCATGCGTCGACACTATTGGGGTCGCTGGTCGAAAGAATACCTTCATTCTCTACAAAACCGAAACAAATGGCAACAAACTAAAGAAAACATACAGAAGGGGCAGCTAGTTCTCGTCAAGGAAAATAATCTACCCTCAAGCAGATGGGCTATGGGTCGAGTAATAGAACTGCACCCAGGCAGCGACAACTTAGTACGAGTAGTCACGCTTAAGACACAAAATGGGGTACTCAAAAGACCCATAACTAAACTCGCCCCGCTACCTATAAACGAGGTACGCGGAAGCGCTGAAACACAAGAAGTGAGTCCAGAAACGGACCACAACGAGCCAAAGAAAGGCACTAATAAAAGTCGAAAAGGGGTAAACAGCCTGCTTATGATGTTACTAGTAGCATTTACATCGCTATCATGTGGACTAGCAGCACCCCTGCAACATTTTAAAATAACTCGGTTAACTGAAAACCAACCAGTGTACTTTGACCCCGTCGGAAACATCCAACTCATCCACGATGAATGGAAACTTCTGGTATACTATAACCTGACAACATTCTGGCAAAGTACGACAAAGGTAGAGGAGTTCGTTAACCATTTAGGCCAACTATGCGACACGATGCCTAACGAACCATGTCACTCTACGTCACAACAACTCAAGTTCGAAATGAACCAGCTGAACGAGTATAACATATTGTTGCGATCTCAACATCAACAGCGGAGGCGACGTGGCTACGTCAACGGCGTAGGAAATCTTGCACGAGCCCTGTTTGGTGTCCTTGACAGCGATTTCGCAGAAAAATACGCTCAGGACATAGAAAAAATTAAAACAAACGAACAATACTTACTACAGCTCATTCGAAATCAGACACTGATTATCGAGGCAGAAAACAACGTAATCAAGAAAAATGAAGACTTTGTAAAGACGCAACTCGAAGTAATTCAGCAATTCATGAACGAAACGAAATATAATACGGCTGTGATAGAAA
Source organism: Xestia sexstrigata (assembly GCA_941918905.2). Lineage (NCBI taxonomy): Eukaryota > Metazoa > Arthropoda > Insecta > Lepidoptera > Noctuidae > Xestia > Xestia sexstrigata. The sequence continues at coordinate 17,348,846 of OW799224.2, forward strand.
ACAGATTTCAACGAATGAAAACAATGAATGATGTCAACGCTGGCGCATTAACAGCTAGTTTACTTATCTCAGTACTGAGGAGAAACCAAGAAATGCTCTTAAGTGCATTGACAGATATCTACAGAGGCCATCTCGACATGAAAAAGTGATACAGACAGCAACACAATATATTGGAGTCAACTTCGTAAAGAGTACCTACATACAGATGGAAGAGGTTGATCTTCAGCAGTGTACCACAATGACGGCGGACAATCATATCTGTCACGCCTCTACAACAATCAACAACCTGCAAGGAGCCACAGCATCCTGCGAAGCTAAAATACTTAGTCAAAATGTAAATAACATTACATGTGACTGGGTATCACAACAATGCGCTGACCAATGGATAAAATTACAGCGACCAAACATATGGCTGTATAATTGCATCAATGAGTGCACGATTCGCATTGTCTGCGAAAATCAAATTACAACAACCACTATAACAAAAGCAGGGCTCCTTGCCCTAGGTCAGGACTGCATACTTCAGCACAAAGACAACACGATTTATTCACATAACGTTTTTAGTAGTAATACCAACATTGGAATAACCTTGGAGGTACCTACTATTGATTCTCCAAATGAGATGTGAAAAACCTTCAAAAACACAAAGATTGTGCTACCGAAATTAAACTTATCTAATGACCACAAATTATTAGATGACCAGATAACCGCACAAAAGGAAAGAGAGAGCCTACCTAACGGCCTTCGTGTCCACGACATCGGCAACTACGCCATGAGCTCTATGCTGGTGGGAGGAATCGTCGCCACTATAATAGTTTGGCGAATAAGAAGATATCTTCAGGCTCGTAAGAAGAGCGATACTGCAGCCAACACGAACAAGATTCAAGAAAGGACTGAAGACATAGAACTAAAGGAGATTCCTGCCTACGCCAAAATACGAGGTGGACATTCGGAGAACTACCGGCCACCGCTACCAGCAATTGGAACAAGATTTAGACTATGATTAATTAATTAAGAATTATTTCTTGCTTATTGTTTTGATTGCTTAATAACATGTACTACCTAACTATTGTAACTATTTAACTTGTAACTCAAGTTTGGTAATCTGAGTGCGTACATAATTTTTCCCTCGGGAGCATGTACGAGCCAATATTGCTCATACAGCAAAAGTACGTTCCTGCGCACGTAATGAATTACGCTAAACGTACTTTATTAATTATATTCTAACATAAATTCAGTCGTCACTAAAACTCAGCCACAAGCGGGTCGATCAATAATAACATTGCATCAAGTGCGGCTCAGATAACTAAACAAACGTAACTTAAACGTAATTAAACTATTGAACATAACAGTGGTTTGGTGTGAACTAACTATCTTCCTACAACAACTACCGGGGTATCTGTCAACGACGAGATAACCCCAACATCTGTTGTACAGCTAACAGGTCTTTGTAATGCGTAAAGCTGTAGGTATAAACATTCATTTTACTGTTTTCGTAAAACTATTTGTCAGCCATATTAGGGAAAAGCACATATTATATGATCAACACAACAACAGCAGTTTTTAGGGTGGATTTTTTATTTTTATTTCTTGTTGATTTTGAACTACGGTCGTCCGGATACCAACCATGCATGTGTCATTCGAATCTGTGTCTGATTTTTCTCCATTGTGGATAATTAAAGTCTACTGGTATACTGGTGAACCCACATAGAACTACTTTATAGACAATAGCATTACAGTGGTCTTCTCTCTGGCCTCTAGCTTAATAATTGTTCACGTGTGAGTATTGATACTGCCGGCGGCACTAATTAGGGTTTTTAAGGGCTCACCTGGCTGCTATAGATCGACACCATTTTGTAAATATTTTATAAACAAAAAATATTATCATTCGGACTTATTTATAAAAGCAATAGACCTATAATAAAATAATATAACTTTATTTAATACTGCCCAACCAATACTATTATGTTAATTATGCAAAATTCTAACTATACTAGGAATACAAAATTGTTTTGGGCATTTCACACATATTTTTATATCACATTTTATATGAAAACCACAGAATAACGAAGGCGCATGATAATTTTCAATGAAACTTATATAGACATTGCGAATAATATTTGAAGGCATAAATTATTTTATGCCTTCAAATATTATTCGCAATGTCTATATAAGTTTCATTGAAACAAAAATTATAATACTGGATTCGATTTTGATTCTTTTCTTATGAAAAGAATCAAAATCGAATCCAGTATTATAATTTTTGTTTTGATGCAAACAAATATGGTGTCATTCACTCAGTTTTGACTGTCTTCATCCATAATATATTGCTAGACAAAGTAGTTAAATTACAACGTTAATTGTATTATAACATTTGTACCGTAGTTTTAGAGATGTTTTTGCAATGACGTAGTGTTTATTTAAGTTCTAACTGTGAACACTTAAATAGCCTCAATAATTATTTTAGAACAGTCTAATGCAATTAACATCTTCATTGTCAATAATATTGCTAATATAATGTTTCTGTAACGCGATCGGCAACTTCATTGACCGTAATAATGTTTCTTTAATGTGATTCGCAACTTAGTTGGTCACAGTAATGCTAATGTAATGCGCCTGTAATGCAATTAAACAACTAATTGTGAACTTATTTGTGCCCAAATAAGCATTACAGTAGCCGTATAAACGTTTGTAATGCTATCATAGAACCAACTCAAAATGCGAAAACGATACAGAAATGCTGTAAGTCGGCCAATATACTGTTTTGATGTGTTACTTGGGTAATATATATTGTCTTGTCAGTAACGAAAGGTTATATAGTATATATATACTCTATGTCAGTAACGACCGGGCTCTCCCAGCGTGAGTACGTATCACTTTGCTTCGCAAGCGCTCGCGAGTTTATACATAAATATATTTCCGAGACCTACGCAGACTACCACATTTTGATCCAGTAAGATAAGAGTATTTTTTGACGTTGGTTGTTTATTAGGATTGTAAAGATTTATTTCGTCTTCAATATTAATATTATAATAATATAGAGGTAAGTTTCTTTGTTTGTAGGTACATAATAATATTATATACAAACAAAGAAACTTACCTCTACTGTAAGGGCATGAGCCTTTAAATGTTAATAAAATAAATGTTAATGTTCAAAGGTACCTATTTAATACGAAATTGCACTAAAATGACGTAATAAGAAAATAATAAAAATGTTACAAAAACTCACAAAATGTTGGATGTGGCGCGAGCTCGATATTAAACTGAAGACTGACGTACTTGCGTATGCGACGATACTACGTTTTTATAAAATAACAAAATTTGCAGTGTTTTAACTAGGCTAACTAAAGTACGATGTGCGGTTGCTGACCGTACATCTTGGCGGGGCAAAAAGTGAGATAACTTATTAATGGTAGATTATGCACTGAGGGGCTAAAGTTGTGTCTTATGTCACGGGCGTCATATTGAATCTCGAGCGCAATGAAGGATTCGGGATTTAACTCCCGAGCGCAGCGAGGGAGTTAAGAGTTTAACTCACGAGCGAAGCGAGGGAGTTAATACAAGAATCCTGAATGCAGCGAGGGATGTAAGCTAGCCCAAGGCAAAGACACCTTTAGCCCAGAAGAGGATACTCTACTTTTTACACCTACTGTAAGAAAATAATAGCCATATAGTACGAAAAACAAAGTATTTATTAAATAAACAAACAGTAAGAATAAATAAATTAACTAATGTTACAGCCAATTACTATTACGGTATTACGGTGCGGTACGGTATTTGTTATTATTAATGCCAGTTTTAATGTAATTCCATTCCTTTTAAAAAATGGTTCGTAGTTACCTATCTAATTATTCTTACAATATTATGTCTTCGAAAACATGGCAACGATATGAAGAAGCAGTCGTTATGATTTTGTAGGAAATCGAGAATATCATCCACGCGTAGCAAGGGTATCGAGAATAGCTTTCCTCGTTCTGGCACCAAAGGGTGTTTGTTAGTACTATACTGTCAATTTAGCTGAGCATGTGAGATTCCAAATTCAAATCACATTATTGACCAACGGGTCATAATGAAATCCAGAACAACATTATTGACCGGCTGTGCCCCCGGCCAGTAATGACTCACTTTAGGTTAAGGTTGCTTGACATATAATTTGACATTTTTGAGCAGGTGGTGTGAAAAGACTATTTTACCAATTTATATACAAATCACGAAATGAAAACAACGTGAATAAAAATGATTATGAGTCAAATGTTAAAAGAATGAGGTGTCGCATAGGTGAGTTCTATGTTTTCAGTGGATGCTGCAAGTCTTGGTGGCTTCCGTGGCGGTAATCTGGTGGACGCGCCGGCGTCACTGACGGTGACCTTGCCGCTGCGTTTGCAGTACACGTGCCTCCTCCCGCGACGACTATTGACAAGATCGAAGTCCCATCGTAGATTATGAAACGATGTATTGGTGCACATCGTGTTGCGACATTTCCACCTGTTTCGACATGCGACACCTCATTCTTTTAACATTTGACTCATAATCATTTTTCTTCACGTTGTTTTTATTTCATGATTTGTATATAAATTGGTAAAATAGTCTTTTCACACCACCTGCTCGAAAATGTCAAATTATTATGTCAAGCAACCTTAACCTAAAGTGAGTCATTAGTGGCCGGGGGCACAGCCGGTCAATAATGTTATACTGGATTTCATTATGACCCGCTGGTCAATAATGTGATTTGAATTTGGAATCTCACATGCTCAGCTAAATTGGCAGTATAGTGCTAACAAACACCCTTTGGTGCCAGAAAGAGGAAAGCTATTCTCGATACCCTTACGTGGATGATATTGTCGATTTCCTACAAAATCATAACGACTGCTTCTTCATATCGTTGCAGTTGGATTTATGAAATATTATAGCGGGGAGCGATGACTGAAACTGGAATTCCAAGTGTCAACTGGTTTATTTTCACATACCCACACATATCATTTATCAACATACCCTACACCTCCCCCTTTAAAACATTATTTTCATAGGTACAATAGCTTTGAAACGGTAGAATACTTAAAATATAGCAGAAATAATGGAAAAAAAAGAAATCTAAGTAACTTAAGTAAGTCTAAATTTATGTAAAAGTAAAATCACAAAATAAAGATGAGTTATAACTGAAAGGATTGTGATCATTGGCCGCGCAATCAATAAATATTTCGACAGGGCCGCATCCACATCTTTGCCTTCATGTATTGCTTTTTTCATTGCCCGTTTGACTAATTTTACTGCATTTTCAGCCGCCCCGTTACCGGCTGGTCGATATGGACTTGTGATGGTGTGGTTTATTAGGTTTTTATTTAAATAGTTAGTAAATTCAAACGAGCTAAATGGAGGTCCCCCATCACTAATTATATGTGAGGGCAACCCGAAACGTGCAAAAAGTTCTCTTAACTTATTTATAGTGAAGTTTGCATTAGTTCCTAACATTTTTGTAACTTCTATCCATTTACTGTGTGCATCTACCGTCACTAAATAATATTTGCCTTGAAATATAGCAAAGTCAATATTTAATCGTTGCCACGGTCGCGTGGGAAATGCCCACGGATGCAACTGTGCACGCACCGGCGCATCACGCTGCTGTAAGCATTTGCTGCATTCTCGACACAATGTTTCAATTTCATTGTCCAATTGTGGCCAGTAAACATAGTTTCGAGATAGATTTTTCATTTTGACAACACCTAGGTGTCCTTCATGCAATTCCTGTAAAATTTGCTGCCTAAGTACCTTTGGAATGACCACTCTGTGATTGTACCTATAAAATACACTTTCTGTCGATAGTAAGACTGTCCTTTCTATAAAAATAAGGCTTTTCTTCACTTCGTGTAACTACTGAGGGCCAGCCATTAATAATGTAATCATAAATATTTTTAAGAACTTCATCCTCGTGTGTTTTGTTTGCAACATATTTTGCTCTAATAGGAATCGATTGTTCTACATAATTAATATATGACACCGCATCCAGCCCCGTTTCTAATTTCCGTTCATACGGCAGTGGCAAGCGTGATAATGCGTCCACGTTATAATTATCTTTGGATTTTACAAATTCTATAGTGAAGTCATAGGCTGCTAACTTTGTAGCGTCAAGGGTTTATGGTCTGTTTTAATTATAAAAGCACGACCATAAAGGTATTGATGGTGTTTTAAGACTCCACTAATTATTGCCAACGCCTCTTTATCTAATTGACTATAAGCGCTCAGCCGAATTTAACGTTCGCGATGCAAAACATATGGGGTGTTCCTCGCCATTGGGGTATCTATGCGACAACACACTACCGATGCCGTAGGAACTACTATCCACTGCCAATACCAAGGGAAGTTCTGGGTTATAATGTACTAATACTTTGCTACCCGAAATAGCCTTTTTGACTTTGTTAAAACTGTCGTCACAATCAGACGACCAAATCCACTCTGCATTTTTCCGCAACAACTTATGTAAGGGATATAATATTGAACTTAAGTTGGAAATAAACTTTGCATAGTAGTTCACCATATTCAGAAAGGACTTAAGCTGCGTCACTTCCTTTGGCCTTGGTGCGTCAACGATTGCTTTAATTTTGTTCTGATCGGGATGCAAGCCGTGTTTATCAATAACAAACCCAACATAAGTAATACTATACTGCATAAATACACACTTATCTAATTTGATCGTCAAACCAACCTCACGCAAGCGACTCAATAATGCTTTTAAATTATTAATATGTTCACCACGGGTCGTCCCAGTACATGCTATATCATCGATGAATACAGCGACTCCTTTGAGTCCTTTAACAGTTTGTTCCATAAATTTCTGAAACTTTTCTGGGATACACGTAAGGCCAAATGGTGTGCGATTGTACACAAATGTCCCTATGTGTGTCGTTATAGCGGTACATGCCTGAGATTGCTCCTCTAAAAATATTTGTTGATAAGCATGCGTGAGGTCAATTTTAGAAAACTGTTCACCCCCACTCAGCGCCGCGAACAGCTCTTCTATTCGAGGTAGAGGGTAAGGTTCGCGCATAAGTTTCGGGTTAACCGTGACCTTGTAGTCACCACAAATTCTTATTTCTCCGTTCTTTTTAATTACTGGCACAATGGGCGTGCCATAATCAGAATACTCAACTTTTCGAATTGTACCCTCAGCCTCGAGTCGTTCTAATTCCCGCTCGACTGGTTTACGTAACGCCAACGGTAACGGCCTGGCTTTGATAAATACGGGATTTTTATCTACTAATTTAAATGTAAATTTTTTTGTACATGTTCCAAGCCCAGAAGCAAATACAGTCGGAAATTCACGTTGTAATAGTTCCACTAAATTATTTTCTTTTAACTTTAATAAAAATTCATCAATGATAATCGTATGTATTTTCAATTTAGTAAGCCACGACCGACCTAAAAGTGGTGGTCCGCCATTTTTAACAATATACAATTTGAGATTTCCGGCTGAATGTTCACCAATAACAACATGAACAGAGACAAAGCCTACCGGTTCTATAACTGAACCAACATAACAGTACAAAGAAATATCGTTGCTAATTATTGGTACATCACAAAAGTTGTTATTATAATAATCTAAACTTCTAGCTGATAACTTACTTCCAGTGTCCAGTTCGAAACTTATCTTTCTGCCGTTCACTTGCGCCATAACCATGTACGGTTTGTCGTTAACGCCACACACGCTTACATTATAACAGTCACATTCCGATTCGTTATCACTACTTCCAAGATAATTATTATTACGTCGTGTTGAAGTGTCCTGTTTTGACTCGACACCTCGCCCTTTGTTCGATTTACACATTATTTTGATGTGACCTTTCTGGCCACATAAATCGCACGGATAATTTTTAAACCGACACACTTCTGGACGATGGTTTCTGCCACACCTCCAACAAGCACGCGTTGAGCGCGATGTTGCCGCGCTCCCCTCAGTAGACGAGTTGCCGCTGCTCGCAGTTCCGCGCTCGGGCGGCCGGCCTGCCCGCTTCGCCGTCGCGCCCGTGGCCACTTGATGCACCGCCTCAAACGTTCGCGTCCCAACCGCCGCCGCCGACGCGTTCGCTGCGCCCGCAGCGTTTGCACCGCTGGTCTGTGAGTGTCGCTCGGCCGCTTCCAACGCCAACGCCAATTCGACGGCTTTTGTCTATGTAATCGATGGTTCCGCAAAAATGCGTGATCTCATTTCATCACTAGCCAAACCCGACACAAATTGATCGCGTAGATTTTCCTCCAGTATAGTATTGAAATTACATGTACTGGCCAGGTGTTTTAGTGTTTGTAGATATTCACTGAGAGATTCACCCGTATTCTGACGTCTTTGTCTAAAAACATGGCGTTCAGCAATTTCGGAACGTTTTGGTTCAAGATGATCACCCACAATTTTAACTAATTCACGAAATGTTTTATTTTCTGGATGATTAGGTGCACATAAATCACACATTAAGTCATAAGTTGCGGCTCCCACCAACGTCACCAACGTTGTAACTTGTAACTCTGGTTTTATTTCATTTAAGGTTATCAATTGTTCCACGCGTCTAATGTACGCCAACCACTTTTTGCTTGTTAGGTCAAATTCTTCAATTTTTCGGATAGGCATCTTGAAGTCTTACACTTAAACGATGTAAATCACACAAATTTGATTGTTTTCCTCGTCGCCAGTTGGATTTATGAAATATTATAGCGGGGAGCGATGACTGAAACTGCAATTCCAAGTGTCAACTGGTTTATTTTCACATACTCACACATATCATTTATCAACATACCCTACAGTTGCCATGTTTTCGAAGACATAATATTGTAAGAATAATTAGATAACTACGAACCATTTTTTAAAACGAATAAAATAACATTAAAATTGGCATTAATAATAACAAATACCGTACCGCGCCGTAATACCGTAATAGTAATTGGCTGTAACATTAGTTAGTTTTTCGTACTATGGCTATTATTTTCTTACAGTAGGTGTAAAAAGTAGAGTATCCTCCTCTGGGCTAAAGGTGTCTTTGCCTTGGGCTAGCTTGAATCCCTCGCTGCATTCAGGATTCTTGTATTAACTCCCTCGCTTTGCTCGTGAGTTAAACTCTTAACTCCCTCGCTGCGCTCGAGAGTTAAATACCGAATTCTTCATTGCGCTCGAGATTCAATATGACGCCCGTGACATAAGACACAATTTTAGCCCCTAGGTGCATAATCTACTATTGTGTAGTAAACTTGTGTATAATATGTTTCTTCGTTGTTTCTAATTATACATCCTTTGGCAACTAAAATTCCCGTTGAATGTATTGCCTTAGTAGTCATACGACCTTCACAGACTATTTGCAGTTGGCAATCCGCGCAGCAGACATAGAGCCAGGTGTTAGGTTTTTGTAATGGTGTCCATTTATTGTTGCAGGATTCGGATGTGTAGATACATTTTGATAATGTAATGTTTGTTATTGCGCCGATTTCGCATGGAATTTGATGATTTCTCATGTTACGTGTTGGTTTGTTTAGTGAACATACAAATGTACTTGGTTCCATTTTAATGCAATGTTCTAGGTCACTGTCTGTCATGTCTGTGAGCTGCATATATTATGTCTCTTTTCTTATATTGACGGCAACATATTCTGAAATTGTTTTCATTGTAAGTGAATGTTTGTTATTTTTTATCATTGGATACAATGGATTTTATATAGGAACTGTTTTATAAATGGTGGATGGAGTGTCGCCTGTTAATGGTAATATGATTTCGATTATAAAATATTTATCAAATAATCTTGATTTTACCTCTAGTAGTTTGTATATGTCAGCTAATTGGTTTTGAATATTGTCAACGGGTATTGAAAATTGTAGTGGCAATTGTCCAGAGATAATGTTGAGCTCCTGAAAGAGCTGGTTCTGCGGTAAAAGAATGTGAATGTTGTTGGCTGTGTCTAAAAGCATGTGTTGGATGTGGCACAGTTTAGACAGAATTGTTGAACTAGTCAGAGCCATGATGTTAAAGTAGTACAAAGCTTCCTCTTGCTCAACCTCCTTACCTAATTTCTGTAAATAGTTCTCTGTAGCGTTAAGATGTTGATCTAAGAGATTGAACTGAGTGTTCATTGCCTCTTCATTTTTCTTTAGAATGTTATTATGTGCTCCTATAATTGACGTTTGACCTTTGATCAGGTTCAATAAATGGTCTCTGTTATTCTGCAATGTTTCTGTCCTTTTTAGATTGTATTGCGAACCTTTCATCTAGCACGCCGAATAGGCTGTTTGCAAGGTAACCTATTCCATTGACAAGACCTCGGGAAACGCGCCCTCTTGTCTGCCCATGATGTGTTTCCAACATGTAATCGTTGTGATCAAGTTCGTTAAGTTCCTTTTCGAATTCGGTCATAATGGTTTTGCACATCGTTTGGTATGCAAATTGCTCACACCTTTCTCTCAGGTGTTTCACAACTCTATGTATGTTTTCCATGCCTTGCAAGTAAGATGTCATATTATAGTAGGTGACAATCTTCATCGTCAATAGTCATCGTGTACGCTTTGCAAATTGCCGATTTTGTCAAAGTACACTGCTCTGTTTGGTTCAAACGGTGTGATATTTATAGCGTCATTGCTTTGCTTTGTGGGCTGAAATATAGTTAGTAATGTTATGAGTGTAAATAGCAGGCTGGAACTTATATATCTTGATTTAAATCGTTGGTTTCTATTTGTGTTGTTTATTGTAGATTTTTGTTTTTCAGTGCAGGTAATGTCATTGGATGTGGTGGTGTCAGGTATTTCTATATGAGATTCTGGTATTGGGAGTTTAACTAATTTTGTTATTTGTCTTGTTAGTACCACTTTTTTTGTATTCATAGTCACAACTCTGACTAGATTGTCTCTCCCCGGGTGAACTTCCTGTATTCTGCCAAGTGCCCATTTCGCAGGAGGAAGGTTGTCTTCTTTGATTAAGACAACATCCCCTATGGATAAATTATTTGTTTTGTTCAGCCATTTACTACGAATTTGAAGTTGTTGCAGGTATTCTGACGACCATCTGGTCCTAAACCCTTGTTTCATTTTGTTTACCACCTATGTCGAATGTTGATGTTTCGTTTTTCGATATTTTCCGTTGGTAGGAATGATACTGGTCGGCCAATTAAAACATGTGCAGGAGTAAGATAGTCAATATCGTCCACGTCTTCCGTTAAAGTGCAAAGTGGTCTAGAGGTCATACAGGCTTCGATTTGAGTAAGCAGTGTTAAAAACTCTTCGTATGTCAACTTTTGCTCTCCTAGGACACGCTTTAGGTGATATTTCATTGACTTAACTGCAGCCTCCCAAAGTCCTCCCGCAGTCGGCCAGCTTGGGGCGTTGAAGTGCCACTCTATCCTCATCTCGGTGTTCCTTCTCGATAAAGTGTCGTTGTTGAATGTTTGCGAGATATGCAGTTTGGCTAACTCCCTTTCGACTCCAACAAAGTTTGTTCTGTTGTCGGAGTAAATATGTTTCGGACAACCTCGTCGCCCAATCATGCGGTTGAGAGCCAGTATGAATCTTTGTGACGATAAATCTGATGCAAGTTCTAAATGCACCGCCTTTGTTGCCATGCATACGAAAACAACGACATAACCTTTACTCGTTCTGACGCCTCGACCCTTGTTTAGTTTAACACTAACAAACCCTGTGAAGTCCACCCCTGTGTGATAGAATGGTGCTGATTGCGTTATCCTTTCACTGGGTAGGTCTGCCATTAGTTGGTGTTGTTTCGATGGTTTGAAACGACAACATTTTACACAGTCTTGTAGGTGTTTTATAACTGTGTTATTTCCTCCTGTTATCCAATATTTCTGTCTTAATGTAGCCATAGTTAGCCTCGCTCCACCGTGTAGTGTTCAACTCCAACGGCTAGTATGTTATTGCCATCTAGGGTAAGGGTAGTTTCTGAAGTCCTCTATTGTTGCTTATCCTTCCTTTGTTTTTAAATCTTGGATTTCTTGTCCATAATGTTCATTTTGTAATGTTTTATAATTATGTTAGTAGCGCGTCGAATATCAGCGAATGTTAAATTACATTGTTTTAACGCAAGCGGCCTATTCATGTTTGTATGATTCATAGCTGCGTCTTCCCTGTGACGATTATTTTGTGACGTGTTTGTTATGAAACGCGACACCCAAGCTGCGATGCGTATTATAATTATAATACAGCTGTTTTTTGATAAGGAGTTCAGTTACAATGTCCATGTCTTTGTTTTCGGTAGTTCGTGTCGTAACTGCATGCACCTTTTTAAGTTCTATTTCTGGTATCTTAACCGTGTCATAATATTTCTGGGATCTTTTCTCTGTTAAGCCATTCGGGTTCGTCAAACCACAGAGGAAAGTTGTGTAACTGAAAAGGTAGTAGTCCGCCTGACGCGCAGTCGGCCGGATTTTGCCCCGATCTTACGTGCTTCCAACACCCGGCGGGCACTATACACACACGCTGTACACGCTGTATACTTAGGTTTAGGTATTTATCTATGGGTCTTTGTTACCTGAAAATAAATGGATTATTATTATTATTACTACAGATGTTATCTCCTGAAATCTGTGTCCGACATAGGCCTTCCATCGCGAGACATCGCCCTTTAGCCAGCCAAGCACGATCATTGAATCCGTCCAAGCTGTTACTTTAATGTTAGGTTTATCAAGGCAATGTTTTATTTTCTTGACCAGTTGTGCTAACAGCTGAGCACCGCATAATTCAAGTCTGGGAAGTGTTTGTTGTTTTTGGATTGGAGCGACCTTTGTTTTTGCCGCAACCAATGCATTTCGTTGCTGTTTACCCTCTGTAACTTTACTGTACTTTACTGAATGCGTGTAATTCCCAAACCTTGCTTGCGTCTAACCCAAGCCATCGGTTAATTTTGAAAGGTTGCACATTTGTTAATTCTGATTTTAGTATTTTCCATTCCTTTTCTATTCCATCAGGAACAGTGTCCCATTCGATTTTGTAATTCCAGATCTGTTGGAAAAAAATTTTGGCCTTGATTGTTATTGGGGATAGCCAGCCCAAAGGATGAAAGATTGTTGATATGTCGCTTAAGATTTGCCGTTTTGACGAATTTTTGTTAAGGCCAATGTTGTTTTTGTTTTTAAATGTAGCGAAAACATGAATTCATCTTGTTTCGGATCCCATGCCAAGCCTAATGCTTTGGAAGCTGATGCTTCTGTAAAATTTAAGTTGACTGGGCTAATCATATGATCTGGCAGATCTTCTAGCAGTTTTTCGTTACTCGACCACTTTCTAAGGTTGAACCCTCCTTCTTTCAATAGCTGTATATGTTGGTCTCTTGTATCCCGCGCCTCGCCTATGGTATCTTTTCCGAATAACGCATCATCTACAAAAAATTGGTTGAGTAAGATGTTTTTAGCTTCCGGGTACTTGTCACCTTCGTCCATCGCTAGCTTTTGAAGTGCTTGGAGTGCTAAGAATGGAGCGGCCTTAGTACCATAGGTGACTGTACATAGTTGATGTTCTCTTAGCAGTTGCCGTGGACAATTTCTCCACACTATTTTCTGTAAGGGTTGATGTTCTGGATGTACCACTATAAATCGATACATTTTCTCAATGTCTGATGATAAGACATATTTGTATTGTCTCCATTTCAGCAAGATGTTAAGGATATCTTTTTGTAGATTCGGTCCAGCCTCCATTAAGTCATTTAGACTGTGTTTTGAACTAGTTTTTGCCAACGCGTTGAACACGACTCGTAAGTTTCGTTGTGATAGAACCTCGTACTACCCCGTGGTGCGAGAGAAAATATCAATTTTTTTTTGTTCCTAGTGTTGCTTTCGACTTGCTCCATGTGACCCATTTCTTCATATTCATCTTTAAAAGCTTTATAATCTTTTGCAACCGCATGATTTTTAGCCATCTTTCGCTCTAGTTTTTGATATTGAGCGATGGCCTGTGGTTTCGATGTTCCTAAGTGTTCAATAAAATTATCCTTGAGTGGGAGACGAACTTGATATCGCCCATCAGGAAGTCGTGTTGTTGTCTCTTTGTACAGCTGTTCGCACCTGTTGTCAGGGTCCACATCTTCTTTGTTTTCTTGCAAAGATTCCTGTTCCCAGAATTGGGTTAGATCCTGAATGTTGTTGATAATTACATGGCAATTGAATGTTTTGTAATTACCACATACTACCCAGCCTAAATGAGTTTGTTGTGCTATGATGGATGACGTGTTTGTTTTTATTAACCCCTCTAACAATATTTCGGAATATACATCGGCTCCCAATGGTAAGTCTATATTTTGAGATATGTTAAATTCAGGGTCAGTGAATTGAGAGAGCGACTGTCGCAACCCCGTGCAGGGCACGCCAATATAGTGGCGATAAGTCCCCTCTTTGAGGAGTGGCTAGAGAGACGCCACGGCGTCCTTACCTTCCGCCTGACGCAGGTCTTCACCGGACAAGGTTGTTTCGGGAGGTTCCTGCACCGAATCGGGCGGGAGGAAACGCCCGGGTGTTTCCACTGCGACCGGAGGACACGGTGGAGCACACGGTGCAGGGTGGGCCCCACGTGGGCGGAGCACCGCCGTGTCCTCGAAACGGCGATTGGCGCCGGCGACCTCTCGCGTCCGGCCCTGGTGCAAGCCATGGTCCGGATAGAGACGGAATGGGACGCCGTCACCTACTTCTGCGAAGCTATAATGCTAGAGAAGGAGGTGGCGGAACGTGAGAGGGAGAGAACCTCACAGCGTCCCGGCCGTCGCGGGAGACGCCCCGGGCGTCAGGGGCCACCACGTGGCCTATGTGGGCTATGGGCTAGCTCGCCGTCCGTCCGTCTCATGACGACAGGCCGTGTGTATCGTACCTCTGTTGAAGTATCTGCCAACTAGCTTCGTAGTTATCAGCACTAATGTTCATGTGCTGTATCAATCGCTCGGGCTGTCCCTTTAATTTCGCCTTCAAATGTTGCATCTTTTGAGCATTAGAGATTAAAGTATTACGATGCCTTAAATGTTGTCCACTGTGCATAGCTACCACTGAAAATTGGAAGTTCAATTTTTGGCGTGGATTTTTCCTGGTGTTTGTTATCTCAAATTCTCTTGTTAATTTGTTCCTTGCTGAATTCATACAGCCTTTCTAATCTATTATAATCACTTTCAAATTCTTGCGTGTTGACCAACATGTTCGATTTTAAAAAGGCGTTCGATACGGTGGATAATGACATCTTGTTAAGGAAGCTCGCGAAAATTGGATGTATACTACCTCTGATACAGTTCTTCGCTAGCTATATGAAGGATCGCCAGCAATATGTCGACTACAATGGCTGTGTATCTCAACCGTATTACACTTACGACTTGCCGGAAGTCGTCAGACATGGGACTTGTTTATTGTTTGCGGATGACCTGAAATTGCTGCTCGAGGTTCGGGATCACTCGGATTGTGAACGCCTACAGGAGGATATTGACAGAGTGGTCGAATGGAGCTATGATAACAAACTGCATTTTAATGTTGCTAAATGTTCGGTGATGTCGTTCACTCGCGCGCGAACTCCCTTGAGTTATCAGTACAAGGTTGAGGATGTGCCGATGCAACGAGTGTCTCAGGTACGAGACTTAGGGGTAGTCTTCTCTCAGGAACTAACATTCCGTGAGCATATCAATAAGATATCTAAGAAGGCATACAGAAACCTGGGTTTCGTACTCAGGCAGTCCCAAGGATTCACCAACATCACGACACTAAGGGTACTATATGACGCATTAGTCAGAAGTCACCTCGAACATAGCGCATTCATTTGGGCTCCTCATGAGGCGAAATATAGTGTTATGTTGGAACGTATCCAAAATAAGTTCACGCGACACTTGTATTACAAGCTGTATGGGGTATATCCATTATACCCATTGATGTACCCTACACTATTTGTTCTGGGTATGGTAGGGTATAACACTCTAAGAGTACGACGGGAGTTTTCGCTCGTAGCGTATGTAGTGAAACTACTTCGTGGCGTGGCGCATAACCCGGGAGTGCTGCGACACCTACAGCTGTACGTGCCCGACCGGTACGTGTGGAGGCGGCACCGCCCGCCCCTGCTCGCTGTGCCTGCAGCCAGGACCAACCTACTGGCGAGAACTCCTCTCACTAGAGCCATACGTGTGGTGAATGAGGTTCACGGGAGGGTTGATGTAATGTGGTGCAACTTGAGTGAATTCGCAAAAGTTACACTATAAGTAATAAGTTATTTAGATTAAGATATTTTTTAACTAGGTATAAGGTGTAGATTTAGGATTTATTTAGTAAGGCCACTCTGTCGCATTGGATCATAGATCTGTAATGATAGTGTAGGTAAGATTGTTATAAATAAATAAATAAATAAATAAATGTTATCGAGCTTCCAATAAGTGCTATCGACTTTTTACCAACGTTGCGTAACTGTCCTCAACTTATCTTCAAGTTGCCACATTTCTTTTAATTTTTCAATGTCCATGTTGCGGACTGTTCTCTCAAAAGCCTTGATGTTCGACCGCTGCTCATTCATATCCTTAGTCCGTTGGTCCACGACTAACTCTTCATTTGAAGTGTTCTTCACGTCATCCGCGATCTCATCGCTCTCCTGTTCTTCTCGAACATTCTCTTGAATACACGGCCTTTCTTCTTTTTTTTGCAACTGACTAAAATAAGTAAATTTTTCGTCCTCGATTTTAGCCAGTAATCTTTGTTTTGACCTATTTATCATACACTTCGTTTCCTCGTATATTTGTTCCAAACGCTCGTAAATGCGATTCTTATAGTAAGGTCCAGACTTCGTGCCTTCAAACAAGGCTAATTGGATGTCGTTCTTTTTAAACTTACTCCAATACTCCTCCAGCTTTCCAAGTCTGTCATCATGAAAGCATCGTAAGTAGTCATTGTTGTTATCTGGTGCTTAGTGCAGACTATAAATCCAAAATTTCCGAAAAGTAGGTAATATGGAACGTGCTCACCGGATTCGCTGCTTACGCTCCACCTCGAACTGTGTAATTCTCACTCAATATCACTGTTCACACTGTTTTTAATGTTCTGTTTAATGTCCGAGTTTAATGTTCAACTGTTCTCGCGAGTAAAAACGTACCACGGCACTGATTTTACTCTTAACGGCTCGAAGGACCAAAATGTAAGGGCATGAGCCTTTACACTTAATGTTAAAAATGTTAATAAAATAAATGTTAACATTCAAAGGTTTTATTTAATACGAAATTACACTAAAATAATGTAATAAGAAAATAATAAAAAATGTTACAAAAAGTCACAAAATGTTGGATGTTGCGCGAGCTCAATATTAAACCGAAGACTGACGTACTTGCGTATGTGACTATACTACATTTTTTATAAAATAACAAAATTTGCAGTATTTTATCTAGGCTAACTAAAGTACAATGTGCGGTTGCTGACCGTACATCTACATAATGTTGTAACTTTGTAAGTATAGATGTAAGGGTAATCTGCGGAACTACTGATCCGATTCCGAAAATTCTTTCACTGAAGTACATAAGTACCAACAATTCGATTTTTAAATGATAATTTTTATTTTTATCATCATCATACATCATCTTAACGCGGCTTACTAGGAGTGCGATTTAGGAGAAATCGTCACGTAAGAAAATGCCGTATGCTGTGTGTGTGTAGTAGGAGGTACTTACTACACAAGAAGGGTATGGCGGGGTCCAGTGAGCGAGCGATATTTTTCTTCATAGGTGTCGTTTTCATGGTTTTTGGGGTTGGTGAAAATGAAAATGAGGTAAAAATGAAAATCCAAGATGGCGCCGATAATTATAATATAATAATATTATTAATAATAATAATATAAACGTAAGGAAGTACATTCCTTAAGGGGTCCCCCGACCGCAGATTTTTTTTAAAGTTAGTAACTGTAACGAATCTACTTGCTCCTATTAAATAAAAGGATAAGCAGACTTGTTCAATTAAAATTTAATTAGGGAAAGATTAGTATTAGGGATAAAAAATACAGCAAAATATTAAAAACCTACCTAGCACGCACTCTAGGATTGTTTTTTAGGTGTCGCACTTAGTTGATTATGAAGTTCAGCACTGTAGGAGAGACGGGAACAGGCGTCAGGGTAGCTGGTCAATACCAGGGCAACTTCGAGGTTCCGTTTCAGGAAACCTCTGCAGGAAGGCGTCGTGCAGATCTCCAGGTCAGCCCTGTAGTAAGGCAGGCGAGACAAGTAGCAGCTTCAGAAGATCGGGAGTAGAGGTTCCAGATTTGTAGATAACTTCCGAAGATCGGGAGAAGAGACACCAGGCGGAATCTTTAGTGGAATCCCCTGGGTAATATAGATATGTACGAGAAACCAAACTGTTTTCTTATGCAGATTCAGATTCGATTCAATGGTAGACCTTCTCTAGCCGTTCGTCAGCTCGTTTTTTTATTCGTCCTCCTTTTTTTTTTAATTTTTCAAATCTATGTTTTCTTGTGGCCATCATATCTTCTGACAAGTGTAGTCGGCCAGGACTTATCCATGAGTGCGTAAAGAATTTTTTAGATATAATTTAATTTTAAGTTATTTAGTAAACAATCGTAATAATCTCTTTATTACAATAGCTAAACACATATTGATAAAAATAATTTAAATTTTATAAACCAAAAATCATCATAGACTAATGTAGGAAGAGAATTAAAAAGTAATTGACAGTTTGACAATTTGGCTTGTCACAACATGAAAATTATGATAATATTTTATTTCAGCAAATTTTAAGTTAATGAGTCGTAATTATATCGATTTATTGAGTGTAATAATATAAACAAATAAAAAGGATGATAAATAGTATTATAAATGACGAATATAAAGTGTAAGTATAGCATAATACTATAATTAAAAATATAAAAAAAATATAATTAAAATATATAAATAAAAAAAATGGGTTTAATTTTTATATATTTTTGTTTGTTTTCTTTTTTTTTTAGTTTGAGTACTATAAGCGACCTACCCAAATGTCCTTTCTTTGGTATTGTTCGTCGTTTCGTTGAGCTCCTTGAGTTATAAGTCGAGCTACACGATAACTGACAAATGCTTGCACTGACTGGACAGGACTCATTACCTTAAAAATTGCTGAAATAAAATATTATCATAATTTTGGCCACAAGAAAACTAATATTTGAAATTTAAAAAGGAAGAATACTTTGAAAAACGAGCTGAAGAACCGCTGGAGCAGTCTACCATTGAATCTGAGATAAGAAGCATAAGAAAATAGTTTGGTTTTTGCTGTTACATATCTATATTACCCAGGGGATTCCACTAAGGATTCCGCCTGGTGCCTCTTCTCCCGATCTTCGGAAGCTATCTTGCTACTTGTCTCGCCTGCCTTACTACAGGGCTGACCTGGAGATCTGCACGACGCCCTTCCTGCAGAGGTTTCCTGAAACGGAACCTCGAAGTTGCCCAGGTATTGACCCGCTACCCTGACGTCTGTTCCCGTCTCTCCTAAAGTGCTGAACTTCCTAACTAACTAAGTGCGTGACCTAAAAAACAATCCTAGAGTGCGTGCTAGGTAGGTTTTTAATATTTAGCAGTATTGTTTTATCCCTAATTCTAATCTTTCTCTAATTATATTTTAATTGAACAAGTCTGCTTATTCTTTTGTTTAATAGGAGCAAGTAAATTTGTTAATAATAGAACTCTTCCCTAAGACTGAAGGGTTCATGCTAGCAATACAGGACCAGGTAATAGAAACTAAAAACTATAGAAAGCACATCATAAAAAATCTACCAAACGACACATGTAGAAAATGCAATAGTTCCCCGGAAACAATTCAACACATAACTGGTGCCTGCAAATCTATAGCTCAAACCGACTACAAACACAGACACGACCAAGTAGCCAACATAATCCACCAGAAACTAGCACATCAGTACAAACTTGTAGACACTGTAGTACCATATTATAAATACAGCCCTGAAACAGTACTAGAAAACACCACAACAAAGTTGTACTTTGACCGAGCTCTCTTCACTGACCGCACAATTCATTATAACAGACCAGACATCACATTGATAAACAAATTAAACAACACTGGATTCCTAATAGACATAGCCGTGCCAAACACTCACAACTTACAGACTACAATAGCCGAAAAACTATCGAAATACACAAGAGTTAAAAGACGAAATAACCCGACTTTGGCGCCTACAAAAAGTTATAATTGTCCCTATAGTTATTTCGTCAATAGGAGTAATCCCTAAACAGCTTCATCAGTCCCTGAGTTCTCCAGCTAGCACCTACTACTTACTGCAGAAGGCAGTGATTTTAAACACATGCAGACTAGTAAGAAAGTTTCTGCAGTGTGAGTCGGAAAATGTTTAGGTTTCTTAAAATCTACGCGAGCTAAATGACTCGAGTCCATTCCACAATTTCTTTTTTAAAGACGTGACATCACAATCGTAATCGCCAATCACAGCGGCGCAATCTAAGTTGTTGCCTATGCGCCATTGAACGAAACGTCAAGCAGCGCCCCCATACGTTTTTTCACTTGAACTAACCTAACCGAGAAAAAAGCCGGTAACATTCTAAGAGAGAATTTATTATTATTGAATTTGGTGGTTTTTGTGTGTGTGAAAGCTATCCTCAAGAGCGGGAACTATAACTGAGCCGGCCGGGAGAAGACTCGCAGCTAGAAAAGACTATCTACTCAAGTAAGTGGCACATTGTACTGTTTTTGGCTGACTTCGATTCGTGATCGTCCATCTTTCCTAGCATTCCGGGGAAATGTTTCATGCAGCAAGACTTTCGTAATCCATTACATTTCACCCAAATGTGCGAAGCCTGAATGGTTCGCGTACAGAAAATATTACACAGTCTGCGCATAACCGCGTGGAAACTAATATCTCCATACCCGAAATTAACCCAACTGATGAACACTTGGCTTAGGCCCGTGCCATCAGAACTTCCCGGCTAGCCGGAGGAACAGAAATGTCAAAACAAAAATGAAAATAATAATTTATTCATGAAAAACATTGTAGTACGTGTCACAATTAACAGAATCGCTTATATAATAGTGTACAAAGACTACAATAAAATGGTGGGTGAGGTGCTGTATTCCTAGCTAGGTTAATAGATAACCTGTGTTAAGGAGTACGGTGCCGGTCCCCAAGGAAAGAAACAATAAAATAGTACACATTATGCATTATAGTACATTATGATGTGCTTACTACAAACAAATGTTGGTGTTTAACTATACGATCTAATATGGCTTCAAACTAAAAATAAGTAAATTAACAAGCATAGAAAATAGAATGATAGGGTAAATATCTGTATAAACTAAAAGTAAATCATGTAACAAGTGGGTAGGTGAATACTTTTTGTGACCAAATGTGTATGCTGTGCGAATAAACTGTAGCGGATAAAATTATATGACCCAAACGTATGTTAGTGAGATTTCGATGTGCATCTTTAAAGTAATCTTAATTTATTTTATTTGAGTAATAAATTATAACAAAACAAAAATGAAAAAATAAATAAATAAATAAGTACTTACTTAAATAAAAAATCAAATCAATTTAAATCAGTTATAATTTTTTCTGTTTTGTCGTAATTTTTACCTTGCAGGAATGAATAAACAGCCTTTTTACATTTGTAATATGATATACCATATATTGGACAGAGCTTATTTATCTTATTATAGAGAGCCGGGCCTTGGTAGTAAAAAAATCTTTTAAAGAAGGGTGATCGCGTTCGTGGTAGTGTGCATATTTTGTCTTTTCGACGTTTTGTAATTTTTTTGTATGCGGTTTTCCTGTGTTGTAATAATATTACTTGTAAAATAAAATGTTGCCGTATGTTGAGATTTCCCCAGTGACTGTACAATTCATTGGTAGGGAACATAAAATGTCGAAATGTTGCAACCTTCAAAATGGCCCTATGAGCGACCTCTAGAGGCATCAAAATAGTCTTGGCAGTACCGCCCAAGCATGAGATACAGTATGTGATAATGGAGGAGCACAGGGCCATTTGTTACAAAGTGAATGTCAAATGTTTTTATCACGTTAAGCCGACAATGCAAAAAAGTAAGTTTTATACGGTCTTTTCGACCAACCAACAGCAGTCAGTTATGACAGTGTGGATGGGACCGTTTTGCATACTGTATTCAGCGGTTTATTTCCACCATTTTGCTATATCGCCGTGACATTTCGTGTAAATGTTTTGTTTAATTATTGGTAAATCTATGAAAGCCAACAATTCGTTTAAAATACGGGCAACATAATAGAAGGAAGCACAAAAAAATAGGTGGCTCGTTGAGATGTCAATGTATACGCTTTTCTAATAAACTTCCAACCCGCATTCAAAATGTCAGCTCTAATAAATTCAAATCGTTTATAAAACTTAAACTGTGCCAAAAACTTTTTACTTATACTGCTATAGACTATACTTATAATGCGAACTCTAGCACTTCGCCCACGACTTCGTCCGCAAAAATTGTTACGGCTCGGCTAATAATTGTTATAATAATATATAATAATTGCATGATATAAATATAATTAATAGCCTATGTTACTTCCTGATTATTTAGCTTTTTAATGGTGAAAGAATTTTTGAAATCGGTCCAGTAGTTTTTGAGTTTATTTGTTACAAACTGCTTGTTGCAACTAAAAATGCATGTCATTGCGTAAAACATATTATTTTCATCCATGTCAAGTGTATTGTATACTGGAAGCAAACATATCAGAATAATTACTAAAAAAAGGAAAACAAACAAAATGAATTGGAGCGATTCCATCCCAAGCCGTTTTGGCGATATTATAAAATTTGTAATTTTATAATATTAGTGTTCGTTCAACAGCGTCGTGCGCCCCGGAGCATACCGGTAGTCTCGTCCTCACTCAGTGTAACTTAGAACAATAAGAGCTTAGTGTGCGTAACAGTGCGTGTGTGACAAGTTAACCCATCGGTGTTATCGGAAGTTTTTTGTGCTCGAACCATCGAAGTACGAACCCGTTTACCTGCATTGACACAGAGTAGTGTCGCGGACAGAGACTTATAAAGTTATTACCAGTTATGAATACTGTAAACAGCAGTTACGATCAAATTAGTGACGTTGACAATCCACCGCGATCTGGTGAAATGAGCGTTGATGGGTCGTTAATTGAGAAGGAGTCTCCTCCTCCTTACGTCACATTTCGCCGAGGCCTATCGTGCAATAAGGACTCAGATTGGCGCACAGTGGATCGTCCCCATACAAGAGGTCGGACATAGAATGAAAAATTAAAAAAGTATTTAATTAAAAAAAATATATATACAGTTGCATTCCTCTATTGAAGAACAACAAAAAATGTTACTACGCTTTTTTTATTTGACCAGCACTTTAGGAGCTATTCGATGAAAACTGTTATTTTTGTATGGAAACGAACACAAAAATGTCTGTATCTCATGATTCCCTCCTTGTTTCGATTTGCGGTTTTCACTACTGTCTTTTACCTATTTTATGCCACGTTTTCTTCAAGGACACATGGTGCCCGCAGAGCGCCCCTTTCGAGATATTTTGCCTATAGTAACTATCTTTGTTATTGTATTACTGATGGAATGGAGGTACATTAAGTATACTTATTACTGAGAATTAGTCATCACTAAGTAGTTCCTTAAATAACAGGTGCATTTGTGAGTACTTTAATGACTTATTAACGCTTTTGTTGCAATATAACAAAAGCGTTAATGAGTCATTAAGTAACGACTACCAGTACTTGCTTAATCTAATTAGTTATTGTAATTACCATGTTAACAGCCCTTAAGCTCTGCATTGTGATTGGCTCATATGTCATCATTAGCTTATCAAATTCATTACTAGTTGCAACTTGCTGCCCTATATATTTTAGTGTGTTTTGCAAATATTATTCAGTTGTAATTTCAACCTCTACCAAGTGTTGTCATTATGGCTTTCCGTGGGTTTTCTACTTATCTTGATCTTTATGTTGCTCTTCGTAATCATAAAGATCTTCGTGACTATGAAAATTTATGTAATACATTGAAGTCGAATAGTAACGTCCAGTTAAGTGAAAATGATGTGTCGGATCTAAAGAACTGGTGTCGACGATTTTGCTATCGGGTTTACTCCAAATGGGTGCAATCAAGAAGGACAGTGGACAAGTTCATGGACAAGAACAGAGAGTGGTTAAGTTCCGATATCATTTGGCCAAATTGCTTTAAGGAAAATATTGTTCACACTCAAGAAGCTAAAGATGAGACAGAAGAGGTAATCAGTCCATCAAAATCAGATGCATCAACTTCAACATTTAAATCTCCTCGAAAACGCTTTGAAGATATATACTATCCAGTAGACAGAAAAGAAGACGTGTTGATGAAAATATGGCTAGTTGCAGTCGTCCAAATGAGCTTGTACATACTGTTGAAAGTGCACTTAAGTCTGCCGGAAAAAATGATGTGGCCAGAATCATGAAGCATTTGCTGGGAAATCCTGAACATGTCTCAACCGTTCTGAATGTCCTGGAAACTAAACAGAATACTTTGCTTTGTGAAGTTCCTACTCACAAAGCACTTGCTCTTTACGTTCACATGCAGTTATCCAAGTGGCGTTACATCACACTTAGGGACTTTAGTTTTAAAGAAGGTCATGCGAAATACCCAAGCTATTACATGTTAGTGAAAGAAAAACTTAAGTGTTACCCGGCAAAAGAAGACGTAACTGTGATTGATACTTCCGCAAAGATACGACTCCAAGCCCTCCTTGATCTCACAGTTAGGAGGATCGATTCACTTGAACCGAATTTTGATGCTGGTGAACAACTTGTGCTTCACAGTAAATGGGGTTTTGATGGAGCTTCAAGTCAAAGCATTTATCATCAAAGAACAACAACAAGTGAACAAGATTTATCCAGTGTATTTATGGCAAGTCTTGTACCTCTTATGTTAGTGACTTCTAGTGGAAACACAATGTGGCAGAATGATCGGCAATCGTCAACCACATATTGTCGTCCGATTTCATTTACGTTTATGAAAGAAACGGAAGCAAATGTAAAGGCTGAAATGGATATATTTGAGACCGAGATTCGTGAACTGAACCCAACTGCTTGCGGCAATGCTACTGTTACGCACAATCTGTGGTTAACCATGATTGATGGTAAGGTACATTCAATCATATCGGGAACATCGGCAGCAGTATGTGATTTGTGCAAAGCTCGCCCAAGTGAGATGAATAATTTGGAAGAAGTGAGAGCTAAACCTGTGAACGAAGATTTATACAAGCATGGATTTAGTTCGTTGCATGCTTGTATTCGGTCTATGGAGTGTTTATTACACATTGCCTACAGAATGGACATAAAATCATGGCAAGCAAAAGGTGACGATAATAAAAGAATTGTTAAAGATAAGAAAGAAGCTATTCAAGCTGCTTTCCGAAGAAACACAGGCTTACTTCTGGATGTTGTAAAGCAGGGTAGTGGCAATACAAACACTGGAAATACTGCTAGAAGGTTTTTTGCAAACCCTTAAACGACTGCGGAAATTACAAAATTAGACGTCAATTTAATTAGAAGACTCGCTGTAATTTTGCAATGCATTTCCTCAGGCGAAAAAATTGAAATCCAAAAATTCAAGTTATATTGTGATGAAACAGTAAATTTCTTCGTACAGTTATATCCATGGTATAACATGCCATCAAGTTTGCATAAATTGCTGTTTCATGGATCGCAGATAGTGGAACACCTATCAGTAGTGCCTATAGGTTTTTTGTCTGAGGAAGCATCTGAAGCAAGAAACAAGGATTTTCGTAAATTTAGAGAAACTCATACGCGAAAGCACAGTAGCATCGCCACTAATGAAGACATTCTTCATAATCTTCTTTTATCTTCCGATCCTCTTCTAACGAGCCTACGACCGAGAATGCCCAATAGAGTTAAAAAATCTTCATTTAGAGAACTGGACGATTTGCTCATACATGACCAGAGTGAATTGGAGCTTATTGACATTTCAACAGATACAATAGTTGGAGCAGTTTCGGAATGTAGTGACATTGAAGAAGATGACGACAATAATGATCATGATGTCGTTATTGATGAAGACGAAGAAAATATAGTTTAAGTCTTATAGTAATATAATTGTTAATAACTTTAAGTTAGTATTAGTTTATTTATTTTTTATTATAATCAATATTTACAATTTAGTTATTAGTAATTGTTTAATTTTTTATTTATAAATTATTATAGGTTTAAGTGTAATTTATTTAAAGATTTAAATATATTTTACAGTGTTATATTATATAAATAAAAAAATTATAAATACGTATTTTCTTATTCATCAACATCATAAAACATTTCTTTTCTTTTTGATTTGTTATTGTTAATGCGATGTCACAACTCTTAACCGATATTTTTTTTTCAATATACATATAGAACTCACTAATGCACCTTTTCTTCATTTAACTTCTTATGTGTAATTCTTAGTAATTATAATAAATAATTAGATTAAGCAAGTACTGGTAGTCGTTACTTAATGACTCATTAACGCTTTTGTTATATTGCAACAAAAGCGTTAATAAGTCATTAAAGTACTCACAAATGCACCTGTTATTTAAGGAACTACTTAGTGATGACTAATTCTCAGTAATAAGTATACTTAATGTACCTCCATTCCATCAGTAATACAATAACAAAGATAGTTACTATAGGCAAAATATCTCGAAAGGGGCGCTCTGCGGGCACCATGTGTCCTTGAAGAAAACGTGGCATAAAATAGGTAAAAGACAGTAGTGAAAACCGCAAATCGAAACAAGGAGGGAATCATGAGATACAGACATTTTTGTGTTCGTTTCCATACAAAAATAACAGTTTTCATCGAATAGCTCCTAAAGTGCTGGTCAAATAAAAAAAGCGTAGTAACATTTTTTGTTGTTCTTCAATAGAGGAATGCAACTGTATATTTTTTTTTTTTAATTAAATACTTTTTTAATTTTTCATTCTATGTCCGACCTCTTGTATGGGGACGATCCACTGTGTGGCGTGACGAACTTAAAGATTTCCAGGCAAACATAAAGTCTATGCTCGAGACCTGTTTAATAAAACAGGATGAGAAATATGCCTTACTGCTTTCCAAATTTGAAGACGTGAAGTTGTCCATTAAATTCATTAGCGACAAATATGATGGTCTGGAGGTGAAATTGAAGGATTTTGATTCTCGTGTGACGCAGCTTGAGAAAAAAGTTTCATCGCCCGATGCAGTGCAACAACGGATTGCAACATTAGAAGCAAAGTTGGAAACTGCAGAACAGAAATCCCGGAACTGTAACGTCGAGATAAGTAATTTGCCCGAAAAGCGCGGCGAAAATCTTATGTCAATCCTTGAAAACATAGCCATCCTAATCAAGCAACCGTTATCGCCTCGTGACGTCATTGCTATTCATCGTGTTCCTCTAATGGATCCAAAGACCACTAAGCCAAAAAACATAGTCGTAAAACTTTCCGGCCAATTATTACGAGATAACTTCATTGCAGCAGCGCGTCTCAAAAAGGGAATCACATCTGAAGAACTGAAGCTGAGTGGTAATCCACAACAGAAAATATATGTCAACGAGCATCTTACACTACAGAATAAGAAGTTGTTTCGTCAAACAAAGGAGATTGCAAAACAAAACGGGTATCGATTTGTGTGGATTAAACACAGAGTTATACTCGTTCGCGCTGACATCCCCGAAGCGGCTTTTACTATTCGTTCCGAAAAAGACTTATCTAAAATCAAACCCTATAATAAAGTGTCAGGATAAACTTTTAAAAAGTCATATTTATAATTGCGTAAAAGTGCGGCTTCCTTTCTTTTTCTTACTTTGTAACTTGTTATTTTGTTTACCATATAGTCTGTGTTCTCTGGCTCATGTATTACTCTGTGTTGTTTACGCAGGTCCTAATAACGATGCGAGCGTAAAATATGTTACGATTACCCTCACGTTTCTAAATATATGTGCAGTTAACTTGAATTTTAATATATATCTGATTTGTTTTGTGTTAATAGCATGTTTAATTATCCGAATTCTTTTAGTAATTGTTATTTTAACATTAATGTTTATTTTTGGCATTCACGTACAAAGTTACTTTAGATTAATTAGAAACATAATATTATCGCCTTACCTACATTTTTCTCAATTGTATTTGCAACTACTTAAAACATTTATTATGTTGTGTGTTAACTATTTTCGTGTTAATGTAACATCAATGTTTATTTTTGGCATTGACATACACAGTTACTACGAGTAGAATCTTCCAATCTTAATGAATCTAAAGTAATTACGAGTAGAATCTTAATATCTTACCTTCATTGTTCTCAATTGTATTTGCAACTACTTAAAAACATGTATTTTGTTGTGTGCTTACTATTTTCGTTTTACATATTCTAATTTGCTTATATCAGATAATACATTTGAACTGGGCTCCAAGCTTTGTTTTGGTAACGACATTTATATTTCTTCTGATTTCAATGGATAAATACAATTTAACAGTTAATTACCAAAACTGTCGAGGACTGCGTACCAAGCTACATACATTATTTATGAATATCTTGTCTTTTAACTATGACGTAATAATTCTTACGGAGACCTGGCTTATGCCAAACATATCAGATGCTGAGTTTATTGATGACCGTTATTTAGTGTTCAGATGCGACCGCGACCGCTGCATCACGGGGAAGCGTGACGGTGGTGGGGTACTGATAGCCGTTCTGCGCACATTACGACCAACTAGCATTTTGATGCGCCCCTCTCACGCTGATATTGAACACGTCTTGGTGCAGCTACCGGGGTCGCACCCTACAAAGCGCCATATCATAAGTGCAGCCTATATACCGCCGCGTTCTCCGGACGTTTTGTATACATCACATTTTGATAAGTTACTAGATATTATTAATGAAACTAGTACTGAAGCATTCTACATAACAGGCGATTACAATTTGCCCGGTATTAAGTGGCTGGATCGTACTGGATGCAACTACGTTGTTCCACAGCCGACTGATGACTTGGGTAGTTATTTATGCAATTATATTTCTTTAACTAATACTTCTCAATATAACACACTGAGAAATAGTTTAGGGCGTATATTGGATTTGTTTTTATCTAATGTTGACTGTGAGTCTAAAGCATGTACACCATTGCTACCGCTTGATGTTTACCACCCGCCCTTTTCAGTAGTAACTTCATTCATTACGAAATTTGTGCCAATGAAACGCCAGTTATCCATGAGACATAATTTTTTTAAGGCTAATTATGAATTAATTAATAACGAGCTAAGTATGTTGGACTGGAATCAATTGCTTTACGACCTTTCTGCTGAACAATCGGTTAATACATTTTACGATCAAATATATAGTATAATAAAAAGGCATGTTCCGCTGTCTCGTGTCAGGAACTCTGATTTTCCGTTGTGGTTCTCACCTTCACTCATTCGTATTTTCAAAGCGAAAGAAAAAGCTTGGTTGAAATGGAAAACGTACTTTAATGAGTCAGACTACTTAAGTTTTTCTTCTCATCGTAAACGTTTTAAATCTGAATGTGACAGTTGCTTTGAAAAATACATGAGATCAGTCGAAGACAGTATACCACTTGGCATTAAACATTTCTGGACGTACGTTTCACACAAGAAGGGTAAGGCGCAGATTCCAGCAAATATGTTTCTTGAAAATCACAACTCAAATAATCCAACTGAAATATGCAATATGTTCTCCACTTTTTTCACCTCCGTATATGAACCTACGAATTTTAACCCCGTGACGTGGCAGCCACCTAGTACATCCGCAGATAATTCATCCTGTATTTCTGAAATCTGTTTACCAGTTAATGTTATACTTAACGCAATAAAGCAGTTAGACTTAAATAAAGGTGTTGGTCCAGATGGCTTGCCACCCATTTTTATAAAGAAAACCGGAGAGAATATTGTTCTACCACTTCATATTATATTTAATAGATGCTTAAAAGAAGGCACTTTTCCCGATATTTGGAAACGGGCACATATAACACCTGTGTTTAAGAGTGATGACGTAAATAACATACAAAATTATCGTCCTATCTCTATATTGTCTACCTTGTCGAAGCTTTTCGAGAGTCTTGTACACGGCGAGGTGTACTCTCACATTCACAACCTTATTGTTGGTGAACAGCATGGATTTGTCAAACGGCGATCGACGAATATTAATCTCATGCTGTTCACGGACTTCCTATTCAAAAACATGGATGAAGGAGTTCAAGTTGACGCTGTGTACACAGATTTTCGGAAGGCTTTTGATAAGGTGGACCACAAACTGCTCCTAGATAAAATTGCATACAACGGCATCCGTGGCAACTTGTTACGTTGGTTCATGGCTTATATATTTAACAGGTCGCAAAAGATAGTTATTAATGGTTTCCAATCAAGCTCAATTATTGTCACCTCTGGGGTGCCCCAGGGCTCAATTATGGGGCCCCTGCTCTTTACTCTGTTTATCAATGACATTAAGAAATGCTTCATTCATTCCCGATTTCTAATGTATGCCGACGACATCAAGATTTATAAGTCGTGCAAACGCACACAAGACTGCCTACTTCTACAGGAGGACCTTGATAGACTTTCTCGATATTGTTCATCCAACAAACTTCACCTTAGTTTACCTAAGTGCAATGCAATCACATTCACAAAAAATAAAAACATTTTAATATTTGATTATAGTCTACAAGGTATCCGTCTGCAAATAGTTGACCACATTCGAGATCTTGGGGTTGTAATGGACTCGAAATTGCACTTTAATCTTCTTATTGATAACATTGTTAACAAAGCGTATCGTATGTTTGGTTTTGTCATGCGATCTTCTAACGACTTTAAAAGACCATCTACTTTTCTACTTCTGTACAAAGCCTTGGTCCGCTCTCAATTGGAATTCGCAGTACCGATTTGGAGTCCCATTTTTGATGTTTATATAAAAAGAATTGAAATGGTTCAAAAAAAATATTTACGTGCTATGCACTACAGATGCACTAAGTCCAAATTACCATACACTCAATTATTAAAGCGTTATAACATTCAAGGCTTGGAGTCTAGACGCAACCTACTGATGGCCATGATGCTGCATGGTCTGTGTAATAACAGATTCGATTGTCCTGAAATGACTAATAACCTATGTTACATTGTACCTAGAACTGTAATGCGCCGAGAGGCACGCGTGCCCCGTTTGTTCCACACTGCAAGGTGTAGAACTCACGCTGGCGCGCGGGCGCCTCTCCGACGCATCGTAGATACGTATAACACACATTTTATCGAACTTGATATTTTCGCGCTCACACACTTTAAGTTCAAAAGGATGGCTATTGAATCCTTAAAGTAGCCATCTGATACTTACTATTATACTATCCCTAAATTACATATGAGTTCGTATTTAATTTTCTGTATTAATAATGCACGCATTTAACTATTTCCTTAATATTATTTCGCGGATATTGGTGTGGGTTACACGTTTA
The DNA here is from genome assembly GCA_941918905.2 of Xestia sexstrigata. Taxonomy (NCBI): domain Eukaryota; kingdom Metazoa; phylum Arthropoda; class Insecta; order Lepidoptera; family Noctuidae; genus Xestia; species Xestia sexstrigata. The sequence continues at coordinate 17,380,273 of OW799224.2, forward strand.
TTTAGTTTTAAACTTATTTTGTCATACTTTCATTGTAATGTGTAACTGTTAAATGTCCCAATAAAGTAAAATAAAATAAAATAAAATAAAACATTCAAACACACTAGCAACAACCAAAAACTACACAGGAAGATACAACATAGCAACCAAAAATGGACCCTCATCATCTCTATCTCCCAGTACGACGGGAGAGTTCGACCACAACCCTCCAAAGAAAGAAAAACTTAAGGATAAAGCAATATATCTGCTCTTGCAATGTTAGAACATTATCTTCAACAGAAAAACTTATTGAATTAAAAACAGCACAACAACTAACAACAAATCAAATGTGACATGCTCGGACTATGCGATATTCGTCGCTATGGAGAAGAAATAATAGAAGACGAGGATTATATTATGTATTATTTAGGACAAACAAAAGATCTACATGGTGTGGGATTTCTGGTCAAAAAAGAACACAAAGAAAATAGTATAAACTTTACAGGCATCTCAGAAAGAGTTTGCTTATTGGAAATAGAATGATGTAGGTAGGTACATATATGACCAACCAAATTCAATACAGACACACAACCAAGCTCACACTACACAATCCGACGTTGAAAGGTTTGACGAATCCGAGATCCTCGAAAACATGATAAAACTAAAGTTAGAAAAATGCCCAGGACCAGATGGATATTTGATAATATATGCTCGTTTCTGATAAACGAGCATATATTATCAAATATGCTAAGAAATATTTGGTTGCCCCACTGACATGTCTATTTAATCTAATATTTATCGAAAAGAAAGTGCCAGAAGGCTGGACTAAATCAGAAATTTTCCTACTCTACAAGAAAGGCGATCCAGCAGACATTGCAGGTAACTACCGACCAATAAGCCTTATGTCATGTCTGTACAAGTTGTTTGCATCATGCCTACTAAAAAGAATATCCGTGAACATCGATAGCCACCAACCCTACGAACAAGCCGGTTTTAGATCAGGCTTCAGCACAATTGACCACATCCACGTAGTTGAACAGGCAATAGAAAAATATGTTGAGTTTCGCAGACCGCTATATTTAGCATTCATAGACTATAAAAAAACATTTGATTTCATTTCTCACAATAGCATGTGGGAGGCGCTTACCAATCAAAATATACATAGATGCCAAATATATAAACATTCTGAAAGACATTTACAGCAAAAGCACAAGCAGAGTCAGGTTGGAGAAATCCGGTGAACGCATAAAAATCAACAGCGGGGTAAGACAAGGCGACCCAATATCACCTAAACTATTTATAACGGTACTGCAGAATATAATGAAGGATCTGCCTTGGTCAACACAAGGAATTAACATGGATGGGAGGTGCATGAGACATTTAAGGTTTGCAGATGATATCTCGTCCTGTTATCCGAAAATCCTGAAAAATTAAACATCATGATAAACAAACTAGAGGCTGCAAGCAACCGTGTAGGGTTGGAGATGAACCTCAGTAAAACGAAAATCGTGACCAACAACAAAATGATACCAATTTTAATACGGAATGAACCATTGGAATATGTACAGGAATATGTCTATCTAGGAAAACAATTATCATTCAAAACTAGAAGAAACATAGAAGAAATAGACAGACGTATAGCCTCAACGTGGAAGAAGTTTTGGGCCCATAAAGAGATTCTAAAATCTCAACTCCCAATGAGACTGAAAAAAGCAGTTATGGACTCGGCAATACTACCATGTCTAACCTACGGCTGCGAACCATGGATATTCGATAAGAAAGCAATGATGAAAATTCAAGCCACGCAGAGAGCAATGGAGAGAAGTTGTCTGGGAATCACCTTGAGAGACAGAATAAAAGCTACGAAATAGAACCAAGGTATCTGACGCAATAATCTTCGCCCAGAGACTAAAGTGGAAATGGGCTGACCATGTAGCAAGGTTCACTGACGATAGATAGACATTAATAATCACTACATGGAAGGGACCACAGGGAATCAGATGCAGAGGTCGACCATGCTCCAGGTGGCAAGATGAAATAAAGGAAATTGCGGGCAAGAATTGGACTGAGAGAGCGAGGGACAGGGACGTTTGGGACTCATTGGAGGGGGCTTTTACACGAGAGGGGTCCATGCATAGAAATTAACCATTTATTTTCACAGTACTTATTAATCAAAATCAATTTTTAACCTTTATTCTTAAATTTACTGTAATTTATTATCATGTGAAATTGGGTTTTATTATTATTTTACCTACTTTACAATTGGTTATTTTTATTTTTAAATTCTATTTTGATTATTTTATCCTAATTATTGCGATTAACTGTAATTGAATACTTTTTGTGATTATGCGTGGTATTAATAAAGCTATTTTGATTTTGATTTGATTTTGATACTGAGGTCTATAGTCCCTAGTAGGTGTAAAAATCAAGGTCCTGAGTCAACACGATAAAAAGATATGGGCAAATTTAGATTTTCGCGAAAACTTGTAAGTACCTAGCAAAATTTACCTTAATTTTCAACTTTTCTAACCTTGCTTTTAAGCAAAATTGACAATTCTAGGTCAACAAGTACCCTTGTGCTTGGTTTTGGGTCGTTGGTAGTTCCCGTTGACCTAGAATCACGAAATTTGGCTAGAAGCAATGTCTTACAGTACGGTACATGTAAAGGGAAAAATCTGAAAACAGTAAATATTTAGTTTAATAACAAAAAAAGCGTTTTTCTATTACACACTTATTATTTGCGGTTGGTGCAATAGCCGTTTCTGGGGATCGAACAGCAAAATTAAGTTTGTCCTTTAAAAAGTTTGTACGGAACCCTCCGCACTTTTTTAGTTTTGTAAAATGTTTATATAATGGTGTCGATTCTTTTGTGCACAAATTAAACTTAATTTAGGCTATTGCTAACTTTTACTAAAAGGCAGTGCGAGAAAAGGACGGCTATAGCTATGAACTAAGTTAGAGATGTCAAACTAGTTTATGCCTTGCGCTTCACCGTGTTTTTAGTCGACATGTTTTTACGTGCACCCTTCATTTGTATGGAAATAATAGTTCCAACTAAATTTGACAGCTCTAAATTACGTCCGTCTCTTTCTCGTTTTATTAGAGAGAAAAAATAGCAATAGCCTAAATTAAGTTTAGTTTATGCACAACAGAATCGACACCAATATGTATCTAAATTCTTCTAATACAAAATTAAACCATTTTTATTTTGATTGTGTTAGAAATACTGTACCTACCTACACACACATTCCAAACTTTGATTTCTAAGCCGTGCTGACTTTATAATTATGTATCTTAAAATAATATCGTCTACACCTACAGGATCAAAATTGTTAAAGCGATCACTACGCTCGATCTTCACCGTGCGTGAACAATGCATACAAACATAGGATCGCAACGAATTTGCCTAAACTCTAGCAAGTGAATTTTCTGCACGGACTTATGGAATTAAATGCAACAAAAGAAGTAGAACAAGTTTAGTCGCACTGTAGCTCGATCCACTTCCCCTATACCGCATATGCTTACGATGCTCAACGCGCTCGTTGAGGCCAACCCTGGATTGGACTTGTTTGCTGATGAATGTTAGAATGTTTGTGGTTCTGTGAGAAGACCGAGCAAAAGGATTATTCAGTTTAGTGTTAATGGTATAAGCTGTACTACTAAATAAATATCTAAATCTGTGCCTAAATTAACACTAACTTTTATGCAATACAATAGGTAGACAAGCTTTTATTGCATGCTAGTCGCTAAGTCTGTCTGTTCGTTCCAGCTAACCTCTGCTACGGCTGGAGCGATTGTGACGGGATAGCTGATGTTATAAGGAGTAACTCGATTAAGTAAGTAAGTAGTCTACTTTTATTTTACAAAATCGATTAGGGTTCCGGGCAAAACAATGAAAACCCATGATTTTTTTAATCCGTTACTAGTAATAGATAGTGACCATGTCAGTTTCAAAAATTATAAAATTCGATTGAAATAGGGAAGTAATCTTCTAATCTCGTGAGTGTCACAGTGTTTGATATCGAACTCCGTCGAAACAGATTGACCGATTTTACGAATTTTGTTATTGTATATTTGGTAGGTCTGAGAATAGGTCGTAGCCTATTTTTAGTCTCACACATACACATCAAAATTTCCACGCGAACGAAGTCGCTAATCGCTAGTATCTTTATAATATTTAGACGCGGAGGCGGAGGAAGGTCACGGCCTCGCGGGCACCATCAGCTAGTTGTAAATTAGTTAGAAGAAGGTTGTACCGGTGTCGGTGTCGATGTGGCGCACGGTGTGGTTGAGCAGACTGGCCAGCGGCGCGTCCTGCGTCGTCCACAGCACCAGCGCCTCGCCGCGCACCCAGTCCGGGATGATGGGCACTGCACACAACCGAATCGTGTCAGAACGGAGTGTCCCACACACACAGTCGGAGTGCAGTACCTATACAGCCGCACTGACCTAGCACGGTGAGCAGCACGTTGTCCAGGAAGAACGTGAAGTAGATGAGCGCGAACGCGATGGCGCCGGACGAGTCGCCCGCCTCCTGCATGCTGAGGGAGCTGCGGTGTCGCGGTGTCGCGATGTGGCCTGCCGCACGAACAGAGCGAGAGTAACGTGCGGCAAGTCTGTCGCGCCGCGATAACGGCCCGATGCGATACATTTACCATCAGCGCGAGCCAGAGCGTGTGCGCTTCCTGATTAAATTTTCTGGTCCGCGCACTGTAATGGCACCCGACGTGGGACTCACTGATTGTGAGACGATAACAAAATTGGCGTGAACACACGACAGCGTCGCAGCTTTAAGTTGTGCTTATACTTAGCTTAGAGCTCGATCTAACGGATCTAATACTAGACAGATGCCGACTTGCTGCACTTTTCCTAGACACCTAGGATTTGTTAAGGGGGGGGGGAGGGCAGGCGTAGACAAACCAAGATCAGATTACAATATCTGTCAGTAAATGCTACATGAACAATGGGACAGTTACGTTAAAAATAAAAAATAAAATATCCATCTTTTAGTGTGCACTTCCACAATTTCACAAGAAATTCACAACAACGAACTGGTAACTGAGCGATGCGGCGCGGTGTCGAGAAACAGTTTCGCGCGTAAAAAAGCGAATCTAGATTCAACCATTCATAGTACAATCTTATAAAATTCGCCTGTCAATAGAATCAACTTTGTTTTTGTCTATTACCGCTATTATTGCGCCGTAGATGCCGATTTTTGCGTTTTTAGAGATGCAAATGCGCTTAAGACGCGATACAAACGCACGTGTGAAGCTAGTTCGAAACTCGTTTGAAGCCCAAGCCCGTACAAAGGGCCAAAGCCAGCGTAAGGCCCCTAGCACACGGCGTATTTTAAACGCGCAGACGACACGCGTATACGCGCTTCAAACGAGACCTATGGGCTTGTCCAGAAAGGGCGAATCACGCGCGAGTCGAGGGTCTGGCGTTATGCACGCGATTTACGCGCGTATTTTGAATTCGCGCGATGCTTGTGGACGCGATGTATTCGTGCCTAGTATCTCAATAGCGCGCGAATGAATTCGCGCGAAACGCTTCGCGACGAATTCGCTTCTTCTGGACAAGGTCTATAAGCATACGGGGCGATCGTAAAACGCGCGTCTACTGCGCATATACGCGCAGATACAGCGCTACAGATGCGCTGTAGTCGCTCGTAGCTTCCGCGTTTTGGTCAGAGACTCCAAGTCCTCGTCAGTTGTACAATGGCAAACAATCGGTTGATACAAGTACAACAATAATTTATTTTTTAACCCTATACTTGGCAAGTTTTTTTTTTAATTTTGTAAAATTTTACATTTATAATGAATTCTTATGTCTTCACTGAGGGGAGGAAAAATAAACATAAACAATTAATTTTATTGTTTTAACTACCTTCAAAACACAAGCTGGTGTCAGACAAGGATGTATACTATCACCCTTACTGTTCAACATATACACCGAATACATAATGCGGATTTGGGATAAGGGTGTGTCGGTCGGAGGCAGGATGATATCCAACCTGAGGTATGCTTATGATACAACCCTAACTACTTTACGTGCTTTCCGAGGCACGGAGGAAACTCGGTATGTAATGGGTGGTCACCCATCCACAGACCAACCTAGGCAAGCACGGCTTAACTTAAAGATCGACCTGAGCGGCTGATATTATTTAGCCACGAGCTCCTCGTGTAACGTGTCAATACTCAAGAACTCAATATTAAACAAAGGGGTAGGGTACTTGTACCCTACCCCTTTGGGTATAGAAGGGTATAGGGGGGGTATTTGTACATTCGCCACCTTTTAAATATTTTGAAAACCCTTAAAAACCCCTAAAAAGTCTAAAATGTAATTTAAAAAAAAAAACAACACCTGAAAATCCTAATAAAATTAAAGTAAAAACCTTAATTAAAAACTCAGACCTTTTCCCATTAAAAAAACATTACCCTAAAGTTTGCCTGTCATCGCCCCTTTTTTTTTCGGATGGGAAATCATCAAAGAGTTACGCTTCACCCACACAACCTTCGCTCCGCTCAGGTTCGCTCCGCTCAGGACATTCCTATCACCGGACAGGTTTCGACGCCTACTATAATTTTTGTTCAAACACCCAATGGCTATCTCTAACCGTTATGAAGTTACAGCCCTTTCAATTTTAGGGGAGGTTGGGGAGGGGATCGAGCGATAAAAACCAATAACTTTGTTTGCTACCAGAACTATAAGCAAGAATTATGTAGGTACTTAAGTAGACTTGTGACGAATTTACACATATTTTTAAGCATGTGGCGAATACAATATAAGGAGTTTCCAAAATGTGACGAATTAACTTTGTGGCGAATGTACAATAACCCAAACAAAGACTGTCGTTGCTTGTGCAATTACTAATCCTCAGATTCTTTGGACACGAAACTCAAAGTATTTATTTTCAATTAGACCATATGGCACTTTTGAATGTCAAAAATACAAAAAAAAAACAAAGCTACAGTCCCAGACACAAGACATAATAACTTGAGAAAGTACTGTAGTTGCCCATTCCCTAGCGTAGATCTCTATGGAGAAGAACGGGCAAGAAACTCCATGGACACTCTTTTAAATCAAAATATTGTTACAAAATCTTGGTTACATCATTCATGTTGAGATTATAGATATATGTGAGAACGATGTAGAAAGACGTGCACATTATGAGCGTCCAGAGTAAAACATTAAATTAACAAATTTAAAATAAAGTAATTAAAATGAACCGTGGCAGCTAAGAGATGACCAGTCCCAACTGACAGCGCCCGATCACGAACAAGACGCGTGTATCGGCGCCATTCAACTCAACCATATTGAAGGGAACTAAATGACTCGACACACCCGCCACCATCAGCGAGACATTTGAGTGAGCATGACTATCTCTCAGCCACCAAGGCATATTCAAGTCAATGAAAGATAACTAAATGCAAATGGTAGCTTAACAATACATGGTCCTCACACATGTGCTATGCAATTATACAATACTAGGAGATGGAATCTATACAAAGCAAATATACTTTTACAATCTTCTGCAGCTAGCACAATAATTTGCCCAATTAGTTTTCCCCTATGGTTGTGGAGCAGGACCAGCAGTCCACGTTACCCGCAACAATGATTCCATGGAGCGATTGGTAATTCAGGGTAGAGTCGAAGGCACGAGACCACGTGGTCGATCACCAACCCGATGGACAGACTCCATTCAATCTGTCACCAAGATCCCTCTGGCAGAATGTGCTCGCCATGCGGCCAATAGAGACCGGTGGAAAAGGATCGCGAAGGCACGACCACTCTGTCAACAGTGAACGACTAAGAAGAAGAAGAAGAATGTTTTACTAGCTGACCCGCGCAACTTCGTCTGCGTCACTTAAGAGAGAGAGAGAGGGTTAGAGAGAATGTGAGTAAACATATGCTATCGCGACTTTTTTTTTAACTTTTTAAGAGGAACAATTCCGTCTTACATGATGGTTGCGTAACTTTAACCGTTTACGCAGAGCGCTCACAACGAAGCTATCAAAACGACGCCCTCTCGATAGGTACGTCTTCAGAATAAAAATAACGATACTACCTACATACCTAATTACCTACCTATAGGTAACTTATTTCATTATGCATCTAGATGGATTCAATTGAATGTAAATGTGGTTAAGGATCTCGTCATAGTCATCAGGCACACATCTGCGCCCAGCGCCTCCTCCCAGTGCCCCCGTCCCCTCCGCAGCACCGCGCCGCGCGCCGGTGGCTCCCTTCCCGCTTTGTTGTGTGTCAATCTGTATGCCTATCCACCCACCTAAGTACGTCACCCATCCCAACCTGTAGCTCAGAAAAACTCTGTCATTATACAAAGACCATAAGGTCTTCACTTTATGATCTACAAGGTGTAAGTAAGACCCTTCATTCACCAAGCATTCACTACTTCACTAGATGACACTGAGTAGTGAGTAACCCTACGCAAAAATTATGGCTGGGAGACGACTATTTTTTGGGGTTAAAAATAACGGTTTACGGTAGCGCTCAATGTATTATGTAATCCACTCTAATTATTCTGCTGATGAATGAATTCATGCAATAAGTAAACATTAATTTAATATCTTTATATATAAATTAAAACAATTTCTAATCTGTAAATGTTATTATAATGTACATGAATATTTAAATGATAAATTTAATAAATAAACAATAATACAAAAAAAAAAACGCATTAATAATTTATTTATAATTACCAATGATAGTAATATTAGATGAATAATTTAAATAAAAATATTAATGTATAAATCCAATATATGAGTAGTAAAAATATGTAGGGTCAGGTGGGCAACAGTGAACCACAAAAAATTCAAAGTTGTGTCATGTACTCAAATTAAAAGTTTTCGTTTTCTTTTTTCATACATACCATTTAGTGTATAATAGACTTAAGGTTTCTTTACAAAATTAAGAGTGAACCATAGGTATCAGAATAAAACGAAGACAAGTTATATTTTAACTGGACTAATTCGGGTAAATCGGTCATCAATCAAAAATGCGTCATTAAAACAAAGTTTTTTCATTCATTCAAGAAGGTTTATTGCTTAGAATGTCAAGAAAAAACAAAAAATAGAATTATAACTTAATCAGGATTACATACACAGCACATGTATTTAGAAATAATTGTTAAGTTGGTATACAAAACCTTTAAATTTCTGTAGAACAGTCACATAAAATATAATATTCTAAAAAAATACAATCAATGCGGTTTTTATTAATTGAGATCTATGTTATCAACTTATTATCTATCCTATAAAATCAGTCTCAAAGTTGCGTTTACAGCCACAATAAAAAAAAAATCCTAATAATTATTTTAAAAAAAGCCTAATATGTGAACTTCAGAAGTGAAATATTGACGGGGAATTTAAACGTCGCTTGGCGAATGCTTGCACCATCTTTTATAAGCTGAAGTGCTTGCACCATATCATCCTTGCTATGCCCCCCAATTTTTCTTTTCACTGCCTTAGTTCGACCCATCCTGAAGCAAAAAAAGTTGTATCTGTTTAACTAATTTGATGTTGAACTTTGGTACACAATGAACCATCAAGCGGTACACACTGAACCACGGTTCACTGTGTACCCTGCAATACTGAGTCACTGTGTACCACCTACGTTATTTGACATTTGATGTTGAAAAAAGGCAATTGATCAAGGAATATGTTTAAAACATAATAACCATATTATTGCTAGATAGTGACTTTACATGTATATAAAATTCGATACGAAAAGCTCAGAAAACACGACTTTGAAGAAGAAAAGCAAAACTTACCTATTTTCTACTTTTCGCGCGGGAAAACACAAATCGTCGCACCACACGACCGCTTACAACGGGCGCTCGCCCTCAACTTGGGAGTGATGGAGACGTAACGAAACACGTTGCTACGTGTCGGTTCCATGATCCGGTAACTACTAGTTTTGAATATAATAATACCGATTCTCTGTGTACCACTGGCTCACTGTAGCCCACCTGACCCTACACAATTAGTTATCAGACTACCTACCTACACAAAACGAAAGAGTAGATTAATATTAAAATTGTTAACAAATATCTTTATTTTGATGGTTGACGGCTTTTCGTGATGAGGTCTTTTACACCTTATATTAATTAGAAACCTATGTAAAGTAAAAAAAAATGACATTTACGAAGTTCCCTGGTGGTTTTCTATTTGGACCCGGTAGGTGGCGGTTGGCGACATCCAATCATTATTGGGACATGTATTCATGTCCAACTGTCGGGTATAAGTTGCGTTTAGTAGAGCTTACTGGAGCTTAATAACTGTAGTTTACGTAAACAATTCACTATGATGTTCTCGAGCTTCAGCGATTTAATACTAATAAACTATTACCAGTTTAATAATAAACTCTAATGTGTATTATTTTGAAGTTTTCAATAATAATTTACGTATATTACCAAGAGATTACTAGTCGCTACAAGAAGCTCTGCTATAACAAAACGCGAAGGAACTGTCAATAAACTACGTCATTCTTGCGAGCTTTTAGTGATGTACCCATCAGTCACCAACAACCATCGATTCGAAACAACAGTAGAACAAACTAAAAATTGTTCTTATAAAAGTTTAAAGACCTACACGGTCAAAAAGCAGCAGATATTTTTTAGACACGGCGCGTATTGTTCGGAGATTCCTCTTTCTGGAGTCGTGACCGCCGGTAGGTTGGACCCTGTTCTCGATACCAGAGGGTACTATTGCTACTTTTTTCATTTTAAAATGCTGTTTTTATACTACTTTAGATTCAAATATTTACATTTGTTTCAAAATAAACAAATGATACAACTATATAACATTGAGTCCGCGTAACGCTGGTCATTTTCCCTCACTCGTCATAATTCGACAGTTTCGTTGATTCGTTTCGTTCTGCGCTTAGTTTGTGGCGGAAAAAAAGAAAGGAGAAAGCGAGAAAAGAATCCAAAGCCATCTTTCACCATGTTCTGCAGACCAATTTATTTTATGTTAAACATCGTGGGAGAACAGGCTCTGATTGAAGCTGAGATGCAGAACTTCAGCCTTCTATTATGACAAGCAATGCTGCTAAGCACTCAATGCTTATGACCATGACAGATGGCAAAATCACTTCACAGCTATCAAATACCTCATCGTAGACTCTTGTGATGTATGTAAGTAGGTAAATCTACCCCTTCGGAAATGAATAAGTTGTATAAAAGTTATAGCATCATCATAAAAGTCATTAGCAGGCTATAAACTAACGTTAGTATCAGTAAATCAATCGGCAACTTCATTTAAACACGTCATAGATTTGAAAAATCTCATATCAAAAATTCTAAATTAAAAAAATTGCTACGTGCAAAGCAGCAACCAAAAGCGTATAAATTAAATGTTATCTTGATCGCCGTGTATGGTACAATAGCTAGTATGAGCACCAGCCCTTCAGTTCCATTTAGTTTTAAAAAAATGTACTTTAGTGTTTTCTCCCATACAAAAAAAAACAAAACTTTTTTTTTCTCATCCATGGAGCTACTTATACCATTCATACGTTAATATGACGTAAATGGAGGTATACCAGATTTACAGACCACTCGCCCGTCCTATTTAATCAAGCTTTCAAATGGTTCGAAATCAAGGAGTAAAAAAGCATATCGATACTGGCCGTTAAACTGTACGTACGGCCATCACTATTCTTGACATATAAATTAGTTAATATTAGTCGTCAGTCAGTTTTCTTATTCTGCTCGTGTTAGTCATGTTGCTGTCGACGGCACTGTGCGGCGCGTCGATCTGTTAGGATCGTAAGTTTCGCTGGGGAACTCGCCGCAAGGAACGGGATTGTGTGTGAGTGTTGCAGTGGAGTAGAAGGCGTGCGCAGTTCGGCCTCGCCCGCGTCCATGCGAGCCAGCGCCGCCGCCCGTCGCTCGCCCTCCGCCTGCGCGCCGCCGCCGCAAGTCGACCTGCCGCGGCAGCCTATCATGGTGAGTGCAGCAGCAGCATTACTTTGTCATGTTCTGTGTGCGTAGTTTGCGTACTCGTACAGAGTACCACAATGTTGACAACACAAGTGTTTACCTCACGGTGCAGGTGACTGTGTTAAGTGTCGCTGCCTCCCGCGGTGTGCCCACACAATGCACCGCGAGTGTGTGGAAACGCGCGTGTTTCACAACACCACGGTTGCACTAATAAATGTTACTAATCGATAAATATTAACATGCTGTGTTGACCTCTTTGTTTGGATCAGTTGGCTGCATATTTATGTTGTAACTCTCATAAACACGAATCTGTGGGTATTATTATAATAAGACTTGGCAGGGGTGCAACGTGTGTACATGAGTAATTGCCGAGTGTTGTGTCTGTCTGTTGCTATACTATGTTTATAAATACAGTGTAGTGTCAGTGTGCCAGGACACATGGGAGACTGCCCCATTCACACAGGCTGCTATTGTGACTGCATCTCATTGATCAGTCTGTCGTCTGTCTGGCAGAGCATTGTGGCGCACACAGCGATGGGTTAGCTGTCATCCACACAACTGGACCATGAACGCACATATAATGCGCAGCCATTGTTAACTAATTAGTTTAGACAATAGCACTACACTGTAGAATCACATACCTACAATACAAACACTGGCACTACCTATTTCATTTACATAATATTGATTAACACAGTTTGGTGATGGAGTGAACATAATTGTGTGTCATCACTTGGAAACTTGTTGAGTACTTCTCCTTTACCTTACTGCCGCCTGCTATACCTTAAGGAGTGCCTGATATGAGCAAGTACAGCCACTTGCGGTCTGGACTGTGCTTCACTGCTTATGTCATTACAAGGAAGGGGAGATAGTGAGATAGCAAGAGATTAGATTAGTGGTCTACCTAGTCCTAGTAGAGCAGAACCTGAGCGCCCCAGTGAGACTAAAACATGTGTAACTGCGATCATGACTGGCATAAGTTAAGACTTGAAGACAATGAAGACCTAGAAAACTGCAGCATCCCCGAAGGGCTTACGCGTTCTTCGAAAAGCGGACAAAGCAAGCTCAAAAACTTGATGCTTTCTGGACCTCTACTGGTGAAGCCTTCATCAAAGAACAAGCGAAGTGAGCTCGAAAAATTGAAGCTTTTTGGATGCAATAAGTTATAATTTCATTTTATCTTTTAATTTTTGTTTTTTTGAGCGACCGACTTCTAAAGCTAAAGTTATTTTTTACGTTTTAGTGTTTTTGAAGTTGTTTTAATTTTTTGGAAAAACATTTTAAATTTTTGTTGTTCCCAAACAAATATTTGCCAATTTATTTTACATTGTGAACAATACATTTCACGGTAGTAGGCTTATCCCCAACTAGCTGTTACCCTTGGCTTCGCCCGCGTGAAGTTCGGTAACTGTCCCACGGGATCATATTAAAGGGATAAATAGTATCCTACATGTTAATCCAGGTTATAAACTATCTATGTGACCAATTTCATATCATCAATGTCTTGTCTTGTTGTATTATTGAATTAGTGACATTGTTATTTTGTATTTTTTTTACTTTATTTAATTTGACATTTTACCTAATTTTGACATGATTTATAATTATTGTGATTGTACTTTTAATTGCTAAAATGTATCTGTTTAAAAAAAAAAGACCTTTGATATTTTGTATGCCTTCTGGCGGGACACAGCTCAGATCTAATTTATTTTATTATAACATCTTCTGTATGTACCCTGTGTTCACGAAATAAATTAATTTGAATTTGAATCACATTATAATCATCACAATCACCATCACTATCACCATCATTACCACTGTCACAATCACTATCACAATCACCATCATGGTTATCACTATCACCATCACTATCACAATCACAATCACCATCATTGTTATCACAATCATCACAATAAATCAACAATAACCCTGTATAGAAGTTGAATCCGTTATCTTTTGGATCTCAAAAATCAGCACCTCTGATAATCTCGGATTCGACACCCATATTGATTTTTAGACATTTCCACCCCATCGCACCCCAACAGGATGATGGTATTACAGGTCACATTAAACCGCCACATTAAATCTTAAAATCATTGTTTTTGTAATACACCCGACCTGATACACCATACAAACAATAACCATGTTGATTTTCAGACTTTGTCACCCCATTTCCCACTTTAGGGGTTGAATTCTGAAAAAACCTGAAACACAAAATATGTTAACTCATTTATCGATAGGAGTACTCCTATGAAGTTTCGAATAAAACAGTCTAACTAATCTTGTTTCCCCATACAAACTTTCGACACCCGTGTCACCCGCTTAGGGAGTAAATTTTGAAAATTCCTTTCTTAGTGCACCGTTAGACCTCGTAAGAAACCTTGAATTCTGAAAAAACCTTAAACACAAAGGTTTACTCATTTATCGAAAGGAGTACTCCTGTTAGGTTTCGAATAAAATAGTCTTAACTAATCTTATTTCCCCATATAAACTTTAGATCCCCGTTTCATCCCTTAGTTTTGAAAAATCCTTTCTTAGTGCACCCCTAGACCACGTAAGGAACCTACTTGCCAAATTTGAAATCTGTAGACCCAGCGGTTTGGGATGCGCGTTGATATGTCAGTCACAGTCAGTCAGTTTCTTCTTCTTTTATATACATTTTTGTATAGATTTTTTCTAAAATAGAAGAAGTCTAAGTTACTCCTTATTACATCAGCTATCTGCCAGTGAAAGTCCCGTCAAAATCGGTCCAGCCGTTCCAGAGATTAGCCGGAACAAACAGACGGTCAGACAGACCGACAAAATTGAAAAAAATGTTATTTTGGTAAATGTACGAGTACTATCGATTTTTGCTTGCACTCACAACATAGAAACGCTCTCTAGCCCCGCCCCGTTGACTTTGTATAGAAATAATGAATGAAAAGAAACCGATCGGCCGAGCGCACTCACACACACACGCGACGCACGCCAAACGAGAGTTATTGTTGTTTTGCGCGCTAAAGTTGACGCTTTCCTAATAGGCCTAAACTTTAGGAGGGCGTGGCTCGGCGCCTCCGCAACATTTATGCGAAAAAAAAAATTAAAGAACTGATTTAACTGACGACTGTACCCTAATAATACATTCATGATATGCTTGTAGTAAAAAGCGGTTATTTTAATATTACAAACAGACACTTTTATTTTATTGATTTGTATAGATAATCCCCCTTTTCATCTTTCACCCCCTAAAAGGGTTGAAATTTTTAAAAACACCGTTGCGTTAGCTTCCAACCATAAGCCTAGATAAGTGTGTGTGAAGCCTAGATATGTGTGTTTTACTTCGAAAATTAAGGACTTTCCTTCCATAAACAACTTCATTCTCCTTTTTAACCCTTCAGCGTTTTTCATAATACCACCCGGTATTATGAAAAACGTATAAATTAATGCACTGTTTTAGACTTTCACGGTTTTTCACTACTCTTAAAGTACTTACGGGATAATATCCGTGATTTTCTTTTTCTTTGAGCTCCCGATATTTCGACGTTGCAAGCATCATGATCGCGGGTACTCCCGCTTGCAACAGTGTCGAAATATCGGGAGTTCAAAGAAAAAGAAAATCACGGATATTATCCCGTAAGTACTTTAAGTGTAGGTACGTATAAATTAATTTTTAATCATCAGCCCAAACACAAAATTTAAAGATCGTAACTTTAAAACTGACAATTTTCCATACAAACTTTCATCCTCTATTTAACTCCCTTAGGGTTGAATATCTAAAAATCCTTCCTTTTCACATTATAAAGGGAACCTCTGTGCAAAATTTCAGCTTTCTAGCTCTAAGGGTTTGGGCTGGGCGTGGATGAGTCAGTCAGTCAGTCAGGCCTTTTGTTTTTATTTATATAGATAAATGGAACTTAACACACCTTACTGTCGAAATCTGGGAGTATTGTAAACATCTGCGAACCCCCTCAGAGCATACAGCCGTGATGTTACGTCGTTACGTGTATAAACAATAAACATCCAAGCGATTGCAGCAATCACGGCAGATTTGCCGTCTATTTTTGAAGAGTTCCATTGTGTATCTCCGAAGATCAGCATCAGATCTTCACTAAATTAAATTTATAAATTAAATGGGACCACATGAGAAGCACCAGCTTTCAAATAAAAAAAGAATCATCAAAATCGGTTCACCCAGCCGAAAGTTCTTAGGTAACAAACAAAAAAATACTGTCGAATTGAGAACCTTCTCCTTTTTTATGAAGTCGGTTAAAAATGGCAATGTAGTTAGACGAAGCTTTTGTTGTAAGTTGGATCAAGGGCTTGATTCAGCAAGCAGTACTCTTGGACACGACACTGATTATTGTAGGCAGTTGGAGAGCCTGGGGCCCTGCCCCTGCCCCCCGTGCGCAGCTTGTTCCAGTGGTACAAGGTTTAGTTGTTCAGAGTGTGTACAACTAAACTGCTGCCGCCGACTGCGGCTACGAGCTATGAGCGACATAATGTGTTATCAGTCACACAATCAGTGTTCGGTGACAGCAGACCTCATTACTGCTCTTATTCTGATATTAGAACATAATTACTAAAATAATAATAATCAGTGAGTACACTCAGAGAACTCGAAAAACAAACCCAGCTCACACTTTTATCCTACTCTTGATTAAAAAGCATTTTCTTATCAAAGTTAAATTGAATTACCGACTCGTACCCACTAATAATAACAATAGCGGTATATATTACCTATACTAGTTCTTATTATAAATGGTTTTATCTTTCCTGTATTCAGTAGTTGTGTACAAGTGGCGCAGGTCAGTCACTTCCAGTGTGTACATGTGTGCGGCACTTCGCAGGTACTGACACTGTGCTGTGTGTGTGTGTGTGACAGTGTGAAGTGCAATACCTACTTGTGGAAATGTTAACATATGCACATCTTAAATGTGCAGAAACAACATTCCCATATTAATGAGCGTGTGTCATTTGTAAACGCGCGCGACCTGCGAGCTGTGAGCTTCGAGCTGCGCTACGACTACTGCTGCTCTTCTACACCGGCGGCGACTGCCAGACAATCTGTTTCACCAACAATATCATTTAATTCAATTTTTTAAACAACGTAACAAACATTATTTAAACAACGAATTAACCTAATCGAATGGTTTAGTTAGCGATTGTTTTTGTGGACACAACGTAATGAGGCTGAGGACGACTGCTAATTGCCTAATGAGGTATGGTTCATTACCTATTGTTCACTGATCTGAATGTCGCAGCTGTACACACAGTCACACAGCGCTCAGGACACTGGACAAGTGGACAGTTAGATACACCATAGATACACCTGTGTACTACACTCTGTACTACACAAACACATAGCTAGGTATTTGATGAGTGGTGGTGACGGTTCCTACTTGAAGGGCGCGGGACGTCTTGCACCTCGTGTCGATGTCAGTGTCACGCTTCAGATTCCACACTACTTATATAAATACGGCGCGCACAACACGTAGGTATGCACTCAAACTTCAGGGATGTCTCCCAAAATCCCCACCGCGGGCTAATAAACAAAACATATTGAACTTGAAGCGATAACCTTAGGTAGTTTGTGATAAAAGGGGCCAAGCTAGGGTAGCGGTTCTTCCCGAGAGCAGCGGCCACCAGCTAGCTACGCTACGGGCACACCTCGGCCACGCCGACGCGGCGTTGTGAACGTTGACTTCCAGGAAAAAGTTTGTCCCCCCTCTTTGAAAAAAATATCAAACCGCACGTCAAGTGTTTGGTTTGACAGTCTCCCTCTCTCCACCTATCTCGATGTGCCATTTGAACAGCTGAGTAGTGTAGTGGGCAGCGGCTGGCGTTGCTGCCCTTGCTGCTGTTCGTTTACATGAGTAGGTATGTTAATGACTACCTACTACACGTATAAAGATACCGGTCCGTTATCACACAATATCGAACAGGTTTTTCCTTGTACCTACGCGCTACGGTTGGGGGATTTGTGGACAACTTTTATGTAACATTTGACATGACGTGTCGAGATTGTGCTGACCTCTGACTAACGCGCTTCTGTAAACTAGTAGTAAGTGCCCTGTATTATAGTCAAACTTCGAAGCTCCGGCGCTTCGCGCTTCTTTAGGTTTGGTGTTAGGCTAGCCAAACCTCAGGTTTGACAAGAAGTCTTACGACCGTCTTCTATACGTAACTTACTTACGCAGAACTGGTTGGTCAATGTGCCTTCTTCCGTAGCTATTAGATAAATAAACAATATCCTATCCGTGTCAGCTTACCTGTCACTTGATTCATAGAAAAATCAAAGAAAGCTTTTCTGTGACGTAAGCAAAATGTCAAACAGACAGAGATAGCAACCTACCGAAACCAGTAAGTTATTGAAAATGGCCGTTAGTCAAAGTCCAAACCAATAGCGTGTCTCGGCCTTTGACTACGAATTTATGTCTAATCCTAGAAGAGACTAACTTGGACAGCCCAACGCCAAAACTCAAATACTTACGATTAATCGGAGTTAGGCCAGTAAGTTAAGTTGACCTAAAGTTCAAGGTAAATATCAATATTTTGGATTAGGTATTTAAGGCTTACTCGGCGTCTGTTTGCAGGGTGTAAAGTAACTGAGTCGGGGTGGCCCAAGTCCTGAGCTCGCTTCGCTCGCTCTTGTATCCTAACTTTTTCTTGTTTTATTAATTATCTACTCTGTATGCCAAATTGCCGACACTCAAAAGGTAAAAAAAGGAACCCTTTTAAGATCACTTTCTTGTCCGTCTGTCACCACCGATTTTCTCAGGAACGGATGGACCTAGCAAGTTGAAATTTATACCAAATACTGAGGTCTATAGTCCTTATTAGGTGTATAAAAATCAAGGTCCTGAGTCAACACGATAAAAAGACATTGGCAAATTTAGATTTTCGCGGAAACTGGTAAGTACTAAAATTTACCTTAATTTTTGACTTTTTTTATTTTTCGGAATTTTTCCTTAACTTGTGTTATAAGACCTTGCTTTTGACCAAAATTGACAATTCTGTAGTCTCCGCCAGATAAGTAAGAATTAAAGGTCATTGCTCTTTCCTTAATTTCTCTGCGTAGGTACCCCGAAAATACATTAAGAATCGTTTTTTATTACTAGAAGTCAAGGATCACGATAAAGGTCGTTTCGGGACAAGTTTATGTCATTATTTCTGTTTTCGGAATTGTGTATTGTAATGATTGTTTTTTACATGGGTTATATACTTATATTTTTGATATTATTATCCTGAAAATTTAAGCGTTCGTCCTCTCTAGGTACCTTCATGCTCATTTCCTGGTGGCTTAGCATACCTCTTACCTTGTAATTCATGTTATTAAAGTTTTTCTGTAGATTTTTATCTCTCTTGAATCTTTGCTTACGTTTCTAATGTCAATTAGTGACAGGCCTAGTTTTATTTATTACTGGTGCTAGCTAGGAGTTTAAGGTTGCATATCAAATTGTTATTAGACCTTCTTTAGTACATTTTATTTTTCTTTCGCTTCAATTGTCTAAATTTAAAATGACAGACCGATCATCTGTTGATGACAGACAGCCGTCATAAGAAAATCAGTCTACGTTGAGAGTTGAAACGAACCACAAGTCTTCAATGTTATAAGAAAGACCAGAGAAAGTTTCCCTCCTGTGAGGTTTATATGATAAATGATAAATTATGTTTATTTTGCAAGTAGGTTTTTACAAACACTTTTCCACGTTACTTTTTAAAACTAGATGGGGCCGGTGTTTCGTACCTCTACTACTCTGAGAAGAAACAGCCGCAACAAACTCAGAGGTCATAGTCTCTTTTGAAGTCCAGACATAATCTGGCTCAATTCACATGAGGACTATGCAGATTAGTGTCTGAGATGGTCTTTTGAAGAAAGAACCACACAGATTTGAGTGGACCTGTCCTGTCATTGCAAGCATTTGTCAGTTATCGTGTAGCTCGACTTATAACTCAAGGAGCTCAACGAAACGACGAACAATACCAAAGAAAGGACATTTGGGTAGGTCGCTTATAGTACTCAAACTGCCAGACAGTTGTGGGAAAAAATAAACAAAAAATAAAAATGTGACCCACATGGTCCCCACATTCACAATAATGAAATAAAATTAATAATAACTTCTTTTCAAAATGAATGTAAATAAAAATCACAAAAATCATTAAATGTCACAATGATAATAAAAAGTAAAATACTTAATGAAATAAGTATTCATGTCAAATCAGTAAATGTCACATAAAATAATAAAAAAATAAAGTAAAAAATAATAAAATACATGTCAAATCATTCAATGTCAGAGTGTATACAAGAAAGGAATCAACAATAAACAAGCGAAGTCCGAAATTTAGCCATTCACAGAGCAAATTTAATTGGAGCAGCTTAATCCCAAGGCTTTTTATCTTCGAGATAGTGATTAACATGATACTTAGTAGGCTTTCAGGCATAACTTCCGTTAAATGAACGATTTGAATTTATTTAGACTTTATTTAGACTTAGTGCTTGAATATGGCTCGGAAGTTTATTGTAAAAACGTATACATTGGCATCTAAACGTACCCCCTATTTTCTTGAGCCTCGTTGCAGGAACAACAAATTTGTGTTTGTTCCTCGTATTTATGTTGCGGATATCACTGTATTTTTTAAACAAATTAATATTTTTGTGTGCGTACAAAAGGTTTTCATAAATAAACAGAGGGCACAGTAAGAATATTAATCTCTTTAAATTTTTCTCTGAGGGAGTATCTGGGTCTTAATTTATAAAATGAACGAATTGCCCTTTTTTGCAAAACAAATATTGTCTGAATATCGGCGGCATTGCCCCACAAGAGAAGAGAATAAGTTAACCTCCCATAATACCGTTCTTTGACGATGTCGCAATAGCGAAGTAACACATCGCACAGCGCGTACCCGTGGCATGTTCTAACATCCGTTCCCCGGAGTGACGATCCTCAACTTTCTTTTTCGGTCTGGTCATCTAACGTCTTCCGGCTCTTCGAGAAGAAGACTGACGTCCTCCGCCCCTCCAAGGGGAAGACTGACGACTCTCGCTTACTCTGCTGCGATGATGAAGCGTGACGTCCCTCGACCCACTTCTATAGCCAGAGTCCAATAAACGCGAATAAACAAGTAAAACATTCAATTTAACTTTTAGTAATTTTAGCTTAAGAATTATTGAATTAATTTTAAGTCACTTCACTTGTAAACATGGTTTTCTTGAATATTTTTTTTTAAATGCAATTATCTGTGAAAAAGTATCAGTTACCAATTTCAAAAGAAATCTTGATATAAAATTCGACATTTTAAAAATATTTGCAGAAAAAAGGAAATATTCAAAAAATTCTTGAAATATTGCATTACTTCGACAACAATGAACAAAGAAACAGACCAAATTAGCATTTAATGGATGCACGCAGGTCACACTATTACGCTACAATATGAATTCGTCGAATTTGAAGTTATTCATAAACTAAAAAAAATATTCCAAAGAAAATAAAAAAAAGAGTCGCGAGTGGCTAAATTTTTTTTTTAACTTTCTTCTCCACTCCTCGAGGAACTCAATAAAAAAAGTCCCATGAAAATCCGACCACAATAAACTTCGTTCCACCTCTTGAGTATTTTTTGTCTAATTGCACTCGCCTGTGAATTTGAGCGTCAAAGTTCCATCACCGACGGTTTTTCTTGCAAACTGAATTCGTAAAATATTTATAGTAAATTACACGAAAAGAAAAATGAAAATGTGTAACTCCAACTTACAAGAAAGAGAATGGCACTATTGTTATTCATAAGCAAATAATTAAATATCTTACTGCTGCTGAAAATTACTGCGTCAAAAATCATGAAGTTGCGTAAAAAATGTAATAGGACTCTAAACCGACTACAAATAAAAAGGAGGCGGTTATGTATTCGAGCAGCATCTTTTGTTTTCATGTATGTACACCGATTTCTCCGTGGTTACTGATCCGATTTAAGTGATTCTTTTTTCATTTGGTAGAAGAAGCTCGCGCGGTGGTCGGTGCTGCCATATTAATTTATTTGAATAACTTTGCTTCGGTACTTTGAGTAATTATCCTCTATTAATGATTTTTTTCTTCGTCTATATGTAGATGATGTGCAAAAAACTCCTAGTTACAATGTAAAATTGATACTTGACAAGGATTTGTGCGAGATATCACACCTAAAAAACCGTCTTCCAAAACAAAACACGGCAGCAAAAAAGTCTATGAAACAAACAAAAGTAACCGACTTCTTCACCGTTATTAATTTCTACTTTTTAACCGACTTCAAAAAAGGAGGAGGTTCTCAATTAGTCGGAACCTTTTATTTATTTATTATTGTATGTTCCTCGATTACTCGAAGATGGCTGGACTGAATTGATTTTTTTTTTGTTTGAAAGTGTATACTTCCCAGGTGGTCCCATGATCATCAAGTCAGGATCTGATGATGGGATCCTGGAGAAATAGAGAGAACTCTTCAAATTTTATAGGCACACTTGAAGCGATTTGTGTAGTTTTTGGAAAAGTACTTTCTCTGAGTGGTCCCATTTCAATTTGGTGAAGATCTGATGAAGAACTTCGGAGATAGGCAACGGAACTCCTCAATAAATGATAGTAAATGGACTGGGATTTCTGAAATCTCATGTCTGTCTAATGTTTACACCAGTTCATAACATAACATCACGCCGGTACGCTGTGAAGGGGTAAGCACATGTGAACCACTAAAAAGTGAAAAACAAAAACTTTTTTTGCAAAAAATAAAACCGACTTCAAAAAACACAAAAAAGTGAAAAATAACTTTAGCTTCAGAAGTGTGATCTTTGTTTGATTGATTTAGTTTTCTTGTCACCGACTTCTGAAAATAAAGTTATTTTTCACTTTATTCTTTTTTTTTTTGCAAAAATTAGAGACTTAGTAGTGGAGCTCTTTGTGAATGGGCACAACCGGGGAAGTAATACTGCTACGAGTACACAAGCAGCAGTGCTGTGTTGATCGGATATGTTTCGCTGCGATGGCATGTTGTACCTCTGACACACTAGGCGAGGTGGCCCGCCATTACATAAAAAAACATCACGGGCTAAATTTTGAACTGCTTAAAAAGAAATGTAGGTACTTACCTACTTAGTATATTCATAAGCTTTGCAGGCGGTAAATTTTGACGTTTAGGGCTACCGCTTACTATAGACAAGACTGTCTTAAGACAGACAATTACCCTACTAGTGCGAGCGAGAATACATAGTCTGTCTCGCTCGCACTAGCAGGGTAATTGTCTAAAGACAGTGTTGTCTATAGTGTGCGGTAGCCCTTAGACAGTGTATTGTAGGCGTAGCACATGGCAGCGCGCAGCGGCTTCAGGCAGACACTGAGATCACTAGATCAGCCGGAGAGCCCGCGCAAGGTCACCGGCAGCGTTGGCCCGTCACCTGCTGAGCGGGAGACGCTGACTCACTGCTTCAGTCGCGACGTCCGCGTCGTCGTCGTCGGCACTCGGCAGTCTCGCACGTGCTGCCGCCACCTGTGGACGTGTAGCTACTGTGAGTGCAGTGCATTGTTGCGATGTGCGCGAGTGTTGACATGTTCTCTCACTAACACTACATCACACGGGATGGATAATAAAACGTACGTAAAGCAGTCTTCGTCTCACTTTTGGCACAGGTTCTTTGATTTTTAATTTTATTCTCTGTGTGTACTGCCCTTTAAAATATTGCGTTTTAAAAAAATATGAACTCTTGAGCAACACTCGGAAGTTCGGAACTCGCTCATCTACTTAATTTGCGTGTTTTGTTTATTGATAGTTTGCATCGAGTGGACAATGCACACTCGACTAGCGTGTAGCGAGCGCGTTGAGTGTGTCGAAACCAGTTTGTGTGTGATTCTCTGCGACTGATCGTCACATGTCGCGCCGCGCCGTCGCCGCCCGGGGTATACCGCTGCACCGTTGCAGGGTTGCAAACTGCAAGGCGATGAACTTGGCTCCTTGTGGTGCCGTGCCGTGCGCGCGTTGTACATAGATAGTACAGATCCACTTGTACCGAGTGTAGTGTGACGTCACCGCCGCCGCCGCGACAATGTCCTGTACAACTCATGTTTTGTTTGTTCATGAGATCCCACGATGTCGATATTCAATGGGGTCGTTCCTTATTACGTGTTGATGCTCCAATGTTGTGAGTGATGTGTGATGCCGTATTTAGGCATTACACTAGCTGTCGCCACGTGACATTATTAAAAAAAAAAATACCTACTTCCCTATTTGAATCGGATTTTGTTAACAATTTCTAGGGTTTCATTTTTTTAGCACGGAACCCTAATCCTTTTTCCTTGGCTTACCACAATTCGAATGGTCGCCTCAGATTAACAACTAAATCAACAAGAGTAAGTACCTACTTACTTAATTAAAATAAAATATTATTTATTTTAGCTGATCTTCCGGTTGTTACTACTTACTTGTTATGTTTTCTTACCATTTTCATTGTGCACAACTGTCACTAGATAATAACAATAACAGGTCGGGCATGCCGCCGCGCGCCGCCGCCGTCCAGGCGAATCAATCCGTCATATCATCTCCGGGTGTTCTCGGTTGGCTAACGGAGAGTATTTGCATAAGACACAACCTTGTAGCCAGGATTATCCTCAGCAACTTGCTCTAAAATACAGCCTTGTGGAATCGGAAGTGCCGTAGGTACTTACTATAGATAATTATGTGCCCGACCCAATTCTCGAAAATGGCAATATCACACTGTACTGGGATCAATCCATCCATCATCATTGACAGGACTTGTAGCCAATAAGAATGATATTGTGATAGTGGATCAATCAGAGCGGCGCGCAATGATTGTTGACATAACGTTCCCGCATGACAGGAACCTCATGAAAGCCGAGAAAAATTTAAGCAAATCAAGTATCACGACTTGGCTCGCGAGGTTGTGGACTTGTGGGATGTAGACTCAGCGATCATTGTGCCGATAGCTGTATCAGCCAATGGCTTAATAGCCAAGAGCCTCGATCAATATCTGAGGAGGCTCTCGTTGGACAGCTTGCTCAAGGACTTGATCCAGAAAGCGACGGCTTGTATTGTTAGGTTCCTCTCTCTGGAGCCCTGACCCGTAGCTGGGACCCTGTTCCCGATACCGGTGGGCTACTATTTTTTTATATTTTAAATGTTTTTTTGACGTGATAACGTCTTTTAAATCGTCCGATGAACACCGGCTGCACGCACGAAAAAGTGTCACACCGTTACGCGCGCCGCGGCCCGCGATCAACGCCCAGGCCAAACCCTTGGAACTAGAAAACTGAAATTTTGCACAGAGGTTCCCTTTATAATGTAGACAAGGAATAAGGAAGGATTTTTCGAAATTCAACCCCTGAGGGAGTTATATTGTATTGTATATATTGTATAACGGGCTGGTGTTCGCAACTCCACGTCAAAGCGCGTATTTTGCGTAAGGGCTATAATCCACCACGCGGGCCCAGTGCGGATTGGTAGATGTCACATGTCTTCGAATTTTTGGTTCTAGGACATGCCGTTTTTCACGATGTTTTCCTTCACCGTTTTGAGAGCACTGGTGATTAAATAAATTACACAAAGTAATGCGCCTGTCCTCACAGGCGCATTACTTTGTGTAATTTATTTCACTTAATTTATTTCACTTTTTTTTTACTCGACTTACGAACAGTAAGTCGTGGGTTCGAACCCTCGTTCGAACCCGAGACTTACTGTTCGTAAGTCGGGGCCGCCACCACTAGGCCACCGCTGCTCTCCCATAAGGGAGTTAAATAGGGGATGAAAGTTTGTATGATAGTCTGTCAGTTTAAAAGGTAGGATCTTACAATTTTGTGTTTAGGCCGACGATTGAAAATTAATTTATACGGGTATTTCTCATCAAATTTCGAAATTTGATTCCCAAGTCAATGGTGCCGAGTCATACGCATTAACTACGTAAGTATTTTTTTTTTATTTCAATTTACGCTGTCTATACTACTATTGTTTTAAAAGGAAAACGTATTACCGCCAAATAAAAAAAAAAACCTTGTTACCTACCTTGAAAGTCATTCCCTCACCTTGTCCCTTAGTTCAAAAACATTATTAAAATGCGTAATCATTCTCAAATAAATCAATATTCTTAATAATTAAATTATGCGAATATATTAGAAAGATGTGTTATTGTCTGTAAAAACTTTCATCTTACAACGACGAATTTATCAAAACGATAATTCGAATTTAAATATGTCCCGCCAAAAAAATCATTCCCTCACCGTATTACGAATATTCTATTTCTGAACGTATCGAACGATATTTAGGAAGGAACGTTTCAAGATGGCGATTTCTTCTCAACCGTAGGTGTGTTGGTGCAAAAAAATAATAAGTAAAAAAATAGTTAAGAGTTACATTTATGGC
The DNA here is from genome assembly GCA_941918905.2 of Xestia sexstrigata. NCBI lineage: Eukaryota > Metazoa > Arthropoda > Insecta > Lepidoptera > Noctuidae > Xestia > Xestia sexstrigata. The sequence goes on from OW799224.2 coordinate 17,406,575, forward strand.
GATTATTACCTCACGTCACATACATGTATTAAGCATTTTAGTATATATGTATACAATTTGTTGTTTTTATGCGTTTTTGGGAGTAAAATGCATATTCGAAATGTAACAAGCAAATTGAGGTTATGTGCCGGTGTTTTTGTAGCTTTAGTAAAAATTCGTCATTCCCTCACTGCATTTAGGAGTGAGGGAATGATTTATTCAGATTCTACGGTTCTTTTAGATTATATATTTAAATAAATAAAATAAATTTGAGATATATCTCAAAATTGTTTATTGGCTGTTTATTTACTTACAATATTATAGCGGTCTGGAATATTCTCTTATTATACAGTACTTAATCAACAATAGGCATTGTGTTACCACAGGGACTACCTAGCACAAACGTCTATCAAAATAGTAGGGACTGAAGAGGCGCGGTGCGGGGCAGGACCGCGCCAGCGCGGCTAGCGTGGCTCGCGTGTTTAGGTTAGCGCGCGCGCGCTAAAAGCCGCGCACTTTTGATCCGCGCCGCCATGCCGCATACCGCCGCGCCGCCATGCCGCATACCGCCGCGCCGCGCCACGCAATTATTTGGCTCTGTAACACAAAAGATTATTCTGTATGCTAGTTTTAGTGTAGTTCGTATTATTCTGTAATAAATCTAACCTAATCCAAAATATAATAAAAATAATACCTACCATAGCAAAACTACTACTATTTTATTTACTAGTAGGCATCTAGGACCTAGGTAGGTATTAACTAATTACTACTTCAAGTCATAATTTAACGAGTAGCTTCGGGTGGCCGCGAGCCGAGCCCAGACGAGCCGAGCTTGTGAGTGTCAGAAGCGTGTCTTTCGCAAGTATTTCCAAAACCTTTTATTCGTTCATAGTATAAAACGCCGACTTCGAAATGATCAAACAAAGTCTCCGCCTCGTCTGTCTTTGTCGCGACTCAAAAACTGCTGCACGGATTTTCATGCGGTTTTCATCAATAGTAATTCTTGAGGAAGGTTAAGGTGTTTATCACATTGTAATAATGTTTTGTAAGTAGTAGGCTAGTAGGTAAAGGAAATTTAATATTTCGTGATCAAGTCGTCAAAAATATAAATTTCCGGCAGCTTTCATAGGGTACGCTGGCTAACCCTTATGAGATTTAACAAAATTATGTTCTAAAGAATTACAGTTCTTATAAAAAGCAAGAGAAAATTCCGCAATAATATAATAATGTCTATCTCCCGAGGTAAACTCAAAGTAACCATTTTTATCTTTGAAAATTTATAAAAAATATGACGTAGGTAATTTGCAAAGCTGTTTTTCCCTATTCAGTATTAATCCTAATCCAATTAAGTGTGTTCATTATCTCGACAATTGAATTTAGATTAAAATTGTCTGTTACACTTGTAGTAGAGCTAATAGGTTCATATGTTGATAACATAATTCACTAACAATATCACAGGCTCACCTCACCACCAAGCCCCCATTCCAGGGTAATGCTTCACCTTACAACTTCCCGCCATTCGTGGTGACGGACAGTTGTCATTCGTGACAGGTACCCGACTACTTGTGGCTGTGAGACAGTGTTACCATATCTATTAAATAGATACACTACATCCCTTCCTTGTTATATTTGTTTTAATGAAAATGCTTTACCTTCTCAAGGTTTACCCATTACCCCATTTGAACATCTCCTCCTATAGCCTCCATTACGTGTGGAGTAGGATTGAAGTTGCTTATTAGTTTATTAGAACTTTTCATGTCTTTTCTATAAACAAGTCCGAAATTTCGACATTCACAGCGCAAATTTCGACATTCACAGCGCAAATTTCATTGGAGCAGCTTAATGCCAAGCCTTTTTATCTTCGAGATATTGATTAACATGATAGTAGGCTTTCAGGCATAACTTCCGTTTTATAAACGATTTGAATTTATTTAGGCTTAGTGTTTGAATATGGCTCGGAAGTTTATTGTAAAAACGTATACATTGGCATCTAAACGTACCCCCTATTTTTTTGAGGAACAACAAATTCTCGTTGCAGGAACAACAAATTTGTGTTTGTTCCTCGTATTTATGTTGTGGATATCACTGTATTTTTTCAAACAATATTTTTATGTGCGTACAAAAGGTTTTCATAAATAAACAGAGGGCACAGTAAGAATATTAATCTCTTTACATTTTTCTCTGAGGGAGTATCTGGGACTTCATTTATAAATTGAACGAATTGCCCTTTTTTGCAAAACAAATATTGTCTGAATATCGGCGGCATTACCCCACAAAAGAATACCGTACGACATCACGTTGTGGAAATAACTACAGTAAACGGGCAGTCTCTAAATCAGTTAAATCACGAATTTTTCTAACGGCGAATGCTGCAGAGCTAAGTTTTTTTGATAATCTGTCTATAATATGCGGGCCCCACTGCAGCTTGGCATCCAAAGTTATACCCAAGAACACTGTGCTATCTTCCGGTTTCAACTCTTCATCCTTGATTTGTACAGTAGTTTCCACTTGTCTTACATGAGGTATCGTAAACTTAATACATTTATTTTTTTTCTCATTTAGGTGTAGATTATTCACATTAAACCAATTACCGACTTTTGCCAGGGCGCTATTAACCTCGTCCGTAACTATCTGCTGACGTTTGAGTTTAAATAAAAGAGAAGTATCATCTGCAAACAATACTATGTCATGTTTATCCTTTATGAGGTAAGGCAAGTCATTTATATAAATAAGAAACAAAAATGGGCCAAGAATTGAGCCCTGGGGTACCCCCATTCTTACAACGAAACCGGGAGATCTTATATTGGAATCAAATATAAAAGCTCACAACTTAGGACCCATTAATTTTAATATTAGTCCGTGGTGCTAGGCAACTGGGCCTATCCCAGTTGTAAACGTCCCTTTGTGCCTATTGGCCTTGTTTCGGTCTGTCTCCTGCTGATATGGAGGGAAGTGGAAATTACGGTTTTTCCTACTCCTCCACTATACTTTTCTGAATAATTTCGTTGCGGGATCCAAGACAGTTAAATTCATTCTCTGGGACTTCGTCGAGCTTCATTGTCTCGTCGCTTTTCTGGTGGTCGCCACTGTTGATTCTGGCTTTCAGAAGTTACAGTGGTTTGGGAACAGTATGGCGGGCTTGTCCAAAAAAAAAAAAAAACCCTAAATAGCCGAAACAGAAAAGGCGGGTACAGCTACTTTGCTACTATCCTGGAACCATTGTCCTCAGTTAGTTAATATATTGCTTCAACCCCAACTGGGTTGGCATCACCGATGACTTGCATACTGTCCGTAAGATCCCAGAGTTTCTATCTTAGTCTTCTTTTAGGTTTCTAAATAAGTTTGATTACATTACATTACATTACAACAGCCCATTACGTCCACTGCTGGACATACCTAAGCCTCTCCCATGATGGGAGGAATTTGCCGTAATCTCCACGCTTGGCAGGCGGATTGGAGATCGCAGTGATGAAAGACTAACAGAAAACGCTGCTGCCCATTCTCTGGTCTACGGAGGCGCAAGGTGTTCTGCCTCAGACATTAGTCGCCTTATACGACACCCGTGAGTGTAATGGGTTGGTTCTATTCTACTCTGCCGGATACCACACGGCTAGCCGAGCTGTTCTCAATTCGACTGTATTTTTTTTTGGTGTTTATTACCTCAGAATTTTCGACTGGGTGAACAGATTTTGATGTTTCTTTTTTTATTTGAAAGCTGATGCTTCCCGTGTGGTCCCATTTAAACGCAGATGTGTACAATACACCCAGATTTCGACAGTTAGGTATGTTAAGTTGGCGCGTTCGTGTTCCGCGCGCGCCTCAAAGAGATGTGCAAAAGGAAGGGGGACCCCTTCCTTTTGCTTTAGTTGTTCCCAAACAAATATTAATTTGCAATACACTCAGATTTGCAGACCGTCCGATGCCTGCCGCATCGGACGGTCTGCAAATCTGAGTGTATTTTACACATCTGCGTAGGTCCTCAGACCATACAGGCGTGATGATGTTGTATAAATAATAAACATCCAAGCGATTGCCTAATCACGGCAGATTTGCCGTCTATTTTTGAAGAGTTCCATTGTATATCTCCGAAGATCAGCATCAGATGTTCACAAAATTTAAATGGGGCCACACGGGAAGCACCAGATTTCATATAAAAAAAGAATCATCAAAATCGGTTCACCCAGTCGAAAGTTCTGAAGTAACAAACACTCGAATTGACAACCTCCTCTTTTTGGAAGTCTGTTGAAAATGGAAAGATAAAAATACTTTTTTTGCAAAATAAAACTCAAGCTTCAGAAGTCGGTGACGAAAATACAAAATCAATCAATCAAAGGACTTCGAAGCTTGACTTTTGATTGATTTGGTGTTTTTGTTACCGGCTTCTGAAGCCAAAGTTTTTTTTTCACGTTTTTGTGTTTTTTTTTTAAGTCGGTTTTATTATTTTGACCAAAATATACAGAAATAGTAGATTGTATGACAAGGGAGCAAAATAGTATTTTTACGGCGAGGGCGCTATTTTGAATCCAGAGCGAAGCGAAGGACTCTCGAATAGAATCCCGAACATAGCGAGGGATTCTAAAATAGAATCCTGAGCGTAGCGAGGGATTCAAAGTACATCGCCTGAGGGAAAAATATGTTTGCTAAAAAAAAATAAAAAAAAATTTTCATCTCGTTCTATGAGAAAATAAATAAGAGATACTTTTAAGTAATTAATGAATAAGTTTAATAAAAAAATGACATGAATGTAAAAAAGGTCAATTACAAATTTATATTTATATATAATACACTAGCGAAATTTAGAAAATTTATTGTCGCTGTGTGTGTGTTTTATTTGGGATTGATATAGTTGTGGACTTATTTATACAGGATGACATTTTTATCACTTTCCAAATAAAAAAATGGGTATAATAGGTGAACGGAGTAGAAGCAAATGGCATACTTTGTTTTTTTTTTTTCGTATGATTTGAAATTCGATATTTTATAGTTTTTTGTTTTTTTTTAATTTCTCTCTATTTGTTTTAATATGAAAAGTTTACTTGGAATTTGTAGCGTTTTTTGATGATGGATCAATTCTTTTCTAAGCTGTGGAAAAAAGAAAAACAAAACTAGGTATGCCATAAGCTTCTACTCCGTTCACTTAATATACCCATTTTTTTTGGAAAGTGCTGACCCCCGCGCCGTACAGCAAACACTTACAGCCAGTCATTTATACAATTTTCGTTCGATTTCAATGAACGATTCATGTTCCAAATTCAAATCTCATTACTGCCCGCTAAAAAGTCTAGTGGAGAAAAGAGCTACTTTACTCCCGCTTAAAGGGGAACAAAACGACACTTTTCGAATAGAAGGGATGAAATTTAATATATGTTAACAAAATTTCTATTGAATGAAATGATCTTTTATAAGATTTTCTTGACTGAACGACTTTATCTAGATCCCGTTGCAAACTCCAGCAGTTTGCCATTATATGTGAGTCCCACCGCCCCTGATATAACGCTCTTCCATTGTCCCAAGATCCTGATGGAATCTTTAACCCGGCCCCTCACTAAAATCACCAAGATTTTATGGAAATCGGTCTAAATGCGAGTGCAGGAACTGGATTGTTATGCTCATGTTGCACCCTAGCTCTTGCAAGTTCGATAGCATGGACTCATCAAGCTCGACGTGGTCGTCAGATTTCTTTTTGCCTAGGAAATTACTCACAACCATAACAAATGAATTCCAAGCTTTGGATTCGACTTCAGTCATTGCTTGACAAAATTAGGATCTTTCAAGAGTTGCCTAATCTGTGGCCCAACAAAAATACCAGCTTTCAATTTTTACTTGAAACTTGCGTGAATTAAAATTGAAATACAATTATACATATTCTGATGGAAAGTGTCTAGCAGAGTTAGCAGTGCGTTACTTGCGATAGCATAAATTATTATTCACAGAAAACACGTTTCAGTCGACAGACATTTTATTGAGAACTGTTGTCATGCCTACGTACAAAGTCACTATGTGACAGATTATATAACATGAAGGTATCAACCTCCAACATATTCAGCACAAATATAGCAAAACCAATCGGGATTAAGCACACAACATCTTCTTGACGAAGCCATATCGAAAACAACAAAGTATGTAGTAACTTATAGTTATTTCAGTGACCAATAAAAAACGCAAAACTAAGTTAAAATAGTAAATAAGGGTAGTTAGCTGTAAAGGGCATGCAATTATTCGCTCATTTTAGTATTCGGATAATTCGGATACATGGATAACGTTATCCGGATAAATCCAGATAATTTGGAAAGGAGTGATAAAAATAAAATGTAACCATAATACCGTCAATCATTAATATTCAGTAATTAGTCGTAACGAACCATAGCAAAAATAAAATAACCGAACCTAAGTAGGCAACGAAATAAGTCGTAAAATAGCACTCTTAGGTAACATCTTGTAACATTTTTTATAATTTTCATATAAAATGCGTCAACCATTGAATATTGTAGAATTTGTAGAGGACTGGTGAAAGGAACATAAACTGGCAGTGAACCCTACTGTTACGTCGTACCCGTACCTACAATTACGGTAGTAGGTACCTACAAGTAGGTAGGTAGTAGTAGGTAGGTAGGACGAGTCTCGAATGATGTAGGAACCTACTCTAAAGAAGGTTCGAGGAAGTCGTGAAACTTTCTCGAACGTTCGGTCGCCATATAAATAGTCGACGTGTTTGCGGGAGCAGTCAGTCTGATTTTGGCTACACAACGAAGTGAATCGAAGTGAACTAGAAGTGCGATATCTAAGCGAATAGTGATCAGTAGTGTATTTGTGATTGAGTTATAAAGTGTTTTGTGTTTAATAAAGTTATTTGTTGTTTAATCGGTAGGAATTAATTTATCCCATTCCCAGCTCGTAACACTACCAAAACCAAATTCGTACTTTTCACAAAGAAAATAAAGTTGGCAACCCTACAATTACCAACTTTGTCTGGGACCACCCTAAGCCTATCGACTGAAACCAAATATCTGGGCATCTATTTGAACCATCAGCTGAACTGGGCAAAACACACCGATTACATCACTACAAAAGCCAGCATAGCACTATGGCAAAGCAAAAGACTGCTCGGAAGGAATTGGGGCATAAGCTCCAAAATTACCTACTGGCCATACACTACAGTCATCCGACCAATCATCACATTCGGCTCTTTAGTTTGGTGGCCCTGGACCATCCTGAGCACAGCCCAAAAGGATCTCGAGAAGCTACAAAGATTTGCCTGCGTGGCAAGGCAATCACCAGTAGCATGAGAATATCACCCATTTCCGCACTACAGGTGATGCTGGGGTTACCACCTCTATACCTCGTCGCAAGAGAGGAGGCTGCCCTAGCGACTTTCAGGCTCGAAGTCTCAGGCGCCCAAAGTAAATATCCCAGAATAAAACAGACACGCATAAAAGAGGATGCTATCAAACAACAACCCATGATGGCATCACCCAGCGACAGAACCCCGAAGACCCACTGCTTTCAAAAACACTACAACATAGAGCTCACAGCAGAGACGTGTGACTACTCAGGTCCAAAAGAGCTAAGGACTCATCAGTATAGATCCTTAGCTATGTGATCAAAAACCGACGACGGCACAGGTGTCGGAGTCTTCTCCGACGACCTAAACATTATAATACACAGGCCCCTGGAAATGCTCAACTCAACTCTGTCTATCAAGCTAAGTGCGTAGGTATTATCCAAGCGATACACGCCATAGAGGCCAGGGAAGTTACGGATACCCATATTCGTATACTCTTCGACAGTGCCTCAGTTCTTCAACCTTTAAAGAGAAATCAGATCACGTCGAGACTAATACTAGAATGCCATAATGCCCTAGAACGAGTTACGGTACTAAATCGCAACACGGTGACAGTTTAACGATGCAGCTGATGAGCTCGCCAGAAGGGATCCAGCACAAAAGTTTGCGGACCCGAGCTCATTGTGCCCACTCCTTTCAAGCAGCTAAGAAGTTGGTTAAAGGGTCACACTCAAATACAAGCGGAGAAATGGTGGACCTCGACACCAGGGTGTGGGCAATCAACGGAGGCTATGCCATCGCCGGATATCACACAGCTGATCAAGCGCCTTCTGCGCCTGGACAGAGATAGCCTACGACTGGTGGCGGAGACCATCACTGGACACTGCTCACTGAACAAACACTTCCACACCCTAGGTATCACTGACATTCCCCTGTGGTGCAGAGCGTGCATGAAGGCGGAGCAAACGGTGGCGCATGTACTCCTTGAGTGCACCGGCATTACCCAGATCCGCGAGGAGACTCTTGGAACATGAAGATCCCTTGCGGATGTCCTGAGAAGACCGGGAAGTTTGACATTTATTTTAACATAACATATGTAATCCCCGAAGAGTTGGGCTGAAGTGTACCAGTACCAATAGTACCTACACCCATTTCGCCAGTTATGGTTAAGTCCCATGTAATAGGGGGCGAGCGCTGGCGCAAATCCAGACTCCGTAGCAGCTACTGAGAAATTCCTGATGGAAAAACCCAATAACACTTTGCCCGACCCGGGAATCGAACCCAGGACCTCATGCGGAGTAGTCGCCACCACTAGACCAACGAGGCAGTCATTTATTTCATATTGTTAACAATACCATGTCATGGTAATAGGCTTATCCCTAATAAAATGCAACCTAACATACCTAACTGTCGAAAATCAATTCAACTCTTTATTGCATATCACGTGTTTTACGTCTTATTATTAAAATAAAGTTCACATGGTGTCGGGCACAGCAGTTTATAATATTAGACAGTAGGTAAGTATAATAATAATAATATGTTTATTCAAGAAAATGTCACAAAATTTTACAAATATCTTTTAGGCTATATTTTTCACTACGCAAAAGAATTTAACATCTGTAGCCGAACTAGGCAAAAACCTGTATTTCGGCTATCAGTGCCAATCCCCTCAAATAATTTATATTTAAGTGCAGCCATCAAGCAGAAATCTAAACCTTAGTGGGTTTTATACAAGCAAATATTACCAAAATCATAAAAAAAAAAGTTACAAATAATGAAATAATTACAAATAAATACACTAGATTACAACCATTGGCATAAATTAATAAAATAATTGAAATGAATACATTTCAATAAAGTAGTAGCATTTAAAAAATCATTATTAAAAAAAAATTGTAAGTTCATTCAAAAAAGTAAATAATGTCAAAAGTTAAAATAAAAAGATAAAATAGATAATTAAAAAATCGAAAAAAATAAAATTATGGTCATCTGGTCATACATGCGGGTGTACTGTACACATTTGCATACCCCCCTCAGAGCATACAGGCGTGATGTTATGTTATGCTGTTGGGAAAACAATTAACATCCAAGCGTGTGCAAATGTTGTGCATTTGAGAGATGAGACTATAACAAATAATTAGTGTATCATGAGGAGCAATTTGTTTACTAATAGCAGAATTGGTGTGAATTGTAGTTTTAAAGTTATTTGAGAAAAACACATTTTGCTGGAGTAACGTTTGAAACGTTATCCTGGCAAACTCGATTTTCAAAATTTCGTTCAGCCCGGAACCAAATACATCGATAGCTTTTGTTGCGTAGTAAATGTTTGTAAATAGCAAAATTTGTGTGTGATAAGGTTCTTGAGTTATTTATGATTTTGCTGCGGTAACGTTTTGGGATTTCCCAGATCTCGAAAACGGCCCAACGCAGAAGATTGAAATAAATACCAATAAGAGACCTAGGCCTAGACCTGGCGACTAGTCCTCATGTAGAAATAACAATAACATCAAACAGCTTTACTGGACTACCAATTGATCTGACAGATGACACTGATAAGCCGACAGAACCTAGACCACCTCCAATTGTCCTTTATGGAGTTGAGGAACTCAATAAACTTACTGAACTCCTGGAAACTGTAGTAGACAAAGATCAGTTCACGTATAAAATAGTTAATAAGACACAACTAAGGATTAGCTCTATCAACATAGAGGTCTATAAAAAGGTAATATCCATAGTAAGAGAAAAGGGCCTAATAGGTCACACATTTAACAGAAAAGACAATAGTTGTTTCAGGATTGTTATTAAGAAATTGCACCCATCTACCCCTCTACACATAATTAAAGAGGACATAGAGGCAACAGGGAACATAGTCACAGGCGAGATAGTTAATGCCAGATATGGCCCTGAAAAGAAACCTACATCAACTTTCTTCGTTAATCTTGCTACTGGTCCCAACAATAAGGCTATTAAAGACCTCAAATATATATATCACCAATCAGTTACCATAGAGGAACCGAAGAAAAGAAAAACTATAGTCCAATGCCAACGGTCCCAACAGTATGGCCACACAAAAAAATACTGTATGTGCCCCTATCGATGTGTCAAATGTGAGCAATCCCATAAGACGTCAGACTGCCCAAAACGTGACCGCAACACTCCTGCATTGTGTGCCTTATGTAATGGACCTCATTCTGCCAACTATAAGGGGTGTGAGGTCTATAAAGAAATCCTATTAAGGAAAACAAAAAAGAACCCAAGCCAAGCAAACATTGAAAAGCAACAAACACTTACTACCACCCAGAATAACAGATATACCCAAAACGCACAATCACCAAAACGAGGACAGGGTATCTTATGCCGAAACCCTACAACAAATACCAGTCAACAACCTCATCCATCGTAATGACTCCAACCCTCACGACTCAGGCCAAGTTACCCAGACACTGGAAGAAATATTAATAAAACACACTGAAAAATTTGACATAATCTTTCAACAAATGAGTACTCTTATGAGTCTCATAGCCAAACTAGTTGACAAACTAACAAAATGACTGCACTACGAATAGGAACCTGGAACATAAATGGGCTAACCCCAAATAAACAAAAAGTAGAACTTCTACTTGCCCAACATAAGTTAGACATCCTACTTATATCTGAGGCCCACTGCACTGGTACATCATTGATAACATTCCCAGACCACTTACGTTATGTCACAAATCACCCAGACGGAACAGGCCATGCTGGTTCAGCTGTGATCATCAAGAAGATAATCAAACATTATCAAATGCCACACTATAAAACTGATCACATCCAAGCTACCACCATCGCTGTGCAGAACAAGAGCGGGAAGTTCAACATTACTGCAGTGTGCTGTCCACCAAAACACAAAATCAACGCAAGTATGTTTTTAGAGTTTATTGCCACTCTCGGTCATCGGTTCATTGCAGGCGGAGACTGGAATGCTAAGAATGAACAGTGGGGCTCCAGATTAACAACAATAATAATCTGGTGATTAGTTCCTCCTGTGAACCAAGTTATTGGCCTTCGGATCCAAAAAAATCCAGATTTGCTAGACTTCTTCATCTTGAAAGGTTTCTGTAAGCACTACATAAAAACTGAACCTTGTTACGATGGCTCTTTAGACCACACTCCTGTGATATTAACTGTCAGCGCAATGTTAGTAGAGTCTTCGGGTCCAGACAAATTATATAACAAATACACTGATTGGGCATCATTCCAGGAATTCATTGAAGGAAAAATACAACTTAGAATACCTCTTAAAAACGAAGCAGATATTGAGAATGCAACCAAGTATATAACAACCTTGATCCAAGAAGCCTGCTGGCTCAACACTCCTGCTACAGCCTCCCGCATGAGACACTACAACCATCCCATAGAAGTCAAAATAGCTGTTCTGGAAAAACGAAGGCTAAGACGGGTTTGGCATGAAAATCGGCTGCAGATCGATAAAACCAACTTCGAAAAAACGAGTGCAGAACTAAAATATATGCTTCACAAATGGCACAATGACACCCTTTTTTTTTTTTTTTTTTTTCGGATGTGAAATCATCAAATGACTTCTCCCGCTCTGGGCGGAGCAGGAGGGAGTGTCAGACTTTTACTGACTAAAACCCATCCATGTTCCTTCATCGCCCTTTGTGTTCCGGGGCCACGGTATCTCTTTCGAACAGTCCCGCAACCCCGGCAGGCATCGGTCCTTGCGGACCCCTTCCTTTTTGCTGACTCTCTTTGAGGCGCGCGTGGAACACGAACGCGCCGTCGACACGGCCTGTCGTCATGCGACGGACGGACGGCGAGCTAGCCCATAGCCCACCGTCCACAGGCCCGCGCCTACGGTGGCCGGGGGCCACGTGGTGGCCCCCGACGCCCGGGGCGTCTCCCGTGGCGGCCGGGACGCTGTGAGGTTCTCTCCCTCTCACGTTCCGCCACCTCCTTCTCTAGCATTACTGCTTCGCAGAAGGAGGTGACGGCGTCCCATTCCGCCTCGCTCCGGACCATGGCTTGCACCAGGGCCGGACGCGAGAGGTCGCCGCCGCCAATCGCCGCTTCGAGGACACGGCGGTGCTCCGCCCACGCGGGACACACCTCCACCGTGTGCTCCACCGTGTCCTCCGGTCGATCCTCGCAATGGAAACGTTTCCTCCCGCCCGATTCGGTGCAGGAACCTCCCGAAACAACCGTGTCCGGTAAGGACCTGCGTCAGGCGGAAGGTGAGGACGCCGTGGCGTCTCTCAAGCCACTCCTCAAAGAGGGGACTTACCGCCACTATTGTGGCGTGCCCTGCACAATGACACCCTGGAATATCAACTGGAATCACTTACAGCCAGTGCGTCCACTAACTATTCGCTATGGAAGTTTACAAAAAACTATGACAGACCACAAGTAGCCATACCTCCTCTAAAAACCGACGATGGATGGGCGCGCACCCCTCAAGATAATGCAGATATATTTGCACTACACCTAGCCAATGTGTTTTGTCCGAATGAGGCAAGTGATCCACAGGGCACGCCACGATAGTGGCGATAAGTCCCCTCTTTGAGGAGTGGCTTGAGAGACGCCATGGCGTCCTCACCCTCCGGATGCAGGTCCTCACCGGACACGGTGTTTTCGGAAGGTTCCTGCACCGAATCGGGCGGGAGGAAACGCCCGGGTGTTTCCACTGCGAGGATCAACCGGAGGACACGGTGGAGCACACGGTGGAGGTGTGCCCCGCGTGGGCGGAGCACCGCCGTTTCACCGACCTCTCGCGTCCGGCCCTGGTGCAAGCCATGGTCCGAAGCGAGACGGAATGGGACGCCGTCACCTCCTTCTGCGAAGCAGTAATGCTAGAGAAGGAGGTGGCGTAACGTGAGAGGGAGAGAACCTCACAGCGTCCCGGCCGCCGCGGGAGACGCCCCGGGCGTCGGGGGCCAACACGTGGCCCCCGGCCACCGTAGGCGTGCCTGTGGACGGTAGGCTATGGGCTAGCTCGCCATCCGTCCAGTCCGATGACGACAGGCCGTGTCGACGGCGCGTTCGTGTTCCACGCGCGCCTCAAAGAGAGTCAGCAAAAAGGAAGGGGTCCGCAAGGACCGATGCCTGCCGGGGTTGCGGGACTGTTCGAAAGAGATACCGTTGCCCCGGAACACAAAGGGCGATGAAGGAACATGGATGGGTTTTAGTCAGTAAAAGTCTGACACTCCCTCCTGCTCCGCCCAGAGCGGGAGGAATCATTTGATGATTTCCCATCCGAAAAAATAAAATAAAAACGCAAGTGATCCAGAGTCCGAGGAAGTGGATAACATTAATAATCAGGACTTACAAATGTCGCCGCCACCAGCCCCAGCACGAGAAGTCTGGAGGACAATCAACAAAGAGCTGAAAGATAAAAAAGCACCAGGATTTGACCTCATCACAAAAGAAGTGCTAGTGCAACTCCCACGAAAAGCCATAGTATTTATTACAACACTCTTCAACAGCATGCTAAGAGTCCAATATACTCCCAGACTTTGGAAAATCTCACAGATCTTGATGGTCCACAAAATAGGAAAACCAGCGAATGAAGTAACTTCTTACAGACCTATCAGCCTACTACCGATCTTTTCTAGGGTATTCGAGAAACTTTTACTACACCGAATGCTACCCCTACTCCAGAAAAATAATGTGATCCCTAATCACCAGTTTGGCTTCAGGCAACACCATTCCACAGTGGAGAAAGTCCATAGGGTAGTGGATAAAATAAGAAAGACTTTAGAGAAGAAAGAGTATTGCTCTTCAGTCTTTCTTGACATACAACAGGCTTTTGACAAGGTCTGGCATAAAGGACTATGCAAAATCAAGAATAGCCTCCCTCACAGTTACTATCTACTGCTAAAATCGTACCTGGCAGACAGACTCTTTCAGGTGAAGGAAGCCGACTCCACTTCCAAGTTCCACCGGATAGATGCTGGCATCAGTCCTGGGACCTGCACTGTATACCATATATACGTCGACTTGCCAGAAGATGAGATTGTCACTACAGCCACATTCGCAGATGATACGGTAATTTTAGCAAGCGACAAGAACCCCGTGCTCGCAACACAAAAACTACAAACAAGCCTCAACAATATTACCAATTGGCTCCAAAACTGGAGAATAAAGGCTTGCGAATCAAAATCCGTACATGTTCCCTGTACACCTGGGAAACAATACTCTACCTCATCAAGACAGTGTACGATACCTTGGACTACACCTAGACCGACGCCTTACATGGAGACACCATATCAAAACTAAGAGGCAAGAACTCAAACTCCGATACACTCGCCTCTCCTGGATACTTTGCCGAAACAGCAAAGTAAGTGTAGACAACAAACTACTCATATACAAGAGTGTCCTCAAACCTGTCTGGATGTATGGTATACAACTCTGGGGCAGCGCTTGTGACTCCAATATCATAATAATACAGCGAATGCAGAACATTATCCTCGGAAACCTATGCAATGTCCCACGGTACATCCAAACGCAGAAATACACCATCATCTGGGGATGAGTACGGTGAAGGAAGAGAGTCATAACACTACAGAGACATACAAAGAGAAGCTGGAAAGACACATTAGCAACAACAATTCCAAAAAATTGGCGGCTAAGCTAACAACTAGAAAATACAAAAAACGGCTAAAGCGGAAAGACAGATTGCAGATATACTTACAACAAAAAAAAAACAGACGAATTGATAATCTCCTCTTTTTAGAAGTCGGTTAAAAACAAAAGCTGTTATAGAAAAAATGCTGTCATATTTAAAAAATACACATCAATTTGAAATAGAAACAAAAGAATACCGGCCAAGTGCGAGTCGGACTCGCGCACGAAGGGTTCCGTACCATTATCAAGCAACAACATTAAACAAAACGGCAAAAGAAATACGTTTCTTGTATGGGAAATTAAATATTTGTTTTATTTTACTTTAATTATTTATTTTTAAAGTGAATATACAACTAAATATTGTGTGAATATTTCAAGCCTCTACCTGTTGCCGTTATTAATATCGAGCAAAAAAACTACAAAAAAAACATGTTTGTTGAACATGTACATCATCTGTGAAAATTTCAACTGTCTAGCTATCACGGTTCATGATATACAGCCTGGTGACAGACAGACGGACAGTGGAGTCTTACTAATAGGGTCCCGTTTGATTAATTTGGTCCCGAAAATGAATGCAGGAACGGGTCCCGCGGTACTAAGGTGCTGCTTCTCATTGATATGGCCAGTAGTCAGGTTCGGAAAAACTTTACTTTCGGAAGTCTTCTAACGGTCTCACAGGACACGCAGACAAGTCAGATTCCGACCTGTGGAATAACTGATGACGGTGTCGGTTCGATGACGCAGCAGACACATCTCGCCGACGCTGAAGCTTGGAGTTGCTACTGGAGCCGACCTAGCCTAGCAACCTTGTGCGCGGGGTGAACCACCGGGCCGCGCCGACGCGCCACATTCCCGCGCGCTTCCACTCCGCTCCGAGCCGACACGAGCGAGGCCGACACAGCTGATGTTCCATCACATTCACATAAAACCTACCTGCCCACTGTGTGAACAAAACACATTTAACTCGCATACCTACTTCATCTATTGGTCGCGTCAGCATTTTTTCTCGTTAACTAACTAATAAAAGCTAATTGAAGTAACCCATTAGAATGAAGCAAACGGCCCGGTCGGCGGCGGTCGCGGGCGGCGCGGGTGGCCAGCGGTCGGGCGCGTTCGTCTCACTTGTATCGAGACTTCGAGAGCGAAGCTATGAGCACAATAAGAGGTCGTATACGACGCGCCCCATCGCACCACTCTCCACAAAAAGTTGCAAACGTCAAGCGTGACTCATCACTTTGTCAATCATCTGCAGAGATCGGAATAGGCAGACTTTATTTTCTTAAACTTGTAGGAAGTAAGTATCATGTGGATAATACCATACCATTTTTAAGTTTCGAAATAAAGCTGTTGAATATGAGGGAGGGACTATCCACATGTTACTCCGGTCTCCGGTCGTCACTCGTCAGCAAGCCGCCTGCACCTGAGTAACTGGTTCCGCGCCGACCGCTAATACTGCATTCAGAGCTATTCACTATTATATACCCGACCTAACAACGCTCACTCGCAATCGCGATCACCAGCTGCATCTACGCACTATACAGGATGGAACTTATTGCGCCACCTGGAGGGAAAGTACTCTAAATACTGGGAGACAGCAAAATTTACTCAAAGAAAACATTCCTTTATTTTTAAAAAGAAACGAATCGACATTCACAGATTTTCGAAAATTCGCTTGCCTCGAAATTCGAACCGAGTAAAATTCGAAAAAAATACATCCTGTACTTTTTCGACATCAATCGATAAATGGTGCATCCACACCGCAGTTACTTTTTGTGGTGTAACACGGTAACATTAGAAAGAAAGAAAGAAAAAGCATTTATTAGCCCGCACGGGACAAAACACGCAAATAAAAATGGTTAAACTAACACTACAACTAATAAAAAATAGACAAAGAGAAAAAAAAAACGGCAATATTAGGTAACAAACTGTAACTTTTGTGGCTACTTGTTAGTATTTGTTGAACGTAATCATCGCGTGTTACTATTTGTTGAATGTTATCATCGCGTCAATATCGCGAGTTACTGTTACTGTAAGCCTGTGTCATCCCACTGTTGGGCAAAGGCCTCTCCCCATGACTACCAAATTGTTCGATCCAGAGCCAATATGGACCACTGGTCGTTGGTTTTGTCCAGCACGTCCCGCCATCTCCTGCGAGTACTACCGCGTCGCGTTCTGGCTGTGTAAGGGCTCCACATCGTGGTTATTTTGGCTCATAGCTCGTCGGGCATACGGCAGACATGGCCAGCCCAGTCCCACCTTTGTGTTTTGGAGCGTAATGTGGTGTTGTGCGTAGCGTAAGGTGGACTTTTGAATGTTTGTCAAAGACATCCATGATTTTACGCTTGAGTGACAAAGGAAGATTTCCTTTCATTAGGTCTTTCATGGACCAGTAGCTCTTTCAGGCATTTTCGCTTCGTCTTATGACTTCCTTATCTTGTCTGGACTGGAAAGAGACTAACTGGCCCAAGTAGATGTATTCATGGACATATTGCAATTCTTCACCATTCACTTGGATCTTGTATTTAGTGGTGTTTGACATCAGTTTGGTCTTCGATATGTTCATCGCGAGTCCAACCTCAAGGCTTGCCTCACTGAGCTGGTTCAACATAAGCTCCAGTTCTGCCGCCGTGGAATAGAATACGATAATGTCGTCAGCGAAGCGAAGGTTTGTTAACCGAGCCCCACCAATATCAATGCCGCTTCTATCCCGATATCGCGAGTAACATTTTTTTTTGTTAGCCTGTACTGTCCCACTGCTAAGCAAAGGCCCCCCAATTTCTTCCATTTGGTATTTTCCCGTGCCTCCTTGGACCAACCCTCGTGGTACGCGTCCAAACCGTCTCGCCACCTTTTTCTGGGTCGGCCTCGGCGGCGCCGTCCGTCTTCCGGCAACCATCGTGTGAAGAGTTGCCCAGCGGTCATCGTGCATGCGACTGACGTGACCCGCCCAATCCCATAACGAGTAACATAAATTAACAAAATATAACAAAGAGTAACTTTCAGCAACAAGCGAGTTGCTTGGCATTGTTCTATCTCCTATGTTATAATATATGTTATTGATAACATTCTCTAACAATGTTATCCATTGTTATCACATGTTGACTTTTTTAAAAAGTTAGGCAACATTACTTAACACATATTAACACGGCAACATTATAATAACAATAAATAACTTTTTGTTATCGGATGTTGTTCAGTAACACTTGGAAATGTTGGCCAATAAAAACTAACTGCGGGGTGGATGCACCAATAGGATCAATTATCTTTCTAACAAACACGATACATTAAATGAAAGGAAAACCATGAAATCTAAAGTTATAAATTCAATGGGATAAGATTTTAAAGCACTTTTATTCAAAGGATAACCCTTTACTATTGAGTGTATTTCCTGGCCATCCATCTCGACCCTACGTGTATAGAGTAGTGCTTTTAGTCATCGCTTCAGTTTTAGACCGATTCATCGCGAATCCCAACTTGAGGCTAGCCAATAGCCATGCTCAGGTCTCGGAGCATGATATTATGTAGTTCTACAGCTCTGCGTCAAATCTGAGATTCGTCGACCTCTTATCGCCGACTTCAACGTCCTTGGTCTTCCAAGTGTACCGACTCGTAAACGATTCAGGAGAGAGCGGGCCACCCTGTTTAACACCTCTTTGTATTTTAAAACTAGGTCCTGCAGTGTTAAGTTTTGTTTGCGGAGCTATTTGTACCAAGTTCATGGTTTTCCAAGGATCGGAATATGTTGGGGTGTTTAATGCTGTCTTATAATCTATAATCCGTATAATCTACGAAGGCCAAATACAGTGGTTTATTAAACTCGGATGATTTTTCTAAAATTAGGTTTAGTGTTTAGAGGTGGTCGGTTGTAGAGTAGCTTGGGGGAAATCCGGCTTGATCTGGTGCCTGATATTTATCTAGTTGAGCGATAATTGCCGATATTGCTTTTCTCGCCTTTTTAGGGTTCCGTACCTCACAAGGTAAAAAACGGAACACTTATAAAATCACTCTCTTGTCCGTCCGTCTGTGACCACCGATTTTCTCAGGAACGCGTGGACCTAGCAAGTTGAAATTTATACCAGATACTGCTCGGCTTCCAGTCTAACCGGATGCAGCTGACTACCAGTATTTTACATGGAGCGACTGCCTATCTGACCTCCACAACCCAGTTAGTACTGGGTATAATACGATACCCCTTGATAAGACTGGTTGTCAGACTTTTTGGGCCACTGACTACTTGTAACGACTGTCAAATATCTATAAATGACAGCTGGGACCAATTTAGCCACGAACTCCTAAAAAAAAAACGTAAAATGGTCATGAGATATAAATTCCGTGGCTGAATTAGTAAATTAGGTGGCAATGTTTCCGGGGCTGCGGGACTGTTCGAAAGAGATACCGTGGCCCCGGAACACAAAGGGCGATGAAGGAACATTGATGGGTTTTAGTCAGTAAAAGTCTGACACTCCTGCTCCGCCCAGAGCGGGGGGTCATTTGATGATTTCCCATCCATAAACAAAAAAAAAAAGGTGGAAATGTTTATATGAAGGACAAGTTAAGATAATTGTTGATATATATTTGACGCTTTCTATAGAATATTTAGTTGGCGTTGTAAAAATGACGAATTAGTTTATTAGAGGCTATCTCATTTTCAATAAAAAAAATTGTGACTTGACTTAGAAATTTCTCTTCTAAAATCATGATATTTTACACTAGAGTTCCTTTTACCACGAAAGTGAAAGTTTTGAAAGTTTATCCCCTAAAGGGGTTAAACAGGGGGTGAGAGTTCTTATTAGGCACACGGCTTGTAACCTGAATGAAGCACCGCCGTGTCTTCGTAGCTGCGATCGGCGGCGGCGACCTGTCGCGTCCGGTCCTGGTTCAATCCATGGTCCGGAGCGAGACGGAATGGGAAGTCGTCACCTCCTTCTGCGAAGCAGTCATGCTAGCGAAGGTGGTGGAGGAACGTGAGAGAGAACCTCACGTCCCAGCCGCCGTGGGGGACGCACCGGGCATCGTAGCCCCCGGCCACCTTAGGCGCGGGCCTGTGGACAGTGAGCTATGGGCTAGCTCGCCGTACGTCCGTCTTATGACGACAGGCTGCGGCGACGGCGCGTTCGTGTTCCACGCGCAAGGGGCGATGCCTGCCAGGGCTGCGGGACTGTGCGAAATAGATACCGTGGCCCTGGAACACGCAAAGCACACTGCGCCAGGCGTAGTGTGCGCGCGCGTCTGGAGTGTGTGTGCGGGCGCAAGTTCATTGCCGCGCTTATCTTGCGCCACGCGCCGGGGCTCGGCACTGATAGCGCTCACAGCCGGCAGCGGCAGGGGAGCGCGACCTTCTCCCGCCCCCGCCCCTCTCTCTGATCATCTGTGTCAAGACATACAAATCATACAATACCAACATCGCGTATGTTGCGCGGCTAACACACATACACCGAACTTGCTGAATTGGCTCTGGTCTGGTGGCCAGATCGCCAGCCGTCCTGCAATGTAGTCCTTTTTAATTTTCGGATGCGACATCATCAAATGCGCCCTTCCGCTCTGGGCGGAGCGGAAGGGAGTGTCAGACTTTTACTGCCTAAAACCCATCCATGTTTCTTTTTAGCCTTTTGTGTTCCAGGGCCGCGGTATCTCTCTCGAACAGTGCCGCAGCCCCGGCTGCAATGTAGTACTTTGTTTCTCATGACAGCTGTGCAGCAGTATGAAACCAGTATGTTTAACGACTAGTTTATCATGTGCTAATTACAAGTACCTGTTCAAGTTCCTGTTGTGTGCGATAAACAACGGCGCAAACAATTTACATGAATGAATTGATTGCACTGCATGTCATGTAATGCCGGTTGTACACTCTCGCCGAGACAGGCCGAGGCGGGCGAGCGCTACCATCTACAGCTACACTCTCGCGCTCGCCCTGCCTTTGTTCCTCGCAAGCTCTCCGTCACGAGTCGGTTTTTGCGTGCGAGTCAAAGGGTCTCGCGCGAACTACGAGCGCGTCGCTGTACAGTGTACACTCTCGTGTCTCGTTTCTCCCAGTTGTGCTCGCGCCTCGGAACCGTGCGGACGTACTTACACTCTTACTTAGCCGTACGGTATCTACACGATGTCGTGCTCGTTCGTGGAGTAACGAGACGGAACTAAATTTCATAGAAGTGTACCAATTACATTTTGTCGAGTAGGTTTTGAATTTCAATATGAGACAGTGATTTATTATTTTATTTTATTCTATTTGGGTGGCTTACAGCTAACAATACAAACAATTATAGTGATACAAACAACGAAAAGCCATTTACAAGCCTCCACAGTTAGCAATAAACCATTGTTGTAACTAATCATAATATAACTAACCATAACTTAATAAAAAAGAATAGGACTAAATTTAATACCAAATTTAACTACTTAATAAATTATTATCAGCGGTAATTTTCTTTGTCGAAATACAAAAGTTGTCGCTTTTGACCATACCCACGGACGAAATCTGCTCATTTTTAAAACAAAATCCCGTGCTTACGATCTCCCCATCTGTTGTAACGAATCATCGACACGAAGAAGAAGAACTATTATTGGTCCTATTATTATTATTTTTTCTTTCGACCCTTTTTCTCATTAACAAAAACAAGAGATTAATAGCTGATGCTGCGATGCTGTTGGTTGATGAGCTTAAATAAGCGCTTCAATAGCGGCCGAATGCTGCAAGCAAAAAGAGTCGTATTGGTGGTGAGATTTCGTCCGAACTCATAGTCTCTCGTCTGGACCGAGTTCCCTTGGGCGAGACATAGCGAGTGCTTTCGAGCGAGAGTGTACAGCCGGCATAACATGCAGCACAGCTCACGGGTCGCCGCGCGCCGCGCGCCGGGCGATGGTGGGAACCGAGTTGTCACACAATACATGTAGTCGCTAGCGCTAGTGCACGAGTGCAACGGAAATACTTAGTACTCGTCATTATGAAACAATAGGGTAACTAGCCTGCTCACTTCATTATGTATCTACTTTGTGACGAGTGGAAACTGTGGATAGCAGAAACTCCTCACAGAGAACTTGTCATAAGTAAGCATCACACGAATTGATTAGGTGTGATGTCGCCCGCTATTCGAACGATTTAAAGGAGATACCAATATCCCCAGTTAGCATCTGTCGACACTTGAATTAACGACTACACGGACCGACCAACGCGGGGACGACAACATTGCGAAATGATAGCAAATATTGCACTGAGAGCGGTGCACGGTGGGTCGATGGTGCAACGCGACCTCCACGACGGCGAATACTACTCCTCACTCAGTGCTCCGCATACTCGTACAAACACCGCTCAGCTGGCTGGCGCGTGGCGTGCGACAGCTGCAGACAAACTGATCACGTATCATAGCGATAGCCTTCACTTAAAGCTAATGAGGCGGTTTCGGTACGAGTATGAGCATCCGGTCCCGAGTAGACGCTGACTCACCTGTGTTGCCTCCCAGCAGTGACAATGTCTCATGTGTCCGTTCTGTTACTGTTATGACCCCGGGGCGGCGGCGGCATACGGAACCCGAAACCAAAACATAACAACGCCGCTTGGCGGCCGAAATAGATCTATACGATTTACCAGAAACAGCAAAAATATTTTATTTTTTAGTATTTTTTTGCGTGAATTTATTAAAGTACCTTCATGTCATCCACGTAGGGAAAGAAGAAAAAATACGTATTAAAGGGAGCTAAGCTAACTCATAAACTACTCAAGCAAAGTTAATACAATTGATATGGGACCACCAAACAATCGACCCAGTAATCACGGTGTACAATATTGTACAGAAGTCAGTTAAAAACAGCTCGACAACTAGTGGAATGCGATGAGACACACCAACACATCAAAATATTACTATAAAAGTTACTACAACTGGTACAAATAGTAAGTAATAGTTTTTGTTTCTGAAATCGGGCCTGGATTTCCAAAGTTCAGGTTTCCACTTACTCCAGTCTAACCGAATGCAGCTGGATACCAGTATTTTACATGGAACGACTGCCTCTCTGACTTCCGCCACCCAGTTAGTACTGGGTACTGTACCTCTTGGTAAGACTAGTTGTCAGACTTTTGGGCCCACTAACTAACGGCACTATTATTACTTATGGAATGCAATTTCGCGAGATTGAGGCTCAGGCGAGATTTCGCGAGTTTATGAATAACAGGTACCGCGAGATCTCGCGCAAGATCGCAAGATTGCCAGTTTTGTATGTTTATTCTTGCAAATAATCACAATATTTAATAAATTAGGAAAAATAATAAGAATTATATTAGGTACTTATATTATGAAATGAACATTTATTTTTACGATTTTTTTTCAATATACTTTTATGTAAATATAGGGGTTAAAGTATGAAATTGCCGATTTGTACTGAAAAATTGAAACTCGTTTTTTTCTAAAATTTAACATTTACTCTCATTATCTATACATTGCTGCCATCTAAACGGAAGTTCATTTATGCCTTTACGATATAGAATTCAGATTCGACAAAGTGTGTGAAAGCATTTTGCACTGCCTCCTGGGAAGAAAATTTTTATCACGTAGAAAATTGTCCAAATCACGAAAAAAATGTTAGCCCGTTGGAGCAAGGTCTGGCGAGTACGGAGGATGACGTATAGTTTCTACGGTTTCTCGTGCAGTGTGAGGTCTTGCGTTATCATGGAGCAATAATGGTGAAGATCGATTCACGAGTCGGGGCTGTTTCACTGCCAGTTTCACCATCATTGTTCGAAGTTCGGCACAGTAAACATCTGTTGTTATTGCCTGACCAGACCTGAGAAAGCTATATTGAATAACACCATGAAGAGACCACCAAACAGTTACCACTACCTTTTTATTGGTAAGCTTTGCTATAGGGCACTGTTGCGGCGTTTGACCTGGGGTCAGCGATTCCTTTTTTTGGCTTACGGTTATCGTAAACAGTCCACTTTTCGTCACATGTCACAATTCGAACAAATATTCCTTCATTTCTGTACCGATTCAACAAAGCAACACAAGTTTCAACACGCATTTATTTCTGCAGATCAGTCAAATCATGGGTCACCCATTTTTCATTTTTTTTTATCTTATTGATTTGATGCAAATGAGTCAATATTGTAGGCAGGGTAACGTTAAACCATGCCGCTAATTTCTGGGTAGTTTGACTCGGATCGGCTTCTACCATCTCCTTCAATTCAGCGTTATTCACCTGTGTGGGCGGTCTACCACGTGGTTCGTTTTTCAAGTAGAAGTTTCCATTACGAAAGCGTTTAAACCAAAAAACGCACGATGCGTTCATTAGCAGTCCCCTCTCCAAACGCAACGTTGATATTGCGAGCCGTTTCTGCCCGTTAGTTCCGCGTCTGAACTCGTATTCAAAAATAATTTGGATTTTCGAAGTATCCATCTTTATGTCTAAGCTGAATAAAAAAAACAATTGAATGTCGAAAATCGAATGTTGCACATTTTTTAAAAGAAGAACCTCATAGGTGCCACGTGAAAAAAGTTTCACACTAAAATCTCACACCATGGAGATTTTATGTCAATTCGAAGTGTCTATTTCTATACAACGGCAATACATTAACCCCATTTCAAGCCATGTGATTGGTGAATCGCGGCACAGCTCGTCTCCGCTCTGCTCCGGTCCGCCTCAGTGGAACCGCAGCCTGATGAGGGTATCGTCATATCGATGAATGAGATTTATACGCGCTATTAAGTAGATTTCGTGTATGAACAGATACATACACGAAATCTCTTAAGGCTGGGGTATCTATCTGCTAACGAGAGGTTTTCTCCATGTAACTTTTCTTTGATGAGTGAATATAAATGTTAAAAAAAAATTACTTACTTACTTATTAGACTCTAAACTTGAATTGGTACAATTGAAATAAAACTTTATTATTACTATATGAAACAAATATTGCACGCCGTGCACCACGTGCCAGTGGCACTGGATCCGTGTAAACGCAATGGCCAGTCGTCGCCGCGTAATTACCTCAACAAAGTAAGACTGTCTACTGGACTGAATGGAAACGGCCTGATCCAGTGTCAATGCCAATCCTGCGCTGGAAAACAATGAAGCTGGTTCCAGCTATTGGATCAATGTAAGTAAATCAGCCTTAAGCTCCTACGCGCTGGCTCCACCGTGCACCTGGGCGAGTCTGTGTCCTCGTGCGCTGATGTGAGTGTCACGTCTCTGTGTCGTCACCGCAGTGTCGAGATGTTCGCACGACGCGCGGTCACGACCTCCGCGGTGAGCGCTCATTAGCGCGTTATGTGCGTCGTGACGACCGCAGGGCCGCGGTGCGCGCTGTGCTGCGAACTTGCGCAACACACGGAACTGTTTAATGAAGCGAGTACGTGTCGATGTCTGGGAGACCTTCACTTGACGTTTACCTAGCGACTTACGAGTAGTGATGCCACGCGCCGCTGACGTTACATCACGAACTCATCATAGTTATCAGCGGCCGCTTCCCATGCGTGTGCCCTCGCGTGCCGACTGATGGAAAAGCTGCTTGATTGTTTGAATGCTGTCTCTGTATTCACTTGTAATTATCGTCGCGGATGGCCGCGGTCACGGCTGCGTGATAATTGTGTGCGCTTGTGCAAGCTGTCACACGCTCTCCACGTGATAAGTGGTGCCACCATGTACGCAACCTCGCCAGAGGAGCAGGCTCGGTCCCGGGAGGTCGCCGATACTAATGCTCACAATAACAACACCACTAATACAGATAGTCACACCAATCTGGACCCAGAAGTCTTACAAAGTTTTTGGGCAGGAATATGGGAACAACCAATCGAGCATAACACCCAAGCGGAATGGATACAAACAGAGCTGACCAATAGCAGCACGAATATTCAGCCAATGTCATTTGAACAAATATCGCCACAAATATCTCATGGGGTGCTCGGTTACATAGCTGGAAAGCACCCGGTTCTGATCATATTCATAGTTACTGGTACAAAAAATTCACAGCTGTTCATTGTTTTCTTTATAATTACATAAATAATTTCATTCAAGACCCTAAATCAATTCCATCTTATTTAACATTGGGCACAAATTAAATGATATCAAAAGACAATCAAGCATTAAATCGACTAACGACGCGTTGGAAAAATCACTACAATTCATGTCTGCGCAATATGAAGAAATAAAGCAGAAACTGGTCGACATGGAAGGCGAACGAAACAAAAACATGAATTATATATCCACCTTAGAAAACAACATCAATGAGTTGCAAAAAAGAGCCAAGTTCACAGTTATCGAGTTCAAAAACTTAACTTCGCCACTAAAACAAATAAAGTCCGAGTCACAATAAGACCTTTGTGAACTTGTTAAAAAAACGTGCAACGCGGTTAAAACCCAAATACAGACATCTGCCATAAAAGATATTTACAGGATTAAAACCAAAACTGGCGTATCCACCATTGTAACACAGCTATCTTCAGTTCTAACCAAAAATAGAATCCTAAATGGAGTGAAGGAATTCAACAAGCTGTATCCTGCTAATAAGCTCTCCTCCTCTACTATTGGCCACCCAGGACCTAAAATTCCTATTTATGTAGCTGAAAGCCTCACAAGCAAGGATAGAAAACTGTATGCAATGACTCGCGAAAAAGCTAAATTTCTTGAATATAAATACTGTTGGATTCAAAACGGCCGCATATTTATGAAAAAAGCGGATGGTGACACTCGTATTCAAATTAAAAATGAAGCGGATTTGGAAAACCTTAAGAAAATTATGTGACTAGGCACTTTGTTCATGTTTTATATATTATTTTATGTTAAAAGTCTTAATAGTTGTGTCATCATACTTACTGCTTGTACTCTTTGTGTCACCTGCCTAATAATGCGCCTCACAAATGTTATGTCTACCCACTTACCATAATTATAAATTTCATTCATACCTTAAGAACAAAATATATCCATCTACCTTACACTCACAATTATACTATTATATTACACAAGTTTTATTAAGAACTGATCTACATAACAAACATATCACATTTAGCACATCTTCTCACACTAATACCTGGGAGTCTAGCCTACTAACAAAACTGTATTTATATATCTATTTGAATGATCAACATTTATTGTTTTATGTGCATTACGTCGGGATAATTATGTTAGAACGTAGAGGAGCCTATCCTGAATTAATGAACTGCCAACTTAAACTTTTGTTCATTATAATTCGCAGCCCTTAATGACGTGTTATCCGACTTGGATAATATTTACTTTTGTGACTCAGTTTTATGTGACCCTCACGAATGTTCCTCACTGCTACCTGCAGTAGATAATAACATTAGTGTTCTATGTCAAAACATCCGTAGTATAAAATCTAATTTCTCCGGGTTATTAACACTAATTGAACGGATCAACACAGATTGCGACATATTAGTTCTCTCCGAATGCTGGCTTTCCTGCAACCCTATTATACCAACCCTAAATGGTTACAACTCCTTTGCTACTCTAAACAACCATAACCAAAATGATGGAGTAATTATGTTTATTAAATCAACTTTTACCAATATAAAAATAAAGGAACCCGTGATTCTTGATTCAAGTTGCTTTGTGGTCACCATAGGTTCTGACTTGGCCATAATAGCAGTTTATAGACCTTATGCATTTAAAGACCCATCCAACTTTATACAAGCCCTGGACAGAGTACTCAGCGAACATAAACCCTACAAAAATATTTTCCTGGTGGGGGATATTAATATAGATATTGGTAAAGAAAATAAATCAACTTATACTCTGGATTATCTAGATCTTCTGTTGCACCATGGATTATATCCGGGGCATACCCTCCCAACACATGGGTCTACATGTTTGGATCACGTTAACATTAAGACCTCTTTGCCTACGAAGGTTTTGGTCTTAGAGACTACTATCACAGGCCACTATGCAGTTCTGGTGGCAATATCAATGAGGAAATCCACTGCTGCTCAGCGCTCTTTTATTAGCTCTGAATTTTGATCATGTCTTCACAGCACAGGACCCCAATACTGCTGCTAAATTGTTAATTGAGCCTATTATTTTTTCTTTATCTGCCAATACCTCCACTATCGCACTATCATGTAGACGTAGGCCTATAAAAGCGTGGATCACCCCGGGGTTACTAAAATGCATGCGCCATAGAGATAATTTTTAAATTATTCATAAAAAACCCAAAAATGATGTCATCAAGGTTTCTTATAAACGGTATAATAACTACTGCATTTCTCGTTTGCGAAAGGCCAAAAAAGATTATGAAAGAAAGGAATTTGAAAAAGCAGGCAAAAACCCGAAACGGTTATGGAAGGTCATTAAATCAGTTGCAAACACTAATAAACCTAAGGACACTGCGTCTGCTTTATTAGAATCCAATCTAGATAAACAGGACGCGGTGAATAACATTAACTTGTACTTTGCCAATGTAGGAAGACAGCTAGCGGAACAGATTAATAAAACTCCCTGTCCCCATGTTTCAGTAGATTCTATGACGGATTCTTTTGTAATGCTGGAATCAGATGACGCAGAGGTAAATGCATGTTTGATGTCACTGAAAAACGACTGTGCAGTTGGTTATGACGGCATCTCCTCAGGGTTTCTAAAGAAGTATTGCTCGATTATTGTGCCCCCGCTCACCTATATCTGCAATTTAAGCTTGAAGACTGGCATCTTTCCAGATGCATTTAAAAGAGCCCTTCACCCTATTTTTAAATCAGGGGATCGAAACCGTGTTGAAAATTACAGGCCTATTTCAGTTTTACCAGCTTTGTCAAAAATTTTAGAAAAAAATATTAATATTAGACTTGTAGATTATTTAGAATCACGCAAACTCCTCTCAAATAACCAATTTGGTTTCCGCAAAAAAACATCAACGGCTGATGCAGTACATCACCGGGTTGACCACATAGTCAGAAAGCTTGATAAAAACCAAAAATGTGTCGCTCTATTCCTGGATCTTGCAAAGGCATTCGACACGGTTTCGATCCCAATCCTGTTAAAAAAGCTGGAGAATATGGGGATTACAGGTACTCAGTTGTCCTTACTCCAGAGCTATCTCAGCGAAAGAACCCAAAATGTAAAAATAGGGCCGCACACTAGTTCTGAGATGCCAATTGTTTACGGGGTGCCCCAGGGCAGCATCCTTGGACCGAGCCTTTTCTTATGCTATATAAATGATTTATGTAATCTTATACTTGAAAACGGGACTATATTTTCTTATGCGGATGATACAGCTCTCGTATTTTCCTCAAATAATTCTGCTGAAACGTATCGCCTCGCACAGAGAGACTAATGCTGTTAGTGACTGGCTTAAAAAAAATTTACTCACCCTGAACGTCTCCAAAACCAAGTTGCTCAACTTCTCCATTCGCAGTACCGCAATCCCATCTGATGTACTCCCTCAAATTACAACTACTGATAACACCTCTAGTATAGATAAAGTCACACACATCAAGTATCTCGGCGTCGTGATAGACAGTCATCTGTCATTCAAAAATTATATCGATCACCTCTCTAACCGCGTGCGGAAGCTCATTTACATATTTAAGCAATTGCGCGAATCCGCAAGTGCAGACATTATGAAAATGGTCTATCAGGCGCTGTGTCAATCGATTTTAAACTATTGCAACACGACCTGGGGAGGTGCTGCCAAATCTAACCTGATAAAAGTCGGACGCGCCCAAAGAGCGGTCCTTAAAGTTTGTTGTTTCAAACCCCGCCTATTTCCCACAGTTGAACTGTACGAATACTGCCAAGTACTAACTGTAAGGCAATTATTTATTCTGGCCACAGTTATCAAACAGCACTCCCTGTCACAGTACACACCGGGACCAGTGCGTCGAAACCGCCTTGTTGCCACATCTTTCCCAGCCAAAACATCATTCAGCCGTCGCTTGTTTATTTTCCTTGGACCTTACCTCTATAACAAAATTCATAAAATTCTATCCGTGCATCAACTAAACCAACACGATCTTAAAATAACTGTTCATGATTGGCTACTTCAGCAGTCATATACTGCAACAGAGGGTCTGTTGCAGGTTTTGACATAGTTGACCTGCAATTTACTGGCACATCATACACATACACACTCATGCACAAACACACTTACACACACTCATGCACAAACACACACGCACACTTTCTCATACACATACACACCTACACCACTTATGTAATTATTCTTTTTTTTTTTGTTCTTATTAATACTTTATACCTTTATTTCTCATAAGTTACCTATTTTTAAATTTGTAAACCAACCTTTAATATTGGTACCTAACAATGATACTGTAAACAACTTTCTGAGTGGAAACCTGGTGACCTGTAATACAGGTGTTTCACTACCTACCACAGGCACCAGTGATTCACGACCATGTAATGTTTTGTTTATGCCAATAAATAAATTTATTATTATTATTATCTCTATGTATCGGTTATCGACTCCCTGCGTCTGCAGTGCTAACCACAAAGGTTCGTGTTGTATGGAATCAAACGCTTTGCAGTAGTCTATAAACGCTACATAGAGTTCCTTGCCATATTCAGAATATTTCTCGATAAGTTGTGTCAAGATAAAGATGTGGTCCATGGTTGAGTATGTTTTTCTGAAGCCGGCTTGTTCTCGGGGTTGGTTGCTGTCTAACATCCTTGAGATTCGATTCAATAGTACTTTGGCAAACACTTTGTATACTGTCTGTTGTAAACTTATTGGTCTATAATTTCCTAAGTCTGTGGGATCGCCTTTTTTGTATAATAGAGTTATAATCGATATTCCCCATTCTTTTGGTACTTTGTTGAGCATCAGTAGGTCATTGAAAAGAGATGTCAATATTGGTACTAGCGGGTCAATAATCGCTTTCGAAATATCATTTGTTATTCCATCATCGCCTGGGCTTTTATCAGATTTCAGGTGTTGGATTGCACAGCGCACTTCACTGTCTATGATAGATGGTACGACACTCAGTGGTGTGAGTGGCTTTTGTCTAGTACGTTGATGGCTTTTCTCGTTTTCATAGAGCTTCCTGTAGAACTGTGTGGCAGTCCCAATGAGGCAATCCCTATTAGATGTTGTTTTGTTTTCTTTGTTTTTCAGAGACATAATCCATGGTTTAAATGTGTTCAATCTTACTTGTGGTCTTTTGACTGATGCTCTCTTTTGCAGCTCTTCTATTATATTATATCGAAGTGCCCTGTAATCTCGTTGTATTTGTTTATTTATAAGTCTATAGAGTGCGCTTAGTTGTTTCTTCTCCGGACGTGATTTGTTTTCTTTATTCTTCAGTCTGTTTCTTTCATTAATAAGTTTCTCCACATACGCCGACCGCTTACCGATTCTTTTATTATTTTTATTCGTTTTCAAAATCAAAATCAAAGCATTTATTTCAATTAGGCCAGTTGCAGGCACTTTTGAATTGTCGAAACAAAGATGAAAATTAAATGTAGCTACAGTCCCAGTCACAAGACATAATAACTGTGAAAGTACTGTAGTTGCCCATTCCCTAGCGTAGATCTCTATGGAGAAGAACGGGCAAGAAACTCCATGGACACGCTTTTAAATCAAAAATATTGTTACAAAAATCTTGGTTACATCATTCATGTTGAAATGGTATATTATGTGAGAACAATGTAGCAAGATGTGCACGTTAAAAGTGTCCATAGTAAAATCAAAAAATACAATTCAAAAATAAACATTAAAATAAGCCACGGCAACTTGCTATCTATTTATGCGCCCCTGTCCATGTGGAGCAGGACCAGTATTGAGCCACGCATTTTTATCAACGATATAATCGCCCAACTTGTAATAAGCTTGCTTACATAGTGTGCGTTTGATGCATGTTTTAAATTTCGTCTCATTCAGTTCAAGAATACTTTGTCGAATTTTATTAAAGCATCTCAAACAGTACCCCATGAAAGATGAGTCTACTTTAGCGAGTCTAAAGCCTGGCTGAACTAGTTGGTCCCTATTTCTATTGGTACTGTAATTATGTCTGTCACCTCTTTTACCAAAAAGATGCAGATTTTTTCTGACGTACATTATGTTTTCGTAGATGTACTGTACTTTCCATACGCTAGTTCCATATCATCGTACTGGAAGTTACCTAAATGGTCCGCAAATATATTTTTCAAAGAGTCTAACTCTAGGGGGTTTAGTCTAGAAACTTTGCACCTGTAGTTTCTCCGTGACTTATTTTTATTGTAGTTTTGTAACATGCTCAATCTAATTAATCTGTGATCTGTAGGAAAAGTGGTGTTTATTACCTGTACATTAGATACAACCTTAATATTTTTGACTAGGATAAAGTCTATTTCATTTCGCACTTTTCCGTTTGGTGATATCCAAGTCCATTTCTGTTTAGGATTTTACTTAAAGTGTGAGTTTGCTATGTAGAGCTGGTTTTCAAAACAGAATTGTAACAATGTGTCTCGTTTGTTTCTGTCTCCGGACCCATAACTTTCTTATCTTCCTCTGTGGATTTACCAATTTTGGAGTTAAAATCTCCTATAACTA
The DNA here is from genome assembly GCA_941918905.2 of Xestia sexstrigata. Lineage (NCBI taxonomy): Eukaryota > Metazoa > Arthropoda > Insecta > Lepidoptera > Noctuidae > Xestia > Xestia sexstrigata. Next base: position 17,438,926 of record OW799224.2, read on the forward strand.
TTGTATCGTTTCCTGTATCTTCTAATGCAAACTGTAGATGTTTATAAAATATTATTTAGAAAAATTACCAAGGTTTAATGCAAACAAATTAAAACCCTTGGAAATAGGTAACAAAGTCCGATTCAAATGGCTAATCTCCGAACGCCGTATTATATAACGGCGGCGTTTTTCAATCCGGTGCGCCATTATGTTAAACGGCGTGTTATACGAATTGGCTGCCACATGTGTACCGTTACGGGACCCTGACTAACTGACTACAATACTCGTATCCACGTCGTACTCGAGTTTCTTTGAAATTGTTAAACGGTACTGGAGGTCTGGAGCCACAACCACAACCGACTTCTGAGCAAAAAAGTTTATTATTTATTTTTCCACTTTTAGTTGTAATACTATACAAATATTTGCTATGCGTTTATTTTACATTGCTAACAATACATTTCATGGTAATAGGCTTATCGCCAATAAAATGGAACTTAACGTAACTTAACTGTACACATCTGCGTACCCCCTCAGAGTATACAGACGTGATGTTATGTTATGATGTTGTGTAAACAATAAACATTCGATTGCAGCAATCACGACAGATTTGCCGTCTATTATTGAAGAGTTCTGTTCCATATCTCCGAAGTCCATGATTAGATCATAACAATATTTCTACGGGACGAACTTGGGAGTATACTCTTTGAAACAAAAAAAGATTTTTCCAAATCTGTTCAGGCGTCTTCGAGTCATCGCTGAACATACATAGAACCTCCTCCTTTTTTGAAGTCGGTTAAAAAGTCAACGACGTGAGAGTAAGATATTAGACGTGAAAAGTTTCACGTCTTAACGGCTGAGCGGATTTCCAAAAATTTCGCTTACAGGTAGACCATGGCTTGGGTTAGAAGGACGTAATTTTGATAAGCATTGTTGTCCCGGTAGAACGTTTCTGTGGCCGTGGCATATTTGTCGACCTCTAGGCTAGTCAAGCTGCGAGCAAAAGCCAGTAAAATTATCCATACCAATATGAAACGGATACCTAGGTAATCAGAGCGTTCTCGTACTGTATCGGATCCGAGACACGCTCAGATATCTTACAAGAGTATGGAGTGTCTGATCGTGTGCGTGTCGCGTTGCAGGTGTGTGGCGGGTCGCGGCGGTGAGCGCGCCCTCATGCTGGGCCCCGTGCGGCGCTCGCACTGCGCCGCGCTCGCCGCCCTCGCCGCGCTGCTGCTGCTGCTGCTGGCGCGCCTGCCGCCCGCGCCGCGCCCGCCGCGCCCCGCGCCGCGCCCGCTGCGCAGCGCTGCCACGGCCGCCGCACCCGCCACCACGCCCGCGCCCGCCCCGCCCGCCGACCGCACGGCGCCCGCGCCCGCCAGCACGGCGCCGCCCGCCACGCCGCGCCGCGACCCGCGCGCCGTGCTGGTGCGCGACGTGTACGAGGCGGGCCACTCGCGGCCGCACCCAGAGCTGTGCCCGGCGCTGGGCGCGCGCCTGCGCCTGCTGGTGCTGGTGTCGTCCGCGCCCGGCCACGCGGCGGCGCGCGACGCCGTGCGGCTCACGTGGGGGCACTACGCGGCGCGCGCGGACGTGTCCGTGGCCTTCGTGCTGGGCGCGTCGCCGCCCGCTCTGCGCGCCGCTATCGACGCGGAGGACGCGCTGTACGGCGACGTCATCGAGGGCCGCTCGCGTGACTCGTACTCCAACCTGACGCTGAAGACGCTGTCGATGCTGGAGTGGGTGGACACGTACTGCCCGCGCGCGAAGCGCCTGCTCAAGACGGACGACGACATGTTCATCAACATTCCGCGCCTGCTGCAATTCGCGGCCGCGCCTTCCCGGGTCAACGCCACGCGCACTATCTGGGGCAAGGTATACGCTACCACAGCTTACTCCTTCCTGTATGCTCTCTTCAAAGAATCTACTAGGTCTAACACCTCAAACAACAACACAGAGAGTTCACAAACACACACACATCACATGAGTTCTAAAACATGTATTTTTGGTATAATATGCTTTGTTGGTTGTCCTTAAATAAATAAATAAACCTGATTCTTTTTAAGGTTTCTTCTACCGATATTATAAATGGTGGCAAGCAAGTCGATGTGGCTTATTCTGACTACTGAAAGGCTTTTGTTCGAGTTGAGCACCTTAATGAAGAAGTTAAATGAATTAGAATTTATTTATATTAGGTTCTTCTCTTATATCAATATTATTACAAGCTGTAGTGCTCTACACTTAACTACACGTCTAGTTGGGGAACCTATGCCTGGCGGAGTAACTGTAGTCCGAAATACCTCAGGGCTCTTTGCGCAGTCCGTTCTTATTTGTTGTCTATTGTAAGCTTTATCACCCAGTGTACGCAACCTATACATAATATAATAAATCTGTAGACGTGGCGATTCTGTACATTGAAAATATTTGGAAAAAACAATTGTAGGGGTATTAAAGGATCACTTACAGAACTCGTTTCTACCATTTTATGAATTTTTGTCTGTATGTCTGTGTGTCTGTGCGCGATCTTTTGTTACAGCATCACGTGTAAATTATAAAATCAATAGGTATGGTTAGATTCAATGCACAAGTATTGTGCTTAAATTAGAGAAAGTTTTAGATGTTGTTTTATTGTAATCGGAGCTCTCTATCAAAAGATATATAAATTTAAAGTGTTCAAGAAGAAAGTATCTCATCAATATGTAAGATACATGCAGCGACATCTATTAACCAAAATGGTAATAATGAATAAAAATGTGCTCACAAGATAACTTTTAAATTGACTGACAGACTTCATAAAAAGTTATGATAGCAAAAGTTACTCTAACAGGACGTGACGCCGCACTGCTTTTAAAATCTACATAGCCAATAGAGTGTGAGGTGACCGATCGCTTTATAATTATTTTAGCAGTTTAACTTCATGGTCGAAAGATGGAGTTGTTCATTTCACTCCATTTTCTGAATCGCGGTGTTAAGATTTTCCGTGAAAGAATGACGCTCGCCCATATCTGTTGCCTTAGGTTTGGTCTTTTAACCAACGAAACAAAAGGATTTTAATTCGCAAATATCTCAAAGTTGGTCCCATTTAAAATTGAAATTGGGCTCCGTTGATGCACTTTGATGAGAACTTTAGACCTAGCTGGAGAATGACGGTCTAAGGACATGGAAGGCAGTTTTAAGAGGTTCTCCACATTTTACAGCAGCTATAATTTCATGCTCTTTGGAAACTTTAGACCTGTCTGAAATATTACTCTCATCAAAGGTTTGATTATTGATAAGGAAGGCAGTTGCAAGAGGTCCTCAACAGTGATGAGAACTTTAGACATATCCTCGTAAGGCCCAATGACCTAATTTAATGACAAAAATAATTTGGCACTCCGGCCCAAGACAGTTTTTATAATCATTAAATTACGGCCCAGAGCCCTAAAATTATGACATGATATTTAAACGTAATTTTTGGTTTAAATAATCCCGCTAATTTAAATCTGCCATAAAAAAATTATTAACCATGAATGCATCTCTAATTTTGGCAATGTCAACTTGACATTTAAGATTGGTTCTTAAATGTCAAGTTGAAATTGCCAAAATTAGATTCGTCTTTTTGACATTTTGTCTCATGTGAACAGAAGTCTCGTGGAGATAGCTATGTAAATCTATTTATATCCATACAATCATTACATGGTGATATCTGAAATGTATTGCAAACTTTTGCGAAAATGTTAAATTTTGTTTCGACACATTTTTTCATAGCAAAGTCATTTTAATTCCGTAATAAACGAACGAAAAAAAACATGTCCCAAAATAAGGTCGGTGGGTTTTGAGAGATTGATTAAAAAAAAATTTGTTACATAAAATTATTAATTAATAATGTTTGAAATGAAAGGAGAAATATTTTATTTTTCAATTTTTTTTTGTTATTTCTGGTATACTTTGCATTTCTATGATACCTAACTGTATAGATTTGATTTATTCAAACTAATATTATGTATAAAACTATGGCCCAGTGACCTAAAAAAGGACAAGCTATTTCAACATTTTTTTGAGTGAAATCGTTAATTTTAGTATTTAAACACTTTTGTATTTCACCAAAGTTGTGGGCCGCAACTACTTGCACCTAGTTTTAGTACATTGGGTCGTAATGTATATCGACCTAAATAGGCTGGGCTGGGCCTTACGAGGCTATAGCTGTATGACTGTCATCGACGGTCTAACGATGAAGACAGAAGGCAGTTGCAAGAGATTCTCAACAGTTCACAGCAGTTATAATTTCATGCTCTTTGATGAGAACTTTAAACCTGCCTGAAATATGTCTGTCATCGAAGTTCTGATGATGGAGACGGAAGGCAGTTGCAGGAGGTCCTCAACAGTTTACAGCAGCTATGTAGATATTGAGCTCATTTCATGCACCTTAATGAGAACTTAAGACCTGGCCATAGTATGACTGTCATCCACGGTCTAACGATGGAGACGAAAGGTAGTTGCAAGTAGTCCTCAACAGTTTACAGCAGTATTATCGTGTCCCGGCTTATTTCATGCACCTTGATGAGAACTTTCGACCTAGCTGGACTATGACTGTCATCGAGTGTCTAAGGATGAAAACGTAAGGCTGTCGAGGGAAGTCCTTATTTGGAAAATCATAAGTAGAATAATTTAGCGATTAATGCAAATATTTCCGAGAAATTAAATTGTGTTACCTACTTGAATCTTAGTTGCATATTATAAAGCTGAAGAGTTTCTTTGTTTGGTTGGTTAAACGCGCTAATTTCAGGAACTACTGGTTCGAGTTAAAAATATATTTTAGTGTTGGATAGTTCACTTATACGAGGAAGGCTATACATTATATAAGATCACGCTACAACCAAGAGGAGCGGAGCATCAATGAAAAATGTTGCAAAAACTGTGAAATTATTCCTTTTGAGAGCTTCGTTGCGAGCGCTGCGTAAACGGTTAAAGTTACGCAACAATCATGTACGACGGAATTGTTCCTCTTAAAAAGTTCAAATGTCTACTCACACTCTCTCTCTCTCTCTTACGTGACCCAGACAGATAAAATGCAATGAATAACCGTTAGACTGTCTTCATTTCAACCACTCGAGCACCTACATCTTAGTGTAACGTTGAAACGTAATGTTGATCGCAGGTGATGCGGCGCTCGCTGCCGAAGCGCACGACGAAGTCCAAGTACTACGTGTCGCCGCTGCAGTTCCCGGGGCGCGTGTTCCCGGACTTCGCGACCGGGCCCGCCTACCTCATGACGGCGGACTGCGTGCGGCCGCTGCTGGCGGCCGCGCCCGGCGAGCGCTACGTGCGCCTGGAGGACGTGTTCGTGACGGGCGTGCTGGCGGCGCGGCTGCACGTGACGCGCACGCACGCGCCCGAGTTCTACAACAAGCGCGTGGCCGCGCACCCGTGCGCCGTGCAGCGCGGCCTCGCCATCCACATGGTGCGCTACCACGAGCAGTTCGACCTGTGGCGCAAGCTGCTGGACGGTAAGACCAAGTGCGCCAGCTAGCTGGGGCCCCGCACTGATATCGTATTTTATTCCTTTTAGTTTTTACGGAAGTATATTTTTATACTCGGTCCCCGGTGTGCGACTCTATTGAGTGCGAGCCGCGTGAAGCCAATATCTGTGTATGGACCGGGTCTAGCGTTCTAGCACTCTATGTTTACTGATGACATTATTTAAAGGGTTTCGGCGCGTGTTTGTTGCATTTCCTTTCTAACTAATAATAATAACAAACGAATGTAAACTATGATGCAATACACTTGTCTCGCTCTAACTCACTACATATTCGGCACAGATTTTGTACGGTTTACGTACATACCGTCAGGCTGCAAATGCAGCAACCTACTTTTCATATAATTTTAAGTTAGTTGACAAATTACATACTTACGCGAACACCGCGGATTAGCAACCAACCTACTTTTACTTTGTTGTGATCGGTACTCTAATAAACTTTTAGTGTTACCAAATGTGTGTGTGTTTACGTGAACTCAAACTCACCCAACTCCAAGTACTTACTTGCCACTTCTTACTTAAACTGCAAGTGTAAGGTGCCAACTACTACGGGATCTTACAGATTTATTCCTAGACGCCTTATTGTTGAAGGGACAATCATGTTGCGGTATCGCGCGTAGCTATACAAACGTGTCGAGAGCGAACGTGATCGTGTGACGTGTTGTTTGATCTGTTGCAAAACATATAAACCAATCAACTAAGGTGCTGGCGCGAAACAGATGTATCTGTATGATTGTTTTGAAGTTGTGCAGGACGTCTGTACTCGTACTGTCCAGTGTTGGCTCATATACAGCGATTGGCTTTTCGCGGCCGGGCCGCGCCCGACGATCTCGCCGTCGACTACATTTTTTTTGTATATAAAGTACAAAGCCGTTAGATTTAGTGGCTTATCGCCCGTCGGCGCTCGCCGCTGCCTCGCTCCGCGGCCCGGGCCCCTGCGCCGGCACTGGGCCACGCGCGGGGCCCCCACTCGGGCCCCCGGGCCCCGCGCACGGGCCCCCGAGCGACGCGCCGGTAGTGACGTGACTGCAATCGATACACATTGTACACGTATTCTATTCGTTTAACTGTGCGTGCAGGTTGTGCCAGATGTAAATATAATATTGTGAATATATTGTGAATGTACGTTGTAATTATTGTTTTATTGTGCCCTCGCCCATACTCCTTCTGAACTCCTCGACACACTACACTGGTGAACAAAATGTTGTAACAAGACAGCTGGTTGATTTTGTCAGGTCAGTTTTATATTACAGCTACGATCCGTAAATATGAATATTTTTCACTGACTTACTTTCTCAAATTCAGAGTCTTTTTCATTTCAAGGGTGTGGTTGTATTTATGTATTTAATGTTCCTGAGTTAGTGAGTCATAAATAATGTCAAGAAAGTGTAAAAATATCCTGACAGGTTTTGTTACATTTGTGGAGACATTAAATTTTAAAACTCAATAAAGAAACTTGACGCCATTTGACGACCAAGATAAATTAACATTTTTTTGGCCTTGCTAACAGACAACAAGACAAAGCATGGTTTCCTCACAACACAACCTAACGATGTATTTTTACCACCTTTACCCTATATAGGCTCATGAAAACTATGGCACTTGACCTCATTTATACAATGTGTTTGGCTACCGGTTACCGGTACTTTAAGGGCATTGCGACTCTGTTGCCATTTTGAAAATTAGACCTTTTGTGCCTAAACCATATTATATACTCACTTCTATTAACAAATACATGTTTGTACATACTTCTAACCCCACACCCCGCGAATGGCAGCTATTTTCTTTTTTTAATCGGCTGATCTAGATCTAGGGTATGTTCAATGAAATGCTAATATCTTTGAATTTAACAGACTTATACACGTAAAAATGATCTTATTGCAAGGGTAAACGACGAGGCTATCGAAATATCAAATTAATTATCCTGAAAAATAGAAAAAAGTGCCTAATAAACCGGCCAAGTGCGAGTTGAATTCGCGTGGAGAGGGTTCCGTACAATTGATAGGTTTTTCTGTTATCTACAAGCAATGAACTATATTTTGTATTTTTTTTCTAAAATTTTAGGCTCAGTAGTTTCGGAGATCAGGGGGGGGAATGGTCAAATTTGATATACTTCCATTTAATTTCCTCATTTGTCCCCCGAAAATAACCATTATTTAAAAAAATATTTGAAAAAAATACCTTACTTACAGTTTTCTGGCTCCTACCAGGAAAATGTAAATATTCCTAATCCTACACCCCACGAATGGCAGCCATTTTGTTTTTCTAATCGGCTGATCTAGGGTATGTTTAATGAAGGGCCTACTTTAGGCTACCTATCCGAACTGGAGCTACCTTACTAGGCCAGTGAAGCCGGCAAACGAAGCGAAATTATGTAGATGATGAAATGGGAAGCCAAGAGCCAACGGTCATCTGTCTTCTTTTCAGCGAGCCGGAAGACATCAATGATCTCAAAACGTCGAGGAGGGTTGAGGGTCGTCATTCAGGCCGTAGAGGGATGAGGAGCCAAAGATCATCAGACGCCAGTCTTCTTTTCAGCGAGCCGGGGAACGTCAGACATCTCAGGCAGGAGTCTCGGAGGGCTGAGTATCTTCAAACATCCATCAGGCTGGAGTCACAGAGGGCTGAGTGCCCTCTCAGAGGGAGGAGGGTCAAACCTCTGGAGGAGTTAGAGGCGGCGACACGTTGTCCATGTCTCGCCGGTTGTTCGCCACACCGCCCTTATATTTGGGAGGAAGGAAAAGCCCTCTTGCCACCATTATTTTTGTCATCAAGCACTTCTTGTTCGTTTCAGCTCTAGACGTAGACTGAAATTTCCACCACCTGACTCCAGACATCTCCAGATGATTGACATTTTATAATTTAGAATGATTTTCTAGAACATAATAAAAAGAAAAGATAATGAGGTCGATATGATTTACCTAGCCGACCTACAACTAGCTCCAGCAATAAATTAAAAATAAAACTAGGCCTGTCACTAATTGACATTCAAAACAACGATTAGAAAGATAAAAATTTACAGAAAAACTTTAATAACATGAATAACAATGTAAAAGGCCTCCAGGAAATGAGCATGAAGCTACCTAGAGAGGACGAATGCTTAAATTTTAGGTTAATGTTATCAAAAATGTAAGTATAAAACCAAAGACATTCAAATATATTACTAGCTGTACGGTTTACGTACATAACGTCAGGCTGCAAACGCAGCAACCGACTTTTCTCTTTGGTATTTAAAACCTTGTTTAATATAATTTTAAGTTAGTTGACGAATTACATACTTACGCGAACACCGCGGATTAGCATCCAACCCACTTTTACTTTGTTGTGATCGGTACTCTAATAAAACTTTTAGTGTTACCAAATCTGTGTGTGTTTACGTCAACTCACCTAACTCCAAGTAGGTACTTACTTGCCACTTCTTACTTAAACTACAAGTGTAAGGTGCAGACTACTACGGGATCTTACACTAGCTATTATAGACGGGACAATGTTATGTCACATGAATGCGTTTTAGTTGCACTGCAACTGCCATTCCAATGACTTGTTACACCTTAGTAGCAAATCGATCAGTCTAGTGCACAGAGTACTTATATAAATATGGAAGTCTAGTGCGATACGTCCGCTTGACAGGTCGCATTCATGTGACATAAACTTGAATAGAAGAATAGTACATTACGATATTAGTTCGGCTCGGGCTGAAATTCCGCCTCGCATGTTATAACCAATACACACGTATATCGTACGACGTTTTTTAACACATTTGCGAGGCAACAGAAAAAAAAACATTACACAATACAAGTACAAAGAAAAGAAAATTTGAGAAAAATGGCCGAGGATTATTTTCTGCCGTGGCTGCGTGAAAATGTTAGCAAAGACGCTAGAGCATGCAGCCAAGTTTTTAAATTACTGAATAAACTGTTTTTATTTTTATTTTAAATAAACTCAATCTGTGAATGCACACTGTTGCTTTCCCGCCATTTTAACAGCGCGCTAGCGCTGCCTACTGACTGGCGCCGCGCGGCGATTAGTTCGAAATTTGAATAGCAACAGCGCGCTGCTCACTAGCTGGAGTCGTGCGGCGGCGATCAGGTTCCATATTTTCATCAGCTTTACGAGCAAGGGTGTTAAAAAATATATTTTTTAACACCCTTGCTCGTAAAGCTGATGTAATTCCACCGGTTTTAAATATGTAAAGCGGGTCATAAAAAACGCGTGTGTTACCAAAGCAAATAGTTAAGTTATAGTCCATACAAATTCCATAACAGTACCTATTATTTGCCATTTCAAATATGGAACTGATCGCCGCCGCACGACTCCAGCTAGTGAGCAGCGTGCAGCGCGCTGTTGCTATTCAAATTTCGAACTAATCGCCGCACGGCTAGTCAGTAGGCAGCGCTAGCGCGCTGTTAAAATGGCGGGAAAGCAACAGTGTGCATTCACAGATTGAGTTTATTAAAATAAAAATAAAACAGTTTATTCGGTAATTTAAAAACTTGACTGCATGCTGTAGCGTCTTTGCCAACATTTTCACGCAGCCACGGCAGAAAATAATCCTCGCGCCATTTTTCTCAAATTTTCTTTTCTTTGTACTTGTATTGTGAATATCTTTTTCTGTTTCCTCGCAAATGTGTTAAAAAAACGTCGTACGATATACGTGCGTATTGGTTATAACATGCTCGGCTGAATGACGCCCTCGCCTTCGGCTCGGGCTGAAATTCCGCCTCGCATGTTATAACCATCTTAACGCACTAATATCGAAATGTACTATAAAAAAATATGTCCTGTTGCGCTTTGCGTTATTGCAAATCTCGATATGGAAAAACGAGTGGACCTGAATTTAGTTAATTTTAGTTAGTAATTTCTTTATGTCGTAAATAATAAATATCAAAAACGTAATTTTACTGTTATGGTAATCATGTTATGTCGTTCAAGTGTCAATATGGGAATAAATGTTATTGGTTCGCGTATATTTATTTTAAATTACCGAAAAAGCTATCAAAGATAATACTCGCTCAGCGATACATGCTCAGCGATGCTCGCTTTCCGGGCAAAAGTCACGCCAAGACACCCAGCGGTAATTTCTACCTAGAATGCGGATCTGAGTGCACATATTATGAATCAGATAATTACTATGTCGGGTTACCAGGAATTTATTTCGCTAGGCTCGAGCTTATGTGGGCAGATGACGGGTTTCGTGCTATGAAAACACACTGGATGCGATACACTATTTTATTTCACGTAGGCCTAAAGGTGCACGGTTCGGGTTGGTCGTTTCCATGGAGAAGAACCGGCAAGAAACTCCATGGTTACTCTTTTCAAACAGATACACTGAGCAAACTAACTGTTCGCGATGGAACAAAAGTAACACTGGTTTTGAAATTCTAATGAGTTTAATAGTTTAGCAGATTTTACAACAAATATTTGGAACGATTAATTTTAAAGATGGCAATTAACAATCAGAGTATTTTTGGATTTTGGGACGATGCCGGTGTGGCGTTGTATGGTAAGTAGTAAAGAGTGTGTCCGGTGGGAAGTATTATATTATCTGTGCCGGAGGTGTCGCTGGCGAGCCACGATCGCGTGAGAATCTGCTTCGACGATTGGCTGTTGAATATGACTCGATATTCGGGAGCGGCCATTGGTCAACCGATGCGCCGCAGACATGACGTGATTTTGAGCGTTGATGATTGGTCAAGCGGTGGCGTAGACATCCTCCCGGCCGTTGAAAGCTCTAGTTCCAGCTTTCAACAATCAATCATCTGTAGTTGGAAGTAAACAGAGGCGGTTGAGTGCTCGACGAATTGTACCCTTGGCTGTTTTGACATCGGCGACTCTGGCTATTCCATCGGAGTCAGGAAACAGACTCCATCGTCAAGCTGAAGGTCTCTGCGTTTTACTTGCCATTTGGTCCTTTGTTGGAGTTCAGAAATATATTCGGAGGCCCATCGATTCCAAAAGTGTTGCCTTGCTTGTTCGAGGCGCTGGAACCGGACGAGGCGGTGCACGTTGGAGTCCACGAAGCTCGGCGTGGGAAGCGACGTTAGTGACCTACCGATTAAAAAGTGGGCTGGGGTAAGAGGTTGGAAATCATTAGGTGAAGGGCTGAGAGGACAAAGGGGTCGGCTGTTTAGGATTGCCTCTATCTGAGCAAATACAGTGGTCAATTCCTCGAATGTGAGGTGAGACTGGCTTAAAATTCGGTGTAGGTGAAATTTTGCTCATTTCACGCCAGCCTCTGCCAGACCGTTGAAATGAGGAGCGTACGCAGGGGAGAAGCGAAATTCAATGCCCCGGCGAGCAGCAAAATCGTGTGCGTACGCGCAGCGGAATGTTGAATTTAAAGATTTTAATTATGCAGATATTTAGTGTATGACGTCGTATAATTGTGTATAGTAAAAAAAAAATTGTGCACGCAACCATTGTGGAGAAATTCACCAAAAACTGATTCCGCTGGGCGAACGTTGTCCTGGCGGAACTTTTTTTAATCCATAGACTTTAGAAGAAAAGAGATGTGTCCAAAAATTTGTGTGTAATTGTGTATGTATGAATAAAACTAGTGCATGCATAAACTTCGGAGAAATTCAAGTTTCCGCTACGCGAACGTTTGGCCATTAGCTAGTTTTCATATAAAGCGCTTACATAGAGAACTGTAGATTTTTACATACGTTGTTTTGAATTTGTTTATATTTGTTTAAAAAACAGATTTAGAAAAAATCGTAGGGCTTAAAAGATAGAAATATAAACGTAAAATACGCTTATTAGGTCTTAGTTCTTAAAGTATGCACTTTGGGGTCTAGATTTTCACGTTTATACAAACCTTGTAAGTGTCTGCAACATGTTGCCAAGTATCAATGATGTTCCGTTAGTAACTAAAGAGTTATAGGACAAATTTACCATGAACAGATCACTGTTTACAAAGCAGTCAAATATCACGACGTTCTGAAGGAATTGCATGGTAATATGTATGTCAATAATTAGTGTATTCATTCAACTATTCTTATGCAAAATTTCATGTCATTAAATTCAGTAATTAAAGAAAAACAATTATAATACTGACGAAGCATCGAAAACCTACATAACCCGACCAAGTTCGGATGGCTTTTTCGTAACCACCTTAACTTGGTCGTGTTACCACGGTCATTCACTTCCTAATGACTTTAATCGTATTATCTCATTAATTATCCAATGTACTAAGCTGAAATTTTACTGATATACAACTGAACTAAAAAACTAATAATTGACATAACATTCAGTTCATATATCCAATCCAGTGGCCAAATAACACCGCGCGCATCAAGACCGTGCTCGTGAAGAACTGAATATCATCATAACTTGTTAAATACTTACAGGATACTAATGAAACTTCACATACATTTGAAGGCAGTTACAAGCTTCAAAATAATGTTTAAAGTAAGTCTTTAGACCTCTTATTGAGAGTGCTGGGACCAATTGAAGTGTTTTTCTATTTAATGAAATAACCTTTAAGCTATGCATTACTTTGGTTTTTTTATTGCAGAACAAATTTAAACTAATTCCTAAGAAGTCATGTACAAAATATGATAAGAATCCGCTTAACCATTTCAAAGATCTTAGCAAAACCAAAAACGTTACCCCAGCAAAATCTCGAATAACTTCGCAACCGAAGAAAGAACAAATAAGTACAAAATAAGGCACAACATTTACTTCATCTAGACAACTAATTTTATAGCTAGTATTTATTTAAATATTCCCATTAGAAAGAAAAAGGTCTGGCTGGGGTAACGTTACCCCAGCAGGAAATGTTTTTGTGAAATAATTAAAAAACTATAAGCGCAACAAATTTAAAAATGTGCGCAACAATTACAGAAGCCGCAAAACTAATTATCTATAAGATTCAAATGACCATTTTCGACAACATCTGGCCTGGGTAACGGACACCTACGAGCAATAAATCTATTCATGGTTTGTATGAACGCATCTTTAGTTAGGTCGTAGATTGCCTTTAGTTCGGGTAATTCTATATTTGAAACCGAGAGTACTGGCCATGTTGACTCTGGTTGTTAGAGAAATGAGGGCCCGAACCACCACAAACTAGATTTACTGACGTCTTGCGGATCTATGCCGCGAGAAGCGAGGTCCGCTGGATTTTCCGCGGTAGTAGACGTGACGCCAAGCTGCGGAGTCGGTGGACTCAATTATGGCGTCAACCCTATTAGCGACGAACGTTTAAGTTTTGTCGGGAGACCTAAGCCAGCCTAGTACCACATTAGAGTCAGTCCAATAGACTTTACGTTTTCCAGGCGGTGTCAGAGTTCAGTGGAAAATATGAATAACACTCAGCTGCAGTTGGTATTTGGCTTTATATCTCGTCCACAAAATATCAGCAAAATACAGGATTAAATTATTATAAAAAGATTTCAATATTCATAATATATACAGAGTCACAGAGTCGAGAGACAGAAGTAGATAACATTGACAAGACAAAAAGACAGTGACTTATGTTGCGTTCCAATAATTATCAAGCTAAAACATACAATCCGACACTTCCCCTTATGTTTTACATGTTTCAGTCTAAACATCGTCAATAAAATTCACCAACACATTCATAATCTAAGTCTTACTTCACATTAAATTCAACTTACATTCAAATTATTAATGTAGAGTCAACGTCCCAATGAAATATTCTAGTCACAAATTAATGTAGAGTCACTAAACTCTCAACAAATAATACAGTACAACACAATTCAACTAAATATAACATCTAACTTATCCCTTAAATTCAGTAAGTCACTAAACATTTTGTGTTTATTAGAGCATAAAGATTTTGTCAAAATATCTGCAGTCATTTTATCAGTCGAAAAGTAATTACTTACATCTATATGTTTTGTACGTTTGTGGCAAAACTCTACAATTTTCAAAAGTTTTATAGCACTCTGATTGTCATTGGACAACTTTATATCTATTTTAATATCTATTACTTCGTTCAAAAAACTTTTAATAAAACATATTTCTTTACAAACATCTCCAATCGCCAAGTATTCGGCTTCGGTACTTGAGAGTGCTACGCATTTTTGTTTACGAGATTCCCAGTTTATTACATTTTTCCCTAGTCTAACTACATAGCCTGAATACGATTTTCTGTCTACTCTATCGTGTGCCCAATCTGCATCTGCAAAGGCAGTCATTAAATTTAAATGATGGCATCTATAAAAACATAGACCATAGTTTAAAGTCCCTGCCAGGTATCTAAGGATGCGTTTTGCAGCAAGCCAGTGCGTCTTATCAAAACCGTGATTAAATTGGCTCAGTTGACTACATGAATACGATATGTCTGGGCGCGTACATACAGACAAGTACATCAAACTGCCAAGAAGCTCTCTATACCTATATTTCATCATCATCTAGACAGTCCTTTGGATCTGTCTTCTCTAACCTACTATTACCCTATTACCATAGGGGTAGAGACAGGCTTACAATCCTGCATACCAAACCGTAATAGCAGCGTTTTGATATACTCAGACTGATCTAGAATTAAAGTACCTTTAGATCTATGCCGAGTTACAGTCATACCTAGACAGTTCTTTAGGGGACCTAAGTTCTTGACAGTGAACTCACGTTCTAAGAGCTTATACAAATTAGATTTAGTAGTAGCGCTATTTGTAAAAATATAAAAATCATCTACAAAAAGCGATACTATTGTCAGTTCTTTGCCACATTTTTTCACATAAACACATGGTTCAGTTTTTGTTTGTACAAAACCATTCGCAGTCAAAAGATCATTCACCTTTAAGTTCCACATTCTACTAGATTGCTTGAGACCATAAATACTTTTGACTAACATACATACTTTGGTCTTATCATGTGCAAAGCCTTCAGGCTGTTCCATGTAAATTAATTCACTATTACTATTCAGAAAAAACTGTTTCAACATCCCAATTTTCAATATCTAAATTTAAATCATTTGCAAGAGAAAATAATATTGTAAGGGTAGAGTATCTTACAACAGGCGAGAAAGTCTCATTGTAATCAATGCCTTCCTTTTCTCGCCTGTTGTAAGACACTCTACCCTTAGAATATTATTTTCACAAAAGGAAGGCATTGATTACAATGAGACTTTCTCGCCTGTTGTAAGACACTCTACCCTTACAATATTATTTTCACAAAAGGAAGGCATTGATTACAATGAGACTTTCTCGCCTGTTGTAAGACACTCTACCCTTACAATATTATTTTCACAAAAGGAAGGCATTGATTACAATGAGACTTTCTCGCCTATTGTAAGACACTCTACCCTTAGAATATTATTTTCACAAAAGGAAGGCATTGATTACATTGATTACAATGAGACTTTCTCGCCTGTTGTAAGACACTCTACCCTTAGAATATTATTTTCACAAAAGGAAGGCATTGATTACATTGATTACAATGAGACTTTCTCGCCTATTGTAAGACACTCTACCCTTAGAATATTATTTTCACAAAAGGAAGGCATTGATTACATTGATTACAATGAGACTTTCTCGCCTGTTGTAAGACACTCTACCCTTAGAATATTATTTTCACAAAAGGAAGGCATTGATTACAATGAGACTTTCTCGCCTGTTGTAAGACACTCTACCCTTACAATATTATTTTCACAAAAGGAAGGCATTGATTACAATGAGACTTTCTCGCCTGTTGTAAGACACTCAAGTCCAAGAACAGGAGGTCTAGAGCTGTCGGAGAACCTGCGCCTCTCCCACAGCCCGACTCCCGACCCAGGGAAGGAGGAGCCGAGGAAATGGAATGCCATTAATGGCACAATTCCGTTTCCTCCAGGCGAACATTAACCACGCCGCCAGAGCTCAGGATCTATTGCTCCAGAGCATGGCGGAGTGGTTGATCAACGTGGCTGTGGTCGCCGAGCCGTATTTTGTCCCTCCCCGTGATAACTGGGCAGGGGACCTGGACGGCTTGGTGGCCATCATTGGCGGAACTCTTGACAGTCCGTCCCGAGGACACAGTTGGGTGGCTGCCCTCATGGACGGCATAGTCACAATTGGGGCGTATTTCTCCCCCAACAAGAGTCTCGCTGACTTTGAGGAGTTCCTTGTCGAGCTAGGTGCCGTCGTGAGCCGGTTCCATCCTCGCCCGGTGCTGTTGCACGGGGATCTCAATGCCAAGTCTGCGGCATGGGGATCCCCGATCACCGATCCCAGGGGTGAGGTGTTGGAGGAGTGGGTGGTCGAGACCGGCCTGACCGTCCTGAATCGGGGCTCGGTGTACACGTGCGTGCGGCAGCGGGGCGGGTCCATAGTGGACGTGTCGTTCGCAAGCTCCGCTGTTGCGAGCCGTGTGCGCGACTGGCGAGTTGCCGTAGAGGTGGAGACGCAGTCGGACCATCGATATATTCGATTTGACGTCTCCACCCAGACTGCGGGCGGCGGTCGCCCGTCGGCCCCGCAAATGGATGGTCCTCGCTGGTCGTACAAGCGTATCGACAGGGAGCTTCTCGAGGAGGCCGCAATCCTCCAGGCCTGGGTCCGGGAGTCAACGACGAACGAACCCGTCGACGTCGAAGCGGAGGCGCAGTGGTTCCGCGGGGCGATGACAGAAATTTGCGATGCGTCTATGCCCCGCGTCGCCCAACCCACAAGGCGCCAGCTGTACTGGTGGTCCGCCGTCATCGCACAGTTGCGCGTGACGTGCGTGGAGGTGAGACGCCAAAACACCCGATACCGGAGGAGACGTCGTCGGGTTCCGGAGGAAGAGGCCGCGCTGTATGAGGTGTACCGCGCGGCCAAGGAGGCCCTGTGGCTGGCCGTCGGCGAGGCTAGGACTCGAGCCAGGGAGGAGATGTTGTCGACACTTGACGTGAATCCGTGGGGGCGCCCTTATCGTGCGGTCCGAGGGAAACTTCGTGCCTGGGCGCCTCCACTCACTGAGAGTCTACAGCCTCAGCTGCTGGAGGAAGTGGTCGCAACACTCTTCCCTGCTAGAGAGGAGCATGTACCGCCGCCGATGGCTTTGCCCACAGCCACGGAGCCAACGGACGAGGAGGACGTCAGCGTCCCAGAGGTGACACAAGCAGAGATGAGGGCGGCAATAACGCGGCTTCGGGCCAAAACCGTTGCCCCGGGACCCGACGGAGTTCCTGGCGTCGCGCTTGCCCTCGCTCTGAAAGAGCTAGAGCCCCAGCTGAGAGGACTCTACTCAGCGTGTCTTGAGCGGGGCCAATTCCCTAGTGAGTGAAAAAAGGGTCGTCTGGTCCTGCTCAAGAAGGCGGGGCGCCCAGCGGACTCGCCATCCGCATACCGGCCCATAGTGCTGCTGGACGAGGTGGGTAAGCTTTTCGAGCGGATTATTGCTGCCCGCCTCGCCGGCCACTTGTACAGAGAGGGGCCGGATCTGGACGATAGCCAGTTTGGCTTTCGGCATGGGCGCTCCACTGTGGACGCCATAATGCGGGTAAGAGTCCTGGCGGAGGAAGCGGTGTCCCGGGGCGGGGTGATGCTGGCGGTGTCCTTGGACATCTCCAACGCTTTCAACACCCTGCCCTGGAGCTGCATTCGGGAGGCGCTGGGTTACCACAGGGTGCCCCCGTACCTCCGCCGCATCGTTGGGGCTTATTTGGCGGAAAGATGTGTCACCTACAGGGGGCGCGACGGTGGAGGCCGGCGCAACATGTCGTGCGGTGTTCCACAGGGTTCGGTCGTTGGCCCACCCTTGTGGAACATCGGGTACGACTGGGTACTGAGAGGCGAGCTCCAACCGGGAGTAACCCTGGTGTGTTACGCGGACGACACACTGGTCAGGCCCGGGGGAGTTCGTACAGGGAGGCAGCGTTGCTGGCGACCTCAGCGGTCTCACAGGTTGTGGGCCGCATACGGCGCCTGGGCTTGGAGGTGGCCCTCAACAAATCGGAGGCCGTGGTCTTTTACGGCCCCCGGCGGGCGCCGCCGCCGGGATCACATATTGTAGTCGGGGGGACTCCAATCGCTGTCGAGTCCACCATGAAGTATCTGGGATTGGTGCTCGACAGCCGTTGGAGCTTCGGCCCTCACTTCCAGCGGCTGGCGCCCAAGTTGATGGGTGCAGCGGGCGCGCTCGCAACGCTGCTTCCCAATCTGGGGGGCCCGAGCACCGCCTGTAGGAGATTGTACCTGGGGGTCTTGCGATCCATGGCCCTGTACGGGTCCCCAGTGTGGGCGTCTGACCTGACGGCCGGCAGCATCGCGATCCTGCGAAAGCCGCAGAGGGCGATGGCCGTCAGGTCTGTCAGGGGGTATCGCACGGTCTCCTACGAGGCGGCTTGTGCACTGGCCGGGTCGCCACCTTGGGACCTAGAGGCGAGAGTCCTCGCGTCAATGTACCGGTGGCGCGAGGAGGTGCGGACGCGGGGAGTTGGACCGATGCAGCGAGAGATCGATCTGCGTCGGTCTCAGCTCTGCGAGGTCATGGTGGCGGAGTGGCGGGAGAGGCTTTCGCGCACTACCGCCGGCCTCGCTACCATCGAGGCGATCCGACCGGTGCTCGAGGAATGGCTCGAGAGAAGGCATGGCTCCCTGTCGTTTCGGGCGACGCAGGTGTTCTCGGGGCACGGTTGCTTCGGGAAGTACCTGTGTCGCATAAACAGGGAGCCGGACGCCCGGTGTCATCACTGCGTCCATTGTCTGGAGGACACGGCGCGGCATACAGAGGTGACAGAAGTGGGAGCCGACCTGTCGCTGCCGGCCGTCGCTCGCGCGATGGTCGGGAGCGCAGAGTCGTGGGATGCGGTGATCTCCTTCTGTGAAACGGTCATCTCACAGAAGGAGGCTGCGGAGAGGTTGAGGGAAGTTGAGACCGCTCTCCCGACCCGCAGCAGACGGGCCCTTCTCAGGGCCAACCAAACGGCCCTTCTCAGGGCCAACCAAAAGGCCCTTCTCAGGGCCAACCCAAAGGCCCTTCTCGTACCGTTACGTGCGGTTCGACATCTCCACCCAGCAGGGGAGGGGGACGGTCAGCGCTGGGCAATCTCCCTTCCCGCGGTGGGCACTCACCCGCCTGGACCGGGAGGCAGCCAAGGAGGCCGCTTTTCTCCAGGACTGGCTGTCGCCTCCCCTTGTCGAGGAGGTCCCGGACGTTGACGCCGCAGCGGTCCGGCTCAGGGGGTCCTTGACCGAGGTGTGCAACTCCAGCATGCCTCGGTCTCGCCGTCCGCCTCCCCGTCGTGCCGTCTACTGGTGGACGGAGGAGCTGGCGAGACTACGGGCCACCTGCGTGGCAGCCAGAAGGGCCTACACGCGGAGCCGACGGCGCAGCGCCCAAAACCGAGTCCGGGCAGAGGAGGACCGCCTGCACGCCTCTTACCGAGAGGCTACGGCGGCCCTCAAGTTTCGGGACCTCTTCAGTGCGTGTTTTACGGCTGGGAGGTTCCCGAAACTGTGGAAGGAGGGGCAGCTATGCCTCCTCCGAAAAGAGGGACGCCCGGTGGACTCCCCCTCGGCATACCGGCCCATCGTTCTGCTCGATGAGGTCGGTAAATTGTTCGAGGGGATTGTCGCCGGGAGGCTGGACAGCCATTTGCGGGGGGTAGGGCCGGACCTGTCGGACGCCCAATACGGTTTCCGTCGTGGGCGTTCGACGATCGACGCGCTGGCCCTACTGAAGGGCCAGGTAAAGGAGGCGGTGGATGCGGAGGACGGAGTGCTGGCGGTGTCATTCGACATTGCGAACGCCTTCAACTCCGTCCCCCACTCGACGATTTTGGAGGCGCTCCGGTATCACGGAGTGCCCCAATATCTGCGGGATCTCCTGGCCAGCTACTTGGAGGACCGAGAGGTCCTCTTCGTAGACAAAACGGCCACCGTGAGGCGCTACGGGGCAGAGTCCGGTGTTCCACAGGGGTCGGTGCTTGGCCCCCCCTTGTGGAACATCGGGTTTAACTGGCTCTTGCGGGGAGCCCTCCTCCCGGGCACGAGTGTCATCTGCTACGCGGACGACACTCTCCTCACTGCCCGGGGGAGGAACTTCGGGGATGCGGCCTGTCTGGCTTCGGCTGGCGGATCCTTGGTGGCAGAGAGGATCCGCCGCCTGGGATTGAAGGTGGCGCTGCACAAGACGGAGGCCGTGTACTTTCGCGGTCCCCGGCAGCGCTGCTCTCCCGACGCCCACATCGTCGTGGAGGGCGTCCGTATAGGGGTCCAGCCCCAGATGAAATATCTGGGGCTGGTGCTGGACGACAGGTGGCGCTTCGGCCCGCACTTCAGCGGACTGTCGACGCGCCTGTTGAAGGCCGCGGACGCCCTCTCGTGGCTCCTCCCAAACCTGGGGGGGCCCAAGGCGAAATGCCGGCGCCTCTATGCCAGCATCTTGCGGAACATGGCCCTTTACGGGGCGCCCATCTGGGCGGACTCCCTCCATAGGAGGGAGAATGCGACCGCCATCCGCAGGCCCCAGCGGGCCATTGCACAGCGGGTTGCGAGGGCTTACCGCTCGGTGGGCTTTTCGGCGGCGTGCGCTCTGGCCGGCACCCCTCCTTGGGAGTTGGAGGCATGGGTGCTCGCCAGAGTGTACGAGTGGACGGCGCACCGGAAGGCGCTCGGGGAGCGCCCCGTCGCCGAAGAGCGGGAGGCCGTGCGGCAGGAGGCGAAGGACGCCATCGTCCTCCATTGGACGGAGGACCTCGCCAACGCCGCCTTTGGCCGCCGGACGTTGGACGCGCTCGGTCCGGTCCTGAGGGGCTGGCTCGAGCGGTCCCACGGTTTCCTCTCTTTCCGTCTGGTGCAGGTGTTGTCCGGGCACGGCTGCTTCGGATCGCACCTGCACCGGATCGGGAGGGAGGAGACCCCGGCGTGCCACGACTGCGGCGCGGCGGAGGACACGGCGCAGCACACCCTCGAGGTGTGCCCGGCGTGGTCCGAGCTGCGCCGCGGTCTGACCGCGGTGGTCGGACCGGACCTCTCGCTTCCCGGCGTGGTCGACGCCATGCTGGGGAGCGAGGAGGCCTGGTCAGCGGTAGCCTCCTTTTGCGAGGACGTACTCTCGCAAAAGGAGGAGGCGGAGCGCGCGCGGGAGGACGATCCTCTCGCTGCGCCGCTCCGCAGACGAAGAAGGGGGAGAAGGTGTCGAGCCCTCCCTCCTCATGGTGACGGGCGGGCGACAGGCGCGGGGGTGCCTTCGCCCGCATTGCACCCGTCACCTTCGTCGGTCATTCCCGACCCCCCCACACCCGTGAGGGTGTGAGGGGTCTGCCTTGCAATCGTCGGCGGATGACTGGAAGTGAAGGCTGTGCTGGTTTCCCAGTCCCCCGCCACTTGGACGAAGCGGGAATGCGCTGGGTCGTTTTAGTGGGTATACCGGGTCCGCCCGGGGAGTCCCACATACCCTCCCGTCCCCCGATGGAAGGGTATGCGTAATGCATTTTTTCCCAGCGTCAAAAAAAAAAAAAAAAAAGGTTAGGTTTTTTTTTTGGCAGGAGTGGGAAATCCCCGCGGACACCTCGACTATCCCACAGGAATTTCTCTTGTGAGACAGTCGAGGTAGTGCCGGACTCGAACCGGCTAAAACCCTTGACACAACTTGACGATTCCACTGGAGTTGACTTACGGTCCAGATCAATTCCAGCCACTTTCTTATGAAAGTGACTCCAATTACGGTTTTCCATTAAGCCAACCCCAGTGGTTCGCTCAATGCCTCTGCTATCTGCTTGTGTCAAACTTGTGTACTCGGAAGTGGGTGCATCGACACGGCTCTGGTGCAGTTAATGCACACCACTGCTTCGCCCTTGTGCTTCTCTGGGCAGTCCACCCTAAGATGTTGACCGCCACAGTGGCTGCACAGGTCGGCTGGCTCCGTGCATAGGCGCTTGCCGTGGCCGTACGCTAAGCAGCGGGTGCTTCCCTCCGCGCACTCGCTCGGGTTGGATGCAATCTATTTCGCTGTTGATTTTAATTACGATTTTCGTGTTCCGTGATCGATTCCCGGCTCGTGAGTTGTTACTAGTTGTGTGCTATTGTGCTAAGTGCTGGTATCGTAAGTTTTTTAGTGTTTTTACGTCGGTTTTACTGGTATTTTAGTTAATTTCGTTTACTTTCGGTGAGTACATTTACTTTCTTTGGTGTGTGGGTACCTCTAAATAATTTTATCGTCCGTTAATTCTGTTACTTTGCTTACGTTCTAATAGTTTATTTGAATTTCATAATTTATAATATGTTGTCCATTAATGATGACCCGCCTGACCGTGGCAGAGATGCATTCCATACACCCGGGTCGCCGACGACCTCCGCTAGCTCAACAAAACGTTTGTTTCGCGAAATGTCTCCTTCGTACATCTCGCCCGAGGATAGGTCAAAACGGCTACACACATCCAACTCAATTGAGAAGCCTTCGCCAATATTAAACGCCAGTACTGCGAGCAATGACAACTATTGCGATTTAGTTTCATCGGCGTCTGCATATCTCTCAAAAATTAACGACCTTGTTAATGATCAAGGGTCCCGCATTAATGTCGCAAATAAATCAGCCATCATGGACATGACTCAGCGCGTAACGGCCATTGTTTCTTTGTTAGCCATAAAATCATCCTCCAACGAAACCAAATTAGCCAATGCGAAACGCGAATTGGATAAAATTAAATTAAATCCTACTAACGTCAATACTAGTGATTATAACAAATCTTCGTATGCGGATTCTTTGAAACTTCGTCTACCTAAAGTTGGGCCAGCTGTTGAGTCGCGCGCCCCCCTTCCGTGCGTCGTCGCCTACCCTACCGCTGAGCGGTTAGCCGATTACTCGTCATCGTCCGCGACTAAACAAGCGCTAATGAAAGCGATTAAGCCTAGTGATGACGGATTTCAAATAGTAGGCGTTAAGAAAACCGCGAAATCTGGCGTTGTATTACGTGTCGCTAATGACAACCAAATAAAAAAGTTGCAATCGGTCGATGCTATTAGGTCCGCCGGCTTAAGACTTGAAAAACCGAAAGGCCGAAGGCCTCGTATATTAGTTAAGGACGTCCCATCCTCAATGGAAGACAATGCTTTTCTGCACGCGCTATACCGTCAAAACATTAAAGACGAGGTGCCAATAAATGAGGATGATTTTATTAAGTCTACTAAAATTATTCGTAGGCGTTCCTTAGATAATGGTCGCAAGTGGATAGGCATTGAAATCGAGTCCACAGTTCGTAAACATTTAGTGTCCACCAAAGATAAATTATTTATTGATTGGGCGACTTGCCGTTTCATCGATGATGTCGAAGTAGTTCGTTGTTTACATTGCCAACAGTTTGGTCACGTTAAGAAACACTGCGTTAATAAATCACCTACCTGTGCCAACTGCTCCGAAGCACATGAAACAAATAACTGCCCGCACAAGGATAATTTAAATTTTATACCGACTTGCGTGGCGTGTAAACGTTTTAAAAAACCGTTTGACCATCGTTGCGGGTCTCCCGAGTGTACCACGTACAAACTTAAGCTCGAACAGTTAATCCTCAACACCAACTACTAAAATAATGGATAGTTTAACTATAGGACAATTAAATCTCCACAACGATAGGGTGGCGACCTCTGAATTAGACAAATTAATTATCGATTATAACTTAGACATAGTACTTGTTCAAGAACAATACCAGAACGCTCGCTTACGTCACAAAGTAGTTCAGCTGGACAGCAAAGCACGAGCCGGAATTTACGTGGCGCGTTCTTCTAACTTTACAGTAACGTCTTTGCGTAACCTCATGACGCCCCACTGTGCCGTTGCGGAAGTCTCATCAGCTTCTTTTAAAGTTTACGTTGTGAGCTGTTACTTTCAATACTCAGACCCTGTTGCTCCTCATATACATAACCTCCGTCATGTCTTACAGTCACTCGCGGGCTGTAAAGTTATCGTTGGCGCTGATGTTAACGCGTCATCGTCTCTGTGGTATGGCAAGGTTAGGTCTACGGATTTCGACCGACGTTGTGCTGTTGAAGATTTTATAGCTGAAATGAACTTATCAATTCATAATACCCCAGATGCACCACCTACTTTTTGCAGCCCAATGGGCGAATCTTGTATTGACGTCACACTTTCTAGTGCAGACGTACGCTTGGATAGGTGGCGTGTCCTACCAGATGCGTCTTGTAGTGATCATCGCCTGATCGTGTACGAATTTGTTCCGGTGTCTTCTCAAGGTCCATCTCATATCACTGGTAATTTTAGATATAAAAGTAAAGGCGCGAATTGGGAATTCTTTAGCTCGCTTTTTGCGTGTCACGCCAAAGACTTCACTCGTGATGGGCTGTCAGCTGAAGAAAGTGCTGAAATTATGTCAGACACCTTCACTTACTGTGCTGACATCGCCATTGGTCGCGCATCTATGACCAACATCCATAGATGTGATTGGTGGTGTGACTACTTAATTGAACAACGTAAAAGCTATCGCCGAGCGCGTAGGCATTTAAACAAGCTTAAAAAACAAAAGGTCACCGGAGACCCACTCAACTTTGCTTTAAATGCGTTTAGAGTTGCCAAGTCCCGCTACAGAGCATCGGTGGAAAAATCCAAGGGTAATTTACTGCGAAAAATAGTAGAAAAATTAGATAAAGAAGGTCCGTGGTCTCCTTTGTATCACGAATTCAAAGCTAATCGATCAGTCGACCTGGCGTTTGTCCAGAACATTAAAGTCAATAATAAACACACCACCGGTATTGAGGAAACAACCGAAGTTCTATTAAATAGTCTGATTCCTGATGATTCGCCGGTAAATGACAATGACTACCATCAACAGATCAGAGCGTGGGCTGCTGTGCCACCTGAATCACCAGCGTCAGACCTTCCATCCATTGACGAATTCATTAATGTTGTCAGGAAACTGCCTCTTAACAAATCATCAGGTGAAGATAAAATATCTAATCGGATGATAATAGAAGCGTGTAAAACAGCGGGCGACGCCATTCTATCTGTTTTCAACCGATGTATTGCGGACGGCGTTTTCCCTCGCGTATGGCGACGTGGCTTTATACGAATAATTCCAAAAAGTGGTGATAAGCCACCGGACGACCCTAAGTCGTACAGGCCCATAACCCTACTGCCATCTTTAGGAAAACTCCTGGAGCGCCTTATCGTTCCACGTTTGCTGCCAGACGGGCCAAAGTTTCATAACAACCAATTCGGTTTCACCGTGGGAAAATCTACCGTAGACGCGGCACTTTCTGTTAGAAAAATTGTTAATAACTCGGAACACAAGTACGTGGTTGGAATCTTTTTAGATATTTCCGGGGCCTTTGATAACGCATGGTGGCCGATGCTACTACTTAAACTGAAGAATCGTGGCTGCTATAAAAACATATATAATCTTGTTTATTCTTACTTTTTAAATGGTTCCGCGAAACTCAAACTCGGTCATTATTCTATGTCAAAGTCCCTTACCATGGGATGTCCTCAGGGGTCGGTAATCGCTCCGTATGTATGGAATTTAGGTTTTGATGATTTTCTCGCGATTCCCCTTCCTCCCGGCTGTTCATTAACCGGTTACGCGGACGACGGCCTGCTGCTCATTCAGTCGAGTACTCGGGCTGGTCTCGAGAATTTAGCTGATACTTGCCTACGATTAATATCTCAGTGGGGCGATCGAAACCGTCTGACCTTTGCACCGCAAAAAACTTATCAACTAATTTTAAAAGGTAATCTTAAATCGTGGCCTAGTATTAAATTTAATAACGTTCCCGTGAAAAGAAAGCAATCCGTGTGCTACCTTGGTTTGGTCTTAGAGAGAAATTTTTCATTCATAGATCATATAAAAACTGTCGGTGAAAAAGCTAAAAAGAACTTTTATGCCTTAACGAGAATATCAAAATCTACGTGGGGTCTGTCATTTATAACTTTAAAGACCATTTATGGGGCTACTTACTTGGGGTGTATGTGCTACGGGGCACCTGTCTGATCCGATAGGGCCACCATAGGAGCGGCACGACGTAAATTGCTTCAAAGCCAGCGTTTGGCTTTGATATTCTTATGCAAAGCGTATAGGACGGTTAGTACTGAAGCCTTACCGGTACTTGCAGGTGTACTTCCAGTTGATCTTGAAGTGCAGCGACGGGCTGCAATGTACTATAACGCACGTGAGACCGCGGACGCAGACTTTTTAACCCTACGTGACCGTGTTAAGATTGCTAGATTATTCAAACCACAGACCGACGTCTGGGAGGAACTTCTGTCTGAATGGCAAGGTAGGTGGGATAATTCCATCAAGGGCCGACACCTCCACCAGTTCTTTCCATCCGTTCGTGAGCGGCTGGCCAGGACATGGTTGGATGTTGATCACTGTGTTGCCCAATTTCTCACCGGTCATGGTAACTTTAAGAGTAAATTATTTTCCTTCAAGCTTGTTGACTCGCCTTTTTGTCAATGTTCCACATCTGACTGCGAATATGAACAATCAGCACATCACATTTTATGGGAGTGCAGTCTTTGGCAGAATGAACGCAACATTATGTTGGATAGTGTACAGGTTACATCCGGAGTTATTTACTATACAGACCTTGTGGAAACTAGAACAAATTTCCGTGCGTTCAAGCGTTTTTGCCATACCTATTATTGGAATCAAATATAACAGCTCACAACTTAGGACCCATTAATGTTAATATTTATCCGTGGTGCTAGGCAACTGGGCCTATCCCAGTTGTAAACGTCCCTTTGTGCCTATTGGCCTTGTTTCGTTCTGTCTCCTGCTGAAATGGAGGGAAGTGGAAATTACGGTTTTTTCCTACTCCTCCACTATACTTTTCTGATTAATTTCGTTGCGGGATCCAAGACAGTTAAATTCATTCTCTGGGACTTCGTCGAGCTTCATTGTCTCGGCGCTTTTCTGGTGGTCGCCACTGTTGATTCTGGCTTTCAGGAGTTACAGTGGTTTGGGAACAGTGTGGCGGGCTTGTCCCAAATTTCAAGCAGCGGGTGCACTGCACCAAAGGCGTCTGGTCTTCGACGCGCACTCTTTGGAGGTCAATCCGAAGCTTGCCCCCTTCGAGTGCCTTCTTCCAGATTACTGGGGTAACACTCAGCACAATGCTATTCGTATGCGGGTTTCGACACTTTTTCCGAAATTTTACAGACATTTTGAGTTCCTCGTCTCCGAGGCCGTGAAAGATCTCCTGGTTCTGGTTCCTAAGGGCTCTCAACACTTCCTCGTCACTGTGTACTGACAGCACGTCCCTAAGAACCAGAAGTGGGTCCCGATTTTTCACCGCCTCGACGACGAGGTTCTCTCCGGCCGATTTCTCGAGAAAAATTCGGAAATTCCTGAGTGTTAGTAGGGATGAAGTCCCGACGCGCGTGTAAATGCGTGCGATATGGTTAGAACGTAGGCGGAGGCCTAGTTTGGTCTAAAAATGCTAAAAACAGCTTCAAAATCGCACGTCTGGAAGCGAAGATATCAACGTTTGTGTTTTTAATTCAATCCCTTAGGTAGATTTTGGGTACTAACAGGAATGTATGAAAAAACCATTTTTTTAGAAAAAGATATGTTTTATTCGGGCTAGGGGCGCAGGCGAGGTGTCCAGAGACGCGTCTCCGCGCGGGCTAGCGATATTCGGAATAAAACTTACTAGGTGCCGACCAAAAATTTTGAGTTTCGGTCAAAAAACCAGTTTTTGAACCAAAAATTTCTGAGAGAGAGCCTCCGGCAGGAGGCGTTCGGCCCCCCCAGGTTGCGACAGTCGCTCTCTCCATGTCGCCATGAGATCCCGCCGGAAGTCTGTCCGCTGAGCGACAATTTGTCGCGGCGAAGCGCCTCCGCGCGCCATTCATGCAGGCGCGCGAGGACTATCGCCTCCAGATCCCATGGCGGCAATCCGGCAAGGAGGCACGCCGCCTCGCGGGCGATCGTGCGGTACCCACGGGCCAGCCTTACGGCTACCACCTTTTGGGGCGCGTTCAGGTAGTGGGCTGCACGCAGCCTCAAGGAACGCGCCCACACCGGGGCCCCGTAAAGGGCCATGGACCGCACGACTCCCGCGTAGAGCCTCCGGCAGGAGGCGTTTGGCCCCCCCAGGTTAGGCAGGAGCCGCCTGAAGGCAGCCCCAGTCCGTTCCAGTTTGGGGGCCAAACGTCGGAAGTGCTCCACGAAGTTCCACCGGCTGTCGAGGACGAGTCCTAGGTACTTCAAAGTCGACTCGACACCGATGGATACCCCTCCTACCGTAAGTAAGGATCCCGGAGGTGGCGCATTCCGAGGCCCATGAAAGCACATGGCCTCAGACTTGTGCAATGCCACCTCGAGACCCAGTTGCCGGATCCTCTCAACGACAATCGCAACCCCGCGTGTCATGATTTCGGCCGCCGCCTCGTGCGACCCCCCCTGTGCCAGCACCAGCGTGTCGTCTGCATAGCAGACCACGCTGACGCCGCTAGGGAGGTCGGCGCGCAGCACCCAGTCGTACCCGATGTTCCACAAGGACGGCCCTAGGACCGATCCCTGCGGAACACCGCACGACATCTCTCGCCGGTTCCATTCTCCGCTGCGACCGGGGTAGATGACGGCTCTATCCGTCAGGTAGTCCCCGACCACACGACGAAGGTAGGTCGGCACCCGGTGATACCGGAGTGCCTCCCTAATGCAGCTCCAGGGCATGGTGTTGAAGGCATTGGCGATGTCTAGAGACACCGCCAAGACAACCCCACCCCGGGACACTGCATCCCCCGTCGTCAGGGCTCTCACGCGCATGATGGCGTCCACCGTAGAGCGCCCCTTGCGGAAACCAAACTGGTGTTCCGCAGGATCCGGCCCCGTCCCCGCAAGGTGCTCGGCGAGGCGGTTTGCAATGACTCTTTCAAAGAGCTTGCCCACCTCGTCGAGCAACACTATGGGCCGGTATGCGGACGGAGAGTCCGCAGGGCGCCCCGGCTTCCGAATGAGGACCAGCTTCCCCGTCTTCCAACGAAGCGGGAACTGGCCTCTCTCCAAACATGCGCTTAAGAACCCCTCCAGTCGGGGCCCGAGAGCCTCCGAGGCCAGGACCCAGGCTTTGCCAGGCAAGCCGTCGGGTCCCGGGGCGGTATTTTTGGCACTGAGTCGGCGTACCGCCACTCTCAGGTCTACCCCAGTCACTACCGGAGTGTCGTCGTCGTCGTCCTGGTGGTCCGCTTCCAGCACCGCAGGTGGCGGAGCCATAGGCGGGGGGGGATGTTCCCCCCGCGTAGGGAACAGAGTGCTCACTACGTCCTCCACGAGCTCAGGCCGGAGACTCTGCGTCAGTGGGGGGGCCTAGGTGCGGAGTTTATCCCGCACCATCTTGTAAGGCCGCCCCCAAGGATCTCTGTCGAGAGTCCCCAGCAACTCCTCGCGGGCCAGGTCCCTGGCCCGCAGGACAGCCTCGCGGAGGGCGGTCTTCGCCGCTCTGTACCCCTCATAAAGCTCCGCCTCGATGGCTGCCGCATTCGGTGGGCGAATGCGGAGCCTGCGATGCCTGGCGTACAGGTGTCGCGCAGCCACGCACGCCTCTCGCAGAGACGTCAGCTCTCGCGACCACCACTGCGCCATGCTCTGGAGCAACAGATCCTGAGCGCAGGCGCAGTGGTTGATGTTCGCTTGGAGGAAGCGTAATGGGGCCGTTATTGGCACTCCATTACCGCTTCCTCCTCCCTGGCCCCCTGTGAGGGCCCCTCTACGGCAGCAGCGGCAGTTGCGGCTGCGGCGGTGGCGACGGTGGCGGTGGCGGCGGAGGGCCTTCCCTTGCTTCTGGTGGCCTTGGTGGGCGGAGCGCAGGCCTTGCTCCCAGCCCGGTGATCGGCCGGCTTGCCAGCCGCCGCACAGGCACCGCAGTGCGGCGTGGCACAGCAAGCCGCGGACACATGACCGGGCTGACTGCAGCGGAAGCAGAGGCCGCTGCGATCAACCTCCGAGGCGCATTGTACTGACACGTGGTGCCCCACGTGGCAGCGATAACACCTCAGAGGTCTGGGCTCCAGCAGCTTTACCTGTGCTGAGACCCAGCCCACCAATAGCCTTCGGCCCTCCACTATCGTTTTGGCCGCCGTCACGGGGCAGCATACCGTAACGGTATGCATACCCGTGAGGTCCGGACGTAGGGCGCCTACCCTGACCTGCTCAGCAGGACACCCACCGGACCTAGCGACGGCGGCCACCACCTCCTCCTTTGTCACGGAGTCGTCCAGACCCAGGATGCGCAGGTCTGCGCATCTGACGGGCCTGGACACTCGGGCGTCGTCCGCGCTCAAGGACGCTCTGAGCTTTTCAGCTAGAGCGTCAGCGGACGACCCACTGGTTTCTCCGGGGATCTCCAGCATACGAGCCCCCGTCGCGGTGACTTTAAGCCGGAGGCCCCCGGTGATCCCGAGCTCTCCGAGATCCACCGTCTCTTTCGCCTTCGCCAGCAAGTCGCGGTATGACACGCCCCTCTTTTCCGCCTCCGGCTGTAGTGTAATCACTACAGCCGCAGTCTTAGGGGCGCGGAGCCTAGCCGCGATCTTTCTCGCTCTGTGCTGCCGTTGCCGCTCCTCACTTCTGGCCTTTTTGGCCGCCTTTCGCCCCTTCCTCTTCTCGCCGACCACCTGCCACCCGGCTTCAGCCGCGGGAGGTGTAGGGAGCTGGGGGGGCGGTGGCGGCGGCGGCAGCTGCTGTGCCGCAGGTGCTGGCCCACTCGCCGCTGGCACTGTCACCGGCACAGTCACCGCCTGTGGGGCTGCCTTGCCCTTCCTCCTCCTGGACGACTTCTTAGCCGGCGCCGGTGTTGCCGGAGCCGGTTTTCCAGGGGAGGGCGCCATTGCCCTGCCGGAGGACTGACTCGACGGCCCAGGTCCGGGCGCGGCAGCCACAGCAGCCGTTTACGACACCGTGGTTGGCATCGTGCTCGGGCCAGCGGCAGTCTTGTTTGAACCCAGGGCGGGTCGCAGAACAATTCCCTCCAGGACGGAAAACCGCGCCTGAAAGGAAGCCAGCTCCCGCCGCACCAGGTTCAGAACCTGATTTTCAACCGGCACCGGCTCGGCTTGTCGCTGCTGCTGGTGGCCCCCATTTGGAGGCGCCACGCGGGTGCCAGCCTCACGCAGACTGGCCAGGTCTGCGTGGAGCTTGGCGTTCTCCCTTTGGAGAGCCTCCATCGCAGCCGTCAGGCGGGCCAACTCCGCCCGCAGTTTGGCCACCTATCGGAGGAGGAGGAGGAGGGGAAGGCCCCGCAAAGTTGGCCTCCGCTGCCGCCATGATAGAGGCGGAAGCCGCGGGTATGGCCTTGAGTTTGGACGATGTCTTTATCTTCAAGGCCACGCCCCTTATAGCGGCTTCTACCTCCTTTGCGAACCGGGCCTTACGCTCCGCCTCGGAGCCGCCCGGTGCACCCGCCTCGTCGCCCGACCCGGGAGCAGTATTGCCCGGGTGGCGCCCCTCCTCGGCAAGTCTTGCCGACCTCACGGAGGCAGAGAGCCCCCTCCCCTTGCCCCGGATCCCACCACGCTTGTTGGTGGGGATCTTACGGGCCGAGGCCTCCTCCTCTCCGGATGACGACCCCCGGTCGCCATCCCGCCTGGGCCGCTTGTGGAAGAACTTGCCGTTCTCCGCAGCAGTCCCGGCCCTCACGCGGCGGGAGCTCTCTGAGCCTCCCGCGCTCACATCGCTGGATACGAGGTCGGAGTCCGACCCCGCATCCCTCCTCTCCTCTTCCTTGCCGTTACCGGCGGTGTTGTTGGGTTTTTTATTTATACTTTCCATATTGTTCCCACGAGTATGGGGGAAATATTCTCAATCTAGGCAGAGACCCCTGTACCTAGAAGGGCAGATTTTGAGTATTTATTACTCGCCAGGGGGTCTGCAGGTACCCTGGCGAGGAGCGCACTAACGACTGATTTGTTCTATGGAACACCCGTCAGCCATACATCCCCTCGCGGTGCGTCGCCGCTTGGGATTCGGGGTAACTTTTTATAGAGGTTTTCTACCTCGCGATCCGGGCAGTTAAGCCAAGACCCTCGGTCCCTACCGAAGCCGCGAGACGTGATCCACAGCACTTCGATAATGGGATTACGAGACTGACGGTGACAGAGAAGAACGCATCCTTCTCTGTCTGCTCGGAGGCAGGGTAAGTGCACACCGAGCCCGCCCTCACTCCTCTGCTATGCCCTCTGCTGTACAGAGGGTCACGCAGAGGAACGCACCGGTGGTCCTGGCAGGACCCCACCCATGTCAGAATAATTTGCCGCGGCAGTAACTCTCCCCGAGAGATAAAAGGAAATTCTCATTTCCTCTCATTCCCCGGAGAAGGATACTGCCGCGCCCAGGGTGCACCGGCCCAACAGCTGCTCTTCCCTCCAGACGTATCGAGAGGGACCAGCAACCGCCAGACACACGTGGAGGACTTCTAACATCGCACCCCTTAATTCAATCCCTTAGGTAGATTTTGGGTACTAACAGGAATGTATGAAAAAACTATTTTTTTAGAAAAAGATATGTTTTATTCGGGCTAGGGGCGCAGGCGAGGTGTCCAGAGACGCGTCTCCGCGCGGGCTAGCGATATTCGGAATAAAACTTATTAGGTGCCGACCAAAAATTTTGAGTTTCGGTCAAAAAACCAGTTTTTAAACCAAACATTTTTGAATTTCACCCCACAACCTAGAGACCGGGACACGGATCGCGGACCAGAATTCAGGGATGAAGGGTGAGGACTATTTAAAATATAAACTAACGTTATTTTTGCAAAAGAATTTAGAAAAACAATTAATTTTGAGAATTTACTATGAAAAATTCGGAAATTCCTGAGTGTTAGTAGGGATGAAGTCCCGACGCGCGTGTAAATGCATGCGATATGGTCAGAACGTAGGCGGAGGCCTAGTTTGGTCCCAGTGTGGGCGCGTTCCTTGAAGCTGCGTGCAGCCCACTACCTGAACGCGCCCCAAAAGGTGGTAGCCGTAAGGCTGGCCCGTGGGTACCGCACGATCGCCCGCGAGGCGGCGTGCCTCCTTGCCGGATTGCCGCCATGGGATCTGGAGGCGATAGTCCTCGCGCGCCTGCATGAATGGCGCGCGGAGGCGCTTCGCCGGGGGGAAACTCCGCTGCCGCGACAAATTGTCGCTCAGCGGACAGACTTCCGGCGGGATCTCATGGCGACATGGAGAGAGCGACTGTCGCAACCCCGTGCAGGGCACGCCACGATAGTGGCGATAAGTCCCCTCTTTGAGGAGTGGCTGGAGAGACGCCACGGCGTCCTCACCTTCCGCCTGACGCAGGTCCTCACCGGACACGGTGTTTTCGGGAGGTTCCTGCACCGAATCGGGCGGGAGGAAACGCCCGGGTGTTTCCACTGCGAGGATCGACCGGAGGACACGGTGGAGCACACGGTGGAGGTGTGCTCCGCGTGGGCGGAGCACCGCCGTGTCCTCGAAGCGGCGATTGGCGGCGGCGACCTCTCGCGTCCGGGCCTGGTGCAAGCCATGGTCCGGAGCGAGACGGAATGGGACGCCGTCACCTCCTTCTGCGAAGCAGTAATGCTAGAGAAGGAGGTGGCGGAACGTGAGAGGGAGAGAACCTCACAGCGTCCCGGCCGCCGCGGGAGACGCCCCGGGCGTCGGGGGCCACCACGTGGCCCCCGGCCACCGTAGGCGCGGGCCCGTGGACGGTGGGCTATGGGCTAGCTCGCCGTCCGTCCGTCTCATGACGACATGCCGTGTCGACGGCGCGTTCGTGTTCCACGCGCGCCTCAAAGAGAGTCAGCAAAAAGGAAGGGGTCCGCAAGGACCGATGCCTGCCGGGGTTGCGGGACTGTTCGAAAGAGATACCGTGGCCCCGGAACACAAAGGGCGATGAAGGAACATGGATGGGTTTTAGTCAGTATAAGTCTGACACTCTCTCCCGCTCCGCCCAGAGCGGGAGAAGTCATTTGATGATTTCCCATCTGAAAAAAAAAAAAAAAAAAAAAAAAGGGGCGCAGGCGAGGTGTCCAGAGACGCGTCTCCGCGCGGGCTAGCGATATTCGGAATAAAACTTATGAGGTGCCGACCAAAAAATTTTGAGTTTCGGTCAAAAAACCAGTTTTTGAACCAAACATTTTTGAATTTCACCCCACAACCTGGAGACCGGGACACGGATCGCGGACCAGAATTCAGGGATGAAGGGTGAGGACTATTTAAAATATAAACTAACGTTATTTTTGCAAAAGAATTTAGAAAAACAATTAATTTTGAGAATTTACTATGAAAAATTCGCAAATTCCTGAGTGTTAGTAGGGATGAAGTCCCGACGCGCGTGTAAATGCGTGCGATATGGTCAGAACGTAGGCGGAGGCCTAGTTTGGTCTAAAAATGCTGAAAACAGCTTCAAAATCGCACGTCTGGAAGCGGAACAGCCCAGTTCTGACCACCGTAACGGAGTGGCAGACTGGGTTGGCTAAAGTGCTCTGTGCTCTCGTAGCTTAATTCTTCCTTTGCCTTGACACTACGAATCTGCGGAATGCCCAAACCCTCGCGGGACGCCTGCGGGCGATTTTTAAAACCAAAAGGCCCTTCTCAGGGCCAATCCAAAGGCCCTTCTCAAGGTAAACCCAAAGGCCCTTCTCAGGGCCAACCCAAAGGCCCTTCTCAGGGCCAACCAAAAGGCCTTTCTCAGGGCCACTACGACGCGCGAGCGTCAGAGACTAGCCGCGCGCCGTCTGCGGCTAGCTTCTTCGGAGGGGCGAGTGAGTCGTCTGACAACGACTCACTTACCACTGTGTCGGACGCGGACGACTCTCGGTCGCGGAAGCGGGTCCACCGGAGCGGTGGGTCCGAAGGCTCCACGGCCTCGAAGGCTAAAAAGCCGACGGCGGCCGCGGATACCCATGTCGTTGGGCTCGCGGATGCCCAACGCCAGTTGGACCTGGCTCGGCGGGCGCAGCTCCAGCAAGAGCTGGAGGAGCGGGTTGCTGCCAAAGAGAAGCGGGCGCACGCCGCCCGGGCCAAGTCCGGGTACGGTGCGTCCCGCGTTCTATACGCGGATCATTCTCTAGCCGAGCTGGAGAGAATGGCGGAGAAGGACGAGGAGGAGATCGTGGAGGTCGCTTCTAAGTCCTCCAACCTAAAGGGGACCTTTCAGAAGGCCCTCAAGAGCAGGGCCGCGAGCATGCGCGGTGTCGTCGCGGAGCTTGTCCGGCGGAAGGCCACCGACGAGACCCGGCAAATGCAGGCGAAGATAGATCGCCTGCAGTCGGAGGTCAGCCAGCTTCATCAAAAGCTGGCTGAAGCCACGGCCCGGCCACAACAAGCCGAGACGAGCCCTGTGGCAGAGGGCCCCTCCTCCAACCTTGAGGTTATCATCCGCAAGGTTGTAATGGAGGAGAGGGCCTTCACAAGAGCCTGCTTAGCAGGAATCGAGGACCGGCTCTTGCCGGAGACACGCCCCCGACCGCCGCTTGCGGCGGATAAGAGGCAGTGCGAGCCGGGGCCGTCCTCCTCCCAGGTGGAAGACGCCCTTCTTCCTTCAACCACCCCGTCCAACGAGTGGATGGAAGTGGCCCGTAAGGGGAAGGGAAAAGGCAAAAAGTCGGTCGATGCTCGGTATTTGCGCTCCTGTGTAACCTTTGACGCTCAGTGAGTGGACCTGTGACAGCGACGACTTGGAGGAGTATATACCGGAGTATATCTCACTCAACGCAAATGCTACATCCATCGGGTTACGGTGTGTGCAAAGCAGCTCCTGGGTGATGCCAGCCACCAGGTTTGGACGGATATACCTTAACTCGAAGAGGTTCTGTCTGTCCAAAAATGGTAGCTGGTTTACGTCTCCGATGAGGACAACCTCGCTTGCTCCTGACAACTTTACTGCCATAACTATGGCCCCAAAATGGTTCATAAGAGCCTCGTCTACCGTTAGGCGGTAGCATTTCTCTTCTTTCTTGAACCCGTTGACTAAGATTGAGGCCATAGTGCGCACCTTTGTCTTTACTCGGTCTCCTAAGCGGTGCGCGAGCTTCTCTCTGAGGTCTTTGGCAGCTTCGGTCGTCGTGGTGGCTACAACGTCTTTCTCCCCATCGAAGTGTTTCATCACCCAGGTTGTCTTGCCGCAACCTGGAACTCCGTTTACCCACCTGATATTGGGTACCGTCCAACTTCCCTGCGATGCTGTGTTGTCCGGGATCCCCGAAATGGACTGTGCCATTTCAAGTATCTTATCGTCCAGCATGATCTTGGTACATTTGGCGGTAACCACTATCGGGTCGTCACTTGGTGTTCTAAATGTTATTTTTCCCACGCGTTCCGTTTCCTCATCGTCCAGGGCCACAAAACCGTTCTTCGCGCTGTAGGCTGCCATGTACGACCCCGTCATTTCCCCTTTGATGACTTGGGATTTGACGTTGTCGTACACCGCTGCCTCTGCCTCCTTGAGTAGTACCTCTAGCAGTCCTTCTGTATTTCTTTGGAAGGTCTGCAGGATCTTCCTGCATGTCATGAGATTGACCTCTCTGGTCGCCCTCACGATTGCTACGTACTCAAGGAAAGCGCTCTTCACGTGGTCTGTGGTGCCCGAGTTCATTGCGAGGACAGGCGGGCTGACTTGCCCTTTGTCGGCTTTCGTTGGTGTAGGCTTCTGTTGAGTTGGTTCTGTTGGTGTTTTTCTAAAGAACCTCTCCACTGCTGCTTCCTGTTTCTCGGCTGGTGATGCGCGGCTGGTGCTTGGGAGCAGTGCTTTGAGGAAAGTGCCGAAGGCTTTCAGGCGACTCCTCGACCTGGCTTGGTCCTCTGGGCTGGTGGTGGCACTCTGCTCCTTTGCAGCTTTTTCGGCGGCTGCCTTCTGCTGAGCCCTCTCTGATCCGCTTTGTGTGGTCGGGCTAGTTGTGGAGCTTGTCGCGATGGCTGTTGGGTCTTTAAGGAAACTTAGAGTTTCCCCTCTGTCCTCATAGACGACTACCTCATGTTGTTCCGAGGCTTTTAAGCAGCCGAAGCGGTCTGCGACGTCTCCTCTCTCTCCTCCGATCTCCATCGCGTCAACGCTTATAGTGCGGGCTGTGACTGGCGCGTGTTCTCCGGCCTCCCTGATCTTTTGAAGCAATGAGCTTGCTTGAGCAAATGAAGTTTCCTCCCGCCACTCGAGTAGTGCGACCGTCTTTCCTTTGAATCGCACTAGACGGCATCGGTGGGTGGCTACTTCCACTTGAGGCAGTGCGGCGTACTTACTGCCTTTCATGCTCGTTTTAGTGGTGCTTCCGTTGATCAAAGCGGCAAGGCCTGGTGAGATTGGGATACGGGCTGCAGCTCGGCTTGAACCTATGCAGAAGCTTATGCCTAGCTTTTCTGAATCTCTGTTCATGAACAGAGCGACACCTCGCAGCCTGACGCCTGGGACTCCGTCTCCTCCACATGCCAGGAATTCCGTGATGGGCATGGCGCTGAGGACTGGTTGTAGGCTGGGTTCGGCTACTGCTGCTGCCGCTGGTGCTGGTTGCTCGTTGGTGTTTCCGTGTGTGTCTTGTGTAATGATGAGTGGTGTACGTGTTCTGTTTTGCGTTGTTGTTGTCTGTGTTGTAGTTGTTGTGGTTGTTGCTGTGGTCGGGACTGTATTTTGTTTTGTTTGTCTGTTTCATTTCATTTTGTTAATATCTTACCATATAATTATTATATAATTTGATATTATTTCTTTTATCTAAACAAATCCAAATTTCACCTTACAGAATAGTAATTTTTTTAAATGACGGCAGAGTTCTTCAGTCAGTTTGACACAACTTGACGATTCCACTGGAATTGACTTACGGTCCAGATC
Source organism: Xestia sexstrigata (assembly GCA_941918905.2). Lineage (NCBI taxonomy): Eukaryota > Metazoa > Arthropoda > Insecta > Lepidoptera > Noctuidae > Xestia > Xestia sexstrigata. The sequence goes on from OW799224.2 coordinate 17,477,076, forward strand.
AATTCCAGCCACTTTCTTATGAAAGTGACTCCAATTACGGTTTTCCATTAAGCCAACCCCAGTGGTTCGCTCAATGCCTCTGCTATCTGGTTGTGTCAAACTTGTGTACTCGGAAGTGGGTGCATCGACACCTTTAGCAATAAGCTATTGATGCCCTTGCGAATGCGTCCCACTTCCTTCGTACCGGGCATAAATCACTAAATGCATTGTGCGAGTGTTCCCCCAGCTTGGCTCTGGTGCAGTTAATGCACACCACTGCTTCGCCCTTGTGCTTCTCTGGGCAGTCCACCCTAAGATGTTGACCGCCACAGTGGCTGCACAGATCGGCTGGCTCCGTGCATAGGCGCTTGCCGTGGCCGTACGCTAAGCAGCGGGTGCACTGCACCAGAGGCGTCTGGTCTTCGACGCGCACTCTTTGGAGGTCAATCCGAAGCTTGCCCCCTTCGAGTGCCTTCTTCCAGATTACTGGGGTAACACTCAGCACAATGCTATTCGTATGCGGGTTTCGACACTTTTTCCGAAATTTTACAGACATTTTGAGTTCCTCGTCTCCGAGGCCGTGAAAGATCTCCTGGTTCTGGTTCCTAAGGGCTCTCAACACTTCCTCGTCACTGTGTACTGACAGCACGTCCCTAAGAACCAGAAGTGGGTCCCGATTTTTCACCGCCTCGACGACGAGGTTCTCTCCGGCCGATTCAAGTCGCTTTTTCAATTTTTCTCTCTCCTCCTTCGATTCGCACCCCATAATGACCTTTTGGTCCTTGGCCTTTCGGACCCTCTCTACTCGCACCCAGCCCTCCTTCGCATTCACTGCTTTTCGCACTCTTTCGAGGACTTCGGCCCCCGTATCCATCTCATGTGTGGAAGAGACCACCAAGGAGTGCAGCGTCTGGAAGCGAAGATATCAACGGGTTAGGTTAGGTTAGGTTAGGTTGGGGGACCCCCCACAGTGCTTGCGTCCACGTCGCGTCCCCTGGAAACGACCCAGTCTGACCACCGTAACGGAGTGGCAGATTGGGTTGGCCAAAGTGCACTGTGATATCGTAGCGTATTTTATCTTTGCCTTGTTTTTATCTACGATCCTGCGGAGGCTATGCCTAAACCCACGCGGGACGCCTCCGGGCGTTTTTTAAAACCAAAAGGCCCTTCTCAGGGCCAACCAAACGGCCCTTCTCAGGGCCAACCAAACGGCCCTTCTCAGGGCCAACCAAAAGGCCCTTCTCAGGGCCAACCCAAAGGCCCTTCTCAGGGCCAACCAAAAGGCCCTTCTCAGGGCCAACCAAAAGGCCCTTCTCAGGGCCACCCCGACGCTCCAGCATCAGAGCCTAGCCGCGCGCCGTCTGCGGCTAGCTACTTCGGTGGCGCAGAGTCGTCTGACAGCGACTCGGTTGTTGGAGTGTCGGATGCGAGCGGCTCTCGATCGCGGAAGCGGGTCTTCCTGAGCTGTGGGTCCGAGAGCTCCTCGGCTTCGGGGTCCAAACCGTTGTCGAAGGCTAAAAAGCCGACGACAGCGGCCGCGGACACCCACGTCGTTGGGCTCGCGGACGCCCAGCGCCAGGTGGACCTGGCCCGAAAGGCGCAGCTCCAGCAAGAGCTGGAGGAGCGGGTTGCCGCCAAGGAGAAGCGTGCGCACGTCGCCCGGGCCAAGTCCGGGTACGGTGCGTCACGCGTTCTGTATGCGGACCAGTCTCTGGAGGAGCTGCAGAGGATGGCGGAGGAGGACGAGGAGGGGATCATGGAGGTCGCCTCTAAGTCCTCCAACCTAAAGGGCACTTTCCAAAAGGCCCTAAAGTGCAGGGCCGCGAGCCTGCGTGGTGTCGTCGCTGAGTTGGTGAAGCGGACGACCACTGACGAGACGCGGCAACTGCAGGCAAGAATAAATTGTCTGCAGTCGGAGGTCAGCCAGCTTCACCAAAAGCTCGCTGAAGCCACGGCCCGGCCACAACAGGCCCAGGCGAGCCCTGTGGCAGAGGGCCCTGCCTCGGCCCGGCCACCACGGGCCAAGGCGAGCCCTGCGGCAGAGGGCCCTGCCTCCACTGCCAACCTTGAGGATATCGTCCGCAAGGTTGTTATGGAGGAGAGGGCCTTCACGAGAGCCTGCTTTGAGGCTATAGAGGACCGGCTCCTGCCGGAGAAGCGCCTCCGACCGCCGCTTGCGGCGGATAAGAGGCAGTCTGAGCCGGAGCCGTCCTCGTCCAAGGCGGAAGATGCCCTTCTCCCTTCGACCACCCCGTCCAACGACTGGACGGAAGTGGCCCGTAAGGGGAAGGGGAAGGGCAAAAAGTCGACGACGGCCGTCCCTGCCGCCCCCACCACCGCCACTCCCAGCCAGTCACAGGCGACCGGCGAGGGCAAGACTGGAGGAGGGGGAAAGAGGAAAGTGAAGGGAAAGGGGCAGCTGGTCTCTCCGAAAACCGCAGCCGTCGTGGTGACGCTCACCGCGGAGGCTGCGGGGCGAGGGGAGACCTACGCCTCCATTTTGGTGCGGGCCCGTAACAATGCCGATCCCACCCAACTGGGGATCGGCAGTGTGTCCTGCCGGCGGACCCAAGCCGGGGCTCGAATATTCGAGTTCCCGGGGGCCGAAGGGGGTGCCCGCGCGGACCTATTTGCAGCCAAGCTGCAAGAGGTCATCGCGGACTCTGCCAAGGTGGCCCGGCCGGTCAAGTCAGCGGCCATTGAGGTGACGGAGCTAGATGACTCCGTCACCAAGGAGGAGGTGGTGGCGGCGGTCGCAGCGGTAGGGGGCTGTGGCGCCGCGGTTTTCCAAGGCCGGGACATAAGGCCCGGCCGCGGTGGTATGGGCACCATCCGCCTCGAGTGCCCAATCGCCGCTGCCAAAGCCGTCCTTGCGAAAGGACGGCTTCAAGTCGGATTCAGCTCGGGCGCAGTCCGGGCACTCGAGGACCAGCCTCTGCGGTGCTTCCGGTGCTTCGGCATCGGCCACACCAGGCCTCTGTGTCCGTCCAAGGTAGACAGGACGGACACATGCTACCGCTGCGGCAAGGAGGGCCACAAAGCCGCCTCCTGCAAGGCCGCCACGCCGCACTGTGCGGTGTGTGCCGCCAGTGGCCACCGATCGGGCCACGTAATGAAGGGGAGGAAGTGTATTCCTCCCCCTAAGCGTGGCAAAGCGCAGGCGCCGACCGGGCCTGCGCCTGCTGCTGCCGCTAACACCGCCGTTCCTGCGGCGGCTGCGGAGGAGGGTGCGATGTCCGACTGATGGACACAGTCGAACATCGCATCCTTCAGGCGAACACCAACCACTGCAGGACAGCCCAGGATCTGCTGATGCAGACCATGGCTGAGTGGTTGGTGGACTTGGCGGTGGTCGCCGAACCCTACTCGGTCCCTGGCCGTTGGCTGGGCGACCGGGACGGCTTGGTGGCGTTGGTGGCGCGGTCTTCCACAGACTCCCCTCCCCTCTCGCTTTGAGAGATCTCTCGCGGACTTTGAGGATTTCCTCGAAGTCCTCACTGCTGTCGTAGGGAGGGCGGCGCCACGCCAGGTCGTGGTGTTGGGCGACCTAAACGCCAAGTCGGTGCCGGTTGCAACGTCCGGGGACGCGCCGTCCAGTTTTGGGCGGCCTCGTGCGGTGTGTCCCTCCTCAACAGGGGGGCGGTCCACACGTGTGTGCGACAACAGGGCGGGTCGGTGGTGGATGTGTCGTTTGCCACCCCCGCGCTGGCCGCCCGCGTCGTGAACTGGCGGGTGGAGCTGGTGGAGACCCTGTCGGACCACCGTTACGTGCGGTTCGACATCTCCACCCAGCAGGGGAAGGGGACGGCCAGCGCTGGGCAATCTCCCTTCCCGCGGTGGGCACTCACCCGCCTGGACCGGGAGGCAGCCAAGGAGGCCGCTTTTCTCCAGGACTGGCTGTCGCCTCCCCTTGTCGAGGAGGTCCCGGACGTTGACGCCGCAGCGGTCCGGCTCAGGGGGTCCTTGACCGAGGTGTGCAACTCCAGCATGCCTCGGTCTCGCCGTCCGCCTCCCCGTCGTGCCGTCTACTGGTGGACGGAGGATCTGGCGAGACTACGGGCCACCTGCGTGGCAGCCAGAAGGGCCTACACGCGGAGCCGACGGCGCAGCGCCCAAAACCGAGTCCGGGCAGAGGAGGACCGCCTGCACGCCTCTTACCGAGAGGCTACGGCGGCCCTCAAGTCTGCAATGGGCGCTGCGCAAGACTCGGCGAGGGCCGAGATGCTGGAGGGTCTCGACAGGGATCCCTATGGGAGGCCATATAAGGCGGCGCGGAACCAGCTCCGCCCCTACGGTCCCCCACTGTCGGAGACCCTCGAGCCAGCATTGTTGGATGGGGTGGTCCGGTCCCTGTTTCCGCGCAGGACCGACTTCGCCCCACCAACGATGGATCCCCCGCAAGGGGCGGCTCCACCGGAGGCAGAGGTCCCCCCGGTGACGGCGGCGGAATTCTGCGCGGGGGTTCTGAGCCTCCGCGCAAAGAAGACCGCCCCCGGACCGGACGGCGTCCCCGCACGGGTGGTGGCAATCGCCGCCTCCCAAATGGAGGACAGGTTTCGGGACCTCTTCAGTGCGTGTTTTACGGCTGGGAGGTTCCCGAAACTGTGGAAGGAGGGGCAGCTATGCCTCCTCCGAAAAGAGGGACGCCCGGTGGACTCCCCCTCGGCATACCGGCCCATCGTTCTGCTCGATGAGGTCGGTAAATTGTTCGAGGGGATTGTCGCCGGGAGGCTGGACAGCCATTTGCGGGGGGTAGGGCCGGACCTGTCGGACGCCCAATACGGATTCCGTCGTGGGCGTTCGACGATCGACGCGCTGGCCCTACTGAAGGGCCAGGTAAAGGAGGCGGTGGATGCGGGGGACGGAGTGCTGGCGGTGTCATTCGACATTGCGAACGCCTTCAACTCCGTCCCCCACTCGACGATTTTGGAGGCGCTCCGGTATCACGGAGTGCCCCAATATCTGCGGGATCTCCTGGCCAGCTACTTGGAGGACCGAGAGGTCCTCTTCGTGGACAAAACGGCCACCGTGAGGCGCTACGGGGCAGAGTCCGGTGTTCCACAGGGGTCGGTGCTTGGCCCCCCCTTGTGGAACATCGGGTTTAACTGGCTCTTGCGGGGAGCCCTCCTCCCGGGCACGAGTGTCATCTGCTACGCGGACGACACTCTCCTCACTGCCCGGGGGAGGAACTTCGGGGATGCGGCCTGTCTGGCCTCGGCTGGCGGATCCTTGGTGGCAGAGAGGATCCGCCGCCTGGGATTGAAGGTGGCGCTGCACAAGACGGAGGCCGTGTACTTTCGCGGTCCCCGGCAGCGCTGCCCTCCCGACGCCCACATCGTCGTGGAGGGCGTCCGTATAGGGGTCCAGCCCCAGATGAAATATCTGGGGCTGGTGCTGGACGACAGGTGGCGCTTCGGCCCGCACTTCAGCGGACTGTCGACGCGCCTGTTGAAGGCCGCGGACGCCCTCTCGTGGCTCCTCCCAAACCTGGGGGGGCCCAAGGCGAAATGCCGGCGCCTCTATGCCAGCATCTTGCGGAGCATGGCCCTTTACGGGGCGCCCATCTGGGCGGACTCCCTCCATAGGAGGGAGAATGCGACCGCCATCCGCAGGCCCCAGCGGGCCATTGCACAGCGGGTTGCGAGGGCTTACCGCTCGGTGGGCTTTTCGGCGGCGTGCGCTCTGGCCGGCACCCCTCCTTGGGAGTTGGAGGCATGGGTGCTCGCCAGAGTGTACGAGTGGACGGCGCACCGGAAGGCGCTCGGGGAGCGCCCCGTCGCCGAAGAGCGGGAGGCCGTGCGGCAGGAGGCGAAGGACGCCATCGTCCTCCATTGGACGGAGGACCTCGCCAACGCCGCCTTTGGCCGCCGGACGTTGGACGCGCTCGGTCCGGTCCTGAGGGGCTGGCTCGAGCGGTCCCACGGTTTCCTCTCTTTCCGTCTGGTGCAGGTGTTGTCCGGGCACGGCTGCTTCGGATCGCACCTGCACCGGATCGGGAGGGAGGAGACCCCGGCGTGCCACGACTGCGGCGCGGCAGAGGACACGGCGCAGCACACCCTCGAGGTGTGCCCGGCGTGGTCCGAGCTGCGCCGCGGTCTGACCGCGGTGGTCGGACCGGACCTCTCGCTTCCCGGCGTGGTCGACGCCATGCTGGGGAGCGAGGAGGCCTGGTCAGCGGTAGCCTCCTTTTGCGAGGACGTACTTTCGCAAAAGGAGGAGGCGGAACGCGCGCGGGAGGATGATCCTCTCGCTGCGCCGCTCCGCAGACGAAGAAGGGGGAGAAGGCGTCGAGCCCTCCCTCCTCATGGTGACGGGCGGGCGACAGGCGCGGGGGTGCCTTCGCCCGCATTGCACCCGTCACCTTCGTCGGTCATTCCCGACCCCCCCACACCCGTGAGGGTGTGAGGGGTCTGCCTTGCAATCGTCGGCGGAGGACTGGAAGTGAAGGCTGTGCCGGTTTCCCAGTCCCCCGCCACTTGGACGAAGCGGGAATGCGCTGGGTCGTTTTAGTGGGTATACCGGGTCCACCCGGGGAGTCCCACATACCCCTCCCGTCCCCCGATGGGAGGGTATGCGTAATGCATTTTTTCCCAGCGTCAAAAAAAAAAAAAAAAAAGGTTAGGTTAGGTTAGGTTAGGTTAGGTTTGGGGTGCGTCAGAATTCCTCCACGTGTGCCTAGTGGCTGCTGGTCCCTCTCGATACGTCTGGAGGGAAGAGCAGCTGCTGGGCCGGTGCACCCTGGGCGCGGCAGTATCCTTCCTCGAGGAATGAGAAGAAATTCTTTTTCCACGGGAAATGTTACTGTCGTGGCTAATATTCTGGGGAGGGGTCCAGCCTGGACCAACGAGGCGTTCCTCCGCGTGACCCTCTGAAAATCAGAGGGCACAGCGGAGGACGTGACCATGCCGCTGAGGTGCAGGCGCACCAACGCGGCATTCGTTGTCTCTCCTCTAGGAGCATTCTTAGAAGAGACAACTTTCGGCGGGTTCGCTGAGCCGGGTTGGCCGGACAGCGAACGGAGGCATGTCTAATGCCACCGTCGGGGGCTTGGCTTAACTGCCTGGCCCAGAGGAAGGATACCTCTTAGATAAAAAACCACCTAATCCTAAGTTTCGAGGCGTGGCGAGAGGATGAATGGCTGGAGGGTGTCCAGTCATTAGCGCTTCCCCTGTAGGGCACCGGCCGCACCCTACAGTATTAGGCTTACCTAGGTAAAAGGCTCTGCCTAGGCTGACGAATATTTCCTAACTACTCGTGGGAACAAAATGGAAGAATATTTAAAAAACAAAAAACTAAATAAGTTGGTGGAGAAGGCGGACGCAGTGGCAGACTCTGGCGCTGCGTCACAGAGGACAGGAGCACTGGCTCCAGCAGAACCATGCGTGGTTCTTGAGAGGGGTAATAGTACAGTGGAGCGCGCGTTGTCAAGCGACACCACTATGGCAGAGGTAGGTGGCCAGCGAGGTCCGAGTCGCCTTGGTGCTGAGTTGTCGGGTCGTGCGCCTGAAACGCTTGCATCTCCGGGACATCTCAAGCGGCCTCACGAGAACGAGGAGATGTTGCCACCTCGGAAGGTACCTTCCAAGGCGGCAACAAGCAGAGGGCGGAGACCAGCCCGAGATGGGAGGGGTAGGTTTCTCCGAACCGGCACCCCACATGGTTCACTCTCTGAGGAGAGTGAGTCGGACTGCCAAAGCGTGTCGCCGGCATGCCAAATGGCCGTCAACACGGCTGTCGAAGAGAGTGTGGAGGTGCCTGTCAGCACTGAGGTTCCGCTCATGGGGCAGAGTTCCTCTGCCACTGCAGAGGAACTTGAAAAACGAGCCCTAATGGACATCGAGGTGGTTTTGGATACCACTCGGAAGTCTAAAAACTTAAAGGGTACAAGTCAGCGGGCCATCAGAGAAGCAGCAGAGCGGGTCAGACTGGCCATAGAGGGCCTCGCCAGCAGGAGCTCCAGCGAGGAGACCCGACGGCTCCACCTGCTGAACGATCGACTGCGGAAAGAGGTCGATGCCCTCCGTCAAGAGATGGTGGTTCTTCGGGAGGAAGTCGTGGGCCTCCGTGTGCGACCAGAAGGTCCGCCGCAGGTGGAGCCCCAAGATTCTAGGTGTTCTTCTGCTCCTGAGAAGTTCCACCAGCAGGGGCTACCTATAAGCGAGATGCAGGTACATGCCATCGTTTCCCAAATCGGGAAAATGATGGATGCCCGGTTTGCAGGCATCGAGGACCGCCTCCTGCCAGCGAGGACCGTTCGTCCGCCACTGGCAGCAGATCGCAGAAATGCGGCTGCTGCTGCTAGTGGCGCAGGTGGCGCAGGCAACAGGCTGCCTTCCGTGGCCCCTCAGGTGCCTCCCCAAGTGCCTGAGACGCAGAGGGAAGCTCTTCCGAGTGGGTCTGTTCCAACGGACACCACGCGAGCACCCGATGCAGACCCATCGGCGTCTGCCAGTGAGGGCTGGCAGACCGTGGTGAGGAGAAAGAGGAATGGGAAGAAGAAGAAGAAGAACGAAGGTTCTTCCCCTACCGTACCTCAAAACACGGCGGTGGCCCCTGCCGCTCAGGGAAACAAGCGGTCCAGGCCCAAGAGGGGCAAGAACGCCAAGCGAGGGCTCCGTGCGCCAAGGTCTGCTCGGTAGTGCTCACCCTGCAGCCGGAAGCAGTGGAGAGGGGCGTCACGTACGCGGCCGTCCTCACCAAGGCTAGGCAAGCCGTGAACCTGGAGGAGCTTGGCATAACGGATGTCAGGTTCCGACAGGCTTTGACCGGCGCCCGCATGCTGGAGTTCCCAGGGGCCGAGGGCACTGCGGGGGCAGACCGTGTCGCAGAGAAACTGCGAGCGGTCTTCGCAGACGAGGTCAGGGTCTCTAGGCCGACGAAGTGCGCTGAACTGCGGATCTCAGGCCTTGACGACTCTGTGACTGGGCAGGATGTGCAGGACGCGATCGCACGTAAGACTGGCTGCTCTTCGGATGCGGTCCGAGTCGGTCCAATCCGACCTGGCCCGGGAGGGGCCAGCTCTGTCTGGACCCAGTGCCCCGTCGCAGTGGCCAAGCACCTGGCCGACGCCGGCCGGCTCTTGGTGGGTTGGAGCTCTGCCAGGGTCGTGGTTCTGGACGCTCGGCCCATGAGGTGCTACATGTGCTGGGGGTTGGGTCATGTATGCCGGAAGTGCGACTCAGGCGTCGACCTAAGCAAGCACTGCTTCCGCTGTGGTGAGCCGGGGCATCTGGCATCCGCGTGTTCTGCCGACCCGCACTGCTTACTGTGTGCGGCAGCGGGACGACCGGCCAATCACGCGGCCGGCAGAAAGGACTGTAAGCCACCAGTCCGATCTACCAGGGACTCAACCACTTCCGGCGCAGTGCAATCGGAAGAGCCGTCGCAGGGGGCGATAATGGTAACGGACTAATGATGGACACGGTCCGTAATCATTCTCTCCTCCAGGCGAACTTGAACCACTGCGCCGGTGCGCAGGACTTGGTTTTGCAGACCATGGCGGAGCGCTCGATTGGTGTGGCCGTAGTGGCGGAGCCGTATTTCATCCCAGTTCGCCCTGACTGGGTAGGTGACATGGACGGCTCTGTTGCAATTATCAGCTCCTCGGCGCCACTTTCCATGAGAGAAAGGAGTCGAGGATTTGTTGCGGCCACCTGGAGAGACATAATTCTCTTCGGAGTTTATTTCTCTCCAAACAGGAGCCTAGCGGAGTTTGAGGACTTCCTGGATCGCCTCGGGACCACGGTGCGACGAATGATGCCGTCCCACGCCATCGTAATGGGGGACTTCAACGCGAAATCCATCGCGTGGGGGTCCCCCGGGACAGATGTCAGGGGGGCGGCGGTCGAGGAATGGGCGACAGCCGCGGGCCTCTGTCTTTTAAACAGGGGCTCCGTTAACACGTGCGTTCGGCAGCATGGGGGGTCAATAGTGGACCTCACGTTCGCTACCCCTGCTGTCGCCGCACGGGTTCAGGGTTGGCGGGTCTTAGAGAGTGTGGAGACGCTATCGGATCACCTGTACATCTGTATGGATGTCTCCACCTCCTCGGGCCCAACAGTGTCTCCACAACCTGACGCTCGGCAGTTCCCACGGTGGGCGTTGAAGCGGCTTGACGGGGATCTCCTAGAGGAAGCAGCCATTGTACAGGCTTGGCTGTCCTCACCGCCTGCTGCAGAGGGAGTCGATGTCGGGGCTGATTGCTTTCGCCGCGCTGCGTGTCCAGTCATTAGCGCTTCCCCTGTAGGGCACCGGCCGCACCCTACAGTATTAGGCTTACCTAGGTAAAAGGCTCTGCCTAGGCTGACGAATATTTCCTAACTACTCGTGGGAACAAAATGGAAGAATATTTAAAAAACAAAAAACTAAATAAGTTGGTGGAGAAGGCGGACGCAGTGGCAGACTCTGGCGCTGCGTCACAGAGGACAGGAGCACTGGCTCCAGCAGAACCATGCGTGGTTCTTGAGAGGGGTAATAGTACAGTGGAGCGCGCGTTGTCAAGCGACACCACTATGGCAGAGGTAGGTGGCCAGCGAGGTCCGAGTCGCCTTGGTGCTGAGTTGTCGGGTCGTGCGCCTGAAACGCTTGCATCTCCGGGACATCTCAAGCGGCCTCACGAGAACGAGGAGATGTTGCCACCTCGGAAGGTACCTTCCAAGGCGGCAACAAGCAGAGGGCGGAGACCAGCCCGAGATGGGAGGGGTAGGTTTCTCCGAACCGGCACCCCACATGGTTCACTCTCTGAGGAGAGTGAGTCGGACTGCCAAAGCGTGTCGCCGGCATGCCAAATGGCCGTCAACACGGCTGTCGAAGAGAGTGTGGAGGTGCCTGTCAGCACTGAGGTTCCGCTCATGGGGCAGAGTTCCTCTGCCACTGCAGAGGAACTTGAAAAACGAGCCCTAATGGACATCGAGGTGGTTTTGGATACCACTCGGAAGTCTAAAAACTTAAAGGGTACAAGTCAGCGGGCCATCAGAGAAGCAGCAGAGCGGGTCAGACTGGCCATAGAGGGCCTCGCCAGCAGGAGCTCCAGCGAGGAGACCCGACGGCTCCACCTGCTGAACGATCGACTGCGGAAAGAGGTCGATGCCCTCCGTCAAGAGATGGTGGTTCTTCGGGAGGAAGTCGTGGGCCTCCGTGTGCGACCAGAAGGTCCGCCGCAGGTGGAGCCCCAAGATTCTAGGTGTTCTTCTGCTCCTGAGAAGTTCCACCAGCAGGGGCTACCTATAAGCGAGATGCAGGTACATGCCATCGTTTCCCAAATCGGGAAAATGATGGATGCCCGGTTTGCAGGCATCGAGGACCGCCTCCTGCCAGCGAGGACCGTTCGTCCGCCACTGGCAGCAGATCGCAGAAATGCGGCTGCTGCTGCTAGTGGCGCAGGTGGCGCAGGCAACAGGCTGCCTTCCGTGGCCCCTCAGGTGCCTCCCCAAGTGCCTGAGACGCAGAGGGAAGCTCTTCCGAGTGGGTCTGTTCCAACGGACACCACGCGAGCACCCGATGCAGACCCATCGGCGTCTGCCAGTGAGGGCTGGCAGACCGTGGTGAGGAGAAAGAGGAATGGGAAGAAGAAGAAGAAGAACGAAGGTTCTTCCCCTACCGTACCTCAAAACACGGCGGTGGCCCCTGCCGCTCAGGGAAACAAGCGGTCCAGGCCCAAGAGGGGCAAGAACGCCAAGCGAGGGCTCCGTGCGCCAAGGTCTGCTCGGTAGTGCTCACCCTGCAGCCGGAAGCAGTGGAGAGGGGCGTCACGTACGCGGCCGTCCTCACCAAGGCTAGGCAAGCCGTGAACCTGGAGGAGCTTGGCATAACGGATGTCAGGTTCCGACAGGCTTTGACCGGCGCCCGCATGCTGGAGTTCCCAGGGGCCGAGGGCACTGCGGGGGCAGACCGTGTCGCAGAGAAACTGCGAGCGGTCTTCGCAGACGAGGTCAGGGTCTCTAGGCCGACGAAGTGCGCTGAACTGCGGATCTCAGGCCTTGACGACTCTGTGACTGGGCAGGATGTGCAGGACGCGATCGCACGTAAGACTGGCTGCTCTTCGGATGCGGTCCGAGTCGGTCCAATCCGACCTGGCCCGGGAGGGGCCAGCTCTGTCTGGACCCAGTGCCCCGTCGCAGTGGCCAAGCACCTGGCCGACGCCGGCCGGCTCTTGGTGGGTTGGAGCTCTGCCAGGGTCGTGGTTCTGGACGCTCGGCCCATGAGGTGCTACATGTGCTGGGGGTTGGGTCATGTATGCCGGAAGTGCGACTCAGGCGTCGACCTAAGCAAGCACTGCTTCCGCTGTGGTGAGCCGGGGCATCTGGCATCCGCGTGTTCTGCCGACCCGCACTGCTTACTGTGTGCGGCAGCGGGACGACCGGCCAATCACGCGGCCGGCAGAAAGGACTGTAAGCCACCAGTCCGATCTACCAGGGACTCAACCACTTCCGGCGCAGTGCAATCGGAAGAGCCGTCGCAGGGGGCGATAATGGTAACGGACTAATGATGGACACGGTCCGTAATCATTCTCTCCTCCAGGCGAACTTGAACCACTGCGCCGGTGCGCAGGACTTGGTTTTGCAGACCATGGCGGAGCGCTCGATTGGTGTGGCCGTAGTGGCGGAGCCGTATTTCATCCCAGTTCGCCCTGACTGGGTAGGTGACATGGACGGCTCTGTTGCAATTATCAGCTCCTCGGCGCCACTTTCCATGAGAGAAAGGAGTCGAGGATTTGTTGCGGCCACCTGGAGAGACATAATTCTCTTCGGAGTTTATTTCTCTCCAAACAGGAGCCTAGCGGAGTTTGAGGACTTCCTGGATCGCCTCGGGACCACGGTGCGACGAATGATGCCGTCCCACGCCATCGTAATGGGGGACTTCAACGCGAAATCCATCGCGTGGGGGTCCCCCGGGACAGATGTCAGGGGGGCGGCGGTCGAGGAATGGGCGACAGCCGCGGGCCTCTGTCTTTTAAACAGGGGCTCCGTTAACACGTGCGTTCGGCAGCATGGGGGGTCAATAGTGGACCTCACGTTCGCTACCCCTGCTGTCGCCGCACGGGTTCAGGGTTGGCGGGTCTTAGAGAGTGTGGAGACGCTATCGGATCACCTGTACATCTGTATGGATGTCTCCACCTCCTCGGGCCCAACAGTGTCTCCACAACCTGACGCTCGGCAGTTCCCACGGTGGGCGTTGAAGCGGCTTGACGGGGATCTCCTAGAGGAAGCAGCCATTGTACAGGCTTGGCTGTCCTCACCGCCTGCTGCAGAGGGAGTCGATGTCGGGGCTGATTGCTTTCGCCGCGCCATGACGGCTGTGTGCGATACAGCCATGCCTCGCTCCCGAAGACAACCTCTAAAGCGGGCGGTCTACTGGTGGTCCCAGGAGATAGCAGACCTCCGCGCGGCCTGTATAATTGCCCGGAGGACCTACTCACAGGTGCGCAGGTTGCGCCGCCGCGATGAAGAGCTGGAGAATCTTCAGTCCCAACTGTATGAGGCATACCGTAATGCCCGGGGGGCTCTGCAGTTGGCAATCTGTCGAGGGAAGGAGCAGTCAAGAGCTGAGGCACTGGAGGATCTGAACCGGGATCCGTGGGGGCGTCCGTACCGTGCGGCGCGGAAGAAACTTCGTGCCCAAGGCCCCCCACTGACGGAAACCCTCCAGCCTCATTTCCTCGCCAGGGTCGTGGAGACACTCTTCCCGGATCGGGCGGATCACCTTTCCCCGACAATGGCCGATGCAGAGGCTGAGCAGGATGTGGAGATGGAGACTCCCCCAATTACCGACGCGGAGATGGAGGCAGCAATTTTGCGGGGGCGGTCCAAGAGGACTGCCCCCGGACCGGACGGGGTGCCTGCAAGGGCGCTGGCCCTGGCTCTGGAAGCGGCCTTGGAAGGCAGGCTTAGGGAGCTGTTTGACGCTTGTCTGACGTCGAGACGGTTCCCTAAGGCCTGGAAGGAGGGTCGACTGGTGCTGCTGCAGAAGGCGGGGCGCCCCCAGGAGTCTCCATCAGCGTATAGGCCAATTGTCTTGCTGGACGAGGCGGGGAAGATGCTAGAGAAGATTCTCGCTACCCGCATCGTCCGGCACTTAGAGGCAGTTGGCCCGAACTTGTCGGACGCCCAGTTCGGATTCCGGGCAGGGCGTTCGACAGTGGACGCCATCTTGCGCCTCAAGGCCGAGGCGAAGGATGCAGTTGCTCAGGGTGGGGTGTTGTTGGCGGTGTCTTTAGACATTGCCAACGCGTTCAACACCCTGCCATTCAGCTGCATCAAAGAGGCGCTCCGCTACCATCAGGTGCCCATCTACCTGAGGCAGCTGGTAGCAGACTACCTGCAGGGTCGGTTCGTCTGCTACGAGGGACGCGACGGCCAAGTTGTGCGCAGGGCCATAACGTGCGGTGTTCCACAGGGGTCGGTCTTGGGTCCGCTTGTGTGGAACATTGGCTACGACTGGGCCTTGCGCTGCTTCCTCTCCCCCGGGCAGGGCGTCATTTGCTACGCTGATGACACTCTCGTCACGGCCCGGGGAGAGAGCTACGAAGAAGCGGCACGCTCGGCCGTCGAGGGCGCGTCTCTTGTCGTGGGGCGAATCGAGGCACTGGGCCTCAAGGTGGCGCTCGAGAAGACGGAGGCCCTGGTATTTCATGCGCCCCGACGTCGGCCACCGGCTGGCGCACACCTCACTATTGGTGGTGCGACAATAGCGGTGCGGGCAAGCATGAGATACTTGGGCCTGGTCCTGGACCGAAGGTGGAACTTCGGCGAGCACTTTACTCAGCTTGCGCCGAAGCTGATCGGCACGGCGTCCGCCCTCAGCCGGCTGTTGCCGAACCTGGGTGGACCGAACGTCGTTTGCCGACGGCTTTACACGGGGGTGATCCGCTCGATGGCGCTCTACGGGGCCCCGGTGTGGGCGGAGTCCCTGTCTGCCCAAAATAAGGCTCTTCTGCGAAGACCGCAAAGAGTCATGGCAGTCAGGGTCATACGCGGATACCGCACCGTATCTTCGGAAGCGGCATGCGCCCTTGCGGGCACGCCCCCGTGGGATCTGGAGGCGCAGGTGCTCGCCGAGGTCTATTGGCGTGGTGCGGACCTGCAGGCGGAGAGTAGCAGACGCCCGCCGCCTAAGCTGGTCACGAGGTGGCGTAGAGAGGCCCAAGCCCAAACCCTGCGGATTTGGAGGGTGAGGCTGGAGACGCCCAGTGCAGGTCACTGGACAGTGGGGGCTATCCAGCCGATCCTGGAGGAATGGGTGCGGAGGCGACACGGGACGTTGTCCTTCCGTCTGGTGCAGGTGTTGTCAGGGCATGGCTGCTTTGGCAAATACCTGCACAAAGTGGCTAGACGGGAGGCGACTCCCGTGTGTCACCAGTGCGGCTGCACCGAGGATACGGCGCTTCACACTCTCGAGCATTGTCCTGCTTGGGTGGTGCAGCGCCGCGCTCTCGCAGCAGCAATCGGGGCAGACCTCTCCTTGCCGGCCGTGGCCAAGGCCATGGTCGACAGCAGAGGGGCATGGGAGGCGGTGGCGTCCTTTTGCGAGGATGTCATCTCGCAGAAGGAGGCGGCGGAGCGCGTCAGGGAGGAAGACTCCCTCGCTGACGCGATTCGTCGCAGGAGGACAGGGCGGCGAAGGAGGCGCCATGGCGACCTGATGCCGCCCTAAGAGGTGCCAGCGGGCGATAGATCGGGGAGTCTATCGTCGTCGCTTTGCACGGCCCTCACGAGTGGAGGCGATGTCTCAGGTGAGCCCGGACATCGCCAAAGGAGTCTGGTGCCCGGAGACGGGCAGCGCTGGATGGGTCGCGAACGTCATGCGTAGCAGTTCTCGTGGCCCATCCGCAAAGGCGACAGTAGGCTCACGGCGGTGTTTTTTAGTGGGTGCAAGCCCCACATAACCAAACCGTCTCCCCAGGCGGTGCGGTATGCGTTAGGCATTTTTCACCGCATAATAAAAAAAAAAAAAAAAAGGTTAGGTTAGGTTTAGGTTCGGCGGGCGCGCTGTCAACGCTGCTTCCCAATCTGGGGGGCCCGAGCTCCGCCTGCAGGCGGTTGTATGTGGGGATCGTGCGATCGATGGCCCTTTACGGGGCCCCGATATGGGCGACAGACCTGACGGCCCGCACTATCGCAGTTCTGCGCAGACCGCAGAGAGCAATGGCTGTCAGGGTCGTACGGGGATATCGCACGATCTCCTACGAGGCGGCTTGCGTACTGGCCGGATCCCCGCCGTGGGACCTGGAGGCGAAGACCCTCGCGACACTATACCAGTGGCGCGAGGAGGCCAAACATCGGGGCGAAAGACTGGTGCAGCGACAAATAACAGTGTACCGGTCTCAGCTCCGACAGGTCATGGTGGCGGAATGGCGGGGGAGGCTAGAACTCCCCACCGCCGGCCTCGATACAGTCGAAGCGATCCGGCCAGTACTCGACGACTGGCTCGGGAGGAAGCACGGCTCCCTGACGTTTCGGGCGACGCAGGTGCTCTCGGGGCACGGCTGCTTCGGGAAGTACCTGTGTCGCTTGGGCAGGGAGCCGGACGCCCGGTGCCATCACTGCGTCCACTGCACGGAGGATACGGCGCGGCATACGCTGGCTGAGTGTGCCGCGTGGGATGAGCCGCGCCGTGCGCTCGTTGCAGAGGTTGGAGGAGACCTGTCGTTGCTGGCCGTCGTTCGCTCGATGGTCGACAGCGCAGAGTCCTGGGACGCGGTGATGTCCTTCTGCGAAACCGTCATGTCGCAGAAGGAAGCTGCGGAAAGGGAAAGGGAGATCACGAGCCCCCATCCATCCCGCAGCAGACGTGCCGGGCGTCGGCAGAGGGCTGACAACGCCCTCTTCCGGCCCCCCTAAATTGGTCCAGGGGTGACGGATTCGGGGACATCCGTCGCCCCCTATCACAATGGACCCGAGACGGCGGCGCGTTGTGTTCCACGCGCGCCTCTCTTGGAAGTAGCGGGGGGAGTCTTACACCTCACTCCTCCCGGGACGAGGCCCGCAGGTCAAGCGGGCCGGCACTAGTCGGGGGCAGCGGAAGTCGCATCAGTTCCCGCTGCCCCCCGACACAAGTGTGCGAGGGAACACCGGTGTGGTTTTAGTCAGTACGAGTCTGACAGACCCCTCCGCTCTCCCCAGGGCGGAGGACATCCATTGAGGATTTCCACATCGAGAAAAAAAAAAAAAAAAAAAAAAAAAGGTTAGGTTAGGTTAGGTTAGGTTGGCGCGGCATACGCTGGCGGCGCGGCATACGCTGGCTGAGTGTGCCGCGTGGGATGAGCCGCGCCGTGCGCTCGTTGCAGAGGTTGGAGGAGACCTGTCGTTGCTGGCCGTCGTTCGCTCGATGGTCGACAGCGCAGAGTCCTGGGACGCGGTGATGTCCTTCTGCGAAACCGTCATGTCGCAGAAGGAAGCTGCGGAAAGGGAAAGGGAGATCACGAGCCCCCATCCATCCCGCAGCAGACGTGCCGGGCGTCGGCAGAGGGCTGACAACGCCCTCTTCCGGCCCCCCTAAATTGGTCCAGGGGTGACGGATTCGGGGACATCCGTCGCCCCCTATCACAATGGACCCGAGACGGCGGCGCGTTGTGTTCCACGCGCGCCTCTCTTGGAAGTAGCGGGGGGAGTCTTACACCTCACTCCTCCCGGGACGAGGCCCGCAGGTCAAGCGGGCCGGCACTAGTCGGGGGCAGCGGAAGTCGCATCAGTTCCCGCTGCCCCCCGACACAAGTGTGCGAGGGAACACCGGTGTGGTTTTAGTCAGTACGAGTCTGACAGACCCCTCCGCTCTCCCCAGGGCGGAGGACATCCATTGAGGATTTCCACATCGAGAAAAAAAAAAAAAAAAAAAAAAAAAGGTTAGGTTAGGTTAGGTTAGGTTGGCGCGGCATACGCTGGCGGCGCGGCATACGCTGGCTGAGTGTGCCGCGTGGGATGAGCCGCGCCGTGCGCTCGTTGCAGAGGTTGGAGGAGACCTGTCGTTGCTGGCCGTCGTTCGCTCGATGGTCGACAGCGCAGAGTCCTGGGACGCGGTGATGTCCTTCTGCGAAACCGTCATGTCGCAGAAGGAAGCTGCGGAAAGGGAAAGGGAGATCACGAGCCCCCATCCATCCCGCAGCAGACGTGCCGGGCGTCGGCAGAGGGCTGACAACGCCCTCTTCCGGCCCCCCTAAATTGGTCCAGGGGCGACGGATTTGGGGACATCCGTCGCCCCCTATCACAATGGACCCGAGACGGCGGCGCTTTGTGTTCCACGCGCGCCTCTCTTGGACGTAGCGGGGGGAGTCTTACACCTCACTCCTCCCGGGACGAGGCCCGCATGTCAAGCGGGCCGGCACTAGTCTGGGGCAGCGGAAGTCGCATCAGTTCCCGCTGCCCCCCGACACAAGTGTGCGAGGGAACACCGGTGTGGTTTTAGTCAGTACGAGTCTGACAGACCCCTCCGCTCTCCCCAGGGCGGAGGACATCCATTGAGGATTTCCACATCGAGAAAAAAAAAAAAAAAAAAAAAGGTTAGGTTAGGTTAGGTTTTTTTTTTTTTTTTTTTTTTTTTTTTGTGCTTTTCCCCGTTCATGGGAACAACGGGCTCTTGGTATTCTAGTTACTCATTCATTCCAGTTCTCGCATTTATTCCTCTCGCACTTTCAAGCTTCATACTTTGTCTTTCTTTTACACATCCTTTCATTCTTAGCCGGGTGGGACTCCCGCTATTCTGACTATTATCTAGTTTTCCTTTTTTGTTTTCTTTATTTTGGGTATTAAGTACACAGGTTTGTATATTAACATTTTTCGATTGTTACATTCATGTTTCCTTAGTCTATTTCTTTATTAACTATATTTCTATATGCTAAGTTTTTTATTAATTCTAGTTTCTAATACAGTGCTTATACATATCTTGTATAAGGACATTTTCTCTTGTTTCTACATTATATTTATATATGTGCTTTCTTATTCTAATACATTTTTATTTCTCAATTAAGGTAAACTTGTTTTCTTAAATTATTAATTTTACATGTCTGTTGTCTTATTCTATGTTATACAATTCGAGGGCTATCTTAATACTTTACTTAAATTTTCTTAATCTTAATTTATAATACAGTGGTTTGTTGTGCTTATTTTCCGGTTTTTTGGACTTAGGGTTTGGACCTGCTTAATTTGGACTGTTTTAAGGCTTGTGTTGTTTCCTTTTGCTTATTTACGTTTATTTATTTTCCTTATTTTTTCGGCAATAATATAATATATACTTATGATACTTATTTATTGTCGATTCTTGTTCTATAAATTTTTATTGTTCTCAACGTTTTCAGGGGTTGTTTGGGGTGTGTGTTTTGGTGTTGTGTGTGTGTTTTGATATACTCGTATATATTTACTATATATTTTATATATCTGTGCTTGTTGTTGTTTTTTGGTTTCCATGTATATGCTCGTTACGTAGTCGTAGTCTATTTTTGTAATGTACTCCCAGTTTGTGTTGCTGTCTTGGTGTGTTCCTGTGCGTGTTGCGTGTATTCCTGTGTGTGTTGCGTGTATTACTGTGTATGTTGCGTGTGTTACGTGTACCTTAGGGAGCAGTCTAGGCGTATGCCGTTGTCGTCCGAGCCAGGTAGTCCCATTTTTTGCGGACTGGGCACTCCACGCTAAAGGCGTTGTGGTCGGTCTTCTGAAGCTTCGAGTGCGAGCAGTTGCAGCACTGCGGCTCATTACCTGCAACAAAGTCCACGCACTTTTCGCGTAGGTGCGGTCCTCCGCAGTGACTGCACTTGTCCGCACTCTCCGTACAAAATTTCCGGCCGTGTCCAAATGCTAGACATTTCGTGCATTGGATGAGCGGCGACTGATCCTCCACCCTGACCCTTTGCAGATCAAGGTAAAGGGCCCCAGTCTCCGTCATCCTCTGCCATACTTTCGGTCTGACTTGGACGACCACGTGCGCTGTCTTGGGGTTTCTAGTCCTCTTTTTGTATTTTATGGACATTTCTCTCTCTTCTTGGTCTAAGTCCCTGAAGATATTTTCATTCTGGGAGTAGAGCGCCTTAACCATTTCGTCATCTTCGCTGTCCAAGAAGACATCTTTTAGGACGACGAGCGGGTTTTTGTTCTTCATGGGCGCTACTATTAGGCCTCCACCTCGGCTTACAATCCTTTCTTTGACTTTCTTAAGCTCCGCCTCTGTGTCACACCCCAATATGACCGTCTGGTTTTTTGCCTTTCGGACTTTATTTATTTTTAGGCCAGTTCCCCTGGCATCGACCGCCTCCTTCACCCTGGCGAGCACCTCGTCAGCAGTCTCCAGGCTGCCTTCAAAGGTGACCGCCATCGAATGTAGTGCCGGTCGATGCCCGGGTTTGGCTGCCGTGACGTTGGCGTATGTCTGCGAGTCGGCTTTTGGCTCGCATGCCGCTTTCCTTATGGCCTCCTGTATCTTGTCAGTGCTGGTAGCGACCTCACCGACAACGTCACCGATTTTATCCGCGAGAACAGCTGCCGCACGACCTACGACTTCCACCTCTTCTATCGTGCGGCCTATGCTCTCTTGGACCACGTCGATCTTAATGCTGACTTCGTCAATCTTGTCGATGACCTTGTCGATGATGTCGGCACCGCTCTCTGAATAGTGCTCGGTCATGTCCTCGAGGCCTTTTGCGACTTTCTCCTCCAGGTCGTTGAGCCGCGTGTTGATGTTTGCCTCCACCTTATCCAGTCTCTCCAAGATATCCTCCGATAATTCAGGTGATGTAGGTGTGGTGTTAGTCTTTGTAGGCGGGACCGTTTTAGGCGCTGTTTCCAGGCTCTTTACCCGCCTGCTTAGCTCAAACAAGATCCGTAGACTTTTATCCGACTGTGTCTCCAGGAAAATCTTGATGTCTCTCCTCATCTGAGGGTAGTCTCTGACTCTAGTTGGAATGTCTTCGAAAGTCTTCATGACCTCCTGGAGGAGTCTGTCGTTGGATAATGCAGCATAGGTGTCATTCTGCTTTTTGTATACTTCCATGTTGTCTATGGATCTTCCTTTTCGCTCTGGTCTCCGAATAAAAGTCCTGGCGGCGTCCAGCGCCTGTCCAGGCGGGCCTACGGGGCTGGGTGTGGTGGTAGGAGCGACCGCACCGGAGGTCCCGGCCAATGATGCTAGTGGCGTTTCGGCTGTTTCCGCTAGGGTTCCTCGAACAGCTTCTTTTCTGCCGAACGTCAGGGAAATCCCTTTCGGCGCTTCGCGCGCTCCGGATGATCCCCCAATTCCCGAGTGTGCAGGCGACGTGGACCCTTGTGGTTCACTGGTACTGGCTCCTGGCCCTTTTGTTTTTATTGGGGTGCGAATTCCGAGAACCATTTTTATTATTTGGGTTCCGTGTGTTTAATATTCCGTGTTGTGTGGCTTGTGTGTATAGGGCACAGCGAATAGAACGGGGAATGTTGTCGTGTAAAAATTTAAATAAAACAAAAGGGAAAATGTACAATAAGGAATAAAGTGTAAAAATAAAAATAAAATAAAAATAGTTAAGATTATAAAATCTTAGCAGGTCTCAAACACTGTAAACCGGTTTACGGTCAGTCTCTTGTTCAATTAACGGGTCAAGCACCAAAAGCAGACGTTAAGAACTCACAGAAGTCAAAAACTGCAAAAATATACCGACTCATGAACGAACTCTATGTAGAGTCGTTTTGTCACGTCCAGTGGATAGCCCTCACCAAGCCCTCCCAGATGAATCCAAACTCGGTATGGTTACACCAAGGGGTTTCGGAGATATCCCAACTTGAAAAATTTGGTTTGGGTTACCAAAATAAAAAACTGAAAGTGGTTACAAGGGGATATCTCCGGAACCACCGGTCCAATAACCCCGATGTTTGGGCTTTCCGAGCTTGGCTCGGCAAGACCAATCCACTGGGCTGGTTTTCAGGCTGAAAAATTTTTAACTCCTGAAAGCGCCTGAAAGCTATCCTATCTTATAGTCTATGCCCTGCCAATAAATCCAGCGAAAACCCCAGCCCGCTACGACTCTCCGTTGGGAAGCTATGGCCGTCCCAAGTTTTTTCAAAATGGCCGTGGTGCTGTCAAGGTGGAACTTTGACTTCGGATAACTTCCCTCTGAATAGCCGCAGACCCCCCGAGTTTGGGCTCTCCCAACTCAGCCTGAGCTCCGCTGTTCGCCGAAACTACTTTCAGGACCCTGAAAATTTTTAGCCCCAAACCGCCTGAAATCGTGGGGAGAAGAGGACAGAGGGTCCCTGAGCACAGAACCAAAAATCGCGATTTCCCACGACCCTTGGTTCAAGAGTTATGGCGGTTTGAAGCTAAACAAAATGGCCGCCGAGCTGTCAAATGTCGTATTAAAACGTCCGTAACTTCGGAACCCTTCGTCTCAGAGGGACGGGGTTTTGGACCTGCAGCTCGGCGTCACTTCAGGTATGTCCTGAAAGCAGTTTCAGTGACAAAAAAAAATTGTGGCCTGAAACAGCCTGAAACTTATATAGATCTAAAATTGGCGGTACACTACCAGCCCTAGTGAAAATCCGGTGTTGATCGGACCAACGGTTCTCGAAATATCTTAATCTAAAACTTAAAACCTAAAAACCAAGATGGCGTGATTTCGCCAAAAAAGCCAAATTAGAAGCTATGGGGCCCGTGTTTGGGCTCGAATAGGTCACGATGGGTGTGTTGGACCCTGTCCAGATGTCAAAATATATTATTTTCTATTAAATTTCGAATAAAGGCCAAAAAACAGTTAAAATTCAATATCTAGAGAACCGCTCTTCGAAATTTTTTTGAAAAAATGGTTAAAAATACTAAAAATAGAGTGCTATAATATACAATTAAAACAATTTTAAAAAACCAAAACCAAAGCTATAAATTTTTTGAAAATATGTTTTTTGAATAACACTTTATTACAACACCAATTTATCTCGTCTGCTCGACGTCCGTATGTCACTACAGGGATCCAGCAGAATATCAGCGTCAGGTGCATGCCTGACACATGCTGAGCTAGACTCCCATTTGGTGCAACCTTGAGACGCACACCGCACCTTGTATATTATCGTTATTTTATTTGAAGTATGTCATGGTGTTACTATACTTATTTCCTAAATATGTCCTTCTCTTTGTATATTGGCACCTTGTTTTTTATCATGTAAATTGTATCATTTAATTATTGTACCTCTGTGTGTTGTGTTATGTCTTTTGTGTGCACTAAATAAATGTTTTATCTATCTATCTATCTATCTATCTTTTCTGTAAAATACTTAATATCTTAAAAACTATTTATTCTAAAAATCCAAAACTTAGAGTCTCTATTAAACCTGTTAGCGCGCCAAGGTCTGCGATTGAAAATTTTGAAAATCTTGATTAAGTCCAAAGATATAGGAGTCCGAATTTTCAAACTTCTAAGTCCTCTTAAAAATCGGTGGTGGTAGGTAGATGAAAAATTTTTATGGTTGCCTTCTAACCAGTAACAGGAGATGATGGCTGCAAAATTCCAGGCTTCTGGCTCCACTCCCTTTGATTTTTCAGCCCACGTGGTTTTCACTTTTTTCAGTGTATCAACTGAAGCTCCAGGTTTTCCAAGTTTCCGGGTGGTCAAGACGGTGTGCAATGTCAATTCCCACCCTTTGACTAAATAAAAAGGGGGGGTCGTCGATCTTGTTTTTGCAGCGTATTCGTTTGAAGATTTTACTTCACAGTTTAACCTCCAAATTTTGGAGTTTTTCAGGTGTTAATCAATATTCACTGCAATCCAAGTAGTAACTTTCACTGGGGCGTATAGCTTGCACAATTCCCCGCACACTGATACCAAACTTGTCAAGATCCGAGCACTTTTAACCAGTTTTTTGATTTTTTGACTGCGGAGCGGCTTTAAAAACGATCCGACCACCACGGAGGCTGGGGGGGTACTGGTTAGGTTAGGTTAGGTTAGGTTAGGTTAGGTTGGGGTGGGGGACCCCCCCACAGAGCTTACGTCCACGTCGTGTCCCCTGGAAACAGCCCAGTTCTGACCACCGTAACGGAGTGGCAGACTGGGTTGGCTAAAGTGCTCTGTGCTCTCGTAGCTTATTTTATCTTTGCCTTGTTTTTATCTACGATCCTGCGGAGGCTATGCCTAAACCCACGCGGGACGCCTCCGGGCGTTTTTTAAAACCAAAAGGCCCTTCTCAGGGCCAACCAAACGGCCCTTCTCAGGGCCAACCAAAAGGCCCTTCTCAGGGCCAACCCAAAGGCCCTTCTCAGGGCCAACCAAAAGGCCCTTCTCAGGGCCAACCAAACGGCCCTTCTCAGGGCCAACCAAAAGGCCCTTCTCAGGGCCACCCCGACGCTCCAGCATCAGAGCTTAGCCGCGCGCCGTCTGCGGCTAGCTACTTCGGTGGGGCAGAGTCGTCTGACAGCGACTCGGTTGTTGGAGTGTCGGATGCGAGCGGCTCTCGATCGCGGAAGCGGGTCTTCCTGAGCTGTGGGTCCGAGAGCTCCTCGGCTTCGGGGTCCAAACCGTTGTCGAAGGCTAAAAAGCCGACGACAACGGCCGCGGACACCCACGTCGTTGGGCTCGCGGACGCCCAGCGCCAGGTAGACCTGGCCCGAAAGGCGCAGCTCCAGCAAGAGCTGGAGGAGCAGGTTGCCGCCAAGGAGAAGCGTGCGCACGTCGCCCGGGCCAAGTCCGGGTACGGTGCGTCACGCGTTCTGTACGCGGACCAGTCTCTGGTAGAGCTGCAGAGGATGGCGGAGGAGGACGAGGAGGGGATCATAGAGGTCGCCTCTAAGTCCTCCAACCTGAAGGGCACTTTTCAAAAGGCCCTAAAGTGCAGGGCCGCGAGCCTGCGTGGTGTCGTCGCTGAGTTGGTGAAGCGGTCGACCACCGACGAGACGCGGCAACTGCAGGCAAGAATAGATTGTCTGCAGTCGGAGGTCAGCCAGCTTCACCAGAAGCTCGCTGAAGCCACGGCCCGGCCACAACAGGCCAAGGCGAGCCCTGTGGCAGAGGGCCCTGCCTCGACCCGGCCACTACGGGCCCAGGCGAGCCCTGCGGCAGAGGGCCCTGCCTCCACTGCCAGCCTTGAGGATATCATCCGCAAGGTTGTTATGGAGGAGAGGGCCTTCACGAGAGCCTGCTTTGAGGCTATAGAGGACCGGCTCCTGCCGGAGAAGCGCCTCCGACCACCGCTTGCGGCGGATAAGAGGCAGTCTGAGCCGGAGCCGTCCTCGTCCAAGGCGGAAGATGCCCTTCTCCCTTCGACCACCCCGTCCAACGACTGGACGAATGTGGCCCGTAAGGGGAAGGGGAAGGGCAAAAAGTCGGCGACGGCCGCCCCTGCCGCCCCCGCCACCGCCGCTCCCAGCCAGTCACAGGCGACCGGCGAGGGCAAGGGTGGAGGCAGGGGAAAGGGGACAGTGAAGGGCAAGGGGCAGCTGGTCCCCCCGAAAACCGCGGCCGTCGTGGTGACGCTCACCGCGGAGGCTGCGGGGCGAGGGGAGACCTACGCCTCCATTTTGGTGCGGGCCCGTAACAATGCCGATCCCACCCAACTGGGGATCGGCAGTGTGTCCTGCCGGCGGACCCAAGCCGGGGCTCGAATATTCGAGTTCCCGGGGGCCGAAGGGGGTGCCCGCGCGGACCTCTTTGCAGCCAAGCTGCAAGAGGTCATCGCGGACTCTGCCAAGGTGGCCCGGCCGGTCAAGTCAGCGGCCATTGAGGTGACGGAGCTAGATGACTCCGTCACCAAGGAGGAGGTGGTGGCGGCGGTCGCAGCGGTAGGGGGCTGTGGCGCCGCGGCGGTCCAAGGCCGGGACATAAGGCCCGGCCGCGGTGGTATGGGCACCATCCGCCTCGAGTGCCCAATCGCCGCTGCCAAAGCCGTCCTTGCGAAAGGACGGCTTCAAGTCGGGTTCAGCTCGGGCGCAGTCCGGGCACTCGAGGACCAGCCTCTGCGGTGCTTCCGGTGCTTTGGAATCGGCCACACCAGGCCTCTGTGTCCGTCCAAGGTAGACAGGACGGACACATGCTACCGCTGCGGCAAGGAGGGCCACAAAGCCGCCTCCTGCAAGGCCGCCACGCCGCACTGTGCGGTGTGTGCCGCCAGTGGCCGCCGATCGGGCCACGTAATGAAGGGGAGGAAGTGTATTCCTCCCCCTAATCGTGGCAAAGCGCAGGTGCCGACCGGGCCTGCGCCTGCTGCTGCCGCTAACACCGCCGTTCCTGCGGCGGCTGCGGAGGAGGGTGCGATGTCCGACTGATGGACACAGTCGAACATCGCATCCTTCAGGCGAACACCAACCACTGCAGGACAGCCCAGGATCTGCTGATGCAGACCATGGCTGAGTGGTTGGTGGACTTGGCGGTGGTCGCCGAACCCTACTCAGTCCCTGGCCGTTGGCTGGGCGACCGGGACGGCTTGGTGGCGTTGGTGGCGCGGTCTTCCACAGACTCCCCTCCCCTCTCGCTCTTAGAGAGGGGACCGGGATACGTGGCCGCCGCGTGGGGAGAGATAGTGATGGTGGGGGTGTATTTCTCCCCAAACCGCCCTCTCTCGGACTTTGAGGATTTCCTCGAAGTCCTCACTGCTGTCGTAGGGAGGGCGGCGCCACGCCAGGTCGTGGTGTTGGGCGACCTAAACGCCAAGTCGGTGGCCTGGGGCAACCCGGCCGCCGGTTGCAACGTCCGGGGACGCGCCGTTCAGTTTTGGGCGGCCTCGTGCGGTGTGTCCCTCCTCAACAGGGGGGCGGTCCACACATGTGTGCGACAACAGGGCGGGTCGGTGGTGGACGTGTCGTTTGCCACCCCCGCGCTGGCCGCCCGCGTCGTGAACTGGCGGGTGGAGCTGGTGGAGACCTTGTCGGACCACCGTTACGTGCGGTTCGACATCTCCACCCAGCAGGGGAGGGGGACAGCCCGCGCTGGGCAATCTCCCTTCCCGCGGTGGGCACTCACCCGCCTGGACCGGGAGGCAGCCAAGGAGGCCGCCTTTCTCCAGGACTGGCTGTCGCCTCCCCCTGTCGAGGAGGTCCCGGACGTTGACGCCGCAGCGGTCCGGCTCAGGGGGTCCTTGACCGAGGTGTGCAACTCCAGCATGCCTCGGTCTCGCCGTCCGCCTCCCCGTCGTGCCGTCTACTGGTGGACGGAGGAGCTGGCGAGACTACGGGCCACCTGCGTGGCGGCCAGAAGGGCCTACACGCGGAGCCGACGGCGCAGCGCCCAAAACCGAGTCCGGGCAGAGGAGGACCGCCTGCACGCCTCTTACCGAGAGGCTACGGCGGCCCTCAAGTCTGCAATGGGCGCTGCGCAAGACTCGGCGAGGGCCGAGATGCTGGAGGGTCTCGACAGGGATCCCTATGGGAGACCGTATAAGGCGGCGCGGAACCAGCTCCGCCCCTACGGTCCCCCACTGTCGGAGACCCTCGAGCCAGCATTGTTGGATGGGGTGGTCCGGTCCCTGTTTCCGCGCAGGACCGACTTCGCCCCACCAACGATGGATCCCCCGCAAGGGGCGGCTCCACCGGAGGCAGAGGTCCCCCCGGTGACAGCAGCGGAATTCTGCGCGGGGGTTCTGAGCCTCCGCGCAAAGAAGACCGCCCCCGGACCGGACGGCGTCCCCGCACGGGTGGTGGCAATCGCCGCCTCCCAAATGGAGGACAGGTTTCGGGACCTCTTCAGTGCGTGTTTTACGGCTGGGAGGTTCCCGAAACTGTGGAAGGAGGGGCAGCTATGCCTCCTCCGAAAAGAGGGACGCCCGGTGGACTCCCCCACGGCATACCGGCCCATCGTTCTGCTCGATGAGGTCGGTAAATTGTTCGAGGGGATCGTCGCCGGGAGGCTGGACAGCCATTTGCGGGGGGTAGGGCCGGATCTGTCGGACGCCCAATACGGTTTCCGTCGTGGGCGTTCGACGATCGACGCGCTGGCCCTACTGAAGGGCCAGGTGAAGGAGGCGGTGGATGCTCCGGATGATGGCTCACGGAGCGGGCTCATCGGACGGTACGTGATAAGAGATTCACTCCTCGAAGTTTTCGGGGAGTGAATCGGGGCGGGGTTAAATCGTCGTGTGCCGTGCGATGGCTCACGGAGCGGGCTCATCGGACGGTACGTGATAACAGATTCACTTCTCGAAGTTCTTGGGGAGTGAATCAGGGTTGGGGATCCTCGTTCATCTTGGATCACGGCATTCATCGCCCTCTGGTACGCGTCTGCCAATCAGACGTGACTGTGAGCGTGATGAATCGCCGTGATAAAGGATCAAGGGGGAGGGGGGAATATATATTTATATGTAGGGATGTATATATATTTTTTTTTAATAATTATGTTTATGTGTAGGTATATTTTATAATTATATTTATGAAGTAGGGAGACAGGGACCACACCCTTCAAAGGAACAACAAAAAAAAAAAATGAAAAAAACGATTAGCAAAATAGTACCCCAGTTCGGTACCAGCTGCTCAGCAGCTGGAGAATCCGCCACGATCCACGGATCGTCAAGCCCCTCGTATTCTGGGGAGGGCAGCAATCGTTTTCCGCTTGCCAATGGCAACGAGAGCCGAGGAGGCTCAACAAGATCACGGTCTTTCGAAGACCTGATCTCTTTTACACCGCGCCACGCGGTGGACGCAGTGTCGGCCTCTGGCGCTGCGTCACTAAAGACGGGACCAGAGGCCCCAGCAGAACCACGCGTGGTTTTAGAAAGGGTGAATATGTCGTTGGAGGTCGACGACACACCGCAACCAGCTGTGACCGCTGTCTCCAAATTTTGGTTAAAGCGGACGCATGACTGTGGGTCGGATGCGGGCTCGGCGGGCTTGTCTTCTAGCGAGGAGAACCTGCCGGCCCCCAAGGTGCCGACAACAAGGAGGGGCAGAGGACGCGGGATATCCTCCGGAACGAGTGCTCCGGCAGCGTCACACGACTCTCGGGGCCGCTTTCTAAAGCCCCCCGATACGCCGGTGAGCGACTCCGACGGGGCAATGCAGGTGGAGCAAGGTGATGCCTCCATCGCATTGGTGTCCACCAGGGCGGAGCTCAATGCCGCGAGGCGGGAGGGCCGGAAGGCCATTGCGACCGACGAGGTCGCTGAGTTGGCTCGTCGAGCAAGGGAGAGGCGGTCCCAGACTGCCGAAGCTCCTGATGGCTTGACGGCAGAGGCTCTAAGCCGTCAGGTTCTGGACGGAGTGGATGTCGTCCTGAAGGTGGCCACGAAGTCGGGCAACCTGAAGGGGACGTTCACGCGGGCCCTAAAGGAGGCGGCGGCGGGGATCAAGGAGGCGGTGGACGTCCTCCTTGCCCGGACGACCTCGGAGGAGACGGTGAAGCTCCGTGAGGAGAATTACCGTCTCCATACGAGGATGGAGGAGCTCCAGCAAGAGGTCAGTGCCCTGAGGGCAGACTTCAGCCGGCAGCAGGGTGCGACGACTACGGAGAGTCGTGCCCCGCCACAGAACGGGTCTTTGGGGGAAGACCAGTTCAACCGGCTGTTGAGCATAATGACCGCCCGCTTTGACAGCCTAGAACCCAGGCTCAACCCCCCTGTTAGGCTTCGTCTGCCGCTGGCGGCGGATACGCGGAGGAAAGAGACGGAACCCGCACCAGCAGCGGCTGGGCCAACGTATGCCAACGTGGCTAAAGCGCCATCTGCGCCAAAAAAGCCCTCGTCGGCCCCCAAAAATCCCACGCAGGCTCCCAAGAAGCCCACAGAGGGGGGCAAAAAGGCTGGGAAAGGGACGAGTAATCCCACTGAGGGCAGCAGCTCGTCCCCCAAAGAAGACGAGGGGGAGTGGAAGACGGCCGAAGGCCGCAAAAAGAAGCGGAAGAGGGGCCGCAAGGCCAAAAACACGCAGGGTTCCAAGGGGCAGGCCCCGAGAATCCGCGTCCCTCGCTCCGAGGCTGTAGTGGTCACGCTGCAGCCCGAAGCCAAGGAGAGGGGAGTCACGTACCAGAAGGTACTGGCGGAGGCGAGGGGAAAGCTGGTCTTCGCTGACTTTGGCACCCCGGACGGCTTTCGTTTTAAAACGGCAGCCACGGGGGCCAAGATGTTTGAGTTGGCGGGGACCAGCTGTGCCGAGAGGGCGGACTCTCTAGCTGCAAAGCTGAGGGACGTCCTCAACCCCGAGGAGGCCCGGGTGTCCAGACCCATGAAGACCGCTGAGGTTCGCGTCGATGGGCTGGACGACTCAGTGACCCCAGAGGAGGTGGTGGCGGCCATAGCCCGGAGCGGCGGATGCCCGCCAGAAAATGTGCGGGCGGGCGACATCCGCGTTAATGCTGGCGGGCTTGGCACCATTTGGGTGCGGTGTCCGGTAGCTGCGGCAAAGCAAGTTGCCGACGCGGGACGTCTACTCGTGGGCTGGGTGTCAGCGAGAGTAAAACTCCTGGCACCCCGGGCCATGCAGTGCTACCGGTGCCTGGAGAAAGGGCACGTCCGGGCACTCTGCACCTGCGAAATAGACCGCAGTGATTTGTGTTATCGCTGTGGTCAGCCCGGCCATAAGGCGGCCCAGTGCTCCGCGGAGCCAAACTGCAGTTTGTGTACAGCTGCAGGAAAGTCCGCGGGGCACCGAATAGGCGGCAACGCTTGCAGCGCGCCCAAAAAGCGCAGCAAGCGTTGGAACAAGGCTGCGGAGGCCGTACCCCCTGGCACCTCTGAGACCGACTCCCGGCCTGAGGTGGGACGAAGCGAGGAAATGGAGTGTCAGTGATGGCGCTCCATTTCCTGCAGGCGAATGTCAATCACTGCACCAGAGCTCAGGATCTCTTGGTCCTGAGCATGGCGGAGTGGTCAATACATGTGGCAGTGGTCGCTGAGCCGTATTTTGTCCCTACCCGGGAAAACTGGGCTGGGGATCTGGACGGCTTGGTGGCCATCATCGGCGCGATTCTTGCCGACGTATCCCGGGGTCACGGTTGGGTTTCCGCCCTTGTGAACGGTATCGTCACGATCGGGGCATACTTTTCGCCCAACAAGAGTCTCGCCAACTTCGAGAGTTTCCTTGTCGAGTTGGGAGCCGTCGTCGGCCGGTCTCATCCTCGGCCCATTTTGCTTCTCGGTGATCTGAACGCCAAATCTGCGGCGTGGGGATCCCCGGTCACAGACCCGAGAGGCGAAGTGCTAGAGGAGTGGGCCATAACGACGGGCCTGGCCGTCTTAAATCAGGGTTCGGCCTACACGTGTGTGCGACAGCGGGGCGGGTCCATAGTGGACGTCTCGTTCGCTAGTCCCGCTGTCGTGCACCGCGTTCGTGATTGGCACGTGGAAGCGGAGGTGGAGACGCTATCGGACCACCGATACATACGCTTCGACGTCTCCGCCCAAACCGCTGAAGGTCGTAGCCAATCGACCCCCCGGAGAGACGGTCCGCGTTGGGCACTAAAACGCCTCGACAGGGAGGCTCTCGAGGAGGCCACTATCGTCCTAGCCTGGATTCGGGAGTCGGCTGCCGTCGGTCCCATCGACGTCGAACAGGAGGCGCAGTGGTTTGGCGACGCGATGACGCAAATCTGCGACGCGTCCATGCCACGCGTCTCCCCTCT
The DNA here is from genome assembly GCA_941918905.2 of Xestia sexstrigata. Lineage (NCBI taxonomy): Eukaryota > Metazoa > Arthropoda > Insecta > Lepidoptera > Noctuidae > Xestia > Xestia sexstrigata. Next base: position 17,508,529 of record OW799224.2, read on the forward strand.
GTCCGCAAGGCGCCGCGTGTACTGGTGGTGCGTCGAGATCGAGCGGCTGCGCGTCGCGTGTGCAGACGCCAGACGCCCGTATACGCGATGTCGGAGGAGACGTCTGCGGGATCCCGACGAAGAAGCCGCGCTGTATGAGGTGTACCGCGCGGCGAAGGAGGCTCTGTGGCTGGCCATCGGCGAGTCGAAAACGCGCTCCAGAGAGGAGTTGCTGGCGACCCTAGACGGGGATCCGTGGGGGCGCCCTTACCGCACGGTCCGAGGGAAACTTCGGCCGTGGGCCCCTCCGCTAACGGAAGGTCTCGAGCCGCAGTTCCTGGAGCGCGTGGTCTCGGCTCTCTTCCCTGAGAGAGCTGAGCATGAGCCACCGCCGATGGCTCTGCCCACAGCTGCAGAGTCGGAAGAAGAAGAGGAGAGCGAAACCGTCCCAGAGGTGACACAGGCGGAGATGAGTGCGGCCGTGATGCGGCTCCGGGCAAAAAACACTGCTCCGGGGCCCGACGGAGTGCCTGGCCGCGCTCTAGTCCTCGCCCTGAAGGAGCTGGAGCCCCCACTGAGGGGACTCTTCTCGGCGTGCCTTGTCGCATAGCCTTCATCATGTTGGTGTTGATGATATCGTTTGTTGAGGCTTCCTGTGCTCGTCTCACAAATCGTCCAATAGCATCGTCTGCGTTGTCGGCGTAGTACACACAGCTGGCTGTGTGTCTTGATACGGCCACTACCGCATGGGGGACGCTGCTGTGGATGACGATGTTTTTGGACTTGGTCTTCAGGATGAAGACTGTCTCGCATGTTAGTCCCTGAGCTTCGTGGATGGTCAGAACGCTTGATCCCGTACCCACACCATATCCTTGGTTAATGAGGGACTTTTTCTCCTCCTGCGTGTGGACCAGGAACAGTGTGTTGGAGAGGGTGCTTTGTATATCGGCGCCTGTAAACCTTTTCAGCTGCAGGGAGTGGACTTGGTGGTTAGGTTAGGTTAGGTTAGGTTGGGGTGCGTCAGAATTCCTCCACGTGTGCCTAGTGGCTGCTGGTCCCTCTCGATACGTCTGGAGGGAAGAGCAGCTGCTGGGCCGGTGCACCCTGGGCGCGGCAGTATCCTTCTCCGGGGAATGAAAGGAAATTAAAATTTCCTTTTATTCCCCGGAGAGTGTTACTGCCGCGGCTAATATTCTGGGAGGTGTCACATCGTTCGTCGTGCGATTGCCCACGGAGCGGGTCTATCATGCGAGGTGCGATGTGGATCAGGGGTCGGGGATATCGTCATGTACCGTGCGATGGCTCACGGAGCGGGCTTGTCGGACGGTACGTGTGATTAGTGATTTACTCCTCGAAGTTCTCGGGGAGTGAATCAGGGCTGGGTTTAAACGTCGTGTGCCGTGCGATGGCTCACGGAGCGGGCTCATCGGACGGTACGTGATAAGAGATTCACTCCTCGAAGTTCTGGGGGAGTGAATCAGGGTTGGGGGTCCTCCTTCATCTTGGATCACGGCATTCGTCGCCCTCTGGTATGCGTCTGCCCATCAGACGTGACTGTGAGCGTGATAAATGTCGTGATGGAGGGTCAAGGGGGAGAGGGGGAATATATATATATATGTATGTATGTATATATATTAGATATGTTTATATGTTTATTGTGTTTATATATTTATGACGTAGGGAGACAGGGACCACACCCTTAAAAGGAAAAACAAACCACCATGAAAAAGACGCATTGCAAAGATTTACCCCAGGGCGGTACCAGCTGCTCAGCAGCTGGAGAATCCGCCACGATCCCTTCGGGATCGTCAAGCCCCCCGTATTCTGGGGAGGGCAACAATCGTCTGCCACTTGCCAAAGGCAACGAGGGCCGAGGAGGCTCAAGATCACGGTCTTTCTCAGACCTGATCTCTTTCAAACCACCTGAAAGAAAACCGGGTGAGCGCCGCGCGGTGGACGCAGACGCAATGTCAGACTGCGGCGCTGCTTCATTGAGGACGGAAGTAGAGGCTCCAGCGGAGCCACGCGTGGTCCTGGAGAGGGTGTGCATGTCGGAGTCGGACGACACACCGCAAGCAGTTGCGGTCGTTCCCTCCAAGTTTTGGGGGAAGCGTTTGCGCAGCTGTCAGTCGGACGCGGGTTCGGCGGGTCTGTCCTCCAGTGAGGAGAACCTACCGGCCCCCAAGATGCCGACAGCCAGAAGAGGCAGAGGACGCGGGGCAAACAGTCCGGCAGCGCCACGCGATATTCGGGGCCACTTCGTGAAGCGCCCCGATACACCGATGGTCGGCGATTTGGGTCGCGTCTCACCCGCGGTCTCAGTCGACGACCTTGGAGGGGCCACCGTCGCTCTCGTGGGCACAAAGGCGGAGGCCAATGCCGCGAAGCGTGCTCAAAGCAGAGCGGTTGCGGCCGATGAAGTGGCCGAAATGGCCCGTCGGGCCCGAGAGCGGCGGTCTGCCCAGGCAGCCAATGGGGAGAGCCTGACAGCAGAGGCTCTTAGCCGCCAAGTGATGGACGGCGTGGACATTGTCCTGAAGGTTGCCACCAAATCTGGCAACCTTAAGGGCTCGTTCACGCGCGCCCTCAAAGAGGCGGCAGAGGGTATCAGGGAGGCGGTTCAGGTTCTCCATGACCACACGACCTCGGAGGAGACGGCGAGGCTATGGACGGAGAACAGCCGTCTTCGATCCGAGCTGGAGGACCTCAAGCGGCAGTTTGCCGCTCTGGGAAATGTGGGACAGCAGCAGGTGGCTCCCTCGTCAGCTCCTGCACCTGCAGTGCCACCAACTCGTAGTTTGTCGGACTACGACGTAGAGAGGGTGGCGAGAATCTGCATGGTGCAGTGTGGGGGCATGGTGAGTGCCCGCCTGGAGGCAATCGAGTCTCGACTGCCCCCAGCTGAGATCCTCCGGCCCCCGCTTGCGGCAGACAGGCGGAGGATAGAAGAGCCTGCGAGGACAAACCCCGCGCAGGTCACGCAGAAAACTGCGGAGGGGGCAAAAAAGCCAGTACCGGGGCCCGGAACACAGGTTGCGTCCGCACCCCTCGTTCTGACGTCACAGACCTCGGTGGCTGCTTCTTCTACCCATGTGACGGTGGGTGAAGAGGGCCGCCGCAAAAAGAAGAAGAAGAAGAAGGCGGCGGCGGGTGCGACCGCGCCTCCTACCTCCCAAGAGGCCGCGCTACCGGCGACCGCACCTCCCACCCAGGAGGCCTGGACGACGGTGGTGAAGAGGGGGCGCAAAAAGAGCGCACCGCAGCCGACACCGCCCCAGGTACCGACTCAACCGGAGGGCACGAGGCAAGCCAGGGTCACTACCCCACGCTCTGAGGCTGTAGTTATTACACTGCAGCCCGAAGCCGTAAGCAGGGGAGTGACCTACAAGTCGGTCCTGGCGGAAATGAAGCAGAAGCTTCAATTTAGCGAGTTTGGGACCCCGGCCGGTTTTGTCTTCAGGACCGCAGCCACGGGTGCCAAGATGCTTCAGGTGTCGGGTGCCGGAAGGCAGGAGAGGGCGGACAAGTTGGCCGCTAAACTCCGGGAAGTCCTCAAGCCAGAGGACGCCCGAGTGTCCAGGCCCATGGTCACGGCTGAATTGCGCGTGGAAGGCCTGGACGACTCTGTAACCCCAGAGGAAGTAGTGGCGGCCATGGCCCAAAACGGTGGGTGTCCGACAGACAGCGTGGTGGCAGGCGAAATTCGCAGCGGCACGGATGGGCTGGGCACTGTTTGGGTGCGGTGCCCGGTCGCGGCGGCCAACAAGGTTGCAGATGGCGGGCGACTGCTGGTAGGCTGGGTGTCTGCCAGGGTCAAACTCCTGCCAAGGCGGGCATTGCACTGCTTCCGGTGCCTGGAAAAGGGGCATGTCAAGGCACAATGCACTGCACAAGTTGACCGCAGCGAACTATGTTTCCGCTGCGGTCGACCTGGCCACAAGGCGGCCCAGTGCTCCGGAGCGCCAAACTGTAGCCTTTGCGCAGCTGCAGGGAAACGCTCGGAGCACAGACTTGGCGGGAAGGCCTGCAAGGCACCCAAGTCTAAAAATAGGAGGTCCAGAGCTGTCGGAGAACCTGCGCCTCTCCCACAGCCCGACTCCCGACCCAGGGAAGGAGGAGCCGAGGAAATGGAATGTCATTAATGGCACAGTTCCGTTTCCTCCAGGCGAACATTAACCACGCCGCCAGAGCTCAGGATCTATTGCTCCAGAGCATGGCGGAGTGGTTGATCAACGTGGCCGTGGTCGCCGAGCCGTATTTTGTCCCTCCCCGTGATAACTGGGCAGGCGACCTGGACGGCTTGGTGGCCATCATTGGCGGGACTCTTGACAGTCCGTCCCGAGGACACGGTTGGGTGGCTGCCCTCATGGACGGCATAGTCACAATTGGGGCGTATTTCTCCCCCAACAAGAGTCTCGCTGACTTTGAGGAGTTCCTTGTCGAGCTAGGTGCCGTCGTGAGCCGGTTCCATCCTCGCCCGGTGCTGTTGCTCGGGGATCTCAATGCCAAGTCTGCGGCATGGGGATCCCCGATCACCGATCCCAGGGGTGAGGTGTTGGAGGAGTGGGCGGTCGAGACCGGCCTGACCGTCCTGAATCGGGGCTCGGTGTACACGTGCGTGCGGCAGCGGGGCGGGTCCATAGTGGACGTGTCGTTCGCAAGCTCCGCTGTTGCGAGCCGTGTGCGCGACTGGCGAGTTGCCGTAGAGGTGGAGACGCTGTCGGACCATCGATATATTCGATTTGACGTCTCCACCCAGACTGTGGGCGGCGGTCGCCCGTCGGCCCCGCAAATGGATGGTCCTCGCTGGTCGTACAAGCGTATCGACAGGGAGCTTCTCGAGGAGGCCGCAATACTCCAGGCCTGGGTCCGGGAGTCGACGACGAACGAACCCGTCGACGTCGAAGCGGAGGCGCAGTGGTTTCGCGGGGCGATGATGCAAATTTGTGATGCGTCTATGCCCCGCGTCACCCAACCCACAAGGCGCCAGCTGTACTGGTGGTCCGCCGTCATCGCGCAGTTGCGCGTGACGTGCGTGGAGGTGAGACGCCAGTACACCCGATACCGGAGGAGACGTCGTCGGGTTCCGGAGGAAGAGGCCGCGCTGTATGAGGTGTACCGCGCGGCCAAGGAGGCCCTGTAGCTGGCCGTCGGCGAGGCTAGGACTCGAGCCAGGGAGGAGATGTTGTCGACACTTGACGTGAATCCGTGGGGGCGCCCTTATCGTGCGGTCCGAGGGAAACTTCGTGCCTGGGCGCCTCCACTCACTGAGAGTCTGCAGCCTCAGCTGCTGGAGGAAGTGGTCGCAACGCTCTTCCCTGCTAGAGAGGAGCATGTACCGCCGCCGATGGCTTTGCCCACTGCCACGGAGCCAACGGACGAGGAAGACGTCAGCGTCCCAGAGGTGACACAAGCAGAGATGAGGGCGGCAATAACGCGGCTTCGGGCCAAAACCGTTGCCCCGGGACCCGACGGAGTTCCTGGCGTCGCGCTTGCCCTCGCTCTGAAAGAGCTAGAGCCCCAGCTGAGAGGACTCTACTCAGCGTGTCTTGAGCGGGGCCAATTCCCTAGTGAGTGGAAAAAGGGTCGTCTGGTCCTGCTCAAGAAGGCGGGGCGCCCAGCGGACTCGCCATCCGCATACCGGCCCATAGTGCTGCTGGACGAGGTGGGTAAGCTTTTCGAGCGGATTATTGCTGCCCGCCTCGCCGGCCACTTGTACAGAGAGGGGCCGGATCTGGACGATAGCCAGTTTGGCTTTCGGCATGGGCGCTCCACTGTGGACGCCATAATGCGAGTAAGAGTCCTGGCGGAGGAAGCGGTGTCCCGGGGCGGGGTGATGTTGGCGGTGTCCTTGGACATCTCCAACGCTTTCAACACCCTGCCCTGGAGCTGCATTCGAGAGGCGCTGTGTTATCACAGGGTGCCCCCGTACCTCCGCCGCATCGTTGGGGCTTATTTGGCGGAAAGGTGTGTCACCTACAGGGGACGCGACGGCGGAGGCCGGCGCGCCACGTCGTGCGGTGTTCCACAGGGTTCGGTCGTTGGCCCACCCCTGTGGAACATCGGGTACGACTGGGTGCTGAGAGGCGAGCTCCAACCGGGAGTAACCCTGGTGTGTTACGCGGACGACACACTGGTCACGGCCCGGGGGAGCTCGTACAGGGAGGCAGCGTTGCTGGCGACCTCAGCGGTCTCACAGGTTGTGGGCCGCATACGGCGCCTGGGCCTGGAGGTGGCCCTCAACAAATCGGAGGCCGTGGTCTTTCACGGCCCCCGGCGGGCGCCGCCACCGGGATCACATATTGTGGTCGGGGGGACTCCAATCGCTGTCGAGTCCACCATGAAGTATTTGGGATTGGTGCTCGACAGCCGTTGGAGCTTCGGCCCCCACTTCCAGCGGCTGGCGCCCAAGTTGATGGGTGCAGCGGGCGCGCTCGCAACGCTGCTTCCCAATCTGGGGGGCCCGAGCACCGCCTGTAGGAGATTGTACCTGGGGGTCTTGCGATCCATGGCCCTGTACGGGGCCCCAGTGTGGGCGTCTGACCTGACGGCCGGCAGCATCGCGATCCTGCGAAAGCCGCAGAGGGCGATGGCCGTCAGGTCTGTCAGGGGGTATCGCACGGTCTCCTACGAGGCGGCTTGTGCACTGGCCGGGTCGCCACCTTGGGACCTAGAGGCGAGAGTCCTCGCGTCACTGTACCGGTGGCGCGAGGAGGTGCGGACGTGGGGAGGTGGACCGATGCAGCGAGAGATCGATCTGCGTCGGTCTCAGTTCCGCGAGGTCATGGTGGCGGAGTGGCGGGAGAGGCTTTCGCGCCCTACCGCCGGCCTCGCTACCATCGAGGCGATCCGACCGGTGCTCGAGGAATGGCTCGAGAGAAGGCATGGCTCCCTGTCGTTTCGGGCGACGCAGGTGTTCTCGGGGCACGGTTGCTTCGGGAAGTACCTGTGTCGCATAAACAGGGAGCCGGACGCCCGGTGTCATCACTGCGTCCATTGTCTGGAGGACACGGCGCGGCATACGCTGGCAGAGTGTGCCGCATGGGAGGAGCCGCGCCGTGCCCTCGTGACAGAAGTGGGAGCCGACCTGTCGCTGCCGGCCGTCGCTCGCGCGATGGTCGGGAGCGCAGAGTCGTGGGATGCGGTGATCTCCTTCTGTGAAACGGTCATCTCACAGAAGGAGGCTGCGGAGAGGTTGAGGGAGGTTGAGACCGCTCTCTTGACCCGCAGCAGACGCACCGGGCGTCGGCGGAGGGCAGACAACGCCCTCTTCCGGCCCCCCTAAACGGGTCCAGAGGGACGGCGGACTTGGGGACGTCCGCTGCCCCACCGAATAACTGGACCCGAGGCGGTGGCGCGTAGTGTTCCACGCGCGCCCCTATTGGCGTTGCGGGGGGAGTACACCTCGCTCCCCCCGCAGACATGAGGTGGCCCGCAGAGGCGGGCCAGCACTAGCCGGGGATCGTGGAAGGCGCACTAGTTCCCATGATCTCCGGTGCAAGTGTGGGAATGGAACACCGGGGTGGTTTTTAGTCGGTTAAAGTCCGACAGACCCCTCTGCCCGCCCCAGGGCAGAGGACATCCGTGTGGATTTTCCACCCCGGCAACAAAAAAAAAAAAAAAAAAAAAAAAGGTTAGGTTAGGTTAGGTTAGGTTGGGGGACCCCCCACAGAGCTTACGTCCACGTCGTGTCCCCTGGAAACAGCCCAGTTCTGACCACCGTAACGGAGTGGCAGACTGGGTTGGCTAAAGTGCTCTGTGCTCTCGTAGCTGTTTTTATCTATTGCCTTGAAACTACGTATCTGCGGAATGCCCAAACCCTCGCGGGACGCCTGCGGGCGCTTTTTAAAACCAAAAGGCCCTTCTCAGGGCCAACCCAAAGGCCCTTCTCAGGGCCAACCCAAAGGCCCTTCTCAGGGCCAACCGAAAGGCCCTTCTCAGGGCCAACCAAAAGGCCCTTCTCAGGGCCACTACGACGCGCGAGCGTCAGAGACTAGCCGCGCGCCGTCTGCGGCTAGCTTCTTCGGAGGGGCGAGTGAGTCGTCTGACAACGACTCACTTACCACTGTGTCGGACGCAGATGACTCTCGGTCACGGAAGCGGGTCCACCGGAGCGGTGGGTCCGAAGGCTCCACGGCCTCGAAGGCTAAAAAGCCGACGGCGGCCGATACCCATGTCGTTGGGCTCGCGGACGCCCAACGCCAGTTGGACCTGGCTCGGCGGGCGCAGCTCCAGCAAGAGCTGGAGGAGCGGGTTGCTGCCAGAGAGAAGCGGGCGCACGCCGCCCGGGCCAAGTCCGGGTATGGTGCGTCCCGCGTTCTATACGCGGACCATTCTCTAGCCGAGCTGGAGAGAATGGCGGAGGAGGACGAGGAGGAGATCGTGGAGGTCGCTTCTAAGTCCTCCAACCTAAAGGGGACCTTTCAGAAGGCCCTCAAGAGCAGGGCCGCGAGCATGCGCGGTGTCGTCGCGGAGCTTGTCCGGCGGAAGGCCACCGACGAGACCCGGCAAATGCAGGCGAAGATAGATCGCCTGCAGTCGGAGGTCAGCCAGCTTCATCAAAAGCTGGCTGAAGCCACGGCCCGGCCACAACAAGCCGAGACGAGCTCTGTGGCAGAGGGCCCCTCCTCCAACCTTGAGGATATCATCCGCAAGGTTGTTATGGAGGAGAGGGCCTTCACGAGAGCCTGCTTTGCGGCTATAGAGGACCGGCTCTTGCCGGAGACACGCCCCCGACCGCCGCTTGCGGCGGATAAGAGGCAGTGCGAGCCGGGGCCGTCCTCCTCCCAGGTGGAAGACGCCCTTCTCCCTTCAACCACCCCGTCCAACGAGTGGACGGAAGTGGCCCGTAAGGGGAAGGGAAAAGGCAAGAAGTCGGCGGCGGCCGTCCCTGTCGCCCCCGCCGCCAACGCTCCCAGCCAGTCGCAGACGACCGGCAAGGGAAAGGGGAAGGGTAAAGGGAAAGGGAGGGGAAAGGGGCAGCTAGTCCCCCCGAAAACTGCGGCCGTCGTAGTGACGCTCACCGCGGAGGCTGCGGGGCGAGGGGAGACCTACGCCTCCATTCTGGTGCGGGCCCGTACCAATGCCGATCCCACCCAACTGGGGATCGGCAGTGTGTCCTGCCGGCGGACCCAAGCCGGGGCTCGAATATTCGAGTTCCCGGGGGCCGAAGGGGGTGCCCGCGCGGACCTCTTTGCAGCCAAGCTGCAAGAGGTCATCGCGGACTCTGCCAAGGTGGCCCGGCCGGTCAAGTCGGCGGCCATTGAAGTGACGGAGCTAGATGACTCCGTCACCAAGGAGGAGGTGGTGGCGGCGGTCGCAGCGGTAGGGGGCTGTGGCGCCGCGGCGGTCCAAAGCCGGGACATAAGGCCCGGCCGCGGTGGTATGGGCACCATCCGCCTCGAGTGCCCAATCGCCGCTGCCAAAGCCGTCCTTGCGAAAGGACGGCTTCAAGTCGGGTTCAGCTCGGGCGCAGTCCGGGCACTCGAGGACCAGCCTCTGCGGTGTTTCCGGTGCTTTGGAATCGGCCACACCAGGCCTCTGTGTCCGTCCAAGGTGGACAGGACGGACACATGCTACCGCTGCGGCAAGGAGGGCCACAAAGCCGCCTCCTGCAAGGCCGCCACGCCACACTGTGCGGTGTGTGCCGCCAGTGGCCGCCAATCTGGCCACGTAATGAAGGGGCGGAAGTGTATTCCTCCCCCTAAGCGTGGCAAAGCGCAAGCGCCGAATGGGCCTGCGCCTGCTGTTGCCGCTAACACTGCCGTTCCTGCGGCGGCTGCGGAGGAGGGTGCGATGTCCGACTGATGGACACAGTCGAACATCGCATCCTCTGCACCGCATGCTTGGTGGCGTTGGTGGCGCGGTCTTCCACAGACTCCCCTCCCCTCTCGCTCTTAGAGAGGAGACCGGGATACGTGGCCGCCGCGTGGGGAGAGATAGCGATGGTGGGGGTGTATTTCTCCCCAAACCGCCCTCTCTCGGAGCAAGCGCGGGAGGACAATCCTCTCGCTGCGCCGCTCCTCAGACGAAGAAGGGGGACAAGGCGTCAAGCCCTCCCTCCTCATGGTGACGGGCGGGCGACAGGCGCGGGGGTGCCTTCGCCCGCATTGCACCCGTCACCTTCGTCGGTCATTCCCGACCCCCCACACCCGTGAGGGTGTGAGGGGTCTGCCTTGCAATCGTCGGTGGAGGACTGGAAGTAAAGGCTGTGCCGGTTTCCCAGTCCCCCGCCACTCGGACGAAGCGGGAATGCGCTGGGTCGTTTTAGTGGGTATACCGGGTCCGCCCGGGGAGTCCCACATACCCCTCCCGTCCCCCGATGGGAGGGTATGCGTAATGCATTTTTTCCCAGCGTCAAAAAAAAAAAAAAAAAAAAAAAAAAGGTTAGGTTAGGTTGGGGGACCCCCCACAGAGCTTACGTCCACGTCGTGTCCCCTGGAAACAGCCCAGTTCTGACCACCGTAACGGAGTGGCAGACTGGGTTGGCTAAAGTGCTCTGTGCTCTCGTAGCTTACTTTATCAATTGCCTTTATACTACGAACCTGCGGAATGCCCAAACCCTCGCGGGACGCCTGCGGGCGCTTTTTAAAACCAAAAGGCCCTTCTCAGGGCCAACCCAAAGGCCCTTCTCAGGGCCAACCCAAAGGCCCTTCTCAGGGCCAACCAAAAGGCCCTTCTCAGGGCCACTACGACGCGCGAGCGTCAGAGACTAGCCGCGCGCCGTCTGCGGCTAGCTTCTTCGGAGGGGCGAGTGAGTCGTCTGACAACGACTCACTTACCACTGTGTCGGACGCAGACGACTCTCGGTCACGGAAGCGGGTCCACCGGAGCGGTGGGTCCGAAGGCTCCACGGCCTCGAAGGCTAAAAAGCCGACGGCGGCCGCGGATACTCATGTCGTTGGGCTCGCGGACGCCCAACGCCAGTTGGACCTGGCTCGGCGGGCGCAGCTCCAGCAAGAGCTGGAGGAGCGGGTTGCTGCCAGAGAGAAGCGGGCGCACGCCGCCCGGGCCAAGTCCGGGTATGGTGCGTCCCGCGTTCTATACGCGGACCATTCTCTAGCCGAGCTGGAGAGAATGGCGGAGGAGGACGAGGAGGAGATCGTGGAGGTCGCTTCTAAGTCCTCCAACCTAAAGGGGACCTTTCAGAAGGCCCTCAAGAGCAGGGCCGCGAGCATGCGCGGTGTCGTTGCGGAGCTTGTCCGGCGGAAGGCCACCGACGAGACCCGGCAAATGCAGGCGAAGATAGATCGCCTGCAGTCGGAGGTCAGCCAGCTTCATCAAAAGCTGGCTGAAGCCACGGCCCGGCCACAACAAGCCGAGACGAGCCCTGTGGCAGAGGGTCCCTCCTCCAACCTTGAGGTTATCATCCGCAAGGTTGTAATGGAGGAGAGGGCCTTCACAAGAGCCTGCTTAGCAGGAATCGAGGACCGGCTCTTGCCGGAGACACGCCCCCGACCGCCGCTTGCGGCGGATAAGAGGCAGTGCGAGCCGGGGCCGTCCTCCTCCCAGGTGGAAGACGCCCTTCTCCCTTCAACCACCCCGTCCAACGAGTGGACGGAAGTGGCCCGTAAGGGGAAGGGAAAAGGCAAAAAGTCGGTGGCGGCCGTCCCTGTCGCCCCCGCCGCCAACGCTCCCAGCCAGTCGCAGACGACCGGCAAGGGAAAGGAGAAGGGGAAAGGGAAAGGGAGGGGAAAGGGAAAGCTAGTTCAAAGTTTTTACAAAATGGCCGCGGTGCTGTCAAAGTGGTTTTTCGACCACGGATAACTTCTCTCGGGAAAGCCGCAGATCCCCCGAGTTTGGGCTCTCCCAACTCGGCCCGAGCTCCGCTGTCCGCTGAAACTACTTTCAGGGTCCTGAAAATTTTTAGCTCCAAACCACCTGAAGTCGTGGGGTGAAAGGGACGGAAGGTCCCTGAGTACAAAATCAAAAACCGCAATCTCCCACGATCTCTGGTTCACGAGTTATGGCAGTTTGAAGCCAAACAAAATGGCCGCCGAGCTGTCAAATGTCGTACTAAAACGTCCGTAACTTCGGAACCCTTCGTCTCAGAAGGATGGGGTTTTGGACCTGCAGCTCGGCGTCACTTCAGGTGTGTCCTGAAAGCAGTTTCAGCGACAAAAATTTTTGTGGCCTGAAACAGCCTGAAACTTGTACACATCTAAAGTTGGCGGTACACTACCAACCCTATTGAAAATCCGGTGTTTATCGGACGAAAGGTTCTCAAGATATCTTAATCTAAAAATTTAAACCTAAAAACCAAGATGGCGCAATTTCGCCAAAAAATTCAAATTAAGAGCTATAGGGCCCGTGTTTGGGCTTGAATAGGTCACAATGGGCGTGTTGGACCCTGTCCAGATGTCAAAATCTATTATTTTCAACTAATTTTTGAATAAGGGCCAAAAAACAGTTGAAATTCGATATCTAGAGAACGTCTCGTCGGAAAATTTTAGAAAAAATGACTAAAAATACTAGAAATAGAGTGCTATAATATACAATTAATATAATTTAAAAAAAAACTAAAACCAAAGCTATAAATTTTTTGAAAATATGATTTTTCTGTAAAATACTTAATATCTTAAAAACTATTTATTCTAAAAATCTAAAACTTAGAGTCTCTATTAAACTTGTTAGCGCGCCAAGGTCTGCATTTGAAAATTTTGAAAATCTTGATTGAGTCCAAAGATATAGAAGTCCGAATTTTCAAACTTCTAAGTCCTCTTAAAAATCGGTGGTGGTAGGTAGATGAAAAATTTTTATGGTTACCTTCTAAACAGTAACAGAAGATGATGGCTGCAAAATTCCAGGCTTCTGGCTCCACTCCCTTTGATTTTTCAGCCCACGTGGTTTTTACTTTTTTCAGTGTATCAACTGAAGCTCCGGGTTTTTCAAGTTTCCGGGTGGTCAAGACGGTGTGCGATGTCAATCCCCACCTTTTAATTAAATAAAAAGGGGGGGTCGTCGATCTTGTTTTTGCAGCGTATTCGTTTGTAAATTTTACTTCACAGTTTAACCTCCAAATTTTGGAGTTTTTCAGGTGTTAATCAATATTCACTGCAATCCAAGTAGTAACTTTCACTGGGGCATATAGCTTGCACAATTCCCCGCACACTGATACCAAACTTGTCGAGATCCGAGCACTTTTAACCAGTTTTTTGATTTTTTGACTGCGGAGCGGCTTTAAAAACGATCCGACCACCACGGAGGCTGGGGGGGTACGGTTAGGTTAGGTTAGGTTAGGTTAGGTTGGGGTGCGTCAGAATTCCTCCACGTGTGCCTAGTGGCTGCTGATCCCTCTCGATACGTCTGGAGGGAAGAGCAGCTGCTGGGCCGGTGCACCCTGGGCGCGGCAGTATCCTTCTCCGGGGAATGAAAGGAAATTAAAATTTCCTTTTATTCCCCGGGGAGTGTTACTGCCACGGCTAATATTCTGGGAGGTGTCACATCGTTCGTCGTGCGATTGCCCACGGAGCGGGTCTATCATGCGAGGTGCGATGTGGATCAGGGGTCGGGGATATCGTCATGTACCGTGCGATGGCTCACGGAGCGGGCTTGTCGGACGGTACGTGTGATTAGTGATTTACTCCTCGAAGTTCTCGGGGAGTGAATCAGGGCTGGGTTTAAACGTCGTGTGCCGTGCGATGGCTCACGGAGCGGGCTCATTGGACGGTACGTGATAAGAGATTCACTCCTCGAAGTTCTGGGGGAGTGAATCAGGGTTGGGGGTCCTCCTTCATCTTGGATCACGGCATTCGTCGCCCTCTGGTATGCGTCTGCCCATCAGACGTGACTGTGAGCGTGATAAATGTCGTGATGGAGGGTCAAGGGGGAGGGGGGGAATATATATATATATGTATGTATGTATATATATTAGATATGTTTATTGTGTTTATATATTTATGACGTAGGGAGACAGGGACCACACCCTTAAAAGGAAAAACAAACAACCACCATGAAAAAGACGCATTGCAAAGATTTACCCCAGGGCGGTACCAGCTGCTCAGCAGCTGGAGAATCCGCCACGATCCCTTCGGGATCGTCAAGCCCCCCGTATTCTGGGGAGGGCAACAATCGTCTTCCGCTTGCCAAAGGCAACGAGGGCCGAGGAGGCTCAAGATCACGGTCTTTCTCAGACCTGATCTCTTTCAAACCACCTGAAAGAAAACAGGGTGAGCGCCGCGCGGTGGACGCAGACGCAATGTCAGACTGCGGCGCTGCTTCATTGAGGACGGAAGTAGAGGCTCCAGCGGAGCCACGCGTGGTCCTGGAGAGGGTGTGCATGTCGGAGTCGGACGACACACCGCAAGCAGTTACGGTCGCTCCCTCCAAGTTTTGGGGGAAGCGTTTGCGCAGCTGTCAGTCGGACGCGGGTTCGGCGGGTCTGTCCTCCAGTGAGGAGAACCTACCGGCCCCCAAGATGCCGACAGCCAGAAGAGGCAGAGGACGCGGGGCAAACAGTCCGGCAGCGCCACGCGATGTCCGGGGCCACTTCCTGAAGCGCCCCGATACACCGATGGTCGGCGATTCGGGTCGCGTGTCACCCGCGGTCTCAGTCGACGACCTTGGAGGGGCCACCGTCGCTCTCGTGGGCACAAAGGCGGAGGCCAATGCCGCGAAGCGTGCTCAAAGCAGAGCGGTTGCGGCCGATGAAGTGACCGAAATGGCCCGTCGGGCCCGAGAGCGGCGGTCTGCCCAGGCAGCCAATGGGGAGAGCCTGACAGCCGAGGCTCTTAGCCGCCAAGTGATGGACAGCGTGGACATTGTCCTGAAGGTTGCCACCAAATCTGGCAACCTGAAGGGCTCATTCACGCGCGCTCTCAAAGAGGCGGCAGAGGGTATCAGGGAGGGGGTTCAGGTTCTCCATGACCACACGACCTCGGAGGAGACGGCGAGGCTATGGACGGAGAACAGCCGTCTTCGATCCGAGCTGGAGGACCTCAAGCGACAATTTGCCGCTCTGGGAAATGTGGGACAGCAGCAGGTGGGTCCCTCGTCAGCTCCTGCACCTGCAGTGCCACCAACTCGTAGTTTGTCGGACTACGACGTAGAGAGAGTGGCGAGAATCTGCATGGTGCAGTGTGGGGGCATGGTGAGTGCCCGCCTGGAGGCAATCGAGTCTCGACTGCCCCCAGCTAAGATCCTCCGGCCCCCGCTTGCGGCAGACAGGCGGAGGATAGAAGAGCCTGCGAGGACAAACCCCGCGCAGGTCACGCAGAAAACTGCGGAGGGGGCAAAAAAGCCAGTACCGGGGCCCGGAACACAGGTTGCGTCCGCACCCCTCGTTCTGACGTCACAGACCTCGGTGGCTGCTTCTTCTACCCATGTGACGGTGGGTGAAGAGGGCCGCCGCAAAAAGAAGAAGAAGAAGAAGGCGGCGGCGGGTGCGACCGCGCCTCCTACCTCCCAAGAGGCCGCGCTACCGGCGACCGCACCTCCCACCCAGGAGGCCTGGACGACGGTGGTGAAGAGGGGGCGCAAAAAGAGCGCACCGCAGGCGACACCGCCCCAGGTACCGACTCAACCGGAGGGCACGAGGCAAGCTAGGGTCACTACCCCACGCTCTGAGGCTGTAGTTATTACACTGCAGCCCGAAGCCGTAAGCAGGGGAGTGACCTACAAGTCGGTCCTGGCGGAAATGAAGCAGAAGCTTCAATTTAGCGAGTTTGGGACCCCGGCCGGTTTTGTCTTCAGGACCGCAGCCACGGGTGCCAAGATGCTTCAGGTGTCGGGTGCCGGAAGGCAGGAGAGGGCGGACAAGTTGGCCGCTAAGCGTGCTAATGCCGATCCTACCCAACTGGGGATCGGCAGTGTGTCTTGCCGGCGGACCCAAGCCGGGGCTCGAATCTTCGAGTTCCCGGGGGCAGAAGGGAGTGCCCATGCGGACCTCTTTGCAGCCAAGCTGCAGGAGGTCATCGCGGATTCAGCCAAGGTGGCCCGACCGGTCAAGTCGGCGGCCATTGAAGTGACGGAGCTAGATGACTCCGTCACCAAGGAGGAGGTGGTGGCGGCGGTCGCAGCGGTAGGGGGCTGTGGCGCCGCGGCGGTCCAAGGCCGGGACATAAGGCCCGGCCGCGGTGGTATGGGCACCATCCGCCTCGAGTGCCCAATCGCCGCTGCCAAAGCCGTCCTTGCGAAAGGACGGCTTCAAGTCGGGTTCAGCTCGGGCGCAGTCCGGGCACTCGAGGACCAGCCTCTGCGGTGTTTTCGGTGCTTCGGCATCGGCCACACCAGGCCTCTGTGTCCGTCCAAGGTAGACAGGACGGACACATGCTACCGCTGCGGCAAGGAGGGCCACAAAGCCGCCTCCTGCAAGGCCGCCACGCCGCACTGTGCGGTGTGTGCCGCCAGTGGCCGCCGATCAGGCCACGTAATGAAGGGGAGGAAGTGTATTCCTCCCTCTAAGCGTGGCAAAGCGCAGGCGCCGAGCGGGCCTGCGCCTGCTGCTGCCGCTAACGCCGCCGTTCCTGCGGCGGCTGCGGAGGAGGGTGCGATGTCCGACTGATGGACACAGTTGAACATCGCATCCTCTGCATCGCATGCTTGGTGGCGTTGGTGGCGCGGTCTTCCACAGACTCCCCTCCCCTCTCGCTCTTAGAGAGGGGACCGGGATACGTGGCCGCCGCGTGGGGAGAGGTAGCGATGGTGGGGGTGTATTTCTCCCCAAACCGCCCTCTCTCGGAGCAGGCGCGGGAGGACGATCCTCTCGCTGCGCCGCTCCGCAGACGAAGAAGGGGGAGAAGGCGTCGAGCCCTCCCTCCTCATGGTGACGGGCGGGCGACAGGCGCGGGGGTGCCTTCGCCCGCATTGCACTCGTCACCTTCGTCGGTCATTCCTGACCCCCCAAACCCGTGAGGGTGTGAGGGGTCTGCCTTGCAATCGTCGGTGGAGGACTGGAAGTAAAGGCTGTGCCGGTTTCCCAGTCCCCCGCCACTCGGACGAAGCGGGAATGCGCTGGGTCGTTTTAGTGGGTATACCGGGTCCACCCGGGGAGTCCCACATACCCCTCCCGTCCCCCGATGGGAGGGTATGCGTAATGCATTTTTTCCCAGCGTCAAAAAAAAAAAAAAAAAAAAGGTTAGGTTAGGTTAGGTTAGGTTAGGTTAGGTTAGGTTAGGTTAGGTTGGGGGACCCCCCACAGAGCTTACGTCCACGTCGTGTCCCCTGGAAACAGCCCAGTTCTGACCACCGTAACGGAGTGGCAGACTGGGTTGGCTAAAGTGCTCTGTGCTCTCGTAGCTTATTTTATCTTTGCCTTGTTTTTATCTACGATCCTGCGGAGGCTATGCCTAAACCCACGCGGGACGCCTCCGGGCGTTTTTTAAAACCAAAAGGCCCTTCTCAGGGCCAACCAAACGGCCCTTCTCAGGGCCAACCAAAAGGCCCTTCTCAGGGCCAACCCAAAGGCCCTTCTCAGGGCCAACCAAAAGGCCCTTCTCAGGGCCAACCAAACGGCCCTTCTCAGGGCCAACCAAAAGGCCCTTCTCAGGGCCACCCCGACGCTCCAGCATCAGAGCCTAGCCGCGCGCCGTCTGCGGCTAGCTACTTCGGTGGGGCAGAGTCGTCTGACAGCGACTCGGTTGTTGGAGTGTCGGATGCGAGCGGCTCTCGATCGCGGAAGCGGGTCTTCCTGAGCTGTGGGTCCGAGAGCTCCTCGGCTTCGGGGTCCAAACCGTTGTCGAAGGCTAAAAAGCCGACGACAACGGCCGCGGACACCCACGTCGTTGGGCTCGCGGACGCCCAGCGCCAGGTGGACCTGGCCCGAAAGGCGCAGCTCCAGCAAGAGCTGGAGGAGCGGGTTGCCGCCAAGGAGAAGCGTGCGCACGTCGCCCGGGCCAAGTCCGGGTACGGTGCGTCACGCGTTCTGTACGCGGACCAGTCTCTGGTAGAGCTGCAGAGGATGGCGGAGGAGGACGAGGAGGGGATCATAGAGGTCGCCTCTAAGTCCTCCAACCTGAAGGGCACTTTTCAAAAGGCCCTAAAGTGCAGGGCCGCGAGCCTGCGTGGTGTCGTCGCTGAGTTGGTGAAGCGGTCGACCACCGACGAGACGCGGCAACTGCAGGCAAGAATAGATTGTCTGCAGTCGGAGGTCAGCCAGCTTCACCAGAAGCTCGCTGAAGCCACGGCCCGGCCACAACAGGCCAAGGCGAGCCCTGTGGCAGAGGGCCCTGCCTCGGCCCGGCCACTACGGGCCCAGGCGAGCCCTGCGGCAGAGGGCCCTGCCTCCACTGCCAGCCTTGAGGATATCATCCGCAAGGTTGTTATGGAGGAGAGGGCCTTCACGAGAGCCTGCTTTGAGGCTATAGAGGACCGGCTCCTGCCGGAGAAGCGCCTCCGACCACCGCTTGCGGCGGATAAGAGGCAGTCTGAGCCGGAGCCGTCCTCGTCCAAGGCGGAAGATGCCCTTCTCCCTTCGACCACCCCGTCCAACGACTGGACGAATGTGGCCCGTAAGGGGAAGGGGAAGGGCAAAAAGTCGGCGACGGCCGCCCCTGCCGCCCCCGCCACCGCCGCTCCCAGCCAATCACAGGCGACCGGCGAGGGCAAGGGTGGAGGCAGGGGAAAGGGGACAGTGAAGGGCAAGGGGCAGCTGGTCCCCCCGAAAACCGCGGCCGTCGTGGTGACGCTCACCGCGGAGGCTGCGGGGCGAGGGGAGACCTACGCCTCCATTTTGGTGCGGGCCCGTAACAATGCCGATCCCACCCAACTGGGGATCGGCAGTGTGTCCTGCCGGCGGACCCAAGCCGGGGCTCGAATATTCGAGTTCCCGGGGGCCGAAGGGGGTGCCCGCGCGGACCTCTTTGCAGCCAAGCTGCAAGAGGTCATCGCGGACTCTGCCAAGGTGGCCCGGCCGGTCAAGTCAGCGGCCATTGAGGTGACGGAGCTAGATGACTCCGTCACCAAGGAGGAGGTGGTGGCGGCGGTCGCAGCGGTAGGGGGCTGTAGCGCCGCGGCGGTCCAAGGCCGGGACATAAGGCCCGGCCGCGGTGGTATGGGCACCATCCGCCTCGAGTGCCCAATCGCCGCTGCCAAAGCCGTCCTTGCGAAAGGACGGCTTCAAGTCGGGTTCAGCTCGGGCGCAGTCCGGGCACTCGAGGACCAGCCTCTGCGGTGCTTCCGGTGCTTCGGCATCGGCCACACCAGGCCTCTGTGTCCGTCCAAGGTAGACAGGACGGACACATGCTACCGCTGCGGCAAGGAGGGCCACAAAGCCACCTCCTGCAAGGCCGCCACGCCGCACTGTGCGGTGTGTGCCGCCAGTGGCCGCCGATCGGGCCACGTAATGAAGGGGAGGAAGTGTATTCCTCCCCCTAAGCGTGGCAAAGCGCAGGTGCCGACCGGGCCTGCGCCTGCTGCTGCCGCTAACACCGCCGTTCCTGCGGCGGCTGCGGAGGAGGGTGCGATGTCCGACTGATGGACACAGTCGAACATCGCATCCTTCAGGCGAACACCAACCACTGCAGGACAGCCCAGGATCTGCTGATGCAGACCATGGCTGAGTGGTTGGTGGACTTGGCGGTGGTCGCCGAACCCTACTCGGTCCCTGGCCGTTGGCTGGGCGACCGGGACGGCTTGGTGGCGTTGGTGGCGCGGTCTTCCACAGACTCCCCTCCCCTCTCGCTCTTAGAGAGGGGACCGGGATACGTGGCCGCCGCGTGGGGAGGATTAGTGATGGTGGGGGTGTATTTCTCCCCAAACCGCCCTCTCTCGGACTTTGAGGATTTCCTCGAAGTCCTCACTGCTGTCGTAGGGAGGGCAGCGCCACGCCAGGTCGTGGTGTTGGGCGACCTAAACGCCAAGTCGGTGGCCTGGGGCAACCCGGCCGCCGGTTGCAACGTCCGGGGACGCGCCGTCCAGTTTTGGGCGGCCTCGTGCGGTGTGTCCCTCCTCAACAGGGGGGCGGTCCACACATGTGTGCGACAACAGGGCGGGTCGGTGGTGGACGTGTCGTTTGCCACCCCCGCGCTGGCCGCCCGCGTCGTGAACTGGCGGGTGGAGCTGGTGGAGACCTTGTCGGACCACCGTTACGTGCGGTTCGACATCTCCACCCAGCAGGGGAGGGGGACAGCCCGCGCTGGGCAATCTCCCTTCCCGCGGTGGGCACTCACCCGCCTGGACCGGGAGGCAGCCAAGGAGGCCGCCTTTCTCCAGGACTGGCTGTCGCCTCCCCCTGTCGAGGAGGTCCCGGACGTTGACGCCGCAGCGGTCCGGCTCAGGGGGTCCTTGACCGAGGTGTGCAACTCCAGCATGCCTCGGTCTCGCCGTCCGCCTCCCCGTCGTGCCGTCTACTGGTGGACGGAGGAGCTGGCGAGACTACGGGCCACCTGCGTGGCGGCCAGAAGGGCCTACACGCGGAGCCGACGGCGCAGCGCCCAAAACCGAGTCCGGGCAGAGGAGGACCGCCTGCACGCCTCTTACCGAGAGGCTACGGCGGCCCTCAAGTCTGCAATGGGCGCTGCGCAAGACTCGGCGAGGGCCGAGATGCTGGAGGGTCTCGACAGGGATCCCTATGGGAGACCGTATAAGGCGGCGCGGAACCAGCTCCGCCCCTACGGTCCCCCACTGTCGGAGACCCTCGAGCCAGCATTGTTGGATGGGGTGGTCCGGTCCCTGTTTCCGCGCAGGACCGACTTCGCCCCACCAACGATGGATCCCCCGCAAGGGGCGGCTCCACCGGAGGCAGAGGTCCCCCCGGTGACAGCAGCGGAATTCTGCGCGGGGGTTCTGAGCCTCCGCGCAAAGAAGACCGCCCCCGGACCGGACGGCGTCCCCGCACGGGTGGTGGCAATCGCCGCCTCCCAAATGGAGGACAGGTTTCGGGACCTCTTCAGTGCGTGTTTTACGGCTGGGAGGTTCCCGAAACTGTGGAAGGAGGGGCATCTATGCCTCCTTCGAAAAGAGGGACGCCCGGTGGACTCCCCCACGGCATACCGGCCCATCGTTCTGCTCGATGAGGTCGGTAAATTGTTCGAGGGGATTGTCGCCGGGAGGCTGGACAGCCATTTGCGGGGGGTAGGGCCGGACCTGTCGGACGCCCAATACGGTTTCCGTCGTGGGCGTTCGACGATCGACGCGCTGGCCCTACTGAAGGGCCAGGTAAAGGAGGCGGTGGATGCGGGGGACGGAGTGCTGGCGGTGTCATTCGACATTGCGAACGCCTTCAACTCCGTCCCCCACTCGACGATTTTGGAGGCGCTCCGGTATCACGGAGTGCCCCAATATCTGCGGGATCTCCTGGCCAGCTACTTGGAGGACCGAGAGGTCCTCTTAGTAGACAAAACGGCCACCGTGAGGCGCTACGGGGCAGAGTCCGGTGTTCCACAGGGGTCGGTGCTTGGCCCCCCCTTGTGGAACATCGGGTTCAACTGGCTCTTGCGGGGAGCCCTCCTCCCGGGCACGAGTGTCATCTGCTACGCGGACGACACTCTCCTCACTGCCCGGGGGAGGAACTTCGGGGATGCGGCCTGTCTGGCCTCGGCTGGCGGATCCTTGGTGGCAGAGAGGATCCGCCGCCTGGGATTGAAGGTGGCGCTGCACAAGACGGAGGCCGTGTACTTTCGCGGTCCCCGGCAGCGCTGCCCTCCCGACGCCCACATCGTCGTGGAGGGCGTCCGTATAGGGGTCCAGCCCCAGATGAAATATCTGGGGCTGGTGCTGGACGACAGGTGGCGCTTCGGCCCGCACTTCAGCGGACTGTCGACGCGCCTGTTGAAGGCCGCGGACGCCCTCTCGTGGCTCCTCCCAAACCTGGGGGGGCCCAAGGCGAAATGCCGGCGCCTCTATGCCAGCATCTTGCGGAGCATGGCCCTTTACGGGGCGCCCATCTGGGCGGACTCCCTCCATAGGAGGGAGAATGCGACCGCCATCCGCAGGCCCCAGCGGGCCATTGCACAGCGGGTGGCGAGGGCTTACCGCTCGGTGGGCTTTTCGGCGGCGTGCGCTCTGGCCGGCACCCCTCCTTGGGAGTTGGAGGCATGGGTGCTCGCCAGAGTGTACGAGTGGACGGCGCACAGGAAGGCGCTCGGGGAGCGCCCCGTCGCCGAAGAGCGGGAGGCCGTGCGGCAGGAGGCGAAGGACGCCATCGTCCTCCATTGGACGGAGGACCTCGCCAACGCCGCCTTTGGCCGCCGGACGTTGGACGCGCTTGGTCCGGTCCTGAAGGGCTGGCTCGAGCGGTCCCACGGTTTCCTCTCTTTCCGTCTGGTGCAGGTGTTGTCCGGGCACGGCTGCTTCGGATCGCACCTGCACCGGATCGGGAGGGAGGAGACCCCGGCGTGCCACGACTGCGGCGCGGCAGAGGACACGGCGCAGCACACCCTCGAGGTGTGCCCGGCATGGTCCGAGCTGCGCCGCGGTCTGACCGCGGTGGTCGGACCGGACCTCTCACTTCCCGGCGTGGTCGACGCCATGCTGGGGAGCGAGGAGGCCTGGTCAGCGGTAGCCTCCTTTTGCGAGGACGTACTCTCGCAAAAGGAGGAGGCGGAGCGCGCGCGGGAGGACGATCCTCTCGCTGCGCCGCTCCGCAGACGAAGAAGGGGGAGAAGGCGTCGAGCCCTCCCTCCTCATGGTGACGGGCGGGCGACAGGCGCGGGGGTGCCTTCGCCCGCATTGCACCCGTCACCTTCGTCGGTCATTCCCGACCCCCCCACACCCGTGAGGGTGTGAGGGGTCTGCCTTGCAATCGTCGGCGGAGGACTGGAAGTGAAGGCTGTGCCGGTTTCCCAGTCCCCCGCCACTTGGACGAAGCGGGAATGCGCTGGGTCGTTTTAGTGGGTATACCGGGTCCGCCCGGGGAGTCCCACATACCCCTCCCGTCCCCCGATGGGAGGGTATGCGTAATGCATTTTTTCCCAGCGTCAAAAAAAAAAAAAAAAAAAAAAAAGGTTAGGTTAGGTTAGGTTAGGTTAGGTTAGGTTAGGTTAGGTTGGGGGACCCCCCACAGAGCTTACGTCCACGTCGTGTCCCCTGGAAACAGCCCAGTTCTGACCACCGTAACGGAGTGGCAGACTGGGTTGGCTAAAGTGCTCTGTGCTCTCGTAGCTTAATTCTTCCTTTGCCTTGACACTACGAATCTGCGGAATGCCCAAACCCTCGCGGGACGCCTGCTGGCGATTTTTAAAACCAAAAGGCCCTTCTCAGGGCCAATCCAAAGGCCCTTCTCAGGGCCAACCCAAAGGCCCTTCTCAGGGCCAACCAAAAGGCCCTTCTCAGGGCCACTACGACGCGCGAGCGTCAGAGACTAGCCGCGCGCCGTCTGCGGCTAGCTTCTTCGGAGGGGCGAGTGAGTCGTCTGACAACGACTCACTTATCACTATGTCGGACGCGGACGACTCTCGGTCGCGGAAGCGGGTCCACCGGAGCGGTGGGTCCGAAGGCTCCACGGCCTCGAAGGCTAAAAAGCCGACGGCGGCCGCGGATACCCATGTCATTGGACTCGCGGACGCCCAACGCCAGTTGGACCTGGCTCGGCGGGCGCAGCTCCAGCAAGAGCTGGAGGAGCGGGTTGCTGCCAAAGAGAAGCGGGCGCACGCCGCCCGGGCCAAGTCCGGGTACGGTGCGTCCCGCGTTCTATACGCGGATCATTCTTTAGCCGAGCTGGAGAGAATGGCGGAGGAGGACGAGGAGGAGATCGTGGAGGTCGCTTCTAAGTCCTCCAACCTAAAGGGGACCTTTCAGAAGGCCCTCAAGAGCAGGGCCGCGAGCATGCGCGGTGTCGTCGCGGAGCTTGTCCGGCGGAAGGCCACCGACGAGACCCGGCAAATGCAGGCGAAGATAGATCGCCTGCAGTCGGAGGTCAGCCAGCTTCATCAAAAGCTGGCTGAAGCCACGGCCCGGCCACAACAAGCCGAGACGAGCCCTGTGGCAGAGGGCCCCTCCTCCAACCTTGAGGTTATCATCCGCAAGGTTGTAATGGAGGAGAGGGCCTTCACAAGAGCCTGCTTAGCAGGAATCGAGGACCGGCTCTTGCCGGAGACACGCCCCCGACCGCCGCTTGCGGCGGATAAGAGGCAGTGCGAGCCGGGGCCGTCCTCCTCCCAGGTGGAAGACGCCCTTCTCCCTTCAACCACCCCGTCCAACGAGTGGACGGAAGTGGCCCGTAAGGGGAAGGGAAAAGGCAAGAAGTCGGCGGCGGCCGTCCCTGTCGCCCCCGCCGCCAACGCTCCCAGCCAGTCGCAGACGACCGGCAAGGGAAAGGAGAAGGGGAAAGGGAAAGGGAGGGGAAAGGGAAAGCTAGTCCCCCCAAAAACCGCGGCCGTCGTGGTGACGCTCACCGCGGAGGCTGCGGATCGAGGGGAGACGTACGCGTCCATTTTGGTGCGGGCGCGTGCTAATGCCGATCCTACCCAACTGGGGATCGGCAGTGTGTCTTGCCGGCGGACCCAAGCCGGGGCTCGAATCTTCGAGTTCCCGGGGGCAGAAGGGAGTGCCCATGCGGACCTCTTTGCAGCCAAGCTGCAGGAGGTCATCGCGGATTCAGCCAAGGTGGCCCGACCGGTCAAGTCGGCGGCCATTGAAGTGACGGAGCTAGATGACTCCGTCACCAAGGAGGAGGTGGTGGCGGCAGTCGCAGCGGTAGGGGGCTGTGGCGCCGCGGCGGTCCAAGGCCGGGACATAAGGCCCGGCCGCGGTGGTATGGGCACCATCCGCCTCGAGTGCCCAATCGCCGCTGCCAAAGCCGTCCTTGCGAAAGGACGGCTTCAAGTCGGGTTCAGCTCGGGCGCAGTCCGGGCACTCGAGGACCAGCCTCTGCGGTGTTTCCGGTGCTTCGGCATCGGCCACACCAGGCCTCTGTGTCCGTCCAAGGTAGACAGGACGGACACATGCTACCGCTGCGGCAAGGAGGGCCACAAAGCCGCCTCCTGCAAGGCCGCCACGCCGCACTGTGCGGTGTGTGCCGCCAGTGGCCGCCGATCAGGCCACGTAATGAAGGGGAGGAAGTGTATTCCTCCCTCTAAGCGTGGCAAAGCGCAGGCGCCGAGCGGGCCTGCGCCTGCTGCTGCCGCTAACGCCGCCGTTCCTGCGGCGGCTGCGGAGGAGGGTGCGATGTCCGACTGATGGACACAGTTGAACATCGCATCCTCTGCATCGCATGCTTGGTGGCGTTGGTGGCGCGGTCTTCCACAGACTCCCCTCCCCTCTCGCTCTTAGAGAGGGGACCGGGATACGTGGCCGCCGCGTGGGGAGAGGTAGCGATGGTGGGGGTGTATTTCTCCCCAAACCGCCCTCTCTCGGAGCAAGCGCGGGAGGACGATCCTCTCGCTGCGCCGCTCCGCAGACGAAGAAGGGGGAGAAGGCGTCGAGCCCTCCCTCCTCATGGTGACGGGCGGGCGACAGGCGCGGGGGTGCCTTCGCCCGCATTGCACCCGTCACCTTCGTCGGTCATTCCTGACCCCCCAAACCCGTGAGGGTGTGAGGGGTCTGCCTTGCAATCGTCGGTGGAGGACTGGAAGTAAAGGCTGTGCCGGTTTCCCAGTCCCCCGCCACTCGGACGAAGCGGGAATGCGCTGGGTCGTTTTAGTGGGTATACCGGGTCCACCCGGGGAGTCCCACATACCCCTCCCGTCCCCCGATGGGAGGGTATGCGTAATGCATTTTTTCCCAGCGTCAAAAAAAAAAAAAAAAAAAAAAAAAAAAAAAAAAAAAAAAAAAGGTTAGGTTAGGTTAGGTTAGGTTGGGGACCCCCCACAGAGCTTACGTCCACGTCGTGTCCCCTGGAAACAGCCCAGTTCTGACCACCGTAACGGAGTGGCAGACTGGGTTGGCTAAAGTGCTCTGTGCTCTCGTAGCTGTTTTTATCTATTGCCTTGAAACTACGTATCTGCGGAATGCCCAAACCCTCGCGGGACGCCTGCGGGCGCTTTTTAAAACCAAAAGGCCCTTCTCAGGGCCAACCCAAAGGCCCTTCTCAGGGCCAACCCAAAGGCCCTTCTCAGGGCCACTACGACGCGCGAGCGTCAGAGACTAGCCGCGCGCCGTCTGCGGCTAGCTTCTTCGGAGGGGCAAGTGAGTCGTCGGACAACGACTCACTTACCACTGTGTCGGACGCGGACGACTCTCGGTCGCGGAAGCGGGTCCACCGGAGCGGTGGGTCCGAAGGCTCCACGGCCTCGAAGGCTAAAAAGCCGACGGCGGCCGCGGATACCCATGTCGTTGGGCTCGCGGACGCCCAACGCCAGTTGGACCTGGCTCGGCGGGCGCAGCTCCAGCAAGAGCTGGAGGAGCGGGTTGCTGCCAAAGAGAAGCGGGCGCACGCTGCCCGGGCCAAGTCCGGGTACGGTGCGTCCCGCGTTCTATACGCGGACCATTCTCTAGCCGAGCTGGAGAGAATGGCGGAGGAGGACGAGGAGGAGATCGTGGAGGTCGCTTCTAAGTCCTCCAACCTAAAGGGGACCTTTCAGAAGGCCCTCAAGAGCAGGGCCGCGAGCATGCGCGGTGTCGTCGCGGAGCTTGTCCGGCGGAAGGCCACCGACGAGACCCGGCAAATGCAGGCGAAGATAGATCGCCTGCAGTCGGAGGTCAGCCAGCTTCACCAAAAGCTGGCTGAAGCCACGGCCCGGCCACAACAAGCCGAGACGAGCCCTGTGGCAGAGGGTCCCTCCTCCAACCTTGAGGTTATCATCCGCAAGGTTGTAATGGAGGAGAGGGCCTTCACAAGAGCCTGCTTAGCAGGAATCGAGGACCGGCTCTTGCCGGAGACACGCCCCCGACCGCCGATTGCGGCGGATAAGAGGCAGTGCGAGCCGGGGCCGTCCTCCTCCCAGGTGGAAGACGCCCTTCTCCCTTCAACCACCCCGTCCAACGAGTGGACGGAAGTGGCCCGTAAGGGGAAGGGAAAAGGTAAAAAGTCGGTGGCGGCCGTCCCTGTCGCCCCCACCGCCAACGCTCCCAGCCAGTCGCAGACGACCGGCAAGGGAAAGGAGAAGGGGAAAGGGAAAGGGAGGGGAAAGGAAAAGCTAGTCCCCCCAAAAACCGCGGCCGTCGTGGTGACGCTCACCGCGGAGGCTGCGGAGCGAGGGGAGACGTACGCGTCCATTTTGGTGCGGGCGCGTGCTAATGCCGACCCTACCCAACTGGGAATCAGCAGGGTGTCCTGCCGGCGGACCCAAGCCGGGGCTAGAATTTTCGAGTTCCCGGGGGCAGAGGGGAGTGCCCATGCGGACCTCTTTGCAGCCAAGCTGCAGGAGGTTATCGCGGATTCGGCCAAGGTGGCCCGGCCGGTCAAGTCGGCGGCCATTGAAGTGACGGAGCTAGATGACTCCGTCACCAAAGAGGAGGTGGTGGCGGCGGTCGCAGCGGTAGGGGGCTGTGGCGCCGCGGCGGTCCAAGGCCGGGACATAAGGTCCGGCCGCGGTGGTATGGGCACCATCCGCCTCGAGTGCCCAATCGCCGCTGCCAAAGCCGTCCTTGCGAAAGGACGGCTTCAAGTCGGGTTCAGCTCGGGCGCAGTCCGGGCACTCGAGGACCAGCCTCTGCGGTGTTTCCGGTGCTTCGGCATCGGCCACACCAGGCCTCTGTGTCCGTCCAAGGTAGACAGGACGGACACATGCTACCGCTGCGGCAAGGAGGGCCACAAAGCCGCCTCCTGCAAGGCCGCCACGCCGCACTGTGCGGTGTGTGCCGCCAGTGGCCGCCGATCAGGCCACGTAATGAAGGGGAGGAAGTGTATTCCTCCCTCTAAGCGTGGCAAAGCGCAGGCGCCGACCGGGCCTGCGCCTGCTGCTGCCGCTAACACCGCCGTTCCTGCGGCGGCTGCGGAGGAGGGTGCGATGTCCGACTGATGGACACAGTCGAACATCGCATCCTCTGCATCGCATGCTTGGTGGCGTTTTTGGCGCGGTCTTCCACAGACTCCCCTCCCCTCTCGCTCTTAGAGAGGAGACCGGGATACGTGGCTGCCGCGTAGGGAGAGATAGCGATGGTGGAGGTGTATTTCTCCCCAAACCGCCCTCTCTCGGAGCAAGCGCGGGAGGACGATCCTCTCGCTGCGCCGCTCCGCAGACGAAGAAGGGGGAGAAGGCGTCGAGCCCTCCCTCCTAATGGTGACGGGCGGGCGACAGGCGCGGGGGTGCCTTCGCCCGCTTTGCACCCGTCACCTTCGTCGGTCATTCCCGACCCCCCAAACCCGTGAGGGTGTGAGGGGTCTGCCTTGCAATCGTCGGTGGAGGACTGGAAGTAAAGGCTGTGCCGGTTTCCCAGTCCCCCGCCACTCGGACGAAGCGGGAATGCGCTGGGTCGTTTTAGTGGGTATACCGGGTCCGCCCGGGGAGTCCCACATACCCCTCCCGTCCCCCGATGGGAGGGTATGCGTAATGCATTTTTTCCCAGCGTCAAAAAAAAAAAAAAAAAAAAAAAAAAAAAAGGTTAGGTTAGGTTAGGTTAGGTTAGGTTAGGTTAGGTTAGGTTAGGTTAGGTTAGGTTAGGTTAGGTTAGGTTAGGTTAGGTTAGGTTAGGTTAGGTTAGGTTAGGTTAGGTTAGGTTAGGTTAGGTTAGGTTAGGTTAGGTTAGGTTAGGTTAGGTTAGGTTAGGTTAGGTTAGGTTAGGTTAGGTTAGGTTAGGTTAGGTTAGGTTAGGTTAGGTTAGGTTAGGTTAGGTTAGGTTAGGTTAGGTTAGGTTAGGTTAGGTTAGGTTAGGTTAGGTTAGGTTAGGTTAGGTTAGGTTAGGTTAGGTTAGGTTAGGTTAGGTTAGGTTAGGTTAGGTTAGGTTAGGTTAGGTTTTTTTTTTTTTTTTTTTTTTTTTTAAAATACTTCTACCTCCAACATAATCGGAGCCTATTTTAAGCTTTACGTTCATACTAGTTCTCGCAATTATTCTTCTCGCACTTTCATTCTGCATACTGGATCTTTCTATCATTCCTTCTCTTTCTGTATCCAAGGGTAGGACGCCCTTCTATTTTTCCCTATTCTGTATTGTATTCTATTTCCATTTTTATTTCGGGTGTAACACAATGACAATACAACTGTTTTTATTGTTTTTCTACAATGATTCTTATTCTAATTCTTACATTACTTTTTCTTTGCTACTTCGAACAATCTTAGATACTATTCTTTGTTCTCTTTACATGTTTCTTAGGTCTACTTTTACTTTCTACTCCTTAATGCTATTTCGTGTTTGTTTTCATTATTACAATCATCTTATAAACTATTCTTACTTCTATTTACATATTTTTTGGGACTACTTCTATTTTCTACTATAAAAATACTAGTGCGTTTGTGGTTTTCAGATCACAAGCCATCTTATATTATTACAGTTCTTACGACTACTCACTCAAATTTATCTATATGGGCAGCTTATTAATAGGTATACAATTTTATCAATTTTCCTGGCGTTTCTTAGTGAATTTATTTCGTCTGTTTTCAATGCTTGACCCTAATATTCTATATAATATTATGTAAGCATTTTTGCTTAAGCTGTTTTGTTTCTTTTTATAACTTTTTCGCAGATTTTTACACAGTATTCTAAAAACACCTCTCTCTTCTTCCCCTTCATTAAGAGCCACACATTTTCGGCATCCAGTTTGGTGTCGAGTACGTGCTCAGCCACAAGTCTTTCCTGGTCGAACACAGGACAGCTAAACAATATATGTGGCACCGTCTCAGCAATGTCGGGATCACAAATGCACGATGGGCTCTCTTTGCACTTGAAGCGATTCAAGTATTCCGAGAACCCACCGTGCCCCGTCATGACCTGCGTAGTAACGTTGCCGATTTTGATTTTCCTGACTATCGTGTAGGCCGCCACCGCGTCCGGGAAGAACAATTTGGTCACAGAAGCAGTTGTTTCGGAGTTGTATCTCCGGTTCCATACGTCAAGAGTTGCCATTCGGATGCTTCGCTTGACGTATGAAACCGGACACAGGTCGTAGTCGGGCTTCCGCTTGGAACCTTCAGCGGCTCTTTTGGCTAGTTCATCGGCCCTCTCATTGCCTTCCAACCCCGCATGGGCTTTGATCCAAAACAAGGTGATAGCCTTGTTTTGGATAGACAGGGACCTAAGATTGGCCCTTGTCTCTACTGCCAGGGGGTGGTGTCGATTATAATTCTGTATGGTTTGGAGGGCCGCCATGGAGTCACTGAAGATTCCAAACGATTGCGCACTGTGCTTTTGGATCACCCTGGTCGCTACGCATATCGCCAGAAGCTCAGCCTGGTAAACAGTGGAGTAGTGTGGGAGAGCAAGCTTGAGAGCTTTGGTTTCGGCGTCACCACTCCATATGGATAGTGCCGCCCCGACCTTGCCCCCAATCTTGCTCCCGTCCGTGAAGATACGAACCTCAAGTTCGTTCTGGGCATCTAGTTGCTCTTGGTTTACCAGGCTTACCAGCTCTAGCTTAGCGCGCTCCGCAGGGTGTGGAGCCTCCATTGCCGAGGCGGTCTGCTCAACACTCCTGTCGCCAAGTGCTGGCTGAGGCACCCCTCTCCTGGCCTCGTAAAGCGATGCCGCTTCGCGGACTCGCAGGTCGAGAGGTAGTATCCCAGCCAGAACTAGCGCCGAGTTCAAGGAGACCGTCCGGTATCCTTTGCACAGCTTTTGTGCTATACCGCGCTGAACTGCTCCCAACTGCTTCTTGATGCCTAATTTCTCGACGGCTGGAGCCCATACGCTGGCGGCGTACAGGATGACTGGTTCGACGGTGGCCACATATATTACTCTAATGACTTCAGGATGAAGTCCCCAGCTGGTCTTTGCTGCCTTGGTGAGCTGTTTGTGGATTCCTATTGCCTTCCTGCACACATTTGCGACGTGTGCGTTGAATGTCAGCTGTTTATCGATGGTGACACCCAGGATTTTGATCTCGTTGGACATGGCAATGTCGATCCCACCCATGCTCAGGCGCGGGGTGTCATATTTTAGTTTGCGAGTTATAACCATCGCGCTAGTTTTTTGCGGGGCAAATTTAAGTTTGTTTTGTACGCCCCACGCCCGAACGTGTTCGAGAGCGGCATTGGCACGTCCCTCAATCTCTAACGATGTGTCACCATCGAAAATCAGCACGACATCGTCTGCAAATGCCTGGCAATAGTCCTCCCTAGCTTCCAAGCTCTTTAAAAGCGGGTCCAGCAACAAGTTCCAGAAAATCGGTCCCCCAATGGAACCCTGAACACAGCCCTTGCTTGTGGCCTTGCAGTACTCTTCACATGCGTATCTGACCCTGACCCTTCGGTTTTCGAGATAGCTGTCGATGACCCTCCTCAAGCCGACTGGACACTGTTCCTCAGCCAGACGGACCCTTATGGCTGGCCACCATGCGCTGTCGAAGGCTCCCTCTATGTCTAATGATACTAAAACTACAATTTTCTTTTGTGTCAGCTTGCCGCGTATGTGCTGCATTAGTGCATAGAGGGAGTCCTCGGTGCTTCTCTGGGGCATGAATCCGTACTGACGAGTACTCATCCTGGGAATCAGATGAAACTTGAGGCGGGCCACCAACATCTTCTCATATATTTTACCAAAAATTGGTAATAGGCCAATTGGTCTGTACGCCTTTGGGTTGCTGTAATCGGTTTTTCCAGGCTTCTTTAAAATAATCACAGTCGCTTCCTTCCAAATTTCAGGAAAGAGGTGGGTTCTCAGACAGCCGTTCAGGAGAGCCAATGCTACCTCAGGGGCACCTCTAATAGCCTGACAACAAATGTCAGCAGTGAAACCTTCCACTCCTGGCGCTTTTTTGACATTAAAGGACTCGCACGCTGCCATCAGCTCGGCCATCGTGAATGGTGGCTCGCATGATTCACCTTGCCCTCCAGCATTCACGTCGTCGGCCTTTTCTCTTATAAGTCGGTGGCAGGTGCTGTCAGTGTCGGAGTGGTCTTCTGGGTAAAAGGTTTTCGCCAGTAATTCCACCGAGCCTTTTGCGTCTAGTGCCTGCCCTTCCTTCACCAATGGCTGATCCTCACCTCTTCCCTTGGTCCTCCCTATCACCCGGTAGATGCCTTCCCAAACCCCCTCTCTATCCTGCCTAGTGCAGAAGTTCTTCCAGCTTTCGATTTCAGCCTTGGCTGCTTCCGTCTCATACTCAACTTTTAGTTTCAGGTACTCATCAACGACCTTCGATCTTCGGGCTGGGGCTGCATTCCTGACTCTGCGTTTCCTGGTGGCGACCTCCTTCTTCAGCCCCTCGAGTTTCTCGGACCACCACGGCAAAGTAAGCACTTCCTTTGTCTTCTTCAAAGGCATTGAAGAAGTGCATGCGTCTTTTATTGCGGTTGTGTATAATTTGGTTAATGAATTTAATTGATCAGCTGTGTTTTTGTTATCTATTTCTGTTTTGTTTATTTGATTTACCTGTAGTAATTGGCCGAGTTTCTTACGAAACTCGGGCCAATTTGCTTTTTTGGTGTTGAAAATTCTAGTGGTTCGATGAATTTGAACGCCTTTTGACTTTTTTAATTTTATATTAAATACAATGCCGTTGTGATCCGAGCTCGTGAGGCCCTCGTCTACCCTCCAGTCGTCTACCAGGTCCAGGATATCCGTCGAGCATGCCGTTAAGTCGACGTGGCTGCAGTATCTTATGCCTCCTCTGATCGTGTCGAAGGTCGGAATTTCCCCTCTGTTGAGTATGTTCAGGTCCAGCTCATCGAGAACTCCGGACATTTCTTCGCCTCTGCGGTCGATGGTCAGGCTTCCCCACCAGGTACTTTTTGCATTTGCGTCTCCTCCAAGAATCCACATTCTGGAACCTACCTCCTCCTCAACGCGTTTGAGGTGGCCGAGGTATGGTTCAATTGGCTGTTCTGGCTCGAAGTAAAAGGAGACTAGTGTGATCTTCCAGGCACTGGTTCGGATCCCCACCACTGTGATGTTGTTCGTGGTAAGTTTCGGGTACTGTTCGACGATGAGGTCTTGGTCGAAGACCGCTATTGCGGCCTTGACAATCCCCTCTCCGGTTTCAGTGCTCTGGAAGATCCGGACGCCTCTATGACTCCTCATTACTTTGGCCCCGCCTACGTATGGTTCCTGGAGGAGAGCAATGGCAATCCCACGCTTTTCCGCTTCGATAAACAGCTCGCTGGTCGCCAGTCTCTTCCGCTGGAGGTTGGCCTGTACCATTCTGTAGGGGTTTGGGTTTCCGTGGGTGCCCTTAGCAATATGCTACTGTGGCTCTTGCTATTTCGTCCCATCTGTGGCGTGTTGGACATTCCGAGCTGAAGGCGTTGTGGCCAGCATCCCCGAGCTTGGCTCTTGTGCAGTTCCGGCACTTTGGCAGGGCACCCGTTAGATAGTCGGAGCATTCCGACCTCAGGTGTGGCCCGCCGCAGTGGCTGCACAGGTCAGCCGATTCCTTACAGAAACGTTTGCCGTGCCCGTAGCCTAGGCAGCGCGTGCACTGCACCAGTGGGGTCTGGTCTTCGACCCTTACGCGCTGGAGGTCTACGTGCAGGCACCCGAGTTCTGTTGCCCGTCTCCAGATCGTCGGCGAGACGCCGACCACAACGTGGCAGGTGTGCGGGTTCCTAGTCCTCCTTCGGAACTTCACCACCACCCTTTCCTCCTCCTTGTCGAGGTTGTGAAAAATTTCCCGGTTCTGATTTCTCAGAGCTTTGAGGATGTCCTCGTCTGTATTGACTGAGAGGACGCTCCTGAGGATCAGCATGGGATCCTTGTTCTTCACCTCCTCGACATGGAGGTCCTTACTATCCCTTGCCAGTCTTTCCTTGATTTTATCCCTTTCTGCGGTACTTTGGAAGCCCATAATAACTTTCCTATCTTTTGCTTTCCTCACCTTTTCTACTTTCACCCAGCCTTCCTTAGCATCTGTTGCCTTCCGCACCCTCTCTAGGACTTCGTCCCCAGACTTTGTCTCGTCTGTGGAGGTAACGACGATGGAGTGGAGCGTACTTCGCACATGGTTCGCGTTTCCGCTGTGGGTCGCCGTTACGCTCGCGTAAGTAGTGGCGGTGCTGTTTTCCACAGACTGTTTGTGTTGCTCGATAACCACCTTTAGGTCCTCCATCCTCCTGGTGTGGCTCTCGAGCAGCAGCGTGTGGCTCCTTATTTGAGCCTCGAGTTGACCATAGTTATGGCTTGGGTCGGCTATGCTTGTGAAGGTGAGGTCGGCGGCAGCGTTCTCGGGTTGTAAATTTTTAGTCCCCACTCCTGAGCCTTTGGTTTTGGCGGCTTTTTCGGCCTCCTTTACCAGCTGGAACATCCTATCCAACACCTCTATTATTCCAGTTTTTATTTCCGTTTTCGTGTTTCTAGAGGTGCCTAACAGTACTTTTGCCTTGGTAAGGCAGGCCTTTGCTTCTGCCGATCGGTCCGCATAGTGGGGTTTTGGCGGCGAGTGTACCTGTAATAGTCTCGGTTGGGAAGGCTTCAAGGTGGGTTTAGCAGGGCCAGCCTGCATCGTCTTGGTCACTGACGGGGGCGTTGCGTTCGCGCTGGAGGGCCCCGCAGCCTCCCCTTCCCCGACGCTGATTCCCACACTCGGAGGTGATGCCGTCGGCTTTGGCGATTTTTCGCCCTCGGCCGGCTTCGCTTTGAGTGGAGTCCTAAATCCAATCATATCTTTGGAGGTTTGCGTCAGAGTGTAAAAAGGTACAAAACAAATAGTAAAAGGTAAAGATGTATAATAAAATAAATAAAATGTAAAAATAGATAGGATTACAAAATCTAAGGAAGTCTCAGCTCTATGTAGTGCAATTTACAGTCAGTCTTTTGTTCTATGAACGAGTCAAGCACCAAAATAAGCGAGAAAAACTCTCAACAGTCAGAAAAAGTCAAAAAGTTACAAAAATATATCGACTCTTGAGGAGACTCTATGTAGAGTCGTATTGTTACGTCCAGTCGATAGCTCTCATCGAGCCCCCCTAAAAGACCCCAAACTCGGTATAGTTACACCAAGGGGTTTCGGAGATATCCCAGATTGAAAATTTGGTTTTTTGCCAAAATAAAGAACCAAAAGTGGTTACGATAGGATATCTCCAGAACCACCGGTCCAAAAACCCTGGTGTTTGGGCTTTCCGAACTTGGCTCGGTGAGACCGATCCACTGGAACAGTTTTCAGGCTGAAAAATTTCGACCTCCTGAAAACGCCTGAAAACCGTCTTGTCCTATACCCTAAGCCCTACTGGTATGTCCAGTGAAGACCCCAGCCCGCTACGTCTCTCCGTTGGGAAGTTATGGCCGTCTAAAGTTTTTACAAAATGGCCGCAGTGCTGTCAAAGTGGACTTTTGACCACGGATAACTTCCCTCTGGAAAGCCGTAGACCCCCCGAGTTTGGGCTCTCCCAACTCGGCCCGAGCTTCACTGTCCGCTGAAACCACTTTCAGGGTCCTGAAATTTTTTAGCCCCAAACCGCCTGAAATCGTGGGGTGAAAGGGACGAAAATACCCTGAGTGCAGAACCGAAATCCGTAATCTCCCACGACTCCTGGTTCAAGAGTTATGGCGGTTTGAAGCTAAACAAAATGGCCGCCGAGCTGTCAAAAGTCTTGTTAAAACGTCCGTAACTTCAAAACCCTTCGTCACAGAAGGACGGGGTTTTGGACCTACAGCAAGGCGTCACTTCAGGTATGTCCTGAAAGTAGTTTCAGCGACAAAAATTTGTATGTCCTGAAATGGCCTGAAAATGGTCAACACTCAAAATCTGCGGTACGCCAATAGCCCGAGTGAAAACCCGGTGTAAATCGGGCCCACGGTTGCCGAGATATTACAATCTAAAACTTAAAACCTAAAAACCAAGATGGCGCTTTTTTACCAAAACAGCCAATTGCAGTCTTATATGGCCCTTGTTTGGGCTTATGTGAGTCCAAATAAGGTATTTGAACACAATGAAAACATAAAAAAGTAGATTTTTCCTATTTATACTGAATTATCGGCAAAAAACATAAAAAATTTAATATCTTTTAAACTAATTGACATAAAATTTTGAAAAAATATGCTAAAAATACATTAATTAAAGACCTACAGGATCCAAAATTTAAAAGTTTAAAAAATTTAAAAACAAGTATGAAAAATTTTGAAAATATGGTTTTCCTGAAAAATTACTTAAATCTTAAAAACTATTCGAGCTAAAAATCTAAAACTTAGGATCTATACGGATTTGATGAGCGCGCAACAGGTTGCAGTTAAAAATCTTGACCGCGTTGACGGGATCCGGAGATATAAGGGTATAAAGTTTATGACTTTAAACGGTCATATAAAATCTCCCGGTAGTCATAAAATTATAAAATTGGTTTCACTCGCCTCGTGTTGTGACGGTCCAGGTTGTGTCCAAATTTCGAGCCGCTAACTTCACTCCTTCAGCTTTTTCAGGCCACGTGGTTTTGTCAATTTCCTGAATATCTCGCAAAGGCGCGATGTCAGGGAGATTTTCAGTGGTCCAGATGGTCGGGAGCCACGATGTCGATGGAATTCCAGAGGAAAAGAAAGGGGTCGCCGATCTTGTTTGGGCAGCGCATGCGTTTTTGTCTGTAGCGGTTTTAACTTAACCTCTAAATTTAAGGTTTTCCGCTAATAACTTTTTCAGCACTGAACGGCGGCACAATTTTATCGCGGCACTTTGAGCAGCACACGTTTTCGCATCCAAGGACACCTCACTCTTCACAATCGGACAAGAAAAACCAATTAATTTGAATTTTTAACTGCGGAGCAGCTTTAAAAACGATCCGGCCACCACGGAGGCTGGGGGGGTACTGGTTAGGTTAGGTTAGGTTAGGTTAGGTTAGGTTAGGTTAGGTTAGGTTAGGTTAGGTTAGGTTAGGTTAGGTTAGGTTAGGTTAGGTTAGGTTAGGTTAGGTTAGGTTAGGTTAGGTTAGGTTTTTTTTTTTTTTTTTTTTTTTTTTTTTTTTTTTTTTTTTTTTTGGCAGGAGTGGGAAATCCCCGCGGACACCTCGACTATCCCACAGGAAGTTTCCTGTGAGACAGTCGAGGTAGTGCCGGACTCGAACCGGCTAAAACCACACTCCTGCCCCAGCCAGTGTCCCTCTAACATGATCAGAGTCCTTTACATCTGTCTGTTTTGGTTTATCTACGGGCTTTTGGTGGCCGGAGAGACCGCATTTTCTGCATTTTGAATTTTCCATTATAGTTATTTCCCAGAATAATGTCACGCAAGAATTTACTTTTTGATTGTTGTGCTATCAACTACTTTTGCTGTTATAATGATGCCAATATTTTAATGTTTAAACTATATTTCTTGATACCCTAATATTTATGCCCTTACACTACGATATCTTGACTTCCTTCATTTTGTTTTAATTCTGTTTAATTTTGTATGTTTCTGTTTTTAAATTTCATCTGTATGATATCTCATCTATATATATTCAATATACAACTCAATATCCTACATCTATAAACCAACATTATATTTAAATCTATTACTCTAACTTTTTTAGGTATTTTACAAAATGAATAGACATCCGTAAAACTATTTCCAAGTTCGACACAACTTGACACATTTTGCAGCGCTGGCACTTGCTCCAGCTTAACTCGAGCCTGTTTCTTATGAAACAGACTCAAGTTACCGATTTGTGTATTGCCATCGCTAGTCGTTTGCTCAACGCGCCTGTTTTTTGGTTGGGACGATTTGGTACTGTTTAAGTGCCGCGTGGAAGTGGTCGCACCACCAACTTTAGCAATATGCTATCGAAGCTCTTGCGAATGCGTCCCACTTCCTTCGCACGGGGCATTCGTTGCTGAATGTGTTGTGCTCGGTGGCCCCCAGTTTTTCTCTGGTGCAGTTCACGCAAGCCGCTGCTTTGCCGATCTGTTTATCCGGGCAGTCTGCCCTGACGTGTGGCCCACCACAGTGGCTACACAGATCGGCTGGCTCCGTGCACAGGCGTTTCCCGTGCCCGTAAGCCAAGCAGCGGGTGCACTGCACCAGAGGCGTCTGGTCCTCGACGCGAACTCGCTGGAGGTCAATGCGGAGTTTTCCCTCCTCAATCGCCCTCCTCCAGACCGTAGGGGACACGCCAAGCACAACATGGTTCGCGTGCGGGTTTCTGGTTTTCTTGCGGTACTTGATAACCATTCTTTGCTCCTTGTCGTCGAGCCCGTGAAATATCTCCCGGTTCTGATTCCTAAGGGCTCTCAGCACATCCTCGTCACTGTGCATGAGTAATACGTCCCTAAGAATCAGAAGCGGGTCCCGATTCTTCACGTCCTCAACGACGAGGTTCTCTCCGGCCGCTTCCAGTCTGGTTTTTAATCTATGCCTCTCCTCCTTTGTTGCGCACCCCATTATAATCTTCTGATCCTTGGCCTTTCTTACTCTTTCCACACGCACCCAGCCCTCCTTCGCGTCCACTGCCTTTCTGACCCGTTCAAGAATCTCGTCCCCCGTATCCATTTCCTGAGTCGAGGAGACAACCACCGAGTGCAGCGTCGCTCGCTCCAGGGCCTGTCCCCCGGTGTGACGTTTACTCGCGGCCGCTGCACCGGCGTAGGTCTTCCCCTCGACGTTTTCCCAGCCAGCCAGACTGTCTCGGAGCTGTTCGACCTTCTCGGTGTTCTCCTTAACGATCGAGATGTGCTCCTTTAAGGTGGTAATGAGCTCAGTCTGACTAGCAAGACTCTCGGGAACGGACTGGGGACCATGGTCGGCAGTGGGCGCGGGTTCCGGTACGGCGAGGGGTGCGGTGGGGGCCTTTTCGCGCTCGGACTCCTTTACCAGCTCATAAAGCCTGTTTATGGCTTCGAGCACGGCAGTCTTTATCTCGGCCTTGAGGTTGCGAGAGTTGCCCAAATTAAGCTTGGCCTTATTTAGGCAAGCTCTCGCCTCCTCAGTGCGACTGCGGCACTTAGCCTCAGGCTTTTTGAGCGGTCTTGTGGCATCGATAGCAGCTCGGCGCGTCCCCGGAGTGGCAGGACCTCCCTGTGACGCAGAAGGAGTCTCGTCTCCGAAGGAGATTCTCCTCCTTGCGTCAGGTGAAGGCATCGCTTTCTCCGCCGATCGCGGCGAGCTACTAGAGCCTTGGGCCCTCACGGTGCTGGATGGGGTGCGAAACATAATCAAAATTTGGGAGCAGGTATTATTAGATCAGAACCCTGTAAAGAGGGGCACGGAACAAC
The DNA here is from genome assembly GCA_941918905.2 of Xestia sexstrigata. NCBI lineage: Eukaryota > Metazoa > Arthropoda > Insecta > Lepidoptera > Noctuidae > Xestia > Xestia sexstrigata. Next base: position 17,547,523 of record OW799224.2, read on the forward strand.
AATATCTGCTCGAGAGGAGAGGTTCAGAGAGGACACTGGTACTTATGTGACCCTGTAAAGGGGGGAACACAGTAAGTAAATAAATAATAAAATCAAATAAAATGTATTTACAAAAAAAAAAAAAAAAAGTCATACAATTATAGTCGCCCTCTCTAGTACGACTGTCACAATAATGATTATATAATATACATATAATAAAAAGTATCTAAAACATTAAAATTTAAAATTTCGTAAAACAAATTATTTACACGTGGTCAGTATGCTTAAAAAAAGAACTTTCCCCACAAAACCTCTATCTACAAGCCTGAAATACAGAAAAGAAGTTAAATTTTAAAATATAAATTTTGCTTAAAACCCCACGTCTACCTTCCTATAAGCCAGAGGGCGGGTGGGCGGGCAAAATTTATTCGAGCTAGGGGCGCGGGCGAGGTGTCCAGAGACGCGTCTCCGCGCGGGCTAGCGATATAAGGAATAAAACTTACTAGGTGCCGACCAAAAATTTTGAGTTTCGGTCAAAAAACCAGTTTTTGAACCAAAAAATTTTGAATTTCACCCCACAACCTGGAGACCGGGACACGGATCGCGGACCAGAATTCAGGGATGAAGGGTGAGGACTATTTCAACTATAAACTAACGTTATTTTTGCAAAAGAATTTGGAAAAACAATTAATTTTGAGAATTTACTATGAAAATTCGAAAAATTCCCGAGTGTTAGTAGGGATGAAGTCCCGACGCGCGTTTAAATGCGTGCAATATGGTCAGAACTTAGGCGGAGGCCTAGTTTGGTCTAAAAACGCTGAAAACAGCTTCAAAATCGCACGTCTGGAAGTGAAGATATCAACGTTTGTGTTTTTAATTCAATCCCTTAGGTGGATTTTGGGTACTAACAGGAATGTATGAAAAAACTATTTTTTAGAAAAAGTTATGTTTTATTCGGGCTAGGGGCGCGGGCGAGGTGTCCAGAGACGCGTCTCCGCGCGGGCTAGCGATATAAGGAATAAAACTTACTAGGTGCCGACCAAAAATTTTGAGTTTCGGTCAAAAAACCAGATTTTGAACCAAAAAATTTTGAATTTCACCCCACAACCTGGAGACCGGGACACGGATCGCGGACCAGAATTCAGGGATGAAGGGTGAGGACTATTTAAACTATAAACTAACGTTATTTTTGCAAAAGAATTTAGAAAAACAATTAATTTTGAGAATTTACTATGAAAAATTCGGAAATTCCTGAGTGTTAGTAGGGATGAAGTCCCGACGCGCGTGTAAATGCGTGCGATATGGTCAGAACGTAGGCGGAGGCCTAGTTTGGTCTAAAAATGCTGAAAACAGCTTCAAAATCGCACGTCTGGAAGCGAAGATATCAACGGGTTAGGTTAGGTTAGGTTAGGTTAGGTTAGGTTAGGTTAGGTTAGGTTAGGTTAGGTTAGGTTAGGTTAGGTTAGGTTAGGTTAGGTTAGGTTAGGTTAGGTTAGGTTAGGTTAGGTTAGGTTAGGTTAGGTTAGGTTAGGTTAGGTTAGGTTAGGTTAGGTTAGGTTAGGTTAGGTTTTTTTTTTTTTTTTTTTATAATAATGTGTTCTCGTGTCCCCCTGACATAGTCAGAGACCTTGCATAACTTTAAATTATTTTTGCTATTTATTTAATTTTTGATACTTCTTGAAGAAGTTTTACTTTGTTTGATTTTGTATTTTAGTTTTGTTTAATTAATTATTGCCACTGTTTTTTTTTTTTTTTTTTTTTTTAATTACTTATATCTCGTCTACGTTTTTTCTATGCTTAGTCAAAATATCTTTTCTATAATGGAAATATATATACTTAGAAAAACATAGATTTCACGTTACTTTATTACGCCTAATAACTTTATTTGCAACTGTTATGCAGTATTCCATTAGAATGTTTCTATTTTTGGTTTCTGACATAATAGTTTTTAAATTAAGGACATTTAATTTAATGTTTAGCCTCTGCTCGGTATCATACCTCTCGGTTAGAAAGACTGGGCATTCCGTCAGGATATGTGCGATCGACTCCACTTGATCCGGCTCACAGATGCACCATGGGTTCTCCTTACGCTTGAAACGGTGCAAGTATTCGGAGAACCCACCGTGACCCGTCAAAATCTGTGTCACTATCCCGGCTGGTTTTAGTTTTATTGCAATTCTGTGGCCGTCGATCGCATCTGGAAGGAAGAGTTTTGTCACCGAGGCTGTTTCGCCGTTCCTGTATCTCCTGTTCCATTCGTCAAGCGACCCCGCACGGATCTGCCGCTTGACGAATGAAACCGGGCAGCGGTCATAATCCGGCCTCTTCCTGGACCGGAGTGCAGCTTCTTTCGCGAGGTGGTCCGCGCGCTCGTTGCCTTCGAGCCCTGCGTGTGCTTTTACCCAGAACAAGGATACATCTTTGCTCTGGGATAAAGCCGCGGCAACGTTCGCTCTCGCCTCCACGGCTAGTGCGTGGAGGGAACCCTGGTTTGTGACTGTCTGTAGTGCGGCCTTTGAGTCACTATAGATACCGAAGGTTCCCTCTTTGCGCTTGAGGATTTCGCGCGTGGCTACACATATGGCCAGAAGCTCTGCCTGGTAGACCGTGCAGTACGGCGGCAGGCTAAGCTTGACGGACTTGATCTCGGCATTACTGTCCCAGAGTGACAGCGCTGCTCCAACCTTGTCCGCAATCTTGCTGCCGTCCGTGAAGACTCTGACTGCTTGGGTATTGTGGGTGTCCACAAGCGTCCGGTCTTCCAGGCAGACGAACTCCATGGCCATATGTTTCGCTGGGTGCGGAGTCTCTGTAAATGCCACCACTCGCTCTACCTCCCTGCCCGCCAGTGCTGGCTGTGGCACCCCTCTTTTCGCCTCGTACAGAGCGGCTGCTTCCTGTATTCGGAGGTCGAGTGGGAGTATCCCAGCCAGCACCAGGGACGCGTTCAGCGAAACGGTGCGGTAGGATTTACAGAGCTTCTGCGCGAATCCTCGTTGAACCGTGTTGAGGCTTTTCTGCACTCCGATCTTTTTCGCGGCCGGCGCCCAGGCGCTTGCCGCGTACAGAATCACCGGCTCCACTGCTGCCGTGTATATGGTGGTTAGGTTAGGTTAGGTTAGGTTAGGTTAGGTTAGGTTAGGTTAGGTTAGGTTAGGTTAGGTTAGGTTAGGTTAGGTTAGGTTAGGTTAGGTTAGGTTAGGTTAGGTTAGGTTAGGTTAGGTTAGGTTTTTTTTTTTTTTTTTTTTTTTTTTTTTTTTTTTTTATTATACTCGTGTCCCTCTGACATTGGTCATCAGAGACCTTATCTATGCTATGTTTTTCGTTCATACCAGTTCTCGCTTTTATTCCTCTCGTACTTTCATTCCACATACTTGATCTTTCTTTTATCCATTCGTCTTTCTTTCTTAAGGGTAGGACGCCCTTCTACTTTCCCTATTCTGTACTACTCCTCTTTTATTTTTATTTCGGGGATAACACTGGACACATTTATTTTTATTATGCTTTACATTAAAATCTTATTCTAGCTTATTTCTAATTCTTATACTGTGTATTACAATTTGTGTTTCCAATTTTACAAACCATCTTATATAAATCTATACTTATTTCTAACTAAATGTATCTATTCTTATTCTATCTTATTTATTAATGCTATTACATATTTGTTTTCATCTTTTCTATTTTACAAACATCTTAAATCTACTTACATTTTACGATTTTCCTACATTGACAGTTCCAATTTAGTTCTAATACCATTTATACACTTTTACTTCCTTAACGCTAAATTTTTACAACTAAGGTTTCAGACTATTTAACAATTTTCAATTTTCAATTTTACAACGATTACTTTTAATATATTCTCATAATACATTAAAGTATATCTTCTGCTTTAGACTTTGTTCTTTCTTATTACATCTTTAGCTATTTCCTTACAATATTTTAAAAATTTATTTCTTGTTATTTTATTTCCCATGATAGTTGGTATATTTTCTAATTTAACCTCAGTTTCTATTTCGGATTCGATGTTGAATTTATTGACTGCGAATATTGGACACTCTGTGATAAGATGCTGTATGCTTTGATTATTAGAGGGATCACAGGGACATGCCGGGCTCTCCTTGCACTTGAAGCGATTCAAATACTCAGAGAACCCGCCATGTCCCGTAAGCACTTGTACTATGATTGGGTCTAATTTTATTTTTCTAATGGCCTGGTACGCTGCTATTGCATCTGGGAAGAATATTTTAGTTGTAGATGCTGTATCGCCCGATCTGTATCTCGTGTTCCATTCGTCAAGCGACTCCGTTCGGATTTGTCGCTTGACGAATGAAGCCGGACACAAGTCATAGTGTGGTCTCATCTTGCTTCCTATGGCTGCTTCTTTTGCTAACACGTCAGCCCTCTCATTTCCCTCCATCCCCGCATGCGCCTTTATCCAAAACAATTTAAGGGCTTTCCCACTATTCCTCAACGTTTGGATATTCTTCTGGGTTTCGAATGCTAAGGGATGGAGGGACACGCCTCGGGTAACCGTCTCCAGGGCCGACCTGGAGTCGCAGTAGACTTCGACAACGGCTGCATGATGTTTCATAGCCAGCTCAGAGGCCTTGCGCAAGGCCCACAGTTCGGCCTGGTAAACGGTGCAGAAATTGTCCAGTTTAAACTTTTGGGCTTTCACCTCTATCCCATTTTCCCAAAGGCTTATCGCTGCACCGACTTTTCCTTGGATTTTACTTCCGTCGGTGAAGATTTTGGGATAAGCGAGTCCTTGCTGGTCCATTTCTGCATCGTTCACCACACACTTGAACTCTGTACCGGTTTGACTGGCCGGGTGTGGTACTTCGGTGTAAGGGACCGGTTTTTCGATCTCGCGGTCCCCTGTTACTCTCCGGGAGTATCCTCTCTTTTCTTCATAAAAAGAGGCTGCTTCCCGAATCCGGAGATCCAGCGGAAGCAGTCCGGAGAGCAACAAGGCCGAGTTCAATGATGTGGTCCTATACGCCTTGATAATTTTTTGCGCAAAGCCCCGCTGGACGGTGTTGAGCTGTTTTTTAATTCCCACTTTGTTTACAGCCGGTGCCCAAGCACTAGCTGCGTACATAATGACCGGTTCCACCACTGCGGTGTATATGGTCCTGATAATTTCGGGCTTCAGGCCCCAGCTGATTTTGGCGGCTCTTGACAGCTGTTTGTACAGGTTTAATGCTTTCCTCGTGACGTTCGAGACATGCGCATTAAACGTCAGCTTATCGTCAATTGTGAGTCCCAAAATCTTGATCTCCCGAGACAGGACAATGCCCTCCCCGCCCATGTGCAGAAGCGGCGAATCGTACTTTAACTTGTTTGTTACGACCATTGCCTTAGTTTTGTGTGGCGCAAACTTGAGTTTGTTTCCGATTCCCCACCTTTGAACATGAGCGAGACTCGCATTCGCCTGTCTCTGGACATCCAGCGCTGTGTCACCGGAAAATATCAGGACCACGTCATCCGCAAAAGCTTGGCAGTAATCTCCACGCCGAACCAGTTCCTTAAGCAGGGGATCCAGGAGCAGGTTCCAGAAGGTGGGCCCTCCTATAGACCCTTGTACGCAACCTTTAGTTGTTTCCTGTACGTGTTCTGCTCCCGCGTATCGTACCCGTACTCTCCTGTCCCGCAGATAACTATCTACTAGACGTCGCAGGTTGACAGGGCATTTCGTCTCAGCCAGTCGGCATTTCATTGCTGGCCACCAGGCATTGTCGAAGGCTCCCTCTATGTCCAATGATATGACGACAATTATTTTCTTTTCTCTTAGCCTGTCTGTTATGTGTTTCATTAGGTCATAGAGGGAGTCCTCGGTGCTGCGCTGGGGTACGAATCCGTACTGGTTCCTACTTGCCTGTGGAGATATATGCCATCTGATTCGGCGTACCAGCATCTTTTCCAGGATCTTACCCAGTACAGGCAATAGCCCAATCGGCCTGTATGACTTGGGGTGCGCATAGTCGTCCTTGCCGGGTTTTCTGAGGACCACCACTACTGCCTCTTTCCAGATGGTCGGAAAGTGGAACAGGCTAAGGCACCTGTTGAGCAATGCCAGGAACAGTTGTGGGTTGTGGGTAATAGCCGCCCTGCATATGTCCGCTGTTAGGCCGTCAATACCCGGAGCTTTTTTCGGATTGAAGCTGTATGTGGACCACTTTAGTTCCTCCGCCGTAAATAGGGGATCAAATGTCTCATCATTTGTGTTTTCGCTTACTCTATTTGCCAGCTCACGTATTCTATTGTGGTCCGCATTATCATCCTGCGTTTTATCCTCAGGATAAAACGTCTTCGCAAGCATCCGGGCTGACTCTTCGCTGCTAAGTACGCGGTTGTCTTGTACTAGCGGTATGTCTTCTTGCCTGTTGGCAGTGCGGCTTATTACCCTATAAATACTGTCCCACATTGTCTCTCGTTCCTGCCTTCCACAGAACTCCTTCCAGCTGGATGTCAGCGTGCTCTCCATCTTTTGTTTGAGTTCCTCTTTGGCTGCGAGATACAAGCTCAGAACCCATGCTCTGCGTCTTGGTGCGGCTCCGGAGATTCTCCTTTTACGTCTTTTTACCTCCTCCTTCATTCGTGTCAACTCCTCGGTCCACCAAGGCAATCCTGTCTGATTTCTTTTGCTAACACTGGGTATGGTTCCCTCACATGCTTTTCCTATTGCTTCTGTGTATTTTTCTGTTACCTTGTCTAAATCTTCTATCGTTACTATTTTATCTATTTCTATTTTGTTTATGTTTTGTTGTTCCCAAATTTCATCTAATTTCCCATAAAACTGTACCCATTTTGCTTTTTTAGTGTTATATTTTCTAGTTGTTCTTATTATGTCCATACCTTTTGATTTTTGTAATTTTAATTCAAACAGGATTGCCCTGTGGTCCGAGGTGGTGACGTCTCCGGATAGTCGCCAGTTTGCTACACTTCTGAGCATGTCTTCCGTACAGGTCGTGATGTCAATGCAGCTGCAGTACCTTTGGCCACCCCTGATGACGTCGAAGGTAGGGGCCGTTCCCATATTTACGATCTGGAGTCCTAGTTCGTCGAGGGCACCTGCCAAAGCCTCTCCCCTATGATCCGCTTCCCGGCTTCCCCACCATGTGTTCCAGGCGTTGACATCTCCCCCCAGTATCACGTCACGAACTCCGATTTCCTCCAAAATTTTCTTTAGATGGTCCAAGTCTGGCTCAATAGGCTGTCCACCATCCAGGTACATCGACACCACTCCTATTTCCCAAGCACCCGTCCTCAGTTTTGCAACAGCAAAATTTTCTGTTGTTAGGGTTGGGCACTGTGTGAGGTTTAGGGTGTCGTCAAACAGTACAATGGCCGCTTTGTTGACTTTCTTGGTCTTCCTGGCACACTGCACTACTCGTGTACCCGGATGGCTCTTCATTTCTCCGATCCCACCTATGTATGGCTCTTGGACCATTGCAAACGCCAACTTTCGCTTTCCCGCTTCCATAATGAGCTCTGCTGTGGCTAGTTTGCTCTTTTGGAGGTTTGCCTGTACGACGTGATACTGGTGAATTCTGTTTTCGCTGTTTACTGCACTTCCGCCCGGGACCACCTTAGCAATACGCCACCGACAGCCGCGCCAATCCGTCCCATTTGAGACGGGTTGGACACTCGCTGTCGAAGGCGTTGTGCTCGGTCTTTCCCATCTTTGCGGAAACACAGTTTCGGCACTTTGGTGGTTCCGCGGCTAGCCGAGAGGGGCAGTCCACCCTCATGTGGGGGTCTCCACAGTGTGTGCAGAGGTCGGCAGTCTCCGTACATAGCTTACGGCTGTGGCCGAAGCGCAGGCAGCGGGTGCACTGAATCAGTGGCGACTGGTCCGGTTAGGTTAGGTTAGGTTAGGTTAGGTTAGGTTAGGTTAGGTTAGGTTAGGTTAGGTTAGGTTAGGTTAGGTTAGGTTTTTTTTTTTTTTTTTTTTTTTTTTTTTTTTTTTTTTTTTGTTTGGGCAGGAGTGGGAAATCCCCACGGACACCTCGACTATCTCACAGGAATGTCTCTTGTGAGACAGTCGAGGTAGTGCCGGACTCGAACCGGCTAAAAACCACTCCTGCCTACCCAGTGTCCCTCTGACATGGGGATCAGAGTCCTTAGCATCTGACATTTTGGCTTTATTAAATACTGGGTGGCCGGAGAGACCACTTATGTTCGTTTTATTTTACGTATGTAATTTTGTGCAGTTCAAATACGCTAGTTTACTTTTTCTTATTTGTTTATTACGCTTCATTTATTGGCTACATTTTTATTTGTATCATAGTAATATTTATATACTTTATCCTTTGAACTTTATTTTATGTCCATTTACTATTTTTAAAACTATTAGCAGACCTCATATTTATGCCCTTAAACTACAGTATTAGATCTTTTCCTTTATTTTATTTCCTTAATTTTCAATGATAATAATTAAGCTATATACTTAATATATACTAACATATCATTTTTAACATATTTTTTAACACTAACTTATTTACTCTATCGACTAATGTTCTAACTTGTTTACTTATTATATTTCTTGTTTTTATTTTGGTCTTTGGCATAATATAACTGTAGCCTTTTGGACCGTGTTCGGCACACCGTGACGAATCCACCAGGGCTGACACCTGGTCATGCTTAACTTGAGCCAGTTTCTCATGAAACTGACTCCAGTTACTGTTCCCACTTATTATATTGCCAACCCTAGTAGATCGTTTGATTCGTCTAATATTAAGTTGCGTCGAACCAGTCTTCAGTCTGTACGTGGAAGTGGGCGCTCCAACAACTTTAGCAATATGCTATGGACGCTCTGGCGAATGCGTCCCACTTCCTGCGTACCGGGCATTCATTACTGAAAGCATTGTGCGAGTGCTCCCCTAGCTCTTTGGCTCTGGTGCAGTTAATGCACACCGCTGCTTCGCCAGTCTGTTTGACTGGGCAGTCCAACCTAAGGTGTGGACCGCCACAGTGGCTACAGAGATCGGCTGGCTCCGTGCACAGTCGTTTGCCATGTCCGTATGCCAGGCAACGGGTGCACTGCACCAGAGGCGTCTGGTCTTCGACGCGCACTCTCTGGAGGTCAATCCGAAGCTTGCCTCCTTCGAGTGCCCGCCTCCAGATCGTAGGGGACACACTCAACACAATGCTGTTCGTGTGCGGGTTTTTATTCTTTTTACGGTATTTAACCGTAATTCTTTGGTCCCCGTCGTCGAGGCCGTGAAAGATCTCCCGGTTCTGGTTCTTAAGGGCTTTAAGTACGTCGTCGTCACTGTGTACTGACAACACGTCCCTAAGAACCAGAAGCGGGTCCCGATTCGCCACCTCCTCGACAACGAGGTTCTCTCCGGCTGCCCTCAGTCGCTTCTTAAGCTTCGACCTCTCCTCCCTTGTTTTGCACCCCATTATGATCTTTTGATCCTTTGCTTTTCGCACTCTTTCCACTCGCACCCAGCCCTCCTTCGCGTCGACCGCCTTCCTGACTCTCTCCAGAATCTCGTCCCCCGTGTCCATCTCCTGTGTTGAGGAGACAACTACGGAATGCAGCGTGGTTCGCTCCAGGGCCTGTGCCCTGGTGTGGCTCTTCGTCACAGCTGCAACATTAGCGTAAGTTGTCTCCCCAACACATTCCCTGCTAGCCAGACTGTCCCGCAGCTTGACCAGCTCGTCGGAGTTCTCCTTTATTAAGGTAATGTGCTCCTTCATCGTCCTGACGAGCTCAGTCTGGCTAACAAGAATCTCAGGATCGGACTGGGGACCATGGTCGGCAGTAGGCGCGAGTTCCGGTACGGCGACGGGTGCAGTGGGGGCCCTATCGCGCTCGGACTCTTTGACCAGCTCATAAAGCCTGTTTATGGCTTCGAGCACCGCAGTCTTTATCTCGGCCTTGAGGTTGCGAGAGTTGCCTAGATTAAGCTTGGCCTTATTTAGGCAAGCTCTCGCCTCCTCGGTGCGACTGCGGCACTTCGCCTCAGGCTTTTTGAGCGGCCTTGAGTCTTCGATAGTAGCTCGGCGCGTCCCCGGAGCGGCAGGCCCCCCCCGCGACGCAAAAGGAGTGTCTTCTCCGAAAGAAATTCTCCTCCTTGCGTCAGCAGGCGAAGGCATCGCATGCTCCGATGATCGCGGCGAGCCACTAGCGCCTTGGGCCCTCACGGTGCTGGATGGGGTGCAAAACATATTATGAATTTGGGAGCAGGTATTACTAGATCAGACCCCTGTAAAGAGGAGGACGGAACTGCAATATCTGCTCGAGAGAAGAAATTCAAAGGAACCCTGGTACTTATGTGACCCTGTAAAGGGGGAACACAAAAAGTAAAATAACGAAAAAAAATCAATTAAAATGTAAGACAATAAAATACAATAAATTTACTAAATTAAATATAAAAGCTATATAATAATATTAAAATTCAGTTAAAATTCAGGTCAGTATTCTTTAAAAACAAGTTTTCCCTACTAAACCCCTATTTACAGGCCTAAAATATATTGAAGAAACTACACATGAAAAATAAATTTTGCCTAAAACCCCACGTCTACCTTCCTATAAACCCAGAGGGCGGGTGGGCGGGCAAAATTTATTCGAGCTAGGGGCGCGGTCGAGGTGTCCAGAGACGCGTCTCCGCGCGGGCTAGCGATATAAGGAATAAAACTTATTAGGTGCCGACCAAAAATTTTGAGTTTCGGTCAAAAAACCAGTTTTTGAACCAAAAAATTTTGAATTTCACCCCACAACCTGGAGACCGGGACACGGATCGCGGACCAGAATTCAGGGATGAAGGGTGAGGACTATTTCAACTATAAACTAACGTTATTTTTGCAAAAGAATTTAGAAAAACAATTAATTTTGAGAATTTACTATGAAAAATTCGGAAATTCCTGAGTGTTAGTAGGGATGAAGTCCCGACGCGCGTGTAAATGCTTGCGATATGGTCAGAACGTAGGCGGAGGCCTAGTTTGGTCTAAAAATGCTGAAAACAGCTTCAAAATCGCACGTCTGGAAGCGAAGATATCAACGGTTAGGTTAGGTTAGGTTAGGTTAGGTTAGGTTAGGTTAGGTTAGGTTAGGTTAGGTTAGGTTAGGTTAGGTTAGGTTAGGTTAGGTTAGGTTAGGTTAGGTTAGGTTAGGTTAGGTTAGGTTAGGTTAGGTTAGGTTAGGTTAGGTTAGGTTAGGTTAGGTTAGGTTAGGTTAGGTTAGGTTAGGTTAGGTTAGGTTAGGTTAGGTTAGGTTAGGTTAGGTTAGGTTAGGTTAGGTTAGGTTAGGTTAGGTTAGGTTAGGTTAGGTTAGGTTAGGTTAGGTTAGGTTAGGTTAGGTTAGGTTAGGTTAGGTTAGGTTAGGTTAGGTTAGGTTAGGTTAGGTTAGGTTAGGTTAGGTTAGGTTAGGTTAGGTTAGGTTAGGTTAGGTTAGGTTAGGTTAGGTTAGGTTAGGTTAGGTTAGGTTAGGTTAGGTTAGGTTAGGTTAGGTTAGGTTAGGTTAGGTTAGGTTAGGTTAGGTTAGGTTAGGTTAGGTTAGGTTAGGTTAGGTTAGGTTAGGTTAGGTTAGGTTAGGTTAGGTTAGGTTAGGTTAGGTTAGGTTAGGTTAGGTTAGGTTAGGTTAGGTTAGGTTAGGTTAGGTTAGGTTAGGTTAGGTTAGGTTAGGTTAGGTTAGGTTAGGTTAGGTTAGGTTAGGTTAGGTTAGGTTAGGTTAGGTTAGGTTAGGTTAGGTTAGGTTAGGTTAGGTTAGGTTAGGTTAGGTTAGGTTAGGTTAGGTTAGGTTAGGTTAGGTTAGGTTAGGTTAGGTTAGGTTAGGTTAGGTTAGGTTAGGTTAGGTTAGGTTAGGTTAGGTTAGGTTAGGTTAGGTTAGGTTAGGTTAGGTTAGGTTAGGTTAGGTTAGGTTAGGTTAGGTTAGGTTAGGTTAGGTTAGGTTAGGTTAGGTTAGGTTAGGTTAGGTTAGGTTAGGTTAGGTTAGGTTAGGTTAGGTTAGGTTAGGTTAGGTTAGGTTAGGTTAGGTTAGGTTAGGTTAGGTTAGGTTAGGTTAGGTTAGGTTAGGTTAGGTTAGGTTTTTTTTTTTTTTTTTTTTTATAATAATGTGTTCTCGTGTCCCCCTGACATAGTCAGAGACCTTGCATAACTTTAAATTATTTTTGCTATTTATTTAATTTTTGATACTTCTTGAAGAAGTTTTACTTTGTTTGATTTTGTATTTTAGTTTTGTTTAATTAATTATTGCCACTGTTTTTTTTTTTTTTTTTTTTTTTAATTACTTATATCTCGTCTACGTTTTTTCTATGCTTAGTCAAAATATCTTTTCTATAATGGAAATATATATACTTAGAAAAACATAGATTTCACGTTACTTTATTACGCCTAATAACTTTATTTGCAACTGTTATGCAGTATTCCATTAGAATGTTTCTATTTTTGGTTTCTGACATAATAGTTTTTAAATTAAGGACATTTAATTTAATGTTTAGCCTCTGCTCGGTATCATACCTCTCGGTTAGAAAGACTGGGCATTCCGTCAGGATATGTGCGATCGACTCCACTTGATCCGGCTCACAGATGCACCATGGGTTCTCCTTACGCTTGAAACGGTGCAAGTATTCGGAGAACCCACCGTGACCTGTCAAAATCTGTGTCACTATCCCGGCTGGTTTTAGTTTTATTGCAATTCTGTGGCCGTCGATCGCATCTGGAAGGAAGAGTTTTGTCACCGAGGCTGTTTCGCCGTTCCTGTATCTCCTGTTCCATTCGTCAAGCGACCCCGCACGGATCTGCCGCTTGACGAATGAAACCGGGCAGCGGTCATAATCCGGCCTCTTCCTGGACCGGAGTGCAGCTTCTTTCGCGAGGTGGTCCGCGCGCTCGTTGCCTTCGAGCCCTGCGTGTGCTTTTACCCAGAACAAGGATACATCTTTGCTCTGGGATAAAGCCGCGGCAACGTTCGCTCTCGCCTCCACGGCTAGTGCGTGGAGGGAACCCTGGTTTGTGACTGTCTGTAGTGCGGCCTTTGAGTCACTATAGATACCGAAGGTTCCCTCTTTGCGCTTGAGGATTTCGCGCGTGGCTACACATATGGCCAGAAGCTCTGCCTGGTAGACCGTGCAGTACGGCGGCAGGCTAAGCTTGACGGACTTGATCTCGGCATTACTGTCCCAGAGTGACAGCGCTGCTCCAACCTTGTCCGCAATCTTGCTGCCGTCCGTGAAGACTCTGACTGCTTGGGTATTGTGGGTGTCCACAAGCGTCCGGTCTTCCAGGCAGACGAACTCCATGGCCATATGTTTCGCTGGGTGCGGAGTCTCTGTAAATGCCACCACTCGCTCTACCTCCCTGCCCGCCAGTGCTGGCTGTGGCACCCCTCTTTTCGCCTCGTACAGAGCGGCTGCTTCCTGTATTCGGAGGTCGAGTGGGAGTATCCCAGCCAGCACCAGGGACGCGTTCAGCGAAACGGTGCGGTAGGATTTACAGAGCTTCTGCGCGAATCCTCGTTGAACCGTGTTGAGGCTTTTCTGCACTCCGATCTTTTTCGCGGCCGGCGCCCAGGCGCTTGCCGCGTACAGAATCACCGGCTCCACTGCTGCCGTGTATATGGTGTGGATGATCTCCGGGTGAAGGCCCCAGCTCACTTTTGCCGCCCGTGCCAGCTGTTTGTAGATATTAACAGCTTTCCTGCATACGTTGGCGACGTGGGTGTTGAAAGTGAGCTGGTGGTCGACGGTGAGCCCCAGTATTTTAATTTCTTTAGACATGCCAATGTCTACCCCGCCCATGCTCAGGAGCGGGACATCGTACTTGAGCTTCCTTGTAATAACCATTGCACATGTTTTTTGTGGTGCGAATTTAAGCTTATTGCGATTGCCCCACTCCCGAACATACTCGAGGGCGGCATTGGCATGTCTCTGAACTTCCAATGCTGTGTCACCGTCGAAGATCAGAACCACGTCATCGGCGAATGCCTGGCAGCAGTCTCCCCGCTCCTCCAGACCTTTCAGCAAGGGGTCGAGTATCAGGTTCCAAAGGATCGGACCGCCAATAGACCCCTGCACGCACCCCTTGTTCGTGTCTCTCTGACACTCAGAGCCGGCGTAACGAACTCTGACACTCCTACCAGTCAGGTAGCTGTCTATCAGCCTCCTGAGGTTTACCGGGCACTTTTCCTCAGCCAGTCTGGTCCTGATTGCCGGCCACCATGCGCTATCGAAGGCTCCCTCTATGTCCAGTGATACAACAGTGATCAGCTTCTTTTCATTCAGCTTCCCTTTGATGTGTTGTATCATGGTGTAGAGGGAGTCCTCAGTGCTCCTCTGGGGCATAAAACCAAACTGGCGAGTACTGAGCCGCGGAATCAGGTGCCACTTAAGCCTAGCTACTAGCATTTTCTCCAGAATCTTGCCTAAGACTGGCAGGAGGCCGACCGGCCTGTACGATTTAGGGGCGGTGTAGGAATCCTTGCCGGGCTTGCGGAGGACTACCACTGTGGCCACTTTCCAGGCCCCAGGGAAGTGTCCGTGCTCCAGGCACTTGTTGGCCAATGCAAGGAACGTCCCTGGGTCCCGGGAAATAACCTGAGCACAGATTTCGGCTGTGAGCCCGTCTGCCCCGGGTGCCTTCTTGGGGTTGAAACTTTCCACCGCGGTTTTCAGCTCCAGAGGTGCAAACGGCGGGTCATGTTGTTCATCATGCGGGTTAGGTTAGGTTAGGTTAGGTTAGGTTAGGTTAGGTTAGGTTAGGTTAGGTTAGGTTAGGTTAGGTTAGGTTAGGTTAGGTTAGGTTAGGTTAGGTTAGGTTAGGTTAGGTTAGGTTAGGTTAGGTTAGGTTAGGTTAGGTTAGGTTAGGTTA